>OZ025291.1:12376641-13689766 GCA_964019185.1 Maratus speculifer | reverse complement strand
GTTTCATGATAAAATAAGCTAAACTTAATATTAACTTAATAGTAAAATGAATGAAATAACTATCATAGCTTATTAATTAAAGCAAACGAAATTATTTTTCTTACAAATTTAAGAATTGTGTACTTAATAAAATGAATTATTTTTAGAGGTTTGGTATTACGTAATATTTTTTCAGTAGGATTTATAATGTAACTATATGCATCGCATTAATTCATAAATCATATATTTTTAACATGTAAAAACTTATTTTCGTAAATAATAAGTTGATAATTTATAAATTTTAATTAGATTAAGAATCAGTTTTATGTCATTCGTTATTTATTAATATTTTTAATTTAAAAATAAAACAAAAATATTAATTTATATCATTATATTTTCTTTAGGTAGGTAATTTTCATAATGGAGAATATTTCTGAATATATCTGTAAGTTTAAGAATACTTTAGTATTTAAAAAAATCGGTGAATTTCGAAATTTTTTCGTTGATACGATTTTTGTTTTAGGAATTATAATATAATTCAACGTGTTAGACTAAAGAATGTGTATTTGTAACAAAGAAAAAATAATAAGAAGGAAATAAGAAGTTTGTAATTAATCACTTTTTATTGAAAAAAAAAATATTTTATGTTATTATTGATGATTTACTGAAGAAATATTTTTAGTGAGTATATATCAATATTATTTATTTTCGTTTGGTGATTTTTAAAGGGGGGGGGGGGTTCAGAATCTTTCATTTAAATTTTAAGGCTAAAAAGTTGGGTAGAATTCTTATATTTTTATAGCTTGTAAAATAATTTTAAAATTTTTTTAATAATTTGTTTTAAAAAAACTGTTTTTTTAAATGAATAAATAATTAAAAAATAATTTTAAGGAGCGATTAAAATATGTTTTTTGCTAATTCAAATAATTGTCACTCCTTTTTTAAATGAATTAATATAAATATATAAATAAATATTGGCTATCTTTGAAAAAAAAATTCTAATAATGCCTGTTAGCATTTTATATGAAATACATGAAATTTAGATATCTTGTGAAAATAACTCAAACAAAATTTAGAAAAGAAAAAAAAAATGCCGGTTAAGAGTAAAATTTCTTAATTCGGTCCAATGGTGGCAAATCTAATCTAACCACTATCAGCAATCACGTATCGGTCGTGCATCACTTGCCGGTATAGGTCGCTTGCCGATATAAAATCATAAAAGGACCGTTTACGATAACCGGCAGCTGTAAAGGCAGACTCTTGTTTCAGTCGACGACATGCTACCGACACTTTACCGAAACCACTGTGTCCATGCCGACACACAACTGACACTGATAGCTGCGGTCCGATCGTGTGCCGAAAGGTATGTGTTTGCTGGGAGAAAAAACACCTATTTTTTATAAATAAAATATTCTTTACTAGATTTTTAAAAATGTATTATATTTATAAAAATTACTGATAATATTTATGATTTTTGCGATTCTTATTTGTATGCAATTTTTTATACGCTAAACGTATCGTGCACAAATAATTAATTTTAAAAAGATAAGTGATTGTAAGGTCGCACGAATTCACATTTTTAATATTGTTGAATAAAAAAGCATTCTAATAAATTCAACGATATTTTATTTCATAAACTAAGGAACAAAATATCTTAAGCAGAAAGAAAAATCTTACAATAAATATTAGGAATGATAAAAAATTGCTTTTTCGAATATCCTGTTCGTGTATCTAGAAAAAAGAATAAAAACCTTAGAATTCCTATTTATCACTTCAGTGAACTCAAAAAATTCCAGAAATCTCCAGAACTTAGTGAGCAAAAAATCAAATTATTGGCGGATATGTTCGGCAGTAGAGAAGATTTGTCTATAGATTTTCATTTCCACAAAAGATTTTTGAAGGCGTAAAAAGTAAATCTTCATCTATTTGACACAGGAAAAAGCTACTTACTTTTTTAGAAATAAAATGATCGTTAACCAAATTTTAAATAACGTATAATATCTATAAAAATTATTTATAATAATTATGATTTTTGACATTCGTGTATTATGTTATTTTCTGTACTTTTCACATATCGTTCATAAATAATAAATTTAAAAAAGATAAGTGATTATAGGGTCGCATGAATAAACCTTTATGCTACACAGTCCGCAAACAGAGTTGACAAATCTGGCGGGATTATTTATTCACAAATTTCGAATTCACACCATACATTTTTAATACTAATTTTTATTTATTTTACTCACAAAATACGGATTATAGAACACAATAGCATGTACGTTGAAACATTTGACATTTCTTGTTTAGTCTACGAGGATGTATAGATGGACTACTGCTTCTGGTGCTTATTACGATACGAATTATATAGGGAACAGAGCATACAGGACAAATTTTATTGTTCTTACATGCATCTTTTATCAATAATCTTTATGTGACATATTTCTAAGATAAGTAAAGGAATATAGTCTGAAGATTACTGACAAAAGATACGGGTAAGAACAGTAAAATTTATCCTGTGTGCTCCGACGCCTGATTACACACCATCTATCGTTTCTCTTTTATTCAATACAGCGATTCCCAACTTTAGGTAAGCGTACCCCTAGGGATACGTAGAAGGTCTGCTGGAGATACCTGTAAATAATATTTGTAATGGTTGAAATCACAAAAATGTTTAGAAATATTAGATTAATTTTGAAACACGATTATTCAATCGGTAAATTAATTATAACAGATGTAATTTTTCCATTTTTGAAATTTCGGTGAAAAAAGTCCGGGCCAGGATTCGAACCAGGCCAGAATTCAGAATCAAACGAATTCAGCCAATACATCCGTGGTTCAAATCCTGGCTCGGACTTTTTTCACCCAAATTTCAAAAATGGAAAAATTACATCTGTTATAATTAATTTACCGATTGAATAATCGTGTTTCAAAATTAATCTAATGTAATTTCGTATGAAGCGATTTTCTGCAGTTCCTTATATTGACATTCGATTTATTCTGTTGAGCTCATCCAGAGTATCAGACCAGATAAAGTGATCGTTGAAGTTAATTCGGTGAAATAGTCCTCCAGTGTTCGTGTCCGGGGTAGCTCAGTTAGTAGAGCATTGGCGGCTTCAGCCAATACATCCCTCGTTCGAATCCTGACCGGGACTTTTTTCATCCAAATTTCAAAAATGGAAAAATTACATCTGTTATGTTTAGAAATGTCGCAATAATAAAACAAACGTCAATATAATTTGTAATGATTTATCATATTGTTCTGATAAGAAGATAACTAATGAAAAAAGGATGTTTTTGTTATCTAATGGAGTGGAGATGGAGATAGCCATGCTTATAAGAAATGGTGATATTCTGGAATGAAAAGACTAAAAAAAAGCGTACTTGAAAGAAAAAAAATGTTGGGAAAATGGCTGATCTATAGCTTTATCTCATTGCCAGATTAACGGTAAGTTTTGTAATGAAACATTTGGGCCAAAGGTAATTTTTACTGATAACAATAATTAAGAAATTACTACAGATGAATTTCTTTTTTAATTTATAACTTTTAAATAACAATGATGATTATAGCTCATGAGATGCTCTCATATACATAGTTAACTTAATTCGTGCTAATAAAACTGAAATTATTTACCTCCCGATTAGAATAACTTCAAATTAGTTGCTAAAAAGCATAAGAAAAGTAATACCCAAAATGTACAATCGCCTAAATATAAAGAAACTCATAGCATACGATTTTTTTTTTTGTGACAAGTATTGGATGAATTTACTATTGATAATAGACAGGAAGACCGCTGTACAAACCATTACCTGATCAGATTGTCGCTCAAATTTCAAGAATTAGATATAATTAATTAGTACATTAAAATGCAACTTGTATGCCAAAACATAAGTTATTTTAAAAAACCGTGCACCCGACTTAGTAGTTGATTGGTAGTTTTATAATTGTGTTTTAAATTGTGTGTCACATTATCAAAGAGTGGTATCTGGAAAACACAAGGGTCAACCTAATGACCAACCATTAAAATCAGAGCTGTAAGGTATCCTCAAGATACGACATGGCAGACCAGCTGCATTTTAATATGTAAATCGAGATTCAATTAATCCTGGATTTTCATCTGCCAACTCGACGAGATAAGGTGATAGTTTGTGCCGTTCTCTCGGCGATTTTTCTGAGGCTAAAATTATTAAAACGAGTAATTCGATTTTTGATATAGATTTTTACGAAGCTTATTACATACGTAAATATACATATATTCCTTGGTTAACATTATGGCTCGTTCTTCGTTTCTCTCCCTTGTTTGGAGAGACCCTATTTAAGGATTCCTGTTTTTTTTTAACGTTTGCCTATCAAGTGCAGCATTTCCTTCCAGAAAATAAACTCTTTCTGATTCAGTCAATTCAGTAGCTAAGGGATTCTTCGAATGTGTTATAAATTTCAACCATAAAAATTTATTTTTTATATATTTTTATGCTGATTTTCACACTGATATAAAGAACCTCTGTATTCTTGGAAAGGCCATATCTTGTTTAATGCCATAGTGGTTAAGTTAGCGCGTTTCAACCTTACATTTAATTAAATTACATATTTAAAACTTCCACAAAGTTGACATTTTATGGATATAACAGTTCATTAATTTTTTTAGAGATACCCAGCAAACACAGAACTAACAGAATGGTACAAAAATTATATCTTTCGACAAGTACTAGAGGTGTTATTTCGATAACAGTGAATCGTAACCTAAAAGTATCGATTCTGTCCTTTCCTTCGATATCTTTGGCGATACTTTCATGCGTTGTCATGATGACGCCAGAAATATGGCACCACGGCGAAAATCGGCGATGTAGATGATACGTGTTTGATACAAATACGTAGGAATTCCGACACTTCTGACATAAAAATGATAAAATAAGGGCACAAATTTGATATTGCTGATATCCAATGGGAATCATTTTAACGTTTTTTTTAATGCCCATATGATAACATTTTGTGCCAATCTAATGACACTTTATACACATGTCGGCGGATACTTTTAATAGAATTTTTTTTTTTTTTTGTAGTATCTATACTATTTAAATCCTTTGAGGGCTAAATCACTTCCATTGCTAATATGTTGAAATGAATGATACTGGAATTTACATGTATATTTGTAAAGAAGAAAAAACTAAATTTTACATACATCAAACTATTTTTTTAATCAAAATTCTGGTAACATTTGTAAATTAAAATTAATTAGTTCCATAAATATACAACCGCCTTTGAAAGAGTAAAAAAAAATTATTCCAGTTATATAATAGGAGAATGATTAAAAAAAAAAAAAAAAAAAAAAACTTGGTACAATCAAAGTTATTTTTAAGACCTTTTCTCAAGTTTCAAAATCATAAATTGTTGGAAGATTTTCTCTAAATTTTATAATAAGGAAATCAAGCTTGCGTTGTTTTATTGTGGAAAATTAGGACTGAAGAATTTTTTCTTCTATATTTTGCAATTAGCACATTTTGTAACGCTGTATTTAACTTTACTTAAATTTTATACAGAATCTCTGTGTACTGCTTAGAGAATCTTTTAACATAAATATTTTCTTTATTCAGTTTCATACGTGTATTTTATTTTTATGAAGTTTCATACTATTGATCGTATTAAAAAACTTTTCTAAAATCCACTCTTAACTGATCAGGAAAAAATGCATCTAACACATAATACAATAGGTTTTTTTTTTCATATATTACGATGTTATCCTTCACTTTTTATTGTACATTTGCCTGAAATTCCAATTTAGAGAAAAGAAAAAACATTCCAAAGAAAAAAATATTTTTGAAAAAAGTTTCTTTTTTAAAAGTATTTTAACTGTCTTAATTATGAAGGATAAAAAAATATTCTAATTTTTGCTCAACTATTCAATAGCACCTTTTTTACAATAAAAATGTTTTATCCCCCCCCCCCTTACAATAGCATTTCAATTAAGATCCAAGTGTAGTACCTTGAAAAAAAAAAAAATCAAACATTGCTTCAAAGAAGCAAACATTTTTCTAATATAAATGCATATGCATGGAAGGGGGGGGGGGGATTTTCTCTTAACTTTTCTAACTAATCATGAAGTATAAAAAGGGGTGCAAAAATCTAGGCATAAGTGGGTAGTCTCTTGCCACTAAAATTATTTAAAAAATTTATTTGCTGAAAATTTTTATGACATTATTAATTATTATTTTAATAACATTCTAGCAAGAATTTTGCACAAAATATTAGCCAAAATATATATAAATCAATTTAGTGGTGAGAGACTGCCCGACGGTGCTTAGATTTTCTGCACCCCTCATAAAATATATTCAAATTTTTATTCAATGGCCAAATTGCTTTTGTCTATAAGTAAAAGATTTATAATTAATACAAATTATTATTATTAGTGGTGAAATTAGCATTAAATAAAAAGTTTATTTTTACTAGATATTTTATTGCTTTTTCCTCTTATGGCATTATTGTCTTGCAGTAATCCCTACATAATAGAAGTATAAAAAGTTTTCTTATTACTTAGTAATTTAAATATTATCAGATGTTAACACATATCCTAATCCCCTCCCCCCCTCTCCACACACACACACTTGAGTAAGAAAGTACTTTTGAGATAACATTTTTTCATTTAAAAACTTCCATTTTATTATTGATTTTTTTTTTTTTTTTTTTTTTTTTTCTCCTCTCACCACATTCAATATTTTTGGACTCCAAAAAAGTTTCAGTGACTAATTAACAACATTTTGTCTTTGAGATGCGTAAACCATTTAAATAGTAAAAAAATATATAAATAAAATTTCAACAATACAAATTTTGGAATGAAGGGGGGGTGGGGATAAATGGAATAATTTATGCTTCATAAATTTTCATATTGAGAGACTTTAGTACAACTGAAAATTTTGTATGAAATATAATTAAATTAAAAATGTACAAACTATTTCAAATAGAATACTAATAATAATATATACACACACCAAATACATTTTATCTCAAATCATAGGTGAGACATTAAAAAAAAATTCCTTCATCCCCCCCCCCCCTTCTTGTTTGCGATAAACCTTATGAGTCTTTTTTTTCAAATCATATGTCAATTCTTCTCTATGTTTCATCTGAAAATACCTACCATGTTAAGATAGCTGAAATAAATAAACACAGACAATATAGAACAGTGCTAGTGCTACAATATTTATTAACTACAATTTTTGCTTACAGAATACAAATTATATAAATTTAATATTTTTTAACAAAGATTTTCCTTTAATTTTTTTAAAGATGAGATTTAGCAATACAATATTTCATATCGACATTTATGCTCTTTTATAATACATTTTCTTCAAAATTCAGAAACTGGCTCAGAAGTCCTCAATCCTTTACTCTCAATACTGGTATACTTCAAACCCAGATTCCTTCCAAGTTGGGTGCTCCAAGTATCTGATAATTTCTCCACCTATTTAAACAACATAAAATAACATTTTAAAAAGATCAAAAATTGTTATTGGTAGACACAAAATCAGATTATTAAAAACGTAGAAATATAATAAAATAATTGACTTTCACACCTTGAGAACAAGTAAATTACACATACATAGCATTAACACTAAATATATAAGGAATTTTATTCAATATATATAAAAATATTTTATACTAGGATTTTTATTTAAGACCAACTTATTTTTATGTGATTTAACCATTAGACAGCATTTTCCATGGATTATATTTTCATTGTATAGAAGAGAATCAACAGTTTATTAAAATTCTAATGCAGAGATTGGCAAGTAATTTTAAATGGGTTCTGAAAATTTTTATTGAGATCCAAAGAACAAAACATTTCATAAGTACTACCTACTTATATTTTATTATTATTATTATAGATATACACACATGTAATAGAAAAGTCATGCATTAGTTCTGAACAATTACTAGATACATAGGTATAAGGTCTAAAAATGTTATCACAAAATAGAAAAGGCATTCTTAAGGCATCTGTTGAAAAATTAATGCGAAGAATTACACTTGCTTTCTTGAGCCAGATTTTTATAGTTTTGTTCATGTGGTGAATAAATAATGGAAAAAGTATCTTGAAGGTGGGCATCCATTAATCTCAAAACGATATTTGTTTATCAAAAAATTAATTTTGAACAAAGATTTTTTACATACATATGAAGACATGAAGAGTCAAAAACAGTAACCAGGTAAATAGCTAGTTTTTTGCAATTTTCATACATTACTGAAACATTATTACCCCAAAACTCTTAAGAGGATGTATTTTTATACACTGGTAGGGAAATATTTTCATTTGAAGTTTTTCAGGATTGAACAACTTTACAACCATCTATTTTGCAACTGGAATAACTAAGGTGACAAAGAATTGAGACAACTTAATTATCTCTGGAAAGTTTTGGAATCTTGCTTCAAAATTCCTTTACAAACTGTCATAAAATTTTAAGAACACTACAGTGTGTATTTCGGAATTCTTACAGTATGTATTGTTCGAAAATGAATAAATACTTCATTTGCAATATCTCCCCCCCCCCCCCCCAAAAAAAAATAAATCCAGTTTGTTACAAAAAGCAGACACATTTACATCAGATCACACATTAATTTCCCATGTCCCTGTAACTGGATGTTAAGTGCGCCTCTCTACTGGAGAGTTAGGATTTATTCAACATTTTTCAAAAGAATAGAAATCAACAGCACAATCAATACTTTCCCATAAAATATTATGACATGACATTTAAAAGAATCAAAATCATACATAAACCAAAAGAGCCCTTAAGAATTAAACTAAATAATTAACTATACCAGTTTTTCTCAACCTTTTTCAGGCCATGCCCCACCAAATCATATCTAAAACACTGATGGCCCCCCTCCCCTCTCACTGAAAAATAATTCTTATTATATAAAAATTGAGCTGTTTTTCCATTTAAAGTAGTTATAAAAAAAAAAAAAAAATACCCATTTAAAAATGTAATGGAAAAGAAAACAAACAAGTAAAAGAAAGGTCATGAAAAAATGAACATAAATGAAAGAAATGTGTTCAGGAAGCAATCGTTAATAATATAGACCAGGAAGCGGCTGCACAATTCATCACCTCATAGAATTGATTGTTGAAGTTTCAGCATTAGACAAAACTTGATTTGTATATTAAAATGCAACTGGTCTGCCAAATCATATCTTGGTGGAATCCACTAAAGACCTGATTTTAGTGATTGATCGTTAAGTGCTTTACTGCAGTCAAAAGTATGAAAATGTAAAAGACTGCTAGCAAGAAAACAAATGGTAAATCTACTAGTCAACCACTAAAATCAGGTTTGTTAAGATATGACTTGGTAGACCAGTTGCATTTTGATATGCGAATCAAGTTTTAGCTAGCTCATGAATTTCAGTCATCAACTCGATAAGGTGATGGTTTGTGCAGCCGCTTCTAGATCTAGTACAGTCCTCCCCATTTAATCGGGTAACGGATAATCGAATACCCCGCTTATTCGAATAAAATCCTCCGGAACCGAATTTAATCCCATTGGGCTAATGTTATTTTTCCCCGCTTAACCGAATACTTTTCACAAAATGTCCTCGCTTAATCGAATAACAAATGAGTAAGACAATTTGAAAAATGGGCGTGAAAAACATGTTTCAATTGGAATTTCCTTCACACTTTTTGTCATTTTCGGTTGTTACACAGAAAACAAATTTCCAGAACTCCCAGCATGGATTTCGCCTGGCAGGTGTATAAGTATTGGTCAAGGGAGTTCCCTTCCTTGTTCATTTTTTCGAATTAATTTAAAAAATGGTGGCATAAATTGGACAGGAATTTTGATCAATTTTGTATTTTGTTTACTTTCATTTGTCAAAAGCAATTTTTTTCGCTTTTTCGATTTTTTTACAATTATTTTTAATGGAGACACTTTCATTTTCAAAACCGGTCCCGAAACAAAAATCATCCTCATTAAAAATATCCGCGATAAAAATGGAAAAAGTTAAAAACGACGACGCTTTTTGTACAAATTGATCTCAGCTATCCATTGCAAAAAAAGATTATTTAAAAATATTGAAATGCAAAAGAGATATCTTTATAAATTTTTCTATAGCATTAGCATAAATCCTCAAAGTAACCCTTCAATAATAATGTGTTGTCATTTAGAGGTTCAGGATGATAATTATGATACCATTCGAAAAAAAATCTCGATCATTATTTACTCTAAAATTTCACATAAACCGTTTTCATCTATTTTTTTAAACCTGTATAAATTACGTAAATTAAATTTTAATAACGAAATTTGGATCCAATTCACATGATCTGAATTAAATGCAATGTAAACAAAATGCATGTTGAACTATTGCGTATTTACATGCCATTTTGTTTTTATATTAGTTTGTATTATTCTATTAAAGTTTTTAACGATTTTCTTACTCTGGTAACTAAATATACTATATTTAATAATTATGTCATTTTATTGCATCTTAAATATTACATTTATATGCCTCCCCGTTTAATCAAATACCCTGCTTAATCGAATATTTTTTCTGGAACCGTCGATATTCGTTTATGCGGGGACGACTGTAAGAGTAATAATAATAATATGCAGCAATGAAAAGAAAAACAAATTAGATCTTCAAATATTTAATAGTGAACTTTGATACACAAAAATAACTTTAACTGGATGTTTCTTGATTTTGTACCTGTCATTTTAATTGCTGATAGTAAAAGTAAATAAATAAATAAAATATATAATAAAATAAATTCAAATTATAACATTTAAGATGAATAGAATAAAATTGAGATTTTTGTGCTTGATGTTGGCTGCAAAGAGATTTTATATCAGGCACTAATTTTGTCAGCTTTTATCTCAAATCCCTCGTTTAGTGATGTCTAGTCGATTTCTTTATTTTAGTAGTAAATCGTTTACTGCTCAAGCCACATTCAGCAAGGTATGAAGATGGGAAGGGTAACAATATTTTTCTTGCAAATTGTGTTGAATTAGGCTATTTAGTTTCAGTCTCAGCACAAAGCCACACCATATTGCCTTTTATGTTGAAAAGAGTTTTAATTGACTCATCGTTTTGAATATCAGCGATTTCTTCTCTGTATGGCGTTGAAACATTAGATAAATCAACTAACATTGGCTGGATGACCCATGATGGAAAATCCATTTGCTTTAAATCAACGAATCTATCATTCATATCAGAGGCCAACATTTTCAGATGATTAACAATGGCAGTTATAGCGGTGTCTGTTACCTCGCATATTGCCTTTTATGTTGAAAAAAGTTTTAATTGACTCATCGTTTTGAATATCAGCGATTTCTTCTCTGTATGGCGTTGAAACATTAGATAAATCAACTAACATTGGCTGGATGACCCATGATGGAAAATCCATTTGCTTTAAATCAACGAATCTATCATTCATATCAGAGGCCAACATTTTCAGATGATTAACAATGGCAGTTATAGCGGTGTCTGTTACCTCGCATTTTTTTAACCAGAAAAATAGGTCAAACTTTCTCTCTGAAATATGTTTGTCAAACCTCAGCAGACGCAAAAAAACCCCAAATATTTTCACTTTTGCATTAACAAGTGTTTTGTTTTCTCCTTGAAATTGTTTATGTATTAAACTTTTCAAAGATATCTGCTAAATAACTAACATATGCTTTTCCATCAACCATCAACAGTTTGTAGGGCCTTAATGTCAGGCTTTTCATTTAAAAATTCACCAAGAACATCGAACAACTCCTTGAATCTTTTTAAATTATTCCCTTTTGAGAGCCATCTTAATCGCACTTTTTTTTGTTGTTCTTGCAACAGGGTTGGGTAGATTATTTTTTTGAAAAATAAAAAATGATCTTGAATTCGGAATCCTCGAGGTTGGAAGGATTCCGGATTTTGGACTCTACAAACACAATGGGGTGCTGCAGCAACGATTCACTAGCAAACTATTTCCCGATATTTTATTATTAGATTTTTTTTTTTTAGGTCTTGCATATAGGTTGATCCCCCCCCCCCCCTTGAAGTTCTTTTTTTGTCTAAAATTTCTCGACTTATATGCCAGTATATACGGTAATCTTATTTACTTTACCCTAAACAGCGAAGTGCTCAACAGCATCTATCCTGATCATGATGTCACCCTAAAGTGGGAACCCCAGTATTCAGTTGTAATATAACTAGCTAATTATCCACACTGTAAGGATGAAAGTTTGCATAAAACTTGTGCAGCCAGAAATCAGACTTTCAACATATAGTTATTGAATCTTAAGAATTGAATAACAGTGCCTTCTACCTACAAGTAACACTCTGCTTTTTTAAAAAATCTAGGACAATTCTGTTTTCAGAAATGTTTCTGTGAATGTAGCCTAGAATTTTTCTAAATTTTAGTCACCAGAAAAAATTTCCCCTCCCTTGTACTTCATTATGAGTTTCCATGTTTAAAATTTAACCTTTAAAGACATGGGCAGTGTGTAATATGCACCATAAATGGTTTCAGTTTTTTAAAGCATACTAAATAACTTTTAATGATAATTATTTCAGACAGAAAACAAAAATATTTTAGAACTATTAGCTAGAAAATTTAAAAGAGAACTTTGAAAGATAACACATTCTAAGTCTATTTTATTTATCAAAGTTTGAATTCTATTAAAAAAATAAAAAATAACTTACATGTTTGGAAATATCCTCATGCTCCAATATATATTTGAGATGCGAAAGAAGGTCTTCCTGAATTTCTAAACAACACCATCTAAAAACAGAAATTAAAAAATAATACAACAGGCATATATATACAAAAAATTTAAATTTCTATTAACATCTATATGAAGTCAAAAACTTATTTGCCATTATCTTATCAAGCATACCTTAAGATGTATGATTTTTTAAAGCAAAAAATGTAATTATTCGAAAATGTTGGGTTTATTCAAAATGAATACTTTTCTATAAATATGTTATAGGTACACTGTAAACGTGTGATTATCCACCAATACCAATTATGGGACCAACAGTGTAGTAGATGATCAGACTTACTAAAATTACATATCTGTATAAGAATAATTAAAAGTTATATCAGAAACACAAAAACAAACTTTTCCTCATAAAAAAATGATATATAATTTATTCTATGTTATGTTATACAATTGAAACTAGTAACAAAATACCACATATGCTGGGAATGAATCCTAATTTATTGAAGTAGCTATGTAAGATTATTTAGTTTATTCTGTTAATTAGTTATAATAAAAAAAAATACTAATTCTGATTTAGCATTAGTATTAATACAGTATTTTAATGATAATTTTATTCACAAAATTATTACTGGTAATCAATTTTTGTAAAAGCAAAGTAATTTTGATCGTCATGTATTTATATATTTTTGTAATTACTTTAAATTGTGTTTAGTAGTACTAGTAAATACATTTTTTTTTTTTCAAACATTCTGAACCTTCTTCGTTAACTCAAAAAATCCATTTACAGCTGGCTTCAGGGCCGTAACTATAAAGTTGGGGGCCCCGGGGCAAACTAGTGAGGCCCCTTGCGCCTGGGGCAAGTTAAAATTTTGCCCCGGTTGCAGTTTTTTTTTCTTTTCGCATTCCGCTGTTTAAAGGAAACACAGTATGATAAGCCCAAAAATTATTAAAAAACGTAAGATTGGGTAACCCTATTCGGAAGGCACTTGGGGGCAATGCAATTTTTGCCGATCACACTGAAGCTAATATAGGGGAGGAAATACGGACTTCTGATTGGTTGAATACTTTAAAAAGCATTTTGTTTAAATTCATTTTTGAGTTTATGTATCATGCATTTCTGTTTTAAAAAAAATTTTGAGAGATGGATTTCGATATTTTTTTTTCTGATTTTAATAGATAAGAAAATTTTCTAGAATATTTTAGATGCTTTTTATATAATTCAACCGATCAGAAGCCCATGTTTTCTTCCTTAGTAGCTTCAGTGAGATCCGCAAACATGCAGGGGTAACATGACACATTCCACTCGACATTCTGCTGTCTGCTCTAGAGCTGCTTTTACATGCGAAGCATATATAGTATATCGACGGACACGCAAAAATATTTACTCTAGCCGATTGATTTTTTTAATTACTAACTTTTAGCCAGATGCTGGCATTTTATAAGAAGTTAGACTAGAAATTAAAATCAATAATTTTTTTAACCATCAGTTTGGGGCCCCCGGGGCAGTGCCCCGGCTGTCCTGGCGGTAGTTACGGCCCTGGCTGGCTTAATATAACAATGCAAGAAACTAGTCATATCAGACACAAATCTACCTTTTAAATTAACTTGGTTTTTTAACATATACATTTTGTTGATTTATTTTTAATGCAAAATTATACCCAGGTTTCACTGATACATGAACAGTTTAGCTGTTATATATATGACAATTTCCCCCAGAGGGTTTCAGGAGGGCGCTCTGTCCCTCCTGCCCTTTAATTTAAAAAATGGCGCCCCTCTTGCCCTTCATCCAAAAACTAGCGCCCCTCTTGCCCCTCATCCAAAAAATAGTGCCCTTCTTTCCTCACATTTGAAAAAACGCAGCCCTTTAGCGATGATGCGGACGCGCTATAACGTGTAAATTATGTAAAAAATCGGCAACGGAACGAAAAAAATAGCTCTTACGCGTCCCACAAGTCGTGTAATTTCGTCAGAAAGTTGTGAAAAAAAGTCAAATTTCACAAAATAAAATCACGAAATAACGACTGATTTCCGACGAAATTCGCGAAAAAAATGACTAATTTCGTCACAAAATCGCTACGAAAAAATTTGTCAAACAATTCTTGAAAAACGGCAATTTTAGTCAAAAAATCAGGATAAAACTGCATATTTCGTCAAAAGATTTGTGGAAAAATGGCAAATTTCGTACACAATAAATAAAATCGCAATAAAACGGAAAATTCTGTCTCAAGAATTTGCGAAAAACGGCTAATTTTGACAAAAATTCACGAAAAAACGCCAAAATTTGTCAAAATATCCCAAAAAAAAAACAGCAGATTTCGTCAAAAGATCGCGAAAAAATGCAATTTTCATCAAAGAGACACACACACAAAAAAAGTTAATGCCAGAAGTAAATTTTTCTGTTCTAAAAACTAATTTTCCTGCTTCATAATTGTGTTTTTAATGCTCAAAAAGCAGATTTTCCTGCTTCACAATCAAGGTGTGTGAAAAGAAAATTGTACCCGAGGCATAATTAGAATTAAAGGCTTTCTCCCTCCCAACTTTTTCTTGTGACAGCCCAAAAATGATGTTTGCGTAATATAAATTTGGCAACCCCCTAAATTTCTCCGGGGCGACCTTCTCCGTCGCCCCCCCCCCCTGTTCACAATCCTCTTTTGAGTGCCCAAAACTTTCTAAATGTGAATCCTGAAAGCACCCATTAACAAAACAAAAAGACAAAAAGAACCCTTTATTCAACAAAACTATTCTTAAAAATAAATAAATAAAAATTAAAAAAAATGTCTTATTTAATAAATCAAGCTTGCCCCTTATCAATCTTTAAACAAAATCAGTTGTTTTTTTTGCGATCTTTCACGAAATTTGTCGTTTTTTCGTGATTTTTTTTTTTTTTTTTTTTTTTTGCAAATTGTGCCTTTTTTGCAACCTTTAACAAAATCTGCTGTTTTTTTGCGATCTTGTAACAAAATTGATCTTTTTTTCTCTTTGTTCGATTTTTTGTTTTTCTTGATTTTTTGAACCGCTAGATTCAACTCTATAAAAGTGCCTTTAAAAATCAAAAAAGTGCCCTGAAGAATGTAAAAAGTGCCCTTTTCAGAACAGTAGAGCCCTGCCCCTTTTTAAACCTGGGGGAAACTCTGTATATGAAAATTAGAAATTAAAGTGTTTAAAAAAAATTCGATAAAATCTGAAAAAGCCCAGGTTTTTTCAGAAAAACCCGGGTTTTTTCAAACCCTGCCGATTAATGAAATTTAAAATTTTTCCATTGATCATAGACAACATCAGCGATTTTTCCATTTCATATCAATCTATTGTGCGATTTTTTTTTCTCCTAATGACACAATGTGCTTTTTTGTGACCAATCAACAAAATTTGCAATTTTTTCAAGCCTAATCGACAAAATTCACAATTTTGCCATGTTCGAAGAATGCTATTTTCAATTCTTTCCACTAATATTTTTTATTTTTTCACGCCTGATTGAAAAAATTAGAGATTTCTACAAAGTCTATCGAGAAACTTCGAGATTCGTACGAAGTCTATCGAGAAACTTCGAGATTCGTACGCAGTCTATCGAGAAACTTCGAGATTCGTAGCATCTTTCTTGCGATTCTTTGACAGAAATAGCATCTTTCTTGCGATTCTTTGACAGGTGTTGCATTTTTTATGCAACTTTTTGACAGATAACTCATCTTTTTTTGCAATCCTTTGACAGAGACTGCGTCTATTTTGCATTCTCTGACTGAGATGATATCTGTTCCACAATCTTTTAACAGGAATTGCATTTTATTCGCAAGCTTTTGATAAAAATCGTGCCTTTTTTCACAATCCTTTGATGATATTAGTGTTTTTTGCGATCTTTCGGCAGAAATAGTGTTTTTTACGATCCTTCGACAAAAATCGTGTTTTTTTTTCACAAGCTTTTGACGGCAAACGTGTCTTTTTTGCAGTCCCTTGACAAAAATAGCAGTTTTTTCCGCGATCATTTCACGAAAATCATGTTTTTTTTCCTGCGATCCTTTGATGAAAAGCACATGTTTTTCACTATCCACTTCCATCCTAGGAGATTTTTCCATCTCGTTTCCGTCCTCAGGAACTTTTAAGAGACCGAATTCCATCTCAGGACTGAAAAACTTGCACCTATGTCTCTAAGCTTTGCATTACGGCTAAAAAATTGATTTCTTACAATAAAAGAAAGTGATTAAATGTTCTTGACAGTAAAACTACCGTTATTTAAGTATATAAAGTAGAATTTAGAATTAGTCAAAAATCTCTTCAAGACTGAAGGTGTTGCACCCATGTCGACAAAATTTGAGATTTTTCCTCCAACTGTTGACAATGTAAGGTTTTTTTCTGCACCCGATAAATGAAATTTGAGATTGTTAAATGACTGATGAAAACTGCATTCCCCCCCTCGACAAATTGATGAAGTCGTGATTGTTTCTCATGTTTTTCATTGATGAAACTTGAGATTGTATGCAGCCAATGAACAAAATTTCCAACTTTATGGCACCTCATCGACAAAATTTGTAATTTTTACATGAACTGATCGATAAAATTTGTGATTTTTTCTGCGCTGATCTACAAAACTTGCAATTTTTTCATGCCTGATCAACGATATTTTTTTTTATGTGTCAAACAATGTTCATGTTTTTTTGTTTGTTTGTTTGTTTGTTTTTTGAGCGATAAATAGACAAATTATTTGTTTTTTATTACAGCCGATGAAGAAAATATGCAATTTTTTGACGCATCATCAAGAAAGCTGACGATCTTTACTTGTGCGATCATTGAAATGTGCAATTTCATGCATCTGATAGAAAAAATTTTCGATTTTTCCAAGCTTGATTGACAAAACTTGTGATTTTTCCGTGCCTGACCTTTGAAATTCGATATTTTTTCTGCACCTCATTGGCAAAATTCATGATTTTTCTATTTCTTATAAGCAAAATTTGAGATTTTCCACACCCTATCAACCTAATTTAAACTTCCATTTTTAATTCATATCGTAAAAAACAAAGTCCCATTAATCTGCCCCCGCCCCCAATCAAATGTGAAGGAAAATCATAAAATAAGAGGGAAGCATTTACATATTAAAATTGTAGTACATATCTATGGATGGTGGTGGTGATAGGGGGATGCTAATGGCTGATCGTCACAAAGTATGCATTATTTTAATTAAGTGAAACTCAGACTTCTGACGAAATTCACTTTTTTTTTAAAAGTATTTTGACAAAATGTGTTTTTCACGACCATTACCATTTGATGATAATCGCACTTTTTTTGATGGCCTTTTCAAAGAATTTGGCATTTATCCATGATCCTTTAGCAAAATTCAGTTTTTTACAGCCCTTTTAGAGAAAATTTGCATATTTTCTGTGATTCTTCAACAAAATTTGCATATTTTCTGTAATCCTTCGGTAAAAGTCGCATATTATTTGCAATTTTTCAGCAAAATTTGCATATTTTTCTTTCTTGTCTTTAAACAGAATTCATTATTTTTCTACAATCTTAACTTGTCCCATATTTGTGAGGCAATTCCTGGTTATTGCTTAATAATATATGTTTTATTATATTTATATATATGATATTTTATCTATTTTAAGTGTACACCCTAAAAACTATTGTCTTACAACTTTTTTTAATCGCAAGTTTAAAGCCTCCTTAAAAATATAACTGTAAATGCAAAAACGGTAAGTGCTCTAACGGTAAGATAAGACACACCCTACCCTATGACAAAAGAATTAAGTAGAAAAACTCTCTTATTGCAAAATGCTGAAATCATGCATAAACATATATATAGGCAATACAAACATCCAAATGTTATGCCGAGTGTTAAAGATCCATATTAAATTTTATGCAAAATTTCTTAAAAAGGATCCAGAAACTTCAGTCATAAAATCGAAAAAATAAACATTTAGTTATATATTTTATTAACCAATAAACTTGTAAGGATTAATCCATTTACAGAGGATAAAAAAGTAATAAATACTGCTAATAAATGCTACAAAAATTCTTTGGCTAGTTCATGCTTTATAAACTATACAAGTCTTTTGTATATGAAATAATTTTGTATCTATACCAAAACAAATTATGGTTTGTTATTAAACAATTATGAGATGAATAAAACTTTTACAAGATTGATTATATTTACTTTAATACTCAGTCTTAAAAAATTAACTATCAATATACATTCTTTTCGTCAAAAAGGATTCTGACCAATGACCAATAATTACCCTAGAAAGCCAGAGAATTACCCCGTTTCCAGAACAATTCTTGGTCACTTAAAAGTTATTTCAAATTCCAATTATATGCATATATATATTTAATTAAGATATTTTATTATATAACCATCATGGGGGGTTTATTCCACAAAAAAACTAAGAACAATATACCTTTAATAGTTTTCATAATAATTGGATGCTGATTTTTGATCAGGAATTACCCCAGGTGACCAGGGCCATAACTATAAATTTGGAGGCCCCAGGTGCAGTTTTTTCCCAGCACACCGCTGTTTAAATATACATAGTATGATAAACCAAAAAATGGCTTAAAAATATAGAATTGGGCAGGTACTTGGCGCTGACGAAATTTTTGTCGATCCCACTAAAACTAGCATAGGGGAGAAAATACAGACTTCTGATTGGTTGAATACTTTGAATGTTTTGCTTAGGTTCATTTTTGTTTATGTAACTTTAATCATATGTTTCTGGGTACTTACGTATTAACGCCGGGTGAAGAATAAGAATAAGCAGAAGAATAATAAAGAACATTCTTGTTCGCATGTACACAAAAGATGCCGTAAAAAATGAGCAAACAACAAGGAATCCAAAACATAACTACATGCACATAAGAACAACAAAATTGCTCTTTATTTGCACATTAGCATAACTTCTGCTGCGGCGGCGTTAATACATAAGTACCTGTTTCTGATTCTGCTTAAAAACCTTTTGAAAGATAAATGTTGATAATTTTTTTTTTTTCGATTTTATATAAGAGAGATTTTCTAGATTTTTTAGACGCTTTTTGTATCATTCAAGTGATCAAAAACTCATATTTTCTTTCTTATACTAACTTCAGTGGGATCGACAAACATGACATGACACATTCAACTCCAAATTTTACTGTCTGCTCTAGAGCTGCTTTAGCGTGTGAAGTGTATGGAGTATATCGACAGACATGCAAAAACATATATTCTAGTGCTTTGATTTATCTAATTACTACTTTTAGCTAGGTGCTGGGCATTTTATAGGAAGTTAGACAAGAAACTAAAATCAATAGTGTTTTTTAACCATCAGTTTGGGGGTCCCCAGGCATGGAGGCCTCAGGGCAGTGCCCTGGCGATAGCTACGACACTGCAGGTGCCCCTACCCAGGTAAATCATTAAATCTGATTAGTTATATTCATTCTAGTGGACAAACAGCAGTAAATGTTAATATAAATGTACATAATGATTTCATAAATGTATACATTAAAAAATTGTCTTTAACATGACTGGAAATTAGCAATGATAAACAAAATAAACAATTGATAACAGTTTTTGGCAATCATTTAATGGTTCAATTAATACAAGACTGGGCTTACCCTGCACTTTATCAAATTATTTAAACAAATGTGTTTTGCGTCTTCAAAATGAAGTCCCTGATTTTTTTTTTTTTTTTTTTTTTTTCTCCAAACATGCCAAAATGCAATTTTTGAAAATTATTGCAAGTCAAACTCAACAATAACCAAATATGGTGGTTAAGTTTAAAACTAAATTGATGTTTTTAAAAACAAAATTCCTTCGCAGTTTTGTACTCGTAATAATCTCATTAAAAGAGGTCCATTCAAAAAATTTCTTTCAATAAAACAGACCTTTTCTCCAAGTTCCATTCGATAAAAATATGCTTTCATTGATTATATATAAATACTTTTATAAATACATCCAAAGTTAATGTTTAATATTTTAACAAATTAAACTTACCATAAAGAAAAACTTTAGCAGAAGGATTTAAAGAAGTAATTATTAATAAACATTTGTTGTTATTTTGAGAAACTGTATTTCCTTTTTGAGGACAATGTTTTTCACACAAAAAAAAAGTATAAAGATATGATACATATCTAAAAATAACTTTTACTTTTTATAAAATGGGTCCTAAGAAAAAAAAAAAAAAACTTGTATCGATTGCTCATAAAGTTACGTAAATAATGTTTTAAGAAATGCTTGATTGTTTACATTATGAAAACGTGTAATGATGTTTGCAAGTCACCTACAATATTTAAAAATGTTTACTCAGTTATAAATATTAAATAATTAGTGTATAAAGAATATTTAGTAAAGCACTTACCTTTTACATTAAAAAAAATCCACACGGAAACGACGAATTACGATAGTTTTACACTACGCTATGCAACACACACACTTCACAGCGGAAGACGCCATTATTGCAAATCAAGCCTCATGGATGTTGCCACTCTTCTTTTTCATTGCGACAAACTTGTACACGAATAATATGGCAGGACATCGATGCTAAATCAGTGTCGCGCTAGAAAATTATCATATGCATGGTATTAAAGGTGATATCGTAAAACACATACATAAGTGACATGTTAAACTACTGTCATGTATAGGATAATTGATAGATAACAGTATTTAACGCTTTTACAGAACTAGGATTTTCTATCGTCTTTCTTTAATAATATTGGCACCACTTGTATGATATAACTTTCTTTTGTCATTAAAACATGCCGCAATGATGCTTGAAAATCGATGTACTTGACAAACATGATATTTCTGACATCCGATCGTGACTTTTTAGACAAATTTGTGTTTGCTGGGAACCTAACTTCCTATAAGAAGATTTATGTGGGAAACTAATGTTTGCTATAAGTAAAATGAAAATAAAATTTCAACACGATCTAATTTCGTAGGTCCGTTCATTTTAATAGTATGTTTTAGCAACATTTCTTACAAAACTTTTTTTGAAATAGGATCATGAGGACTAATTAGATGTAACATAAAAATTACCAATGGAAGTTTAAAAGAGTGATAATAATATGTGCTATTGTTATACTACATTTTTCAAATAAAACCTATGCATTTAATACTATGTTATTAGTTCAATATAAAATTTCAAAGTAAGATTTGTCTTTGAAATAAATCCTTTATTTATTATGTTTGTTTAAACAAACATAACAAATGGAGCATTTATTTTAAAGACAAATCTTATTTTGAAATTTAATATTGAAATAATAACATTGTATTAAACACATTTGTACATCACATAATTATTTCTGTTAACAATAATTGCCAATAAAAGTAATGAAAATTATAATGATTAAAAAAATTTTGCTAAAATCCATTATTCAAAAATCCATTTATTTTAAATATTAGTCAAATATTATGGACTAGTTGATTTTATAATTATTAACAGTTTTTTATATTAATAAGATGTATATATGAAAAAAAGATGACTTATCATAAACCTTTTATAAATATTAAGTATGTATAACAGTCTGGAACAAGGCTGTCCAACCTGGCGCTCATAAGATACCAGAAAATTGTTACAGAAAGCAAGCCCTTATTCAATCGTGGATATTTGGAGATTGAAGAAGCCAAAATTTTCTGTAAAATTTTTCTGGTGTACAGCGGGCGCCAGGTTGGACAGCCTTGGTCCGGAATATCTTAATCAATTTTTTTAAAGTAATTTAATGTATCAATCACAAAACTTACTTATATCTGCTACATGTAAATAATCACAGACCAAAATTAAATGACAATCTATGCCCAACATAAAGATTCTAAAACTATATGTTCTTGGCGTTGTATGCATTTTAAAGAGTTGAAAGAGTCACAAATTTAAACAAATCATGGAATAACAGTAATATCCTAGATATCTGCAACCAAAATGCCCAAACAAAATAGCATCAAAAGGACCTAATTTAGGTATTATACACCTAAGTATAAGTATCTATTGTGTGAAAATGTAACATAATATAAAGTTTGTTTAACTTCCGTGCATTAGTTTTTGAAATATAGGTATTCCAAAAATCATAAGAATTGTAGTATAGCAGCGCTAGTGTTGAATGTTTCACACGAAAATCTAATCAGTACCAACTTATGTCAAACCTAATAGAATAAGAAATTTGGTGAAATTTCGTGTGTTAGTTTTTGAGACAGGACTATTACTAAAATTGTATAAATTCTGAAAAACGAGCGCATGGCAGTGCCATTTGACGGAATTAAACCAAAACTTAATCCGCAACATCTTATCCCAACGTCTAACTGAATCTGAAGTTTGATGAAAATCAGGGAGTTAGTACTTGCAGAGCTGCCAAGTCTCCGCTTTTTATGGAAACCAGTATTATTTTAGAGAAAACGAGATTTTCTTAAATAGCACAAGTGTTCCAATTTAATAAAATGACATTTTCAGTATTAAAATAATGATATCGAAAAAAGCCGGAGAGTTGGGGGCTCTGTACTTCAGATACTGTTATTTTGGAACGCATAAAAAATACAGCCCAGTAGCTCCACCTATTGTTAGATTTATACCAAACCTAATCAGCATCAACTTATGATATGTCTAACTAAACTGACGTATGCTGAAAATCCGTGTATAAATTATTGAGATAGTATTATTTCGAAATCATTAATATCATAGTAGCATTAGCTTTTGTGTGACTTACACTAAAAATTAATCAGACGTAATGCATATTAAGATTTAATTGAATCTAAAGTTTTAATATATTCTGTATATTAGTTCTTCATACAGAGCGAACATAATACCCATATAACGTCTCACAGAGACAGAGATTTTCTAAGATAGGTCAAGTCAAGTTCAAGACCTTTTAAAACTTATAAATACGTTTAAAACTGGAAGAAGAAATCTTTCACGAATCCAAAACTTTCTTCTTGTAAAGAGAAAAAAACGTAAAAAATATAATTTTGTTGTTTTACAATAACCCACTGTTTAAAAATCAATTAAAAAGGTATAATGGATTTATTATATTGTTAACTATTTAGTAGAATGATAAAAATTCAAATTACCAAATAATATTTTTTTTATTTATACGAAAACTATTTCTCGCAAGAAAAAGTATTTAAAAACATTTTAAATAATTTATAAAAACTAAATAGTTCGAAAGCGTATTTCTTCAAGACAAAAAATGCGTATACGCACCTTTTTAAATGTACCTGCAAAATATGTTTCCGTAACCAGCAATAAGAAAATGTGTGACTTATTGGAAAATTGTTTAAGAAGTGCATTTTCACATTTTAAAAGCAAAACTAATCTTATTTAAATTAGTGGTGTAAAACTAATAAATGAACTAACGAATAATGTCAGTTTATTCATTGCAAAGTTTCACATGAAAAACAAAATATTGGATCATCAGGAAAGTTCTGCTGTTTTTTTTTATGAAAATTTTCTATAAAGTAATTCAAAAACACATGGAAGTTTTATTGAATTACATAAAGTCAATTTTGTTCTACTATTTACCATAGTCCTGACAACTAAAAAAATACTTTTTTTTTTCAAAAAATGTCATTAGATTTAGACTTAAAGAACTGATTAAGGTGCTGTTTGACAGATTCCAAAGAAATGAACTCCGGGGTATTTAAAGAACTTTTAAGTGACCTGAAAAGATATAAATCTTAGGGGACCAGGCTCACGAGTATGGTGATGACGAAATACCATACTCTATAAATATCACACAATATTTCTACAAATGATCCGTTCATTTATATTTTATCATTTATCAATTTATTCATCAATCATTCGTTTAAAGTTCATTCGCTTTTTAAATGCTATTTTTTTATTTTTCTAACTGTGCTATCTCTTTGTTTTCCTTCTTTTATTTTAACTACATGAATAGCAAAAATATCGGTTTGCAAATTCATTAATTTTAAATACATATATTTGTCTAATACTTTTAATAAATATTTAGAAAACACCTTCATTTGAGGAAAAATTTATATTTTTTTATCGATTAAAATCAAAATTCAGATTTTTTTTTTATTTTCTTTAAAGCAAAAACTGAGTTCGAGATTTTTTTGGAAAATTGACTTTAGATTATCTAAAATAAAATCACAAATCTATGAACAAGTTGGTTATGAATTTAACTCTACCAGAATATATATTGGTATATTCCACATATTTTGAAGAAATTTCTACGAGAAAATAAAACATAACTCAAAGAATAAAACCAGCTAGTGATATTTTAGATTGATAAATTATATCCATTTTTCTTCTTGAGTGATTTCAGCGAAAGCGTTACTGAGTTTCATTTAAGCAGAAAATATTATAGCAAGAATCAGATTAGAACGGTTCAACTCCTGTTTAGTGTTAGATCGTATGAATACTTTTGTGTTAACAAAAACAACAACAAAACCTTTTGTTAATTCTAGAATAAATAATACTACATGCGTTTTGTGAGTATACAACATATAGATTCTCAAATAAGATGTAATTTTTTGTAACCATGATTTTTATGTGTAAACGTAAAAATAAACTTAATGAAATACTTTATTGGGAAAGCATAATATTGTAGGTTATCTCAAACACTGTTTTTTTTTTAATTATAGAAGATATTATAATGTGAAATAATCGATTATATTGTAAAGCTAAAATACCAAGATTCTATTAGTGTTAAATTTAATTAATATTTAAAATTTAAATGTTTAACAATTTATATTAATAGTTTTAATTTTAAGAAATAATTCTTAATAAATTTATTTGCCAAACTTTATTGCAGGAAATTCGCTGATTAATTTTCTAAATATCAGTACTTCAAAATTAAGATTTCCTGATGTCCCACCCTTACCTTAAAGTAAGAAAAATGGTGTGACGTTTAAGCAAAATTTGCAAGGGATAATTTTTCTTTGAAAAGTCATTCAAAAAACCGATGTATTGTGAGCCATGGAGGTAACTGCTCACGGCAAGATAAACATATATAACAAAGATGAAAATATACAAAAAACATACTTTCATGTCAATTTTGATACCCATTAGCTAATTGCTAAACCGTTTTAAATTTTGAACTGCAGTTTTAGTTGCAACATGTTCAAAATGTTTTTCTGCATCTCAGGATAAATCATTTACATCAAATAAATTATTTTTTAAAAATATGAGAAGTTTAGTGTACTGTTTTATGTTCTATATTTAAAAAAAAAAAAAAAAAAAAAAAAAAAAAAAAAAAATCACTGTGCAAGAAAAACTCTAGCAATGCAATTTTATATGGTCAAAACGTATCTACAGGCAATAAACCTCAAATCCTATGTATTTTCTAGCTCTAAAAACTCGCTTTTTCTGTTTGTTTTTGTATCAAAAGAAGTTTTATTTCAAGGACTGCGTTAAGTTTTTAAATTCCTTTATTTAAAAAATGTAATTATTTATTGTAAATGGCGTTATAAGATGAACAATGATATTTAGAACAGTTTTGCAGGTGAAATTAATGGATGATTTAGATGTAGCTACTGGTCAAGGAGAACATCCGTGGAGCCAAAATTAGAATGAATACTTCGCTCATGTCAATAAAACTTAATCTTATCATCGTAATAATATATGAAACACAGTTACGGGTAAAACATTATTTTATCCTTAAACTCCATATAAGAAAAAAATCAAAAATCAAAAAATAAGTCAATATACTCATTTACTCAACTTTGATTTTCCGAAATGTAAACAGAACACTTTAACGCATTAAATAAATGCAATATTTGATGGACAGTATACGGAAATTTGATTGGAACTATAGTATAATTTATTTTCATAAAGTTATTATTTGTGTTTGATTTGCTTTTACGACAGTAAGCTCCCAACGTAAATTTTATTTCAGTGCCCTAAAAAAGTTATTCTAATATTTATAGAAATTTTCTGCATTTTAAATTGTATTAACAAAACAAAAATCCAAAAGAAATCATATGGGCGAAATGCAAAAAATTAACACCGATTTAATCGTGAAAATATAATGTTGACTAAAAGTTCATTATTTATTTAAAAGGTGGTCATAAAAATCTATATGCTAAAAGTTTAAAATAAACACAATTTATTTAATCTCTAAGTACTTTTGGCTTTCATCAGCAACATTCATCGGGAAGTATTTTCTTTTCAATTGCCATTTATTCATCGAACTTTAGCTTTGTCATTTGAGGTGGGAGTGTGTTATTCCTTATATGTTGTCAGAAGACGTGCTTCAGATTGAAAACAGCAGAGGTGAAATGAATATAATTATTATTGAGTGATTAATTTTGAAAGATTTTTAAGCGTGTATTGGGTATATTGCATGGTATTTTGTCGCTACATACTTGATTGTCTCTGCTTATAATTTCCATAAACAATCTGATTTTGGATGTGTAGTAATTAGAGATGGGGCATACATTTTCCCTTTTAATAATATCCATTATTATATTCTGTTTATAATTTAAATATGCCAACGCTTTGACTTGGCGTCAAAACTTGATAACTCTTTGATGTTATTTGATTCTTTCTTTGAATTTCCTTTTCTGGTATCGGTTGTATTTCAGTGCGTGATTTTTTTTTTATTTGATAAAGAATTATATGTACACCGGCTATTTAATCCTTTAGGGATCAATCTATTTTAGTACATAATAAATCTTTTAATTTTCTTGGAAATCAGGCTATTAAATTTATACCATGTTAAAGTAAACCTCCGACGAAACTCGTTTCACCCTTTGCGGATGCAACAAAACATCAAAATCTCTTTTGTTCTCGGAGAATCGAATTTTTTCTCCGAAAAAATATAGACTGTAGGAGGCACTTTTACCCAAGTGATGGATAATTTCCGTACATTTGCATTGCGTTTTTTTTTTTTTTTTTTTTTTTTTTTTTTGTATGATTTAAATGTGAATGCGGTTTTTTTTATTAAAAAAAAATTAATACTGTGTTTCAAACTGCGTTTGCCATTCAATGATTAATACATATAATAATAATAAATCCTGATCTTTCGTATCATAAAAAGGCTTCAAAATTAGATTTATGAAATAAAATGTTTAAATCTCCTGAACTTTTCTCGGTAATGTTAAATCTATGATTTCTATTTTTTGAATCGTCAGGAAATATTTGATTCTGCGGGAAATATTTTTAAATGAAGTGTTATTTTATTCATAATTTTGTCAACAATACCAAAAATTATACTACAATTTCATTTTAATGCGCATTTTACATGAAAAAATAATGCATATTATTTTATTATATTACAAAAATTGCAATCTATTGCTACAAATACCTGAAATATGAAATTTAATTAATAGGTATTGTTTGAAATGAATACTAATAAAACATGAATTTTCATCTACAATTTCGATAAATCTTCCATCATCATCATAATAATCATCATTATTATCATTATATTCCAGAACTGATACAATAGTTTTACGGTAACTAAAATAGGAAACAAACAATTTTTATTAGAATCTATTTATACCTTGTAAAGACTGCATGAATAGTAGTTTTATATCTCCTTGTGGTAAGATTGTGATCATTGTGCATCATTAAATCAAATTCTTTATTTAAAAATGCAGTTAATTGTAGATTTTTATAATTCATAAAGTTGATGTTGAAACCCCCACTCAAAATCATTCATTGCCAAATTATCAAATCTCTTTTCAGTTTCAGAGGTGTCGGTTACGGTAACAGTGTCGAGTGTTCAATGTTTTTTTCCATCTCAAAAAATTCCCAACGCGCCTAAAAAAGTTTTCACTTCAAAAATGGTGGTGGAATATATTTGTTAATGCATCAAATATCGCTGTCGTCTCTGGTTGGCTTTTATGTTCAACAGTTCATGGAAAAAATACCAAACACATTCATATGGGGTTTCGGCGAGAGGTTACAATTGCTGTTTTAAGAATTGCACTAAGAAAGGATGGGCCTCAACCTGGGCCCAAAGTTCACCGCCATATATCGCAGAAAAAGTGTGATGGCAATTTAGTTTATACAAACAACACAGGGTAGATGTACATTGTGCACGGCAAATGCAAGATTGGCTTACAATGAGAGCAAGAAAAAATTGCATTTAAAATGCTATCCACTGTATCATGGAATAAAGGTATAAACTTAACTTTTTGATATTTTGATTAAGTAAAAAAAATTGTTTTCATTTAAATTTATAAATTTGCAAGTTAATTCATATGTGTACTTAAATTTAAAAATAAATGTTTCATTTCATTCTTATTAATTTGCTTACAGTTTAATCTATTCATAACTATATTCCTCTTTTGAATCGAGTGTAAAAGTACAGTCGGAAATGACCAATTTTATCAATTGGGAACATGCTGAAAACCATATATAAATATTTTTTTCCACCATTCAGGGCTCCTAAATGGTCCGCGAACTGAACAAAAGTATTTTTTAATAAAAAATTCACAGTAGGTTTCTACAGCATTTGTGCTTAAATTAACCTCCGAAGGCGGTTTCTGTGCAATTTGCAAGTAAAACATAAAAAGGAAAATCTTTCTGAGAAAATCTTGATGTTCAGTTGGCGGATCAATTGGAAGCCCTGTATTATTGACAAATAACCCTTAAATAAAGAATTACAAATCATAATGTGCAAGAAAATAATTTAAAATATATTTGGATTTGAATTCGGCCTGTAAAAGGTTAAACATTTTTTACAGTGGTAAATCGAAAATTTACTTTTTTGAATAGAAACGCCACTTTTTCTAAAAAAAAAAAAAAGAAAAAAGAAAAAATACTGATTTGGAAAAAATGTGAAAAGTTTTGGGTAACTGACTTAGAACTAACTGGCAACACTGCAGAGAAATATAATAATTTTTTTTTTTTTTTTTTAAATATACAGGGCTCCCAAATGGTCCGCGAACTGAACATCAGAATTTTCCAAGAGAAATTTTCCTTTTAGATTTGTCTTGCAGACTGCCAAGAAACCACCTTTGGAAGTTAATTCTTGTGCAAACGTATCATGAAATTTTCTGTTAAAATTTACTGGTGTTCAGTTCGCGGACCATTTGGGAGAGCTGAATATAGTGTTCTGTTCGAACATAAAAATAAAAACATTTATAAAAAGTTAGTGCCACCAGAATTTTAAAAGAAATTATTTTAATGTCGTATGTCATGTGCTATAGAAATTGCAGTATTATGGATTCTATTCGTTGGTTTTACAAATTCTTTTAAATGTATTAGCAATATAAAAAATACTTTATTTTGAAAAAATCAAAAATATTCCCCCCCCCCCAAATATTAAAATATGTGTTTACATAGTAGTATATTTTGTTTAAAATTTAACTTTTCTATGGAAATAAATTTAATAATTCAGAGTCAGAACATTCCGACATGAAGAAAATTTGCATATGAATAAAAAGAATGTGAAATGTCTTTTTAAAAAACAACAACATATAAATTTGAGAAATGTAGTTAGAAAACTTTTATAAATATATGCTTCATAAAAATATTTGACTTTGTTTTAACACTGAATCTGAACTTTATTAAAGCAAATCATAATTAATATTTTTGAAGCATAAATAAATCCAGTGAATGAGAAAACATTCATTTTAAATAACCTTGTATTTTTAAAAAATTTAAACAAGTCCAAAAATTTGTTTAATAAAATGCGTGTAATTTATCTGTAGTATTTAAAAATCTTCATTTATTAAGCTACACTTATGAGTTAAAATATGTTTTTTGACTTAGGAAAAAAAGGGATTAACAATAATATTTTTAAAAAATCAATATTGTTTGACCGTTAAGTTTAAATATATTTCTCACAACGAAATATACATTTAAATTTAGCAACAGCTTAAAAAAGATTCAACAAATTTTATGGTTGCTGCATTTTAAACAAATTTTAATATAATTTCATTTAAAGTATACTAGGCATTTTACCTAAAATTTTCTTTTTCAGTTCAGGAAAAGTAATTGAACAATATTTGGAGATTAAAAATTTTTATGATTTTGTAATAAAATTCTTAAAACAACTGTAGAAATTTTATTCCTATGAGTTAAAGTTATTTCAGTACTAACTTTCTGAGAAATATTATATTTGAATACCATATGATAACTTTTTTACAACTTTCTCTTTACATTTAAAATACACTTCGAAGTGTCATTATTTCCTTTTAAGCTTATATTAAACACCTCTTGTGCTTTAATAGCTTTGCAATATATTTCTATTTCAGGTTCGTAAAATATTTCTTTGATCAATATTACAAAGAATTTTGCTTAGGTGCACTTGTTTATATCGCTTTTTAAGTGGATGCTTTTAAAATAAGGAAAGCCATAAAATCTCTCTTTTTAAAATGGAATTTTCCAAGCAAGTGTTAAATTATTTTTCTTCGGTTCCTAGGAGTGTTATTGAGTAAAAATAAAATAATAAATAAATTATAAATTTTTACCTAAAAAAATCATACATTTTTATGAAATAATTATGCATTTTTGACAAAACGTGTATTCATGCAAAATATTTTAACACATGTTCCTCTCTAATTGTATATTGAGAAAATTATAACAAATTAATTTATTGCACTATTTTTTTATTTATTCTGTTTCTAATAAATAAATAAATAAAATGATAAATAAACGTGATTTACCAATACCTTTCTTGACTATTTTAGACTAAGTCAGAATTCATACGGGTACCATTATTTATCAGGTCAATTCGAATATTTTTAACACTTTACAATAAAGTTGAAAAGTGTCTATGATTTCGTTTGTTAGGTCGCCTGTCTGGGCTCTACCTCTCGTGAATATACTCAGATTGCCCTGACATTTTTGGGAGTTATTGATGTTTATCCTAGCACAAACTTTATTGCAAATAAAGTTTCTAGCATGATTAGTTTATTTACCTGGAGAATCAATAACTTTCCGATACATTACGGCCTGTGGGAAAAAATCGTTTCAAACGAACTTAAAAGAAGTTATATCCTGTGAACATGTTAAAATTTATATACATTTACGAATTGCACTAAAATATGCATTCTGTAAAATATCACGTAAAAAGAATTGTTATTATTCATTTACAAGGCCACACAAAAAATTCCCTTTCGAAATGGTAAAGGGGGAATTGTTTCGACATATTTTAATTATATTAAACTATTTCATGTATGATAAAATTGATCTACGTCGCTGAGGCTTAATATAATTTATTTCACGCATAATTCGAAATGCATAGCATTTACAGAGACTCACAAAAAATGTCAAATATTATATTCTATTTGATGTACTGTATATTATCGATGATGGCTGATGCATGAATGAAAATGAAATGCTTTTTTAATTGTGATATGCGCTTTTAAGTTTTACTAAATTTATATATATTATATGGTATGTATAAATGCTATAATTGATATATAGGGTTATCAAAAAAATCTTGTAAATGCTACTGAATATGAGAGTAATTTCCTTAAAGGTTTTTTTTAAATATGTAATGTATTTTTATGCTGAACTGCATTTATATTACTAAGAATTGTTTGTAGAATATAGATAAACTGATACACAGGTCCATGAAAAAATTGGATGCATGATCGTTGATGGATGATAATTTCTGAAAATGGGATTTCAGTAGTCTTAAGAATGCTTTAGTTTGAACAAACTTTTAGCTAAATACTGGCATATAACAAAGGTACTACGTAAACTAAAGGGCTGTACAAAAGCATACAAGTATGTTTCCATATATTAGTATAAAATGTGAAAACGAAATTTCAAACTATTAACCGTTTTCTTGCTAAACTAAATTTCCTCAATATATAGTACATAAATATTAACCGACAGATAAAACAGAGGACTGTTAAAAACTATTACAATACATATTGGCCATGGACAGTAACACATTTTTACCCAAAATAGAGAAATTTTGTTAAAGATTTCAGAAAGTGTTGAAAGATGTTTCATAATTTATGCTGAACGCATGATTTCTCTTACTTGTTTTCATTAAAATATAAATCTAATTAAGATGCAAGAAATTTCGCGTTATTTATTGACAAATTTGTCTTTAAAAATAAATTACTGGCACCGAAAAATTTCCTGACTTGAAATTCCAGTACCCATACGAACTGTATAATATTTAAATGGCTAAATTCGGAATTTTTCTAATATATATATATAAATAACCTTCTGAAAATTTGTAGAAAGTGAGTAAAAAGAATAAAAAAATAATATTCCACTCTTGACTTAAATTATATATACGTGTATTCGGTAAATTTTGTTTATTCGGTATTTGGATTCAAGTTTAATTTTGAGATCTAATATCACAGCGTGCAAAGTAATAATCGAAGACATCGAAACCGAATTTAAATTCCCTTTTGAAACTGATTAAAAAACCACAATTTTTTTACTGGGGTGGGTGGTATATGCACTACTACGAAAAATCAAAGAGAAAGCCTTTGATCATGCTATAAAATATCGATATTTTTTTTGTGTGTGTGTAGTTGCACTATTTTTAATAATTTTTACGACTTTAGTTTGTTTGTCCGTCATCTAAAACACATAAATATACACGCATTATCGTGGAAATGTTAAGTAATTTAGATTCATTGTGTTTAAGTCTGCCATTGAGAATGCTGTATGTAGCAGTCATAGTTAAGTTATGAGAATACACGAAAAATTCTGCAACATTGTCGCTTGCGGACAAAGTAACTTGAAATTGTAACATTTGACTGTAAATCTGTGCTAGACAGTGAGAAGTTGCGTGTGGTCACACTCTGGCTGAAACATCATCCACTTCAACGCAGTTTCATTCCGGCAAAGGATTCACTAGCTGATAAATCCAGTATCGGCTTCAACTTCAACATAAAGGTTATCTTCTTCCTCAACACTTTCTTCTCTCACACTTTCAATAAGTTCATCATCATTTAGAATTTGAAACCCAGGATTTGACGAATCACACCCAACCCCGTCTTCATCACTAACTTTAAAACAATAGGAAATAATAATAATAATAATAATAATAATAATAATAATAATAATAATAATAATAATAATAATAATAATAATAATAATAATAAAAATGAGTTTCTTAAGTGACACATCATTTTCATCGTTTCCCGTCTCTTACGTTTCCTTTTCTTGATATTTTTCCCTTTATCTCCTTTAACTATTCTTTAGTTGACATGCCTCTCAACTTGATTGCTGCACATATGACAGGCTTAACCAAGCTCTAAGCTTCCATCATCATCTAAGATCAATCTTTAAAATTTAATTTCTTGTGGTTAGACAACACACTTTCTTCATCTTCGTCCCCTTCCAAGACTTTATTTAAAAGTTGCCTCCTGAGATGGCACTTCCTGGTTTCGTTAACGTTCTAACCTCCGTGAAGATATATGCAGGGTGTTTCGTTACCAGACCGACAAACTTTGAGGGGTGATAGTAGACATGAAGACAAATATTATTAAATAGGAAACCATGGGGCGCAAACGTATTCCGTAGGTGCTAGGGGAAATTAAAGTTTAAGGTCCAAAACTTATCTACACGCAAACTGCAACAAAATCGATCAGTTTGAATAATGTTTATGAGTGTTTAAAAATCCCCCCTCTGTTCACAGTTCAATTTTCGCTAGTTACCTGATCCCAATGTTTCCGATTTTGGGGTTAAAATTTAAGTTAAAGTCTAAACTTTCAAATAATTTCAACACCATGCACAAAATAACCATAAAAGTAGTTGTTTGTTACTCTAAAGTCTAAAGCGCCCTTTTTGAATGCAACCTTTAAAATTTTTTACAAACAAATCGTGATATAAAGAATGATTTTAGCGAAAACCGCAAACGAATCCACCCTTTTTTCCGCTTTGTATTATCGTTTGAAGTTTTGGACCTTAAACTTTAATGGCCCCTGGCTCCTAGGGAAGACGTTTGCGCCCCATGGTTTCCCATTTAATAATGTTTGTCTTCGTGTCTACTATCACCTCTCAAAGTTTGTCGGTCTGGTATCGAAACACCCTGTATATATCCATTCACTAAGCTATAGGTTTTACTCTTTTAGACTTATTTTTTAAATTAATATAATTCTGTAAGTATAATCCAGATTTAAAATATTTTGTTATTATTACTGTCAGGACATAATAATCCAATGCATAAGTTTTTTTTATATGTTAGATAATCTTTTTTTTTAATAATCTTTTTTAGACATTATAAAAATTTAAGGAGAGAACAACATTAGAATTTTGACTTAGTTAACAGACTTGTGCATTGGTTGCAATAAGCTAGTGGCGTTTAACGGAAAAATATTTTTTTAAAACTAGCCATTCCCTCTTTATGACAATTGTTCGATGGAATGTATTTGTGTATCATCAATAATCAATAGCACTTCACTGCCCCTACTTTTCAAAGGGCAATTTTGGTGTTTTTTCACTTTAGGGATAAAAATGTCGTCATACCACTCAGTAATGAATGCTGCAGTCACCCAAGCCTTGGTTTTATTGTATAAAAGCGGAAGCTCTTTCGCGTTTTTCGATGCTCTTGGATTATTTTTACTTTCCTATAAACAGAAGAGGTTTTTATGAGTTCCCACAGAGTTCGCACAGTTAAGCACCGTAACACGGTCTTTACTTACTTTGTGTCTTGAAGCACTACTATCTTTGTGAATGGTTTTAGGCAGAATTTTCCAAATAAGACCGGGTCGGATTCCTCTCTATGTCCACAAAACTTTGAAGAATAATTCTGCCACCACCGATATAATTAAGTGATATCGGACACTTATGAGAGATAAATAGTGAAGAAGACTAATTCTCTCAATTAATCTTAATGAACAATTTATTTACAGAGTATTTCCAAATAAGAAGTCAATATTTACAATTACGAACTCGGATATAGGAGATCCAGTTCAACATTAAATTAAACACGGGACACATCTTTTGTGCACTGTTAAGCTAATCTATACCTCTCTTATGCACATTAATTAACTCAGAGATCAATATTAATCTCTTCACAGACCCACGCTCTGTCCTCTTAGAGCCACGCTCAACGCACGCTTTTTCGACTAGAGCTTTTTTCTGAACCTTTTACCTCTCCCCTCGCAATGTAAAAACTCTCAGCTCTCACTTCCCCGCGAGTCATCAGCAAACGGGGTTCATTTCTTTCTCCGCACGGATTTCGTCCTCTAAAAGAAGGTCACTCTTTCAAGACACATCTTTCCCTTCAGATGCTGTTTGCCTGTCTTACCTATGAACTTTCACTGACAAGCGAAAGCTTACCCATTGTACGCTACATTCTTTCAAACAGAAGTATGTTACTCCGCTACTCGTATGAAGACTCCAGACAAGGAAGGAAAGCTTACACTACACAGAATACATTGGCAAATAAAATAATAGTATTACATAAGAATAGTTTTAGATAATAATCGCTCCTCCAAACCTGACAACCGGTTTCATCGGTATTATATAAAAATTCAGGATCGTAGAAGTCTGCTAAATGTTTAAATTTTTCAATAAAATCTTCTGCATCTTTGGAGTTTGCTGATAGCTTCTCATCACTTAAACCTAATTCACGAACACCGGGCCTAGAATTGAAATTTCTTATTCAACATTACTTGCTTTAAAGGATGAACAACCAAGCTTCTGAGCTATCTCAGCTTTTTACCATCAGCGTGTCCGAAGTTAGGTTTCCCATAGAGTGTTGATGAAAAAAATAACACTTGAAAACGGCATCTTCTTAATCTTTGTTTACTGCTCCCATTATTAATTTTCGTGAAAAACATCCATCTTCGTTTTTAAGCAGTGACCGAAGTTCAAAAATTTACGTTTACTCCTTTTAATGCCTGATATCTTTGATTGTCCCACGCCGTATATCTCAGCTAACTGTTTATACATAACTACTTTCTGATTGCTCAATAATATTCAGTTTATCCACTAACGATAACACAACACTTTTTTTTGAACCATGGTGAACGACGAAATGCAGTCACAAAGATGACAACATATCGATCCGAAAGTGAATCCCCAAAGTAGTAGATTACGTCACACAATTGATTGATCAAAACGAACAGTGACAAGTGGCCCGAGCTGAACACCTGGCGACTACCGACAGCCGATAATCGAACTGCACAATGAGATGGTGACACATCATCCCAACAGTAAAATCTCCTACACTAGCTTCGCAGAGAGAAGGACGATTACGGGCGTAGACAGAATCGTTATTTTGCAAATCAAAGTACGTTTCCTTATCATTTTTTGCTGAATTGCTGAAAGAGATTCGGATAAAGGACGATTCGGATAGTCGGAGTTCGAATAATTGGAGTTCTACTGTATTGTGTTTTTCAACTCACATCTCTTCTAACATTTGTTGTTTCAAAATGAATAATTTTATTGCAACTAACAAATAGCTCAAATGCTTAGCATTTTTTCAAATATCCTTTTGTTTGTAAAAAATAATGTATGTTTTTGTATAATAAAAAGAGAATTACAAATCAAGATACATTCTGTTGACAGAAACATTTCTTTTAAGCCTCAGCAGTAATCAGTTTACCAAAAATTTCCAAGACATTCAACTTAGAAAGCAATTCATTTACTTTTCCTTAATTCATTTACCGATTCAACTTACATAGCATTTTCTACAAATCCATTTATCCGAGAAAAAGTAAGCTTTCATTATATCATTTTTTTCCCTCTTAATGAGAGAAAATAATGGCGAGCTTCTTTGGGAGATATATTCTTGGCTGGTATATTGAACGACATTCATTATTTTAAGAAATTCTGTGCTTTTGCGAGCTTTTAAAAATAAAAATACTAAAAACTAATCATTTTACTGTTATAAAAAGAATATATTACGATTCAAATTAGAAAATTCTTCATATAATAAATAATGTGTATACTACTTAGGAATAAGTTAAAGATTATAAAAGAAAATTTCTAGATTAAAATTATCAATACTTCCCAACAAAGTAGAACAGTGTTTATGACTTAGATAAATTTACTCAGATTACCCTGAAAATTTAAAAATGTATTGAATTTTCCCTAGCACGAACCGTATTTTAAATGAAGTTTCTATCATGTTTATTTTATTTACAGGGAGAGCCCGAATCATTCTGTTACATTACGTCAATAGAAAAAGAATCGTTTTAAACGGAAATTAAAGTTATTACGAAGCCTACTGACATATGCAGACTGTTGAATATGCAATGTAAATAATACTCATTATGATTTATTGGGCGTATTAAATGGATTTATTAGAAAGAGTTCCATTACATGATGGTACAGGAGGAAACTATTTGCGGCGTATTTTAATTATATTAAACTACAGTCTACTGTCGTTAATTCGAACTCCTCGGGACCACAAGAAATTATCGAATTATCCAGAGATCAAATTATGGAAAGTATAAAAAAAACATGTTTAAAGGGATACTATTACAAAGGAATTAATATTATAGATTTTTTTTAATTTATTTCGGCTGTTATCGTTAGAAATTAAATTAAAATAAATATAATTAAATTAAAAGATCGAAATACATAAACTAATTAATAATATTACAATAATATAAATAAAACATAAAAATTAATAATATAATATATAACAATTGAATTCTAAAATTTTTATTAATTCTATTGTAATTTTCTTCCCTGAAATTAGTTTATTTATTATTTAAGAAACTAGGGGGGCCCCGCCCCCCTGCTCGCTATGCTCGCCAACCTCCCGCGTAATCGCTTCGCGATTCCAAATTATTGTCTACCCCTGCTTGCTGCGCTCGCCAATAACCCATGGTATGAATAAGCAGTTGCAGACCTTTCAAATGATGTGTCACACAATTAGTGTTGTAAAGAAATTACAAAATGCGCCCCCTTTGAGGGCAGAGGGGGGGGGTTACACACAAGGTATCCATAATATGAATAAGCAGTTGCAGACCTCTCAAATGATGTGTCACACAATTGGTGTTGTAAAGAAATTAAAAATGTGCCCCCCTAGGGGGCAGAGTGGGGGATGACACACAACACATCCATAATATGAATGAGCAGTTGGGAGAGCAGAGTGTGGGGGTGACATACAAGGCATCCATAATATGAATAAGCAGCTGCAGACCTTTCAAATCTTGTGTAACACGACTGGTGTTGTAAAGAAAATAAAAATGTGTCCCCCCCTGGGGAGCAGAATGGGGGATAACACACAAGACATCCATTATATGAATAAGCAGTTGCAAACCTCTCAAATGATGTATCAAACGACTGATGTTGTAAAGAAATTAAAAATTTGGCGAAATATTACAGTTATCGCCAAGTTGGCGTCACTTTTGACAACTAATTTTGGTCGCCAAATTTGGCGATAAACTTGGCGATTGTTGGCGATGGTAACCTTTCCTCTCTTTATGGTAACCCATATGGCGATGCATAGACGGAGCCCTTTCCTGATTGGTCTGTTCGACTCATGGAAGGAGTGGACAACCCGGATTCGTTAGTTCCGGAAATCTTCCACATCAGCATCATTCCAGGAGTCATTCCTTTTAAGGCTAGTTTTTTTTTACTATAGAAGGATTATTCAAAGTATTTATCATCATTATGAAAAAAAGAATATGACATGTACCGTTTCAGAAAGTTAAAGTATTAAAAAAAAATCTGACACCAAACTCGAAAAAGTAAGAACTAGACCAGTTGTGGGTCATCCTCAGCTATTCTATGCAAACAAATCACGTAAAAATGTTAAAATTTGAGCGAGGTATTAGAAAAGAACGCCCTTTATAGACTTTACATCATTATCCGGGTCTTTTTCAGTCAGTAGTGTGGCGTCTTAAGGGTGTATTCGAAAAAACGCTTTTCCACCTTCAATAGCTCGAAATTTTCTGATACAATTTCAGACACATTTTTAAAAGTAGAAACATGAAACTTGCTGAGAAGATTTTTGAAGAGACATGTAAGGTGCCGTGTGAAGTCATTTTACACTCAATTCATTAGAATTTGATTTATAAACAATTATATTCTCAGTATGACCCTTTTTTTTCGTTCACTAATCTCCCGCTTCGGGAAAATCGATTCAAAATGCCATTTTTGATTGCTTTTTTTGCAATATTTTCTAGAATCGACAATTACGGCACCTTATGTACTTTCTAAATAAGACAATTTGCCAGTTTGATGCATATGAGAGCAAAAATGAAGTCAAAAATAAATTGGAATTTAAGCAGTTTGAATCGAAATACATCCTTAAGGGGGCAGAAATTTTATATAAGCAGATATTTTTTACCTAATTTTACTGGTGTAAGCTTTCAGCGGTTGTAAGGGACCGCTGCGAAAGCGGTTACAGTTGAAACTTCCTATTTTAGAGTATGTCTGCTCCTCTTTATTAATAGTTTCATGGTGTCAACATTTTTGGAGATTTTTAGGTTAGTAACACTTTGAGAGATGGCTTCATCTGTCAAAATCTTTGCTGTAGACTTATCAAAAGCTGCTTCGATCTATTTCTTCGTGATCCAGTTGTGGCTTGGGGTTCTCTATGACTTTACTTCGATTTCTTTAAAAACATTCTAACATTATTTGATTAAAAATTATTACAAACGGATTAAATTTGTTTTTGTGCAAGTGAAAATGACTCACTCAATAGTAAAATTATTAATTCTGTCCACCACTAATTAAATATGCTCTAAAAATACACATTGTAAAATTAAAGAAATGAAAATGAAAATATGGAAACTTAGAAACTAGGGCAAACATTATCATAAATACAAATTTGTATGTGTATAATGTTATGACATTCGTAATGAGTTCATAATAAACATTTTTTTATTTGAATTTCAAAACGCAAAAAGCATTAATTTACCGTCAACAAAGATTTTAGTGTCATTAAAATTATTTTGACAAAGAAGAATATTTTGGGAAATATAATTACTTGAAATTTTGTCTGTACATTATGATAAAGAATATCTCCCATTAGTTCAACAATCGTTGATGCGATTTCATTGTTTCATCTGTTTGCTGAAAATATTACACTCATCTAACTTTGCTTTAGTGTTTATGTCTTCTATACATTTCATCTACTAGACATGAATGAAAACAATACTTTTTAAAATAACTTTATGAAAAATGGTTCTCTATTCAGACTTTCAAATTGCATTGTGTATGATTCAAATCCAAATAACTAACTGCTTCTGCGGTTTCAAGATTACAATGATGTGGAATTAATCAAAATATCTTTATTTAAACATTTATTTTTAGTTTTAAAAATGCATAGTAAGAAAAAAAAATATGCTTGGATTTTTTTTTTCAACGTTATCAGTTAAATGTAAACACTGAGATATTCTTCCGGAATCTGAAGGCAGAAGAACATATTTTAAGTCGGAAAATATTTTTAACTTTCTGAAAACGAACCGAAACCAATAACTATGCTTTATTTAATTGAACCATAATTTACAAAAATATTTCTTTCTGGTGATTTCTCTTCGAATATTCGAGTATTAAGCGAATTACAGTGATTTTATTTGCAAAAATAGAAGAAAAAATGTCGTTGGGATTTATGGCGTTTCAACACCCAACCCCGTATTTAAATGTACGATACGGAAATGTGTCTTATTTCACACTGGTTACGCTCTTTGGGGAAAAAAGCAGTCACCTCGTAGTACCTTAACAGCAAATTATTGAGAATAAAGCTACTAACACTAAACAATTAGAAACAAAGTCTACTTTCTATGAGACAATACTGTATAATTTGCTAATGGATCCATTTGCATATTAAAAAACAATACTTTTTTTTTCTTTTAACCATTTGGGAAATGGCTGTTGTTCTCGGTCGAGAGAATAGATATATCTAAGACATATCTTGAATACTTGTGGTGTCCGTAGGTTACTTCTGTTGTCACGATGTCAAAAAAAGTATTAATCATTCGCTATATAAAAGAAAAAATATTCGGAAACATAAAAAGGAAATTATATCTGAAACTCTCTTTTATCTTAAGCATAATGTCACGTTTGACGGCCGTGATCGTCAGATTGACGAATTGTACTCTTAGCTGAATAGCAAGTTTTGTGGCATCACTTTACAAATTAAAGAAACAAGCACTGAAACACTGGATTTCTACATACAGTGGCGGTCAAAAGTTTCCGGCCAGAAAGATTTTTCAGTTAATTTGTAAATATACCCATATGAAGAAGAATCTCAAAGTTATATTTATACATTTTATTGACATAATAGTTAGGAACTTACTTATAGAAGAACATGTAAATATCAATAAATTTAACTGACAAAATTAAGTATAAAGGAAAAAGCATGTTCGCTAAAATTTCCGGCCACTTTCACAAGTTTGTATAAAAGTGGTATTGTAATAGAAAATTACAGTGATCAAGAATATTTACAATAAGTATTTTATCGTATTAATATTGTATTAGTTTTAGTAATAAGTACTGCGGCGCAGCAACGTGACATTCATACAATCAACGGTTAAAGATCGTTATGGTACGTTTTTCCCACATTCTTGCAATTTTGGCGAAATTTCGGCTGAGTTGGAATATTTATAGTTCCGCAGACTTTTGTCAACTTCTTTAAAAGATTTTTTATTGGATTCATGTCGGGCGCTTGGGCTGCTCATTTCAAAAATGAAATTTTTTGCGCGAAAACCATTGCTTAACAAGGTTTGCAAACATTATTTATGTCGTTATCATGTTAAGAAAAATAGCTGCGACCAAATTTTTTTCTCTAATAAGGCAGAAAATAGTCTTGCAAGATATCCTTATACATTGTATCATTCACCTGGTGTGGATTTCAAATAACGGACCGACACTTTTTGAAGAAAATACTCCCCACGGCATAACGTGTACTCCGCGATGCTTCATTGTAGGAATAACATAGGTCGAATCATATCTTTTGTTGTTAGGTCATCGGACGTTGTGTCTGCCATCACTTCAAAAACTGTTTCGAACTCGATTCATGGAAAAATAGAATTTTTTTTTCCAGTTTTGACTTGACCAGACTTTGTGTTTTTTGGAAAACACCAGTCGGGTACGTTTGTATTTTTTTTAACTCTGAAAAAAATTTAATACCGACTCTTCCATAAAGTTATGCATCACGTCAGCATGTTGATACGGTATACAAACTTACTTCAGCAATATTTTTATTCCGTAAACCGCAGTTTATTGCAGCGGAATTTTTATGCGGATTATCAATTTTTTTTCTCATGATAATTCTGTCCTAAGGAATAGTAATTTTCCGGGATCTCCCGGACCTCTGAAAGTCCTGAAGGCCACGACCATTTTTGTATAATTTTTAAATATCGTTTACTGTCTATTTTACCGATCGATAACTTTGCCGCAATATCTGAAGAAGATTTGCCTTTTAGCAACAAACTAATCACTCAGTTATGAACAATAATTTTTGAACGTTTTAATTTTTAATTTAGACTATGCTATACATGTTGATTCATTCATAAACACAACCAAAAAACAGTTTACCGATAGAAAAAAACTAAAGAATGATAAGTGGCCGGAAACTTTTGCACATGCGAACTTCGAATTTTGTCCCTTTACATGAAGCATCTTCAGTATCCAATCAAAATGATCATGTGGACAGAGGTCATTCATATATTTCTAACTTTTGAAGCAATTGTGCTTCTTCTTTGCTGAAACCTTTTGGTAAATAAATCGAAGAAACTAATTGGCCGGAAACTTTTGACCGCCACTGTATATATACATACATATAACAACTGCTGAAATATTTTTTTCGTTATTAAAAGAAATTCTACGTTTTTGTGTGTATTTTGTGAAAACCTTCTCCTAAGAGTTTCTATGCTTTGCAAATTATAAAATTTGTATATATTTTGTCGTATCTATTTTTACCTTTCTCCTTTCCTTGTAATTAGAGCTATAAAATTTGGCATTATTAAACAATTTAAATGTTGTGATGATTCTCGTTTCATTCAAACTGAATCATTCATCTAATCTTGTTCAATAAAAACACAGCAAGTAAAAACGAAATCTCGAGATAATGATTGACACTATTCGTATTTTTCTCCGATAACTAACTCAGTGAAGAAGAAGAATTTTTTTTTTCAAGTTCCCTTCTTAACATGTAGTTTAGCCTGACAAGACTATTAATCTCCAAACCTTGATCTTACTAATTCCAATTATCTGTATTTATTGTGATCTGTGATGCCATTAGCTATCTCAAAGGAGTTATCCCATCTCAGAAGAGATAAAGGGCTGACTGTTGAACGCGACTAAGTAGATAAAATATGGCAAACTGAAAAAAATTTCTTTGGTTTTTACAGATTATCAGGATGTTTAATTTTTTAAATGGAACAAATTATTTAAAAAATATCATATAGTCTGTCTCAAAATTTAAGCATTCTGCAAATCTGCTTTAAAGTAATTGAAGAAGAAAATATTTTATGATAATTTCCAATAAATACTCGGCATTTTATCAAAATAAAATAAAATAAAATAAGCCATTTTGAGTGGTTAAAAAAAAATATTCCTTTTTATTTAATTTTTCTTTTTACTTGAAGAAACGCTGTTTCAAAATTTTAAGAGCTTTATGCATTTTTTTTTTTTTTTTTTTTTTTTTTTTTTTTTTTTGGAACACGGGATTGGCCATACGTAATGACTTTCTATAACATCATATTGCACTTTTATAAATGTATAATAGGTGCAGAAATTATTTCCTCCGTTATAAAAATGCCAATGGATAAAAAATTCACACAATGCAAGATTTTGAATGCTTTAAAATTGAAATCGCAAAATAAAACTGTTTCTGAAATTGCAAAAGATTTAAATTGATGAAAGTGAGTTACATATCAAGCACTCCCTAGAAACACAGGTGTGTCTAAAGGCACTGTACATAGACGTATTAAAGAGTATGATTACATCATACTAAAGAAAATGGTACGCACACCGTCTCTCAAATTACTTTACAAACAGGTAAGAATGAACTGGGCTATAAAGCATATGCCTTACGGGGAGAAATGGCTTACTGTTTTATTCAACGATGAGAAAATGTGGAACTTAGATGGTCCTGATGGTTGGAACTCGTGTTGGCATAATTTACGAAAGGAACCAAGAGCATTTTTCATTAGGCAGCAAAACGATAAATCTGTTATGGTATGGGGCATTTGGATTCAATGGCCAGACCTCTCTGGTTTTTCTAAAAGGAAGACAAGATTCCAAAAATTATCAAGAGACGCTAAACAACATCTGCTTTCACTCGGTGACATTTTGGGGGATCCTAAATGGACTTTTCAATAAGACAATGTCTGAATCCACGTATGTCATTCTACAAAACTTTGGCTTTCTCAGAAAAATGTTAATGTTCTTGACTGTCCAGCTTTAAGTCCAGACTTAAATCCAATTGAGAATGTCTGGGATATTTTGACCCGCCAGGTTTACGGCTATGGAAAGCAGTTTGACTCTATTGAAGAACTTCAAGAGGCCATTGAGAAAACATGGTACTCTTTGCCATCCAAAACCCCACAAAAACTAATAATTTCGATAGACACACTTTTATTTAAACTTAACCAACGTGACGGAAATATAATTTGTAAGTAAAAGTTCTGTAAAAGTTATAAATCTGCTTTCTTTTGACATTATGCATAAACTTTTGAGACTATTTTTTTCACTATTATTTTATTATATTTTTTACAATTATGTAATTTATTTTGTGTTCTACTTTTGATATAATTTATTTTAACAATTTTTCAAAATTTGCAAATAAAAAAAAAATATTTATTAATTTTAACTTTATAATTCTTTGAAAATCGACATTTTGTAGTTGTGCTTAAACTTTTGAGACAGACCTTACATTCTAATCGGTTAAAAAATTACAACAAATTGTCCAGCAAGTCAACCGTTTTTAAAAATAACAATTATCAGATCATATTTTAATGCGTAGTTGAACTTATTATTGGTAATATTATAATCAGAATAAAGATAAAATAAAGTTATGTAACCATTGTCTATAAAAACGGTCGAATAGATCAACAGTTCGCTGCAATGTTTAATAGTGTAGGGTATTTAGGGTGCGTAACCACAAATTTTAAAATTAACTTTTCGCGTTTTTTAATGGCAAAAAAATGCAAATTATGCGAAAAAAACGCGATTATTACATTTTGTACAGTTGAAATCGAAAAAAAGTCTACGCTGATTTAGTGGTGTCATAGTAATTGGAATATATAAAGAGTATACGAAACTTGGCTCATTTTAGGCATCAATGAGTTATTCTGCATGAGAAAAATGAAGACTAATTTTAAATTAAGAACTTAAAATGTTACCCAATTCCATTATATTGAACTTCTGTGCATGAAGAAAGGAAACCCACTAATGTCCCCAGTTGCATACATAGGAGGCAAGAAACATTTCCTGCAATTCATGTTGAATTTTACTTTAACATTTTACAGGCCAACGTTTTCAATTGGGAACACAAAATTAAAAATTTAGTAAAAATTAAATTTAATAAAAATTGACTTGAAAAAATAGCAGAAATAATAAAAAGATTACTTGATTTTTTGAAGTTATATTCCTATCACAAATGGGGATATATACAGAAAATCATAAAAATGACCTATGGCCATTTGAAAATGTCCAATCACAAAAATGATTTTTTGAAAAAGATTTTTTTTTACATAACTTTTTTTTTCAAATGGAAGTTACATTCCATTATTAATGGGGAAATGGACAAAGAATGATAAAAATGATTAATGACCATCGGAAATTGATCACCGGAAAAGACAAATGTTACCAACTGGGAATAACATTCTGAAAACTATATATAAAAATATTTTTCCCCATATTAATGACTAATATACCTTAACTAAAGCATTAAAAGGCATAATGCACAAAAAAAAAAAAAAAAAAAATTAAAATGTATTTAGATATGAATACAGTCTGCAAAAGCTTTTAACCAGTAGACATGCAAGAAGTTTCCATAGTTCAATTTTTGAATTTATTTTCTTATACATTTTTTATTAATTTTTAATTGACAACAGCTTTTGAATCAAAGTTTTTTAAGGAAATATAAATTTAGAATGTTAAAAACATGTTTAAAAATTTCTCGTGCAATACCACATCCATCGTTGTGCGTTCTGTGTGTGCATTGGGGAAAAGGGAGGGTGACATCAGAAGTAACATGTTTCATAAAGCTAAACCTTAAAGTTTAACCTCTTCTGCTTTGGGTCCATATATGTGCACCTCCATTTTTTCCCCTTTTTATTAATATAATACTCAAACATAATTGGAATTTCAATCTTAGAATTATATGCTTAAATTTCTAAGATTCAAAATAATCCAAATAGATCAAAAACAACTGTAAGATAAAATTGAAGAAAAAATAATCCAGTAATGATCCAAAATATTGCATTGCTATTCAGGAGCAAAAATATTACCGAAAACTTTGTATGTAATATCAGATGTGAACAAATAGCCTTTCCAATGCTATACCTCATTCATTTTATACGCTACATACAGAGTGTCCAGCTAATAATACCCTGATATCAAAGTTAAATTGGTAAAAAAAACAAAGATCGGTCGAAATATGTAGTAAACTGTTTATTAAATAAGCTGTAAAAATGTTATATAGAAATACTCTGAATTCACTGACAGTTTCGATTAGTGAATATTTTGAAAAAAAATTGTATTCCGATTGCAAAGAATACTTAATGTGATATATATATATATTTTTTTTAGATTGCTTGCAGAGAACTAGATTTTCGGCGTACAGTGCCATATTTTAACGACTTTTAGAACCAAATTTTTAAAAATTTGAAATTTTGGCACTGTATGCCAAGAAACTCGTTCCTTGCAAGAAATCTAAAGCGAGAAAAGTGTCAAGTTAAACATTCTTTGCAATCAGAATACAATTTTTTCAAAATATTCACTTGAAACTCCTGTATAATATTTTTACAGCTTACCTAATAAACAAACCGTTGTCCGCATAATTCGATTGATATATATATATTTTTTTAATTTAGTTTTGAAGTCAGGGTTTTATTCGCTGAATATCCTGTATTGGTTATATTCAGTATCGAATGTCAGATGTGGGCCAAAAATTCTATCCAATTGTATTTCATTATATCATTTTATGCTAAATGTAACTTAATTGAAAATTATTTTTAGTTACTAATGTACCTTTTTTCTGCAAATTAGAAGAGAAATTGCAAAATACATATGTAATATTCCGCACAAATCCATTTTATTTAAATACTGCATCGAAGAGTTCGCAATCGTGCCGTATCAACATAGCAAAGCAAAGAGACAACTTCTTAAGGGATAATTCCCCTCAGAAGCACTGTGCATTTTTAAGCACCTTTAATAGATTTCCACATCAAGCAAAACTATTACACTAGTGACGATTTTAAAAAGTGTAAGGTACCAATAAAAATTGTGTTGGTGTCGCAGACATCCGCCCCTTCAGTCGTCACCAGGTAACAAAAACATGAAAGCACACACACACGAAACTAAAACTGATTCTGATTCCAAAGCCAACGTAATCCGTCTTATATAGCTTCGTTGCGCAGGAAAAGAAGGATTTCGCAACAAATTTCTAATCTGCCAATCAAATTTTGTAAACTCACCTTTTACCAATGAAATTTAACCCACCAACACAAAACTCAGTTTTCTCAGACGGCTGAATATGGTGCCCCTTAGATTAGAATCCCTTGTTCAAACAAAAACAACCGCACATGATGATGGGATATCGAATATATGAGAGAACATATACTGAAATATTATCCAACAGACACAATAAATTAAGTAATGGGAATTTCTTTTTAAGAAAAGAATTGTTTTGAAAGATGAATGTTTTTTAGAATAAAATGAAATAAAAAGTGTTGACTTCAAGGTATGGAATTAAAAATAATATTTTAAAATATTATAAAAAGAAAAAAATCAGTATTAAAAGAATTTGGAAGTAAATAATTTAGGATTAAGGCGAATTTTTTTTATTATTACACATATATGCGAAGAGAATTATAATGTGTGTTTTTAATCCAACTTTATGTACGTATGGCGTGTTAATAATTTAAAACCTTCGTACACGTCATATACGCGCATACAAACTTACACACTATATAAATACTATATTTTTTAAATGCATAGAATAGATGTAAGAACCTTTTTCTCAACAACTGATAATAATGGCGTATAATTTAGGTTTTCGACAGCTTTAATTCTAAATACATTATTCAAAAGAAAAAAGTTTTATTATAATTGGGATATTTTTATCCAATATGATACGTTGTTTTATTCTTAATTGAAATCAATACGAAAAAACACGAAGTTCTACAACTTCAAAATAATTTTAATATTAGCACAAAAAAGGATTTCATTTTATCAAAAGTAAATTTCATGTGTTTGAAAAGCATCAATGTTTATAAACATTCTGTATACTTTTAAAATGGCAATGCATACTGTATTATTGTTTAAAAAAGTCTTCATAGAAACAACATTCCGTAAATAAACTGTGGATCTGTTAGTTTGGGAATAAAATAAATCTAACTGCTATTCAAGTGGAAAACTTCTTTAGTTCTGCTGCATTTAAATTTGTTTCATATGTTAATTTATCCTTTAAATCAATCCGAGGTTTCTATTTTCAGCTTGTTTTCTCAGAGAATTACACTTTTTTATCAGAATTAAATACATTGTGGAACAGATTTATTCACTTTCTGTTTAGGACATTCAAATATAAAATAAACTAATATTTTTGCGTTTCTAACATGTTTACAGAGGTCTGGAAAAACTTTTTTATGTACTAAGTGTATATATTAAATATAGTATCATAAAAAATATATAGACAAGATCTAAAATATTCTAACTTATTAGAAATTTAATTTTTATTTCTATACACAGCAAAGTTATATAAATTTATCAGTTTTTAATTTTCAATTAAACAGTTTATTTATTTTGTTATATTTATGCAAAGATTTTATATATTATCTCCATGCATACCGATACCTTTTACATACTGACATATTTAAATAAGTAATGCTTTACATATTTGTAAAAAAATTACATACTTACATTTTATGTCATGTATTTAAATGTAACAAATTTATATATTTGCAATAGATAAAACAATACATGAAAGTAATTGTGATTTAAATGTAAATGCAAAGATCTCAATATATAATCCCCACTCCTAAAAAAATCCCTACAACAATTGTCTTATCTTAACAAGGATTATTTTATTAATAGATATGTAGTGATAAAAAATAATAATAAAGAGTTTATTAACTATTAGAAATAAATCATAAATCCCAATTTTTAAAATTTCATAATTTTTTTAAATAATTGGGTATAGTTTTAGGATAGGAAATCAGTGGTAGGCTCCAAACATTATAAGTCATTAAAAAAGTCGTTTCAAAAGTTGCAGTTAATATATTGCATGCTAAATTGTAGAACGCATTTCAATCTTTTATTTCAAAAATTCTTAAGTAAAGAAATTAAACTTTGACAAAGAATTTTAAATGTTTTTGCAAGCGTTGGACCAGCTGAGCTTAGTGATGAAGTTTTGAAATCGCCTCAACAGTAGTGTAGAATTTCTCATTCTTCTGAAAGAGTGAAAAGAAAAGTGGTAAGACATTTTAAAGAGTTAGTTTTGCAGTTGACTTGTGTCTATAAATAAATATTTCAGTAGCAGACACGGGTTGTTATTTTCAGGGCAGCTAGAGAAAACTCTCACGTTTTTGCAGAGGACCCAGGAAGGTGCCGTAGACATATCGAAAGGAAATCGTGAGTGGAACAAATCATTCTTCTTCATAGTAATTAGATGTTACTAGTGTGAACACTTTTCTGAATTCCCGAATCGAGCTCCACTTTCCCAGTACAGTTATAGTTAAAACAAAAGTGTTTCAATTTAAATTATTGAGTAAGTCCTCATTTACACGTGGCGGTCTAGACGGTGCCGTCACAAACCAAGAGAAAATGAGTTCGAATAAATAAAATATTTAACGTTATCCTGTTATTCTAAATTTCGGTACTTCATGTTTAGTTTGAATAAAATGAAGATTCGATTTATACGATTTCGAAATAACGTATATTAAATTTTAAACCATTCGATTTGGTAGTTTTTGTGCTGTTATATGGAAACAGATGGTCAGACAGGTGGACAGATGAACCAAACGACGACTATAGGTGCTATGTATTTATATAATTACGAAAGCACCTATACAGAGGACGACTATAGGTGCTATGTATTTATATAACTACGAAAGCACCTATACAGAGGACGACTATAGGTGCTATCTATATAATTACGAATGCTCCTAAAAAAGTTCCCACCACGGCAGAAAAATCAACAGTAATATTCTGTGTTTTCTTTTTGCACACCGATCTCTAATCATTTTTAACAAGGAAAATCTTTTCACAATACTCCAAAAAATTGTAAAAAATACAAATATTTATCTCATAAACATATTAATGTTTATAAAAATTTCGGTGGAAACTCAATTAAACATCCAAAAAAAAAAATTGCAATTTTCGATATTTTTTGATTTTTTATCTGTATGACAATGGAATACAATTTCAAAAAATACCTTTCTATGACAAATACAAGTTCAGAAAAAAAAACTTCATATTGAACTGAAATAAATTTAATTTAAAATAACTTTAGTTTTGTCAGTTTTAGTTTGTTTTAAGTATAATTTTGTCATATCGATATTCATATGTATTTATTTTGAAATTTAACTATCAACAATTTAAAATTTATGAAACTCAAAATTTAAATGTTAAAACTGTTGTTAGCTTTCGTTTTTTCAAAAACTAAAACAAAATCACTTCACCTTTTTTCATTCACGTATAAAAACATTTCATATTTATTTACTTAGAAGGTGTCACAAATAAAAATTAAATTAAAAAGTTGGCATGTTTCGGTTCATTCATAAGAACCGTATTCAAGAACCGTGAATACGGTTCTTATGTATGAACCGAAACATGTCAACTTTTTAATTTAATTTTTATTTGTGACACCTTCTAAGTAAATAAATATGAAATGTTTTTATACATCAAAATTTAAACTTATTAAAATTGTTTCAAGCTCCAAATATGTCCAAATGAGGATAGTCATTCAATATTCTTGCTATAGAAATTATTTCTGTCGTCTATGTTCTGCATTCAGGTGGAACTGTTCGGGATTCATTAATCTGAGAAATCTACTTACGAGTAAACCAATCCTCAAGAAAAACTCTACTTTTAACGTTATTAGAAATGAATCTGACAGTTGTCATATTTGCGAAATCAAGGCTATTGTCGGTATCTAAAAAGTGCTGATGAAAAGAAGGCTCAGTCTGTTTACCGAGACTTGTCGAAATTTCTTCAAAATTTAACACAATATGCTGGCTGTTACATATACACAACGAGAAAAGATTTCTGCTAAAAAGCATAGTTATCAATCGTCACTTCTTCTTTGATAAAATGCAGTTGGATTTGTGATTGATTAAATCCGTTTCAAAACGGAAAATTTATTTTAAAAATCTCTGTTTTGAAACATGGTTAACCTTGGTCAAATTAACGCATATTTTACCAAAATTATGAATTATGGACTATTATTTAACGCATTAAAGATGAGTTTATTTTACGTTTCTTTTAATACATAAACACCAGATGGCACCAGTTTTCCGTATTCTAATTTTTAATTCATTTAATTCCTCAACGTTTACGAGTAGCTTATATCAAAATTTCCTAACTAAAATACTGGTTACAACATTTAAAAGTTCGTAATGCTATGGCAAGTTTTCTTGTAAACCGACGTTAATGAATTAAAACATTTATAATTACAGTATTTAACCAAGCTTTTCTTTACAGACCTACGGTGTACGACGAGTTACGGGATAAAAGTGTCAAAATAATTATGAAGCACTTGTCTCTTCATTGCACGGTTTTTTTATGATAAAAATACATGAAATCTATGAATCGGACTAATAATGGTAAAATCAGTAAAATAAATAAAAATAATAATTTCAAATATTTAGCTAAATTTTGATATTTTATGGCGTACACCCTCTGTGCATAATTAGGATTTTCATATGATGTACTGCTATATTTTGCAACTAAATAGGCTTAAAGTAATAAATGTTATCTGTTTAACACTCTGCAACTTTCTTTATATTATTACTTTTAAGTATAAAGTAAAACAGGGTTCATACTATGGAAGGACTTATAAGGATCTTTTACCAGAATTTTTGTAACATGACATCTGTTTTATTTAACGAAAAGAAAATCCAATTTCAGATGTAGCAAGCAGTACTTTACGGAATTGTTGATACTAAAACAATTAAAATCCTCTGAATTCCTTGATGACGACGAACACTGTAAAAATAATAAAAGTAAATTTTACCTTACTAACGTGATCGAATTTTTTTATTATTTATTTTTGTTTCCGAAGAGCAAGTTCTAAATTTTTTTGTCATATGCAGTCATCTGACAAGGACAAAATAAATGTTATTCCATTCTTTGGACTGTTCTTGATCAGGGGCAGAGATCGTATTGGCCAAATTCAAGGCATATAATAACATAGCTCGCAACTTTTACGCATTCTTTCTACCACTAAAATTGTAGAGATTTTCCATTTGTTTAAAGGTACAGTGGACTTTCAAAATCGCAAAAGATCATCAAATTGTCGAATCTTCATTTTTAGCATAATAACATTATATGAACTTCCTGCAATTGAACACAAAAGGAATTTTTCAATGTCGACTATTTTTACTGGAGTTACAAGCATTTTTGTCCAATCAGCTGATTTTGCCAAGCTCCTTTGTTAATTTTTTGCCGATTCGCATCCGTAAAATTTAGCCTAGTTTTTAGTTTTGCCTTACAAAATGTTATGATTTTTGTACTGAATAGTTATTAATTTTGTGATTTCGCAAAGCAATACTTTAACTGTAACTTTTAACTGTTTCTTTTAGCGTTTGTTTATAATGTATTTAGAGGAATTGCTCTTTGTTCCCAATCTTTTTAGAGTAAATTAAAGAAATATATTGATATATTTCATATATTAAAATATTTAATATTTAAAAAAAATTTCTACAATAAGAGATATTTATACCATGAATATTTCTTGAAAAATTAAAAAAAAAAATTCATTAAAAAATACAAAAAGCTACTTTTGAAAGATTTTTTGAATTTCAGATACTTCACATCCTTTGCATGAATTTCTGTCAAAGCCACATATTTTATGTGAATTTACCATAAAAATATAAAACACTTACATATAACCTAGAAATGATATTATATCTCTTATATACAGCCGAAACTGTGTCAGTAGGAAAATATTAAGCAATTATAACCATTGTAGTTACTAAAACCAGTTTTTCTCAGAATGAATATTTTCGTCATTTTCATGATTTCAAAATGTTCCATGCGAAATTCTTTATGCCCATTTTTTTTTTGTTTGTCATGCTCTCTATGTATGCGTTAACAAATGTTACTAAAAATAAACTTTTTTGACGCATTTATCCTTATATGTTAAAATCCTTTTTTTTTTTTATGTTTTACAAGTAATATGCTAAAAATGCTTAGTAACAATTATTAACACATACATAAAGAGCATATTAAACAAAAAATCCGAAAAATTTGGCATAAAGAATTTCGCATGGAGCATTTTGAAGTATTGTCATTTTTCGGTTATTTAAAAAAAATCTGTATCGCAAAAACTATTGAATATATATATTTTTTTAAAATTGCGAAATAAGAGATATATATATATACTATGACAATTTCCAGAAATAAAAAAAAAATTCATTGAAAATTAAAAAAAATAATTTTGAGAGTTAACTGTACCTTTAATCATAAGATTTCGATGATTAAATAAGACAATATTTACTATAAATTTTTGTGGTATAAAAATGCGTAAAAGTTTGCAGCTATGTAATAAGAATTGTTCTGTTTTAGTTACGTGCTATATGGAACACGATGTGTTGGGTTAAACAATTATTATTATTATTATTATTAGTTTTATTATAATTATGATTTTATCTGATTTTAACAAGACTTACGCTGTGCTGAAAGATTTACAAATACAGAGTGTCCATAAAAAATATATTAGTTATAAATTTTAATAGTTTGAACTATACGCGTTCTAGAGTGTTTGTTCAAGATTACAAATGAAGTGTAATTCGTCTGTATAAAAAGTTGACTTTGTCAAAGGTACTTACTTGCGGAGTTCTAAGAAATATTTGATCCCTTAAATTTTATACGTCGTCGGATTTGGAGTGACTTTGTTTATAAATAATTCAAGCAGATTACAGAGAGAGAAAACATAAGTATATAAAACAAAATTCGATAGTAAAATGTTTTTTGATGAAGAATATATATATTTTTAATTTATAAACAGGTTTTTTTTAATAACTTCATTTAATTAGGAATTCGGTACCATGTCAATATTAAATTATACAACGAAAAGACGGTTTTTAAAATAATAAATGATCCTATAAATATTTCGAACATAAACAACCAAATATTTTTTAACGTTATGAATACTAAATATTTAATTATAAAAAAGTCTGCTTTTAATTTTTTTTCCTTTTTTGAAATTAAGGAATTATATCCCTTTTTCAAATAATTTTCTTGAATCGAATATGGTATTTTAGATTTAAATAATTAAAAGCATGCATTTCATCTCCGGATTTACCCTTTGACAGTGTATTTTTTAATTTGTTCACTGTTTAATTCATTTCAAAGGTTAATGGTTATACTTTTAATCTTATTTATAACAGAAAGTTACATGAGATATTTAGTTACCTTTAACAGTGTTATATTTTCCATTAATTATTTACGGCTAAATTTAAGATTCTAGAACTTTTTTATCAAATAACTTATTCTCAGTCGTCTTTATACTATAAGAAATTCTCTGTTTAAATTTTCATGAAGTCAATATTTTAATACAATAAAAAAAGGCCGTTTCACTAAGATAAAATAGGTAAAAAAGAAAGGGATAGTAATGTAATTATATTTCATGTGTAAATGGCTAACATTGTTCAGTCTCACTTTTCATTGAATAACTTCTGCTGACTTTAAATTCAATTAAATGAAATTTTCTTTTAAAGCATGCACTTTAAACGCGAGATGTCTTTTTATTAAAATGGTTTTTAAAAAACGTTTTGATGCTTTTGTGTGTATTTATTTTAAAAATTTGACATTATACATTGAATTCTTTTACTTACGGATAAATAATCTTTTTTAAAAATTTCAATGTAAAGTAAAAAAAAATATTTTTAATAGATTTAATATTAAGTTGTCTATATTAAACATTTTATCCATTTATGTTTTATAGGCACTGAGAAAGAAAATTAAACGTGACATGTTGCTAAATTGCACTACCATTTAAAACGTGAAACCCCCTTTAAGGAGCGATATTCCATGGATAAAATTTAAAAAGCTTCTATTCCAAATCTTTACATTTAAATTTAATATTCCTGAATAAAAAGACTGACTGCTCAAATTATTTTCAAGAAGCTTTCCGATATCGAGCAATTCCTGTTACGGAAATTGATTTATTTGATTACAAAATCAAAACTTACATAAAATGTTCTAGATACTATTAACCTGTGGTTGTAGCAAAATATTACTTAATTATAACGCCTTATTTCCTAACCAAAAAGGAGGGTCCTTGAACTAACTCTAAGCTTCAAATAAATTATATGGCCTGATCAATGATTTTCATTCACGTGTGATTTTAGATTTTTTGTTAAATATATATGAAAATACATGAGGAATTATCCTGAAATATCAAACGTGTATACGCATAGTATGCGCATCTATTTCTGTGAGATTGTTTCCAGAAATCTCATAGGGGACCGTCCCAAATGGGATAAATATCTTTTGGATAACTCTGTAAAAACTAATGCCGCAAAGAGATTAAATTTCAGAACACGAACTTCTTCTGGTGATAACTGTTATAAAATTATCTTGTTACTCTTGTTACACCTTCATTCACTGACAGAATATTGCACATTCTATTTTATTTTTAAAAATGAACCCTTCCTCGTTTTCCTTGTATTTGGGAATAAAAGATTTTGAGCTTATTCTATCGAAGATCACTTTCAGAATTTTTTAGCTGTGTTTTTGAGACTTTTTCAAAATTTTCTTTATACATTTAGCAAATGTATTATGCACGTTTTATTTTGATTGCATATGCTCACGGCAGTAAAAAAATGTTTAGTGAAACAGCTCATTTTTCATGACATATATATACACTACATTGCCATTGATTATGGGACACTTGCGATTTTAGACATTTTACTAAATATCTAGAAAAATACATGAGGAATCATCTCGAAACTCTTAGTGTATAAATATAATAGTATACGTCATACATCTCCGTAAAGAATTTTTACCGAAACGCCATAGGGGACCGTCAAAAAATTAAAAAAGAATGAATACCTTTTGAATAACAATGTCAAAACTAATGTAGCAAAAGCGCTCAAACTCTAGATTATGATTGAATGCCTTATTGTAATACACTGTGTTCATTTTTATGCAAATAGCATGCACACTCGCAGAGTAATTAAGGTTTTTATAAAAATGGTCCCAAATTTTTCCAAGTTTTTCCATGATAATTTTCAGAGTTCTTAATATAAAATAATATTTTTTTCGGAAAATATGACAAACAACATTGCACACCTGTAATCAGAATTAAAAAATAATAAAAATTGTATGAAAAATGAGTAGGTTTACTGTATAATTTTTTACTGCGCATGCGTCAAAGATATCAAAATTTCATTTGCATATTATGTTAGCTAAATGTATAGAGCAACTTTTGTAAAAGTCTCAAAATCATAGCTTGAAAATTCTGAAAGTAATCGTCTATAGAAAAAGGACAAAATCCGGTGTTTTCAAAATGAAGCAAAAAAATGAGGGATTTTATTCAAATGCAGTAGTACATCCCATATTGTGTATTCTATATTGACACTAATCAAAGAATATATGGATACAACCCCTCTTGTTTTTGCTTCATTTTGAGAATAACGGATTTTCGACTTATTCAATTGACGATTATTGTCAGAATTTTCAAGTTATGATTTTGTGACTTTCACAAAAGTTGCTCTATACATGTAGCTAACATAATATGCAAATGAAATTTTGATATCGTTGACGCATGCGCAGTAAAAAATTACTTAGTAAATCAACTCATTTTCTATACAATTTTCATTATTTTTTAATTCTGATTACAGGGTACTGTGTGCAATGTTGTTTGTCATATTTTCTGAAAAGAATAATATTTTATATTAAGAACTCTGAAAATTATAAGGAAAAAACTTGGAAAAATTTGGGATCATTTTTATAAAAACCTTAATTACTCTGCGAGTATGCATTCTATTTGCATAAAAATGAACAAGGCTTATTACAATAAGGCATTCAATCACAATCTAGAGTTTGACCGCTTTTGCTACTTTAGTTTTGACAGGGTTATTCAAAAGATATTCATTCTTTTTTAATTTGTTGACGGTCCCCTTTGGAGTTTCGGGAAAAAATCTTCACGGAGATGTATGACTTATACTATTATATTTATACACTAAGAGTTTCGAGATGATTCCTCATGTATTTTTCTAGATATTTAGTAAAATGTCTAAAATCGCAAGTGTCCCATAATCAATGGCAATATAGTGTATATATTTAAATTCTGATTGCAGGGTATTGTGTGCAGTGTTGCTTGTCTTGGTTCCTAAAAAGAACATTCTTCTATAAGAACTCAGCAAATTATAAACAAAACACTTGATAAAATTTGGGATTGTTTTTATAAAAACTGCAATTTCTCCTTAAGTTTACATGCTATCCTCATAAATATGAACACGGGTTACTGAAAAAAGCCCTCTAATCATGCGCTAAAGTTTGAATATTTTTGAGACATTAGATTTTACAGAGTTATCGAAAAGTTCGTTTTTTAATCTGTTCACGGTTATTTACGGGGTTTTGAGTAAAAATCTTCACGGAAATGTATGACGTCTTATTGTGTATTTTATTTTTATACTCGTGTACCCCCCGCCCCCCCCCAAAAAAAAAAAGAAAAAAAAGGGGAAAAACATATGTAGTTCCACTTTTTATGCCCGTAATAGTAAAAAATGAGTCCTGTTGAGAGATTAAAGGAAATTTAAACTACAATAATAAATATTTTTTTCTTTATGTCAAAATGAATTTTTCAAAATGAAATGACGCATTGTATTTATAATTGGTAAAAGTTGTAAGACGAAAAAGCGTTAAAAAAGTATCATTTTTTCACGCATAAATCATAATCTTTGCCTCACAAAGAAAATCGGTTTAGGGAGGCGTAGGGGAGCGGATCTTCAGCAAATCTGAACATTTAAAAATTACCTTTTCAGACATTTTTCATTTACAGAATATTGTAGGCAAGAGTTTCATTTCTTTTTATATTCATTTCGGAACATCAAAAGGGCGGTAGTATGCATTGTCATATATTGAAAAGATTTTTTTGGAAAAATAATTCCTTATGAAGATATCAATCATTATTGAATTTGAAGTAGAAAACATTTTTTTTAATATTCTTGAACAAGAATCATTTTATTAGTTCAATTAAAGACATTTACACATTTACACAGACATTACACATTTAACATAATTTATTTCACATTTACAGAAAGAGAAAAACTAGCTAGAAACAGAAATATTTACTTCATTCTAAATATTCTTATACAGGGTGTTTCTAAGCTCACGGTACAAATTTTAAGGGTAGGTATTGCACACAGTAACAATCATTTATTGCATTGGTAAATGATGTCACTAGCGTCTCTTTCCTGCGCTATTGCTTACTAGAGCTATAGATAGGGTTAAGTCCATCTCAAATGCAGGTGGGAAGGATGGGACAGCAAAGAAACTTGCTCCGCAAAACAAAGCAGTAATTTGTAAATAAGAAGTAATTTATTACCAAGAAATTATTTTATGCAAAAAGGGATATTTTCGCATAATATTTTCTTCATTTGCTTATTATGTATATATATATATAGCTTTGAACCTGCATTTTAAATATTAAAGAGTATTCCAATGCAAAACGTTCTTTGTGAAATATTTCTTTTTCTTGCATTTAAATAAATATTTTATTATTATAATGGAAATACCTGTGCTTCTGTATTATTAATATAAAATTTATCAAAAATACCATTTTTATTAATATAAATCAACCAGTATAATAAAAAATCGCAAATACAATTTAAGGGCGCATAGACTCGAACCCGTGCCTCTGGTTTCGAGTTCAATGCTTTATCCATTCGGCAATCTAGCTCACTTTCTTTTGCAATAGATTATATACTTATAAAAACGACTAGTTTGCTTGAAATCCTACAGAATTGCTGTTTATTCTTCCCACCGCGTTTGAAATGGACTTAGCCCCTATCCATCGCTCCCGCAAGCAATAGCGCAAGAAAGAGACGTAACTGTGCTGTCAAGTTAACATATAAATTATTTAATTAATATATCTTTACATATTTTTGGTATTGTTATTTTAAAAATTTTTGAAAAATATGTACAGAAGCGAAGAAATTTATACTTTAACTCAATTTTTAGATTTCGTAAAACTGTTTACGTACGTTTGAAACAAGAAGTCACACACAAAGTCACACACAAGAAGTCACACACGCTCTCAGCCTAAAAGCTGCAAACAAAAAATATAAATAAATAAAATAAATAAAACCAAATTCTCTTAGACATTGAAATCTAATATTTTATGACCAAAATGAATAAATAAATAAGAAAATTCATTTAAGAATACTGACATATAATTAAATATTTTTTAAAGAATACTGCCAGTGTTTTAACATTAACTTTCAACTGACAATGCAACATATGCGTGATACAAGACAGCTTATTTCTAGAATAACAGTCATTTTCAGATGTATGTGCGAATTCACTTTACATGAAAAGTGTTTTGAAATGTTAGCTTCATTATGATTATTAGCTTCATTCATTTAATTAAATTTATGGTTTAACAGATGTTTTTAAAAAACTCGAATTATGAGAACTAAAAAACAAGCAGTCATATATTTTTATGATATGATTACTGTATACATTGCGTAGAAATTTAACGAGTCCTACGGAGCCAATCAAACAAACTGCCACCACTGATTTTGAATGCTATATTTATTTGTTTCGTTAGAATGATTAAATAGATCAGAAGAAATCTTTCGAAATTTGTGGTGGAAGTGTGCTTCAAATCTTTGCGCTATACGAGTACAGATGAAAGACATATTTTCCGTGTTCAAAATATCCCTATGTACAGATAAATGTAATTTAAGATAGTAAACTCCTCGATTAGGATAAAATGTTTATTAAATCCAATAGATTTTTTAAATCACCAGATTTTAGAAGATTCACCTTTTATATAAACATTTTAATAAAAATTTTAATTATCATAACACCTTTCTTAAGTAAAATAAAATTTTTATTAAAAACTTCAATTAAGATCATGGACAGACAACTCTTTTTATACTCAATGGCCCAGAATTTGCGAACATTTTTTCTCGGTATGTTTCTTTTTCAAATACCATAGCATAAGTGTTATAGCAGAGAATATTTTATAAAATATCATCATGCAGTATTAGCAGAGGGTTGCTTTTTGGAAATGATAAAATTTGCCTTTGTTAATTTCTTAACTGAATCTTTTTTTATGTATATAGTCGAGTCTCTCTATAACGAAACTCCATCCAGCAAATTCTTCTATTTAACTAATTTTTAACAGGAACCGTCAATTTCCCCCAAGATTACATTAAAAATAATCTCCATATAGCGAAATAAATATCTCCATATAACGAATTTCTTTAGAGAGGTCCCTTCATTTTTTCGGGAAAATGCTTCAAACTGTTTTCTTCAAACTGATCCCCTTTTTCTTCGGTGATCCCTGATTTATATTTCATAACTGTATTCTTATAACTTATTCTTTATGTCCAAAAAAGCATTCGCCCCCCCCCTTCCCTTTCAAAAAAAAATTAATAATAAAAAAAACTCATCTTGACGCAGTGTCTATCGGATTCTTGCACGGTCACACTTGACTTTGTTTCAACGAAGATGAGTACACCGCTCACACGCAAAGAAAGAGACACATCTCGACAAAAGTAAGCTTTACAGGAGTGGCAAAAGAAAATTTGCAGGATTTTTTTGTGGTTGAAATTATAGCACTTAACTCAGCATACAGGAGTAAAAAAGTGCATGAAAGTGTAAAACCCTTAAGAGTGAAGAGATATGATGTGGTTTAGAGGGTTGGATAAATTGATCTCCCCACACAATCCATCCCTCATCTCTGGCCAATGCTTTAAATGTCTGGTATACTAAAACAACTAAAATCTCTGGAATAAATTGATGCGTATGAACTCTTTGTTATAAGCAGGTGACGTAAAATGGAAGGATTTGTTAGAAGGTAATGTTCCCCATTCAAATCTGAATTCCTTGTTAAAGCATGAAAATTTTTAGAAGTGCAAAAGTTTTGAAATCAGAACAATTAAAAATTACAGATTTCTTCAAATAAAATAAATTTTAGTCTTGCTTATGCGTTTTTTTTTTCTTTTTTAATTCTGCTTTCAAATAAACGTTAAATTTCTGACAGGAGTAGTTTATTCCATTTTTCAATATTGGGTGAAAAATGTCCGGGCCAGGATTCGAACCAGGGATGTATTGGCTGAAGCCGCTAATGCTCTACCAACTGAGCTATCCCGGACACGAACACTGCAGTACTATTTCACCCAATTAACCTCAACGATCACTTTTATCTGGTCTGATACCCTGGATCAGTTCAACAGAATAAATCGAAGGTCAGTATATGGAACTACAGAAAGTCGCTGTATACGAAATTATACTAGATTAATTTTAAACACGATTATTCAATCGGTAAATCAATTATAACAGAAGTAATTTATTCCATTTTTCAATATTGGATGAAAAAAGTCCGGGCCAGGATTCGAACTGGGGATGTATTGGCTGAAGCCGCCAATGCTCTACCAACTGAGCTATCCCGGACACGAACACTGGAGGACTATTTCACCCAATTAACCTCAACGATCACTTTTATCTGGTCTGATACTCTGGATCAGTTCAACAGAATAAATCGAAAGCAGAATAAATTCTGCAGTTCCATATACTGACCTTAAAAAGCTTATTGGCACCGCTTTTTTTTTAATTTGCATTTTCATACTATTTAATAGCAGATAGTATATGATTAGACTAAATATTACGAATATTTCAGCTTAAAAAATGGTGTTAATCCCATATTTTCAATTTATTGTAGTATATATAGTCAAGACTTTACATAAAGAAATCGATCGTCCAGTCAATAAGTAATGAATCAACCAAACTGTTCTTATCCGTACGATGTACGATCAAATCAGGTAAACGGTCAATAACCCATTTATTAAGGGGAAAACTAGAGGATTTTTGCTATTTGAAAAAAAAGTACTACCGATAAAGAAATCTGAATTACAAAAAGAATTGCCCATTGGTAATAATACCACTATGTTTAAAATTACTAGAACTTTTAATATATTAGAAGCGCATTTAAAAGTTTTTAAACCATATGTCTTTAAAAGTGTATACTTTTAACTAAAAAGAATCAACTAGAAACTAATAAGGGGTATGAAAAAGAAAATCATTTGTTATCTGTAATAGCTTACGTCTTATTATCTTATCAAGGAATCTATCTAATTCCGCTTAACTGACAGATTTGATAATAATGCTCTGTTTTTACTAAGGGCGCTTCAAGTTCGTGACATTGTTATCTGATACGGTTTATTAAATCTTTTCTTTTTAGATCATGTTAGTTTTCTTTGCTGGTTAGAAATTTTTTGGCGGTGAGTTGACTATCGTAGAGAAAAATGTTTAATATATTATTGAATTTGTTGTGTTTTAATTATACATTTAATAAAATTATTTTGTTTTTCATAGCAAATTTTGTTTATGCATTTGAGTTTTATAATAATTTTTAAAAAAATGAAAAAATAAAGTTTCAATTAAACCGCATAGATTAAAACTTTGGAACATTTTAATTTTTTTAACTTTGGTTTAAGACAAAATATTTTTCATTTGAATTGCATATAAATAAAAACATTGTATTTGGAAAATTGATTTTTAAATATTGTATTTGAATTGCATTAAAACATTGAAAAAGACATATACAGTAAAACCCCGGTTATCCGAAAAACATGTTAATAAAGCATTTTCGGTTAACCGGGGTTCCATTTGAATTTTCTATTAACCGGGAGGTTTATGGTAATAACTTGTTTGATGAAAAGCTGTGATTATAATTTAGAGCATCGTTGTAATAAAGATGCTGTAGTACCGTATTCTAAGCACCCTCAATGATAAACGAAAATTACAAGTCACTCTAATAGCAAGGCGATAACTAATTGGTTAAAATCGAATGTCAGCACCAATAGTGACGTAGCAGGTGTCCACTTTTATACATGCTAAGAGAGAATTTTCTGCGTGAAGGAGAGAGATGCGCGCGCACAAACCCGCGAAAAGCAAATACAAGCATAAAAAATTTGTCAGTAAATTAAAAATAATTTTATAAGCAATAAATAAGATATGTGCATTGATAAAAAAAATTGCACATCGCAACTTAAAATGAAATATCGATCCTAAAGGCAATGTAAAATAAGTAAGTTCACTCTATTTATTTAATAAAGAACACGCATTTTGAACACTATTTGTACCAGTGTCCAATAGCATTTTTCAAAGTTTTGATTTTTACTTATTTTGCTTCTTACTTTTAAAGCTAATAAGTATCAAAACAACTCTTAAATATATAAAAATGATTGGGAATTATTTTGATCTATAAGTTACAAATAAAATAGTAATCACAGAATAAAACATGTTGAAAAGTGTCATTTAACTACAGTAAAAACAGTGTTGACAGTAAAAATTTTCACATTTACAATAGGCTTTAAAGAATTTAGGGTCTTTCGGTTAAGACGATTTTCGTGTAACCGGGGTTTTACTGTATATTCTACTTTATAAATGTTCTTTTCTTGGACAAAAAAATTTAAGATTAAAATTATTTTTGAAATTTCTATGAAACGTTTTATAATTTTTCAAAGATTACATACATCGTAAAGTTAACATTTATGATAAAATAATTTTTAAAGTGTCATCAGGTCTACGAACTCATTGGGAAATCTTTAATGAAAATAAATGCAGAAGGTTTTCTTATTATTATTACCGAGATAAGCTCGGTCAACCAATATATATACAGGGTGATTATAATTAAAGTCCGAGTTTCAAAATGCTCTAAAAAGTGAACCATTCGTTAGAATGACGTCAAAATTTAACAGCATATTATTGAAGAAGGGGGAAAGAACTTGAACCAAAAAAAATTTTCCAAATTTGAGTGACAGATGGCGCTGTAAGCGTCAGTATATGTAAATTAAAATACCTGGCATGCGCACGACAATTTCAGGTGTTATAAAAGCGTTGGGTAAACGGCGTTTCCTCATTTCGCTTCTCAGACGTTGACCATGAGTGTCTCAATGAAGGATTGTGCTCTGCTTGTAAAGCTTTATTACAAGAACGGTAATTCTGCACCAGTGGCTCTGCAGAAGTTCAGGACTTTCAAGGATATGAAAAAAGGCGCTGGACCGATGACTGTCAGAGGTCTGGTGAAAATGATGCAAAAATTCGAAAATACAGGTTCGTTTGATGTGCAGTCTGGTAGAGGAAGGAAAAGATGTGATTCGGCGGTAGTTGAAGAAGTGGCCACAGCAGTTCAGGAAGAGTCTAGCGGTGGTGAGCAACCATGCAGTGCACGGAGAATTGCCCGAACATTGAACAGGCCTTTGAGCACAGTACATAACATTCTACGAAACATCCTGCAATGCTATCCGTATAAAATTTGCCATGTGCAGGAGTTGTTCCCTTCTGATCTGCCAGCAAAAGAGAGTTTTGCTTTGGAATTTCCCGCTCGCATGGAAGTGGACAATGATTGGGCGTGGAACATTCTGTGGACAGACGAAGCCCATTTCCACCTGACGGGATATGTCAATACACAGAATTGCCGAATATGGGGAACATAAAATCTACTCGCAACGAACCCAGTACCATTTCATCCTGCAAAGGTCACTGTGTGGTGCGGATTTACGGCATCATTTATCATAGGGCCGTATTTTATTGAGGAGACGGGTGCTTTAGGTCCTGTTACCGTTACCGCCAATGGTCAGCTCTATGAGTCTCTTTTGCGTAATGACGTCATTCCAGCTCTGCAACAGCGTGAATGTCTGGATAGTATCATTTTTATGCAAGATGGCACTCCTCCGTACATTGCAAATCGAGTGAAGCAGTTGTTGAGGCGGCATTTCGGAAATGCTAGAATTATCTGTCGTCATTTAACTACAGCCTGGCCGGCCCGATCACCTGATCTTAATCCGTGTGATTTCTGGCTGTGGTTATCTGAAAGATATTGTGTTCAGTACTCCGATTGCCAACGTAGCTGAATTAAAGACACGCATTGCGTAACACATTCTGAACTTGACCCCGGATGCACTTCGATCGGTTGTGGAACATGCTGTTTCCCGATTTAATCTTGTTGCCCACAACGGCGGACAGCATACTGAACATGTTTTGTGCCAGTCTCGCCAAACTTAAAAACCGATTGGATGGATGCTTTTTATGCCGTTTTTGGCCTCAGGACAATTAAAAACCGGTTAGATGGATGCTTTTTATGCGGTTTTTGGCCTCAGGACAGTTAAAAACCGGTTAGATGCATGCTTTTTATGGGGGTTTTGGCCTCAGGACAATTAAAAACCGATTGGAGGGATGTTTTTTATGCGGTTTTTGGCTTCAGGACAATTAAAAACCGATTTTTCCCATCCGATGTGGTACGACCTTACCGTGGTGGTCGGACTTACTTAACTAACAGTATCACACGCGTACGGTCATGCACACTGAACAATACAGTTGGTTTATATCGTGTAATTTACGCCTTAGCCGTTGTTTTACGATTTGTCCTTTGTAGTCGAAATTCTGACGCTTACAGCGCCATCTATTGCTAAAATTTGGAACTTTTTTTTGGTTCATGTTCTTTCCCCCTTCTTCAATAATACGCTGTTAAATTTTGACGCCATTCTAACCAGTGGTTCACTTTTTAAAGCGTTTTGAAACTCGGACTTTAATTATAATCACTCTGTATATAGATATGCATACATGAGTAGCATTAACCCTTTGTAAGATTATGGGAAGTACAATGTGGTTACAAATTAAAGTATCCCTGTTTGAGACGCCCTAGCAAGAGAAGCAGTGGATGAAACAACTTTATATTTGAAGCATATACATGTCAGACCATAGCATACTGATTGGTTAAATAAAAATTTTTAGTTCAAACAAAAGCCACCAGGATATAAAAAGGCGCTGCGATCGGTTTAAGATTTTTTTTAAAATGTAACATGATTTTGGATGTAAACATCTTGGTGCCAATGGGCTGATTCCCACCAGTATACTTTTTAATATTATTCGTTTACATTTTATTGGTATATTATCGATTAATTTTATTAGCATTCTTATTTGGCGAAGAAAACTAAAAATGTAGTGGCGGGAATTGTATTATAGCGCCATGATTTGTACATCTTAGAAGATGACACAATCAGTAAAGAACAGAATTCAAGTTATCGGTAATTAACATTATTTTAAATTTCTTCACTTTAATCGTGCTAAATAGGTGAGATTAAGAATATTCCAATTCTGACATTGATTGCATAATTTGTATATAAATTTTTAAAAATATAAATTGCCTACAGCTTGTATTCTGCGTTTATTTATTTGCGCGCGCAGCACACGAGAATAATATTTCCGTAAAAGGCGGGATAAAAGATCATTGTAACATATAAAAAAGCAGGTGAATAGGTTTGAAACATTCTGAGACCGCCACGATGGTTCATTTTTGTATGCGCGTGTTCTAGTGCTAAAACTTTTTTTTACCAAAATGAAAATAATAATAATACTGCCAAAGCGTTTCGTTTGTACCGTCAGCAGAAATCTTTGTGTACATGTCCAATGACACCACAGGCACGGCGACGACGTGTGGTCAAACTCTTTGAGGAAACTGGTAGTTTTGCAGTTCAAGCAGGCCGAGGAAGAAAAAAAAAGATACCGCAGGTGATGGATGACATTGCAATTTCTGTTCTTGAGCAAGCCAGTACAAAAGCAGCTGTAGCATATAGTGTTCGAGCTGTGTCCAAGAAAATAGATTTGTCATACACTATCGTATGGATTTGAATGCGTGTAGCACTCAAGACCTATCACAATAAGATTCATCTCTTTCAAGAATTAACACCTGGCGATAACGATCTTTGTTAAACGATCTCTTTCACGTTTTTGTCTAGCCCTCTAAGCGTCTGGAACGTAATTTTCCGTATACTAAGCTCCAGTTTTCACTGCAATATAAGCAATATTTAAAATACAATAATTCTATAGATTTAATGAATTTTCAATACATCGAAGAATGATGCATACTCTGGAGGATTGCATTCATGCTTATAATAAAGTTTTTTTTATAATGTTGAAAGAATCACATTTTCTTAATATTTAAAACAAAATGTTGAGAAAACAACATTACAACTTTATCCTTTTGTAAGACGCTTGGAGGGCTAGGATGGATGTGGATAAGAATTGACCAAGGAGCATCCTATCGACCGATGAAGTTCACTTTAAAAGGTGTGGAACAGTGAATGCACAAAACTGTTGTATCTAGTCTACTGAGAATCCTCACCATATTTAACAAATGCCTCTGCATTCTCCTCATGTTACATTCTGAATCACTGCGACCTCTTTGACTGGGCCATTTTTCATTGAGGAAAACATTCCTCAGGGACCAAAAACATGTTCCGTGACAGCAGCACGGAGCCATACATCTTTAATATCTTGCAATTCAATGCTAATGGCATAAATCTTTGTATTAAAACAAGAAAATTGATTAACCACTTCCCTGATTTGCCCGTACATTACACGTGAAACTTGGTTGGTTGGTTGTTTGAATGGTGTTTTATGGCGCAATGTTCCTTTAGGGACATGCTGCGCTAAGAGCAAGGTGAGGAGTAAAAGTTAAAATATAAAATGTAAAAAATGTAAAATATAAAATTCACATTAAAAAGCTGTCATACATGAGATAAATTTTAAATGCAAAGTAATGATACACGAAATTTAAAATATGAATAAAACCAGTTATTAGGATTTTAAAAAAAACTATAAATAGTTAAAATCTAACGATGATTAAAATAATAAGAAAAATCACGAAATATTAATTTAAAATCTAATTTAATTAAAACGCAGATTAATGAAAAACAAATTAAGGTCAACTGGACACGTATTCTTCTAGCATTGTATTTTCATCGGAATCCAAGTCATTACTGTAAAACTCCGATTCCATGGCCCCCTCTACATGGTGTTGCAGTTGCTTTGGATCTTTGATATTTCTGATATATGGGCTTAGGTCAGATTTTTTCTTCCGTTTCCCCACAGTTTTTTGTGGGGAACACATTGCATACTGCACCGCAGCACACTGTGGAGAGGTAGGAGTTGAGGATTTTTTGGTTTCTGATTGTGCACAATTTTTTGTATCAAATTATATTTTCGATGCATATCTCATTTTTGTGGTATTTTAGTAACTGTAACAGCTTTGGTCTTACTCTGGTTGAGCATTTGGAAATTACATGGAGATTGAGGTTCGGATGATCCCTTAGAACTAACAGAAGATTTCTGTCGCTGTTTTTCTAGGTCAATAACTTATCATATTTATTTTAAAATCAAAAAAAAAAATTTTAATCAAAAATTTTTTTAAATAAAATGGTATAAATTAAAACCGCTATAACTCAAAATATAATTTGTAGAATTTAATTTTCTTTTACATTTAAATAAACAGAAATATCTAAATTTTAATTTTAATTGAGCATTTTTAAAAATATTAAACTTTAAAAATACTTTAAACTTTAAAAATACTTTAAACTTTAAAAATATTAAACTTTAAAAATATTAATTATATTTTTTAAACAATAAAAATATTTCAAGTAAATATTTAAAAAAAATGACGTAACTTATTTAAAAAACATATTTCCAAAAGTATTTTTCTTTTTCAAATTTGCTGAATCAAAATTAAAGTAGAATAATCAGAAAGGATTTGATCCAAGTGTGTAGCATGTACCTTTAATGGTTTATGAGTTATAATAATTTAAATCCGAAAACTGTGAAAAAACCCATCATGAAGAAAAACACATTTTCATAAAAATTAATTTACGTGACAGCCATTGTTTGAAGACAAACCGAAACGAAAAAATTAATATTTTCTCTTCTATTTAAGATAGAAACATGTTTTAAACTTCATTTTAACCATTAATAAATATATATATTTTTAATAGAATTTTTTTTTTTTTTTTTTTTTTTTTTTTTTTTTTTTTTTTTAGAAAATTTGAAGTTTTGTTGTGTATGGAACTCCCTTAGACAAACTCCTATCAAATGAGGTATACTATATTACATTATTTTTAGAAACATTTTTAAATGTAATGCGTAATAATAACACAAAAAGACGAGATATTCTAAAATGTTGGAAATTAGTCAATGGCTATATTTACAACTGACTCTTATTTTTCAAGATTAAAACTGGTACAATGTTACAAATTATGTGTTTACTTCCAATAATTAATTATTTTAAAGAGAATATTTATTATTTTATGAAATTATTAGAAAAAAGTTCACGGCTTATCTTTTCCTTTACGTAATTGAGTGCTTTTAATTTTAACCCTGCTGATTGAAATAATAGATTACAGCACAGATCTAAGAATTCAACTGCAATTGACAAACTTGATTGATTTATTTTTCTCTGAACAAAGAATCAGCACTTTTTATCAATGGGTAATTTCCTTAGCAGAAAAGGCTTAGCACTTTATTTTACATCGATTTATACGTCCTACAACTGCGAGACAAGCACTTTATATATGCTTCGATAATTCATTTTAGAAAACAATGCACCTTATACTACTTACCAATATATATTTCTTAGAAAAAATCCAATTTTAACATTTCTTTTTAACCCATTAACTGGTTAATTCTTTTCCGTTCAATAAATTGAAAATAGCGCAATAGCTACTATTATTTAAATAAAATATTCCTAACATTTAATATCAGGTTGAGTCTAAAGTTTTGACCCTTTTTTTATTTTAATGTTGACAACAAATGTTTACAAAAATACAAAACATTAGTGAGGATAGTAATCACCATTAAGTTCGGCAATCTTCTGCCAACGTTTTGGCAGTTTTTCAATGCCTTCCTTGAAAAAATCTGGGCTACGTGAGTCGAGAAAGAGGTCAACCTCTTTTTTGACCTCTTCTGAAGAATTGAAAATTTCACCACTAAGGTGCAGTTGCAGATGCGAAAACAGATAGTAGTCGGAAGGTGCCATGTCCGGACTATATGGAGGATGTGGCATTAAGTCCCATTCCAGCTTGTATAAGTTCCAATTCGTCCACGTACTGACGTGTGGCCTGGCATTATCCCGGTGAAACATAACCACCTTGCGTCGGAACTCCTTACTTCGCTTTTCCCTAATTGCTGCGTCCACTTTATGCAGCATGTTGCTGTACGACTCACTGTCGATGGTCTGGCCACTTTTTAAGTACTCCTTGTAGATAATACCGCGACTATCCTAGAAAACACAGAGGAGGGTTTTTTTATAGGTCAATGTGCGACTGGGTACGGTCCTGACCGGTACACCTGGTTCAGACCATCCTCCTTTTCGACTGGTGTTGAAGTAATAAACCCATTTTTCATCACACGTAACAATCCGGTTAAAAAAAATCACCCTTTCGGTGATATTCGAGCAAGTTTACACAGGTCCATTTTCTTTTTTCTTTGTCATTTTGTGTCAGATCGTGCGGCAGCCATCGATTGAATTTGTATATGAAACCAATGTTTTTTAATGCTCCAATTATGGTTGTTTGAGAAACATTGAAGTGAGATGCAAGTTCCCGTGATGTAGCATTTTGATCTTGATAGACGGATTTCCGCAATTCGGTCTCATCAAGCACAGTAGGTCGACCAGCACGTGATTCATCTTCGATGTCGAAATTTTTAATCTTAAAATTTTGATACCATCGTTTGACTGTACTACGTGATACAATATCCTCACCTAAACGTGCACACATGTCACCGTGACATTCTGTCACTTTGGTGTTGCTACAGAACTCGTAGTAGATGATGGTTCGAAGCTGGACACGTGATAGTTCCATTTTCGAGGCTTCGTGAAAGCTACAGATGATAATTTTTCAAAACAATAAATACACAGTGTTGTAGCACACGTCTTCTTCTTTCAAAACCAGAAAACCGTATGTAAAAATGTCACTTAACTTACGAACGCCAGCTGTTTTAGTAGCACTATTCTGCGAAAGGATCAAAACTTTAGACTCAAGGTAATATAAACATTTCCGCCTTTCAATAGTATGAATATTTTCTTAAAAATAATAGTGGTGTCCAAAAGCTTTAAATGATGAAATAAACAAATTCGTCTTGGCCGAACGGCGTTCAGGCAAACCAGTTAAGGGGTTAAGGTATATCACAAGTGAATAAATACGAACTGAATAATATTAGCTTTGTGTTATTGTAAAATGTATTGATAAATTTGCATAATGTATGTGTGACTGTTTGCATTTTTTTAAACGTGTACTTTAACAAACATTTGAGTTAAAAAGTTTCTTTTTTATAATCATCATAATGTTCTCAGTGTGAATGAAATCCGCTGATTAGAGCGTTTTGAGTGCTTCCCAGATTTATCTGTACGGCATACGGGCAAAGAGTTTTTACCAATTGACCCTTTAGAAGACGATCTCTTCCCACTTTTCATTTGTTGGCGATTTTATTATTTCAGGAATGGGATATTTTTACTTTCTTCTATCTTTACAAGAAGAAAGTATTGGATTCATGAAAATTTTCGACTTCCGGTTTTCGACGGATTTATACGTTTTAGAAGGTCCTGAACACGTTTTGACTATTTTTAGAAAATGTCTGTCTGTGAGTCTGTCCGTCCGTCTGTCTGTCTGTATGTCTGTCTGTCTGTATGTGACAAGAAATTTGTGGGCGCTCTATCTCAAGAACTAATGCTCGAAATTTCGTACAATTTTATCTTCTGTTAGACCTTGATATGAATTAGTGCCTATTGGTTTTTGGTGTAAATTGGCCTGCAGGTGGCGCTGCTATACTACGTTTTTCATGATTTTCAAGATTGCTGTATCTCAAAAGCTAATGCACAGAATTTCACCAAACTTCAGATTCTGTGACCCCTTGATATACATAGACGCTGATTAAGTTTTGGTGTAAATTGGCCAGCAGGTGGCGCTGCTATGCCACGTTTTTCATGATTTTCACGATAGCTATATCTCAAGAACTAATGCACAGAATATCACCAAACTTCAGATTCCACGATACCTTGAGATACATAGCCGCTGATAAGGTTTTGGTGTGAACTACCCTATAGGTGGAGCTGCTATGCTACATTTTGCACGATTTTTACGATAGCTATATCTCAAGAACTAATGCAGAGAACTTCATCAAATTTTAGATTCTGTTACACTAAAATATATAACATAATTAGACGCTGATTACATTTTGGTATTAACCTTGCAACAGTTGGTGCAGCTATGCTGCATTTTGCACGATTCTTCCGATAGCTATATCTCAACAACCAACGCACAGAATTTCATTAAACTTCAGATTTTGTTACAAAATGACATATAACATAATTACACGATGATTACGTTTTGTTACAAATCCTTCAACTGATGGTGCTGCTGTGCTATATTTTACAAGGTTTTTTTTAAACTAGCTATATCTCAAGAACTAATGCACAGAATTTCATCAAACTTCAGATTCTTTTACACCATAACATAATTAGACGCTTTTTTTACGTTTTGGCATAAGTTGTCCAACATATGGTGTTGCTGTGCTACGTTTTGCAAATTTTTTGTTATAACTATATCTCAAGAACTAATGGACGAAATTCCATCAAATTTCAGATTCTGTTAGGCCTTGACATAAACAGACGCTTATTAGGTTTTAGTATAAATACCCAACATGAGGCACTACTAAGTTCATTTTCTCAGAATATTAATTAAATTTTGCGTTTTAGGCTTTTCGGATACCATAATCTCTTTAGGCTAGGTCAAATGTTCGAGGAAATTCGATAGTGGGTAACTTTAGGGCCACCGCGTATTTTTTAAATAATAAAATGTACTTATGAGATAGAAGAAAGTTTTGGGATTGACACATCCAACTAGTTATTTAAAAGTTAGATATTTCGTGGCATATACCGTAATTTCTGGCGTATAATCCGCGGATCAAAAAATTCTGTATTGACACAGAAAATTTTCGATTTTAAATGTAACATTTTAAATCGCGGTAAATATTTGGCTTCAATTATTAAATAAAATTTCTGGGTCGAAAAAGAATTGTTTGATCCGCGGATTATACGCCGGAAATTACGTTAACCAAAATTATTCTACCGAAACTAAAGAAATTTCGCTTCAAAAATTTTGAAGAAGACCGGTAAAAAGTAAGGTAGATCCGGTTAATTGGACAATCAGGTTAATTGGCGTCTAGATAATCGGCAACCTACAGTAAATAAATAAAAAACGACCCTACTAAAAGATGAAGTCAAGATGATTAAACTGCATTAAAATGTTTTATCATATGTTTCCGAGAAAACATATCTTTGCGTTGTTAAAACAAAAAAATCAGATTTAATGTTAGGAAATGTTAGAAAACAAGAAAAAGTTACTCTAAAAAATCCTTTGATGTCCAACAGATCTTATGAAATTAACTTAATGGACATAAAAAAGCACGGTTTATACTACTAAAGTTTTCATTTAAATGAGAAAAATCTTTTGTAAAACTTAAAAGCATGTGGAAAAAGTTTTTCCATTTACACTTATGAGGTCAATCTTGTTTTATGTATGTTTTATATGAAGTCTCTTATTTACTTTAAGTCTAGACATGATTAAAAAGAACACAACTATTTGTCTTTCAATATTTTAAATTGAAAACATATTTACTTATTCCTGACAGCGAAATGATGTGTAAATCAAAGAGAATTTTTATAGAACAGAAATGAAATTATTTTCTATATATAAACAATGTATTTATATATATATATATATATATATATATATATTAAATGCTTTTTTTGCAACAAATGACTGTGATTACTTCATATACATACACCGTATGATATAACTACAATAGAATTGCTGCGACAGAGATTCCAGGCAAAAATTCATATATAAATTATTTTTAGCTGTAAAAAATCAAGCTTTGGCCGTACAGAATGGCGAGTGGTCAAAGGACAAAGGTACTACTATTTTCTTAAAGAGAAATTCGCCCTCTTTAGTTTATTTATATAATTGGAATTATTCTCTATTAGAAAATACTGGTACACCCCCCCCCCCGTCTTTTTACTATCTTTTTCTCTGACCACTCGCTACCCTTCCCTATATAAAAACAGATTTCCCCTAAAAATGTTAAACCTACTCAATATGACAATTTGTGTTCAGAATTTTTATTTTGAGAAGGTGATGTCACATAAAATTAAAAAAAATTCGCCTGTAGCAGTCCTGTTTACAAAATTACATAATTGCATATGCAGGTTTTGCAGGCTATGGAGCAACACCAATCGTGTTGTTTCATAAAATTTTGTTTTTGAGTTTCGCGTGAATTCAGAATCATATGTGGATATGCTAGTTAAATAATTCTTCCTCCTTGAAGGTTTGGCATTTTTGAGTCGTATTTTGTTCAGTATTGGGCGTTGCCACCAAAAAGCTCTGATTAAAACCCGTTGACAATCTTTGAGGCATTTTACATAGAGAAGTATATAAGTATGGCTTACAATATGCAAATATAGACGATTTGAAATCATTCATGTAAATAGCGTGGAAAAACATTTCTAAGGAAATTTTAACTGGAATTTCTGAGTCAATGACCACACTATTAATGAGGGTCATCGAAAAAAAGTGATTTTGTAGAATTTTAATTTATTCATGAAATATTTCATTATATCCTTATAAAAATGTTTCACATTATATACAGGGTGATTCTAAATTGTTTTTGCAATGAAAGAGGGGTGATAGTACACATCAAGACAAAAAATATTAAATAGGAAATCAAGGGTCTCAAACGTTTTCCAAAGGAGATAGCCGTCATTAAAAATTAGGGTTCAAATTTCAAATGATTATAAAAAACTGAAAAATTGCTCGATTGATTTGCAGTTTTCACTAAAACTATTCTTTATGTCGGTATTTTTTAAATAAATTATAAATTATAATAAATTATAAAGATAAATTTTGAAAAATGAAGATAGAGGTCGCTTTAGAATTTGGAGTAACGAACTGCTTCTTTTTACCGTTATTTTTTGCTTCTCATTAAACGGTTTTCGTAAGCTTTGATTTAAACTTAAATTGTGAGCTCAAAATCTAAATAGTTGGGAATGGTTAAGTAGCACGAATTGAGCTGTGTTTAGAAGGTTTAAATTTCAAATGATTATAAAAAAACGGAAAAATTGGTCGATTGATTTGCGGTTGTCCTAAAACTATTTTTTATGTGGGTATTTTATTTAAAATAAATTATAAAGATAAATTTCAAAAAATGCCGATAGAGGGCGCTTGAAGACTTTGGAATAATGAGCAACTATTTTTGCCGTTATTTTTTACATCTGATTAAATGTTTTCGTAAGCTTAGACTAAAATTTTCAGCTCAAAATCTGAATAGTTGGGAGTGGTTAAGCAGCACAAACTGAACTGTGTTCAGAGGGTTCAAATTTCAAATGATTATAAAAAACGAAAAAATTCGTCAATTCGTTTGCAGTTGAAAATAAAACAATAATTTAAGTCAGGATCTTCTTCAAAATAAATTTTAAAGATAAATTAAAAAAATTCCGTTAGAGGGCGCCTTAAAATTCAGAGTAACCAACAACTAATTTTAACCGTTATTTTTTATATCTAAATTGCAAAAGCTTATTAAATTTTTTCGAAATCTTAGATTTAAACTTAAATTTTGAAGTCAAATTCAGAATAGTTGGGAGGAGTTAAGAAGCGCACACAGAAGTGTGTTCAGGAGTTGAAATTTAACATCCCCCCCCCCTCGAACACAGTTCAATTTTGCGCTACTTAAATGCTCCCGAAAATTCAGAATTTAAGCTCAAAATTTAAGTCTAAGTACGTCGGAGCATTTAATGAGATTAAAAAAAATAACGGTTGAAAATAGTAGTACGCTACTCCAAAGTTTAACTCGACATTTTGTGAAAGGGTATAGCCGGGTTTCTTAGCAAAATATGCCCTTGAGTCAACCACATCGAGTCCTACATGGATCGATAGCCCATAAAAAGAAATTCATTTCTCCCCAGTTTTAAGTTTGTATCTCAAGACCATGTTGGGTAATGGCCCTAAATGCCTGTTTTGGAAAAGAGCGCATTGTGGCGAAACTACTAAGCGGATTTCAACGAAAAAAATAAAGGATATAAAAAACCACCATACTAATGTTTGACAAATTTTTCAGATTTTTTTAAACAAAAGAACAAGTTTTCTAACATTTTTCCTGTTTTTAAATGAACATTTTAATTAAAAATGACTGAAATTTCTGAGTGACCACCTTAATTTTTTTGCATGAAATACTATGAGACATGATGCATATTCACTATCAATTTCAACTCTCTATGTATGGTGCATCATATTAAAAAAAGGGCAAATTTATATTCCGGCGGCAATGTGGGGCGTGTCTCGGAAAAATTTCTCGCCTTCTTTTAAAAATACCGTGGGAATTAATATGTAAGATTTGAAAAGAAGGCGTGAAATTTGAAAAGAAGGCGTGAAAAAGACACGCCCCACATTGCCGCCGGAATATGATTTTGCCTTTCTTAATACGATGCACCATACGTAGAAAGTTGAAATTGATAGTGAATATGCATCATGTCTCATAGAATTTCATGCAAAAAAATTAAGGTGGTCACTCAAAAATTCCAGTTTATTTTTAATTAAAATGTTCATTTAAAAACAGGAAAAATGTTAGAAAACTTGTTCTTTTGTTTAAAAAAATCTGAAAAAGTTGTCAAACATTTGTATGATGGTTTTTTACATCCCTTATTTTTTTCGTTGAAATTTGCTTAGTAGTTTCGTCACAATGCGCACTTTTCTAAAACAGGCATTTAGGGTCATTACCCCCTATAGTCTTGAGATACAAACTTAAAACTGGATAGAAATGAATTTCTTTTTATGGACTATCGATCCATGTAGGACTCGATGGGGTTGACTGAAGGGCATATTTTTCCATAAAATCTGTTATATACTTTATCTTTAAAATTTATTTTAAAAAAAAACACCGATTTAAAGAGTAGTTTTAGCGAAAACTGCAAACGAATCGACCAATTTTTCCGTTTTTTATAATCATTTGAAATTTAAACCCTCAGAACACAGTTCAATTTGTGATACTTAACCACGCCCAACTATTCAGATTTTGAGCTCAAAATTTAAATTTAAATCTAAGGTTACGAAACCATTTAATGAGATGCAAAAAATAACGGTAAAAAATAATTGTACGTTACTCGAAAGTCTAAAGCGCCCTCTATCGACATTTTTTGAAATTAATCTGTATAGTTTATTTTCAAGACAATACTGACATAAAGAATAATTTTAGTGAAAACCGCAAATCAATTGACCAAATTTTCTGTTTTTTTATAATCATTTGGAAACTTCCGGAAACTTTTAATGAGAGGCAAAAAATAGTTGTTGGTTACTCCAAAGTCTAAAGCGACCTCTATCGGCATTTTTGGAAATTTATCTTTATAATTTATTTTCAAGTAAATACCGAAATAAAGAATAGTTTTAGTGAAAACCGCGAATCAATAGACCAATTTTTCCGTTTTTCATGTTTATTTGAAATTTTGGACCCTAAACTTTAATGGCGACTACGTCCTTTGGAAAAGTACGACCTTTGGTTTCCTATTTAATATTGTTAGTCTTGATGTGTACTATCACCCCTCTTTTATTGTAAAAAAAAATTAGAATCACCCTGTATATCTATTAATCTGTGATTTATAGATTTTATTGCCTTTTAAATTCGTATCAGTATGTCCCCAGTTTGATGTTTACTTTAACTCACATTATGAATTTTTTAACGTGTCCTTGTAATTTTTTACATAGCTGTATTATGTGAAAAAAGTTTTCTTAAGAAAAGGATTCTGATTCATAATTGTTAGTGCAAATTAGTACATTTAATGTATTTACTTAACGAAACCTATGTCCTAATAGAAAGATAAAGCTATAATAATAATAATAATAATAATAATAATAATAAACACAATAGTAAAATTCAGTAATAGATCAAAATGAAAATACCGTATTTACTCGTGTATAGGGCGCACGCGTTTATAAGGCGCACCCCTACTTTACAAGTAAAATTGGCGATTTCTTAAAATCTCGTATATAAGGCGAACCATAAATTTGATACGCTAATCAAGAAAGACCAAATGAATTTCAGTAAAAAAAAAAAAAAAAAAAAAAAAAAAAAAAAAAAAAAAAAAAGTCGAAACAAACATTACACCAGACCAGAAACAAGACGAAAATGCATTTTTAGACTTCGGGTTGTAAGAGAATGACGGGAAATAGGAATGAGTGACGGTAAAGAGAATTGCTAATTAGCGTTTAGATAATGTCATTAGCTATGCTGTATGAAAAACTGCAAGGAATGGAATAAATATGCAGTAATATTTCAATTAAGTAACATTTTCCGAGTTTTAATATCTTCTTTGAATAATTTCTTGTTTCATATGTATATCGTTCGACTGCATCCAACAGTAAAAACATATTCCGTGTATAAGGCGCACCTAGGAGTTTTGCCCTAATTTTTTGGAAAAAAGTGCGCCTTATACACGAGTAAATTATGTAGAGTAAATCAAAAAAATAATAAAATACCCTATTATTAAAAAGAAAAATCTCCCAAAAAATACTATTAAATAAGACTATTGAAACAATATTCCTCCCCCAACCAATTAATGCAGAAAAAAAAATCAAAGCAAAAAGTTTTATTATTTTATTATTATTGTTTATTTTTTCTTCTATCCCCACACTGCAAATTCACTGTGAAACTATTGTATTTTACAGTAAAATAATTCTACTGATACTTAAGGAAATATTAAAATATCTTTATTTTAACTTTTTTTAAAAAAGATAATACATGCTTATTATTTTTTAAACAATATATATTATTTCTAGATCACTTTACTCTTCCAATTATACAGATAATGATTATACACGAGAATTCTTAAACACATTATTTGTTTCATCAGTATTTACTTGTACATCAGTGTTATTTACTAAGCTAATGTTGCACAAAATGCGCTGCACCGAATTTTTAAAGCATTATCGACTAGTGTAGTAGTAAATTAAAAAAAAAATGAAAAAAAAAAGAGAAAACAAGGAATGATTGTTAAACATTGATTTTACATTTAAAATGTAAAAATCATATTTGTAATCTAGCCTTGAAGAAACATTTTTGAAATATGAAATTAATGAAGCAAATTAACTTTCAGGGATGTGAAAATAATTGAAGTGTAAGTAAAAAAATAAATATAATGTGAATATAATGTATTTAAAATGAGGTTTTTGTTTTAAAATTATTTATGCATATTAGCTTTCTCATGGGATTTTAGAATGATAAAAGCGAAAATATTTTATGACAAAACAGCGATATGTATGCAATAAGACAAACAATAAAAGAATGGAAAAGAAAAATTCTAACTGTAGATTTCTGGAAACGAAATCACTGTATTTAAGCAATTTTCCTTCCATATAACAATAAAATATAATTTATTCAACTCATATTTTGAATATTTCAAATCATTAAAATTTTTTTGGTTATTTCAAATCGCATTTATTATTTTTATACATTTTAATTCTATTGAAAATTATCAAACCTAGATAAATATATTTTATCATAATTTTTATCATACCTAAATAAAAATGAATTGTGTATACTCACTGTACCATTAACCTTAATCTTAATTTATATAGATAGGAAAATATTTACGATTTATTATTTATATAGTTTATTAAGACTGGCAACATTTACAAAAGAACTAAAGTAAAAGCAAAACTCATCTTGATTCTTAACCTTAAACTGCACACTTGTTTTTTCAATCGAAGAAATTTCATAAAACTACTTCAGTAATGAGAATTGATGGATATATATTTTTTAATTAAATAAGGCAGATTGTACGTAAGGCTATTGTACGTATTATGACTAAAAATAAAGTTTAAATGTGATTCACTTCAATTATTTAAGCTACTTCTGTTACAATGAAATCAAACATACTTGTCATTTATAAATAAGTTCGAAAAATGTACGCATAGCTGCCGACTACCATAGCTGCCGATAGCCACCGATAGGTACAATAATGCCAATTACCATAGCTGCCGACTACTTTTCCTACCAGAAAAATTTAATAAGAAATTTTATTTAAAACAATCGCCGAAATGTTATGATTTCCAATGATGAAACAAATCAAAAATTTCTTTATAATTTTAGTAGTGGAAACAATCGGTACAGGTTATCAATTATGTGTTCGTCAAACGAGGCAAATGCGGTGCGTTCTTACTATAATAAGTTATTATATAATTCAGATTTTGGTGCAATAGCTGTTGTACCCTAATGCAAAATTGCATAAGCAGTAAATTTAAAATGATTATATATATTAAATTAAATAACACGAAAATAATAATACTACATCTTGAATTTGACACCACGGCAACCTAGTGTCATTACTTATCATGCGGAATAATCAAAATAATTGATTATGATTGGATTGAATAGAATAAAGAAAAATTTATTTATATTTTATTCGATTTTGATGAAATTTCAAATGATTTAGCAAATTTCTGCAATGATAAATTAAATTACGTTTCAAAACATTCCATTCGGTACCTTTTGTGCTGTTATTTATCCAGCTAAAACATATTCGAGCTAAATCTATTTTGCTATATTAAATTATTTTGTACAAGTTTAATATTCCCTTCGAAAATAAACTTTCATAGCATATTTTCCGCTGAAGTGACTTTCTGAGCGTTAACTCTGATTAAAAGTGGCGATTGTGCAATTTGTTACTTCAAGGAATAAACAAAATCGTTTTCATTATACGTGTAATTATTATTTGGCAGAGAAATGCTTTAGGCAAATTTAATAGTGACATGAATTATTTGAAGTAAATACTGTTCACAGAGCAAGGAATGTTTGATATGACTAAAGTTTACGTTATCATGACTAGCAAAATTGCATGAACTGAAAATGTAAAATGATTATATATATTAAATTAAATAACACGAAAATAATATTACTCTATCTCGAATTCGACACTATCACCATGGCAACCTAGAGTCATTACTTTTCATGTTAAATCATCAAATTATATACGGATGATCGGATTGAATAGAATAAGGGAAACTTTTATTATTATCTTTTTTATATTTTAATTCGATTTTGATGAAATTTGAAATGATTAAACAAACCTTCTGTAACGATAATATAAATTAAGTTTCAAATCATTCGATTCGGTACCTTTTTTGCTGTTATTTATCCCGCTTAACCCTTTGCGGCGCATGATAAATTAAATGCTTAAGTGGTGAAATTAATGACTGATTCCGGCATTTGAAAACAACTTTTTTTGTGAGTAAGAAAAAAGCTATAGTTCACTCCATAGAGTACGGTACAGAGAATCAACTTTCATACACTGTAATGACAACTTGTTTAACATGGGATTACGCATAGACAGTAGCGATACGAGCGGATCACTCTGAAACTACGATCATAACATAAGAGAGGTTGTTAATTTGGAGAAACATCGCTTTCGTGGCGACAAATGATAAGGGAAAAAAGAAAAAAAATACAGCGACGGCTTGCTGCTTCTTGTTTTGAAATTTATGAAAGAATTATTTTAATATGAAATAACTTTGACGTATTCGTCTTGCAAACAATACATGTGTCTCTTCTTAACATAACGACCTAATAATTTAAACTTGAAAATTCAAGAACAATAACAGTAATAATTACGAATCAATATAAGCGCGGAAATCTAAGATCAAATAGCATAAGCACGTATGCAAAGATAATCAAATCAGCATTCAGCAAGAAGTGCCAAGCCAGAATATGGTTACAGTTAAACAGAAATCACGAGGATAAAAATCGCCAACGCGATGGTTTAGTTTTTAACTGATCCACTGAGGGCGTTTTTTTCGAGCCAAGTTGAGGCTCTGTTCGTACTCTGTGGTTCACTCATTCAATAAACCCTAAACTTTTTTACCAAAATCGCGGCGCCAATGAGGCGTTTGGGAATTAAGTGGTTCATAGACATACCACCACGCAGCAAGGGATTAAACATATTCGAGCTAAATCTATTCTATTACTAGAATCTTATTTTGTAGAAGCTTAATTTTCCCCTCTAGATTAAACTTTCATAGAATATTTTCGGCTGAAGTGACTCTCTGAGCGTTAACTCTGATTAAAAATGGCGATTGTGCGATTTGTAACTTGAAGGAATAAAATAAAATTGTTGACATTAAACATGCAATGATTTGTCACACAAATGCTTTAGGCAAATTTAGTAGCGACACAGAGTGTTTGAAGTAAATATTGTTCAGGGAGCAAGAAATGACTAAAACTTACGGAAGTTTAATTGTGATTCAGGTAGCCTCTAATTAATTTAAGCTATTACATTTTTTGAATACTTTTTCTGTTTCAATAGAATCAAACATAACTAGTCTTGATATTTATAAACAAGTTCGAAAATTGTACGTCAAACGAGGCGAATGAGGTGCGTTCGTACTATAATGATTTAACAAGTAACACTGATAAACAAGGTTTCTGTTTCTAACTAAGTATGTGGTGACTTTTATATTTTAGCTGGTGCTGTGAAAGAATATGCCATTAAAAAGTTTCTATCACCCGCAGATTTTTAAAAAATTCAAAATCTTGAATATCTGAATTTTGTAGTATTTATTCAACACATATACCTTATGAAATATGTCATTTGGTATTTTAGTAATGACAAAATTTTAAATAAACACTTACAGAGCTTAAAATTAATATTTAAAACACTGAAAGTATGCATTGTTTATAAAGTTTCAGAAAAATATAGAAGAATTTTTGTAAAAAGAAATGATATTAATAAGAAATTTCATACTTTATGAAGCGGTAAATGTCTTATCTGTGGCTGCTCTCTTATAGGCCACTGTTCCGAGTTATATTGACAATTTAAAGCAGACATTAAGCCACTTATATCATTACAATAGCATAAACCATCTTTTCTTTAAAAAAATGTCTCATATTTTTTATGACATCTCGATAGATAGATATCTTTGTATTGTTTTTCAGGAGATTCCAACCTTGCAATCTTGATCAAAGTAATTCTGAGTTTTTCTTTGATAAATTTATGTCTCTCACAAAATCATTTAATTATTTTTGAATAATTAGGTGTGATTCTTCATTTATGCCAGGAAAATAGATCATATCAGATGTAGAGGAAGTTTCAGTTTCACCAATTTCCATTTCTACTGCAGCATCGTCATATGTAAAATTCTCTGGAGGTTTTGCTATTTGTAAATCATCATTATGTAATGCTGGTCACATTGCTGAATCTAAGTTCGGGTACTTCTTGCAGAGAATCCTTTAATTTTTGTAATACATTAGCAGCAGACAGTTATATGATCCTTCAGCATGCACCATATCATGGATATAGCAAAGGACATACACTTTTTTGTACCTTTCATCCACGCCCGGAGGTTTGTAGCACATCGTGCACAACAAGAATGAGGTGCCCATTTCTTATCTTGTTCACCTACTTTATATCCAAAGTACATATAATAGGCAGTCTTTATTAACCCTTTTCGGCACACTGTGCCCGGTCTGGGATACTTAATTTTAAATCCAAACTTGCCATCGGCACCAGTAATATTTTACTGAAATTTTGCTTTTACAACAAAAGCTCAAATTAAGGATTTCAAAATATCTAAAAAACTCGTTTGTGAATTCCGTTGTCAGTGGATAATTTCTCATTTTATTACAGATTTCGCACGTGCCGGAAAGGGTTAACGGCGTGAAAGCACATCGATGATTTTTCAAAGTTAGCTCCCCGCAAACATAGCAAAAAGAATCGGGTTCATTAACGCATCCTCAAGACATGTTTTACATATTGTAGAGGAAAATAGGATAAATATAATAAAAATTTGACTAAAAAGTCTTACAGAACAAAGAAATAGTAGTACACTCGCCCCGAAAGTTTCAACTGTCATGGATTTGTGTTAAAGTCAAATACTGTGGGGGTGGCTAGAGCTGTCTGTTCAAGGTCGCTAACATAAAATTTATTAGGGGGATATCTGTTTCTACTCTCTTGCTGTATCTTTTATCGTTGTAATAAGAAAAAGAATTTTTTTCGTGAATCAAATTCATGAAAGAGAATAATATAATGCAATTATAATGCCTATACGATGTCTACATACTCCAAAACGTATAAATGAAATTTCTCAAAATTGGCGGGTGATAGAAACTTTTTATAAACATATTCTTTTTCAGCAGCTTGAAATCTATAAGAAACACCCAAAGTACATAAAGAAACAGAAAATTAGTTAAAATTTGTTTATCAGTGTATTTAGTATTTTGGTGCAATAGCTGTTGCACTCTAATGTAAAATTACATAATTTCAAAATTTATTACGACCATACATATTTCATTTAGTAATAAGGAAATATTATTATTCCATCTTAAATTTGAAAGCATAACTATGGCAACCTAAAATAATTCCTATCAAGGGATTACATCAAATTAAGAAGATGGTTTCTAGAAAATTCAATACTTCTAAAAAATTCTAAAAGAAATGAGCCTATGAATTCATTATAAAACTTTCAAAAATATCTTCCAAATAATCATTTATTTAGAATTAGCTTTATTTCTTATTAATTTAAATCTCATTTCTTCTTAACGCAGTGTAATAATAAAGTTTAATCATTCTTCGGCTTAGCAGGTAATTTTAAAATAATTTCTAAAAGTATAATTTCTTCTGAGCAAAACCACGTGAGCAAACTTGAGCAAAACCACGAGGTTGTAAGTATATACTGTAGAATTCGAAAATTCTTAGAAAACTTTTAAACGCATTATTTAAAATGCATCTTTCTAAAAAATCAAAGATGGGTTACTTTATGATAAATTTAAGGCATTTAAAAGGAATGAGGTAGAAAAGTTATTAAGAAAACTGATAAACATTATCGCACTTAAACATATTCATGCTAAATCTATTTTGCTACATTCCATTACTAGAATCTTATTTTGGAGAAGCTTAATATTACCGTCGAGAATACGCTTTCATAAAATATTTTCCACTGAAGAGACTTTCTGAGCGTTAACTCTGATTAAAACAGGCGACTGTGTAATTTGTTACTTCAAGGAATAAACAAAATCGTTTTCATTACACGTGTAATGATTATTTGTCACAGAAACGCTTTAAGCAAATGTAGTAGCGACATAGAGTTTTGGAAGTAAATACTGTTCAGAGAGCAAGGAATGATAGATATGACTAAAATTTACGTTATTATGACTACATTACTTCGTAATTCGACTAAAATAAATTAATATTACGCTTATTACGTCTAATATTAAAGTTTAATTGTGATTCAGGAATCCTTCAATTTATTTAAGCTACTATATTTTTCATTTTTTTGTTTTTTATTTATATTTCAATGAAATCAAAGATACTTGACATTTTTAAACAAGTTCAAAAAAATTGTACTCATAGCTGCCGACTACTTTTCCTATGAGAAAAAATTAATGAGAAATTTTATTTAAAACAATAGACGAAATCTTCTGATTTCCAACGATGAAACAAGGCAAAAATTTCTTTTTAATTTTTGTAGTGGGAACAATCCGTACAGGTTGGCAGCTACCTGTCCGTCCAACGAGGAAAATGAGGTGCGTTCTTATTATAACATGTTAGTAGATAATACAGATTTCGATGCAATAGCTGTTGTACTCTAATGCAAAATTTCATGAACATAAAATTTAAAATGATTATATATATCTATATTATAAAGGCCAAACGTATCTGTGCGTAACGCATAATTCATTTTGTGAATGGCAACACTTTTGTATGCAATTTGGTTTTGCAATTTTCGGTACTACAAATTTTATAGGACCTCCGTGGCCGAGTGGTTAAGTCTCCGCTCTACTAATCTGGAGGTTGTAGGTTCGATTCCCGCTGGCTCCATTGCACACACACACGTTGTGTGGAGCTCCTGGTTGTATTTCTCTTCTGATGTAAATTTGCTTGTGCTACCTCGTCCTTGTATATTGACGATGAGTTATAATCAGGCTTTCATGTCAAGCACACAAGCCAGATGTATGTTGTTCAAATAAATAAAAAATAAATTTTATACTTCTAAATAGCGCACATTTTCAACTTTTGCAACGTCATATTGAGAAAAAAAATTTACTTCTTAATGCAAATTATTTGAAAGCTGTACCTATATTTATTTATGAGTTATTTTTTTTATAGTTTAGAGAACGAATTTTGCAATTGTGGTAACAAAAATATGCCATTTTCTCTTAAAATTGATAAAAACTGAAATAAAAGTATCATGTCAAAAGAAATCGTCTGATATGAAGTCCGATGAATTTTGGTTTTATTGCGTTTTTATTCAAAAAATATTCAACGGATTTCGCCGCATTTACTCAGTTCGTATCATAAAGCTAAACGAGAGCAATTTTATTTATCCGTGTGTATGTAATGATATTTTCCAAATTTTGAAAAGAAAAATACAAATGAATGATTTCTGATAAAACGTTGACCTATTATAAATAAAGAAGTGAAGATTTGTGAATCATCAGATATCCGATCTGTTTTGCCGATTGCCGTGAATATTGTTTTTGCTGCGTTTGTGTAATATTCCGTCCTAATAGCGTGATATGTATACTTTTCTAGAAATGTTGTTTAAGACTGGATCGATAAAAGTGCAATACTTTTAGCGGATGCAAATAACGTTTTCTTATATAAAAAAAGCAAGTGATTTTAAAATGATAAAATTAAAATATTATGAGAGGTGCATATGTAAATTTTGAGACGATGAAAATAATGACGGGTTTAGATTACACAGGGGAATTTTATGATCATGTCCATTAGGAATATTTTTTTTTTCATTCTCTTTATACCAAACATAAGAGAGGCAAGTGATAATTTCATCATGATAACTGACCTTTGTTATACTCTACTGATTACATAGCGATTAAATTTTAATTTTAATAATTTGGACAACTTAATTTTATAAAAACAGGGTTTTTTTAAATAGTTTAGCTTGAAATAATATTTGTTTCAGAGTTAGACTGACCAATCTAAAATGCATGTTTTACAGTAGCTAATTTTGTGGATTTATTATAAATCAATGAAACAGTTCCTTCCTAAACATTTTCTTTCGTCAAAATTCGACGGGTTCCACCTCGTTAAATTAAATAATACGAAAATAATATTACTCCATCTTGAATTAGACACGATCAACATGGAACCTAGCGTCAATATATATCATGGGGAATCATCAAATACGGATGATCAGATTGAATAGAATAAAGAAATTTCTTTTATATTATTTTCTTTATATTTTGATTCGATTTTGATGAAATTTGAAATGATTTAGCAAACTTCGGCAACGATAACATAAATAAAGTTTCAAATCATTCGATTCGGTACCTTTTGTGCTGTTATTTATCACGCTTAAACATATTCGATCTAAATCTAGTTTGCTATATTCCATTACTAGAATTTTACTTTGTAGAAGCTTAAAATTCCCTTTGTAAATAAACTTTCATAGAATATTTTCCGCTGAAGTGAACCTTTGAGCGTTAATTCTGATTAAAAATGGCGATTGTGCAATTTGTTACTTCGAGGAATTAACAAAATCGTTTTCATTACACGTGTAATAATTATTTGTTATAGAAATGCTTTTGGGAAAATTTAGTAGCGACACGGAGTGTTTGAAGTAAATATTGTTCGGAGAGCAAGAAATGACTAAAATTTACGAAAGTTTAATTGCGATTCAGGCAGCTTTTAATTAATTTAAGCTATCATATTTTTCGAATACTTTTTCTGTTTAAATGGAATAAAAAAAAAATACTTAATAATTATAAGCAAGTTTGAAAATTGTACGTCAAAAGAGGCAAATGAGGTGCGTTTGTACTATAATGAGTTAATAAATAATTAAAATCTTGATGCAATAGCTGTGTCACCCTAATGCAAAATTACATAAACACAAAATTTATTAAGACCATCATATTACATTTAGTAATACGGAAATAATACTACTCCATCTTAAATTTATCACTATCTCCTTGGCAACCTAAAATTTTTCCGTATCAAGGGGCATCCTGAAATTAAGAAGATGGTTTCTAAAAAATTCAAAACTTCTAAAAAATTAAAAAAAAAAAGAGCTTATGAATCGATTATAAAAGTTTCAAAATATTTTCTAAATAATCATTTATTTAGAATTAGCTTCAGTTCTTATTAATTTAAATATCATTTATTCCTAGCGGTGTATCACACACACACACAAACACAAAAATTAAACTGTAGCATAGTTGCTAATTTTTTAACTTTTTTCTAAAAGTATAATTTCTTCTGTTTTAAATTAGACGTACAAATATAACTTGGCATATTTCAACCATAACGTGAGCAAAATCAAGGGTTTGTAAGTATATAAGTATAAAATTCGAAAATTCCTAGAAAATTTTTAAACGCATTATTTGAAATGTATTATATGAACTTCTTAAAACCAAGAATGAGTTACTTTACATTAAATTTAAGGCATTTAAAAGGAATGAGGTGGAAAAGTTATTATGAAAACTGATAAAAATTATCTCGCTTAACATATTTGAACTAAAATTTATTTTGCTGTATTCTATTACTAGAATCTTATTTTGGAGGAGTTTAATATTACCTTCGAGAATAAAATTTCATAAAATATTTTGTGCTGCAATGACTTCCTGAGCGTTAACTCTGATTAAAACTGGCGATTGTGCAATTTATTACTTCAACGAATAAGCAAAATCGTTTTCATTACACGTGTAATGATTATTTTGTTACAGGAATGCTTTAAGCAAATGTAATAGCAACATGGAATGTTTGAAGTAAATACTATTCAGGAAGCAAGAAATGTTTGAAATGACTAAAATTTACGGAAATTTAATTGTGATTCATATAGCCTTTATTTAATTTAAGCTAATACATTTTTCCATTTTTTTTCTTTTTTTATGTTTAGAAAAAATCTAACATACTTGACATTTATAAACAAGCTCGAATATTGTACGTAAAACGATAAAAAGGCGGTACCTTCATACTGTAATGAGTTAATAAATAATTTAGATCTTTATGTAATCAAGGCTTGATTTCTAACGGAGCGCACTTACATCAAAAAATTTAAATGTAAACGGTTTCCTTAAAAAATCGTCGTATTCATAGAAAATTTCCGCCATAATAAAGCAATATTTGGAAAATCCTTGAAAACTTTTTAACGCATTATTAAAAATACATCCTTCTTAAAATCAAGGATGAGTTACTTTATGCTATATTTAAAGCATTTAAAAGGAATGGGGTAGAAAAGTTATTATAATAACTGATAAACATTATCAAGCTTGAACATATTCGAGCTAAATCTAATTTTCTATATTCAATTACTAGAATCTTATTTTGGAGAAGCTTAATATTACCTTCGAGAATACGCTTTCATAAAATATTTTCCACTAAGTGACTCTCTGAGCGTTAACTCTGATTAAAATAGGCGACTGTGCAATTTGTTACTTCCAGGAATAAACAAATCGTTTTCATAGGACATGTAATGATTATTTGTCACAGAAATGCTTTAAGTAAATGTAGTAGCGACATAGAGTGTTGGAAGTAAATACTGTTCAGAGAACAAGGAACGTTTGATATGACTAAAATTTACGTTATTACGATTACATTGTTACATAATTCGACAGAAAATAAATATTCTATTCTACGTATTACGACTAAAAATAAAGTTTAATTGTGATTCTGGATTTCTTCAGTTAATTTAAGCTAACATTTTTTGATTTTTTTTTTCTATTTCAATGAAATCAAACACACTTGACATTTAAAAACAAGTACGAAAATTATACGCATAGCTGCCGACTACTTTCCTACCAGAAAAATTTAATAAGAAATTTTATTTAAAACAATATTCGAATTCTTCTGGCCTCCCACGAAACAAGGCAAAAATACCTTTTTAATTTTATTGGTGGGAACAATTCGTGCAGGTTGGCAGCTATGTGTCCGTCAAACGACGCAAAAATGAGTTGATAATTTAGATTTTGGTGCAATAGGTTTTCTATTCTAATGCAAAATTGCATGAAGAGAAAATTTAAAATGATTATATATATATTAAATTACATAACACGAAAATAATATTACTCCATCTTGAATTTGATACTATCAAAATGGCAACCTAAAGTCATTACTTATCATGGGGAATCATCAAATTAATTACGGATGATTGGATTGAATAGAATAAAGAAGACGTTTATTATTATCTTTTTTTATATTTTGATTCGATTTTGATGAAATTTCAAATGATTCAGGAATTTTCTGCACCGATAACATAAATTAAGCTTCAAATCATTCGGTTCGGTACATTTTGTGCTGTTATTTATACCGCTTAAACATACTGGAGCTAAATCTATTTTGCTATATTCCATTACTAGAATCTTATTTTGTAGATGCTTAATATTCCCTTCGAGAATAAACTTTCATAGAATGTTTTCCGCTGAAGTGACTCTCTGAGCGTTAATTCTGATTAAAACAGGCGACTGTGCAATTTGTTACTTCAAGGAATAAACAAAATCGTTTTCATTATGCGTGTAATGATTATTTATCATAGAAATGCTTTAAGCAAATTTAGTAGCGACACGGAGTGTTTGAGGTAAATACTGTCCAGGGAGCAAGAATTGACTAAAAGTTTAATTGCGATTCAAGAAGTCTAATTAATTTAAGCTATCACATTTTTCGAATACTTTTTCTATTTCAATGGAATCAAACATACTTGATATTTATAAACAAGTTCGAACATTGTACGTCAAACGAGGCGAATGAGATGCATTGGTACTATAATAAGTTAATAAATAATTAAGAACTTGGTGTAATAGCCGTTGCACAATAATGCAAAATTACATAAACATAAAATTTATTACGACTAAACATATTACATTTAGTAATAAAGAAATAATATTACTCCATTTTAAATGTGACACTCGGACATGGCAACCTAAAATTATTTCCTACCAAGGGGCATCATCAAATTAAAAAGATTGTTTCCAAACATTCAAAATTTCTAAAAAAATTCATAAGAAATGACCCTATGAATCGATTATAAAAGTTTCAACATAATTTCTAAAAAAAGTCGAACCTCGTTAACATGAACCTCAAAGGGAATAAAAATTTGGCTTATGTTAAGAGTAATTCATGTTATCAGTATCAAATGTTTGTATTCTTCTTTACAGAGGACTGTGAAAACAGTTTATGTTAAAAGTAATTCACGCTGTGCGTGTTCATGTTAACGAGGTTTGACTGTAATCATTTATTTTGATTTAGCTTTAGTTCTTATTAATTTAAATCTCATTTCTTCCGAACGCTATGTAACAATAAAGTTTAATCAAACGGTGACTTAGTTGGTATTTGTTTAATTATTTCTAAAAGTATAATTTCTCCTATCTTAAATTAAACGTACAAATATATCTTGGCATATTTCAACCATTACGTGAGCAAAACCGCGGGGTTGTGAGTATACAGTATAAAATTCGAAAATTCCTAGAAAGCTTTTAAAAGTATTATAAATTAATCTTTCTTAAAATCAAGGATGAGTTACTTTATCTTAAATTTAAGGTATTTAAAAGGAATGACGAAGAAAGGTTATTATGAAAACCGATAAACATTATCGCGCTTAAACATATTCGAACTAAAAAGTATTTTGCTGTATTCCATTACAAGAATCATATTTTGGAGAAGCTTATTATTACCTTCGAGGATAAACTTTCATAAAATATTTTGTGCAAAAGTGACATCCTGAGCGTTAACTCTGATTAAAATAGGCGATTGTGCAATTTATTACTTCAATTAATAAACAAAATCGTTTTCATTACACAATTAATGATTATTTTGTCACAGGAGTGCTTTAAGCAATTATAGTAGCGACATTGAATGTTGGAGTATACAGGGTGTCCACCTCAACGGTGGTCAATAGCTAATTTTTAAACCTTTAGTCATAGACATATAGTTTCAATTGCAAAAAATGCTTTAAAAAAGGTAAAGAATTGTTTTTCAAGCGATTTAGATCAAAAAACTTTTTTATTAAAGAAATACGAAAATTAACTTTTTATACGGTCCCCCGGTCTTATAAGTGATATTTAGTAATTTTTTTCCACTACTCTAGCAAATAATACAGAAAAAGTCCCATTCCTGTGTGATTAAAACTGGCCGAGTAATAGCTGTTTAAAGTTGAAGCATCTTTTTTGCTACAAATTAGGGGTCAGTCACAAAATTACTGGAAATTAAAAAAAAAAACGCAAGATTAAAATTTAACATGAAACATTGTGAGAAAAATAATTTTTACAATATTATTTTTAAATTTATGTTGATGATTACATATTAAAGCAAAATTTGTACTAAAAATATAAGTAAAAAAAAAAAAAAAAAAAACAGAAAGTTTATTAATTTAAATTATGAAAACAACAGTCACAAGTCGTTACAAAATGACATATATTTAAAATTCTATTAGATTACTTAACCCAATAGAATTTGGTGTAGTCCTGTAAAATAAATAAATGGTACGCACCTAAAATTGTATTAATTTTACATTGTCATGATTGGTGATATGCTATATCACCAACACCAAAATATCTTAACGTTGAATTGACTTAAGAACCTAATTTTTGCTTCAAAATGATCAGGAAGCTTTACTCTAGAGAATGAATTAAGGATATAAAAATCCCTCAAAAAAACATTATTAAAAAAACTCTTAAATTCGAAAAATTAAAAAAAACCCTAAAAAATAGAACTTTTTTTTCATTAAAAATACTCAAAATATTAAACTATCTAAAATATATTAATTCATAACCTAGATAATGATGTTATATAGATGCAAAAAAAATTAAGCCATTCCATCAAATAGATTTTTATTTTTATTTTGGTGTTAGTCGTCAAAAATCAAGTTTTGAGAAAACGCGACTTAAAGTTGAAATTATATGGATGTGGCTATGAAAGTGTTGATACATAAATGCTTATAACTTCGTTAAAAATGCAAATATTTTTATGCGGTTTTTTGCATTGATTTAAGAATTAAATGAATAATCAAATTAGATCATTAAAAAATCGATTTTTTGAAAAGTTTTCATCCCCTGAGCCCCCTTAAGTCATGAAATTTAAAGTTTCATAACTCGGTCAATTTTAATGTTAGATGAATGGCACCTTTTTTCTCTTACTTATTAGAGTAGTGGGAAAATTTTACTAAATACCACTTATAGGACCGGGGGACCGTATAAAAAGTTAATTTTCGTAATGTTTTAATAAAAAAAAGTTTTTTGAGCTAAATCGCTTGAAAAACAATTCTTTACCTTTTTTAAAGCATTTTTGCAATTGGAATTATATGTCTATGACTAACGGTTTAGAAATTAGCCATTGGCCACCGTTGAGAGTGGACACCCTGTATACTATTCAGAGAGTAAGAAATATTTGAAATGACTAAAATTTACGGAAGTTTAATTGTGATTCAGATAGCTTTTAATTAATTTAAGCTATTACATTTTTCAATTTTTTTTTCATTTTTTTTTTTTTTTTTTTTTACGTTTCAAAAAATCTAACATATTTGACATTTATAAACAAGCTCGAATATTGTACGTAAAACGAGAAAAATGCGGTGCCTTCGTACTGTAATGAATTAATAAATAATTCAGATCTTGGTGTAATTAGGGCCTGATTACTAACGGGGCACACTTACATCAATAAATTTAAATATAAACGATCACCTTAAATAAGCGTCGTATTCATAGAAAATTTCTGCCAGAAACAAGGCAAAATTTGGGAAATCCTTCAAAACTTTTAAACGCATTATTAAAAATGTGTCCTTCTTAATCCTTTGAGCTCTGATGGTTGAATTTTATACCACTTAACTCCAATTCCGAAATGTCACAATGGCGATGGATTATTCGCCCATTTTCATTTGAAAAAGGTTTAATGCATTTTTTCGAGTATATCTCAAACCGAAATTTTTCTTTTCAAAATACTGGTGCCAATGTGATATTTGGAATTTTAAAGAAATTTACCCACCAGAACTCAAAAAGTTAAAATCAAGGATGAGCTACTTTATGCTAAATTTAAAGCATGTAAAAGGAATGGGGTAAAAAAGGTATTATGATAACTGATAAGCATTATCAGGCTTGAACATATTTGAACTAAATCTATTTTGCTTTACTCGATTACTAGAATCTTATTTTGGAGAAGCTTAATATTACCGTCGAGAATACGCTTTCATAAAATATTTTCCGCTGAAGTGACTTTCTGAGCATTAACTCTGATTAAAATAGGCGACTGTGCAATTTGTAAACTTCAAGGAATAAACAAATCGTTTTCATAGGATGTGTAATGATTATTTGTCACAGAAATGCTTTAAGTAACTCTAATAGCAACATAGAGTGTTTGTAGTAAATATTTAGAAAATTATTTCATCACCGCAAACCGATTCAAATTATTTATTTACGTGATATATATATATATATATATAAGAGTAATATAAGTAATAATTAAGTAAACTTAAGACTTTATATATATATATAAACTCTTAAGGTATACCACTAATTTCCCATAAAATTGCATTTGACAAATGTAGAACAGAATAGGTTCAATTTATGTTTGCGAATACATAGGTGCCAGCCTGACAACAATTATCCGTAATACATGCGTTAATTTGACCCTGGTTTAATGAGTTTCGAACCAGAAATTTTTCAACGAAATGTAATTAAGTATGTTCCAGTAATAAACCTGAAATTAAATAAATAAAGATTCATGAAATATATTTTCTGGTTTGAAATGACATTAACCTGGATCAAACTAATCCAGGTATTACGGAAGATTAGTTGAAAGTTGGCAGCTATGCGAATATATGCTATAAAATTTTGAAAATTCCTTAACAAATTTTAAACGCATTATTTAAAACATATCATTTTTAAAATTAAGGTTGAGTTACTTTATACTAAATTTGAAATATTTAAAAGAAATGAGGTATAAAAGTTATTATAAAAACTGATAAACATTTTCACGCTAAAAAACATATTTGAACTAAATCTATTTTGCTATACTATACCATTACTAGAATCTTATTTTGTAAACTTAATATTACCTTCGAGAATAAACTTTCATAAAATATTTTCCACTCAAGTTAATTTTTTAGCGTTAACTCTGATTAAAACAGGCGATTGTTCAATTTGTTACTTCCAGAAATAAATAAAATCGTTTTCATTATGCGCCTAATGATTATTTGTCACAGAAATGCTTTAAGCAAATATAGTAGTACATAGAGTGATAGTATGTTTTTAATTTGGAAATTTCATTGTTCAAATTCAATCAAATTATTTTTTTTACTCTATAAGTAAGAAAAATACGCTCTGAAGCCTTAAGGTGTACCGCTAATTTCCCATAAAATTATATTTCTTGAATGTGGAATAGAATAGGGTCAATTTATGTTTTCTAATATAACTATAAAATTCGAAAATTACAAATAAACATTTAAACGCATTACTTAAAATGCATCTTTCTTATGATCAAGGATGAGATACTTTCTGGTAAATTTAAAGCTTTTAAAAGGAATGATGTAGAAAGGATTATGAAAACTGATAAAAATTATCGTGCTTAAACATATTAGAAAAAACTGATAAAAATTATCGTGCTTAAACACATTAGAACAAGGTTTATTTTGCTATACTATTCCATTACTAGAATCATATTTTGGAGAAGCTTAATATTACCTTCGAGAATAAACTTTTATGAAATATTTTCCTCTGAAGTGACTTTCTGAGTGTTAACTCTGATTAAAATAGGCGATTTTGCAATTTGTTGCTTCTTGGAATAAACAAAATCGTTTTCATTATACGTGTAATGATTATTTAGCAATGTTTGAAGTAAATACTGATCAAAGCACAAGAAAAAATTAAAATTTAAGGAATCTTAATTGCGATTCAGGAAGCCTTTAATTAATTTAAGCTATGAAATGTTTCGATTTTTTTCTGTTTCAATGGAATCAAACATACTTGACATTTATAAACAAGTTCAAATATTCTACGTCAAATGAGTCAAATGTGGTGCATTCGAGCTATTCATATTACATTCAGTAATACGGAAATAATATTACTCTATCTTAAATTTCACATTATAAACATGGCAAACTAAAATCATCCCCTATTAAGGGGCATCATCAAATTAAGAAAATGGTTTCTAAAAAATTCCAAATGAAATGAATCTATGTGTCAAATATAAAAGTTTTAAAATATCTTCTGTATTTTCATTTATTAGAATTAGCTTTAGTTCTTATTTATTTAAATCTCATTTCCTGCTAATGCAGTGTAACACTTAAAGTTTAATCAAACTGTGGCTTTATGCTTAATTTTTGAATTATTCCTAAAAGTATAACTTCTAATAAAAATTAGACACACAAATATAACTTCGCATATTTCAACTATTACGCGAGCAATGCCAAGGGGTTCGCTAGCATATTCTATAAAATTCGAAAATTCCTAGAAAACTTTTAAACGCATTATTTGAAATGTACCTTTCATAAAATCAAGGACCTTAAAAACAAGAATTTTATGCTAAATTTAAAACATTTAAAAGGAATGAGGTAGAAAAATTATTATGAAAACTGATAAACATTTTCGCGCTTCAACATATTTGAACATATTGAACTCATTGAACTAAATCTATTTTGCTATATTCCATTACTAGAATGTTATTTTTTAAGCTTAATATTACCTTCGAGAATAAACATTCGTAAAATTTTTAGCGCTGCAGTGACTTTCCGAGAGTTAAGTCTGATTTAAACAGGCGACTGTGCAATTTGTTACTTCCAGGAATAAACAAAATCGTTTTCATTACATGCGTAATGATTATTTGTCACAGAAATGCTTTAAGCAAATGTAGCAGCGACATGGAGTATTTGAAGTAAATACCGTTCAGGGAGCAAGAAATGACAAAAATGTTTTTTTTAGCTCACAGGCTATCATAGCCTGAGAGCTTATGTGCCCGTCCGTTCTGTATGTATGTGCGTAACGCGATAACTCATGATAAAAATATCCGATCCACTTGAAATTTTGTATATAGGTATATCCTGACAAGGCGCTTCCCTGATTAGTTTTTGGAGTTCATTCGATATGTATAAGAGGGGGAACGGGGGGCTCATGCCCCCCGTTAGTTGATATAAATGGGATTTTCATGCAGAATTAAGTTTTTGTTCAAAATTTAGATTAGGATCATTCTGATGAGGCAATTCCGTGACTTATTAGGTGTTCATTGAATATGTATAAATAGGGGGAACAGGGGCTCTAATGCCCCCCCCCCCCTGTGTTGATATAAATGGGATTTTCATGCAGAATTAAGTTTTCGTTCAAAATTTAGATTAGGATCATTCTGATGAGGCGATTCCGTGACTGTTATTAGGTGTTCATTGAATAAGTATAAATAGGGGGAACAGGGGTTCTAATGCCCCTCCCCCGTTAGTTGATATAAATGGGATTTTCATGCAGAATTAATTTTTCGTTCAAAATTTAGATTAGGATCATTCTGATGAGGCGATTCCGTGACTGTTATTAGGTGTTCATTGAATAAGTATAAATCGGGGGAACAAGGGTTCTAATCCCCCCCCCCCCCGTTAGTTGATATAAATGGGATTTTCATGCAGAATTATGTTTTCGTTCAAAATTGAGATTAGGATCATTCTGATGAGGCGATTCCGTGACTGTTATTAGGTGTTCATTGAATAAGTATAAATAGGGGGAACAGGGGTTCTAATCCCCCCCCCTTAATTTATATAAATGGGTTTTTCAAGCAGAATTTTCAGATTTCGTTCAAATCTCTGAATAGTTTTGGAAGTTTAATGGTTAAGTATAAAAGAGGGGGATAACTCCTTTTAAATTATATAAATGCTAAATGGGTTTTTATTAAGAATTATCTAACTTGCTCTGAATTTTGGATATAGATTTTTTATATGATAAAGCATGTCTTTGATAGTATAGGAGGTTCAATGATTAAATATAAAAAAAGAGGAAAGGGGAGAGCTGTTTCCCCTTCTTAATTTTTTTTTCGAACGGAATTAACCCTTGAAAATATAAGGCTTTAATGTACAATTAGTATTTGTAGCCTGTGAGCTCAATGCCATCAGTTTAGCTGGGCAGTATTCTTTATAATTTATCTTTCTGGAAATCAAGGATGACTTACTTTAGATTAAATTTAAGGCATGTAAATGGAATGATGTAGAAAATTTATTATGAAATCTGATGACATTATCGCGCTTAAGCATATTCAAACTAAATTAATTTTGCTATATTCCATTACTAGAATCTTATTTTGCAGAAGCTTAATATTATCTTTTAGAATAAACTTTCATAAAATATTCCTCTAAAGTGACTTTCTGATCTTTAATCTGATTAAAATAGGCGACTGTGCAATTTGTTACTTCAAAGAATAAACAAAATCGTTTTCATTACATGCGTAATGATTATTTGTCACAGAAATTATTTAAGCAAATATAGAAGATACATAGAATATTTGAAGTAAATACTGTTCAGAGAACAAGAAATATTTGATATTTCTAAAATTGATATTTCTAAAAAAAAAATATTTTCTAAGTTTAATTGTGATTGAGGCTTTTTGTGAAGACCTTCATTGTGTGAAACCTTCAAATAAATTAAGCTATGACATTTTACGATTTTTCTTTTTTATGTTACGAAAAATCAAACATACTTGATATTTATAAACAAGTTCTAAAAATGTACACCAAACTAAGCAAATGAGGTACATTCGTACTATAACGAGTTAATGAATAATTCAGATCTTGCTATAATAGCTATTTCACTCTAATGCAAAGTTGCATTAACAGAAATTTTATTACGGTTATGTATATTAAATTAAATAAAACGGAAATACGATTCCATTCTGAAATTGACATAATCACCATGGGAACCTCTAATCATTACCTATCATTTTAAACGCAAAATTTGTTTTGAATCAAGCACGCGTTACTTCATAATAGATTTAAAGTATTTAAAGGGAATGAGGTAGAAATGTTATGAAAACTGATAAACATTGTCGCACTTAAACATACTCGAACTAAATCTATTTTTCCTATATTCCGTTACTGAAATCTGATTTTCTAGACGTTTAATATTACCATAGAGAATAAAATTTCATAAATTATTTTCCACTGAAGTGACTTTCTGAGCGTTAACTCTGAGTAAAACAGGCGATTGTGCAATTTATTACTTCAAGGAATAAACAAAATCGTTTTCATTATACGTGTAATGATTATTTGTCATAGAAATGCTTTAAGCAAATGTAGTAGCGACATAGACTGTTTGAAGTAAATACTGTTCAGGGAACAAGAAATATTTATATGACTAAAATTTACGTAAATTTAATTGTAATTCAGGAAGAATTCAACTAATTTAAGCTATTAATTTTTTCAAATATACAACTTTTTTCACGTTTCAAAGATATCAAATATACTTGACATTTATAAACAAGTTCTAAAAATGTACGTTAAACTGGGCAAATGAGGTGCGCTTGTATTATAACGTGTTATTAAATAATTCAGATCTTGGTGCAGTAGAATTCTTATGCAAAATTCCATGGGCACAAACTTTTTTACGATTATGAATAGTAAATTGAGTAATACAGAAATATTATTACCCCATCTTGAATTCGACACTATCACCAGGGGAACCTAGAATCTTTACCTATCATGGAACATCAAAAAATTAAATTCGGATTATAGAATTGAATAAAATAAAAAAACTTTTATTATTACTTTTTTAAAATTTGATTAGATTTTGATAATATTTGAAATGGTTTTGCAAAATTCCATAACGATTACATATATTCAATTTCAAATCTTTCGGTTGGATGCTTTTTGTGCTGTTATATGCGGATAAATGGCTGCACCAGCCGTCGACTGTAGGTGTAAGGTATTTATTTAATTTCATATGCACAAAACAGTTATATCAGTCTTAATACCGTACTAAAAATTAATCTTAAAAAAATATATATCAGAGATTTGAAATCCAAATTCCATCTACTAAATCCAAGCATATGGCCACAAATTTCAAGAATCAGCAACTTTCCTGATTTTTCTGTTAAAAAAAATAAAATATTATATTCAGTCATACTGTACTTTCATTAAAACATTTCAAACGGTTATTATTATTATTTTTTATTATATATATATATATACACACTACACCTTTATATTTACTATGTATACTATATACTATACTCCTTTTATTAAAGTTTGAAAAAAGCTTATTTTTATCCCATATTGTCCTTTTTTTACTAAAAACTATTTCTTGTTTATATAATACCTCTATTTCCAACCGAAAATCGCTCTGACCCTTTTCTCTCATGATCATTAGTTTGACCAACAGGGTCGTCACACACCCAATTTTAATTCCGAAATTGAAAAACGGCACCAAGATTTATTTTAACCTTCCAGCGAGCGCGCTATATTTTTTTGCATGAGCAGGCGCGTGTCGTATTTTTTACGACAAAAAGTTTTCCCATATTTGCGCTGTTATAAATCCAAGACATTTCACAATATAATTTAAATTAAAAAACAATTTTTGCATATCAATGGATCAAATTAAACTTTTATTATAGTTGGAAATATAAAACAATACACTTTTTTAAGATAAAAGGAAATATTGACAAAATTTTAACATGAGAAACAATGAGATAAACAATAATACCGCATAAAAAGGATGTGAAAATCAAAAAAGGATATAGATTATAAGAGAAATAATTATATTTTATAAGTTTTTAGTCACTAGCATCACTCTCCAGACATTCAAGGCATCGAATTTTTGTAAGAGAATGTTGCTTCCAGGTATATCTGTTGCATATATAGCATTTCATTGATGCTGATAATCTTCTTCTTTCTTTTACACACACACACACCGCAAGTTCCGCGTTTCTGTACTTGTTGTTCTTGCGTTCTCTCTTCTTCAGTACTTGCTTCAGAAGGTAAGGCATAATTAAGACTTAGAAATGATGTAATATCACGTGGTAAAGAACGAATTTTGGCTCGAGCTGTAAGGTGTTCTTTCATAAGTCCCAGTGCTAAGTTTTTCAAGAAAATTCTTCGAATTGGAGGATTTTCTGCAGGTTTTGATAGCATATATAAAATTTGTGCATTTATTCCGGCAATATTCATAAGGCTGTAAAAGACTGCACACGGCCATCTCCTTGTAATCCGCGAAACAGAGTATGTAGCGCACATTTTGTCGACAGTGTCTACTCCACCTTTTGTAGAGTTGTAATCGAAGATAATTTCCGGTTTACCTGTATCTTTGTCAATATTTGATGTGTCATGCATTGTAGACAGGAGTAAGACAGCTTTGTTCTTTCGAGGGACATAAGAAACAAGAGCTTAATCTTTTTGAAAACCGAATATTGTCGATTTAACCACCTTTTCCTTGCATGGCAAAAACTCTGGTGGAATTTCCTTCTTATTTTTCTTTAGGGTACCCACAAGTGTCAGTTTCTTTTGCAGCAAAAAATCTGCCAGAGGAATACTAGTATAGTAATTATCTGTAGTTAGGGGAAGGTGGTGTACCTCGGAGGTAATTTCAAACTTTGATTTTTTACAAAAAAAGTGTTTGGAAAATATCTGTAAAACATTTTTTTTCAAAAATTTAAGGATCTTAGCTGTTACATATTTTTTTCTGAAATGTCCAAATATATTTCTTCACTACTTTTTTATTTTTTTAAAAATAGCTTACAATGCAGCCAAGGTACACCACCGGTGGTGTACCTTGGAGGTAGGTATGGTGTACCTTGGAGGTATATGTTTTTAACAGATTAAGTACTACACAGCATGAAAGAAAGCTGATTTATTATTTGTTTACAGCAATATGATTTAATATAAGACAACTTTAGGGTAATATAAGTCTAATTAGTTTAAATTTACAATTTTAAGAACACAAAATCGTTCATATAACTGAAATAATAAAGTTTGAACAGTTTAGCCATAAAATAAAGTTTTGTCAAATACAAATAACCACTCTTTAACACTCCCTCTTTATATCTAACATCTTTAGTCCCATTCCACATTCAGGTGATCTAAATTTATATCCAGTTTTACTTCTTGGCATTTTAGAACCTTTTACTTCTCTGAAAATAATTGCAAGAAATTAAAAACAGTGAAAAATATTATTTATAAAATATTAATAATATATAAATAATTATTTATAATAATATTTTAATAAATATATATATATGTGGGAATATTGAGTGATTATCTTATGATTTAAGTAAAACTAATATTCTTGATAAGATAAAAAGGTTTAATAGACATAAAATATGTAAGTAACATTCAATGATAACAGTAGAACTGAATAATATTTAAAATAAATAAGCTTCCCTGAGCTTTTGATTAAAAATCCATCCAACTGGCCATCGCTGAAATCTATAGAACACCTCGTTCTTTTTATGCATCATCACGTGAGTCTCAATTGGGATATCACGTTCATTAAATCATTGAGTATATTATCTTTTATTGCTTAATACTTCATCCTTTATACCCACATTTTCGGTCATCCTGACGTTCCTGGCGACCTCGCCAGCTGCCTATTAAAATTTAGACACAAATTTATAGAAATAAAACAGGTAAATATAAAACAACAACATCTATCGTTACAAGTAAACATAAAACAAAAACATCTAACATTATGCAGATGCATTACCCCACGGCTTGACGTATTTTGCAATAGTGGATATCTTGTCCACCATGGTCTCCAATCCTCTTTGCATCATAATGATCATGTGATTTTTCTATAATGTTTTTATTAGGTCCATGGAATTTTCTCCTTTTCATTCCTGTTCCATACTGCATTTCTTGGATTAACTTGGTATCATTTAATTCATATCTGTTAGGTACTTTTCTCATCATGTTAAATTGCTTTCTATAATTACCATTACTCCAAAAATATAGATTTCTACACGGACCATTAAAATTTGTTTTTATGCTTCTTTTGCCTTTAAATTTAAAAGTATCCTTTTCACACGGTTCAGCCCTTTCTTTTTCAAAAATTTCATATTTTCTTTCTGTTTGCTGTACCTCTAAATATTTCTGTTTGCTGTTTCTCCAATTTTCATATGTGTGACGTTTTCCATCAAAATTATTTCTCGAATAATATTTCTTTTCTTCATCTCTATCATTGTAATCACGCTTCTTGTAATTTCTGATAAATTTCTGTTTATTTGCATTAACTCCTTCAAAATTCCTTTCTTCCCTCGTATTTTTCCGTTTATAATATTTTTTAATTTTCCTCGTTTCATTTTTATTTTCATTGGCGCGTGCACATAAATTGCGTTTTTCTTTTAGGTCATTCATTCGTCCTGTTTGTGATGTCTCGTTTCTTTCATTCAATCTTTTCTTACTAATTAAATTTTCTTCTTTCTCATTTATTTCTTTTCTAATTTTCAAATTTCTCACGTGATTCAAATCAATTTCATTTTCTTCTATGACTCTCGCGAAATTAATCAAGTGATTACCTCCTGCATTATTATCATTTGCAAGTATAACATTTTCATCGCGTGAATTATCTAACGTAGACGTTTTCATTTCATTATTATTTTTGGCAGCATGATTCAATTTTATATCAGAATTCTTCTGAACTTTAGTGTAACCTACTTGAATACTATTGCGTTTGCCAACGATCTTAATTCCATTCTCGTCTATCGCCAAATTTAATTTGCTAATGACATCATATCCCAGTAAAATATCATATTCAAGAGATTCTAGCACGTACAAATTTGTTCTGATTAGAAAACCATCAATATTAAATTCATATGGGAAGTATCCTTTTGGATAAACAACTATTTTATTTATGCCGGACAAAAAGATATTATTTGAAAATAATCTTGGCGAGCCTATTTTCGTATAATATTCGTAACTCACCAAACTGATATCACTTCCAGTGTCGAAGAAGATCTGTGTCTTTTCACCGTTAATATCAATATTTTTCATGTAATCTGATTTGGCACTGTTAGTTTGCTTGATTACTGCGGAATTCATCTCTTTGTAGTTGGATAATCGCGGATTTTGGCTCCGATTTTGGCTGTCATTTTTTATTTGTTTATTATTCCCATTATTACACTGCGATATTACGTCGCTAAGACGATTACTTTTGAAACACATAATTTGTGCCCTGTTCTTTTCATTTAAATAAGAAAATTCATTTACATTATCTGTATTATCTTTAAATTGTTGTCTTCTTAAAGTATTATAACGTTGATATGGTAACCATGGTTTTGTGTTGTTGTTTTCGCGCATTTTTGGCTCTCTTTCTTCAAAGCGGTGTAAATTTCTATTCAGGGTTTTAATATTACGTCTTGCTGTTTCGTAATCATCTAGTTTACAAACTAATGTATCAACACTTTTAATTTTTGGAAGATCATCGATAAAATGTTCTTTCATTTCTATCGGTAACCTTCTCTTGATTTGATCGACTAATATTAATTCTTTTAAATCTTCAAAATTGGATACATCAAGACCGGTAATCCATTCTTCTAAATAATTCCTTAACTCAAATGCTAGATCGCGCCAAGTGGCTGAGTTTTCTTTCTTATGCGACATTAATTTTTGCCTAAACTCTTCTGGCGTCAATTTGAATCTTTTGAGCAGCAAGTTTTTTACATAATCGTAGTTATTTGTTAATGTTTCTGGTTCTCTAGTTATAACATTAGCAATTTCTAGCGGCATTAAACTTAATAAGTGCATGACCCAATTCTCTTTTGTTATATTCATCCTAGAAATCTGTCTCTCGAATAGAGCTAAGTAGATACTAATATCACCCTTCCCATCAAAGTGTGACATTAATTTAGACAAATCTAGTTGCTTACCTGTACCAGTTACAGCCGAACCGTCACTTGTATTTATCATATTTCCTTGAAGTTCAATTTTTCGTAATTCGTACTCCATTTCCATCTTCTTTTCCTCTAATCTTCTTTCTGCTTCTAACCGTAACCGTCTTTCTTCTTTTTCTGCTTCTAGTCTTTTTTCTTCTTTTTCTGCTTCTAGTCTTTTTTCTTCTTTTTCTGCTTCTAATCTTCTTTCTTCTTTTTCTGCTTCTAGTCTTTCTTTTTCTATTCTCTCCGCGGCAATGACTTCAAGTCGAACTTTTACAAAATTTTCTTCATAATCCTTCGATTCAGTCACCAACTTTATCAAATCAATGATTCTTGGACTCTGAGGCACAACTATACCTAGGTCATCACACAATGTTAACAAGTCCGCCTTTCTAGCTTTATTCAGAACAGACATTATAATTTTTGTTTACACTTCAACAAAACAATATAAAGCACTATCTTGCAGGCTTGATTACGGATAATTTCTAATCATTACACATATAACAAACAGTTCCTTTTTTACATAATACGTATTAGTTTAAAAACAAAACATTTTTCTTAGACTTAGATCTTCTTAGTGTAAAATAGCTTTCATCGTGAAATTCAAATTCAAATATAAATCAGCGAAATCATTCAAATCCCGGCAACGAACCCCCAAAACTTGTGGGAATATTGAGTGATTATCTTATGATTTAAGTAAAACTAATATTCTTGATAAGATAAAAAGGTTTAATAGACATAAAATATGTAAGTAACATTCAATGATAACAGTAGAACTGAATAATATTTAAAATAAATAAGCTTCCCTGAGCTTTTGATTAAAAATCCATCCAACTGGCCATCGCTGAAATCTATAGAACACCTCGTTCTTTTTATGCATCATCACGTGAGTCTCAATTGGGATATCACGTTCATTAAATCATTGAGTATATTATCTTTTATTGCTTAATACTTCATCCTTTATACCCACATATATATATATATAAATAATTATTTATATATTTATTAAAATATTTATTAATTGTTTAATACTAGGCTTAGATAACTTTGATTTTGAATTTTTACTTAGTCTTCATCAATTTAATAGCCTAACACTTAAACTTAGGCCCATTTGCCCAGCCCAGTACTTTGGTTATTAAAGTAAAGAAATACTTTCTAACAAATTTTACTCTTAATTATTATTAAATTTAGCAGGTGTGTACCTTGGAGGTACCTCCAAGGTACACAGCATTAGCTACCTCCAAGGTACACTACAAGCAAGTGTTTTACAAAAACGGTTTCCACATCTTCATATTTTAGATTTAGCCATTTTCAAGCATACATAAATGTAGCTGAAAACATGCCTTTCAACTTGTGATAATCAGTTTAAAACAAAAGTTGATGCTTACAGTTATGGAAGAAAAAGAATATGTCCTTGAAAAGTAACTTTTTGGTGCTGAAAATAAACTTCGTTTTTTACAGCAGCAACAAGTGTAATGATTAATAGTAGAAGAACTTCCCATGAGCCTCTAGTAACAAATACATGCAAATAATATTTTAGTTTAAATTTATCACTCATGGTGGCTGCACAATCAATGTGCCTCCAATTTACACATCACTCCAAGGTACACCACCTTCCCCTATATTTCTGCGCGAATTTTCAATTGGAGTAACCAACCTTTTCACAACATCCAGTGGAGAGTTTGAAACTGCATATGGACCATTAGGTTGCAATCCACAATAAATTTCGAGATTGTATGTATAAAAAGTTTTTGAATCACATAGAGCGTACATTTTTATTCTGTATTTTGCCGGTTTACTTGGCATATACTAAATCCATTGGCAACGACCACGAAAGGGATGCAACATTTCATCACAGTTATTGCAATTTCTTAGAAAACAATCAAAAATTGTTCGTAAAGCTGCCAGCTTATCCTCCTTACGTCTGAAAATTCTTGTTGCTCTGTCATCAAATCGAAGAAATCTCGTTAGAAATAAAAATCTCTTATAGCTCATGACGCTCCTTGCTATTTCTATTCCTGTACCATCATTTGAAAATAATTCTTTCACATTGGCATGATGTCCCTTTTTTATTCCTATCAAATACAATAGTCCAAAATACGCCATCATTTCACATCTTGTTACATCTTGACAGTCTCTTTCTCTGGAGTAGTTATGTTTTGATCTTAACTGATTTATATGTTGGTTTGTACATTTCAAAATTTCATCAATCATATTTAGATCTATTATTTTCATAAATGATCCAACTTCGTCTTCTATATTTTTCGCAAAAGTTTTGATGCCAGGAAGAACTTTGATAATGTTCAGCTTTTTTGTCTTCGAGCACTTCGTGTATTGTATTTTACGCCATTTGGTTGATGTGACTTTAGCAATGTAAAATTCTTCATCTTCAAATGCATTTTCTTGTTCGTCCTCAGAAATACTTTGCTCGGATTCACTGCTGATGCAATTTACTTCGATATTTTCATCACTAAGATCACTGTCACTTTCCAGATCTGCTTCCTCATTATTATCTTCTTTTTCCTCATCAGATAGTTCCTGAAGGAGGCGTGGAATACCTTCATACTTTACCCATCTTGAAGCCATATTTTGAAAATTCTACTAAAAATATATTTTTAGACTACATAAAATCAACTGATAAGACAGTGTAATAAACATTAAATATAGAGCTGCCGAAATAAAGCTTTAAAAACAAGAAAAAAATTATTATTATTTCAACTCGCAAGAGCGGACGCGTGACGTAAACTTTACGAATATAGCACAGCTCTGCATAAAACCTACTGCGAAGCTGAAATTTAACCTTGGAATTGGATCACACCCATTTCATCGCGAAGGGAGGGAACCCATAAAGGAATAGGAATGACCTTGAAGCACTTTCGATACAGTTTGTGAAAGCAGTGTAAAGAATATTCCGTTTGTCGTAAAATTTGCGCAGGCGCGCCCACTGAAACGTTAATAAAATTTAGCTTTTTTAATTCAAAGAGAGAAAAGCAGGTTTATATTTTCTGAAAAAAAAATCGTTTGCAAATTCTGGTGTCAGTCAATTATTTCATAATTTTACGAACAGTCTAAAAAGAACTTAATTCCTAAGCCTACGGTAGATGGCGCTACTCGTCCTAAGCGAATGAAAAGAACTTTCCAAAAAGAACAATTCTTAGTTGAGTGGTGTGTCAGCTCAGATTTTGTTTAGTGAGATGGTGTAGCATTGTTTCTGTTTTGTTATGGAATATGTTATATAGAATTGCTATTCATTTTTTTGTTATTTTGTGTCGTGATCGTCTACGTGAGTGTTCAATGTGTGAAATAAATTTTAAAAGAAGAAGAATGAGTTTTTCCTTGTGTCGACTTCTGCATTTCTTAGTCAACTTTACCTTCTGTTCTATTACAAGACTTTTTCTGCCCCTCAAAAGGTTACTATGTAAATTTCGGAATTCGTAATCGCCACGCTTATTTAGAGGGACGTGCGAAGAGAAAATTGCGCTCGGGGCAAAGTAAGGATTTGGTGTCCCCTCCTCCAACCTTTTTATTGTGAGAGGCCAAAAATGACTTGGGTAGTATAAATTTGGCGTTCCTAAATAAACCGCCCCCTTTCGCTTTCCCCTTTCACACGGCGCTGCTTACTTACAAAATTTGTTACGATTTCTCTGGTTAAATAACAAAAAAAAAAAAAAAAAAAAAAAAAAACAGTAACTTACAGTTATGTGAATTCTATAGGAAGCGAAACTTTTTTAATGACACATAAATATAATGTAATTAAGAATAAACAAGTGGAGATACATAGTAGCAGTGTCTATCTGATGAAAGTGAAGTAACTTGGAAAGTTGTCACCACAGAGTACGGAACAGAGAATCAACTTTCATACACTGTAATGGCAACTTGTTTAACATGGGATTACGCATAGACAGTAGCGATACGAGCGGATGACTCTGAAACTACGATCATAACATAAGAGAGGTTGCTAATTCGGCGAAACATCGCTTCCTTGGCGACAAATGATATAGGAAAAAAGAAAAAAAATACAGCGACGGCTTGCTGCTTGTTGTTTTGAAATTTATGAAAGAATTATTTTAATATGAAATAACTTTGACGTATTCGTCTTGCGAACAATGCATGTGTCTCTTCTTAACATAACGACCTAATAATTTAAACTTGAAAATTCAAGAACATAACAGTAATAATTACGAATCAATATAAGCGCGGAAATCTAAGATCAAATAGCATAAGCACGTGTGCAAAGATAATCAAATCAGCATTCAGCAAGAAGTGCCAAGCCAGAATATGGTTACAGAAATCACGAGGATAAAAATCGCCAGAGCAATGGTTTAGTTTTTAAGTGATCCACTGATTGCGTTCTTTTCAAACCGAGTTGAGGCTCTGTCTGTACTCTGTGGTTGTCACAAAATGACCGTTAATTTTTTACATCACATCAATAGAGCTCATCAGTGGTGACGTCACAACTCCAGAAATTGGTTCAAAACAAACCACAGAGTTAAGAAAAGATAGAGATGAAATGTGTTGTTTTATCGTGAAGCTAAAAATTCAACCCTGAAACTGATTTAAACAAGTTACAATTCGTCCCAAACACTTGCTGATCGCTTTTAAAACGTCACCCAGTTCAATGAATTCAGCCTTTGAACGATATCTGATTTCATATTGAAAGCCTTTTTGATGGTATATAGTGCATCTCTATCACACTCTAAACTCTCTCAGTTTGTATTGACCCAGTTACCATGGAAATGCGAGGTTGAGTTGTTTGTGACGTCACACTGATGAGCTCTATAGCGTCTGATTTTCGAAGGAACAAACTTTAATAAGTAAATTTTGAATTGAAAATTAATCATAATTTTAAAAGGTTTTTTTCGTGCAAAATATCTCCACAAATATGGAAAAAAAATTTCAAATTAATTTTACTGGTGGAAGTTGTCCCGTTATCCCGTGAGTAGTCGCGACTTTTTTCACAACGTCATTAGTCGCGCTCGGTCTTTTCGCCGCTGGCCCCCCGCATACCAAATATGTAAAATAAGAAATATTTTTCACCTAATATACGAAAATAACATTACAACGAAGATATAAATTTGCAGTTTTCTTAAATTATGCATTTTATTCATGAGATCAGGAGTAATTGGAAAAAGTAAAAATGAACTCACAATAGTAATATTTACGTAGACTTTTTCTCCGATTTCAACTTTGTTTCTAAAAATGTATCTGAAAGAAAAACAGAGATGTCCTGTTACTTCACTAAGGTGGTCGAGAAAGCTTCAGAGTCAGCTACGTGGTAGATCTCCCTTGTATTTGTAATGTGATATAAGTTAAGAGAAGATAAGTTATACGGGCGGCGAAAAGACCGACACGCGACTACTGATGGGTTATTGCAATCTCAGACCAGAGGTATTTAGGTTATCACAATATAGTGGAAATGGAGGGCTTAAGTACCGCCTGAATAAACTTTCATTAATAAAACTGTATATCTATTTTTGGTCATAATTATGATGAAATTCAAAAATTAATTCGGCTTTTAAATAAAGAGAAAATTTCTTTTAAAATTTACTAGTGGAAATTTGACCCGAGGTAATGAGCCACTGTGAAAACAATTACATAGGAACCCCTACAATTTTAAGGAAGTGCCAATTCTACTTTATTCGTAGTTCCATGCCAAAAAGAAAATAACTACACTAAATAAAAGCCTGAAAAATATGCCGTTTTATCGTTATTATTTTCTGCTTCATTAAAATAATTTTTCGAAATAAATTTCAACATGCATTTTTCTAAATAAACTAACTGAACATGCTACACAGTTACAATCATTTCATTTATATATCATTTATATTCAAGCGGAACAATTTATTATACATATATTTTTCAAGTTTTATGTCAGTTTAATTATATTTAAAATATATTTCAATTTTACATGAAAAAATAATGAAATGGCTTTCTTCGAAAATAAAAGCTTTTCAATTGAAGGATGGATGTTAACTTTAAATGAATTTTTATTGTTGTTATTATAGTTGAAAATATGCTTCCATTTTAAAAGCATGTATGTTCTACTTTGTTTTTTTTTAAATTTCATTGCTGACATTTATATATAATTTCCTTTTTTTATTCAAAATAATTGGTTCATCTTTTTTTTCTAAATAAAGAAACTAAATGAAATGTAAAATAAGAAGGTTTTAGCTATAAATGAATTTTTATTGTATGGCATGTATAATAAATTTATTTAACGTTTCCTTTAACAAAATATTTTTATTATTACATTTTAATTAAGGGAAATTTTTATTAACTAGAATTCAAAGAGACATAAAATAAAATTATCTTATTATTTTTTGAAAAAAAAAAAAAATCACTATTTATTTTGAAGCTTTACACTGCAGCTTCGACAGAAAAACAACGTTAACGAAATTTAAACAAAACGTTTTCTGAAATGTCAAAAAGGAATTCAGGCAGACTCAAAGCAGTAAAAAAAACACCAAAATTTACAGAAATAATTTGAAAAATCTGAGAAATGCATTGACAAAATTTCAAAATAATACGAATAATTTAAGAACCATATTGAGAAATTTCAGTATCTATAATTAATCGTTTAATTTCATTAACCAAAAGAGCCATTTTCGTTCGACAAAAGAAAAAATGAAAATTGAAATGCCATATAAAAACATTATAATGCAAAAAAAAAAAAAAAAAAAAAAAAAAAAAAAAAAACTGTATTTTTCGAATGAATGAACCAAACAAACAAAAAAAATGATAGAGGCGAGTGTTGTACTTTGGAAAGCTTGTACCTCGGGACAATGACAATTTCTAAAAAACTATTGGCAAGAATGATCTTTTCTTTACTTTTAATAGCGACTTAAAACCAACAGATTTCATTATAGTAACTGACAACAACAAAAGCATTGATTTAACGACTTGGTGAGGAAAAAAAATTCTTTAGTCAAAAGTAAATATTTTCAAAAGTAAATATTTTCAAAAGTAAATAATTCTAATTTCATTTTTTCCCCATCTATTTTAAAAACAAGTCATCAGCAATATTTTTTTTTCATAAAGGAGAAGATTTTTAAATGTTTTGGGTATATGAGAAAATAATGATAGTGCTTCTAGATTTGCCACATTTTTTATTTCATTTAAACCGTTTAATAACTGTACCTTGGGAGTGTATGCTGTGTTGTACCTTAAGACATGTCCGATGTCCAAGTGTTAGCAAATACATAGTTTACAATAATTTGGATAAATAGAAGTTTATTTCTTATTTTACAAAAAATTATACAAAAATGTCAAAAATAGTTATAAACTCAATTTTATTTTAGATGTACTTTATACATGCATTCATTCAATCAATGAAAATGAATTTTTAACAGAATTTATGTAGTCTTGACACCACGTTATTCAACTAAAATGTTTAACACTAGAACAGCGGGAAATTTTACCTAAGTTTTATAAAAATCATTCACATCAGAATTTTTATTTAGTCTAATTAACTTATTTATTTTAAATAATTTTTGTGCAACTTAGCTTTAAATTATTTTAGGAAGACATATCTGGTTCGAATCGACATCTTTTCACTGAGTACGGGTCAAAATGACCCGTCTCCCGGTTCTAGTGTTAATGAAACAGCTGAATTTTTATCAAATGTATCACCAGATGAATGCGTAACAAGTTTATCTTCATATTCTCAAAATGTCACATCCCCAGTAATGATTAGGTGATTTTCTAAAGCTGCAGTTTATAAAAGCAATGTCTGTGGAAGCAAAGAGAAATCTTGTATTTTAACAGTTTCTTTAGTAAAAATTGAAATAAAACTGCCAAGCAGAAAACTACTATAGCAAGAAATTGAAATAAGACCAACTACTGAGCAAAATAACAGTTCAGTATCTGTAAGGGTACAGTGGACTTTCAAAATCGCAAAAATTCATCAAAATGTCGAAGTTTCATTTTTAGCATAATAGCATCATATGAACTCCCTGCTATTGAATTTAAAACGAATTTTTCAATTTTGACTATTTTTACTGGAGTTACAAGCATTTTTGTCCAATCAGCTGATTCTGCAACTCCCCTTTGTTTCATTTTTTTGCCGATTCGCAGCCATAAAATTTAGCCTAGTTTTTCGTTTTACCTTGGTCAATGTTATTATTTTGCTTTGAGTACTTATTAATTTTGTGATTTCTCAAAACAATACTTTAACTGTAACTTTTAATTGTTTCTTTTAGCGTTTGTTTACAATGAATATAGAGGAATTGCTTTTGTCCCCAAACTTTTTAGCGTAAAAGAAAAAAAAATCTATTTCTCATCAACTATTTAATATATTTAACAAAAATTTATACAATAACAGGTATTTATACCATACATATTTCCAGAAAAATTTTTAAAAATTTCATCAGAAAATAAAAAAATATTTAGTTTTGAGAACAATTTTAAAATTCAAATACTTCACGTCCTTTTCATGAATTACTGTCGAAGTCACATATTTTATGCGAATTTACCTTAAAAACATAAAACACTTACATATAAGCTAGAGATAATAGTAATCCCTTATATATAACTGGAACTGTGTCAGTAGAAAAATATTAAGCAATTATAACCATTGTTACTAAACTTGTTTTTCTCAGAATGAATATTTTCGTTGTTTTCATGATTTCAAATATTCCAAGCGAAATACTTTAAGCCCAATTTTTCTGATTTTTTTTTATAATGCTCTCTATATGTGTGTTAACAAATGTTACTAAAGATAAACTTGTTTAGACGCATTTACATTTTTAAAATTTCATTTATATGGAATTTTTAATGATTTTTTAATGAAAAATACCAAAAAAATTAAATTAAATTCATTTTTTTATGTTTGACAAGTATTATGCTAAAATGGCTTAGCAACATTTATGTGTATGCATAAAAGAGTTATTATGAAAAAATATAGAACAAGTATGTGAAAACTGGGTGCGCAAGGAGCATTTTGAAATATTGCCATTTTTCGATAACTTAAAAAAATGGTGTATCTCAAAAACTATTGAATATATTTTAAAAAAATGTGAAAAAAGAGATATATATATATACTATGACTATTGCCAGAAATGTTTTTAAAAATTTATTGAAAATTAAAAAAAAATAGTTTTGAGAGTCTACTGTAGCCTTAGTAACTCATTTTATCTAGTACTTAAAATGATGACAGTCGGTGTTATGATCATACCACTGATGTGTCAGCAAGAAATCAAGAAGTAGATTACTTTTTTACAAAAATATCTTTCGGAAAAAAACTATTCGCTTTTATGTATCTGAAGTTATTTATGTCTTCGCCAACGATGAATTTCATGTAAAAATTTGTTTATTGAACTTATGATTTCCATGATATTTGCTTATCAGATATTGAATGTTAACTTTCACACCCAATTTCCATAGGTGTGACCAAATGACAATTCACGCAGTTGATTTTCATTTGTCAAAGTTGATTTTATATCATATAATGTTAAATAATGAGGATTTTTGTATTTTGCTGCAAAAAATAAAAGATTTTGTTCGCGGAACAGATAGGCAGACAGACAGACTATCAGTCAGAAAGACGGAAACTAAAAAAATCGTGTCTCCAAAGTAAGTCTTTACTGATATTGCGGCAAAAAAATGATACGTTCCCAAATATGCCACGCTTCATCTATTGTGAAGGGCTTTATAATGTATTTTATACGAATCTCTCGTAAGAATTTGTATGAATATTTAGTAAGTAAAACTCTCAGAGCATTTTCTTTGACGAAATAAACCTTGATAATCTACCGGTAGTTTTCACGCATTTTGAGTGAAGAATTGGACCAAGCTATATATTTAAAAGACCTGGCTGTTTTTTTAGTCATCAGCCCTGAGCTTTCCACTAGCCCGATTTTGATAATTATTCTTTTAATGAAAGCTGTTTATGTGTAGATGTGCCCATTCAGTATAATTTTTAATATATTTCCATTTTTATATTTTATTTTTAATTTTAAAAGTTTTTTCATAACATTTCTTCAAAACATTTCTTCAACATTGTCGTATCAGTGTGAGTGATGATGTCATATTCACCGACTTTTATTCCTGCATCTAAATAAACTGAATTTCTATTATTTAAAGGTCTGTGGTGTGCACAAATGAAAATATTCCTATAAACTGCGATATTTCTATTTAATTATAATAAATATTTTATGAAACTAAACAGTTTTTAAATAACTGCATAAATCACGCTTTTATTTCGGAAAAGATGAGTGTTTCTGAAGGTGTAAATGATGTCATATTAGAAAAAAAGAATAAAACCTTTGATATGCAGTTATTAAGATATTTCTATTTTACATAATATCAAAATTAATTAAAATCATTTCATTGTATTAAGTTATTATTTAAAATAAAAAATAAATAAAACGTTTTCTGCATATCAGCAACAAACACAAACATTATATTCATTTTAATAACAAAAATATCGTTTTTCTTTTCTTTTACATAGCAATAAAAATAATTTTGACAAGTTCTTGGAAGCTACAAACCAATAAATATATTAAATTAATTTCAAGTGCTGTAAATGTGTAGTGGGTTGGTTATGCTTACTTCCTGTTTCTATTATAATTAAAAAGTTTTATTGATATTATAATTATTGTACAATTACTAAGCGATATTTAAACGGAGAAAGCATAAATTATGCAGATATTTTTGAATTCGTCTTCTGAGGTATTATATTAACTTCCTAAATAATTTGGCATTTAAATAATATTTAAGGTTTAGAAACCGCATTAAAAAAAGATTTGTAGCTGAAGTTAAGTCCAACATAATAATTTATGAGTTGTTTTCCTTATATTTTGTTATTTTCTGAAGTTTGTGTACTTTATCATGAAAAATTATACTATCACTATTTTAAGAGGTGGCGATTGCTTATTTCGCTCAGTATCTTATTTTGTATATAAGTTTGATGTATATCATATCTAATATATATTCTTTTCCGTTGAATTTCGACAGTTGCAGCTATTTTTTTTATTGCCAGGTCAGAACCGCATGCACTGGACGGAATTTCTATGCGAATATCATTTAAATATTGCTGGTCACTACAGAGAATAATTTTATCTGCGTTACCCAGCATGTGCCCTACACTTATTGAAGAAAACGAAACTACAGGTAACTGTTTTCAGGTTTTGATTGTTGTATCAATTGGCCGAAAAAAATGCTGTAGAAACAATTGTTGCACCATGTAAAGAATTAAGTAAATGTTGTAAAAGAAACTAATTTGTATGAACGAAACAAATGACTATTGTAAAAGTCTATTGAATTCAGTTCCAGCAGGCGAACAACTCTTTCCGATTGTCCAACATTTACATTTGTTATTAGCATCCAAATACTGTTGGCTCATATAATTGCAAATAATTTAATTCAAAAAATATGATTATTGCTTCTTTTGTGGTTTTAGTTTTTCCTATTGCAAGTGTAACGTATCTAATTTACATAAAGTAAGGTTCCTTTAAAAAAGTGCAATGTTCCTCCTTTGTGGTTTTCGCCCTACCCACCAGTGGCCGAGAGGTTCTGACCTCTCAACTGGTAGACGGCAGGTGCTGGGTTCGAACCCAATCGCAGCTGTCGGCCTAACCGTTCGGAGTTTTCGTGGTTTTCTTCGAACCTTGCGTAAATACGGGTTAGGTTCCCTTAGAAAGACCCCCCACGAAGGGCACTCCCTCCTGGTCCTATATCCCTAGCGTAAATAATCGGGCGACAAAAATAAACCAAACCAAAACCAAACCTTTGTGGTTTTCAGTAGTATTTATTGACATACATCACTTGCATTTTTGCGTTGTCTTTTCTCTACAGTATTAAAAAAATAATTTATATATTTAATAAACGATAAACTTTTTTCTTAGTCTTTTATTGAAAGTACTTTTTACGCTAAACTAAATTTCTTTAACTCTTATTTGTATTTCTATTTTTTTAGCATAAAATTTGCATAAAAATCGATTTTCGGCAAGTATTTAAGTTTCTTGGGACACCGGAAAAAAATGATCAAAATTTTAAATTTTTGTATGTGTGTTAGTGTGCTAAAAGACAACTTTTATACTTTGTGTCAAAAACATTTTATAAATATATATACATAAATTTTTATAAAAATTGAATTTTTCACTATTTTTGGATCACTTGGAGTACCGGAAGATATGAATGGATATAAAATTTTTAAGAAATCATGTATACTAATGTACGTAAAAGACAGCTTTCGCAATCCAAGCCAAAAGTAATTTACAAAAATATATATTTTTTAATTTTATTTTTACATAAAAATTTCAATTGCTATCTATTTTGGGGGTGTTTGAGGTTTCAGAAGATATGAATGGAATTTTTTAGGAAAAAAAAAACATAAGTAACATAAGTAAAAAACATAAGTACATGAAAGAGAAACTTTTGCAACCCCCGCTGACAGGATTATCTAAATTTCGATTCTTTGATTCAGCCTAATGAACAGGCCTTAGAAAAAGTAATGGCATAGGTAGAGCTAACATTTCCTCATTTTTAGACACCAGTATTTTTTTTAGAGAAAATGTTGTTATCTTAAATCGCAAATATGTTCCGATTAAATGAAACAATGCTTTCTCTAAAAAAATACTGTTGGGCAAAAACGCGGAAATCTCCTCCCTACATATCGCAAGATCGATTACATATATGTTTTTATATTCTCATATTTATCTAAGCAGATTAATTTATGGAACAGATGGACTAAAGAACATTTCTACTGAAAGTGAAAAATAACTGAACCTACATGTTTGACAAATTTTTTGATCATGGGTATCAGTAAAGACGAAAAAATTCTGATTTTGTTATTTCGGTCCCTAATCGATGCTTCCCCATAATATAGACATGTCCGGAAATTTTCAATTTTCAATTTAAATTAAATAAAACAATTAACTGTTATACGAATTCAGCTATGTAAGTCTTCACTTACTGATTTTTAAACGACAAAAATCTGCAAATAACTATATTTAAAACGGAGTAGGATTGTATTTGTGACAATACATTGAGAATGAATGAACAACGTTAGGTAGCGCAAATTATTCTATATAAAACGTACATACCTTTGTTTTGGAGATTCTTAAGCACCGTCATCAATGCAAAATTAAAAGTTACAATCTAAAACATAGCGAGACAGAGATGATTTACATGCAAGGGTTCTAACAATCTAACTAACGGTTTGCCCAGTACGTCTAATTTCCCAAAAGTGTGGCTCTTATTTCATAAATGTGTTCTCTTTCTTTTCCCCACTATTTTGTTCTTTCTACTTTAACTCACGAAGAATGGCTCTGAAATTTTAACTAGCAGGTCTGTCACAGGCAAGAATTTTTAGATATTGTTCGCATCACTATTTTTAAAAAATGCATTTCGTTGTATATTGCAAATGTCAACGTGAATGTAAAAGATTTTAGTTTTAAACAAGTAGTGCAAATTAGAATAAAAGAAATTGTCGCCTTTGTCAGCCTTGAATTAGCCTCATAGTATGCCCATGAAAGTTCGAGTCCGCTGTTGTTTTTCGATACTCACCACTATTTCACCTTTGTCGGTCGACCTGTAACTGCGTCCCACTGGCTTACTATATTTTAGACATTAAATTTTATTTTTGTAAATATGATGGAGATTTCGAACCCTCGAAGCAGCTGTATCCATCTTTTGTGTACATTTATTTGTGCTCTGTAACGTTGCCTATTTCTTCTTTAAAGGGTATAGCCGGGTTTCATAGTAAAATATGCCCTTGAGTCAACCCCATCGAGTTCTACATGGATCGATAGCACATAAAAAGAAATTCATTTCTCTCCAGTTTTAAGTTTGTATCTCAAGACTATGGGGGGTAATGAACTTAAATGCCTGTTTTGGAAAAGTGCGCATTGTGACGAAACTACTAAGCAAATTTCAACGAAAAAAATAAGGGATGTAAAAAACCATCATACGAATGTTTGACAATTTTTTCAGATTTTTTTTAAACAAAAGAATAAGTTTTCTAACATTTTCCTGTTTTTAAATGAACATTTTAATTAAAAATAAACTGAAATTTCTGAGTGACCACCTTAATTTTTTTGCATGAAATTCTATGTGACATGATGCATATTCACTATGAATTTCAACTTTCTACGTATGGTGTATCATATTTAAAAATGGCAAAATCATAGTCCGGCGGAAATGTCGGGCGTGTCTCGGACAAATATCACGCCTTCTTTTCAAATCTTACATATTAATTCACACGGTATTTTTAAAAGAAGGCGCGAATTTTTTCCGAGACACTCCCCACATTTCCGCCGGAATATGATTTTGCCCTTTTTGCCCTCTTTTGCCCGCACATTACTGGAGCAGGCTTCCAATTTTGTACAGGATTTTGCAGTTCCAAAACTGTCACCAATTATGTTCTCTGAAAAATGTTTTGCATAAAACTATATGGAGTAGCAACGTCTATAGTAAATTCTCATGTTAAAAGAATTACTTAAATGATAGAACATTCGCTGTTATCGCAGTCATTAAATCTTACAGTAAAATCTCAGTTATTAAACAATACAGTAAAAATAGCAATATGTACCTTAAATCGTACACTATTAATATATTAATTTATTTTCTGCAATAAAAAAAGTAGGTATCTGAAACATTTCAAAAATGTTTTGTGTCTTATTATAAATCTAGCTTTATCAAATATTTAGACAATATAGCAATATACGCAAACATATTAAAAAATCATGTTTCAAACATTTGCATGATATATATATACATATATACGAGGGGTGATCCAAAAAAAAGTTTACATGGCAAAGGAAAAAGTATTTATTAACAATAGAAAGAAGATACATATGGCAATCAAGAGACATACCTGGCCTTTACTTTTCCACATGGTCGCCAAACCTGTTTAGGCATTTGTCAGAACGTTCAACCAACCTTTTTATCCCGTCTTGGTAGTAATCAGGGCCCTGCTTATTGAGGCATATCTCGGCAGTTGTTTTCTCTGCATCGTCTGAGGTAAACTGTGTTCCGGATGATAAGTTTCGCTTCAATGCCGGAAAAAGGAAATAGTCACTTGGAGCCAAATCGGGGCTGTATGGGGGGGGGGGGTGATTTCAGACCTCACACTTGAAACTTTGCAGCAATTCCTGAATCTGGCGAACTGTATGGGGCCTGGCATTGTCATGCAGATGAATGACGCCTTTGCTCAGTAATCCAGGCATTCTTGGCCCATAAGAATCGAATTACGGCTCGCACCTCTATGCGAGACCACTTTTCTAGACTTTGTGCCATTACTGTCGCTCTTAAGTGTCTGCGTACTTACGCTACTTATGCGAAGAACCGCTGTAGGACAACTAGCGCCATCTGTCAACCACCCTGGGTGGAAATATTCGCTACACAATTATTACGTTTCAAATGCTTCTGCTTGTAAACTTTTTTTTGGATCAACCCACGTATTTATTTATTTATTTATTTATTTATTGCTGATAAGTACTGTACTTGCTTATTTTACATTCATTTGTAATGGCTATTTAGGTTTTTTCGCTTTCATCAAAATAAGTTCTTTGCATAAAAAAGTATTTGGAGAGAGAATATGAAACAGTTTAAACACAAATCCCAAGTAATTTTCGAAAAGAAATACTTTTATAAACCATTTAAAGAAGCATTTAGAGTGAAACTCAAATCCGAGTAGGTGTTTAGTATCACAATAAAAGGAATGACAAAGCTATAAATATACATTTGGAAAGAAAGTAAAATGTTATAAAAAGACAACTTCTGTGTTACATTGCGACATTTCTTCGTTAGGGTTTTAACTTTATCAAATATTTAGACAATATAGAAATATACGCAATATATTGTAAATTCATGTTTTTACAAACTTATGCATGATATTAATTTTTTTAAATGTCGATAAATACTACACTTACTTATCATGCTTTCAATTGAAATGGCTGTTTCGTTTTTTTTTCCTTTTGCCCAAAATAATCTCTGCACATAAAAATTTTTGGAGAGAGAATATGAAACCATTTATGCAGAAAATTCCTGTTTCTACAAACATTTGCATGATATTATTTTTCTTTTAGTATCGATAGATATTGTACTTACTTATCTTGCATTCAGTTGTTTCGTTTTTTCCCTTTCATCGAAATAAGTTCTGCACATAAAAAGTGTTTGGAGAGAGCATATGAAACTGTTTAAACAGAAATCCTAGGTAATTTTCGAAAAGAAATACTTTTATAAACCAGTTAGAGAAGCATTTAGAGTGAAATTCAAATCCAAGTAGGTGTTTAATATCGCAATAAAAGGAATGACAAAACTATAAATATACATTTGGAAAGGAAGAAAAATGCTATAAAAAGACAACTTCTGTGTTACATCGCAATATTTCTTCGTTAGGGTGCTTCAAAACTTTCGTCAAAGGAATGAATTTAAATTTTGCTCGAATAAAACATTTCTTTTTTATGAGGAAATAATGATAAAAGTTTTCATTGTTTGAAAAATAACAAAGAATTTCTATGAAAAGACATTTCTAAAAAGGTAAGTATTTTATTCGGCTGCAAAATTCATTTTAGCTTTTGGTATTAATTTATTCTTTATCAAAAAGAAATGTCCCCCAAAAAAATAAGCTCTCGTTTTTCTTATAACTGGTTAATACTATTTAGAAGACCAGCATTTACATATTTTTAGCATTTTCCAACACACTGTGAAAAACGGACGATTTTACGGAAGTATTACTGGTAATCTGGACGCCAGTTTAATATACTGTTTTTTAACGGAAAAACTTCCGTAAAATATTCTGTTTTTTCGAGTTTTTTCCAGAATTTACGGGAATTTTTCCGTTAAAAAACAGTTTATTATACTGGCGTCTAGATTACCAGTAATACTTCCGTAAAATCGTCCGTTTTTTTTACAGTGCACTGTAAAAAATTCTTTGCAAATTCCGTCTGTCTGTTTTTAGTATTAATCGCTTAAACTTACATATTTTAAAATTTTAGTTTTACGCAATATGAGATAATGACATTAAATGCAGAGTTACCAAGTCTCCAGCGTACCAATAATACAACACACCAATATTATCCTAGAAATCTTTTCGTTCTTTTAAATCGCCCAAATGTTTCAATTAAATAAAACAATATTTTCAGTATTAAAATACTGATATTCCAAAAAAGCCGGAAACTTGGTAGCTCTGGTAATATCTTGTTTGCAATTTAAAAAAAAAAGAATACTGCCCAGTTAAACTGATGGCATTGAGCTCACAGGCTACAAATACTAATTGTACATTAAAGCCTTATATTTTCAAGGGTTAATTCCGTTCGAAAAAAAAATTAAGAAGGGGAAACAGCTCTCCCCTTTCCTCTTTTTTTATACTTAATCATTGAACCTCCTATACTATCAAAGACATGCTTTATCATAAAAAAAATCTATATCCAAAATTCAGAGCAAATTAGATAATTCTTAATAAAAACCCATTTAGCATTTATATAATTTAAAAGGAGTTATCCCCTTCTTTTATACTTAACCATTAAACTTCCAAAACGATTCAGAGATTTGAACGAAATCTGAAAATTCTGCTTGAAAAACCTATTTATATAAATTAAGAGGGGGGGGAGGCATTAGAACCCCTGTTGCCCCTATTTATACTTATTCAATGAACACCTAATAGCAGTCACGGAATCGCCTCATCAGAATGATCCTAATCTAAATTTTGAACGAAAACTTAATTCTGCATGAAAATCCCATTTATATCAACTAACGGGGGGGGGCATTAGAACCCCTGTTCCCCCTATTTATACTTATTCAATGAACACCTAATAACAGTCACGGAATCGCCTCATCAGAATGATCCTAATCTAAATTTTGAAAACTTAATTCTGCATGAAAATCCCATTTATATCAACTAACGGGGGGCATGAGCCCCCCGTTCCCCCTCTTATACATATCGAATGAACTCCAAAAACTAATCAGGGAAGCGCCTTATCAGGATATACCTATATACAAAATTTCAAGTGGATCCGATATTTTTATCATGAGTTATCGCGTTACGCACATACGCACATACGCACATACATACAGAACGGACGGGCACATAAGCTCTCAGGCTATGATAGCCTGTGAGCTAAAAAAACAGAGTAGCAAAATCGATTTTATACCTTTGTAAATGACTATTATTTTAATAATTTATAAACGAGTAAAAAAATACTTTAGATATATTCAAAATTCCAAATAGTCTCCAGTCTTTATATCTAATTATTTTCCGCTTGTCTGATTATTTTTTTTTCGAACATTTTTTTCATTTCAACTAATTTACATTTAAGCAAAATTCATTCCCTAAATTGTGATGCAAATGTGACATATAGAAAATAAAATTTTAGTGGATTATATAATATACCAGTATAGAGGCACATATAATATATATATATAATGTACCCATAAGGGGTTAATAAGTTCGTGAAGTCGTCTTTTTTTATTTTGTAGGCACATTCTTTATCAAAAAGAAATGTCGGAAAAAAATCAGCTCTCGTTTTCTTTATAACTGATTAATACTATTTAGAAGACCAGCATTTACATATTTTTAGCACTTTCCAACACACTGTAAAAAAACGGACATTTTACGGAAGTATTACTGGCAATCTGGACGCCAGTATAATATACTGTTTTTTAACGGAAAAACTTTCGTAAAATATTCCGTTTTTTCGAGTTTTTTTCCAGAATTTATGGGAATTTTTCCGTTAAAAAACAGTATATTATAATGGCGTCTAGATTGCCAGTAATACTTCCGTAAAATCGTCCGGTTTTTTTTTTACAGTGCACTGTCAAATATTCTTTGCAAACTCCGTCTTGTGTGTTTTTAGTATTAATCGCTTAAACTTACATATTTTAAAATTTTAGTTTTGCGCAATATGAGATAATGGCATTAAATGCAGAGTTACCAAGTGTCCAGCAAACCAATAATACAACACACCAACATTATCCTAGAAATCTTTTCGTCCTTTTAAATTGCCCAAATGTTTCAATTACTAAATAAAACAATATTTTCAGTATTAAAATACTGATATTCCAAAAAAGCCGGAAACTTGGTGGCTCTGGTAACCTTGCTCTGGTATCTTGTTTGCAATAAAAAAAAAAAAACAGAGTAGCAAAATCGATTTTATATCTTTGTAAATGAGTATTATTTTAATAATTTATAAACGAGTAAAAAAAAATACTTTAGATATATTCAAAATTCCAAATAGTCTTCAGTCTTTATATCTAATTATTTCCCGCTTGTCTGATTATTTTTTTTCGAACATTTTTTTCATTTCAACTAATTTACATTTAAGCAAAATTCATTCCCTAAATTGTGATGCAAATGTGACATATAGAAATTAAAATTTTAGTGGATTATATAGTATACCAGTATAGAAGCACATATAATATATATATATAATGTACCCTTAAGGGGTTAATAAGTTCGTGAAGTCGTCTTTTTTATTTTGTAGGCATTTTCATATTCTTATTATGTCTGTAAATATTAGTACCTATTTCATTTGCTGTATGATGTGATATACTCAGGGGTGCAAAAATTTATGCGCCAGCGGGCAGTCTTTCACCACTAATTTTATTTATTCTATTTATTTATTTATTTATTCGTTTAGTGTTTCGTGTAAAATTCTTGCTAGGTTGCTATTAAAAATTCATCGAGAGAAACTTTTAAATTTCAGGGGTGAGAGACTACATTTTTGCACGCCTGGGTGTACTACTACTTAATAATTTTTGGTTATTTCATATAACCTTATTTATATTTTGATATTTAGATCTATAGGAAAAGAAAAACATTTTTAATTACATAAACATCTGTATATATTTTTATATTAACGCAAAAGCGGATCTGGAAGTTGTGTATTGCGATTCTATAAAAGTACTGTAAGCTATTTTGTATATATTAAATACAGTTTAAAGGATCGGAAAGCATTAAATTTATATAAAGATTTTTCAAACTGTCTCAATTGAAGACTATAAGCTTTTCGTAAAAAAGTAAACTTCCAAACACCTGTCGCAGATTTTTTTGAGACTACAAGTGCAGAAATATTTGAAAGAAATAAAACTCATTTTTCCTAAAGATTTGGAGTTTTCACTCTCAGACAAGAATACTTTCATCTCATGTGTTTTGGAATCTCTCATACTTCTCTTTCCTACCTGGTTCACGGAAAATTTTTTATTTCATTATAATGCAAAAATACATTAAAATTCATTTCAGATATTATTTACTCAAAAAAGATTTGATAACTGAGCTATATATACTTTGGTACCATTATATCTACATAATAATCTTCATCTTAATTAATCTCAGACAATTATTATAAATTGTTCTCTTAAATAAAACGTAGATTACTGTTGAGAGATGATCAACCATATGATCTACACTCACGCGGAAAGTACATTCAAAAACGGATATTTTTAGATATTTTTTATTACTGCGGTAAGTTTAAAGGCGTGTTTTCCCTTGTCTTTTTTTCTTAGAGGGAATGGGCAGTTATTTTAACATCTAGCTTTTTACTTTCGGTTTCGACGAATTAAGAATAGCGTAAACCTTTATTCGTCATTTAACTCACTGTTATATTATTCTATTATTTTTAAAGAAAATAAGTTGAAAGTGTTGTGAATTAATATGAAGAGATAAGAACTTCTTAAATACACCACACAAAAAAAAAACTCAATTCGCCACGCCTTTCGAAAGATCGGAGTCTTTTTTCGTGAGATGCAAAGAAGACTTGCATCTATTATCAAAGCAGTAGCATGACTAGTTTTTATGCTGTGTTTCAAAAGTTTTTATCGCTTCATATATTACTTTTATTTTATTTCGTACTATGATTATGATTATTAAATTATAACTTATCTAAATCTCGTGTTATCCAGTCAGAAATTTTAAATATTTTTTTTATTTGCAATTAAAAATGTTTCTTTAAAAAAGAGATTCCCAACAGAGGTTAGAGATAGTGACTGAGAGGAGTACTTCGACCGTTAAGGGTTTATCATTAATAATAACACAACGTAATTGAGGAAAGTCGAAGCAAAAATTGCGTTACGTAGAATTGCACAAACGCAGAAATCTTAATTTTTATGTTCCTTTTTTCTTCATTTTTTTAGTTTTTATATCTCTAGCCGTCGTATAAAACGCACTTATAAATTATATTTAATGACCCTGTTTACATATATAGACACACACACACATATATATATATATAATCACATTATATATTAGAAATTGCGGTACATTGCGTAAATGGATTAAAACAACAAGCATTAAATAAAATTAAAAAGGCCGAGTTTTCTAGAGCTTTCAAGAACAATAAGAAAGGAAAAACATCTATTATCTTCAGCAGATATCCATTAGTCTTAATCAGAACATTGTTTGTCTTAATAAAAGATCTTTTTTTCACTAGTCTCTAAAAGTTACGCCCAAAGCACTTACAAAAGAAGTACAAGTTTAGTTTTCTTCCTTCATATTAGTAATACAGATGCAGATAACAATATTGGATCTCGGAGGAATTTCAAAAAGCAAAAGAAATATCTTTCAATTACATTAGTTTGTTATTTTAAAGGTGATAACATTTCCTGGGAGAGTGCTCAGTTAAACTTGAAAAACAGAAATAAAAATAAAAACATTAAATATTTTAAATGTATTTGTTCGCTTAAGATTAATATTTGAAAATAGTATTTACGTACTTTAAATATACAGGAACTTTGTGCATGTTTTAATTTTTTATGTGTTAGTTTTGGAGATTTAATGGTTAAGTACAAAGGGGGAATGGGGGATAACTCCTGTTACATTATAGAAATGGGTTTTATGCAGAATTATCCGACTTGCTTTGACCTTTGGATTTAGGTGTATGATATGATAAGGCGTATCGCTGATTAGTTTTGAAAACTTAATGATTAAGTATAAAATAGCTATTCCCACTAATATTACCCGCTCTAATATTTCTACTCTTATTTTTTTTTTTTTCGAATGTCATTATTCATTGAAGCTATTAGGCTGTAATATGCAATTAGTGTGCGTAGCCTGTGATTTGAAAGCCATCTGTTTAACTGGGCAATATGTTTTTTTATTATATCACTAGCCGTCGTAAAATAATCACACTTATATATTTTAATAACTATCCTTCTCTAAATAAAATGAAATAAAAAGAAATAAAAATGCGTTATATGTTTAAAAATGGGGTGCATTGCATAAATGAATTAAAACATGCATTAAATTAAAATAGAAAGTCTGAGTTTTCTCTAGCTTTGAAATAAAAAAAGAAATAAAGAAACATCTATTATCTTCAGTAGAAATCCATTAGTCTTAATCAGAACAAAAAGTCTTAACAAAAGACTCTTTTTTCCCACTAGTCTCTAAAAGTTACGCCCAAAACACTTACACAAAAAGTACAAGTTTAATTTCTTATTTGATATTAGTAATATAGGTGAAGATAACAATACTAAACCTCGGAGGAATTTCGAAAAGGAAAGGGAATATCGTTCAATTACATTACCTTGTTATTTTAAAGCTGATAACATTTCCTGGGATAGTGCTCTTAATTAAACTTGAAAAAGAGAAATATAAATAAAAATATTAAACATTTTAAATGTATGTGTTTGCTTATGGGCGATATTTGCAAATAGTATTTACATACTTTAAATATACAGAATGACATGAAAACTTTGTGCATGTTTTAAGTTTTTATCTGCTCGAGAGACGTAAACTGCAAAAGAACATTAAGTTAAAGAAATAATATAAATGAGCGCGCTTGTGCTATCCTCGTATTATTATAAAATTTGATTCCGTAACTAATGGGAATTTCCGTTTTTCTACGACAATACTTATTTCTTTATATGCATTTTGATATTGAAAAGATTGCGTTAAAAACATTTTGAACATCACAATTTCAAGAAATTGAAACTTTTGAATGAACTAGCAGAAATGCTGTTTCGTAATATACTAACTCTACTAAAATTAAAAAAAGATAATATTCGCGGTTCGAAATGATTGTAAAATGTATGTCTGAATTTTCATGCATTCCTATATCATGTATATCTTTTTAACTTTGTTTTGCGTCTTTACAGATACTTTTTTTTTGCAAAAGTTTTAATAAGTTTTATTATATAAATGAATAAAGAAAAATTCCAAACATTTGAAAATGGAAATTACATAATCCTGCTATTTTTTTATCCTGTTAGTTAGAAGTCGTAAAAAAAGGAGCAAAAATATTTTAGTGCCAGATTTTTTGAGTTGCTGGATTTCTAAATGCCGGATTTATCAAGTTATACTCTGAATTATTTAAAGTTTTTCTAGCAAAATATAGAACGTACATGAATGCATTATATGAATATCTGTAGGCTATTTTCATGCGAATTTGTCATGTGTGTCACATACTACGATTTTTGGCTACCAGTATTTTAGAACGGGAAAATGCGACTTATTTATCGAAGAAATCTCATCACTTGAATAAGGCGAAGCCAACTTTTCGGAAGTAACAGTGGCCAACAAGCATAGCGATTTTCAGGTGTGTGACAGATATGCCAAGCTCGCATGGAAATAGCCTGTATTGAATAAATTATTTTATCAAAAAATATTATATATATATATATGCATGTATATATCCTGATTAACATTACCTTCAAATAAAAAGATACCATTATTTCCAAAGATAAAAATTTAATCACTTTAAAACAATTAAACAATTTATGTAGGGAAATCATTTAGAGGCAAATAAATGTAAAGCTTTTATTTTAAAACAAAATAACAAAAAGTACTTTGATAATAATAAATTCAAAATTTATCGTCATATATGAAACGACTGGACAAAAATTTTGAAACCTTTGTGAAAAAAAAAAAAAAAAAACTACTTTATAGTTTCCAAGTGATTTTCTTTTCTGTATTTAAGAAATCATTCACGATAGATTTTTTTTCTTTTTATTCAGCGATTTAAACTCTTTCCCCAAAAGTTGATAAAAGTCAATAATTTTACGCAAAGAAATACTTTTCTTTTATGTTATTGTCAATAGCATATATCTGTTAGAGAAAGGGAGAAACTTTTCATGCTTTGATTTAGAAAAAAAAAAAAAAAAAAAAAAAAAGATCCTTTTGCAAGTTTATTAGTCTCAATAAAATCATTGTGTAAAACTTCTTTTTATGAGCTTCAAAGAGACTGTATTTAACTTTTTGTTTTTCAAATACTGTAATACTTTCAATTCTAGAAAAGCAAGCTGCATAACTCGAATCCAGTATGTAAATTCATTTTGTAAAATTTCCGTTTACGAAAAAAATAAAAATATGATTTCGATCCAAATAAGACAAACAAATAAATATAAAAACATAGGGAGAATAAATGTTATCATTTAAACTACCAGTATCAGCAGTTTAAAACAGCAAACCTTATTAAAAAAAAGCATAACACAAATTACTAAAAAATAAAAACATATTATTAATCTAATATTAACAAAAATGTTATTTCCTGTATAATTCTGTATCAGCGCTTAATATGTTTTAAAATATGTTACAAAATTCTTTTAGTTTACAATGTATAATAATGAATTTCATATTACTGAGTTAAAATGTAAATGTGTTGAAATGCAACAAAAATTAAAGAATAAAATTCTTTTGGATATAAATTTGTCCATTATTGTTTGGAACAAATAAATATCAAATAAAACAATTAAAATATGTAATCCCGAGGTTTATTTATTTTCACGCTCTGTTTTTGTATACAATGTCAGGTAATAGAAAACAAGTTTGCTCATTCGTTTTCTGGAACTAAATTCTGACATGAGAAAACAAGTTTACATGAAAAAATATTAACTTAAAAAAAATGTAAATAACATAAAATAGTGATAATTTAGTTTGCAGTGGGAATTCGTCATTACTCTTATTACAGAAAGCTTTATTGATTACTGGCTGAACAGACATGATGAACATACTGGTATGAATGATCAGAAATGAAAATTTGTTAATGAAATCTAGAAAAACTTCTATTTAATATGTTATTATTATTATTATTATTATTATTATCAAATTTTAACATAAGAGATGTTGGAAACTTTATTCAAATTTTACAAAACGAAACAAAACAAACCCACGAAATTTTACTTAAAGCTTTTTAACTTATCTATTCATCTTATTATGGAACAATGGAGCAATGTAGTCTGTTACTTGGACTTCCTAATTTCTGAGCAACTTTATATCCAGGATATCTAAGTACAGTGTTTTTCAAAGAAATGGGAGCCATTAAGTTATTTAAACATGGCTGGTGGCGACAGAAAATAGAGGTTTAACAAAAAATACCGAAATTAATTAAAGTTTTACTTAATACATAAAAAATGAAAAAGAGAAAGAAAGGAAAAGATGTACATTAGATCCACAAACTGAGCTAGCCAGTCCATAAATACGCAAAAAAGCTACCGCAGGGAAAAACGCCCCAATTAAAAAAAAAAAAAAAAAAAAAAAAAAAAAAAAAAAAAAAAAAAAAAAAACACTTTTTACAGAGACCTTACATTAAAGTTTACCAGAATAAATGGTCCGAAGAACAGTATAATTACAAAAAATATAATATAAAATGATAATAATTTAACTTTTAGCAAGAAAAATTATATACATGTAAAGAAGAAAAATATGTACAATGGGAGAGTTCAATTTAACTATATACAAAAACATAAGGAAAAAGGGAATACGTGTGTGATACATATATATTTAAATTCCTTTTTTAATTTATTTTCTGTTTCAAATTGAATTAAACATATTTGGAAAAGTGACTCTGAAACATACATATTTGACATATTTGGACATTATGACATATTTGGAAAAGTGAAAACTCTGCGCTTCTAGAGTTAAATTTATTTGGCCCCAATTTCAATGTATACATTATTTTATCTCAGTTTTATATTAGAATTTTCGAATAGATTCACAATTTTCTAATAGATTTCTAATGGATTCATTTTTTGTTATGTGGTATCTCACTAAAGGTTTGTTTTACTAACTTATAAATTAATAATAGTTTTGCATGTAATATTCTTCATTTCAAAAATAGATAAAACTGAATCTATTCTACCTATCAATGAGATCTTTGAACCACTTAACTGATTTACCCATACCTCGTACGGGCAAGAAGAGTTTTCTTGATCTATATTTAGCTTTTTGACGTCACGAACTTTTTTCAACACAATTTCCAACTGTTTAGTAACGGAAGAGTTTAAATTATATATTACGAATATTTTAACTTAAAAAATTGGTGTTTATCACAAATCTTCAATTTATTGTACGTATAAAAAAAGAATCCGTTAAGGGTACTGACCAGTCAGCGGTCAATTTCCCCTCGGTAATATTAAGTCTATGGGCATTTCATGAATTTTTATACTCAAAAAATTTTGCCTTAGAAAACCAGGTTTTTAACTTCTTTTTTCAGTGTTCTCTTCTTAAAAGATTAGTCTTTTTTTCTTAGTTTTAAAAATACTTCAAAAATTTATGCATAATTTAATGTAAAGTGTTAAAATTTTACTTCCAATTCATTAACTTTTAAAACATAAAATAAATTGAGCACAAATTTTAGAAATTTTTTGACAACTAAGAAAAAAAGTGACACCTTTTAAGAAGAGAACATTAAAAAAGGAAGTTAAAAATATTAATTCCCTCAGTAGATATTTTAAATATAAAAATGCATCAAACGCTCCAACTTACGCATAAACTTAACATTATCGAGAGGAATTCGGTTGCTGAATGACCCGCTCCTTTAAGTTATTAAACATTGTCTAAAATATATGAATTTATTTTACAATTAATATTATGATATACTTTATAGCATATAGACTTTTTTCTAAGGAAATGTTTAACAAATGTTATTAAAATATGTTTCAAATAGCTTTTCTTCTAAGAAATTGAAAAATCCTATTTTATCGAAATGTAAGAACAACAAATATTCCTTTATTTAACCCAGTTTTCAATGTAAACAAAAGCCCTTTTATCTTTTATTTGAAAGACTTTTGCAATAGGTAATTGATTTCTTTTATTGCTAGTTTCAAAATTACTTCTAATAATTTACAAGGATCAGTTTCTTATGTGTAGAAAAAATTCGCTTTCTGTTGTTATTTTTCTAAAAAGATTTCCTCTGGAGATGCGAATAAGATGGAATGTTCGATAAAATTCTATACAAACAAAAGACTTTTTATTAATTCCCTTTCTTTGTCGTTAGAAAACTTTAAAAGTTTTTTTGTGATATAATGACTTTTTATTGTATATGCTCAGTTTTTTGATAGATCCTTAGTTATTATAAAATAATAATAATAATATTTTTAATACGTAAGGAGAGATTTTTTAAAGACCTAATTTAAACTATGGAAAATTTATCCATAGTTTAAATTAGGTCTTTTTTAGAAAGAAATTTAATCTATGTGGATTATTTTGAATCTTAAGACATCGGAGCATATCATTCCAAGATCGAAATTTAAATTATGTTTCTATATTATTCATACCCTTGATTAATACAAATGAAAAGAATGAAGGTTCCACATATGTGGACCGAGGAAACAAAAGTTTAAGTCTAAAATGACGAACACATTTTTATCATCCAAGCGGCAAGACGCCTGTGATTGGCTGACGCGTAATGCATATCTAAGATACTTTTTCGGTAGAGTGACCGTTGACTCTTTCGAATTAGCACTTGTCATAGCATGATTTTTAATTTCAGTTTTTGTTTTCCATTTTAAGAGAAAATATGAACAAAAAAAGAACAGTAATCTACCGTTTTACCTTTACTTTTAATACAAATGGAGTACTTATGATAAGAAAATTACACAATTGATATTAAAACTATAAAAAATCAATATCTCATAAATGAATTGAGATATACAGCGTTCAAACAAATTACATTTAAAAGTACGTTTTTCTTTCTCTATCAACTGTGTAAAAATTGAAAATGTATGATGTTTAGAAGTAACTATTTGTACAAACAAAAATTGCAAAACCGACATTACATGGGAAAATGTTGCCCTTCGCGGAATGATGTATGCATTACTTACTCACAGATGCATTTGGCTTTTATAAAATATATAAAGCAAATACTTGCTAAGCATGAACGGAATTTTCCACTTTTTTCAGTCTTTTAGAGGAATTCAGGCATAAAAGATGTGTTCTACTAGAACGGATATTATTTTTTGAAAAATGAGGAATAATTTAATGTAAGTTGACGAAATTTTATCACAGAATATAAACGATTACTTTTTTTTAATCATTCAAACATATTTTTCTAAAAACCCAGTCATCATTTGTTTTTAAAAGATAAAAAAAAAGCTTCTTTTAAACCTAGTTTTCAATGTGAAAAAAACTTTTTTAGTTTATGTGAAAAACTTTTGAAATCAAGGGGTGTTTGAGTTCTTTTATTTCAGTTTTAAAATTGCTTCTAATAGTTTACAAGGATCTGTTCCTTTGTGCAAGAGATTTGTCCTTCCTGCTTTTATTTTTTTTAGAAATTCGTTCCCTTGCGATACTCATTTAACCAAGTGTATCGATAAACGTTTGTAAAACAAGAGAATTTTTGTAAATTTATTTTTTCTTTCCGTTAGCAAATTCGGGAAAAAGAGTAATTCGAGTTGTAATCACTTTTCATTGTGTAGGTTGTACTTTTTGTGCAGACTCTTTTTTTTTTTTTTTTTTTTTTTTTTTTTTTAACATTGAACTTTACTAAATGAGAAGAATTCTAAGGAAAATCAGGATTAAACGCTAGCAAAAGAAATGTTCACTAAACATGTGTGATTTGCAAATGAAAGCAAAAGGTCTTACTATTTATACAATAAAATTAAAATCTTGCACATCATTTAATTATACTTTTTTAATAAGAATATTTTTTTTTCATTTTTCTAAAGAAAATACTGTTAAAATTACTAAAATATTGTTCAAAACCTGATATATACAATTTGAAAAATAAAAAATATACTATAATTCATCAGACATTTAAATAAAAAATTACATAAACAAATATCCAATTAAAAATGAAAAAAGTTTCGAACCCCTTTTTAGCCTCTCATCAGTGCTAAAACATTCATATTACCAAAATAGTACCTATGATGATTGCAGTCAATAATTACAAACAGTTAAATTAAAAGAAAATACAAAGAACAATATCAAAGTAAGTCTGTATATTCATATAGAATACACAGCGTTTTTAATTTTTCAGAAAACACTGTCTTCAAAACGTTTTTCAACTTCCGGTTTCTAATGGATTTACATATTTTAGAGATTCGAAATGCCGTAAAATCCTTTTGTAAAAAATTCTGTATGCTTGTGCGTTGCGTATCATCGAAAATTGTATGAAATTATGCTTAGAATGGGACTAAGTTATTTACATATGTTTTTGGCTTTAAACGTTAAGAGTTAGTTGTAAATGGGTATGTTTTATTGGAATTGAGCGCTTTAATAGATTTTTTGTATAATTCTCTAGTTTCTGTTATACATCAGCTGCTCTTGCTGGGACGATCACGTCGCTTTCAGCGGATCTCGCGATTAATGTCAGCTTACGTACTTAATAATAATATGTATGTATATTATTATTGTGAAGTACATTTTGCAACGTATATTTTATTAAATATCACGATCAATATTAAATGGTTTTTTTGTGGTCCCCGATGTGTAAAGTTGAAAATCAAAGTTAGTATAGTATTGAAATAAAAATATTGAAGTATCACTATGTGAAAAAACTTTTGTAAATATTAGCATGTATGACAAAGAAAAAAGTTTTGAGATTGACACATCCAATTACTATTTTATAAAGTACGGTGTGACCAAAAAAAAAAAAAATGTATCAATCCAGTTTGACATAGTTAATAAAAGGTTCTGCTAAAATAGCATAGTTAATAAAATCTGCATAAACAAATGCTCAATTTATTCTTAACACAGCATAAAAAAGTATTTTTCCTTACAATGCCTCCATATTCCTTTTGATGCAAAGACGCAAATTTTGATGAAATTTTCAGTGTTGTATTTCGGCCATAGTGATCCGCTTCTATTCCCGAATCAAGTAATGCTTACGAGCTTCCAAATATTTGTGAGGATTTGCACAAAGCATTTCTTGGATAGTCGATAACAAACTGTAGTTCATGGAGCTGGGGATCACACGAGTTTGGAATCTATTCTTCTAATAAAATCTGGAAAATTCCCCAACATCAGTCCTTAGTGGACAATACTCGATAACAACTCGTATAATCTTGTTGAAATATAGAAATTCATTTCTAAAGTATGTTTAAATCAAAGTATGCACCACATCCTCAAAAATCTCGGAAAATATCTTTATTAATTTTGATTCCCGAATCAGTGATAAATAGAGGAATTTGAACTGTTACAAAATCTCCTACCTACAAAAGGAAAGATGTTAAATTTTAACAGCATTGAACCTTGGAACATACTTGGAGAAGTTTTGACGAACGATCTTCGATCATTATGACCACTGCATCATTGTTCCACTGAGAATAGCTTTCCATAGAAAAGCAGAATTAGCATTCAGTATGGAGTTGCAGCTCTCTTCAGCTTCTTCCTGCATCTTTCGAATCACACTTGTTTTCCTACATAAATGAGTATTTGTACTTGTTTGAGCTTGTAATAACGAAAATTCCGATTATTTTACCTTACAGGAAATGTATTCAAGAGCTATCCCTGCCTGGCTCTCTCTCTCTATTTTTTTTTTTTTTTTTTTTTTTTTTTTTTTTTTTTTTATCGACACTTGAGGATTTAAGGATAGGCTTTTCTCAATGAACTGTTGATTCTTAGAAGCCTTTACACTCCTTTTTATGTTCTTTCCAATCAATGTTCTTCCAACCCAAGTTCTTTGAATCTATTGATTCCTTTAGCAATTGTCAGATAAGGCATTTGAAGCAATCCAGCAGTGTCACACTAACATTTTCCTTGAAGCCATTTAACCAAGGAAGACACGCGCCAGGCTTTATAGAGTCAGAATGCGTATAGTTTTTTTAAGTGTCTTCATTGCTTTTTAACCCCTTGGGAACGAGCGACACATATACGTGCCGCAAAAAGGCTTAAGAATCCTTGTTAATTTCCACCAGTAAAATTTTATTGTAAAATTGGCTTGTTTAATCGGAACATTTTCTGTATTAAGTAAAGCAAAAATTTCTATTTTTAAAAACCGGTGACAAAACAATAAAAACTTCGTAAAAGACTCCCATCGCGAATGGGTTAAAAAATAATCTTCAATTCATTTTGTCACAGATATAGTAACAATTGTCTCCGACTAAATAAGGTGACGATTATTATTTATATTTATTTATGTCAAAATAAAAACCATGAAGAACTGAGCGGTCTTGGGGCGTCGAAATACCCCATGATCCTCCTGCTGTGTTAAAAAATAGAATTAGAAAAAAGATCAATTAGGGTAATAAATTTTTGGCAATAAGAAGAATAACAAAATCATCAATCGTGACGTTACTTCTAGTCAACACTATTTTATTTTTGGCAACCTGTGTTAAAAACATTTCATTTCATTTATTTATTTATTTATTTACTATAAAACAATGTATTTTTGTTATCGCATAGCTGTTAAAATTGTTCTCTAAAATTTTTCCACTTTACAGGACAAAATTTATTATTTTTGAAAATTATAAAGTTCAATTTCTCATTCAAATTTTTGAATTAAATTTATTGTTGTGTTTTTATTTTTCAACTAATATTTTCATAGAATGTATTCCTTTGCCTTATGTCAATTTGAATTTTGGTTCATGAACGTTTAGGACTTCCAAGTATCTCTCATCAGAACTTTCGTAAAGTAATATTTGCCTTACTTAAAGATAAATGATCCATCTTCAGATATAGTGGCCACTACTTAAAAAAAAATTCTGTTACTGAAGCACATAAAATCTAATGAATAACATGATGCCTACGATCCCTGAAGATGCTTAATAAGTTTTAAAATCATATAACATAAATCATATTATAGATGATTTATAACATTATAGATTTTTTTTTTTTTACCAAATTGTACTTTGCTTTTCTCATACCTAATATTTCATATATAATGATAATTAGCAAAGTTGCCAAATCTTCTACTTTTTAGATACCGGTATTTTAATGCAGAAAATGTTCTTTTTTTTATTAGAACATTAAGTTGATTTAAAAGGAGAACGTTTTCTCTAAGATAATAGCAGTGTGCAAAAAACGGAGACTTGTCAAGTCTGATAATAAGTGATTATTTTTATATAATTCTTCAACATTTATTGATATGACAGCATGATATCAATGTTGTTAGTGGACAAGTATTTTTTAACGTAACACAAACATAAATGAATTAATTTAAAACATTTTTCCTTTGCAATGAAATAATTTTCAGTGATTTATGCACTCAACAGAAAATTATTTGCATCTGTACTTCAACAAATAATTAAATCTATTTGTTCCGTAAATTTAAACTTCCCATTTTCGAGAAATGAGATTGAAAGTAATTATTGGCAACAAAGGAAAAGACAGAATGATTTATTATGTTAATTTTTGGTACTAGGAAGTGATGTAAAAAATATCGCTATAAAACTTTTTATATTGTGTATTAAACAGAAAGTACAATTCTAAAAAAGTAACAAAATAACCGAATGCATTATGAAAATAATAAATGTTTTTTTATATGCTATATGTTTGTTCTTTGTTTGCATATACACAAAAAATAAAATAAAATTGTCGTTTATTTTACTCCATTAACAATTTTATTATTAAATATTAAATAAAAGACAAAATATTTCATAAAGGTATTATTGTATCAATAAATCACAAGTTCGAGGCATGAATCATAGGGAAATATTAAGAAATAACATATTCTATTGTCTAATTTATAAATCTTTTTTCCATGTAAGAATTCTAATATGGGTTTTGTTACTGAAACAAACCATAAAATCAAGAAACAATTTTATTTCTATCTTACTTTTTTATAAAAATAATTAAAATAAAATGTATCTGTTTTGCAAATTTAACTGCAAATAAAAAGTTTTTGTAGTTCTTTTTTTCTGAGATAAAGTTAATTATTGTGTTTTTCTTAGAAATGAAGAAAACTTGCAGTCATAAAATTTTTTATTAATTGATGTGTACCTTAACCGTATAAACGCCAATGTTTCCAAATGTTAACATTACATTATTTGCAATACAAAACATATGTTTTTCAACATAATAAATAACGATATCCTTATTTTTCCTATAAAATATAAGGTTGATTTGAACTTTTGAAAAGAAAATATTTATGTTTAAGCATTTATCACAGATATTAAGGAATATGTAAATTCATTAATTTGCATAAAAAGCATATTATTTGCCTTCATCGTTTTCTCTAAATTACTTATATTTGACCGCTAGGAATCTAAATGTTTTTGAAATTCGAGAAAATACTCGAGAACAATCTACAATAGCATATAGCGTAAAATAATTTGTTATAATTGCATAGGTTGGCTATCAATAATCAAGTTCCAAAATACGAACACTGAAATGAAAACAGTCAAAAAAAAAACTGCAGAAATATGAATTTTTGATATTTACTAAATTTATATGCATAAATTAAAACATTTGAAGCTGTAATATAGGAAAAACAAAATTATAATTACATTGCGATATTAATTTGGCATCTAAACGGTATTTATTATCGAAAATGCAACCTTTTCAGATTACTGAAAACAGTGGCTATTTAATTATCTTGGTTACATAATATTTCAGCAGCAAGATTTATTTTGTTTTATTCAGGGTCGTTCGCATCATAGAATTTTGAAAACCAGAATCTTTTTCTGCACCTGCATTTTCTGATGGAAAATCTCTTCTTAATAGAAATGTTTGCCGGTTTAATTTAGATTTTTTTTTTTTTTTTTTTTTTTTTTTTTTTTACTATAAAGAAAAAGGAAAAAAAGAAAAAAAAGGTAACTTACCTGGGAAAATGCCTGACCCGTATTAATCATAATTTTATTCCTTTGTTGCATCATAAATAGGTACCTCTTCCGGGAAATTGCCTGCGCGTAATAACCCTAGTTCATTTTTTTTGTTGCATTAAAAAAAGTAACTCTTGTGGAAAAATGCCTGAATGGTATTAACCCTAGTTTTATTTCTTTGTTGCATAGAAAAGTAACTCTTCTGAAAATTGTCTGACCCCTATTAAATCTAGTTTATTACTTTATTGTATTTTAAAAAAGTAACTCTTGTGGGCGTGCGGCCCACAGTGGGGCATTTTCAATTTTTAGGGAAGGAATCGCAAATTTATAACACTTCATTCGTTGTCTTTTTGTAATGTAGTTGTTGTTGTTTAAAAATAAATGTAATATATGCAAACTTAAATATTTTGTTGCATTTTAAAAAAGTTTATAGTTAAAATCCTACACTGAATCCAAATCTCATTAATTATTCAAGCAAATTATCGAAATACTTTGACATGCCTTCCTACTTTCTATCTCTATGTTATTATTATTATTATTAGTTGAACGCCCGGCGTTGCCCGGGCAGAAACTGTGGTGAAGCTCTCATTGGAAAATATAACACTAAAGTGGATTAAAAAAAAAAAAAAAGACTGAATGATATTTATATACCACAAATGTCATACACACACCACATCGGCACGATTTTTTTTTTTTCAGATGCCAATTTAGCAAAAACCTTGAAGAAGTTTGAGGAATTTAAAACTCACCATGTGTCCGTAACGTGGCCCAGGATGACGAAAGAATTTTGTTTTTGCTACATTTGTAATTTATGAAGCAAAAACTTTCAACAGACATGGAAAAAACTGAAAAACTAAAATAGCACAAAAAAAAGCGAGGGAAAGTCGGCTACGTTAAAATTTCTCTCCTCGCGGTAGCTTCTATAGACGCAATGTTATAGTCTTTTAAAGATTGAAATGAAGTGAAGGACTGAACAAAATTAGGTGAATAACCGACAGGGAAGGTCCACCGCCACAAAGGTGTCATGTAACTTAAACTTTTAGGTTAAAAATGGTTGAACATGAGCGAAATTTTGATGTGCATGTTGGAGGTCGCAACCCCCCCCCCCCCCCCCCATCTCCTGGAAGAGGCCTTCAAAGACAGAATTAAAAAAAAAAATGCACCTAGACTAAAATAACTTTGTAAAATAACAAAGTCGTTAACTTGTATTTTTAATGTGAGATGAACCCAAAAGACCAGGATATGATGTACAATACTTCGTAATAATTACTTCCATACACAAACCGAATTTATCTCCTCTGCCTAAAACCTGCCAAAGGATTTTTTTACAATAACCAATGAGTTGAGCTTTGTTTTTGTGGAAAGGGGAGGAGCGAGATTTTACAAAATGCTTCCGTGGAGCGTCACTAATAAAAGGATGGAATATTTCAGTAAAAATAAAGATATGAAAATATTAATTTTGCTTTGAATTTTTGCTAGAATACAAAACCTCTATTGTACAATACACGTGAGGCAATCGTAAAGTTTCAATTACAAGTAACTATTTTTATATTTCATTCGCAACACTATATTTTATATATCTTTTGCAAATGCTCTCAATGCAAACATGAGTATTGTATTGAAAAAAATAGTGCGACGTAGCATTAACCCGCAGTCCAGCACAGATATATCCTGTTCGTAAAATAATTGACAACAGATGCAAACAATTGATTGTTGTTTTAGGGGTCACCTAGTTGTGAGTGTTCTTTTTCAAATGTAAAAGTATAATATTATTAAAATGTTCTTGGTGCCGATTATAAGTTTGGAATTAAAGTTAGGTGGTTCCGGACATGGTTAAAAAATGTTCGCTAGTTATTGTAACTTTACGATACTCTTGCCTACCATGATCAGTTTCATATTCACATTTATCTGACAAACAGAAATTACCTTAAAATAAAACATTGAAACGATAATGCTTTGTGACTTCATATTACATTAAAATTTAAAATGATGCGGAATATATACTAAATAAAATGTTTTATAAAAGGATGTGTAGTTCTTTTCGGTTCAAATACACAAGAATTCCATTTACTTTTTGAATATAAGTATATCAAATGATGTGTGTTTTGAAAATATTATAATCTCCAATACCTGAAATTTTACATTTTCCCGTTCCAAGTCTTAAGAATATAAAGTAAATGTAACATAATGGAAATTTTGTTTGATCATCCGAAAATACGAAATGAATTTTCGTATTACAAAATTCTATAGAAGGAAATATAAATATTTTATAAAATAGCCAGGATTTTATATAATGTCCAGGATTTCTAAGTTTTTTTTATTGTAAATTGTACTTTAAAAAAAATTGCTTATATGCATGCGTTTTATAAGGCGCCAATGAAGAAATGAATTGAAATGTGTTGTTAACTCTTGTATTTTTAAGCGCACATAATATCAAAAAGAAGAACATAATTAATTGATCGTATATATATATATTGTAATATTTGTGAAGTACTCATAATCACAAATTACATTTCGAAACGCAAATTGATAAAAAAAAATCTAGTTTTTAAAGTGTAATTATTTATTTCATTTTATATTATTTAAAAACAATGGATAATTTTACTTTATTGTTTATCATATATATATTTCTAATTATTTTTTTCTTCGCCACATACATAATGATTGAAGGCAGAAAATAATTTTTCTTTTCACGGAGAAAAAGTCTTTATAAATGTTTTGTTGATTGAAAATTGTTTAAAAATTCATATTTTCATTTTTTAAAGAATGATTTTACTTTTAATAATTTCTATTAGTTAATTTGTTTTTAGATGCACCATTGCTAATATTAATCATATGTAATGAAAAGCACATAGCATTATTTTTGTACACTTTGTGCGTAAATGTGACTCATCACAAAGGAACTTAAAGAATTATAGAATCTTTAAAAATTATAGAATGTTTTATTTTTATGCATTCAGTAGAATAAAAGTTCTTTTGTTTAATATTGTTCAAAAGTAAAAAAAAAAAAAAGAAGAAGAAAACATGCCGTTTATATTTTATTTGAAAAACTTTTGCAATCAAGAGATATTTCAGTCTTTTATTGCCAGTTTCACCATTACTGCTCATAATTTAGAACGACCAGTTGTATCTTTTGGCTTTTTCTTTTTCAAAAAAAAAAAGAAAAAAAAAGTTTATCTTGAGACTTGATATCCATGGTTAAAGATATATATATATATATATATATATAAGTTTCTTTTCAATAATTCCATTTTCCTTGAGCTGTATTGCTTTTTCCTTGTCAATGTTTAATACTTTGTTTATAAAAAAAAAAAAAAAAAAAGAAAAGAAAAAAGAAAGAAAGAAAGAAAGAAAGAAAGAAAGAAGTTTTTCTAGATTCGAACAGTTTTTTGAAAAATAAGAAAAATCATTTATGTTTAAAAATAGTAATAAGATATTGTGTAACACATTGTCTGAGTTGTCAGGTTATATATATTGGTTCTAACTATTTGTTAGAACCAATATATATAACCTGTTTTATAGAAAATATAATCTGTGTATAACATAAAATGTTCATTCTTTATCTCTGTCATTGCAAAAATGTGACCTAAAAGAGTTCTATTCTAGTAAAAAAAAAAAAAAAAAAAAAAAAAAAAAAAAAAAAAAAATCATGCGTTAAATTTAGATTACGAAACTCATTCCAACACTTCCTGAAATCTTTAACAAAACTTCATTATTTAGGGAAATAAGGTATTACTGTGCATAGCCAAATGTGTATTACAATAATTTTGAACAGCCCTGTGTTTAATCTGTCGGTTTATGCATACTATATAATACAAAAATTTAGTTCAACAAGTAAACGCCTAACGTATTGAAATATGCTTTCAGCAATTTATACTAATGGACGGAAAGATAATTGAATACATTGTTCTGCCCTGTAGTTTACCTAGTATCTTTATTATATGCCAGTATATAACTAATATTTAGTTCAATTTAAAAAAATTCTTAAAACTACTAAAATCACATTTCCAAAAATTATAATCCTTAGGCAACCATGTATCCATTTTTTTGCGTGGCCCTGTATAACATTTTATCTATATTTTATAAACATTCCTAAGTATATTGAATACAGTTCAGCGTAAATATACATAACATGTTTAAAAAACATCTTTAAGTAATTTACGCTAATATTCAGTAGGGTTTAGAAAATCTTGTGTAGCCCTGTATATCAACATAGCCCTGTATATTCCGCCTAAAGGGGGCATTGTAACAAAATATTTGTGTTATTTTCAATGTTTTACCATCGAGAAATGTCTGAAGTTATGAATAGAATTGAACCAAATTTTTTGTGTAAGGTCTAGCTATAGCTAGTTAGCCCTTCCTGAAATTGAAAAACATTCACCGAAGAGGGATCTGTAATAGCGATTTTTGCGCCCTTTTCAATACTGTACCGCGTAAAAGTGTATGAAGATTAGCATGGAATGAAACCAAAATTTTTCTGTAAGTGTTAGGCTATGGAAAGATAGCACTTCGTAAATTTGAAATACATCCTCCGAAAGGGGACGTTGCAACAGCAATTTTTGTGTCATTTTCGATATTGTATCACCTAATAGTGCATAAAGTTATGTTATGCATAAAATTTATCCACATTTTTTTGTGTAAGTGTTTGGCTGTGCTAATAGGACCCCCCAAATTTATATAAAAAAAAAATCCGCGGAAGGGGGTACTGTAATAGCGATTTTTGTGTCATTTTCAATATTGTACCAACGAAAAGGGTATGAATTTATGCATAAGACTGAACTATTTTTTTTTTATTTTTTTTTTTTATTTTTTGTATATTATAACTTTTTTATATGGTAAGCAGGTCCTCCCTGAATTTGAAAAAAATCTGCTGGAAGGAGCGCTGTTAAAGCGATTTCCGAACTATTTTCATTATTATACCATCGAAAAGTACAGGGTGGTCATAAAAAAACTTTGCCGACATACGGAGCTCTAGCGGTCAGTCCGCTCAACCGATTGAAACGAAATTTCAGATATAGCTATTCAGAGGTATGAGCTAGGAATTCTGTGAACGGCAACAAAATGGCGCTCACGGTTACGGTTATAGTTACAGAAACTCGAAAATTTCAAATGGCAATACCCATTTTTTTCATCGCAAAATGCTCAGCGCATGCGAATACCCTAAAGAGCGTTGGAACCGTACGTGTATCGCAAGAAACGGACATGTTATGTGGAGATCAAACTCCCATTGGGGATCGTGGTTATGTGGACCAATCGAGTTTTTTCTATGGGAGAGAGAGGATTCCCAGAACATTTTTTTGAGCGTGCATAACATGTCCGTTTCTTGCGATACACGCACGGTTCCAACGCTCTTTAGGGTTTTCGCATGCGCTGAGCATTTTGTGATGAAAAAAATGGGTGTTGCCATTGGAAATTTTCGAATTTCTGTAACTATAACCATAACCGTGAGCACCATTTTGTTGCCGTTCACAGAATCTCAAGCTCATACCTCTGAATAGCTATATCTGAAATTTCACCTCGATCGGTTGAGCGGATTGGCCGCTAAGGCTCCATATATCGGCAAAGTTTTTTATGACCACCCTGTATATAAGTTATGTAGAAAACTGAACCATTTTCTATTTTGCATCATTTTTGGCTATGGCCTGTAGATCTTTCTTTCTTGAATTTGGAAATATTTCATGGTAAAGGAGCATTGAAATTGCACATTTTGTATCATTTCTCCATACTTCAATTCTCGATTTAATGAAATCTTGGACATACGCTGTAAAAATTTATAGGTTAAAAGCAAACTTTGATACTTATCATCGTGCAATATAATTAAAAACAGACATTAATCTCATTTAAAACATGATAAAACCCAATGTTTCGTATACAATCCAATGAGCCCAATGTTTACAGCGATCCAAGATTTCATTGAATTTTTTACTCCGACTGAGTAAGATGGATTATCTTAAGACTTTGAAGAAGTATAAAATTTCCCGTTTACGTTTAGAATGGTGTCAATATGTTGTAGAGTGTGGTCTTCTCCTTTAATGTTATCTAATACCTATGAAGATGATTCATGGATTGAGTATCAAACGTTGGGTTTTATCATGTTTTAAATGTAATTAATGTCTGTTTTTAATTACATTCTACGCTGATAAGTATCAAAGTCTGCTTTTAACCTATAATTTTTTTACAGCGTAAGTCCAAGATTTCATGTGTAACTACTTTTTTAAATATTAAGATATACGTATGAGATATAAGAAAGTTTTGGCTTGGCACATCCAACTAGTTTCCCTTGAGATGCAAATTCAACCGAAATATTTCATACATTTCTGTGCAGTCAAGAGGCTATGTTGTTGATTTCTTTCCTCTTACAAAAGAATACTTTAAAATTTTCTTCGAGCTGAAATGACTTTTTATTATTTACGTTTAAGAATATTTTGATACACCATTGGTATTTTTAATAGCTTTTTTAAATAAGAAAAATCATTATTTTTTAAAAATAAATAGGAAAAAATAAATACGCCGGATGTTTGTCTTTAAATTTTTAGGTGCCTAAATAGATATTGTTCAACTTTATTCTGTTTCGATAGTACAGTAATAAAATTAAAAATCATGCCAAAATCTAATCATAGAAACACCTTCCAGCGCAATATCCCCAAATTGATTTGGGACTTACTGACCATAATTAAAAGTAAGGAAATTTGGTACAGTTTTGTGCATAACCTCATACACTTTTTGACTCCACAATAATGAAAATGTCACAAAATTATTATTTTAGCACTGTCTTACCGTGTGATATTCACTAACTGAATTGAGACCTGCTGACCATAAATTAAAACCTATATAGAAAATATGGCTCAGTTTTGTGCATAACTAACATACCCTTTCTGAAGATATAATAATGGAAATGGCACATGAAATAGCCATTGCATTATCAGCAACTAACGAAATATACACAAAATAAAATGGAACATCCTGTCCATAGTAAAAAAAAATATATATCAAATTTCGTTCAATTCTGCCAATAACTTAATATATTTCACCATGATAAAGTAATGAAAATGTCACAAACGTCGCTATTACAGTGCTCCGTTTCGGTGAAATATCCCCAAATTCAACTGGAACTATCTATTCATAGCCAAAAACATATACAGGGTGTCCCAAAAGTTATGGGACAAACTTTAAGGGGGGGAGATAGGAGACATCACAAGGATGCAGTTTTACATAGCAACCCATGGCTGGAAACGTTTTCCTGGCACGGTACGGACGACACAAAACACAAGAAAGATCGGACACGAAAAAGAGGAGAAAACATGCTTATTATCCTTAATACAGCGAAAAATTAAGAAAGGGGAACATTAAAGAGACAATGATCGTCATCAAGACAGGTGTTCAAAATTACGATCCCGGGCCGTGATGCACGGAACGCATCTCCAGCGCATGAATTATCTAATAATTTCGAAAACACCAAGAATTTTCCCAACAGCTGCCACGATGAGTGTAACAAGTTCCACAGCACTTTCCAGCATTGTCTCAGTATTTTTGCAGCACTGAGAATAATAAACATGTTTTCTTTCCCTGTTCGTGAGTTTTCTTTCTTGTGTTTTGTATCGTCAAAACCGCGCCAGGAAACCGTTTCAGACCATGGGTTGCTATGTAAAACTGAATCTTTGTGATGTCCCCTACCCCCCCTTAAAGTTTATCTCATTACTTCTGGGAAATCCTGTATATGAATAGTCCTGTATATAGTTATCCATAACTTCATGAACGATTCGATGACACAATAATTAAAAGTGACACACAAATTTCTATTACAGTGCCTCCTTATGGCATAATAACACCAAATTCAAATATGGCCTGCTGCACATAGTCAAAAACGTATGTATTAAATTTGTTTCAAAATATGTATAACTTCATACACTTTTCCATAATACAATAAAGAAATTTGCTCAAAAATCGCTATTATATGTCCACCTACAGGCAGAATATTTCCAGACTTAGCTGAAATATGCTGCTTATAGCCGTAAACGTATATGTTAAATCTTATTCAAGTCTGTGGATAACTTTAAAGCATTTCCTATGATACAGTGGAGACACAAATACTCACATACAGGGGTGTAGTCGTAAAAACAACAGGGGACGCCTCTAAGCAGAGGGTATACGCTCAAGGCAGAGGGTATCCCCTAAAGTGTGTATACTATAGCTTTATTGAGAAACAGAGGGTGTACGGTATTACTTTAAAAAACCCAGAAGGTATATGGCGTATACCCCCGTATAAGCTCCACTATATCTCTGCTCACATATACATAGACGAAAAGACAGGCATTTTATAAAAATATGTTTTTGGGATCTCTGGCTCCCTAAAACATGTAAATCTGACAAAAACAGGAAGTAGAAAAATCTTTCAATTGCGATACTTAAATAAATGTATCAGAAAATTGAACAACTGTTTTCAAGCAAATTACATGAACAAATATATTTGTTTCCTTCGTGTGGATTTTTATGTAAATTTATGTAATGTACAGTAAGTTATACGATATCTGTATGTGAATATAGGCGTGATAAAAGCGAAAATATATTTGCGGTTTCCTGTCACCATTGTTACGACTTCGGTGTATAAAAGACGCATTTCAAGTTTTAAGTGGAGAACACATGACCGTTATCGAAGGATATGTGTGAAATAAAAGTAATATGTTTTAATCTCAAATTAAACTAGTCGTTGGGGGCCACCGTAATACTTACCCATCATGGATATGTATATGAAAATAAAACATGTGAAAACTATTTATACAATGCATTGCAATTCATAAACAAAATTTAAATATTGTTAATATACATAGTAATGCTATATTAAAGAACTGCTGATTACCAATTTCGACAAATTATATAAAACGCCAAACTACTTAAGTAGTACTAAACTGCGTAAAAGAAACATCCTTATAACTCCAAAAATAATAATTCTATTAACTAACAATTAACTGCGTCGGATTAAGCTTCTCATTTTCAATTAAAATATACCTCTGAATTGAAATTTAAATGAAATACAGGGTCATAAAAAATCGAAGAATGTGGAAAACATGATTGCAGATATCTCAGCAACTAATAATCCGATCGACTGCGTTCTATATGCAAAATGTGTGTTATTTTATTGCTTTTTATGTCCATTCCTTAGAACAAAAAAATTCGAAAATTTTTATATAACTTTCATCAGAACGAATTTTTCGAGAGCCCGAAAAAAATAGTTCTGGATAATCGAGGTTGCTGATATTAAATAGGCTTTGTCCCATTCTTACATACTAACTACATACAAAATTTCAAATCTCTATCTCAATTTGTTTGGGAGATAGAGCGTTTACAGACAGACAGACTGGCAGACAGACTGGCAGACAGACAGACGGACGGCAATTTTTTTTTCTAAAAATATGTTTTTCGGAATCTCCACTATCTAAAACGAGTAAATCCGTCAAAAACATTTTTGCGATTTTCAAAACGATTGCAAGACTTACCCTATCCTACGTATGAGGGTAAGTAAAAGTATTTAATAACCTTACCACTGCTGTATAACACAAAATTATCTATTGAGCATTTTTCTCATTTAATTTTATTTTTTAAATAAAATTTTAATAAAAAAATTGCTTGACTTAAAGGCTTTGATAATTAATGAAACAGCTTTAAGCTTTGACGAAATGAAAAATAATAAAATTCTTTGGATTTAAAAGGCGAACTTTCAAAAACTTTCACTTAGATTAAATCGGAGATTAAAATTTAATTAACTCAAGTAGGATTCAAAATTTACTTTTTTATGAAATAGTCTTTCAAACTTAAGCAAATTCTAAGAAAATATAATTATGAGCTCAATTTAAAAAGTTTCAGAATTAAATTACACATAACATTAGATTACTTGTCCCTTGGTCAATAAATCGCCTTTTCATTCTAATAATAATATTCGAAATAACTTTTTAAAAAAATAGTTCGAAATACAGTATTTTATGAAGTTTTATCCAATTTTTTTTATTAGAAAGAAAATATTTCATTTAAAATTATTACGTATAATGCAATTTTGATTAATTAAATAATTTATTTATTGTTACCATATGGTATTATTGAAATATGTTGAAGATATATAGTCACCGTCAAATGATAAACAGATAAATCACACAATCCGTTTAAATGTGATATTGATTATAAAATTGTAGTTAGGATTAAAATTATGCTGAAATTTTCAAGCGTATTCAGACCTGTTCCAATGATGCTTAGCCAATCAGATGCGTCAGCATAGGATTTGATTGCTGCCTTCACAAAACATAATCACGTTTTTAACTTTTGCCGGGCAGGAAAATTTGTTCGTAAAATGATAAATTTTTCATTGACACCGTAATTTACAAATGATTTTTTTTATAAATTAATTCTTAACCAAAGTCTTCCTTTTAAAAGCAGAATTCTATTAAAATATTCTTAGTGGCTATGGCAAGTTTGGCACTAAAAGTAGGCGTTCCCCGAATGGGACCACTGTACCGGAAGAGGGAGTTTGTTCTTATTGCGTTGCACAACTTTTGATAAAAAAGAACTGATTTCTTTTTCGAACTGTAACACTTTCGAGGCCATGTCTGATATATGGTTCGCCAAAAAATATTAGTAATAGCTGTAACAGCAACATGGTATATAAAAAAACTTTAGTTTTGATTTATTTTCAAAAGATAAGCCAGAAATATCTTATAATGTGTTCCGCGTTGGCAGTGTGTTACATTTTTAAATTCAGATTGCTTGAATGCCATCACTATTGCGAAATTCTACTTCTTTTCGCCTATATTTGCGACACTACATTGCTACGTGAATCTGAGTAGCGTAGGTGTGCTCCAGTCCTCCCAGATTCTAGTTCCTCTAGTTTTGAATTATCCACGGATCTTTCTTCCATAATATCATTGCCAAACCAAGATTTTTTCATCACGTTTTTATTAAAAAATAATCATTTATATAAAGTCAAGTTATAGTTATTGATCTCAACGTTGGGTAACACTGCATAGATATGTTTTTTCTGACAATAAATGAAAATGTATAGAATTTCTTTGAACCTTTACTTGACAATTGTCTTTCAATATTGCAGAATTTGCAAAATGAACATTTGTTGGAAAATAAGGGAATGTAATGTAAAAGTTTCTGTACCAAAGTAATAAAAGGAAAAATCTCTTCAAACGTTTTAATACAAATTTGATTAAGTGATATAATATACATCCTTTCACTCGGGAGTTAAAAATAAGAATATATTTTATTTACATCTGTAACTAATATGCTAAACTGTATTATTTCATTGATGATTTAGTTTAATAATTTAATATTTAAAACCAAAATATAATTCTTTTCATTAAGGTTTAATAATTTGCAGAAAAAAAGTTCACAACTTCATACAATATTTAGAATTTTATACTCATTTTCACCCACGTAGTTTTAACTTTCATACGCTGAATGGGTCTAATCGACCCATAACTATAATTTGTTTTATGCGATTCGAACCAGAACTTTTTTTACAAAGAAAGTTACATAAGAGATTCAAAGTTTGTCAAATATATTAAAATGTTTTAAATAACAATTCTGGTGTGAAATGTTTTTAATCAAGATAAGGTAAAATTTGAACAGGGTAGGAAGGTTAAGTATATTTTCTTCAAACAATGTTTATTGGCCTTTTTCCTAGTATTCCTTGTGCTTACCTTATAGAATACGGTATTTTTTATTCCGAGAAAAGTATAATCATAAAGAAAATAATACAATTGCTCCTGTAAATACTAGCAACAATTTCATTTTCGGAATCAAACACCCAATAAATAAACGGCTATTTGAAAAAAAAAAAAAAAAAGCTACAGTCAACTAAAGGTATAATTTTTAGAGAACTGAAAAAAAAATATTGTTGTTTTAAACGCTGTCTGTTTAGAATACTGAGTTGTGTATATCCAGTGTATGACTGTAAAACTGAAGCCTTTTGTGCACAGAAACATGAGACTATCCGGTAATAACGAAATTCCGTGGATAATTTGATACTGCCAATTTGATGACTGAAGTCTTTTTTGCATGAGACGATTTTAGAGTGCTACACTCACACACACATACACACACACACAAAAAAAAAAACATTTATATATACGCATTTTTTAAAAAAATTAATTAATTCTATTTTTTTTAAATAATTAATTAATTGTAAAACTAGCAAACATTAAAGAAAAAGATAAAACGACTTTACAATAGGGAAACTCCATAAATGCCTGTATGATTTTACCGTAATAGCTTTATTTATTTATTTTTTATTTATTTATTTATTTTATTTTATTTTATTTTATTTTATTTTATTTTTTTTTTATTTTATTTTATTTTTTTTTTTGACTCGCAAAAAATTCTGTTCAAACTGAGAAAGACTCTGATTTTTTAAAATAACATTGCGTTTTTAAAGTGATATATTACCTTAAAGATTTATTTAAATTTCCTTATTATTTAACAAAGTGACTGATTATTTCGAACAACATAAAAAATCGGAAATTGTACACTAAACGTGGCAACGTGGAACGTCAAAGTGATTTCGTATTATAATTAAGTTTATAAAATTTATATTTAGGTCTTGTAGTAATAAGTGCTACACTCTGATGAAAAAATGCATAAATACAAAATTTATTTCGATTAAATACATTGAATTCATTAACACGAAATAGTATGACTCCATGTTAAATACGATGTAATCACCACGACAATATTGACGCAATACTTACCATGGGATATTTTTGAATTATATAGGTATGATAGGATTTAATTGAAGAAAAGAACTTTTATTAATATCTTTTTAAGTTTTCATTCGTTTTTCATTATATTTAAAAGGACTCTACAGACTCTGCAACAATTATATATATATAATTAATTTCATAAACATTCATTTGGGTAGTTTTTGCGCTGTTATATGTGGTCAGAAGAAGAGATATAAATTAAAATATGATAATAAAATTTAACATTAGAAGCTTTAAATTTTGAATATTTATAATTAAAAACTCTAACATTCAAACGAGTTGAAATTTAATTTCTAAGCATAGTTTGAAGAAAGAAAATTGAGTGTTACCATTAAAAAAAGTTTTGTCTTGTTTTGATACGTAGATGCCTCCTAATCAAATTTTATATAAACTATTTTAAAACAAATTTTCTTTCTAATCGTTTGGTATCAACAATTGTCTTCTATTGCAATTAGTTTTAAAATTAGTAATGACTTTTTTATTTCTTTTACCTCGCCTAATACATTTTCATGAAACATCCTGTATATAGAAACTTTAGACTTCAGTAATATCTTGTTGATTATTTAACTACAAAGCTACAGATTTACTTAAAATCTTTAACAAAACTGTTATACATGTATCTGAGCCGAATTGTGCAATAGTTTGGTATTACAACTTCGTATATCAATGTTAAATTCTCATTACATCTGTAATCTGGATTCTAACAATATTCCTATAAACCGGATCTAATGAATACCGCTATTATGTTGGTAATAGTTACAAACAGAGATAATCTAAAGCAACCCCTCATATTTCAGCGAAATTAATAGTAACAACTGAGCTGTAAATTAGAATGTTGAATAACATAAATTAATAAAAGTTTACTTATTTAGAGTTAAGGAACAAGTGCTTCGATTCTTTTTAAATGAAAATTTGACTTAATTAAAAAAACCCAATTGTTAATATTTATTTTTTTTTTCACTTATTTTAAAATGATTATCTGATTTAAAAACCTGTTAAACAGTTCAATATTGTGAAATACATTTTATAATGCCTAATCCTAGATCTGAGAATTTTGAAAATTTAAGGATTGTATAATTTATTAATTCTAAAAATAAAGTGTAATGATTAAAAATAGTTCATATACATTTTTTAAAAATTTTAAACAGTGTTTTATAGATTTCAATGCACTATCGAGATCTATAAATTTCTCAAACTTCAAAATTTAAATCACCAGAAAATTTCGAACTCTAATCGGCTTTTTTTTTAATATACAAGCTTACACAGGAAATATTTTATCAAAATATTTGAAAGTGTAAATTTTTTTCTGCATTTTACAAATTTATTCCCTATGTAATCTATCATTAAAAAGTAATTATTTCTAAATCGTTTGAATGTGCTGACATAAGAGGGGATTACATAATTTATAATAATTATTATAATTTTATAATTATACGCATTAAATATACAGTCGGTAGAAAAAACAATATACATTTTAATTGCAAATGCTCCCTGTAAAATATGGAAAGAAAATATGCCATTTTAAGTTTACGTTAACGCGAAATATACCGGCAATCAAAAATTTGATCGATCTAAAAGTACTTTGATTGAAAGCAAAACATTTCTAGGTAAAATAATTAAAATATGATTCATGCAAAAATAAGTAAAATTAAAAAATAATAATAAATAGCTTGAAATAAAAATTCAGTTGTAAAGTATTTTTGTTCAACGTGTGTTAAATACTCAAGCGTTAAACAAATAGGCTCAGGCAGTAGAATCCACAATGAAGTTGTATCCACAAGAAATGACAATCAATGTCCTATTATGCTATATAGTCAATGATGGCTGATTACTTGCGATTTTAGATTTGTTAACTATCTAGAAAAATACTTGAAGAATTATTCTGAGCCTTTAGGTATGTAAACAGCATAATAGACGTCATACAGTTTATTAAAGTTTTTTTTTTTTTTTTTTTTGCTGAAACTTTATAGGGTAACGTTAACAAATTGAACAAAATCAAATATCTTCTGGATACGCCTATCAATCTAATGCCTCAAAAGTTTTGAAATTTTATCTAATAATTAAAAAGTTTCCAGTAGTAAACTGTGTTTATTTTTATGAGGACAGCACGTAAACACATGGAGAAATATAGGTTAATGTCGTTATAACTTGTTATAAGATAAGGTTATAACGAGAAGTTATAAAAATAATCCTAAATTTCACAAAATTCAATTTTCTCGTTCTAAACACAAAATAATGATCTTTTCAGGAACGGCGGCAAACGACATTTTACACAATATCCTGCAACCAGAATTTAATAATAATAAATATTGGATGATTTTTTTAATATTCTAGACGTTCTGTATTTCATACAATGTCGTTTTTCCATGGTTACTGTAATACATTCTTTTATGTCATATTTTCTGAAAATAACATTTTTTTTATATTAAGAAAAGTTATAACCAATACACTTAGTGAAACTTCGGATTGTATTTATAAAAACCTTAATTTCTTCACATGTAGACGTTTTACCTTCTTAAAAATAAATACAGCTTATTACAAAAAGCCTCCTAATCATGTGATTAACTTTAAACGCTTTTGCGACTTTAGTTTTTGCAGGCTAATTCAAAATATATCCGCTTTACTTCAATTTGTTGATAGTGCCGAACGAGATTTACGGGGGAAAATCGTGTATAAAACACACTGCTCAAAAAAATTTAGGGAGCAATAAAAAAATTAAGAAAACCCTGCGAGACAACCATGTATTGGTGTAATAGAAAAACGCGAAAATGGAAAAACACAAAAAGATCATTTAGGGCAACAATTTGGTTACATATAAATGATTTTTAGCATTTTTTCTAATCTTTAAAATGGACTTTTTAAAAGACAAATCGAGGTGACGAGTGATCTAAAAAAAAAAAAAAAAAAAAAAAAAAAAAAAACACGATCTAAAATGGTGCTAAATACCAGCATTTTGTTAAATAGAAATTCACCTTTTTTATTCCCTATCTATTATTTTAAATATTTTTTACAAGAAAATACTGGTTGTTATTTCTTTTGTGAAATGCATTTTTCCCTGACCACTCAACCATCCTGCCAATAAACCTGTAATCTTCTTCTCGAAAACACGTATAGGCATAAATTTTTAATCTCTGTATAGATGGAAACTATTGCGTATTGCAGATTTAAAAACAATTTAATGAAAAACTAAAACTTTTTTAATTTTATTTCGAGAAATATATTTTCTAATACGGCTGTAAAGAAACAGAAAAATGTAATCATATATGACATTTTTGCAATTTTTAAGCTGTTTTCAATATTTGGAAATAGGATATGAAGAATTGATGTTTCTAGACACGAATTTTTGCTTTTTTTTCCATGGAAGATTTTAAAATAAATATTTTATTTTATTTCGGATTCGCATAAGAATTTCTCTGCAATAAATTTTGTTATTCTATTCAACACTTCTAATAGTATTCTTCCTGAGGTATCTAAACAATTTCAAAATATACAATAATAGCCTAAATGGTACATTGTGCTTCAAAAGGCTAGTTGCTTATGATTATAAGACGAACAGACACAGGTGATACATGAAAAGAAACCCCTACACGCACCAAAATTGTGGTATACATGACAAATGTTTGACGTGTGTGCCCTTAGCCATATGCTTCAAATAACAGCAGTTATTCAGTTTTGTGCATACAGTGTCTCACAAAAGTGATGGGACGCTTGTGCTTTATAAAAAGAAACTGCAATTAAATAAATAAACAAACAAGTGCAACATTTTTTGGGTGTGTTTCATATTTAAAGTTAGTAACAATTATTACATAACGTACATTTTGTCAAAATATTAAAATATTAATTTAGTAAAAATACAATTGTTCAGAACGGAGCAAAAAATGGCTCACATAAGTGATGGGACACTTACTTTTTTAACAAATATTTATCCAAAAATTTTACTTTTTAACAGGTTTTAATATTTTGTTTGATTTCCTTTTACTTTTAAAACATGATTTAATCTTTTTGGGATGGATTCGACTAATTTTTTTGTGATTTCTGGAGTGATTTTACCCCATTCTTCTTGAAGCACCGATTTTAGTTGTTGTTTTGAAGAAATGGTGTGTTTGCGAATTTTTGATTCTAATTCTTGCCAAATGCTCTCTATGGGATTTAAGTCTGGAGATTGTGGTGGTGTTTTTATCATTTCAGGACAGTTATATAGCAGCCAGAGTCTAACGTTCAGAGCAGTGTGCTTGGGGTCATTGTCCTGGTAGAATTTAAAATCGTTATGAAGGTTGAACTTTCGTGCTGAAGATTTCAAATTTTGCTTTAAAATATCAATATACTTGTACTGATCCATTATACTGTCAATAAAAACAAGATTACCAACTCTAGCGGACAACCTACACCCCCATACCATAACTCCTCCTCCACCATGTTTTACTGTTGTACCAAGTTCTGTTTGCGAAATTCTTCCCTGGGTTTTCTCCACACCAAGATTCTACAGTCAGAACCAAATATATTAAACTTACTCTCATCAGCAAATATAGCTTTATTCCAGTAATCAGAATTCTTATTTATGTTGGATTTTGCGAAACCTAGTCTGAGATTTCTATTCTTTTTACGTACGAAGAATTTTTTCCTGCCTACTCTACCGTGATATCCAGCAGATCGAATTACCCTTCTAATAGTCTCAGGATTAACAATTATTCCATATAATGCTTGTAAATCAGCAGCAACTTTTGAAGCACTATTTCTTAGATTTTTTTTTTTGATATTTCGAATAATAATTCGCTTTATTCCATTGGATAGCTTTGATGGTCGGCCAGGTCTTCTTTTATCCTGAATCATATGATTCTTTTTATATTGTTTAATGATACTGAAAACTGTTGAACGACTCAAGTTAACTGTTTCAGCAGTTTTTCTAATAGATTTTCCACGTTCAATATGCAAATTAATAACTAATTTTCGAATTTCAGGCGAAGTTTCTTTTCGTTTAGCATTCATGGCTACACAGAGCTAAAAAACACAAAAATTCCAAAACAAACTGGAGAGAAATACTGCAGACGATTTTACAAATTATTGCCAATTTCTTTTAAGTAAAAATAAAACCCCCAAAAATATTTTTATTGCTTATTTCAAACGATTTTTGTTGCATATATAATGGTGTCCCATCACTTATGTGAGCTATTTTTTGCTCCGTTCTAAACATTTGTATTTTTATTAAATTAATAATTTAATATTTTGACAAAATGTATGTTATGTAATAATCTTTACTAAATTTAAGTATGAAACACACCCACAAAAAAATGTGTACATGTTTTTTTAATTTATTTGATTAGTTTCCTTTTGTAAAACACAAGTGTCCCATCACTTATGTGAGACACTGTATGTAACTTGTCGTATCAACCTGCGATAATTTGCAGACTAAAATGTGTGGAGCACTTCATTTTTTTCCCTGGCTGTTCATTTGAAAAAACCATTGTTCATATTTTCCTGAAACTCTATTTTTATGTAAGATCTTTTAAAAGTAAATGGAAAAGTAACCTTCTTCTTTAAATTACGCATCGACATAAATTTTTCATCGTTGTGTAGATGATACCTATTATGGATTTGCAGACTTCAAAACAATTTAGCGCCAAGATAAAACTTATTTATTTTATTACGAAAAACATATTTACAAATACTGAAAGAGAAAGAAGTAATCTTATATATGACATTTTTACATTTTTTATTCTATTTTCAATATTCGGAAATAGGATAAGAAGAAACAAAGTTTCTAAACACGTATTTCTTTTTCTGTCTTTTTTTAAGAGTTTTGAGGTTATTCCATATTTCTGCATGAAAGATTTTATTGTATATATTTTATTTTGTTTCTTCTTCTTATATGAGGTCTATTTTGCATTAGTTTTTGTTAGACTTTTTATTATTTCTAACAGTTTTTTTCATTAATATATAAATAGTTTCAAAATATTTTTTGATTATGGATATTTTTTGCATGAAAAAAAATGTTTATAAATTTTATAAAGAATTTTCAGCCATGTAGTTCCATGTAAGTTCGTCAACGGAAGCAAACATCTTCTTAAAGGAATAATAAAAATATTGTGCTCTGTTTAGTCCCACAACATGGACTATAAAAGCAGGGCTCCCAAATGGTCCGCGAACTGAACATCAGTATTTTTTAACAGAAAATTTCATGATACGTTTGCGCTAGAATCAACTTCCAAAGGTGGGTTCTTGACAATTTGCACGAAAAATCTAAAAGAAAATTTCTCTAAGAAAATTCTGATGTTCAGTTCGCGGACCATTTGGGAGCCCTGTAAAAGCAGTAAGAGAGAATAGACTTATTGTGTTAAAAAATCTATTGATGGGTAAGAACAGAAGTGAAACAAATGGTTAGAAAATACCATGAAGCAGAACAATATAATTGGAAACTACGATGCCACAGAAGATTCTAGAAGGAAAGAAAAAAAAACTTTTCACTCAAATGCAACCTATTAAAATATAGATGAACTTGAAAGTAAAAGTTTATATGAAAACTTTTTTAAGACTGTGAGTTAGAAAAAAACTTAAATATTTTCAAACTATGCGTTTTTGTCTTTTGTCAAAAGTCTTGCTGCCATAAACACGCGTGTAAAATTTATGCAATGTATTTTCATTATTTCATAGTTAAAACTAAATTTTTGGAATACCTAAATAATATTTTATGTATACTGAAAATTCCAAACGAGTTATTAAAAAAATCGAATATCATATTTTAAATTTTTTGCAGTTTTATTGGCTTTTGTTGCATCGCATATAAATATACACAAATATACATTGTATGTGATAACATAATTAAAATTAAACTACATTGTATAAAATGCATCGAACGGGAAATGCACTGAATTCGTGTAAAAATATGAAAAATATGAGATAAAATGTGAAAAAAAGAAGCTATGAGTCTTTTATAGATTTTTCAAAGGAACAACATAGGCACAATTCATTTTATTATTCAATAATTATAGGACATGCCAGAGATATTAAACTCATAAATAAATAAATAAATAAATAAATAAATATAACATAGGTCATACAACAACTCGCTTAAAGATTAAAATAACGAGAATTACATCATTTGCCATAAATAAGGCAGTGCAAAGCAATAGATTACTGGCACTTCGATTAACACGAAATTACAAAATAAATTTTAACAGCTTAAAAGAAGTCTAATAAAATATTTTAAATGAAAAAAATTCGGTATATTTCTTAATTAAAATCGATATTTATTTGTTCTTTTACCCCAGACAGTATACGAGTGTTGAACACGAGTTTTACGGGTTGAATTGCTCAGTTTTTATTTGTCTGCAAATCGTAAATTTACAGCACTTGATAAATTGACTCGCGTTTCCTCAATAAATTTTTGGATTGCTTGGATCTTTTAACATCAAAATACTTAGCTTAGTTTCCCGTAGATAACCCGCAACTCAAATAATTCTGTTTCGACCCAGAAATTTTCAAATATAAAATGTAACATTTTGCATTGCAGTATATATGTATCTTAAATTACTGAATTAATTTTCTGAGTCGAAACAGAAATGTTTGAGCTGCGGGTTATCTAGGGCAAACTGTGATATACAGTCGTAAATTTTGTAACTTATTTCAATCTTTTATTTCATAAATGTTGAGCATTTGATTTCATGTGCTCTTATAATGCATACATGGTTCCTGTGGTGTCGTTATTTTTAAAGTTGTGTACCAGTTTTTATAGAAAAATATAGTTCAAAACCTCGAAACTTCGCTTTTATTTAATCAGATATTTTCTATATGAAATTATTGGTACAGAAGAAGAATTTTTCCATCATGAAATTCCAAGATCAGAACAAACCCTGGTGTACAACACCCTAAAAAATCTCTGCGTTCACTAGAAAGATTGTCTGCTGCCAATGACTTATGCCATATTTCTGTTAAAAACAGAATTTCTTTATGAAGTTTAATAATAATTACGAAAGTATTTAAAATAAATAAATTAAATACCTTTAAATAAAAATTCTGGTGTGAAATAGTTTTCTAAACTTGAGTAAATTCTCCGGCCTTACTAATGTTAAGAATTTTATTTCAAAAATATTTTATATTGTTTTAGAAATGGAAATAGTGTTGGATAAAAACATATTATTTTAACAATTTTTCAAGCGACAAAGTTAGCTATTGTGTTCAGGTGCAGGTAATGTTTCCTGACAATTATTCAACAAACTATCTAATTGAGTTCATTGCAATCTACCGTGTTCATTATTGTAGCAACTGGTAAACTATTAGGTTTAACTAATTGGGGAATAGCGATCCGTATTCATGCCGCATGAAGCGATCAGAATCATTGTTAATCCTTCTTAAATCCTTGTTAGTTGTAGCCAGAAAAATAATAAGAGTATTAGTGTATCTAAATTCTAAAATTATAGTATTTTAGAGAAAATGTTTTTATTTTAAATCTCTCAAATGTTGCAATTTAATAAAAAGAACATTTTCTGTATTAAAATACTGGTACACTACCTGGCCATTGATTATCGTTCACTTGCGATTTTAGACATTTTGTTAAATATCTAGAAAAATACATGAGGAATCATCTCGAAACTCTTAGTGTATAAATATAATAGTATAAGTCATACATCTGCGTGAAGATTTTCTCCTGTAACTCCATAGGGGACCGTCAACAAATAAAAAAAATGAATATCTTTTGAATAACCCGTCAAAATTGATGTAACAAAAGCGCTCAAGCTCTAGATTATGATTGAGTGTCTTATTGTTATACAATGTGTTCATTTTTATGCAAATAGCATGCATACTCGCAGAGTAATTAAGGTTTTTATAAAAATGGTCCCAAATTTTTCCAAGTTTTTTCCTTATAATTTTCAGAGTTCTTAATACAAAATAATATTTTTTTTTCTGAAAATATGACAAACAACATTGCACACAATACCCTATAATCAGCTTTAAAAATAATAAAAATTGTATAAAAAATGAGTAGGTTTACTGAATAATTTTTTACTGCGCATGCGTCAACGATATCAAAATTTCATTTGCATATTATGTTAGCTAAATATATAGAGCAGCTTTTGTGAAAGTCTCAAAATCATAGCTTTAAAATTCTGAAATTAATCGTCTATAGAAAAACGACAAAATCCGTTGTTTCCAAAATGAAGCAAAAAAATTAGGGATTTTATCCAAATGTAGTAGTACATTCCGTATTGTGTACTTTATATTGACACTAATTAATGAATATATGGATACAACCCCTCTTGTTTTTGCTTCATTTTAAGAATAACGGATTTTCAACTTATTCAATTGACGATTATTTTGATAATTTTCAAGTTATGATTTTGCGACTTTCACAAAAGTTGCTCTATACATTTAGCTAACATAATATGCAAATGAAATTTTAATATCGTTGACGCATGCACAGTGAAAAATTATTTAGTAAACCTACTCATTTTATATATAATTTTTATTATTTTTAAATTCTGATTACAGGGTATTGTGTGCAATGTTGTTTGTCATATTTTCAGAAAAAAATATTATTTTATATTAAGAACTCTGAAAATTACAAGGAAAAACTTTTATAGGACCATTTTTATATAAAGCTTAATTACTCTGCAAGTGTGCATGTTATTTGCATACAAATGAACACAGTGTATTACAAAAAGGCACTCAATCATAATCAAGTGTTTGAGCGCTTTTGCTACATTAGTTTTGACAGAGTTATCCAAAATATATTCATTTTTTTTTAATTTGTTGACGGTCCCCTATGGAGTTTCGGGAAAAAATCTTCACGGAGATGTATGACTTATACTATCATATTTATACACTAAGAGTTTCGAGGTGATTCCTCATGTATTTTTCTGGATATTTAACAAAATGTCTAAAATCGCAAGTGAACGATAATCAATTTCTAGGTAGTATATAATAAAAGCGAACACTTAGCAGCTCTGGCGTACATTAATCTTTTAACATTCGTTAGTTTCAATTATTCGCATCACTTAAATTTTTTGCATTCAATATCGCCCTCTACTGCGTCAACGTTGCACTACCACACCCAAAATCCCATACGAAACCTGCTTATTTAATTTGCTTTTACATCCTTTACATTTCTGATGCATAATTTCAAAACATCCTGTATACATAAACATTTCAAAGCTGATTACTATGTACAATTCACGAATACCAGAATTACGTGTATAGTCATGTTTCAACGAATCATACCAATAACATATTTTTTTGTTTTAATTATTATTATTAATTGCATTGAGATATATAAATATTACTCGTTTACCTTTTGTAAAAATTTCGTATTTTGATATTTACTTTCAAATTACGCCTGTATATTTCTTTAATATGAGTGTGGAATGTTTTTTCTTTCCAAAGAATTTTATTTGAATAAAATATCTAAAATAATGATAATAAATGCGGTGGTTTTGCGGTTCAAAACACCATTGCATGTAGCATAACGCTATCAAAACTATTTCAAGAATACACATTTCCTTGTTATACAGTAAGAAACGTTACTAGTTAATTAATCACAATGATAAACAGATATTTTAAACTAAACTGATTTTTTCTCTGAATTAATTAAAGTTTCTCAGAAATAATTGCTCAAAACAAAACTTTGAAAATTACAGTTGCATTAAATTGTCTGTTGATAATTACTTCTTATACTAGTTTTAATTATTTTAATAAAAATATTCAGGGAATGTGAATATAAACATGCTGTTTATCAGCATTTTTTACTAAATGAAATTTACATTTAAAATTATTTATTTTTTATATATGTTACAGGCCAAACCCGATTTTAGGCCAAACTAGATTGGCCTAGGACAGACTAGTCTATCCTAACACCCATCGGATAAACTAGTTTTTCCTAGGCCAAACTAGTCTATCCTAACGGTCATCGGATAAACTAGTTTTTCCTAGGCCAAATTAGTCTATCCGAAAGCCTACCGGATAAACTAGTTTTTCCTAGGCCAAACTAGTCTATCCGAACGCCTATCGGATAGACTAGATTTTCCTAGGCCAAACTAGTTTGGCCGAACGGTCATTAGGATAAACTAGTTTAGCCTGCTATTCATTAGTTTGAACTAGTTTATCCTAGGCCGATCTAGATTGTCCTAGGATAATTCAATTTGGCGTGATTTTATTGAATCTAAAGAACGCCATGGCGCCAACTTTCTAGTTTTGATCTAATTTATCCTAGGCCGATGCCATTTGATGCGATTTTAACTTACAGACTATCAAAGCCTGAGAGCTAATGTGCTGGCATATTATGTTAGTGTGTATGTAACCATGTACGTATGTACGTACGTATGTATGTATGTAATGCAGTAATGTCTGATAGAAATATCCGATTTGCTTCAAATTTTGGACAGATTTATCCTGATAACGAACTTCCCTGATTAATTTCAGGAGTTCATTGGATAAGCATAAGGGGAGCGGAACAAAAGGCTAATCTGCACCCCCTCCCCTCCTTAATTTAGATAAGTCAGTTTTTCATGCAAAAATATAAGATTTTATTAAAATTTTAGGCATAAGATCATTTTGATTAGGCACCTCAATGATTAGTTGTGGGTGTTCATTGTTTACGTATAAAGAAAGGAAGAATGGGGGGTAACCCCCTTAATTCATGTAAATAGGTTTTTCATTCGTAACAGACATTGGTTTTTCCACACATCACTTCACTCGAAATTTTTCATATTAAAAAACTAAATATCCGACCCCTTTTAAAAATAAGAAAAAGCTTAAATAAAGCATGACACCTAAAATATAGGATGGGGGGGGGGTAGAGTAAGGGGACGCTTGAATTTTTTTTAAAAAGCTCAGATTTTTTTAACGTTTTATCTGCTAATTAAATATTACCCTTATTTGAAACTTTTAGAAACATAGTAAAACATGATGTTAAATATTTAAGAAAAAGGATGCCGCATCAAATTTCGTGCATTAGTTCTACAATTTCAACTCCTTCAAAATTTATGGCACAGACAGTCAGACAGAGTCATAGACTCACAATTTGAAGAACATGTTTTTTGGAATCTTGGACTACTAAAACGTGTAAATGCGTCAAAAACCGGAATTAAAAAATTTTCACAAATCAAACACTTATTGTAAATACAGAAGAAAGTAAAATAACTAAAAGAATGAATTTTAAATGAACTTCGCTTATTTCAATAGATGTGTTTGAGCTGACTGGATTCATTTGAAATATTTTGAATTTGAGCTTAAACTTGATTAATTTTTGAGAAATTAAATTTGAGTTTGAAATAATTCTTTTTTTTTGTGAGCGTGCCAAACAATGGTTGGCATTAATTACAGCACGTCAAATTGAATTGGCCTAGGATAAACTAGATTGTCCTAGGATAAACTAGATTGGACTAGGCTAAACTAGAAGATTGGCGCCGAAGCGGTCTTTGGGATCAATAAAAACACGCCAAATTCAACTGGCCTAGGACAATCTAGATCGGCCTAGGATAAACTAGTTTAAACAAATGAACAGCGGGCTTAACTAGTTTATACTAATGACCGTTCGGCCAAACTAGTTTGGCCTAGGAAGATCTAGTCTATCCAATGGGCGTTCGGATAGACTAGTTTGGCCTAGGAAAAACTAGTCTATCCGATGGGCGTTAGGATAGACTAGTTTGGCCTAGGAAAAACTAGTTTATCCGATGGGGGTTAGGATAGACTAGTTTAGCCTAGGAAAAACTAGTTTATCCGATGGGCGTTAGGATAGACTAGTCTGGCCTAGGCCAATCTAGTTTGGCCTAAAATCGGGTTTGTCCTGTAACATATATATGTATAAACTGCTACAGAAAATTATTGAAATTTTTAAATACGTTGTATAACTCATATCTTTTAAATCATTTCTTAAAATTGTCTGCGATATTAACAGAATTTCCAATTATTCATGACAAAATCTAGTATATAATTGCATTTCAATAAATTTAAAACTAATAAGAAATATTTGTTTTGGAATTTTGGGGAAGTAATACTAGGAATTTTTACGTGTTTTTAAAATTAACGAAAAATGAAAAAACATATTTTAGTTGTCATTGTTATTCAAAAAACATTTTCCCCTTGAGATGGCATGATACGTGCCTGTAAAATTCTACAATGAGGCTCAGTTACTGAGCCTCATTGTAGAATTTTGAGGCTGAGTGGTTAAAACGCTGCACCGCTAATCACTTGAGAATGTAGGTGGATTACGCGTTGGGCTCCCGCTGGCTCCATTACACAATCTTTGTGGAGTTCTCAGGTGTAATTCTTTACTTTTGTAAAAGGTCCCCGCTTATTTCTGATGTCAAAAACGTCACGATGGATTATAGCTCATCAGCTTCTCGATTTATCCTAAAAGCGTTTACCAAAAGCCAATTAAATACCGCGATGCTTGAGGAAAAATTGCGAGTGGTTATTGTGCTATCACGTCCTTGTATGTTGATGATGGCTTATAAGCGGGCACCTGATGTCAAGCACACAAATCAGATGTACGTGTTATATAAATATAAAAATAAATAACCATTTGCGACCATAATATATATAAAATTTTTCATGAAAGAGAATACACAATTCATAAATTTAACTCCTTCCCCTGCCATATTATTCGGTTTTTAAATGTGTTCATTATTATATAAATACGTAGGAACTATAGACATTCGTCTGGTCTGTCCATCCTTCTGTTTTAAGTCTGTCCACACATATCTGCATAAGAAACTAGCCAAAACGAATGACTTGAATTGTAATATATGTAACAGTTACAGAACTTCAAATTACTTGAAAATCGAATAAACACTCAAAAAGATATTAGTAAAAATTATTATCTACTAGTTCCAACTAAACGTAAATAATTCAATGATATCCCATGATAAATAATAATTCTTGGTTGCCATAGTGATTATGTTCTACTTAAGATAGAGTCGTGTTATTTCCGTATTACTGAGTTTAATAATTACAATTGTAATAATTTTTGTATTCAGGAATTTTTGCACAAGTTTGCCACAGTTATTGCATCAACCAAATATATTCACGAATCATCTGTCATTAAAATTTATTCACGATTTGTGGCTAATTGTAACACTGTCAGAAGTTTTTATAAGCCAGCATAAACTTTTCTTCGAGTTCTCTGTATCATACATCTATTAGTAATACTTGCTTAATAATAAAATGAAAAAATATATACAGGGTGATTCAAAAAAAGTGGACAAAATGATATGATAAATCAAGCATACAACAAGGATAAAAAATCCCATAGGATCGCAAACTACTTATTGAGTCATAAATACGGGGTATTCATTCTATCTACACTTGGTTTGAAAGTAATAATTTCAAGGAAAATAAAAATATTGTAATGAAAATGCAAAGTTATGTACGTTATTTTGTGTGAAATGTGATAACGTTACGAAAAGATCTGGAAAAACCTATTGATCAAGCAATCGATGATACCGTATAAACTGATTATCACAGTTCAAAATGTGAGGTACCACGTGCATATTGCTGGTGCGCATATTGCAAACTCCTACCTTTTTTGTTTGGTGTTATCACATTTAAAACAATGGTAAGAATGTCTGTTAAATGTTTTATTACAATATACTTCAGTTTTCTGAAATTTTTTATCGTCAATCCAAATTGAGTTAGGATGAAACACCCTGTATTTGTGACTCAATAAGTTGTTTGCGGCCCTATGCGACTTTTCATCCTTGTCGTATGCCTGATTTGTCATATCAGTTTGTCCACGTTATTTTGAATCACCCTGTAGATAATAAAAAATTCCCCATTAATTATTTCCAAATTCTTATAATATCTAAAATGTCTTCTACCTTTTAATTATATCTTAACATATTTATTATATTTTAATTCCAGATATTTAATCATAATCTGTTAAAAGTAAAACTTCTAAAACCCCGTAACTTTATTTTATTCTTTCATTTGTTTTTAATATTTTGTATTTAAGTTTTAAAAAATTATTTAATATTCTACAATTCCGAGCAACGAGCTAGAACCTTGATTACGTAAGATATTCACCCGATTGGTTGTGAGAACTTATTCTTTTCTACCCGTATAATTTTTGCATCGGTTTGTTTTTCGCTTTCTAAAAAGTTAATTAGCAACGATAAACGCTCTTGTATTTTGCGTATTATTGCGTAGTTGGATATATAACGACATTGATTTGAGAGCAAGAATTCTAACTTTTGTTTGTTTCTTCAATAGTTCACGTCGCCTGAAAGTATCTTTTTGTCAGCGAGTGTCTTCTTTAGTATGCTAAAAAAAATCTATTTTCTATTCGTAATAATGTTCTGATATGAGTCCAAAACTAGTAAACTGTTTCTCTACGTTTGGCAGCAATAAAGTAATTGAAGCTCCACCTTGCTTCTATATTTCAAGAGAAAATTCCTTATGGAATTTCCAGACATTAATCCCGCTATGAAATCATGCCTCTCGACTGTCTATTGGGTTAATGAAACCAGTTTCTCACTTTTCAAAAGACATTGTGCCGCAAGTGATCCAACCAGTTATGTCTGATCTTCTTTATTGCAGAGGTAATACTTAAAGAAATTAGATATATTTTGCGCTGTTGTGGAGGAATTTATTTTTGAGTCCAGCGTTATAGAGGCCTGTGATTTAAAACGTCGTATATATATATATATATATATATATATATATATACAGTGGCGGTCAAAAGTTTCTGCCAGCTAAAGTTTTTTAGTTAATTTGTAAGTATATCCATATGAAGAGGAATGTGAAAGTGATATTTATACATTTTATTGGCATAATAGTTAGGAGCTTATTTATGAAATAACATACAAATATCAATGAATTTAATTGACAAAATTTAGTGGAAAAGAAAACGCATGTGCTCTAAAGTTTCCGGCCACCTTCGCAAGTTTAGAAAAAAAATGGTATTGTAATAGAAAATAATAGTGATCAACAACAATTACAGTTAGTATTTTATCAACATACCTTCAGTAATAAGTACTGCGACGCAGCAACGTGACATTGATACAATCAACGGTTGAAGATCGTCTATGGTAAGTTTTTCCCAAATTCTTGCAATTTTTTGGAAATTTCGCGTCACTTGTAATATTTATATTTCCGCAGTCGTTTTCCAACATATTTCCATAGATTTTCTATTGGATTAATCTCGGGCGTTTGAGCTGGCCATTTCAAAAGCGTAATTGTTTTGAGGAAATACCTTTTCTTATCAAGCTTGCCTACATTCATTACGTTGCTATAATGTTAAAACAAATAGTTGCGACCACAATTTTTCCTCTAATAAGGTAGCAAGTACAGTAAAACCTCCATAACGGACACTCCCGAATAGCGGACACCTCTATTTAATGGACAGTTTTCCGATCCCCACTCCCAAAATCTACATTTTTATATGTTTAACCTCTGAATAACAGACATTCTGAATAGCGGACACTATTTTCGGCAATAAAGAATGAAAAATATTTTTTTAACGAGAAAAAAAAAAGTAAAAAGGCCTCTAAATTTATCAGGGCAATGTATCACAATTTTTTTAATCGCAAATAAATGTAGATCGTGGTCTGGGGAAAATCACCCCTCAACGTTCAGTGTTGAATTCAGGGTGGTGCCGGGTGGGACATCTTTCAGAGCATTGAAATGTCCCCTGGGAAGGTTTTGAGATTTTGTGGTTTTAATGGTTAAAAAGTGCAAACCCTCATTCCCGCCCGGAACTCTATAATGTCTAATAATGCCACATTGAAAACAAATTACATGTAATCGCAAGCAGAAGAAAACGTTTGCAACAGATTTTTTTCCATAAGAACGTAATAAACAGAGGATGAAGGTGTGTTCAATTTGTTTCAGTTTCATTGTTTAAAAAATAATTCTAATTTTTGGTTAATCATATAATAGAGGTTATAGGACATATAAAACATTTATTTTTCTTGCATCGGTGTAGGCCATATAAAAGTCAATTCATGACACATTCAGCATTTCTTAGTGATTTTTGTATCTTTGAGGTTTTCCCAATAGCGGACACCTCCGAATAGCGGACAATTTCTGCGTTCCCGATGTGTCCGTTATTTAGAGGTTTTCCTGTATTCTTGCAAGAAATCCTTATACATTGCATCATTCATCTTGCCACGGATTTCAAATAACGGACCAACACTTTTTGAAGAACATACTCCCCACGTTATAACGTATCCTCCGCCATGCTTCATTGTAGGAAAACATGTGCCAACCGATATTTTTGTTGTTAGGTCATCGGATGTAGTGTCTGCTATCACTCCTAAAAAGTTTGAATTTCGATTGATGGAAAAATAGAACTTTTCTCCACTTTTCACTTGACCAAACTTTGTGTACCTTGGAAGACGCCAGTCAGATACGCTGGTATTTTTTTTAACCCTTGGGGGCAAGCGACCACTATATATGCCGGCACCGATTGTACTCAGATCCCGCGAGACTACCATTCATGCCGGCGCTGTTTGTACTCACATCCCGCGAGACTACCATTCATGCCGATCAAACGGAACGTTTTGTTTTTCACAGTTTAGCATATAAAAAATTTATCCTAATTCTATTTGAATGTATATTAAGGAAGAAGACTTCTCCTTCAAACTAGAAAAGCTAATGAAAACATTTTTTTTTAATCCACGCGAATTTATTTTTTTATGGAAATACTACAATGGGAAAAAGATTATTTTTTCATCACGTCTTTGTGTTTCATAAATCTTTTTACGCGTCTAGTAAAACTTTATTTTTCTTTATTAGAAAAAATTCTACTGAACTTGAGAGGGAAAATTTTGCGGTCAAAGAATAGGATCATTAGAAAGCACATTCACGTAAGTAAGCATATTAGTAAGCATATGCACGTTTACGAATGACAACATGAACATCTGATTCATGGCTTTATTTTTCGCGCTTTTATCTCGATCAGAAATACTATTTAGTTGCAAAAATCGACGTCATCAAGATTTCGTGTTTTCTTTCTTTAGAAGGAAAGATTTATCATTTTTATCTTTTTATTTTATTTCAGAAGTGCTTCGCAGTAAAAAAAAATAAGAAGAAGAAGGAAAGAAAAGTGTTACATACTGATTGTGAGAGCTGATACGCTGATAATATATTCTCAGCGCCACTAAATTAAGAATATTTTTCTGCGTTCCTCTTTTGATTTTACTTTTCACGCTTGTTTAAATTAATTCGTTTTAAATTAATAATAATTATTTACGCGATATCTTTTATTAAATTCTGACTATTTTAAAGACTATGCGCATACATTAGCATGCATATTTTGAATCAAAAATCCGTTTTAGCTGTTATAATTGAATATATTCCATGCATTACATGATTTTCAGTTATATATTTTTTTTTCAATTTCAAAAATACTTTCAACATTAATGGCATTTTTATCAGTATATTTAAAATTACTGTTTAATTTCATTCACTACTAATTACTTTTAATTTCATAACTTTATTTATAGTTTTAAATATTTAATACATAAGATATAACTAAAGATATTTTAACATCAATAAATTCTTTGATGAATGTGTTTTAATTTATTATTCAAGTTAACTCATTATTATTAAACAATCCTTATCTATCAAATTACTTATGGTATGCTATAAGTGATATATTAAAATAAAATGGCTAAAACAACTTTTGTTTAATATATCACTTGTAGCATAACATAAGTAATTTGATATTTTAAAGTGATGATTCATATTATACATAATTTTATTTAATATTTCATTTTATAATATATTACTATATATATATCTATATCTAGCTATATTGAACAAATTCAGCGAAATGCATATTTTATTTTAAAGTATAGTTTTATTAACTTTTCATTTATTACTATGCACTACTTTTTATTTGATAAATATTTTATGATTTATTATATTTTTATATATAATTTTTGAATTTTCAGAACTGCTTTTAAAGAAACATTTCAAATTTGTTTTTTATCTATGTTTCTATAATAAGCAATAAACACTAACATGCAGAAGTTTTCACACGTTTTATTTAATTAGTCTTATTTGTTAATAAAACAGCTTCATTAAAACGCTTATTTTGTTTAAGAAATGTCTTAAAAATTATTTAGAAGCAACACTATTGCTGTTTTAACAAAAATATTTTTTAAATTAGGAAAATATTTCGTTTGTTGCTATATTAAACTTACATAAGTGATCTGTGATCATACTGTACTATTTTGAGGGCTAAATAATTTGTTAAAATGTTTATTACGTATATTTAAAAAGTCATTTTTATATAAAAATATCGTTGAAAATAAGTCATTTTTTTGTGAATATACATAGCAACAACCTACTCCATGCATGTAAATTTCAAAAGGTTACATGGAAAAATGAATTTTTTACAATTTTTTAAAGAACACATTACACGAGTTAGGCTTAGCTGCGCAAAATCCTTCGGCCCTGAAGATGAAATCGAATTTCCCCGCTCCGTCCTCAGATGCGCGCTTCGAAATGCGCGCGCCGTCGCGAACGGGTTAATCTCTGAAAAACTTTTAACACTTACTCTTCCATAAGGTTCTGCATCACAGCAGCATCTTGATTAGGTAGACTGACTTATTTCAGCAATATTTTCATTCCGTAAATCGCGAAATATTGTATTGGCATTTTATGTGGGTCAAAAACTGTTTTTCCCTCTGGTACTTCCTCTTACAAAAATAGTCATTTTCCGGGATTTCTCGGGCGTTAGAAAGTCTTTAAAGTAATTGCCATCTTTATATAATTTTTAAATAACGTTTACTGTCGGTTTTTTAATTGATAGCTTTGCCGCAATATCTCGAGAAGATTGGCCCTTTTGCGACATACTAATCACTCATTTACGAACAATAATTGTTGAACTTTTCCTTTTTGTATTTAAACTATGCTATTGACTTTGATTTATTCACAAACACGCCTATAAAACACTTTACCAATAGAAAAAACTAAGGAATGATGAGTGGCCGGAAACTTTTGCACACAAGAATTTCGAATTCTGCCCCTTTCCATGAAGTGTCTTCAGTATCCATTTAAAATGATCACGTAATCAGATGACATTCACATATTCCTAACTTATGAAGCAATTTTGCTTCATCTTCTTGTATACCTTCTGGTAAATAAATCAAAGAAGCTAAGTGGCGGAAATCTTTTGACCGCCACTGTACATATTTAAAATTCCAATAGAAGGCAAACTTTTTAATTGTTCCTCTATTTAGTAAAAAAATTGAAAATAACCATTGTTTAATATTAAATATCTATATAATTCAGTAAGTTTTACAACGTAATAAATAAATTTTCAGAAGCCATCTTTCATTAAAATTTGCTAATTTGTTCACAATTTATGGATAATTTCTACACATACATAAGCTTTCATGAACAGGTGTAAACTTAGCTTCAGGTTATACTTTATCACCCATCTAATTAATTAAACCTGCTTTTATGATACACATAAAATTTATGTTACTGTTTTCCTGAATATATTTCAGGCACGAAAAATTTAATGTGAAAACATATATTTTCTCTTTCCGAACTAATTTTTACGCTAGATTAATTTTCAAACAGACTGTATTTAAAGCATCATAACATAACATTTAAAACATATATAAAGCAACGTGCACAGTATTTAATTTACATTAATCTCTAAAATAAATATTTTAAGTAGATTACCACCTTCGGGACTATCGTCTTTTACAGAATTTTTAATCTATTATCAGTGGTTTTCCAAAACAGACATTTTTGACTAATTAAATCGGGGAATGATCGGATTAAATAGGGTAAATTTACAATAAAAATCTACTGGTGAGAATAATCAAAGTTTCTGAGCCCATTAATCACCTAATTGATCAATATTTTTGAAACAAAACGTTACTAATATTGCCGGATGGGTTAACCCTTTGAAGAGCCGCCGCTTGCAGTGTGCAAACAACTAAATTTAAAGCCCAACCAGTATTTTTTCTGTCCAATTTCGATCTTATACTATACATAAAAAAGAGCTTTCTATTATTTTCAAATAAATGTGTTGGTAAATTGCGGTGTGAATTTAGTATTTCAACACTATGGGAGTTGAAATCCTTCGCCCCTGAATGGGTGAATGTAATTGAATTTTAAATAAAAAGATTGCTTATCTGTCTCTTTATGATAGTACAACAGCAGGTATATCGTGTTAAGAAAATCGTTAATATAGACTTTATCAATCACTAGTAATCACTGGTACTTTTATATTCCGGTGTCATTAGACATAGAAAAAAAAGTTCTTGTTTTGACACTTTCATTAATTCTTTCAGGGGAAGAAGAATTCTGTTCGTAAAATGATGAAGTAATGACGTAAAATGGTGACTGACACTCGAATATTCGAACGAATTTCTCTGAAAATAAAAACCGGCTATTTAGCACTTTCATTAAAAAGGCAAAATTTTAAGAAAATATTCTTGGTGTCAATCGTATGTTTTGGAATTAAAATTAGATAGCTAGACCCTCTAGCCACCACCCTTGAACGGGTTAAAAATGAGGCGGACTCACAAATGGGGAGGCAGCAACAAAAATTATCACCTCATTTTAGTTGACGGCTGAAACTTCAGGATTAAGGCTACAGTGGACTCTCAAAACTAATTTTTTTTTAATTCTCAATGAATTTTTTTAAAAATTTCTGGAAATAATCATAATATATATATCTCTTATTTCACAATTTTTTTTAAAAATACATTCAATAGTTTTTGAGATACAGATTTTTCTTTTTTTTTTTAATTAACAAAAAATGGCAATATTTCAAAATGCTCCATGCGAAATTCTTTATGCCCAATTTTTCTGATTTTTTATTTAAAATGCTCTCTATGCATGTGTTAACAAATCTTAGTAAGTATTTTTAGCGTATTACTTGTAAAACATTTAAAAAAATGATTTTAACTTCTTTTGTATTTTCCGAACAAAAATCATTAAAAATTTCATATAACTGAAATTAAAAAAAATTTACATGCGTCTAAAAAATTTATTTCTAGTAACATTTGTAAACACATATATAAAGAGCATTTTAAACAAAAAACCAGGAAAATTGGGCTTCATCTTTTTCGAATTTCGCATTAAAGAATTTCGCATGGAACATTTTGAAATCATGAAAACGACGAAAATATTCATTCTGAGAAAAACAGGTTTTAGTAACTACAGTGGTTATAATTGCTTAATATTTTCTTACTGACACAGTTTCAGCTATTAAGGAATATAATATCATTTCTAGCTTATATATAAGTGTTTTACGTTTTTTTGATAAATTCACATAAAATATGTGGCTTCGACAATAATTCATGCAAAGAACATGAAGTATCTGAATTTTAAAAAAATCTTCTCAAAAGTAACATTTTGTATTTTCTAATGAAATTTTTTCAAATTTTACCAGAAATATTCATGGTATAAATACCTCTCATTGTACAATTTTTTTAAAAATATATTAAATATTTTTAATATTTTAAATATATTATAATTTTTTTATTTACGCTAAAAAGATTGGGGACAAAAAACAATTCCTCTAAATACATTTTAAACAAACGCTTAAAGAAACAGTTAAAAGTTACAGTTAAGGTACTGTTTTGCGAAATCACAAAATTAATAATTTCAGTGCAAAATAATAACATTTTGTATGGTAAAACTAAAAACTAGGCTAAATTTTACGGATGTGAATCGGCAAAAAAGTAAACAAAGGGGCGTGTCACAATCAGCTGATTGGACAAAAATGCTTCTAACTTCAGTAAAAAGAGTCGAAATTGAAAAATACTTTTTGTATTCAATAGCAGGGAGTTCATATAATGTTATTATGCTAAAAATGAAAATTCGACAATTTGATGATTTTTTGCGATTTTGAAAATCCACTGTAGTCTTAATTAAAACTGGATTAGGATATTAGAAGTGGTTTAGTCGTTAAGTGTTATTTTGCCATTCTGTTTTCCTGTTCCTAGCTCCACATTTTCATAATTTTAGATGCAGGAAAATACAACTATCTATCACTTAAATCAGATCCGCTTGTATTTTTCACGAAGATATGGCTTGGCAGACCAGTTGCATTCATATATGCTAATTGAGTTCTGTCTAATAGTGAAATGTTAGGCGTAAACTTGGTGCGAAGTTGTTCTGGGCATGCGCATCACGCTCTATCAGCCTGTGTGTTCGAGTTCGATTCGTACACCAATATTTAGTCTTGAGTGTCAAAGTGAATTTTTAGCATAAGATTTTTTAAAAATAGCAGTTTAATAAAATTTCATGATTATCCAAAAAATATTTTTTTCCAAATCTTTTCCTTTTGCATTGTAAAAATAATGCGCGATTTTTGTTTAATATATATATATATATATGAAACCACGTATAACCCTAAAATGCGTATATCAAAAAAAGAAAAAAAAAGCCTCTAAAATTAAATATTAGTATTTTATATAATATTTCTTTGATTTTTTAATATGAGAAAATTAAAGCGGCAATCGTTTTTGTCATAAAATACTGAAGTCTAAATTTAAGGGAGCGTATACACGATCGGTAGCCGCCATTTTCGTGTCAGTATTAATGTCTAGTATTCAGATGGCGGTGAGTATACATCCAAAGAATGCACTTTACTTTATTACTATTTAAATTAATACTGTATTTAAGTAAATCGACTTTTCAGTGACCCACAAAGATTACACGTGTGATAAACAGCTAAATTGTAATCCTTAACGGGAAAACACAGATTTTACCAGATATATGCAACAGTCGTAAAAACGCCCATACTTAAAGATAAAGTAAACCTGTTAAAATAAATTATAAAAGTTTTGTGATTGCCACCTTTTATATTTAATAAAATGTATGTGGAAACCTAAGAGAAACATACTACAAAACTATGAGAAACATAAAAGGAATGTATAACAAAACATGTCACATTTCAGCACAAATACCTTCACTGTTACAGATAGAAAGAAAATGAAATCATTGCATTTCTTATTTTTCGCTGCGAAATTTTAGATTTTTTGAAGAGAAAAAAGAAAGTCAGTGAAAATACAACTGAAGTTAGTTCCATTATGTCATTGAACCACCATCATTCGATCAGGCACAGATCAATTTCGAAATTTTTTTCGTTTTTGAAGTTTGGCCATCTAAAATTTTGTTACAAATGTGTTTTATTTTGCTTTGTATACGCCAAACTTCTAAAACGATGTAGTACAGAAAATGCATCTTCTTATAAGGAGCCATTTTTGTTAAATATTTTCGAATCGTCTGTTTTATTGTTACATATTTTCTAGATACAATACTCTCCGAATCTTGAATGTTTTTATCAAATGTTCGATGAACAATAAGTTGTAGATTGTACAAAGAGTGCATAAAATTTTTGTATATGAATTAAATAGTTTTCTTCTTAACATGGTTTTTCGATAGAATAGTTATGAGTAAGTGTAAAGAAATTTTTTAATAGTTCAATTTATACGTTACAATTTAATATTCAATGTTCATTGTTTTAAAAAGCTATTTTTAATAATAAATATAACAATTTATTGATTTTAATAGTTTTCCATATAGTTGAAAAGTATTCATGAATTGAGTTTCTCTGTCCTTCGGTTTTTTATGATCTAATTCAAGTAGCACTAACTTTTTTTAGGATAATTTGTTGAGCTATTGGGGGGGGGGGGGGTATTAACTTTTTTCCCACGATTGTACTTTTATGCAATGTAAAATTATCTTAAATAATTCATTTTAAATACATTTTTAAGATAACAGTAAAAACGTATGTTAAGCAATAACTTGGGATGTGATGCAGCTTTTTTTTATCACCCACGGTATGTATATATATATATATATATATATATACTTATATATATATATTCATGTATATTATATACATGGTGTGTTTTTTACCTCTAAATTATACGTTTTTCTACTGTATGCTTGTGGTTATTAATTAAATAACATTTTTGTTCATATATCCATTACAATCTATTTTCATAACTAATAATTTTGAAAGTAATTCTTCGATATACAAAGAAAATCTTGCACCGAAACCAAGAGCTTATCAATGTAGAACCATTAGTATGAAAAAAATTTTAACAGAATGAAATAAAAAGAAATTCGTCAGGGATTATTTTTAAACATTAAAGCTTAACTCAGCTTCAGAGTATAATTTTTGTTTGTAAAAAACCTCATGATAAATTCTGCTAAGAGGATTAGAGTTATTTACAAGCAAACATACAAATTTAATTACTTGCTATTAAGTATTAGAATAACCAGTGATTATAAAATAAAATAACATTTAGTTTATATTAAAAATATGTCACTTTTTTGTGTGTGTATGTGTCTGTACTTTTTTATCCTATAGGAAAAATGTAGTACAACAGAGGGCCAAAAATTCTTCATATGTCAATTATAAAATAGTCCTTCCGGCAGTGCCGGGAAGAAGAGGTAGCTTTCATATTCTTATATATTTATTTATTTATTTTAAATTAAGTGATACTATTCAAAAATCTTAAGCTCAAATTAGTAGAACCTGATTATGAGCTTGGTCGAAATCTTAATTCAGGTGCACATGCACACTCATATTGAAATCGATTAATATATATATGCGATAACTCAGCCATTTTTTAAGATACAGACGAAACAAAAAATGGAAACTTTGTATCAAGGTCAAATGCATAAATGAAAAATATTTTTCAATTTCTCACTTTCTTGTACCTAATTTTAAATTTTAAAATTTATAAAATTTTTTAAATGGCTGCCATTTTAAAATAAGATGGCGGATGGAACTGAGTATCGAACTCGATTCAGGCCTCCGTATATACTATGTACACATCAAGTTACATCCAAATCGATTCATAAACACGCGTGTTATCACGTGACAAAAATCAGATCGTTTCAAAATGTCAGCCATAAGAAAAATTCAAAGTGCTATAACTCAATCATTTTTTAAGATATAGACAAAATAAAAAGTGTTCTGGAATCTTTGTTTTAGATTCTAATACGTAAAAGAAGAACATTCTTCAACTTTTAATTTTTTCGCATTGAATTTTAAATTTAAAATTTTTTAAAAAATTTAAAATGGCTGCCATTTTGAAACAAAATGGCGGATGATGCTGCCCAAGGAACTCGGTCGAGACATTTGTATGTACTATGTTCATACCAAATTTCATTCAAATCGGTTCATAAATACGTTAGTTTTCGCATGACAAAAATCAGATATATATATATATATATATATATATATATATATATATATATATATATATATATATATATATATGGTTATATATATATATATATATGTCAACATTTGAACGGAGGGTGGTTTTGGGGTCTGGGGGTCATGATCGGTGAAAATATACCAAAATTTTCCGGAAGTGCTTTCCTCCGGACGGCTGCAATAGGTAGCTTTTTACTTTTTGTAATGAAAGCTACCTAAAATAAGTATATTGTTTACGAGTTAGTGGTTTCTACGAAAATGTTTATCTTGTTTAAAATATTTCTTTAAGAAAATAATAATAATAAAAGCAGTTTAATGTATTGCACATGCATGGAGCTATAATATCAATGCTATAAAAAAGTATTTAAAATTATAGGAGGCTGGCTGCAGACTTTTGATTTTGCAAATCTGACAGCTATGTTTCAGTGTGTGTTACTTTCTGTAGCTCGGAGTATAAACAAACAGTACTTAACTTTATTAAACATGTTTAAATATAGTAGTGTATTGTTCAAATAAATGGTTTGTGAATATTTGTATTAATGTATTATTATTATTATTATTATTATTATTATTATTATTATTATTATTATTATTATTATTATTATTATTATTATATTTCTACAAACTTTGGAAGTAATTACTAATTCATTTAAAAACTTTCGATTATGAGAAGCATTTTCATCTAAATTAGCGATCCAGTTCACAAATTACTTTCTTTCTTCCTTTTTTAAGGATTCGTTCATCTGACGAAACCCTTTTCATCACTTTCTGTTGTCCGTCCATCCGTCAACAAATCTGTATAAGTCAGAGGCTCCAAACTCTGGTTTACTTACAGTTGTATACCGCGTGCCTCACGACAAATCATATACTTTTGAAAAAGTCTATTATTCTAATTAAATTAATTTTACGAATATCATCCGTTCATTTTTGCGATTTACATTTTAAAAGAGAACCTTAATTTGAATGTTTTACGCGTAGACATCATACCTTGGAAGTAAAGCGTCTCACTAGTAAACAGGAGATTACTAGTTCGATCCCTGGTGTTCCACGGATTTTTATTTTGTAAGCTGAAGCTTTCATATTAAGACGGATTTATTTAAAAGAAATTTTGTATTTTTTGCCAATTTAAGGTTGAGCTCTCGGCCGTCTTGTTCCGAAGATTTCTCGAATGCAAGATTTCCAAATTGTTGGAACGCACTACTCTATAAGAGGAGTCCGAGGCTACTTGTGCCTGCGATTCGGACGAAGCGACTATACAAGGTTTTTCAGGGTTTTCCTTGTACGTATAACGAGAATTCGAGTCACTTCCCTGTAAGTCCTCCCTGAAGGCTGGGCCCGTTGATCAGCGGCATGCTCAGGCAGCTTTTGCTACATCGCTTGCTACATTTGCTCCACTCGGTGTCAGCCTTTTGGGGCGCAGGCGGTGTCGTTTCGGTGGCTGCGGTTGGCGAGTCGCAGAACTGCGACGCTTGGATAGTGTGCCTGGTTTCCCTGCATGTTGTTCCAGGCCTGCAGGCAGCGGCTCTATCGCGATGGCCGGGCGTCACTTGGTTCCTCTTGATTCGGAGGTCTTGTGACCTCCCTGTTGGACCGTATGGAGCCTCTCGGCTGTGGATCGGGAAAACCCATAGTTTTACCTTTTTTACCCTTTTGCTAGAAATTACATTGATTTGATTCTGTGACAAAATGGGATAGAATCTCCAGTAATTGAACAATTTTGAGGCGACATGGTTTCAGGAACAATAATAAATCCAACAATTCAGGCAGCAATATTATTTACTATCATGATGTTTCCACACTATACTCAAGCTACAGAACGAACAGTCGCGAAAGCGTGAAGCATATAGAAGAGTGCAGTTTTAAAAGCAATCGAATCACAAATCCTGATGCCAATTTTTAACTTCAAACGAGATTTCTATGCACGGTAAATTCAACGAGTTTTTTTAAGACTATTCTTGTTTCAACTCTAAAAATGCTATTAAACAAGAAGCTGATTTATTTTTTGTAACAATGTAACAATTAAGTGTCCCATCAATGCAGTAAATATTAAGAAAATACTGTGAAGTGTGTGTATAAGTGTACATTTCACTTATAAAAATCACTTTGACTTTTTACCGTAAAACGGGTTCAAATGCACAAATTTTGAGCTGCCTTGTGGCAGTATTAAATTTAAAAATTAATGTACTTTTTTTCTTAACCTTTGTACAATAGAATATCCTTTCCGCCTAGGTAGCTTTTCATTAATAGTAAAATAATTATTTTGAGTCAAAAACCATGTAACCAAAATTAGGTTTTCTTTTTAATTTTTTTTCCGAAAGTCTATCCCATTGCGGCAGAATTATGTTTTAAAGTTATTTTCCCCTTAATCTTCCTCCAATAGAACATATTTTCCATACATATAGATTTAGAAATTCTGAAAAAAACTAAATTCCATAAAGAATATAAAACAAAAAGCGAGCAGTGCATGAGAACTGTATCGTAAATGTGAAATTCTTCAGCGAAAGCTGTCGACGACGTTTTAGAATTTTTTTAAAAAAATGAGTATTTTAATTATTAAAACTGAAATATGTTAATCTATCTATTTATGTATAAACTTTTTATTTTATCGCAGGCGACACTAAATTCTGAAAAAGAAGAATTCATGCTTTTTAGCTTAAAATTTCTTTTTTGTGACAGGCAAACTTTTTAACTATAAATTGTTATCGGGAAAAAAGCAGAAATTAAAGTATATTGGGACTGTAGTCGGCAGATGGAACGTGACAATATAAGTTTTGACTTTTATCTCTTGTAATCCAAGAGCCGACCGCACAAAACCTTAAGTCATCGAGCACAAGAGAGAACCCTTAATATTATGGAAGAGTGTCATAGGGGAATCTAATGATCCATGTCTCCCAGATGTCAAGTGGTGCATAAGCCAAAAATTAATACCACTAGTGGTTAACTCGTAGATCTATCATTGAGTTTGCCGTACAATCAAAAGTATGAAACACAGAAAACTGGGTGCACGAAAACGTAATACTAAGTCTATGAGTCAACCACTAGTGGCATCAATTTTCGGTTTATTGCACCACTTCGCTTCCAGTAGACATGGATAATTAGATTCCCCTATGACTACTCTTCCATAAAATAAAGAAATTTTTCTTGTGCTCGATGACTTAGGGTTTTGTGCGGTCGGCTGTTGGACTATTAGCGCTTCTGATCACTCATTTTCCGAATTCCCCCCCCCCCCCGTAATATTAAATTTATGGCCGTTTGACGTATTTTTATATAGTTAAAATAGTCTCCTTGTGAAATTAACATTTTTAACTTCTTTTTTCAGTGTTTTCTCCTTTAAGCCTGTCTATTTTTTGTTGTAATTATTTTTTAAAATATATCTAAAAGTACGCTTAATTTTACATCAAGTGTTAACATTTTATTCCCACTTTGTCAGTTTTCAAAATGTAAAATATTAAATTAAGCAAAAATTTTAGAAATATTTTGCGAGTTAAGAAAAAAAGGACATCTTTTAAGAAGAGAACACTGAAAAAAGAAGTTAAAAATATTAATATCCTGATGAGATATTTTGTATTTAAAAATGCATCAAATGCCCATAGACTCAACTTTAGGGAGAGAAATTCAGAAAAGCGACTAGCAGTATTAATAGCCCCCAATTGACCCTACTAAATATCCATATAGCCATTTCTTCTGATGTTTAAGATATATTTATGTTAAACAAAATTTATTATTAAAATTTATTAAGTAAGTTTTATTTAGTGAATTTAGTAGTTAAAAAGTTTAATCATTAAAGATTAAATAAGCCAATAAATTTTTAACATTAGGTAATTTTATTTATTTCTTAGATCTCAGCGTTTAATCTAGCAATATAATTAGAAACGAAACTGTCTTCATATAAAACACACAAATTTATTTCCATTTAAAAATTATGTGCGTTGTAGGTTTTTTAATGAAAATAATGAAGAGGGTTTTTTTTACTTCTGAAATAAACTTATGTAAGTTTTCAAAAATTTGCATTTAATATAGCTGCATTAGTAGAAGATATCTCACTTTTGCGCTTGGATATTCAGACAAAATAGTAGATAATCCTCTGTCTCGCCAGTTAAATAAAATTAGGAAAATGAATTGTTCTAGTTATGCTGTTATATTCTGAAATTTAAAAAAAACTTTTCAGTTATTAAAAGTATTTATCCATTTTCTTTTACTTTATGGAAATTTAATATCTACCTTTTAAAAGTATATTTGTTAAAATGCATTGTTTTGTAAAATTAGGGTTAGGAATTATAGAACAGTATTTAATTTTAAATCAATCAAATATTACTGAAAAAAACAATAAGGTTTTTCGTGTTTTTTATATTTTATGCAATGAGAAATTTATTTCTTTATGGATTATTGTCATTTGGTCATGTATATGTCATTCTGTGCTTATTTCCTCGCATGTAAACCAGACATAAGTAAAAAGGACGAAAATAATATTTTTTCTATGCATAAATCTTTCTCGGAATGATCAGTAATAGTGTGCGCTATTTAACCTTATGTAATAATAATTATTTACTTTAAAATATTTATTGTGTACACTGGATAAATTTTTAATCCTTTGAAGGGATCTGTGTTTAAGGGAATGAGGGATATACAGGGTGGTTAGTAATAAACGTGAGATGTTCAAAGCCCTTTAGCGAGTAAAGTATTGGACGAAACATAACCAAATTTCATGAGCATGCATAGTTGACCGTGAAATTTCAAATTCTTAAAAATAAATAAATTAAATTAAAAAATAAAAAATCGCCACTAGCGGCAATTTTAGCGTTGTTGACCAACTAAAATGCTTTAATTTGCATAAATCAGTTCTGTGTAGTGATCATGAGTACAAAAGGAAAGGATGGGAGATCTAGTTCTCATCATTTCTCATCTCTCTCGAGACTAGTTCTCATCATTTCTCATCTCTCTCGAGACTAGTTCTCATCATTTCTCATCTCTCTCGAGACTAGTTATCATTTCTCATTTCTCTCGAGACTAGTTCTCAACATTATCCACTTTAACCATACGGGATTATGCTTTGCTAGTCAAGCTGTGTTATCAGCTGAACGAGAATTGCAATGCTGCTCTTCCTGAATTTCGCCGATTAAAGAATTTGCAAAAAGGAACGATGAGCATAACAAATTTACAAAAAATGATTCATCGATTTGAAACTAACGGCAACAAGGCCAAGGGCACAAAGTGACTAGTCAATAAAAAGTTGACGAAGTTGTAACTGCTATTGTCGAACGAGAGATGAAAAATGTCCAGGGTACCATCAGCGCTTAGGCAATATCTCAGCAGTATAAAATTGATCTGTACTATATCTTTTGGCATTTAATCATTTAACATTTACACTAATACACTTTTGATGCGCCAAAATTGCTCCTAGTGGCGATTTTTTTTAACTAGCAAAGCATGATCTTGTAAGAGGAGAGCCATCGCAAAGCAGTTGATCTGAGAATGATAAAAACTTTCCCAGCCTTTCCTTTTATACACAGAACTGATTTTATCCGAATTAATACATTTTAGTAGGTAAACAACGCTAAAATTGCCCCTAGTGGTGATTCTTTATATTTTATTTTATTTTTTAAGAATTCAAAATCCCGTGGTCTACTATGTACGCTGATCAAATTTGGTTACATTCGTCCAAAATTTTACTCGCTAGAGGGCTCTGAACACCTCATGTTAATTACGAACCACCCTGTATTATACTCCAGTTAAATTTTATTAAGATTCGCACCAAAAAAGATAAATTAAAGGGAAAATCTTGAAAAATTGCTTTTTCTTATTTTGGAACTAACTTCTTTCCACATTTTCTGTAGGAATTTATCATTACACGCAATTGCTAGCCTATCAAATAATTGAATAATACTCTTATTATAAATTAGTATTCCAATTTAAAACATGTGTTAACATTTACTTTAAATGTTTTTTATATAAAATAATTATAAAGTAAAAAAACATATTTCATTAAATTTTTATTTATGTAGAAACTCTAGATTTTATACATTATAAAGAAATGCATGTGATGTTTCGGTTTTCAATAATAATTTTCCATCTAAATTCAAATTTATATTAGCAGAACTATTTAAAAGATACCCTCTTCTGAAGTTTCCAGTATCCGTTTATTTATAAAAACCTTTTTTCTGTTATTCAAAGCTTAGTTTATAGTAAAACTTCGAAGTTCTTTAGATAAACTCTTCTTTTCTTAAGCGAAATATCGATTTTACAATTAGACAACGCTCAGTCGTAAAACTTCTAATGTCTTCTTTTGATTGTTGAACAAGATACCTCCTTAAAAAAGTATTGGAGACTATAAATATTTATGTGACATTTCTCTTTTTTTTCACGTATTAAATCAAAATCCTAAAACTTTTTTTCATAAAATTTTACTTCTATTTCTAAAATTTGAAATTAAACGAATTAATTTATTTTCATTAAGTGGGTTCGGAACACATTTTCGAATATTTTTTATTTATTGAGTTAAAATTCTGAAATCCTTTGTGATGGTTAACCACATTATTTGTAAATAAAATCACATGCTACAACTTCTCAGAAGTTTTTTTGATTACAAATTTCTTTAAAATGTTGGGTAATTTAAAATCATTGCAACTCGAAATATTATTTTTAGAATTTCAATTGTTTTTCATTTAAATAAACAAAAATCCATTAGTTTTAATTCTGAGTCAACATGTTTAAAAATATTAATTCAAATTCAAATTAAATATATTTAAATTAAAAAATGAAAAAATAAATGCAACTTTAAAAAAAAAAATCGTATTTTTTAAAGTAAATATTTTTTACAAATTTTCTAAATAAAAATTAAAGTAAAATAATTGAAAAAGACATTCCAAGCCTGAACATTTTATCTTTAATGGTTATTGACTTATAACAATTTAAATGTGAAAAATCGTGAGAAAACCCATCATTAAGAAAAATGTATTTTAACAAGAAGCCCGTATCAACAACGCCCTTTACTTGAAAACTAGATTTGAAATACAAGTTAAAACGAAAAATTTAATATTTTCTGTTCTAAATAAAATAAAATAAAACATTAAAAGTGTTTTAGAAGATTTGAAGATTTTTGTGCTTGGAACTGCCTTAATTGCACATTTAAATTACTAGTAGAAAATGTTTCTCGCACCGGTTGTCATTCTCAATTGCGAGCTCTAGATTTTTACGAGTGTGGAATCGCCCAAAAAGCACTTGTCAGGACAAGACATTTTTAGGAAATATACTCCTGATTTCAGTAGTTCAAAAGATAGCCTCTTTCTGTTATGAATGAAGAATAATAACGAAGAGAAAACAGCATGAAGTTCTTTCACAAGCTGTCATAGACAATATTCAGTCAAAATTAAGAACAGAATACGTAGTAAAAGTAAAAACGTACTCTCGGGATCTGATGAGAACACTTCATTGTGTACTAAACGTGCAAGGTGTAAGTTCTACTCATCAACCAACGACAACAAAACTGATATGTTATGTTACAATTGCAAAAAAAACACATTTGGGAAATTCACGAAAGCTATTTCTGTCCCAATTTAAATAAAGGTAAGATTCCATTCAAATACTTTTGGGTTATTTTACAGATGTTTTGTATTATTTGATATATATTTAAGCTTGTTTCACTATTCTTTAAACTGTTTCTAAAATGGCACTTTTTATTTACTGCTATAAAAGGTAATATTCTAAATCGGGTCATATTGACCCGAACACTGCATACACTAAATGTGAACAGAACAGTAGGGTTAATTAGCATTTCAATGTAATTTACTTACATCAATTACTAACAATATATTTATTTGTGTACGCGTGTATGTGAAACAAAATTTGTGGCTGCTTTATCTACAAAAATATTAGTGATAATGCTGATGCGTTGAGATTTCACAATAGGGGACAGTTTACCTTTTCAACAGTTCTGTTTATTAAAAAAATTATGGTTCAAATGTTGAACTCATTGAATTTAAATGTTTCACTTAATGTGTATTTTGGAAAAAAAAAATAACAACTACATATTTAAATTGGAATCGGAAGTTATGAAATGATTTATGACACAAACATTTTACACCCCAAAGCTTGGTATATAGCCCTTTACTAGTAAAATTAAGCCTCGATGTGAAGTAGTTAAAAAAGGAAAAAAAAAATGGCCAAAATTAAGCGGGTTCGTATGAATACCGATATTCTCCATATTATATACCAATATTTTTTTTTTATAGAAAAATAATTCTAGTTCAAACACACGTAATTTCGCCTTACTTATCAAAAAATTTTCTTGAAGAAAATACTGGTACCGAAAAATTTCCTGGTCGTGAAATTTCAGGATCTGTACGAACACTGTTTATGGTAAACTGTCGCTTTAAAGAGATCCAGAACACAAAAACCTTCAAATTTTCTCAAAAGAAAAAAATAATTGTAATTTAACAAATTACAATGACTATTAGTAAAATTATATTTTCAAGTACTAAAATTTTAAAGTCTTATAAATAAATTCTATATTTAAATTCATAATAATAATAAACATAATTTTTTATAATGATCAAGACGTGGCTTACGTAATAACAAAGTCCTATATTACGTACGCCATGGATTAAAAATTAATATTCCTGAACCAATCGTATACAAATTTTTAATGAAATTTTAGTTTTACAATTTTCGGTACTGCAAATTTTTAAACTTCTAAACATCACACATTTTCAATTTTTATACCGTCGTATAGAGAAAATATATACACTTTCAAATGCAATTTGTTTGAAAGCTGCATCTCAATTTGTTTTAAGTTATTATTATTATTTATTTATTTATTGTACTTTTTAAAATACTTTTTTTGTCATCGAGGCAACAGAAGTATTTCATTTCTGGCCGTTAAACATGGACGAATCAGAAAACGAAAAAAATAAAAAACTGAAGTAATCCATTTTTGGAAATTAAACATAGACCAATCAGAAAAAGAATAAAATAATTTAGAATTGCGGAATTCAACAAATAAAAAGATTTAGATATACTTTAGATTTCCCAATTCTCTACCGAGGGCAACAACTATTTTCCAAACAGTTAAAAAGAAAAAAAATGCATTAAAATCCTTTCTGTTTTTTTCTACTTAAAATGATGTTAAAATCTTATTTACATCTTAACTAGAACAGAAAATATTATTTTTCTTTTTTTTCGTATTGATTTAATTTAAATCTAGCTTTCTAGCAACGGTTGTTATTGAAACGACTTCTTGTGAAAATATATTTTCTTCATTATGAGTTTTTACACCGATTCTCGTATTTAAATTGCTATAACTCAAGAACTGTTACATTGAAATTTCTTGAATAACATTTTTTAGAAATTATAAAATTCACATTGTTTTCGCGTTAATTAATGTTTCATTAAATAAAGTGATGTATATCATTGAAATCTAGTCATTGGAGGCCACCGTAATACTTACCCATCATACATATGCATAATATAAAATATGAAAATAAAACATGTGTAAGTTATTTATAAAATGCATTACAATTCCAAAATAAAATTTAAACTCATATTTAAATAGTTTTAATATACATAGTAATGATTTATTAATAAATTGCTGATGAGCCAATTTCGACAAATAATATAAAACGCCAAAATACTCAAGTAATACCGGATTGCGTAAAAGAAACATCCTTATAACTCCAAAAATAATAATCATATTAACTAGCAATTTACTGCGTCGTATGAAGTGTCTCATTTACAATTCAAATATATCTTTGAATTCAAATTTGAATGAAATACAGGGTCATGAAAAATCAAAGAATGTGAAAAACAGGATTACACGTACTCAACAATTAATAATCCGATCGACTTCGTTCTTTATGCAAAATTTTTGTTATTTTATTGCCTTTTATATCCACTCCTTAAAATAAAAAAATTCGAAAATTTTTATATACGTTTCATCAGAATGAATTTTTCGAGAGTCCGAAAAAAATAGTTCCGGATAATCGAGGTTACTCTTATTAAATAGGCTTTGTCCCATTATACATACTAAGTACATACAAAATTTCAAATCTCTATCTCAATTTGTTTGGGAGATTACAGACAGACACACAGACACACAGACGGACGGACCGCAATTTTTTTTTTTTCTAAAAATATGTTTTTCGGAATCTGTAGTATCTGAAACGTGTAAATCCTTAAAAAAAAATTTCGATTTTCAAAACGATTGCAAGACTTACCCTATACTACGTACGATGGGTAAATAAAAATGGTGTCAATCCAGAAATTTTGACTTAAAAAAAGTAGCCTAGTAAGAATACTGCATTGGATCGTTTAAACACATGGCCGTTATTTATTTATTTATTTATTGTGTAATAAATTTTCTTATATTGATTTCCTGGTAACAAATTATCCATGTGGTATAAAAATTTAACCATTTCATATATGAATTATTTTTCATTATTATTTAAAAAAATAATACTGACTTTTTTGGAAGAAATTGGAACCTATTATAGAATGCATTTATTATTATCTGTACACAAATTATATCTCCATAAATAAATACTGATATTTTTAACTATTTAGAAAATAGTTGTTGTTCTTGATAGAGAATTGGGAAATCTGAAATATATCTGAATGTTTTTATTGGTTGAATTCTGCAACTTATGTCATTTTATTCTTTTCGTGATTGGTCCAAATTAATGTCAAAAAATGGAATACTTGTGTTTTTTATTTTATTCGTTTTCTGATTGGTCACTGTTTAATGGCCAAAATATGGAATACTTCTGTTGCCACGATGACAAAAAAAGTAATTAAAAACTTCAAAAAATTATAATAATTTGAAAACAAATTGCTATAAAGATTTCGAACAAATTCCATTTTAAAGTGCATTTTTTTCTCTACGCAACGGTGTAAAAATTTAAAATGTGCGATGTTTAGAAATTTAAAAATTTGCACTTCCAAAAATTGTAAAACTGAAACTTCATTTAAAATTTATTTATTAAGATCAGGAATATGAATGTTTAATCCATATCGTACGTAACAGAAGGCGTTCAAAAGTCAGACTGATTAACTCTATCCAATAGAGTTTTACATTTTTGGCAGTTAAAATTGCATATCTATAAACTACTGTTTTTTTTTAAATCATTGGTCTAGAAATATTAATATTTAATGCATGGCGTTCATAATATAGGACTCGTTATAATCATCCTAAAAATGGTGTTTATTACTTTTATTATTTAAATGTAAAATTTCTTTGAAAATATCACATTCCAAATAGCTGTAATTTATTAAATTACAATTTTGTTAATTTTTTTTAATTCTAGTTTTTATTTTATTTTATTTTATTTTATTTTATTTATTTTTATTTATTTATTTATTTATTTATTTTCGCTTTTTAGGACAATACTTAAGGCAGATTAATAAGCATTAATGATTAAAAAACTGCTCCTCTTTTATACATAGAATATTTGCTTTAAATAAAAAAAAAATACGCAAATAAATTACTATGGAAAGTGTACTCGAGCGTTAAAAGTTTCAAAGATAGAGTACTTCTATACCTAAAATACTGAAATGATTGCAACAGCATGATTTACAAACAAACGTATTTAAAAACCTTCAGTGGAATGCAAGATAAACATGGCACACTCTTTCAAGGAACGTTTTTAAAATTTCAAACTCTAATATTTATCGGCAAAGCAAAAGTTTTTTCAATAGAAGAAAGTATTGCAATCGAAATTTTCTTCGACTTCCCGTTTTCGACCGATTTACACGTTTTAGGGAGTCACAGATTCCAAAAAACGTGTTTTTACAAAAAACATGGTTTTACAAAATGTCTGTCTGTCCATGTGTGTGTCCTTATGTGGCCATTCAACCATTGAAAAGTGTATGAAGATATGCATAGAAATGAACCAAATGTTTTGTATGTGTTTTTGGCTGTAGCAAGTAGGTCCTCCGTTAGTTTTGAAATATTCCGACGAAAAGGGGCGCTGTAATAGCGATTTTTGTGCCATTTTCAATATTGTACCGTCAAACAATGTGTAAAATTATGCATATAAATATATGTATATATATATATATATTTATTTTTTTCTTTTGTAAGTGTTTGGCTATGGCTAGTTGGTTCTCCCTGAACTTGAAAGAAATTCGCGGGAAAGGGGCGCTGTAATAACAATCTATGTGGCATTTTCAATATTGTTTCACCAAAAAGTGTGTGATGTTATGCATCGAATTGAACTAATTTTTTGTGCAAGTATATGTTTATGGCTAGTTGGTCCTCCCTGAATTTGAAAAAAATTCACCGAAAGGGGGCGCTGTAATAACGATGTCTGCTTCATTTTCATTATTATACCATCAAAAAGTGTATGAGATTATGCATAGAACTGAATTACTTTTTTTTTGTATATGATTAATTTTGGTTATAGGAAGCAGGTCCTCTTTGAATTTGAAAAAAAAAAAACCTGCCTATCGTTTTATTGTCCATCGGCTCATGCAGACACGTGAACTCGCCTCTGGCTAAGCTGGCTCTTTGTAAACAGCTGATGGTATCACAATAACGGAAAACTATTGAATTTAACACTATTTTACTTCAATTAATTGGATGAAGCAGAAATGTAAGATGAAAATCAAAGTTGTTGTAATATTGAATTAATAAAATTATAATATTGACGAACGTGACTATTTTCTGAAATATTAAAATGCACGTGCGAGATCGAAGAAAGTTTTAAGATTGGAACGTACAACTATTTTTTTTTTTTTTGAGTGGCGCCAGTTTTTGAAATGGAAAAATTTGTGTTATTGATTAACGTATTAATTAAGGCAAAAGGAAGGGAACTTTAATGTTTGAAAAAAAAATGGTGTCAATCAAGAAATCTGAATTTAAAAACGTAACCACTGCCAATTCTGTACTGAGGTTGAAAAGAGTACAAAATTCTGCCGTGTATGAAATTTTTGAATGTTAAAAAAAATATGTACACTATATATAATTTTTAAAAATAAGACTGATGTGTATGCTATTCTAGTAAAATAAAGTAATTAAAGTGGAGGATAATTGAATTGAGCTTTTCTCCATTTAAAAGTGTAATGTTTTTGTGCAAGACCTGTCTTAGGAGATTAATTGTTTTTGCTGAGTTAATGGAGTTTCGAAGCAGTCGCCTATCGAGACAGAGATATTTTCTAAATAAAATCCGATATCATTTATATTGTTCTAATTCTTGAAGTATTTCTTCTTAAAAAATAAATTGATAATTAAAATTTAACATTTCACAGCTTAAAAATTATTAATTTAAAAATATTTTTAAAATAATAAGTTAGTGAATGATATGCTTAAACGTTCCATTATTCTTTAATTAAAAATTAAGAACTGTGAAAATTGGGGAAATAAATCAGGTTTTTAAAACAGCTTAAAATAAATGCTAGAGATGTATGTCCGATTGAATGCGCTTCTGCTTTTTAATTTTATCTATACAGTTAAATAAGTCTGTTCAACATACTTTTGATTTAATATCAACGCATAGTTTTAATAATAAAGCAATCTTTCACCAATGATAAAACATAACATTTTGGTTTTAAATTATCAAAGCATTTCTTACTTTCATTTCTATGTTAAATAGGATAAATGAATAAAGCAAGAAAATGTAAAGGCATTTAGTGGTTTAAATAAAATAAAAATTCATGCTACGTTCGCATCAAGGAATTTAGTGGATTTTATGTATCTTAGTACCGAAAATTTTGTAAAGTAATGGCCATTATACCTATATTTAGATTTTTTTTTCAATAAGTAAAACAAAATTTACTTTAAATAAATCCTGGTAAATGGATCTTGAAAGTATCTGAAACATACGATCACTGTAATGGAATGAGTTTAAAAATTCAAGATTTTCTTACTGTTAAAATAAATTCATATCGACTCAGATCAAATCATTGCATAAAGCTAACACTCTCCATTCATAGATATTAAGTTTTCTTACAGATCTTCACTCTTTTTGTCTTATGTTGTTATATATTTTTTCTTAAACTATGTTATACTCAGGGCCTGATTATCAACGAGGAAGAAATAATTTTTTCCTTATTCATGACAGTATTTTCTAAGGTAAAGGGCGTTCAAACTAACCTAAAATTTGCATAAAATGTTATTGGTAAGAGAGTGCCCCGTAAATAATCAGGCGTTGCTTATACTATCTTATACTGTCTTATATGACAAGAGTAATTTATAACAATAATGAAATAAGAATATAACATATAAGAGAAAAACATTTCAAATATAAAATCAATTGCTCTTGTGCATCAAAAATAAAAACATAAAAAAATGAGAAGAGCAACTAAAGTTCGTACAAAGCACAAATAAAAAACACTAAATTGCTTTTAGGTGCATAGTATTAATACCGTGAGTTTTCAAAACTAGCATTATCCAAAATTTAAAAATTCGAGTTTTCTCTATGAATTTTTTATAGTGTTGAACATGCATCGAAAGAAACACTACATTCTGAAAAAAAAAATAGTTTCGTTGTTTATTTCTGGAATTTTAAAATCTTGGTTTTTAATGCAAACCTATGAATGCAGTCAGGGGTTTTTCACGATTTTCTAACATTTGATTTTATGGATAAGAGGACTTTTGAAACTCACGTCCTCACATATATTATAAAACTATTTTAAATACATTTAAATAGATTAAAAGTACATTAAAAATCAAATTTAAAACCCAAAACTTTCTAGGCCAAATTTACACGGTCATAGTCAGTGTTTATTTCAATTTTATTATATTAGTATCTAAATTTTTATTATTTTATTATATTTAAAATAAAAAATAATAATTACATTTTGTTTTGCTTAATCTCGCAAACACAATAGGTTGTCGGCGCGGTTTCTTTTTGTAGGACTGAATTAAAATTTTATCACAACTATTTCCTTACAAAAGTTTATGTTTTGGATTTATTTTGAATATGTCGCGAGAATTCGCATCGTAGTGAAGTTTCTTATCATAATTATTGTAGTAATCTGATATGAAAAAATGAAAAAAAAAATGGTATCTAAAAGAATGATGTGTCTTAAAAAGTAAGAGTTCTGATGTCTACATAATGCTATTTAATCCTTTAAGACTAAAAGATTTTTTGTGTTTTTTTCTAATCAATAGTATCCTGTTGGATTGACAAAATATCCTATATTAGGTTATGCTAAGGAAGTATCTACACAGCTCTGTAAATGAAGAGTTTAAAAAGATAAGAAGATATATTTTTTTCTTGATCACCTAAGCAATTAATATGGGTTAGGTCTTATAAAGATAACGTTTATGTTTCTAATGGAGAAAAAATCTTTTGACTAATGCTATGAGGAATGTAAAAAGAGTAAATTAGTAATAAAATATTAGAATTCGCAATAAAAAATTGCAAATGCGCAAATTCATCATTTATTGTGGAATATATACTGTATGGAGAATGATGACCGGTCCTGGTTATTTTAGACGTTTTGTTAAATATTTTTTAGAATGCAAGATAAAATATTTTGAAACTCCAGGTGTGTAAACAGAATGATATAGGTCATAAATCCCCTCAAACATTTTTTCTGAAATCCATTAGGAGACCGCCAACAAATTAAAAAAGAATTAATATCTTTTAGATAAACCTGTAAAAACTAACGCAGCAAAGGTGTTTTAACTGTATTAAAATATTATTAAAACTTCATTTTTTAAGAGCATACATGTTATCTTCATAAAAAAAACTAAATTTATCACAATATGCGTCTTAATCATGTTCTACAGTTTGAACTCTTTTGCTACGTTATTTTTTACAGGATTATTCAAAAGATTTTTGTTCTTTTTCAATTCGTTGCCAGGCCTTTATCAGGTTTCGGAAAAATTCTTCACGGATAATTATTGCCTATAGTATTCTGTTTACACGCCTGGTGTTTTAAAATAATTCCTCGTGTAGTTTTTTAAATATCTTACAAAATGTCTAAAATCGCAAGTGGCCGGTCATCATTGGCCATATAGAGTAATGATAACTGACTAATAAAGATTAGCTATTTCAGTATGTCAAAAAATACATAAACTAGATAACTCTTTTTCTTACATATTATCAAATTCAAAAAACAAATCGGTGGTGACTGTTTTTTAAAGATATCAAAGAATATATAATTTTTAGCAAAAAAGAAATCCTTTTAATACTTCGCTTAAGTGATTTCTAAGAGATTTAAAATATTTTTTATGTTAATAGCAACTATTATCTCACTTTTTTTTTACATTGGCATAGTTTGTAATGGCTTTTTTATGTACAATGTTTGACTTTTCATTTTTTATCCGAATATTTTATAAGTTAATGATGAAATTGTAGTTTTTTTGGTTAAAATTATATATTTTTTTCGGTGATTTATTTTTCAATGATAAAAATAAAACTACTTTTTAAGGATTAATCTTAAATGAAGAAATGACATTATATTCAAATTAATTTAGAATTAAAATTCCGTTAAATATAAAGCATCACCATAACTTTAATTTAAAAAATAAAGTACAATTTAGATTAAAATAGAAAGAATATTTTATCTTTATAGTTGTATTTCCTTATAAAATTAGCCCCATCAGTGGCCGCGAGGTTCTGACCTCGAAATTGGTAGACGGTAGGTGCTGGGTTCGAACCCAATCGCGACCGTCGGCCTAACCGTTCGGAGTTTTCCTTGGTTTTCTTCGGACCTTGGATTTCTTTGCGTAAATACGGGCTAGGTTCCCTTAGAAAGATCCCCACGGAGGGCATCCCACCCATTAGAGCCTATATCCCAAGCGTAGTTAATTGGCCGGCATAAACAAAACAAACCTTATAAAATTATTAGAAGAAGTGCAAAATATTCTTCAGATATTACACAATGTTCACAATTTGTAAAATAATGTATATATTTTTTCATAACCTCTTTCTAGAATAATTGAAAAGCTATTTTGAATTCGGTTTGTCTAAGGCATAGGTTCCCAACCTTTTCTGGTCCACCGCCTCCTTTAAAAGAGAAAAAAAATGTCAACGCCCCCCGCTTCCATAATAGTTAATTCTACAAAATGTTAAAATATTATTGGATATAATCTATATTTTATCTATCTGTCAATCTATTAATTATAGAAGTTAATTAAAACGACCATCAAATATTGCAAAAATTTGTTTAATAAAAATCGAAAACTAAACTCAAAACCAATAAGAATTTAAAAAAATAACGAAATAGTTGAGGCAATTGGAGTTTTGCCAATTCTTTCATGTCAGATTCCTATTTCTTTAACATCAATCACAAATTGTCAGGCTCAAAGATGCATGTTCCTTTTCTTAGACAGTAAAATAGCTACTGCTCGGAAGTTTCAGCCAAATCTGATGAAACGAAAGCAGTTAAAATTTTATATACTACCCCTTAGAATTCAGATTAGAGTGTTGTAGGATTTTGAAGTTAGAATTCTTGATATCTATTTCTGCATTTTAGTAACAGTTCACGAGTTCCACGATTTCCACCTCCGAATATGATGATACTGCTGTAGTTGCATTAAAAAATAAGGGTAAAAAAATATTTGGTATAATTATGTATAAATATCTTGGAATTGCTCTGAGAAAACTTCATGAAGAACGTCCAGATGTTGTCAGTAAGTAAATATTCTTGTTTTCGCAAACTGCGAAAAATGTGGCAATTTGGTTGTATGTCTTTTCTACTTAGATTTCCTTTGAGCAAAAGAAGTTTACCCACAGAAGCAGCTATGAGGTTTTTTGTTTCAATTAAATTCAATTCATCATCTTAGAATCAATTTATGCCTTATTATAAATATTTAGAATATTTAAATTTATTTAATTAAAGATTCTAAACAGTCTGTCGCATAATAACGCACTCAGGTTTTAGCGTATTTTTACATCTCTATTTTCAGTTAAGGTTAATACTTTGAGGGAGTGACCTTTGTAATAAAGGCACTCTAACATTTTTGAGATCGTGACGTCAATGATTTAACATGTGTAAGCGTGAAAGCGACATCTATCCTCTCTTTTACTTTAACTTTCTAGAGCGTGTGTGTCTTTCTCGGAGTCTACAGTTATGTCGCGGTTAGAAGTAATATGTAAATTTATAGTATCTCAGTTTGCAGCATATAAAAGCTTGGAGTTTGAGTGTGTGTGGGGTGTCTAGCGGCGAAAGCCAGCTAGGTGTGTCTAGCGGTGTTAGCCAGCTAGTAGTGACTAGAAGCTAGCTAGGTGGTGACGACAAGCAGTGGGATTGATCTAGAGCGAGTGATATCAAGTATTATCGAGCCTCCAGTGAGTTGACAAGGAGTTTTGGAAGGTGATTCGAGAAGTTGGCCGGTGGTAAGAGTTAATATTGATTACGTTGAATATTTTCAAAGTTAATAAAGAGTATATATACAGCCACGGGCTGTCTAATAAAGTTTTATCTAGCAGCCTAGCCGAAATATAGCTGAGAAGTAATCTGAAGTGCCCCGATTGAGTTAGTGCCGGAGCTGTGAGTATGAGTTTAATCTTTTAGTATTGTTATCAGTTATTAAAATTACAGAACTGCTCCACTGCCCTTGAGCCCTAACCGTTTTTAATAAACTGTTTTTATCTTATGTTCTGAGTTATGTCTCCATTCCACCCCCAGTACGAGCACACAACCGTTACAATACTAAATCAAATATATCAAAAAACGATTCAGACAAATACCTTTTCGGAGACAACGAACTCCTGTGTGCAGCAGCAACCGATTGAATTCATTTGCAAGTCTGATACAAAGTGATAGTGACAACTGCACTACAAAGTAAAACAATTGTTTCACTTTGTTGTGAAATGATTTTCACAATAAAGAGCGCAAAATATCCTGTCATTCAATGAATTGCTTCTATTCATATTGACTGCTCTAATAAAGTAATGAAGTGACATATACAGGTGTTCACTCCAATTTTTTTTAATCAATTGCTGATGATGTGTAACGGAATGTACTGAGAGTACATTTAGTACTGCTTGTTTAAACTGTATTAATGAAACCCTCCTGATGTCCTCTTGTTGTTTAAGCAACATCAGTAACAAGTGACAAAGTATTACGATAAATAGCTCATTTTTCTTGAACTAACTACGTGGTGTTAAATTTAAACTATCTCTTTGTGTCAGTTTCCAATTTTTTAGCAAATAATAACTCTTGATTTTTTTTTTCTTTTATGAGTTTTTGTTATTTGGTAACGATGATCCATGGAGTTCAATGGAAAATTTGCAATAACATCATAATGATATTTCAATGCTTTTAGCCATCTATTCCTCTTTGTACCAAATTATAGCTCAGGATTTTTTCTGTTACAATCAGATGGTTTCTTATGATGAAGAACAGTTTTTATTATCTCTCTGACTGCAAGCAAGGTTAATTTCTGGCCGACTGTGAGCATTTTTAATAATTTTGGTATTAAAATTATAAGGATATATGAGGCTCGTAGTCTGTCATCGTTTTTTTAGAAGATCACTTAATAAGATTTGTTATAGTTGACTGTTTTAAATTTTTCTTTTCCAGTCTTTGAACTGGTCAGATGTGACAATCCTAAAACTTTCTTCTATCTCATACATGTTAATACTTAAAAATTCACTATCACAGTATAAAAATTAAAAGGCAACCTACGTCCATTGTGAGGATTCTAATAATATGAAATAGGCCTACTGCGACTATCGTGAAAAATGAAAATAAAAGTGCCACGTGTTATGCGATTTGCACCAACACATAATAAGCAATAATATTTATCATGATAAAACTGAATCTGAAGGTTGATGAAAATCCGTGATTTAATTCTTGATATACAGCTGTTGCAGAAATCGTGAAAAAGACAGTATAACAGCGCCACCTGTTAAGCGACTTTCAACAAAATGTAAACAGAATCTATTCATGTCAAGGAATAAACAAATCAAAAGTTTGGTGAAAATCTATGTAATAACTCTAGAGATAATGCCGTCGTGGAAATCGTGAAAAAAAAAAACAGCATAGCAGCGTTACCAGTTGAGGGATTTACACCAAAAACAAATCAGCATCAATTTATAAGAGAGAATACCTGAATATAGATTTTTTTATAAATTCCATGCATTAGTTGTTGAGATAGTGCGCCTATAAAATTTATGTCACATACAGACAGATTGGCTAACACAGGGCTCCCAAATGGTCCGCGAACTGAACATCAGTATTTTTTAACAGAAAATTTCATAATACGTTTGAGCTAGAATCAACTTCCAAACGTGGTTTCTTGACAATTTGCAAGAAAAATCTAAAAAGAAAATTTCTCTAAAAAAATTCTGATGTTCAGTTCGCGGACCATTTGGGAGCCCTGCTAACAGATAGACTCACAGACAGACATTTTGTAAAAATATGCTTTTGGAATCTCTGACTCCTAAAACGTGTAAATCCGTCAAAATCCGGAACACGAAAATTTTCCCGAATCTAATATTTTCTTCTTGTAAAGATAGAAGAAAGTAAAAACGGGACATATCTTTGTCTTTTCTATCAGCACACATTTATTCAAATGATCTTGTAGCCTAGAAGGCTTCGTGGCTTCATTTGATAAAACGTCTTGGCAAGTTAAGCACATAGGTAACGATTGGTTTGTAGGAGAGTTCCTAGATCCATATTGTTAATACTCAATAAAGTACTGCTGACATTTCTTCTTCGATTAAGATATTTTGAAATGTAAAAAAATTTCCCTAATATAAATTTAAATAAATTTACTTTTGAACAAATTTTCAGATATAACGATTTTTATCACTTTCACTGAGGTTAAACAAATTTCTTGAACTGATTCAAATTACGGGTTTATTTGAAAATGTTTATTCAGGCATGTGTCGTCATACTTCAGAATTTTTAAATACAAGTTAATAAAAAAATAATTATGTTTAAAACTTTTAGCCAGCCAATTATCGCGTATTTTTTACTCCACAATTTTGGAATTCATGATGATTTTTAATTAGAGTCATAGTCCTTCTCCGACTTCCATGGATATTTTTTGACATTAGTAAAATAAATTCATCTCCCCCCACCCCTGAGATTTAGGTTCGTCTGTATAGATTTCCTAAATAAATAAACAACTTTAAAGAGCACAAATATTATAAAATAAAAGATGTTAAAAGCATACATGTTTCGGGACTTCTTAAGTCCCATCATCAAAGCTAAAAAGTGTAAAACGTAAAAGAAAGTCACAAACGTAAAAGAAAGTCGACTTTTCGAGTCAGTTCGCCTTAGCGGCGAGCTCAGTTACACGGCTTATTTTATTTTATTTTACGATTTGACTTTCTTTTACGTTTTACACTTTTTAGCACTGATGATGGGACTTAACCCCTTGAGGGGCAAAGCACTTATGTTCATAAAATGTTCAAATGATTGATTGACACCGGAATTCACAAACAAATTTATATGATAGAAAATAAAAGATGTTTATCGCGTACATTCTAAAAAGCAAATGTTAATACTAAAATTCCGGTGCCAATGTGACATAAGGGAATTAAAATTAAGTGGTATATTTAATATACCGGTACCCTTCAAGGGGTTAAGAAGTCCCGAAACATGTATGCTTTTAACATCTTTTATTTTATAATATTTGTGCTCTTTAACGTTGTTTGTTTATTTAGTTATATATGTATAAGCACAAAGTACAATCCTACCCCCTTCTTATGTATAGATTTCCATTTAAAACTGTAGTTAAGGTTTTTGTCTCGGACTGGGCAATATAGAGAAGATCAATTACTTTAATTACATTAGTTTCTAAATAAGTAGGTACGCCGTGACCGCTCCCCTGGACTTTCCTAACACCCCCCCCATTTTCTCTATACTCTCTACCGCCCCCTGGAAGGCTCCTGCGCCCACTGGGAGGCAGTATCGCCCCCGTTAGGAACCTATAGTCTAAGGGAACATTAATTCGCATGAATATAATTGAATTTTAGTGTAATTAAAGTGCCTTGTCCATTATTGAGGCTTACTAAAGCATATATTGAAAATGTAGTGCTTAATATGCACCGGGTAAACAAAAAGTCTGTAAAAAAATTAAAAATTCATAAAAATACATAAACTAGATAATTCTTTTTCTTAAATATTATCAAATTTACCAAATAAATCGGTGGTGACTATTTTTGTTCAAAGATATCAAACAATATATATTTTATTTTTAGTAGAAAATCTTTTTAATACCCCCACTTAAGTGATTTCTAAGAGATTAAAAAAAAAATTTTATGTTAATAGCACCTATTATCTTTCTTTTTTTTACAATGGCATAGTTTGTAATGACTTTTTTACGTACCATGTTTGCCTTTTTATTTTTTACGCAAATATTTTATCAGTTAATGATGAAGTTTTATTTTATTTTTTGGGCTAAAATTATTTTTTTTCGGCGATTTATTTTACAGCGATAATAATAAAGTATTTCTTTAAGGACTAGTCTTAAATAAAGAAGTAACATTATATTCATAACAATTTAGAATTAAAATTCCGTTAAATCTAAAGTATTGGCATAATTTCAATTTAGTAACATAGACTATAATTTACAGAAAGAATTCGATATAACAGAAAGAAAATTATTTTATCTACATATTTGCATTTCCTTATAAAATTATTAGAAGAAATGCAAATATTCTTCAGATATTACTCAATGATCTTTCACAATGTTCACAAATTGTAAAATATATTTTTAAACCTATTTCTGTGTTAGTTGAAAAGCTATTTTGCATTCGGTATGGCTGTCTGAGCATTAACTCACATAAATATATTGAAATTTTAATGTAATTGAAGTGCCATGTACAATCAGCAATAAAAATTGCAAGCGTACAAAATTAGCAATTATTGGACCAAATATATTATATGGTCAATGATAACCGACTACTTGCGATTTTAAACGTGATATATATTTTTCAAAGAGCTTTCTTTGAAACCCAATAGGGGACCGTCAACAAACTGAAAAAGAATGACTATCTTTTGGCTAACCCTATAAAAACTAATGTGTAAAAGCATTCAAAATGTAAAAAAAAAAATTAAAACATTAATTTTTTTACGATTATACAAGCTATCCCCATAAAAATGAACTCAGTTTTTTACAGCTTAACGCATTTGCTACATTAGTTTTCATAAGTTTATCCAAAAGCTATTCGTTCTTTTAAAATTTGTTGATGGCCGAATATGGGGTTTCGGCAAAGCAATTTTCACGGAAATCTATTAAATATACCATTCTGTTTACACACCTGGCGTTTTAGGATCCTCGTGTTCCTTTTTATATATCTAACAAAATGTCTAAAATCGCAAGTGGCCGCTCATCATTGGCCCATGTAGTGTAATGATAACTGACTAACCAATCACGATTAGCTATTTCAGTAAGTCAAAAAATACAGACAATTCTTTTTCTTAAGTATTATCAAATTCACCAAACAAATCGGTGGTGACTGTTTTTTAAAGATATCAGAGAATATGTATTTTATTTTTAGTAAAAAAAGAAATCCTTTTAATACTTCGCTTAAGTGATTTCTAAGAGTTTTAAAACATTTTTTACGTTAATGGCACCTATTATCTCACTTTTTTTTATATTTGCATAGTTTGTAATGGCTTTTTTATGTACAATGTTTGACTTTTCATTTTTTGCGCGAATATTTTATCAGTTAATGATGAAGTTTTAATTTTGTTGGTTAAAATTATATATATTTTTTGGCGATTTATTTTTCAATGATAATAATAAAAGTATTTTTTAAGGATTAATCTTAAATATAGAAATAACATTATATTCAAAACAATTTAGAATTAAAATTTCGTTAAATGTAAAACATCGCCATAACTTTAAATTAAAAAATAGAGTGCAATTTAGATTAAAATAGAAAAAATATCTTATCTCTATAGTTGAATTTCCTTATAAAATTATTAGAATTATTCTGCAGATATTACTCAATGTTCTTTCACAATGTTCTCAAATTGTAAAATAATACATAAGTATATTTCATAACCAATTTCTAGAATATTTGAAAACTATTTTGAATTCGGTTTGTCTGGGGGGGGGGGGAGTATTAACTCGCATGAATATATTTGAATTTTAGTGTAATTAAAGTGCTTTATCCATTATTGAGGATTACGAATGCATGTATGGAAAATGTAATGTTTAAAATCTACCGGGTAGGCAAAAAGTCCGTAAAAAAAAAAAAAAAATCATAAAATAATGTTCATAATAATTTTTTTATATAAGTGGCAATGAAAAATAACTCAAAAAAAAAACATCCGACAGATAGCGCTGAAAACTGAAGTCGAACCTGAGACGTTCACCTGAAGTTTACCTGAATGGTCCGCCAACTGAACTTCAATAATTCTTAGAATTTTTCTTGCAAATTGCATGCATAGGGACATGAAACGCCCTGGGACCGAAGATTAATTAAAGCGCTATTGCTGTAAAATATATAAAGAAAGGCTCTTTTAAAATATATTGGTGTTCAGTCAGCGTGCCGTTTGGAATCCCTGCAGGATTAGTCCAATATGGTTCCTGAGGTTTCAGAAGACTGTTTATTTACAAATATACCACATACAAAGACGTTGGCTACGGCATCAGAGTAGATACGAGTCCTGGAATTTAAAGACCAGGAAATTCATCGGCACCAGTATTTTCTTACAGAAAATCTTTATTGAAATAAGACGGAATTTCGTGCGTTTAAACTAAGTATATATATTTATAAAATTGTACTGGTAAAGTTATTATTATACCTGGACAGTGTTGCCAGATGGGCTACTTTTTTTTTAAATTCAGATTCTTTATTGGCACCACTTTTTATAAATGATATAATGTGCCTTATTCAATGACATGACAATTAAGGCGAAAACAAACGATAATTTACCGTTTCAAAAAAGCGGTGCCAATGAAGAAATCTGAATTTTAAAAAAGTAGCCCACTGGCAACACTATACTTGGACAATAACGGTACCAATACAAACGCTGGGCATGAAAAGATACATACACTTACCAAGTTTTGGAACATACTACAACTGTGAAATATGTGAGCCTATTGTCGCCCAAAACACATCCCAACTGTAATCCATACGTTCAATAGCATGTTTCCGCCAATGCCCGCCCCAGCAGTAGTGAGTCTTTTCTTGCCCGTTATTCACTAGGCAACTTTAAACTTGGTCAGTCTATGTATCTTGACATGCATCAACCATCTTTACAAGTCGTAAACTTCTTCGGGGCACTTCCCTCAATTTAAAGTACTTACCTCTAATGTTAAACCTAACACGTTAAACTATTATTTTAATACAATCAAACTAATTGGTAAACTTATCATACGAACTGAATAGTTCAAACTGAACTAAAAAAAGGCCCAGTCCGGAAATTGAGCTATTTATACCAAAATTTAATCAGACCTAGTTTATATAAAGTTCTAACAGAATCTAAAGTTTTGTGAAATCCCGTACATTAGTTTTTGAGATAGAGCGCCCACAAAATTTTGTCATTTACAGACTGAGAGACTCAGACTCGCAGACAATCATTTTGTAAAAACATGTTTTTCAGGTTCTCTGATCCCTAAAACATGTAAATCCGTCGAATACCGCATTTTGAAATTTTTCACAAATCCAATGCTTATTTCTTGTTAAGATAGAATAAAGTAAAAATAAAATATTCCTCTACTAAAATTGTCCATAAAAATATTTCTGACAAGTCCACAATAAAACATTTTGTATAGCTATAATAAAGACATACCTAGAATCCCATTCAATTACTTTTATGCGACAGTAAATAGCGCCTTTTTTACTTATATTTAAAAAGAAACATGGAAATCGCATTACACTGAATGATCCCAATGAGAGGATTTTTTTTTTCAGTTAAATAGTTTTTAAGTGACGGTTTTTAATGGAATCAATGAAACTGCCATTTTGGAAGTTTTTTTTTTTTTTTTTTTTTTCGTTTGTTTAAATTAACCCTACTTGAAATTTATTTTTATCGCCAGATTTTTTCCACTTTAAAATGTTTTAAAATGTATTTATATATATATTTTTACATGCTTTCGATTAAAAAAACTATAATGAATTGCAATAAAAATTTGTTTATTAAAATGACTTATTATGATTAAAATGATTTATATAATATTTTTCTTTTAAACAAACGAAGTTTTGGGTGTAGAGTGTAAAATTTTGGTGTGAAAATTCAGGAACTACTTCAATTACGCGGAAACAACCGCTCATTAATGCTTTTCAAAAAAATATATCTTTCAATTTTTTTTTCATTACATGACTGAGATTAATCCTTACAAATACCATTTTTTTTATTTTTTCTGTGTTGTGAATATTTGATATGAAGATATTTTTATTTTTACTTTACAAATCGATACAAAAAAGAAAAATTTCCTTAAAAAAAAAACTGCAAACAAAATCGAAAATTACAACAACAGAAAAAAAATTGGCCATTGTAGAAATTGACACTCGTTGTCCAATGGAAAAAAAACATCCATTAAAAAATCATCCATTAAAGAAAACATCCATTGGTGTTGAAATTCAATTGAGATAGTTAAAAAAAATTCTCTTCTAGGAGTACCATAAGCGTACGGGTGTTCTGCGTGGGCAAAGTAACTTCTCAAAAATGATTCCATTTATAAACGTAATGAAAAGTATACAAGTTACTCAGTATGGGTTAATTTTCACCAAATGTTATACGGGAATATTTATTTTAACATTTAATTCAAAATCAAGTACACTATTCAAGTAAAAAAGGTAAATGAAATGAGACAATTTAAAAAACAATGAAAACTTTTTTTTTTAAATCGAAAAATATGGTGCAAGTTTTTCTGTAAATTCCATGTATGTACGCACATCTTTCGAACTTTAAGACACAGCGCTAATGAATGTTACCTAGTCGAGCGGATAATTTGATATAATTTACCAAATTCATGCCATACATTTATGAGAAGTAATTTATTTCTATTAGGTCAACCGGAAAGTACTGTCGTATAATGTTTCTTCATGCATACTTTTTAAGAATTCATATTTCTTAATTAGCACCACTTTTTTGAAATGGTAAAGATAGGATGGGTTTCATATTTCACATTGAAGTAAAAACGATGAAAAATATACTATTTCAAAAAAGTGGTACCAATGAAGAAATCTGAATTTTAAAAAAGTATGTATGAAATAAGATTACGCGACAGAACTTTCCGTTTGCCCTAATAAATTTTTTTCATTGAATAAATTTGTTTGAATTTCTACCCTATATTCGACATTATTTTAAATCAGTTATTTTAAATTGTATTGCCACTGAAAAGTCTTTTTTTTCTTTTGACTTTATCGACTGTTTAGAATTTGCGAACTCTATCAATTTTGATTTTCAATGCTTTTTAAATATTTTTACTATGGACTCCCCATTACCGGCAAAAGTTTTACATTCAGAATGCCTACTTTCGCGGCTGTCAGAACTATTCTTATTCCGTTTTCAGTTCTTTAATGTAAAATGATCATATGATACTGTCACCAGAATTTACAAACTAACTTCCTATAAAATAAAAACTTAATGTTCTATTCTTTCTTAATAAAAACAAAATTTTCTAAGTACTCTTGGTTTCTTTTATAAATTTGAAATCAAAAATAAGTGGTCCCATCATAGGATCACTAGCCTTGAAAGGGTTAAGGACTATTTTACCTGCTACCGGCATTTATGCGGAATCGGCCGCTTGGATTTCTTCTCCTCATTTTCCTATTTTGAACTATGCTATTTTATGAACTTACGTTTTCAGCCTACTTTGATTTTTAAGTAATTTTATGTTACAAAACCATGGAACTATTAAGAAAGAGGACATATGTTTAAAATAGTGAAGCTTCAACTTCCGCTTTCGCAAAATTCATTACCACGATAGCAAACTCACAACAGTAAATTTATGTAGAAAAGTTTTGTTTATATAAACGACTCATTAATGGAACTTTTCAATCCATAATAAAAGCAAAAACCGTTATTTATTTTTACTGGTAACAGTTTAATTTGGTGGTAATAGTTCCACCACATTGTGACAACTAAGACAATCTACTGTTAGTGTAACTGAAAAATATATAACAATTGGATAAACTGACACTAGTAAAAATAAATAGAATTTTTTTTTAACATATTTGTGAGAAAAATTTCCTAATAATAAGGTGCTAAAATAAGATGAAAATTTCTATTTAAGCTTTCTTGTGTAAATTTTCATATGTAGTTATCAAAAACTTCGGATCTGATTATAAAAGCAGCAGCCATCTTATGACAACCACCTCAGTTACTTCACTCGCAGCTGATAGATAATGCACTATATGTATTCTCCTTTTTTATTCATAACTCCATTTACACAATATTAATACTATACTATTACCTCTGCTTCTTCACGATGTACAATATTATTGCCCTTACACAAAGAACGAGATTTCTTCGCAAACAGAAAAACCCTTTTAAGCATTTACCTGTTCACCTATCATTTGGTAGTGTAAAATTAACTTGTCGCAAATTCTGTTCGAGTTTTCTGATTTAAAACGAATCTAGATGTGACAAAACTTGATGTAAATAGTAACTAATACACATTGTTTGATGAAAATTATTACTATTTCATAAAATTAAAGATATGGTCGAACACGCTTCAAAAAAGACATCATAATTTTCCTTACACAGACAGCTCAATGTTAACGGTATTATTCAATATTTCTTAATATACCATAACTTGAGAATTGTTTCATTCTAGTATCACTATACAATTTCATTTAAATATGAGTCATAGAATATGCACAGCTAACAAACACAGAAAAGTCAGAAGTATATATGCCAAATAATAGTTAGTAAGAAAAGCAAGTATCTTGAAATAAGTTTATATCTCTGTTTTCAGTCTCGATGCAATTTGGTGCTGCCAAATAAGAAATTGATTATATTAACATATGCTTTAATATATATATATATATATATATATACAGGGTGTCCCAGAATTAATGGGACAAACTTAAAGGGGAGGTAGGGGACATCACAAGGATTCAGAATTGCATAGCAACCCATGGTCGGAAACGTTTTCCTGGCGCGGTAGGGACGACACAAAACACAAGAAAGAAAGGACACAAACAGAAAAGAAACACGTTTATTATTCTTTGTGCAGCAAAATGCAGAGACAATGCTGGAAAGTGCTGTGGAACTTGTTACACGCATCGTGGCAGCTGTTGGGGAAGTTCGAGACATTCTTGGTGTTTTCGAGATCATTAGATCATTCATGCACCGGAGATGCGCTCCGTGCATCACGGTCCGGGATCGTAATTTTGAACACCTGTTTTGATGACGATCGTTGTCTCTTTAATGTTCTTTTTTCTTAGTTTTTTTGCTGTATTAAGGATAATAAACATGCTTTCTCTTCTTATTCGTGTATGGTCTTTCTTGTGTTTTGAGTTGTCCCTACCGTGACAGGAAAGAGTTTCCGACTATGGGTTGCTGTGAAATTCTGAATCCTTGTGATGTCCCCTACCTCCCCTTAAAGTTTGTCCCATTACTTATGGGACACCCTGTATATATATATATTAATAAAGATGTAATACAGCTTAGTTTTTCCTTATCTACACTGCGAAAATTCGAAAGTTTGTTTTCATCATTCGTAATTTTTAACTGAACATTTTAAATCTTAACTTGGAATATTTTTGAGATAATATTATTTTTAAAAAAGATAATATTTGCAAAATGCTACACGAAAGTGAATAAAATGCTCTTTAAAAATAGATGTTTATCTAAAATTTCTAAAAAGGTCCCATACCTAAAACTTGTTTTCAAAAAGACAAAAAAAAAGTATCTAAAAATGCAAAATTTAACACATTTCTGGCTTCTAATATCGAGATTTGTAATCTGTTATAGGACACCCAGTGATTCCATTTTTCCACACCATTTTTTTTTAAATCTTTTTATCAATTTTCGAAGAAATTTTTATCAATTTTCGAAGAAAAGCGTTTTATTTGCTATTTTTGCCAAAACCTACAACGAATATTCTACCATAAAAAAATTTTTTAATCAAAGAACGGTCAAGTGGGAGCGCTTTTGTTATATAGCTAGTCGTGTAGCAATGGAAATTGCTAACAAAAGCAACTGTTTTTATCATCTGTAGTATGAGCACAATTTGCTTTGGAAGAATTTAACTGTAGAGATTTTATCATGTGACGTTTGCCAAATTGTGTAACTGATATTTCAATGTTTCAAAAAATGTTTCATTTTCTATAAAAGTATCTTTGAAAGATAACATAAATAAATAAATATATTAATAAAAAATAAAAATAAATTTGACAACAAACAATATTCTATTCAACCAGTCAATACCATAACAATTATTAAAACACGAATATGAAATTTCTTAAAATAGAATTTATTGAATAATGAAATACAATATAATTATCATATTAATAAGTAATACTTTCACAGCGATTGATAATATGGTTTAAGGATTTTATAGTTTAAGCAGTGTCGTTAATGAAACTAATCATTTACTGTCTTGAATTAAATATTATTGAAATTAGAAAAAAAATATATAAAAACTTGTAATCTGAAATAAGGTGAAAAAATTTAAAAAAGAAAGTTTTTTTTTTTTTTTTTTTTTTTTTTTTTTTTTTTTTTTTACAATGATAAAGATTATACCTTTTGAAGATTATGTCTTTTTTATATTACATAAACAAAACGCAAGTGATAACATATGTATATATTTATAACATGAAAGACAAACATTTGTCAAAATTGTCTATAAATCACAAATGCTTTAAATTTAACAACATAACAAATAATTATGGCAGTAAAAAGGATAAAAGAAATCAGAAGTAAAAGTCTGAATTAGTTTTGAAATATAACTCGTTGTTAGCGTAAGTAGGCTGGAATGGTAACCGTTAATTAGGAGCAATGAAGCGATGAAAAAGAAAGTTAGAAATCATTATATAGAGAGCAAGCTGTAATGAGTTAAGTAAACGGAAATTACATGTTATACGTCACTTGGAGTGCAAGTAATGTAAAAGATAATATCGAAGAAATTATATATTTTTTCGCATTAGTAGTAGTTTCTATCTTCTGATTACTTTAGTTCGAGTGAATAATTACTTGAATGCATTTATTTCAGGGTGGCGAGTGGTCAAGGAAAACCGTTAAAACACAGTCAAGAAAAGAGAAAACTACCAGTACTTTCTTACATAAAATTCTTCAAATAATATAAAGAGGTTATATAAACTGTATTAATCTTTAACAAAATACCGGTATCTAACATCTATATTGACTGTGTTTTTATCTAACCACTCGCCACCTTGTATTTACAATAATTACATTTTTTTTTTTTTTTTTTTTTACAAAATAATTAACTTTTGCTTCATGATAGTAAATTCTTCAGTTCCGATAATAAAATAATAATACAAATACTTATATATTGGCTTTTCCGAAAGAAATTAACAGTGTAAATGACAAACAAGTTTTATAATGAAAAAAAAAAAAAAAAAAAAAAAAAAAAAAAAAAAAAAAAAACAGTGGTCACCTTGTAGGGACCCAGGGATCAAAGGGGTTAAGAGAGAGATATAATTATTTTCTTATATGGCTAAATTGTATCTAAAATCTTACCTAAAATGTATTCTATATATCTAAAATAAAGACGTATACGAAGCTGAATATATAAATAGTCATGTACAGTCAGACATACAGAGACAAAAAGTTAGGGCAAAACAAAATGGGAGACGTTGAAATAAATAGATAAGGTAAAAAAGAAGATGAAACTGAGAAAAATAGCAAGACAATAGTATGTAATTAACAGCAATGCATATAAATTATTTAGGAAAACGTGTGTGAATGTAAACACTTATGCAATATCTCTGTCAGCTTTCCGTCCTTTGTTTTAAGAATTAGAAACATATGCTTACTAGTTAATGAACTAATTATTGATAATCATATTTAATATCTATACATAATGAAAACATACATGACTAATGTGCATAATATTTCCAATTTAAGTAAATAGTTTATACACATCAGTAAATACGCATCAGTTTATACCAATAAATAGTTATACCAGTAAGTGAGTCACATTGGTTATCTAGATGTGTGACACTGATTCTATATTGTATTTATAATAAAAATTATTTATTTGTATCTTCAACACAATTTAAACAAATTAAACGTTTTTTTTTTTTTTTTTTTTTTATCTTAAAAAATAGTTAAACTTATATTTTCGTACTTTTCTGTCCCTCATTATTATTACTGTCTTCAATCTTCAATAGAAGAAAGTATTGTAATCAAAAAAATTTTCGACTTCCGATTTTCGAGGATTTACACGTTTTAACGCTCTGAAATTCGAGAAAACACGTTTTTACAAAATGTCTGTCTGTCCGTATGCTCCGGAAAATACCGGGCATGTCAGCTAGTTGTGTAAAGTCCCGCACTGTGGGGTACAGTGGGGAAAAATTTATCTAATGATTTCCTTCTTAAAGTTGCTAAAGAGCTATCAAAGCCACATTTAAAAAGCATTAACCCTTAACTAATTTGCCCATAAGCCGCTCGGGCAAGACGAATTTTCTTAATTCATTTAAAGCTTTTTGACACCACTAATTTTTTTTTTTTTTTTTTTTTTTTTTTAATGGAATGGCTTATTATTCAAAGGTAGAAATGTTTAGAATAAATATTACGTAATAAAAGAATAAATATTACGTAAAAAAAGTAACCAGTTAAGGGGTTAACTAATTTTTATCTACAGATAATCCAGGGTTCGCACTGTTCCTAAAATTTTCTTACTTTTCTACCAGAATTTTAAAACGGTTATACTAATTGTGTTATTCTATTGTAGATGTTAAAGGAACCTTCCATGAAAAATTTTGATTTAAAATACTGGTAGCAAATTTTGATATTTTAGGAACGGTGTGAGCCCTGAATAAACACGAAAATCGTGTCGACATAAAAAGGTGGACCTTCCACTATCTTTATTTTCATATTTCATTGGAAATTGGCGGTCAAAAATGTTTTTGGATATTGTGATGGACGGTACAGAAAGCTATTTGAAAGTTTCAAACTTCTAACGAGAATGAAATGAAAAAAAGGAAGCATTTCTTGATTACATTAAATCCAAAATAAATGGAATCATATTTTTCTTGTGAAAAAAAGAATATATATATATGCATTTGCCTTTTTAAACTTATATACAAAAAATAAAAAAAGAAATATTTCTTGATTACGTTAAATCCAAAATAAATAGAATCATATTTTTCTTGTGAAAAAAAGAATGTATATATGCATTTGCATTTTTAAACTTATATACAAAAAAATACATTTTACTATTTTATGCATGTATTATTATTTTAATTATTTTAGCGTTTTCGAGAAAAAAAGAGAAAAGCTTTTGTAGTATTCTAAATACATGGACATAAATTAAGGGTTAAATTTTTTACAAATCACAGTGAAAGAAATAAAAAGGAAAAAATATTAAATACTTCTTATGATTTTTAGAAAGGTCATTAAATTTCATTCAATAATTGAATGCCAGATGTCTAACCATAACTGTAACCGACGAAATGTAATAAAAAAATCATTATGCGGATACGTAATTTTCAAGTTAGTTTAACTAGGTTATCGAATCCGGGCTATCCGTGTTAATCCCTTTGGGATAATAGACACGTACACGTGCCGCAAAAAGGCTTAAGGATCCATGTTTATCGCTACCAAAAAAATGTACTGTAAAATTTGCGTTATTTATTCGGAGCATCTTCTCGATTTGAAAAAGCACAAATTTCTATTTTTAAAAACTGGTTAACAAACATTAAAACTTTCGTAAAAGGCTCCCGTCTCTAAAGGGTTAAAGAGCATAGGTGAACAATTTTTTTTTTTTTTTTTTTTTTTTTTTTTTTTTTTTTTTTTTTGTAATTTAAAACTCTAATAAAATTCTTACATGCAATATATTTTTTACATTGCCTACTAACAGCAAAAAAGTACTGTTACATGAAAAATATCAATTATTGAATCAAATAAAGTTTTGAAATTTATCAATAGCTATATTTTCGTATTCACTGCATGCTGAAAATTATTAGGTCAAAATTTTGCTACTTATGGAATTCTTTATTATTCTGATCATTTCAGCTCTTAATTATCCACCCTTTTGATCCAAGACATACACGTGTTAAACCAGAAAAACTATATAAGGAAGTATATCTTGTTTTAATAAGGAGCATTTGTGATTTCATTTTGAAATTATTGTTGAAATGAAATTTCCGGTTCTAAACAAATTTGTCTTGAATCAAATTCAGTTTAAGAGAAGCTATGTTTAAGCGCATACTTCAATTTTGAACAAGTAGTTTTATTATTTTATACATTTATTTATGTAAGAAGATTTAACTGTACGAAAATTCACATATTTTTTAAGGGCAAACCGATTAACCACATGTAATCGAGTCTTATATGATGAAGGTAAATTTTAAAATATGTCATGCTTGAAAATTATTTTAAAAACCATAGGCAAAGACTAAGCTAAAATGCAGTTTGTCAACAAATTTCATTTAAGAGTTTTTTCTATTTGTCTATGTAAAAATTTATATTTTTAATTACATATATGTTTAATTTATGAATATTTTTATATTATCTGATTATTTAATTAAAGAGGAAATTTTAATTTTCTTATGGAAATTTTTCAAAAATAAATGCGGAACAACTTTTATTGCTTTAGGTATATTATTCAGCTTTTATTACTTTGCAAAATGTTTATTATTATTATATAATGGAGCCGGCTCGTAATAAAGATAAATAACGAAAAATCATGCTTTAAAATTATTTTATAAACTACAATAAATCAGTGAATAAAGGTACAGTTTTCGAACTAACTGTATTTGAATGTAGATTTCCCCCCTATATAATGGATACTTCTATCCAGCAATACTCCTTATGATTTTATACTTCAAAACATTTTTCTCAATACTGACTGTGAGAAAGAATTTATCTCAATCTGTACTAATTGTGTTTTGATAGTAGAACAATAAGAAGCTGTAATTAGCTTTACTTTGTCTTGATGGAGACTCTTAATTAATAGATCAAAAATTACTGTTTGAAAACTGTAATGTAGTATAACTTTTAGCTTAACTTAAAAGTCCGGTATCAGCAGTGGAATTATGAATAATTTGGAGGAGACAATGTACAATAGTACATTGTCTGTGAGTTGCGAATGAAGTAACTGAGTAGGTTGTGAAAAGATGACGACTATATATTTTATTCAGATCAGCAATTTCAAATTACTGACGGTGGAAACTTCCACCAATAAGCTTGAATAAAAAATGTTTAGCGGCTTATTCATGGGCATTTGCTTTCAAAACATGGTGGAATTTTCAGTTTCTTTTTACTGTTGTGATTTTCCCCAGTTTATATATACTTTTCAATGACATTAATAGGAGGTTGCCTTGGTTATCACAGTGTGGCGGAACTGTACCGCCGGAATAAATTTCCTCCATTAAAAATGTATGTGAGTTTTAAATTGTTTCTGATTGAAATTTTCCATTAATAAGGTGTTTAAATGAAGCAGAATTTTTTCACTTAAATTTACTAGCGGAAGTTTGCTGAGGTGGTAACGATCCCCTACGAAAGCGGTTACAGTGGAAGCTTCAGTACTTTAACGCGTTCGCAAAGGCGCGCGCATTAAGAAGTGCTTATCTGAGGGCGGAGCTGGGAGATTTGATTTCATTGATGATTGACATTCTGGGCCGAAGGATTTTGCAAAGCTAAGCCTAACTCTTGTAAAGTGTTCTTTAAAAAATTATAAAAAAAGCATTTTTCCGTGTAATCTTTTGAAATACACATGCATGAAATAAGTTTTTATTATATATATATACGCAAAAAATTGGAGTATTTCCTCTGATATTTTAGTATAAAAAAACTTTTTAAATATATAAAATGTATATTTTAACCACGTTTTCAAGTTAAAAAACATTATAATATGATTACAATATACTTATGTGCCTCTATTATAGCAACATGTGAAAGATGTTACTCAAATAAAGTAAAATTTTGTTAAAAGAATAATAGTTTGCTTCTAAATTATAGAATAATAGTTTATTTCTATTTTAACACATTCTTACACAAAATCAGGGTTTTAAAAAGACTAGTTTATTCACAAATAAAAATAAATAAAAAAAAAAAATCAAAACAACTTTTGCATGCTATTTTTCAATATTAATTATGCAGACATATATAAAAAAATGTTTAAAAATGTTTAATTTAATTTAAGTTTTTGAAAATTCAAAAAATACATTTAAATATATTATATATAATCATAAAATATCTTTTAAATAAAAAGTATTTAATAATAATAAGTAAAATAGAATTATACTTTATAGTAAACATTTCTAAAAAGTTATTAAATGTTAAAAATATTTCTGAAAATAAAAGAAAAATATATAATAATGCAGAATAACATAAATATCAAATAAAGGGTATTTGGTAATAATGAGTAAGCTTGAATAACTTAAAATACATTCATCAAAGAATATTTTGAAATTTATGTAAATATATATATGGATAATTATATATCGAACAAATATATTCAATTATTACTATTTTGGGGCAAAACTGACTATTAATTTAAAATATACACATTATTGAATGAATTTATTTAATGAGTATTATAAAAATATTACTTTTATATGAGACTTACAAAATAGTCAGAGTTAAATTATTGTATTACTAGCGGATCCGACAGACATTGTCCTGGCACCGACTCCAAAAAATCAAATAAATGTACATAAATATAATAATACTCATGATAAATACTACGCTCTTAATTTAATTTCTTATTACAATTATGTAAGAAAATTATTTTTCACTTTGCAGTAGTTTTTGAAGTCGGTTCAGTTTTTTATAGAAAAGTTTATTTTTCTCTTCTTAGTTAAAAGTTAACGATTTTCTTAAGTCTGTTAATTAAAATTATAATACAGAAAAAATATATTATAAATCATACACGTACGTCAGGAGTAGGGTTCGAACACACGATCTCTTTCTTTGAGAACCAGTGCTTAAATCCGGCGCCTTAGACCGCTCGGCCATTCTGTCCACATTCTATTCAGCGAACTAATTCAACACTTTTAATTAACGAAAAATCACTAACTTTATTAGTCTGCCTAATTACTAAAAAAGTACTGAATAAATTTTGATGAAATGTGAATCTAAACCATCCTAGCCCTCCAAGCGTCTTGCAAAAGGGTAAAATTGTATTTTTTTTCTCAACATTTTGTTTTAAATGTTAAGAAAATATGATTCTTTCAACGTTATAAAAAAAACTTTATTATAAGCATGAATCTAATCCTTCTGAGTATGAATCATGCTTCGATGTATTGAAAATTCATTGAATCTATGGAATTATAGTATTTTAAATATTGCTTATATTGCAGTGAAAACTGGAGGACTCAGTAAACTCAGTATACGGAATATTACATTCCAGACGCTTAGAGTGCTAGAATCCACGGGAACACACACAAAAAATTTCATTAAAATCGGTCCAGTCGTTTAGAAGGAGTTCAGTGACATACACACGCACAGAAGATTTATATATATAAAGATAATCCCTAACTCTCAAAATTGTTACTTTTTGAAGACTAAATATTTTCCAATATCTCCTTCATTCTATCCTTTATCAAAAACCTGCGGGTATTTTTTTTAATTTAAATGAATTTGGGAAATATAATACATGGATACTTACAAATTAATTTAAAATGAATTAATTTGAAACGATAGATAAGGTTATTGAAGATTAAAATCAAAAATTAAAACTAAAGTAGAAAAAAAATTTAAATTTTGCTTTGCCGAAATTGTTCTAAGTATTAAAGAAAACAAAATCCCAGAATCGGTAACGTGTTTTTTCTTTTTTATTTCTTTATCTTTTCTTTATTATTTACTGCGCAAATTAATTTGCCGCAACAAAATAAAATTATAAAAATAAATTAAAGTAAATTTATACATCATTTCATTTTAAAACAGCACATCTCAGAGTATAGAAATCACAACGATTTATACACAAATAAACAATTTCCAACACAGATTAAAAGAAAAAAAAAAAAAGAAAGTATTAATTTAATCGACCTTCAACTAAGCAAATTTTGAATCCAGATAAAAGTAGAAAAAAAGGAGAAATAGAACTACACATTTATCGGAAGTCTCAGTCGTAGACGCCCAGAATGCATGATATTTCTAGTTCATCAACGCTTTCTCTACTTCCCCACTTTAAAAGTACTGTAGAAAACTTTGCGATAAATAAAAAATAAAGTTTTACCAAGCCTGTTAAAGATTTGTGATCGAAAAGAGATTACGTTTCAGAATCTTTAGTCAGAAAAGTAAATAGACGATAAAAAAAAAAAAAAAAAAAAAAAAAAAAAAAAAAAAAAAAATTTCCTTTTCACTGAAATAAATTTTTGAAAAATTAAATTATATTAACATGGATTAAAAAACATTCATTGATTCCATTTGCTTTCCAGGTTAGAAGGAAATATTTTCTTCCTTAATATAAAGTTAAATACGATTAAGATAATTTCTTTATACGTTATATTCTTATATAAAAAACGTTCCAAACGGTCGGCACGAATTTCAATCCGCTCTGGATCTGAATGACAACAGCGCTGTTACGTACACCGGTCGCTCGGAATGTTAGTGCCAACGATTCAGGCACGTACATCGGTCGCTCGTCCCGAAGAAGTTAAGAAAATATTAGTTCCTCTTTTTTAACGATTCCATGACATCATCGGGATCCAGAAAAGGCCGGATTTTTGAAAATTCCTGATTTTTGAAAAAATATATTAAAAGTGCTTTCGATATTCTTAATGATGATTTTATTAATAAATTAATTCATAACCAACTGATAATTTTGATAAAACTAAATATTAAAAAAATTAGCAGAAATGTAGCAAAATTTGCGCAACCCGAGGTTCCATGGGGTTCCATTAATTTATTTTATTTAATTAGAGTATTTTCGCCATTTAATTATACTAGTACCCCAAACCCGGGGTTCCCGGGTCACAGAGTGAAGGTGAAAATTTTTTTTTTTTTAATTTAAAATTGAAAAGTCTAATAATGTTTTCCTACGTAATATGCTTTTTAAACTGCCAACTAATTCCAAACAGCAATTCTATATGAAACATATTAATTATGTAATCATATAAAGCTTTGAAAATTATTGATACTTCCCTATTAGATGCAAGATTGAAGTTATTAGCCAAAGATTTTGCCAAAGAATAAAATTGCATTCTTTCATTTTTTAAAACCAAGAAAATATGACACACAGATATTCTTTAAAATGCATTTTTGTAAAAGTAATTGATGTATCTTTTGTAAAGTAAGCTTGTAACGAACTCAAAGTAATTAAATTGATGGATAAAAACAAAATAAAACCAACAACATTCACCGGGTTTTATAGCTGACGATATTTTGACATTATTTTTAATTACTTATTTTTTTCTGTTGCTATGAAAAAATGGCAACAAAAATACACAATGTTCTGTTATTTTCCATGGAGAAAAGAGGTAGATGGAGGTGCAGTATGCGATTAAAACGGTTTGACGTTATTCTTCCATTTTAAGTCTCTTATTCGGCCCAGACAAAACAATCACGTGGAACAGAAATCGAATTCTTTAACATCATTTTTTCTCTAAATGAAAAAGATCTGATTATATTTTAGCATTTCATTGTATTATGAATTAAAACTGTATCGCTAAAGCAAGCGGTTGCGTTTGATGCAATGCAGCGAATTTTAGTGTTACATTTTTTGGCGAAACATCCCCCACATAGCATGCATGTTCACAGTGACGTCACAGTGACGTCACTGTGAGTCACTGTGGTCACGTCACATCTGTGACCAAAATGCCACTCCTCAGTGACGTCACATTGTGACTGAAATGTGACGTCACATCTGTGACCAAAATGCCACCCCTCAGTGACGTCACATTGTGACTGAAATGTGACGTCACATCTGTGACCAAAATGCCACCTCTCAGTGACGTCACATTGTGACTCAGATGTGACTTTCTTAGAAAACTTTAGAAAATTACAAAAATTCTCCAAACCATGTTATTTACTGGTAAAAAAACGTGTTTTCTGGCATTGCAGAAGAATATTGTGCAATCGCTCTTATGTCACACATTACATGCACTGCATGTAACATGTACGTCATATCACATATATGAGATAAACCTCCCATCATATGAAACTAAGCACCCAGCAATGAACCTACCAGTGAAACTTCCATTTAAGGAAATTTCTCGTTACACTTAAATGCTTCGTTATGAAAAAAATATCGTTGAATAGAAATCCACGAAAATTCATGAAATTTGTATAGTAAACTACAAATAAAAATGGAAATATTATAAAACTGTGTTTTAATTTGGATAGTACTTTTTGTTATGCAATATAGCCACATAAAAAAAATCATTAGTATAATATCTAAAAAACCGCGTAATAAAGGAAGGGAAACAAAAACTGAATAGCAGCGTTCTAATTCTCGTTTTCTCTTGTATTTCAAAACGAAAAATTAAATAAAAATTCGAATATTACTTTGTGTGCGATCTCTTATGAAATATACACTCATAAAAACTTTCGCATCTTTTTTAAGTATTCAGAGAATGGACCTATAATATTTTCGCGGAACTAGAATCCCTTTCTTAGCATATCGAAAAATTTTCGCATTTTTTCCTTTTTTTTTTAAAGATAAAATAAATACATAATTTCAATCGTACAATCCGCTGAAATATATTCACCAATCAATCTTAACAGCAATCTATCCTTTTGAATATTGTGCATGCACGGAAGTGCAACAAATTTTGCTAAGAAGAATTTTTTTTTTAATATGAATATTAATTTAAATGTTAATTGCGTTCTAAAAGAAGGTTCAACAGAAAATTAAAAAAGTAGATAATTTCATTAAATATGCGCTTCGTTAAATGAAAGTTCCACTGTATTTTGAAACTAATTGAAAGTAAAATAGAAATGCGTGAAAAAAAAATTTAACTCAAAATTTTAATTAGGGATACCCTCATAAAACTAATGCGCATGCGCATTCAACTTATAAATCTTCGAAGCTCAAACAACCAATAATAACAAAAAATCACCTGCTTAAAAAATATCGTTTGGCAACAACCAGAATAGTTGACACTAGTGTATTTATTCTTTAGAATATTAGGCCAGCTGCTCTAGTAACTTTGTTATGATGTTATGCGTGTATATTTAGTACGTAAGTTGAAAATTTTTAAAAAGTTATGCAGAAATGCGATCAGTTGACATTTTATATAAAATGCCGGTCCGAAAAAATACATTGTCAGTGGCGTTTCGTTAATATGAGCGCGCCAATGTCAATGTACTTCATTCGGACATTCCGACTTCGAAATTATCTTTGCTATTTGGATTATGAAACTTGAATTAGAGGATAATGCCGTTAAGAAAGAGGTAAGAAAATGTTATTTTTCCTGCTTTTTTTATAATGATTTCTGTGAATTTCGTAAAAAACATGTTATAAAAGGAATAAGTATCATATTAATTTAACTTTTTTGAATCCACTTACCTTAGTAAATTCAATAAATTTAACATTTATTTTGTTGAAATACGGAACAGCATGTCAACGATTTGAAAATAGTTAATAACATTATTTTTAAAATGCACTTTAATCACATTTTTTTAATTACATGGTTAAAATCAATTATTAATAAATTTAAAAATGTATGCATAATCAAAAGTTAACGTTATAATTAATATATAAAGGAGTTTGGTGTTGTTTAACTGTTGAAAATAGTGATAAATATATTAATTTATGCACTAATATTGCAAAAACAAATTTTTTAAAACTTTTTTATTACCTTTCTGAATTTCTCATAATCCCAAAAATTTGATAACTGTAATTCCATGACATTTATTATTTTAAACCATGTATCTAAAATAATTAAGATATTGATTTTGTGATAATAACAATTATTGATTTTAAAAAATGAGTAATTATCGCATTATTTTATTAATTTTTGATATCTTAATTGTTAAATGGTGCTGAAAATAACAATTTTGTTCCATTAGTATGTGTTCATTAAATCCTGGTTCTAAATAGTCATAAAAACAATTACATGTACTTTTTTGTGGGATGTACATTACTGAAATTTTTAGTGTTTGATGTATTTCTATTATTTTCAATAAAATTTTGTCTAATATTGGGAAGTGAGACTGAGAATACTCAAAATACTATTAATAGATTCATCTAATACGAAAAAAAAATGAAATCTAATAATTATAACTATTAATAAGGAAACTTTTTAAAAATAAATTCCATAAGGATGACCTTTACCGGCACATCTACACTATATGACATATACAATATATATATATGAGTTTAACTACGAATTTAAACCTTGGTGTAATCATACATGCGCACAGGCCACTATAGTAAGGAAATAACTAAGCGTAATACTAGAACTAATTGCCTCATCTTCATTAGTACTCGATTTTTAAATAAAATCTGTATATTACAAATATTGCGCATAAACTTCACGTAGTTTTATCAAAAGATAATTCTATATTATATTTAACAGAATGATTTTAATTGGTAAATTAATCAAACGAATATTAATTTTCCAAAATGAGTAAAAAAATGTTTAGATTAGGATTCGAACTAGCGACCCTCGATGTATGCTGCCAATGCTCTTCCAACAGAGCAACTTAGCACGCACAATTCACCCGGAGAAATATCATTATATACTCATACGAATAGTATGCATTTATCATACGAGTAGTTTGAAAAAAAATTAAAGTATTATTACATAGGGTTATATATAATAATGATAAGTATGCGTTCGTATTCACTGTGTGAATTGTGTGCGTCAGATTCTTCCAGGATAGTTCAGTCGACAAAGTATTGACAATTTGCGCGAAAGACTGCTTAGTTCGAATCCTGACCTCGACACTTTTTCAATCAGTTGGAAAATTACAACAAAAGATAATTAAAAGATATAGGGTAGATGCTCCAGTTTTGGCAACTGCACAAGTTTTGGCCACATTGGAATGATTTACCCTCTATTTAGGCTGTAAATTGATTTTAACAAATTATATGCATTCTTACTCCTTAATCTAACACTCTTTTATTATTTTCAATCCCATTTGTTTATTTTTTGATAAAAAATGACTTGCAGAAAAAAAAAAAAAAGAAAAGAAAAAAGAAAAAAGTGTAAAACTATAGTGTGCACTCACATATATTAAGGTTTTTGCTTAGGTAACAAGTTTTCACAATCTTTCAATATTAGGGATTTATCGAACTTTATTTGTTCTGAAACAGATTGCTATGAAGCTTTATGAAGTAGGCTTTCTCTCTGTTGCAATTTCATATTTAAATTAATTATTTTTACAGCTTAAAGTAGGGGTGGCCAAAACTACTTGCTTTACGTGCTAGTACGTGCTTTAAATTTGCTATGTGTACCAGTTATGGCCATTGTGTGTCCAAAAATGGCACAACAATATGCTCCACTTTTGGCCACAAGACTAATTATAGTGAAAATTTCAGCAATATATTTAGAAATGTTTTATGACTTATAAATTTAAAAGTTCAATAAAATTACAGCATGATTTAGTGGTTTCTTGTATTTTTTCAAAACAAAATGAGGAAGTTGCATAACTTTTGCAAAATTTCAAGCACATGAATTTAGAAATAACAAATAATGTGAAAATCTTTATACTATAAATAGGATTCATTTTAACAAGTTTAAAAAAGACAATTCTGTACTCTTAAAAATGGTCTAGATTAAACACTGTTATAAGATAGGAAGTAAAGTTATGGCTTTTCAAAATTCATTGTCAGCTTTTCAAGATGGTTAAGTTTTGTAGTATCTCGTTCTACCTTGCAACACAAGTTTACAGAATGGAGACCAGTTTTTACTATTTTTGAATCTCAAGTAATAGGGTTGTGCTATTTATGATGGCCAATTATCTATATGAGAGATATGGGCCAAAAAAGAAGGGAGATGCCCTCTGTGAAGGTCTTTCTAAGATCCTAGCCAATATTTACACAAGGAAATCTAAGGTTTGAAGAAAACTAACTCCAAATGATTAGGCTGACAGGCAGCTAAGTACGAGGAATTAAAGTTTAAAATCAGTTGAAAAAAATGGATTTTAGAGATTGTCAAAATGCTATTTCATGTAAAAATGGAATAATTTCAAGATTCTAGTCATATAACTGTAAATATTGGTATAGTATAACATATGATATATATAAATGAAAATATGCAAAATGTTAAAATAAGCTTTTTATGTCCTATAAGTCTTTTTTATGAATTAAATATATTTTTTGTTTTTAAATTTAAATGTTCAGTTAAAATCAGCTTAAGTATATTTTATTCGATGTTTTTATGATTTCATTTAAAAAAATGCAAATCTTTTTTATACAGCAAACAAATATCTGTGTGGTAAAACAGATTTTGCACAAAAATGCTTTATTTTTACTTATTATCAGTTAAAATGTTTGCAAAATTACAAGATATTAGGGCGGCCAAAACTGGTGCAGGGGTGGCCCAAACTGGTGCAAATTGAAAGAAATTACTTAACGAGTTATTATTCACAATCTAAAATATTTTATAGAAAGTTATTATAATTAACAGAAAGCAACTAAATTTACTAAAGAATACTGTTATTGCGATTTAATATGCTTTATTCAGTCTAAAACTATAAAATTTCCATTTCAACTTTTCTCTTAATGTGGCCAACACTGGAGCATCCACCCTATATATTTATAGACATCAGGATTATTGGTCAGAAATATTGGCAAGCTGTACAGTTTTAGATATGTGCTGAAATTTGTGGATATTAAAGCGAGTAAAAGTTTTTTTTAAAAAAGTTCAAAAAGATTAAACAGTTTGAACAGCATATTACAAAATGTGTGTCAGTTATAAATAAAATTGAAGCTATGCAATTTTCAGCATGTGGGGGAAATATATAAATATTTTTGAAAGGCAATATTTTTCAAATTTTAAAAACAACACCAGAGTTGTAAGGCATGTGAGGTAAATCGAATTTTTAACTTTAATTTAGAAGAAAGTCTCCTTACTGCAGGTAACTATTTTATATATTATACAGTATTTGTTCATAAATTGTCAATATATGATTTTAGGACTCAAACCCTATTTTAACAGAACATGGCGTGGAGTTATAGCTTCAGCAGATCCTGTTTCTTTTAAATTGTTAGAGAATCGTTAAGAAAAGTTAAATCGTCACAGAATCATCACAGTGTTAACGAAAGTTTTGTCACAAACGATCTGCATCGTGAGTCTAAAATAATGGGACAAACTTTAAGGGAGGTGGTAGAGCTCACTATAATAAATAATTATGGCATAGAAATGTATGACTGGAAGTGACGCGTTAAAACGCCACACTAGTCACTGTAAAAGACACGGATTATAATGTTAAGTGTATGGGAGCGCTATTTTCAAATATCTCGCTAAAATTTTAATATTTTCGCATATTTTTTTTCCATAGGATAGCTGAGGACGACCTGCAACTGGGCTGGTTTTTACTTTTTTGATTTTGGTTACAGATTAAGAGCCCACAATAATTCAGAACCAGTTTAAACCGGTTCTAAAACTGAAACTATTGTAATATAAAAAAAATATAACCAAAATCGAAAAAGTAAAAATTAGCCTAGTTGTGGATCGTCCTCAGCTATCCTATGGAAAAAATATCATGTAAAATATTGAAATTTGAGCAAGATATTTGAAAACAACACCCCCCCCCATAGACATAACATTACCATCCGGGTCTTTTTTGGTGACTAGTGTAGCGTCTTGACGGGTCACTTCCGGTCATATATTTCTGTGCCATCATTATTTGCTATAGTGAGTCCTACCGCCCCCTCAAAGTTTGTTCCATGATTTTGGACTCACCCTGTATTTCACAATTTGGTCACAATGTGACTTGAAAGCTTTGTCACTTTCGTCACAATTACGTCACAATGTTAATGACAAAATCGTCACAAATGACACACTTTTCACAAATTGGTCACATTGCGACGTCACAATGTGGTCACAATGTGACGTCACAAACAAGCTCTAAAACGGCCATAACGACTTCACATTTTAGTCACAGTGACTTCACATCGACGTCACGTGACGTCACATCGACGGTCACAAAGTCACAGTGTGACTTCACAACGACGTCACCGTGACGTCACCATGTCTTACGGGCAGCTACCAAACTGCATCTTTATTCATTTTTTTTTTTATCTCTATGGCTGTTTTTCGTTTATTTCCCTCATGAATGCGATCTCAAGTTGCCACCATTAGAGAAATCGAACTGAAAACTACAAAAAAATTAATATTTAAAAAACAAATCGAGATACAGTTTTCTAACAAACTGCATTTAAAAGTGCATTTTTTTCTCTATACGATGGTATAAAGGTTGAAAACGTGCTACGTCTGGATGTATAAAAATTTACAATAGCGAAAACTGCAAAAACAAAATTTCATCGGAAAGTGTTGCCATTCAAAGCATGACGTATGCGTTACGCACAGATACGTTTGGCCTTTATTATATAGATATTTTTTTAACTGGTTGTAAATGATTAAAAATTAAGAAAAGATCTTTGTGAAGGAGTTTAACATCCGGAATGTCACTTTTTGTATAAAATTGCGGTACTTTTAACTTCTTTTTTTTTTAATGTCATAAATTGTCGAACCCTTACTCCATACTCAGCTCGCAGCATTTTCAAAAAGCTTTTCTAACTTTCTTATCAAGTCCACGATATTTGCTAAATAAATTTAAAAAATTTATTTTAGTAGATGCAGAGTTCCCTGATTTTAAGAATACATACTAATTTTAATAAATAAATAGATGAAAACTTTCAGAACTTCATAGAAGAAAATTAAACGAATTCATCCTTCTAGTTTTCCTTATCCTATAAGTTAGAAGTATAGAACAAAGAAAAAAAAAGAGGAGAAAAGGATTTTCAGTGACTTCAATGCCGAATTTTTAGAGTTGACGAATTTCTGATTGCTAGATTTTTTAAGTCACTCTATATATCTTTTATAAAAAAAAATAAAGTAGCGAAATATTTTATTTTATTTTATTTTATTTTATTTCATAAATTTGCGATTGGGATAATCACAGTTCAGAGCAAAATGCACATATTTTAAACTTGTAAGGAACCAGCAATTCTTTTAATCCTCTAATACACATGACAGCATGTATGCTACTACCAGTGCTTCCATTTAATTGAATATTTTAAATCAAATATTGCTAATTCAAATCAGAAATTTAAAATAGCAGCACTTGGTTTATATTTTAATATGCCTTCCGTCGTTAAATAAAGCTAAATTTATTATTTAAATTTCCCGATGTGAATTCAGATTCTCTTTTAATTGTGGAATTTCTAAAACTTATTCTACCATGGGAATTAGAGGATAATAGAGAATCTCTAGTGTTTTGAGTGTGAATGTAGTTTTAAACATAAACTGTATCCGTAGCTGACTCCATATTATAAGCACTCTAATTTTCTAAAATGCATTTTCTTCCTTGCAGTCTAGAGTTCCCCGATTTTACTATACCTGTATGGAAATTCATGTGGCATTGTTCATTCTGCAGGAGTATACATACAGGGTGTATCTAAACTCTTGGGCAATACTTTAAGGGGTGATAGACAAACATCAAGGCAATCAAAATTATATAAGAAATTAAGGGTCCCAAACTTTTTCTGAAGGAGATAGGCGCCATTAAATTTTAGGGTTCAAAATTTCAAATAAACATATAAAACGGAAAAATTGGTCGATAGATTTGCGTTTTCCACTAAAACTATTTTTTATGTCAGTATTTTCTTGAAAATAAATTATAAAGATAAATTTAAAAAATGCCGATAGAGGGCGCTTTAGACTTTGGAGTAACCAATAACTATTTTTTGCCTCTCATTAAAAGTTTTCGTAAGCTTAGACTTAAATTTTGAGTTCAACATCTAAATAGTCGGGAGTGGTTAAGTAGCGCAAACTGAGCTGTGTTTAGAGGTTCAAATTTCAAATGATTATAAAAAAAGGAAAAATTGGTCGATTCATTTGCGGTTTTCGATAAAACTATTTTTTAAATCAGTATTTTCTTTAAAAACTTTTTTAAAAATAAATTTCTCAAAATGCCGATAGAGGGCGCCTTAGAATTTGGAGTAACGTACAACTATTTTTAACCGTTATTTTTTTAACCTCATTAAATGCTTGCAAAAGATTATACTTAAATTTTGTGCTCAAAATCTCAATATTTTAAAGTGGTTCAGTAGCGCAAACTGAACCGTGTTCAGAGAGGGGGAGAGCTTCAAATTTGAAATGATTATAAAAAACGTAAAAATTAGTCGTTAACCGTTATTTTTTTAATCTCATTAAATGCTTACAAAAGCTTAGACTTAAATTTTGAGCTTAAAATCTGAATCGTTGGGACTAATTAAGTGGCGCAAAATTGAACTACGTTCAAAAAGGGGGAGGGGGTTAAATTTCAACTCCTGAACACAGTTCAATTTGTGCTTCTTAACCCCCCCCCCCCCCCCCAACGATTCAGAATTTAACTCAAAATTTAAGTCTAAGCTTTTGCAAGCATTTAATTAGATACAAAAAATAACAATTAAAAATAGTTGTCGGTTACTCTTAAGTTTAAAGTGCCCTCTAAAGAAATTTTTTTAATTTTTTTTTTCAAGAAAACACTGACGCAAAGAATAGTTTTAGCGAAAACCGCAAACGAATCGACTCATTTTTCCGTTTTTTATGGACATTTGAATGGGTGTAGCCAGGTTTCTTAGTAAAATATGCCCTTGAGTCAACCACATCGAGTCCTACATGGATCGATAGCCCATAAAAAGAAATTCATTTCTCCCCAGTTTCAAGTTTGTGTCTCAAGACCATGGGTGGTAATGACCCTAAATGCCTGTTTTAGAAAAGAGCGCATTGTAACGAAACTACTAAGCAGATTTCAAAGAAAAAAAATAAGGGATATAAAAAACCACCATACGAATGTTTGACAACTTTTTCAGATTTTTTTTTTAAACAAAAGAACAAGTATTCTAAAATTTTTCCGGTTTTTAAATGTACATTTTAATTAAAAATAAACTGAAATTTCTGAGCGACCACCATAATTTTTTTGCATGAAATACTATGAGACATGATGCATATTCACTATTAATTTCAACTTTCTACGTATGGTGCATCATATAAAAAAAAAGGCAAAATCATATTTCGGCGGCAATGTGGGGCGTGTCTCGGAAAAATTTCACGCATTCTTTTAAAAATACCGTGTGAATTAATATGTAAGATTTGAAAAGAAGGCGTGAAATTTGTCTGATACACGCCCCACATTCCGCCGGAATATAATTTTGCCTTTTTTTTAATATGATGCACCATACGTAGAAAGTTGAAATTGATAGTGAATATGCATCAAGTCTCATAAAAATTTCATACAAAAAAATTAAGTTGGTCACTTAGAAATTTCAGTTTATTTTTAATTAAAATGTTCATTTAAAAACAGGAAAAATGTTAGAAAACTTGTTCTTTTGTTTAAAAAAATCTGAAAAAATTGTCAAACATTCGTATGATGGTTTTTTACATCTCCTATTCTTTTCGTTGAAATTTGCTTAGTAGTTTCGTCACAATGCGCACTTTTCCAAAACAGGCATTTAGGGTCATTACCCCTCATAGTCTTGAGATACAAACTTAAAACTGGAGAGAAATGAATTTCTTTTTATGAGCTATCGATCCATGTAGGATTCGATGGGGTTGACTCAAGGGCATATTTTACAATGAAACCCGGCTATACCCTTTGAACCTGCCCCCTCCCCTTGAACAATGTTCAGTTTGCGTTACTTAACCATTCCCAACGATTCAGATTTTGAGCTCAAAATTTATGTGTAGGCTTCTAAAAAAAAATAGTGAGAAGCAAAAAATAACCGTAAAAAATAGTTTTTCGTTACTTTAAAGTCTAAAGCGCCCTTTATCGGCATTTTTTGAAATTTATCTTTAAACTTTATTTTAAATAAAATACCGATTTAAAGAGTAGTAGTTTTAGTGAAAACCGCAAATCAATCGACCAATTTTTCCGTTTTTCATAATCATTTGAAATTTGATCCTCTGAACACAGTTCAGTTTGTGCTATTTAACCACGCCCAACTATTCAAATTTTGAGCTCAAAATTTAAGTTTAAGTGTAAGCTTCCGAAAACATTTAATAAGATGCAAAAAATAACTGCAAAAAATAGTTGTTCGTTACTCCAAAGTCTAAAGCGCCCACTATCGACATTATTTGAAATTTATCTTTATAATTTATTTTCATGAAAATACTGACATAAGGAATAGTTTTAGTGAAAACCGCAAATTAATCGACCAATTTTTCCGTTTTTTATGTTTATTTGAAATTTTGGACCCTAAACTTTAATGGCGCATATCTCCTTCAGAAGACGTTTGGGACCCTTAGTGTCCTATTTAATATTGTTTTTCTTGATGTGTATTATCACCCCTTACAATTTGCCCAAGAGTTTAGATACACCCTGTATTTGCAGGAAATTGTGATGCACTAGATTTTCATCGCGTCCGCGAGTTCGGTATTGGAGTATCTGCGATTAGTGTTGATCATTAGTTGATTAGTATTCGCCGATTTCTTTGATATTGGAGTTTGAGCACCATGTTGAAAAGTTTGTGGATTGAAAGCTCAGGAGAACAGTGGTAATCAATTTTGACAAACTGTGTTGTGAATAAAGAACTCTTTGCATTCACGTGCTGTATTAACCACATTCGTTACAGTTTCCATGTGGACATTTTACTGCTGAAGACTATGATTGAAGGCACTCCGGAGAACGATTTAATGTGAGTTCTATTTTTAATTTTATATTTGAATAAGATTTATCTTTTTCGTATAGTTCAGGCTAAATTCTTCGTTGTCTTATCTGCCGATCCTTTCCCTAAAGTTTTAAATGAAGAGTTTTTAAACATATATTAGAGTTATGCCCTCTCATTTTTGTAACGGATTTAACGAACATCTCACAAATTAATTAAATAAGTTAAACTATGTAATTATAAAAAAAATTAAACAAAAGTAGTTTATTTTATCATTATTACTCGTGTCCAGTGTTGCCAGTGGGCTACTTTTTTTAAATTCAGATTTTTTGATTGGTACCATTTTTTTGAAACGGCAGATTACCTTTTGTTTTCCCCTTTATTATCATAACATTGAATAAGGCACTTTTTATCATTTGTGAAAAGTAGTGCTAATCAAGAATCTCATTTTTAAAAAAGTAGCCCATCTAGCAACACTGCTCGTGTCAGTTTTACCGATTGTGTGTACAAATATAGATGTTTATATAATGATTTTTTACAATTATTTGTGTATACTGTAAAAATTTTTCAGCATATATATGCGTATTTAATGTGAAAGTAAGCAGAAAATCTTTTTTCACATGAATTGAAATAGCAACTTATCTTGAGATTGCAAAAAATTGAAATTATCTGATAATTAGAAATATCTAAACATAACTCCATTTCGTGCTTTATCGGTGTTACACAATTTAAGATTAGAGGTAAACGATAAAACTTTTCAAGGATTGTCAAGGAAAATATAGAATCATACTAAAGATTACAAAAGCGGTAGATTAAATACCTTTGAAAATTCCTACTAAGCGATATCATTTAGTGTAGTATAATTTAAAATAGTCGCATTTTCTGATAATTTGAATTCCATAATATAAAAAAGAGAGATTTTCTTAATCTGGATAAATGTAATATAAACATGAACTCAATTATGCAGTAATCTCTTGAAAGTTGCCTCCAATTCAGAAATCAAAACATTTTTTTACATTTAGACTCGTCAGAAATCAGTATATTTTCGAGATTTAAAAACAAGCATTTGAAAAATAAAGTTTACCTTTCAATCATGGATTTTCCGAAACGTTTGCGGGTGATTTTTATAATATGTAAACCATTTTCGCAACCCACAGTTTGAAATTTCCGAACTAATTCAATGACAAGCAAACATTTTCATGTATGAAGACGAACTTCTTCTAGAATTAATCTTGATAATCTAACAACATCCACAATAAAATTAATATTATTTTATTAATCTTCCATGTATAAATTAAATTAACTAGCTGAGCAGTGCTGCCAGTAGGGCTTATGTTTTTAATTAAGATTGATTGATCACCACCACTTTTTTTTTCAAATGGTAAAATTAGTCTTGTTTATGTCTCAATTGGTAAGCTATTAAAGAAAGGGAATTTTACCATTTTCAAGAAGTGACGCCAATCAAGAAATATGAATAAAAAATGTAGCCTACTGACAATACTATAGGCGAAAATATTTACTTGAGAATAGAACAACATGCACATAAAAATTAAAACTATTTTGTTACTCTTGAATGGCTTATGTTTTATGCATGGCTTATAGCAATTACCAAGCCGAGGTGTGTTGTCAGTGGGCATATGTTTTACGATTCAGATTCTCTGATTGTCACCACTTTTTTGAAATGGTATAATTCCGCTTGTTTTTGCCTTAATTAATATGAAATAAAATAAGACGAATTTTTGCCACTTCCAAGAAGTAACATCAATCAAGAAATATAAATTAAAAAAGTGGCCTACTGGGGAAGTTTAGGCAATGTTGCCAGTGGGCTACTTTTTTTTAAATTCAGATTTCTCTATTGGCACCGCTTTTTTGAAACGGTAAATTACCTTTTGTTTTCGCCTTAATTGTCATGTCATTGAATAAGGCACATTATATCATTCATAAAAAGTGGTGCCAATCAAGAATCTGAATTTTAAAAAAAGTAGCCTATCTGGCAACACTAGTTGTAGGGGAAAATATTTACTTGAGAATGGACCAATATCTACATTAAAATTAAAATTATTTTGTTAATCTTGCTTGTATAAAATAAATTACCTAACCGAACAGTGTTGCCGGTGGGCTAATGTTTTTTAATTGGCACCACTTTTTTAAAAAGGTAAAATTCCTATTTTTGCCTTAATTGATATGCCAATAAATAAGGTGAAATTTACCATTTCCAAGAAGTGACACTAATCAAGAAATATAAATTTTTAAAAAGTAGCCTATTGACGACATTGTAGGCAAAAATATTTACTTGAGAATGGAACAACATCCAAATTAAAATTAAAATTATTTTGTGATTCTTGCAAATATAAACGAAATTACCTTGGCAAGCAGTGTTGACGGCGGTGTTTCAATTTTTCAATTCAGATTTCTTAATGGGTGCCAGTTTTTCAAATGGTAAAATTCCTCTTATTCGTCCCTTAATTAATATGTCATTAAATAATGCGAAATTCCCAGTTTTCAAGAAGTGGAGCCAATCAAGAAATCCCAATAAAAAATGTATCCTACTTACGACATTGTAGGCAAAAATATTTACTTGAGACTGGGTGGAATCCCAAAAACAGACGAATGCACTATGAAAGTTACTGGATAACTTTGCTGAAAATCAGTGTCAGGAAAGCGCACTTTTATTTTACAAATGCTTCTTTAAATCTCAAAAATGCAGAGTATACATAAATAATGCATGACAATTTCACAGGACTGCTAAAAGAAAAGAAAATATATAACTTTGTTGTTCATCGGAATTGAAAATAACAATTGAAGTGGACACAGGATTTGTTAGATAAATTGAAAAACAGGTGGGATAATTCATCTCTCTTTTTTTCAGTATGTCACATGTGATTCTTGAATCGCTGTAGAGTGCGCGTCCTAAGTTCGTCAGCATCAGTTGGTAGCAGTAAAACACCCCCACCCCCCACACATAGAAAAAAACACATTTTGGAATGATGCCAGCGCTAAATAGAGGCCATTGATGAAAAGCAAGGTTCCGTTGCGCTCGGGAACCAATCCACAGATGCAACTATTTAAAAACACACGTACAGCCATAGATGACAACATCTGCTAATTATCCGGAGTCCGGTCCAAGAGAAATATTTTTTAACGGAAGTAAAACACACAAGAAAATATGTATCCTTTCAGTAGGGTACATTTTAGATTTTACTTTGAAATTTTAGTTTTAATACATTTTTTTTTGTTGGAAACATTTTTGTCTTGCATCAGACTCTGGAATAATTAAAAGATATTGGCATCTTTGTGTTCAGCTAATTGTTATTGGGGTCGTGCATCATCATGCCGTAAAATTACCAGATTTTTGAATGAAATCATCTATTTGGATTTTCATTTATGTACACCCATCGTTTCGGGAACTGTGATTTCTAAAGAAAAGATCCCATCGGAATCGCTAGTAACAAGTAAAAAATTATTACACAGTTTTTCTCGTAGTTGCATTATATGTTATAGATTAAAAATCTCTTTATTTTGTTACACTCTAATTCAATATTTTAATAACAGCATATTACTATATAATTTTTTTTTGAAGAATATCGCAAGACTTTTGTATTAAAATACATAAATATTCGAAACGTTCATTTTAATCCTAAACTTCAATAATTTTTCTTCATTTTCTTTCTTAAGTACTATTTGTTTACAATGCTGTTAAATGGAACACTGCTTTCCTCCCTATAACCTTTTAACGGTCAAAGCAATTTCATTGCTAAGATGTTGAAATAAATGAATGGCACCGCTAATTACACACAAATATATTTGTAAATATGAAAAAGTGATTTTTTATACACATAATAAAATGGATTTTTTTAATTAAAATTCCGGTGTCGTTGTTGTATATCGAAATTAAAATTTTGTGGTTTCGTAGACAAACCAATAAATGTTAAAGCAGGGATGCAAGCGCTGCACTAGAAATGACCGAATCTGAATACCGTATTTTCGGCTGTATAGCCCGCACCCTGTGTATAACCCCTAACCACCCCTAAATCGAGCAGTGCAGTAAAAAAAGTCCGTGTATAACCCGCGGAGATGCATCGGTGTACAGTCCGCGGGCTATACACCATTTACGAACGCATATTTCGACCAGGGTTCGAAATTAGAAGCCATTAGTCATAATTTTTAACACAAATTTACCAAATTTTTTCGTGATGCACATCTACAGTAATTGGGCTAAAAAATTAAGATTACCAGTACCGTAATTTTCGGAAGAAACGCCACGGCGTTTACGTGTTTTAAAATAAAATTTCAAGCGATGCGGCGTTTACGCGCATTTTTTCAAAGAAGCGTGATATTTAAAAAAAAATCCGAAAAAAAAATCGGTGATAAATTCAAAATTTCGGACATAAAATGTATACGTATCTTAAGTCATTGGTTCCCAAAAGGAACGAATCCTCGGAATCGATCCGAAATGCACCAACTCCGAAAAGGAACGATTCCTTGGACTCTATCTCAAATGAAACGACTCCGGAAAAGTTCGATTCCTAGAACTCGTTCCGAAATGAAACGACTCTGTAAAGGAACGATTCCTCGGAATCGTTTCGAAAAAGACTGACTGCTCTGAATCGTTCCGAATGACATAAATCACGCACTTTCTTTATTCTTTGCAGCAGGATAAGGTACCAACACCGAAAAGGAACGCCTCCTCGGACTCTATCTGAAATGAAACGACTCCGGAAAAGTTCGATTCCTTGAACTCTTTCCGAAATGAAACGACTCTGTAAAGGAACGACTTTTCGGAATCGTTTCGAAAAAGAACGACTGCTCTGAATCGTTCCGAAATGATATAAATCACGCACTTTTTTTTTGTTCTTTGCAACAGGGTCGGTAGATTATTTTTTTGAAAAATAAACTAAAAATGATCTTAAATTCAGAATTGTCGAGATTGGAAGGGTTCCGGATTTTGGATTTTGTACTCTACAAACACAATGGCTATTATACATCTATCAGTGCAATACTGTGCGATAGTTGCGACAGTTCTTCCATATCCAGAAATAACTGTATTTAAGCAATAAAAAAAGCCTTTACAAACATGGGAGAACTCTCTAAATTTCAAGGCATAGCGAAAAAAATTTACAAATTTCGATGTTTTTTCAAATTTTTTAAGGTTTAAAAATCGTAGAAAAAATATCACGATTTCCAATTTTTTTTAAAAAATCTTTGCATAACCCGCACCGTGTATAAGCCGCAGCGACTTTTTAGGAGGTTTTTTTCTTGTATAAGCCGCGGACTATACACCCGAAAATACGGTACTTAATTTTTAAAGTAATTTTCGCTTTATTTAACGACAAGATTTCTGAATTTTAATAAACCAAAGAATATTACTAAATTTTTGTGATTGATATCGGCATAGCGGCCAACTTTCAACTAATCTTCCATAATACCTTTATTAGTTTGATCCTGCTTAACGTCATTTCAAACCAGAAAATATATTTCATGAATCTTTATTTATTTAATTTCAGGTTTGTTACTGGAAAATACTTAATTTTATTTCTTTGAAAAAATTCTGGTTCGAAACTCATTACACCATGGTCAAATTAACCCATGTATTACGGATAATTGATGTCAGGTTGGCACCTTATGTATCAGTCATTTTTTGCGCAGCGCTTGCATGCCTGCGTTAAACGGCATTCTCGCAGAAACAACTTGAAGTTTCTGTTTATTCTTATCTGCCGTAATGAGAATAAGTGAAAAGTTAGGTAATAATTGTAAACGCTTCGTACAGTTCAATGGAATCAGTGGATTTTAGATATTTTAGCACCAGAAATTTTGTAAAGTACTGTTCGCTATAATTGAAGATTGAATTTATTAATATTAAATAAGGTAATTAATTAATTAAAGTTAATTTATTAATAACACCATTATAATTAACTCGTTATAATTGTATCGTTTGATGATTAATTCACTACCTTTCAATCATTTTTTTTTTCATTTCTTTACAAAAATTTTGAGAAAAGGTGTTTGAATGTCCTTGAAACGTTACGAATCCTACAATGTTCAATTATTACAATTTCAGCGGTAATTTCAATCACCCTGAACAATAGGGTGGAACGAAAAAAAATATTTTTTTATTTCAATATGTAATAGCGATAAAAAGTTGTCTAATGCCTTTGTTAAGACAGTATTAAAATATTTTAACAAACATAATATATTTAGAGGTGCCGCAAAGGGCTTGAATATATGATTTTTAAGCAGATTTTACGAATTTTGATAAATTTTGTTTTGTAAAAAAAAAAAAAAAAAAAAAAAAAAATTAAATATTAAATGCCTTTTTTCAATTTTTAAATAACACACATAAACTACTTTACAGTAGATATTATAGTTTTATACTGCATGCCTTTATTATTTATGCTACTAAATCTGCACTTTTTAACGTCCATTTCTTTAGATTTTAACAGTATTTCATAATAGAAAAGATTAACCTTACTTTTAACTTAAAAACGCAGCAAAACATTTTTTAATTCTGAAAATTAATAGTCAACAGGAGAATAGTACGTGGTTTGAAGTAACCTTGATTCAGGCGGTATATTATTCGCTGGTGTAGGGTGGCAAAAGGGTAAGGGATGCATGTAGCTGCAGCAATGGTCTGGTCACAGGTTTCTCTCGTAAGTCCGCGCAAGCAAATGAATTGTTTGAGTAACAAATCTTATTATACTGTTCTATTTGGATTTTGTTTTGTTTATGAATATGTAAACTTGAATATTAGTGGTAGTATTAAATTTATTAGTTAATATTTTAACTTTAGTGTGATGGCAGTGTCAGATCAGACGAGACAAAAGTTAGAATGCCCAATTTTTGGATCTCCTAAAGAATTAAGCGATTTAAATCTTCCAACTTATTATGACATTATGAAATATCTTTATATTTGACATGAGCTGAAACCAGAAAAAAACATCAAAAGAACTAACTTCGAATGAAATACTTGATGTTCTTATTAAGAAAGTTGAATCTATTTGGTCGAAAGCATCTATTCCTATAGTATCTCATACCCTCATGTTAAAAATGGTAAAAACCTATCACGATAAATAAAGAAGTATTTTAATATCAAAAAGAAAAAAAAGGTACATAAAAATGTGATTTAATTGCAGAAAAGTTTTTAAATGAAAACAAACGTCTTTTTGATGTAGCAACCTGTAAGTGCAAAGTATTTTCTGTCTGTAAGTGCGAAAAAAAAAGTACCTTAACTTGAACAAGATTTTTTAATTGACCAAAGAACTGTGAGAAAAATGAGTAAAAGTGGAGTCATAAAGTTATTTCCAAGATTTTAACACAAAGAGAATAGAAGAAGCAACAGGTCAAACAGAAACAATTAAAGTACAAGTACAATCAGAAATTAGTAGTTAAGGCTGCTAGAAAAGCTGAAAATGATGCCCTTCAATCGGATCCTGAGAAAACATCTAAAGGAAACTTAACATGCAGTCCCAAAAATTACTTTACCACTTTTTTGGATACTGCAAGCGATTAGTACTTCCTACAGTAGCAAGTATCTGTAACCGATCTGGAGTTTCAGATAGAGTTGCTACAACTATCGCAAGTGCTGCTCTTAAAGATGTTGGGATGATTACAGAGGAGAACAAAGGATAGGATGAAAATTCGAAGAGAGAGAGCCAAGAATCGGACAAAAAGATAGTAAGAAGCCTTAATCAAGTTGGAGAAAATATAGGTTTGTTTTTCGATGGAAGAAAGGATAAAGCAATTGTGAAAGATAAAAAAGGGAACAAATTTTACAAAAAAGACGGTCATAGAAGAACATATTTCTTTAGTAACAGAGCCCAATTCATCCTTTCTAAGGCATGTAACCCCTGCATTTGGGAACAGGCGAAGCTATAAAAATAGCATAATAGAGTACTTTAATTGTAACAATCATTTGAACATATCAACTGTAACTGCTTTTCAGTGCGATGGGACACCCCACAAACATTGGAGTTAATAACGTTATGATTGCTTTAATGACAAAAGATCTGAACAGACGACTGCAGTGGCTGATTTGGTTGTTCCACTTAAATGAATTGCCTTTGCACCACCTGTTTCGTGAATTGGACTGAAAAACAAAGGGTCCTGATGAATTTGAAGAGGTTTTTAAAAAGTTTTACATATTATCAAAAAACAGTGTTTGAACAATTATTTGTAAGCAAAAAAAGTAATTACAACTGCTAAATTCAAACTGATATTACATCTTGATTCTTTTTGAAAAAAGCTAATTTATTTGACTTTTGCAAAAACTTAATGCATAAATTTACCTCAGTTGAACTTAATATTGTTATTGTTATAGTAAAGAAGCATGTATAGATTGCTATTAAAAAGAATATTTGATTTTTAAAATGTAAAATTAAAACGGTGAAAATAAAATTATAATATTATGCTAAATTTGGATTTAAAAAAAAAAATCCCTATTTTTAAGACTTTTGCGGCACCTCAAGATATAAATTTAGAACGAAAAAACTTCGTAGTTTTATTGTTAACATACAAAGGCAACTTTTAATTGCTATTACAAAATTATTTTCAAAAGAAAATATTTTTCCCTATACTTTCGTTCCACCCTACTGTACAAACGTTTAATTTCAAACATTATTCTAATACAGGGCTGTCCAACGCGGCGTCCGCGGGCGCCATGGCGCCCTTTGCAGCTTTTCTTGGCGCCCTTTTAAAAATTTCCTTTTACTAGTTTTAATACAACTCTCTTGTAAAAGATACTTTATTTAAAAACCTTGATATTTTCTTGAGAGACGTTTTGAAAATCTCTACTAGTGTATTTCACGTATGAACAATTATAACGTACGCAACGTATTAAAAGAAAGGTGATTAAAGGTACGTACCGTATTTACTCGTGTATAAGGCGCACTTTTTTTTCAAAAAATTAGGGCAAAACTCCTAGGTGCGCCTTATACACGAAATAACTTTTTACTGTTGGATGCAGTCGAACGATATACATATGAAACTAGAAATTATTCAAAGAAGATATTAAAACTCGGAAAATGTTACTTAATTGAAGTATTACTGCATATTTATTTCATTCCTTGCAGTTTTTTTATACAACAGAGCTAATGACATTATCTAAACGCTAATTAGCAGTTCTCTTTACCGTCACTTATTCCTATTTCCCGCCATTTTCTTACAACCCGAAGTCTAAAAATGCATTTTCGTCTTGTTTTCTGGACTGGTGTAATGTTTGTTTCGACTTTTTTTTTTTTTTTAAATCTGATATTCATTTGGTCATTCTTCATTAGCATATCAAATTTATAGTGCGCGTTATATACGAGATTTTAAGAAATCGCCATTTTTACTTGTAAAGTAGGGGTGCGCCTTATACACGCATGCGCCCTATACACGAGTAAATACGGTAATTAGTTTTTTAAGAAAAACAAATCATATGCTATTATATTTCTTTACTAATTTATAGTTAAGCTTTATAAATCTTTTTATGGATATTATGTCGATAAGAATTAATAACTTTTTTAATATGTTAAGAAGTAAAATGTAGAAAAAAATAAACGATTCTTCTTCTCCTTCGTGCATGAAAGTTTAGCATTTTTGTTATTGTTATTGACGTTGTTTCACTGGCCATTTGGCTGCTTTATAAGACGGGATAAATGCTGTCTTTTTCTCCTCCAGACATTTGAAACTTTAGGTAATTTTATTTCATTTAAAATCTATAACATCGGATGAAAGATTTTCCATCAATGAAAGCTCTTTCAGAGGCTCTCGCTTTGGAACTACCCATGACTTTGTTTCTGTAGTTCTTATAATGGCAAATTTACACTTCTAAAAATTTTGGAGTTATTGCAGAGTATTTACATCCCCAAAAACCTAACAATATCTCTGATTATCATTTTATTTTAATAATAGATAATATTTCATTTTCTAAGTCCTTCCAATTAAAAAATATCTGAAGTAACCCCTCGCAGAAAAATATTTTACTGGAAATTTATTTAAATTTACTATTTATTTGATTATTATTATTTTTTTTTTACATGGCGTTTCAGATTTATAGGTGCATTATGTCTCAGTTGCATATATTGTTACTAGTATTGAAAAATTATTTTCTTGCTTGTTTTGAGGCATGTTAATAATGGCGCCCTTCATTGCTTGCCAAAAGCTGAGATGCGCCCTTGCTTAGTAAAAGGTTGGACAGGCCTGTTCTAATATATTTAGTGCACTGTATATCTGTATGATATTTTACCATTCCTGTTGGTAACAGAAAATAAAATATATTAATGTTTCATTCCCATTAACTATTGATAAAATAAGTGCTTTAACAGAATTTTTAAATATCATTTTAAACACATTAAAGTTTATTGAAAAGTATTTACCATGTAATTAAAAATTGATAGTTCATCAGTTTAATTTTAATTTTTTATTAAATAGTTTTCTTATTCTGGAATGTAAGTTTTCCGAATGCTATTATTTCGCAAAAAAATATTTTCTTGTTCTACAAATGTGTCTTAACCCTTTGCGGTGCAGGGAAAATTCATTGCTTAGTTGTTGAAATTAATGATTAACACCGGAATTTGAAATCAATTTATTTTTAAATAAAAAAATGCTATATTTCTCTAGTTCAATGAACTGTAAATTTTTTTAAACAAAATTGAAGTGCTAATGTGGCGTTTGGGAATTGGAAATAAGTGGCTTCATACATATACCACCACGCCGCAAGGGGTTAAAGGTAAAAATAATAAATTAGCAGCATTAATATTTACAGAAAAATAAATACTATTTATGTAATCTTGCTCCTAAAAATCCAGTCTCACAGTTAAAAGCACTTTCTTGAGATTTGAAAACATCCTAAAAGCAGATATTCTAATTTAAAAAAAATACCATACCATTAAATGTGCTCAGAAACATTTCCAAAAAGCCACGGCAGTAAAAGAAATTTACTATCGTCTCTTTCCTGCACTATTCTATGCGGGAGTGATCGATAGGTGTCACGTCCATACAGAATGCGGGTGAGAAGGGTGGAAGGGCAAAGAAACTTATTCCGCAAACCACAGTAGTAATTTACATACAAGAAGTAATTTATAATCAAAAAATTATTTTACGCGCAAACGGATATTTTCGCACAATATAGTTAAACCTCGTTAACATGAACCTTAAGGGGAATCAAAATTTTGCTTATACTAACAGTAATTCATGTTATTTGTATCAAATCTTTGTATTCGCTTTTATAGGGGAATGTGAAAACAATTCATGTTAAAATTAATTCATGTTAAGCGTGTTCATGTTAACGAGGTTTGACTATATTTATTTTTCATTTACTTAATATACACATAAATCACTTTGAAATGATATTTTGAATATTAAAAAGCATTCAAATGTTAAAGCTTTCATCGCGAAATATCTAATTTTCTCGCATATAATTAAATATTTTATTATTACAATAGAAATACACGGACATTATTAAGATAAAAATTTATCTTTATCTAAAATATCTTATTTATTAACATAAAGCAACCAATAAAATAAAAAAAAATAGTAAAGACAATTTTACGGCGAATGGATTCGAACAAATAGTCTTTAGTTGCGTGTTCAATGCTCTATCCATTCTGCCAGTTAGCTCACCTTCTCGTTCGGCAGATTAAATTTATAAAACCTATTAGTTCAATTAAAATCGACTACATTCCCTCAGGATTCCTGTCTGCCCCTCCCACACGCATTTGAAATGAAATTAACCCCTATTCATCGCTCCCGTAAGGAATAGCACAGGAAGGAGACGCTACAAAGAAATTGTACTTTGATAAACAATTCTTCCACTCTTATCGGTCATAAGGCACTTTCCAGGCGATATTAGGACCAGAATATCTTATACGACATTCATTCGGTTTGCACCACTATTTTCTTTTAACCCCCTTCGCGATAGGAATCCTTTTTTTTTTTTTTTTTTTTTTTTAATCACTGGCTTTTTAAAACAAAACTTTTTTGTATTTGAATTATGAAAATTTTCTAACTAAATACCCAAGCAGAATAATAATCTCTGGTTGAGCTTCTGCCGAAAATCCTATGCGACTTTCGCCCGAACGACCTCAATCCTTGAGGTCGGCGGGAAAGGATTTTTGTCCACTCGGCAAACTAGATATGGATCGTAGCTTACCGATTGCTATTGAATCAGATTTGAAGTTGGATTTGGACGAGATAGCTGTCAGAGTGCCTGGAGAGATCAACTCCTTACCTCTAGTAGAAAAATGATACATGGAACAATTCAAGTCACAGCCAAAGTCTGACAAACAGAACATCAGAAACAAAGGCGGGGGGGGGGGGGGGGAGAGTAGCCGGGTCCCAAAAAAGCAAAGGTCTTTTAAGGGCACCATAGAAAATTAATAAAATAGATGAGGGTATATATATTAGAGAAATAAAAAAATGCATACATTTACAAAAATAATTACAAAGTATTTACAAAATAGAAACTAGGAGATGGTGAAAGTTCAGGAAGGAATAACCCTATCAATGAGATAAAATATAGGAAAAAATATCCTGGGTCGATATTTTCAGGGAGACGTAGGATTGCTCGTGGTCGTCTCCAACGAGCGTTTACATCATAATTTGAAATGTTATGCAAAGCAGGATTCGGGATAGAGGAAATGCTGTCAAAATTTTTTATGACTTAACAGAACGAATAAGAGGAATATTAAGATTTGAGTGAATAACAGTATTTCTGCGATACCAAGGAGAGTGAAAAATACCACGGAGAGTCTTGTTCTGAATTACCTGATTTTTTTGCAGATTGGTTTTAGTCGCTGAACCCCAGATCTGAGCGCAATAAAAAGGTATGGGACGAAGTACTGTTTTGTATAACAGTATCTTATTGCTCATACTCATCTTATGACTTAGATTTGAAGCTTTTGACTATTAACTCTCGATCATTTGTTCACATAGTATTATTTTGCCAAGAACCTTGTAATATCGTGTGATATTTTGCCGATTAGTTAATGATAACGTATAGAGGAAATTTGTAAGATGCAAAAATAGTATTTAAAACTAAGAAAGCTCGAAATAATTCCAAGAATGTGCAATGCTAATCGGAGTTATTTTAACAAATAAAATGCAAAACTATTTACATGTCGGTTATATAACTAATTGAAAAGTTTGAAGAAAAAATTTTTTGCTTAAAGTTTAAATACTGCTTTTAAAGGCGTTTACTATAAAAAGTATATTTAATTACAATTAAATCCTCAAATCCAATTATTTTTCTATTGTGAGAAGCAAATAAATAATTTTTTTTAAAGGTACAAATTACGCTCTTACCTTTACCTATACTATTGATATATACATATTTTTGTTTCTTACAAAAAAATGTAATTTAAACTGTAATTCTAATTATCAACGATTTTTATTGTAACATCATTTAAGAGCAATGTTTAGACTTTAAACAATACTAATATCTTACATTTTAATTATTTACACTAGCAATGGATAAATGCTTTTGCATTTTATAATGGAAAATATTTTCATTAAGCAAAATTTACTATTTGAATTAAAATGAATTTCAATCAATATTTTAACCTTAAACATTACATAACATAACGAGGAGTGTTAAATAATATTATTTTTATAGTTGAGAAACAATGTTAAGTGAGAATATTTTTTATTGTAATAAACAAACATTGTTTGCGAGTTCGTTTTAATTTAAATAGTAAATTTTGCTAAAGGGAATATTTTAGAATATACTTTTGGTTATGCTTTAGATTTATAAATAACTGGTGAGGGAATAGTCAACTGGTGAGAAGAATTTTGAGCAACTTAAGTGGCGCGTTACTGGTCGCTCGTCCCATATGTGCTAAGGAGGAGTTTTGCGTAAATTTTGTATGCTTTACAAATAAAAACAACTAGTGAAAATAATGTGGCGCGTTACTAGTCGCTCTTTCCCAAAGGGTTAAGTAAAACTTTAACATAAGTTTTAAAAAATAGGAAAAAAAATACAAAAAAAATTAATTTAAAAATATAATGGTTCGAATGGAATATAAATAAGAAATATGTGTAATTAGTTACTGTGCGGTAAGAATTAACCATGAAAAATATATTAATATACAGAGTGGTTCAAATTAAAGTATCCCTGTTTGGGACGCCCTAGCAAGAGAAGTTTTGGATGTAACAATTTCATGTTTGGAGCATATACATAACCTAATAAGAATGCTAATGAAATTTATTGGAGTACATACTAATAAAATTTAAACGGATAATACTAATAAAAATTATTGGTGGGAAGCACTCCATTGGCACCGCGATGTTTACACCTTTGGCCATGTTACATTTTTCTTATCTTTAACCGATTTCCAGCGCCTTATTATCACTTGATGGCCTTTGTTTGAACTAATTTTTTTTATTGCACCAATCAATTTCCCATATTCTGATATGTATATGCTCCAAATATGAAGTTGCCACATCCAAAACATCTCTTGCTAGGGCGTCCCAAACAGGGATACTTTAATTTGAACCACCCTGTATATCTTCTAAAGATGACCAATATTTTTTAAAAACTAGTACACTCAAAAAATGCATGTTTTTTTTCTTTCATTACAGTGTAAAAAAAAATATTTCCGTTTCTTGTGGTACTAATTTTAAATATAAGCATTTACTTGAGCTAGATTTAAAAATTGAATACATATAAAAAAGATGTATTTAAAATCTTTGTGTTTAACACAAAATAAGTCTCCTTAATGCCTAGTAATAGGATTATCATTAATTTTTAAAGCACAAAATACGTTTCACTGAGAAAACATATGTTTAAGGATTAAGCTTGTTAGGATTATTTTTTTATCCTATTAGCATAAAGCATTTTTTAAATATTCTGCAGCATAATCTCTAAAAAATCATGAAAGAATTTAATGTGTTTGGTTAAAAAATAAATAAAATTTTTAATTTATGCGCATGAATTACTGTATATTTTTTAAATAAGTGAATGAAGTGAACATTTTCTTTAGAGTAAATGTTTGCGAAAAATTAGGATATCGACAGTAAGCAAAATAAAAGCTTCATTATTTATTCCAGAGGTACATTATTTCAGTAAATTGATTAAATAATTTTGATAAAAAAAGAAAAATAGAATACGTGATAAGTAAGACATATAAATTAATAAAATTTTGTATATTTTATTATTATATATTTAATATAAGTAATGAATAATTCAATATATAAAATATAAATAGATGTAGTAAATATATTGACCATTTTTATTGATAAAAAAGATATTAAACTATCTGTACTCCCCCTTTTATTTAATTGATTAAATAATTTTGATTAAAAAGGTTTGGTTTGGTTTATTTTATGATGGCCGATTATCAACACGTGGGCTATAGGCCCGAAGGGGGTGGGGTGCCCTCCGTGGTGGTATTTCTATGGTAACATGACCCGTATTTGTGCCTTTGATTAAAAAGAAAGGTCAAGTACGTGATAAGTAAGACAGATATAATAATAAACTTTTATATACTTTATATATTTAATATAAATAATGATTAATTCAATATATAAAATATAAATATATGTAGTATATATATGTATTAAACATTTTTATTCATATATTAGATATTCAACTATGTGTATACCCCCCCCCCTTTTTTTTAATTGATTAAATAATTTTGATTAAAAAAGGTTTTGTTTTGTTTATTTTATGACGGCCTATTATCAACACGTGGGATATAGGCCCGAAGGGGGTGGGCTGCCCTCCGTGAGCGTCTTATTAAGGGAACCTAACCTGCATTTACGCTTTTGATTAAAAAGAAAAATCGAATACGTGATAGGTCAGACGCATAAAATAATAAACTTTTATATATTTTAATATTATATATTTAATATAGATAATGAATAATTCAATATATAAAATATAAATATATGTAGTACATATATTAAACATTTTTATTCTTATATAAAATATTGAACTATGTGTACTCCGCCCGATTTTCATTGAATAAATAATTTTGATGTAAAAGAAAAATAGAATACGTGATAAGAATACTTATAAATCAATAAACTTTTATATGTTGTATTATATATTTAATATAATTAATGAATAATTCCCTGCATAAAGTATAAATATATGTAGTATATATCTTAAACATTTTATTGGTACATAAGATATTAAACTATGCGACCTCCCCCCTTTTTTAAATAATTAAATAATTTTGATTAAAAAAAAAAAAAAAAAAAAAAAAAAAAAACAGAATAATGATAAGAAGACATATAAAAAAATAAACTTTTATATATCTTATTATATATTTAACATAAATAATGAATAATTCAAATTATAAAATATAAATGCATGTATTATACATTTTAAACATTTGTATTGGTATATGGGTGATTCTTCAATAAGTGTGTAATTTCGCTCATTGATTTGGTGAAAAATAAAAATCAAATTTTAAGCAATATTTTTTTAATAATTAGATACAGCATATGCTGAGTAATAAACAACACTCCGGTATAAACTTTTAGCTTTATATATTTATGTAAAAATTATTTTATAAATTATTGGATTGTTCGGAAAGTCCCTTCTGTTTAGGAAATTCAATTCGCACCTGAAAATTCTGTTATTTAATTATTAGATATTGTTTCCGATATCTAATACTTAGATATTAATGAACAAAATTTTCCGATGCGAATTGATTTTCTCAAACAGAAAGGAACGACCCAATAATTTGGTAATCAATGTCACTACTGTCCCCAAGGTAGTTGTTTACTTTATAAACCAGGATTTTAGTAAAATTTAGATTAATAAATTTAGAATAGATGGTATCACTGTATCCTTTGTCTTCAAGTCATATATGGCATTAATATCTGCTTCGGAGATTGAATCCTCAAATAAATAATTTGAAAGGGGACAGAAGTGACAGGGACAGTAGTGACAAAATTAAGAAAATTGCTTCTGTGTACATAGTAAGTTAGGCGTATTAAGACTGCATTATGATATTTTGTACTATGCAAAAGTATATTATATCATGACAAAATAATAAATAGATAAAAACAATAACAAGGACAGTTTAAGTAGGGGACAGTAGTGACAAGTAATAAACATATTCTTATCTTTCTATCTATTTTGTAGCTTGTAACTATTGTTGAAGTCCTTAGAATTGTGCCACGTGTTTTTCTGGGCAGTTAAGATGGCTCCTTATACTAAATGCACCTGTTCACCAAATTTTATCTGGCGACCTGGTGGTCATTTTCGATGTTTTATACAAAGGGACAGTAGTGACATTAAAACTAGGGGACAGCGTTTCTCTGACTCAGAACAAATGTAAAACTATTTTTAATTTACAATTAAAATACTTTATTATGTACTTTGGAGTATAGATTTTTTTAAGGGGGGGGGGGTAAAATTGTTAAAAATAGTCTGTCATTACACTTAAAATTGTTCCAGAAGATCAGTACATGAGGTGAGGGACAAGGGACAGAAGTGACAATTTGAATGTTTAAAATAATATTGCAGTAAAATGTACAGTTATTTTCACGAAAATACTTTTTGAAATTGTAGAAATACATTACACAATACATTTTATGTTAAAAAACAGCTATATGAATGACAAAAACAGCATGTAACCTTAAGGGACAGAAATTACCCACTTATCGGAGAATCACCCATATAAAATATTAAACTATGCGCACTCCCCTAAAACAGCAATTTGATTGTGCAAAGTTTATTTTAAAGAAGATTTTATTATATCTTAAAGAGCAAAATATTTGCTGTTGCCAAAATTTTATTTTTGCATTAGAATAATTAAGAAAGTTATTGCATTGTCATAAAAAAGAGCATGATGTCTGAAAAATAAACCAAGGAGTCGAACGAAAAAAATTACAGTGCGCTCGCAACTTAATTCATAGAACTGAAACTAAATATTTCGCAATAAAAACAACTTTATTCAAAGAATAGAAATTAAATGCTTCGAAAAAAAAAAAAAAAACAAATAATTATGTTTTTCACGTGATATATTTAATTTGAATGATACATAAATAATATATATATATATTATTTAAACTTGGTGGCAATGAATAAAAAAAATTCAACAGCAATAACAAGAAACAAAGTTGAACTTGAACTTTAAGACACAAATTCGATTTTCTTAGCTATCGTGAAACATGTAAATATGAAAAAAAATCTAAATTAAGTTTTATTAAAAGGATTAAAATAAACCAAAAATGAAGTTAACCCATCCGCGGGATCGTTAGCTATCGGTTGTTAAATTTTACGTTTCCATTTTTTTTCGATAAAACTTTTCATAACTTAAAAAAGCATTTTAAAATTTATTAAAATTGGGGTAATTTTAAATTATTATAACTCGAAATATCATTCGTAGGATTTGCATTTATTTTCATATAAATAGAAATACATAAGATTTAATTTTTATTGAGCATTTAAAAAAATAATAATTAAAAAAATGATGTAACATTATTTAAAAAAGCATATTTTTTAAAAGTAAATATTTTTTTACAAATTTGCTGAATCAAAATTAAAGTAAAACAATTTAAAAAGACATAGTCTATGGTTAGGCCATTTACCTTTCACGGTTCTTGACTTATAAAAATTTCAGAATCAGAAATGGAAAAAAGAAAAAAAAACGCATTTTTATAACAGCTATTTCTACGACAACCATTGCTTGTAAGCTGTATTTTCGAAACTCACCAAAATAAAAAAAAAACATATTCCCTGTACTAATTAAGATTAAAATATGATCTAAACGTCAATTAAAAAACAGAAAATAAGAGAAAGTTTCAATGCAGTAAGATGATTTTTTTAAATAAGCTTTTTGTGTCCCAGATTCCCTTAAGTAGTCACGTAAATGTCCGACGTCAAATCAAACAAAAGATACCATTTTGAAAGTCTCATGTAGATTTATATATATATATGTTACGGTGAAACACCGAAATCTGGGGAATGTTGACTTTCACCGGTGAATGTCAACAAACACATAGTAGCTTGGTGTATGCCCGAAATATTTGCTAAATACCCATATTTCTGACTTATACCGGTAAATGTCGACATTCACCATGCACTAATGGTGATTGTTGAACATGTCCATGATTTATATTTTTTTTCTTGCCTCTCTTTCTGAGAGGAATGACTAAGAACTTAAAACAGACAGTACATTCAAAATGAGAAAGAAAAACAATAGAAGTCAAAAACTTACTAAATTATACAGTATGTTCACAATCAGAAAGGAAAATAACAGAAGTTAAAAACTTAGTTCTACAGTACATTCTAAATGAGAAAATAAAATAATAGTAATAAAAATCTTACTAAATTCTGTCTAAATTGTGTAATTCAGAAAGGGAGAAAGAGATTTCAAGCTTTTCTTTTTTCGACCTTCACCAGAGCATATCTGTGATTGTCGACATACACCGGTGACAGTCCGAATGTATAAGAATGTAATGAAATATTCGATCTTTCACTGACGTATTTGGTGTTTCTTGACATTCACTGGTGAAAGTCGACATTCTCAGGGCTCCCAAATGGTCCGCGAACTGAACATCAGAATTTTTTTAGAGAAATTTTCTTTTTAGATTTTTCTTGCAAATTGTCAAGAAACCACGTTTGGAAGTTGATTCTAGCTCAAACGTATTATGAAATTTTCTGTTAAAAAATACTGATGTTCAGTTCGCGGACCATTTGGGAGCCCTGCATTCTACAATTTCGGTCTTTCACGGTAACATACATATATAATAAAAATGGAGGACAAATTGAAAACCTTGGGGAACCCTGTAGATGTACTATTGTTTATCACATCATAGTTTAGCCTTAACAAATAAATTCTATGCATAAAAAATTGTGCTATAATTAAATTAAATTAAGATAAGAAAAAATTAGAAAAATGCGTTGCATTTGTAGAGAAAATGAAGTAAAGAAAGATGCAGGAAGAGCTAAAAAAATCTGGTTGTGAATCTTAGAAAAGAAGTCGGATCTACTTGGAAAATCTAAGGGATACGAAAAAAAGTGATTAAAAAAAAAAAAAAAAAAAACATAATATACGATAGGACGGTAGGATAAGTCTAATAAAGTAAATATTCGTCATATTATGCACAGCACTTTCTGTTCAAAGAAACCATTATGAGATATCATGTATGAAAATACAATAAAGTGCATTGGGGAACAAAAAAAAAAAAAAAAAAAAAAAAAAAAAAAAAAAAAAATAATATCAGCAAATTCAAAACAAAGATATAAGATATTCCTAAAGCTCACATGATTCCTTAACTTACAAGTTTACTTTTCGCACTGTTTTCAGTGTGAGTACGGACTGGCAAGATTAGATGTTTCAGTTGCATGTTGCGAGTTTTGTTCAAGATTGATACCCCCCCCCCCCCCTTCAACTAATTTTTTGACTTCATAATATGTTGAGTTGAGTGTGCTGACGGGCCAGCTCAAATAGAACAGCCAGTTGTTCCGATTTTTACAAGTTCGATTACTTCAGAAAAGATAATTATATTCTTCCGCTACAACTAATAAAGTCTACCATGTATTTCGGCCCGAAATTATCTCCAATCACATGTTCAAGTTCTCTACTAGTGGAAAAACACATTTGTTTTTTTCTCCACCACTAGCCAGAGTTGCCAAGTTTCCGGATTTTTGAACACCGGTATTGCCGATTTGAATTGCGGAAAAAAAATAAATTATAATAATCGAAGGAAAAGAAAAAAGGTTCAACGATAAACGTTGTCAGACATCTTATCGAGAGATTATCAACACTAAGATTAAGATTATGATATTAGAGCGTTCATATGTTTCAGATATTCTTTCAGGTTGAAAGATTTTTTATAATTAATCCATAATTTGAAAAGTATTTATTGATTCGTAAATTTGAGAACATGATCTTGGAAACTAATTGACGAAAGATGTTCAGTAGAGGTAGTAGTTCCCAGTTTTTTAAAATCCAAATAAAAAAAAAATAATAATTGTCAATTAGTTAAAATAAACAGATAATTAGTGGAAAACACTAACTTTTGTTCTTTAAAATTTACAATTTTAATTAATTGTAATAGGATTATTACATTTGTTTTTTAAAATTTGTCTTTTAGAAAATACTAATATAAAGAAAATACGAAATGATTTATGCAGACAGTTTTTCTTAATTTTATGATACAATTAATTATTATTATTATTTCACATAAAATTCAAATTCTATTTTTCAATATACATTTAGATTTAAGCTCGTCAGTATTCATAATTGTAACAATCAAGAGATAGTTGACATATGGTAACTTGTGTCGTTACTTAATTGCTACATTCGCATTTATGATAATATCACTCACTCGCAAAAAATATTTTGCTTTTTATTACACTAATAAATCTGTCATAGGTGTATTTTGGTGAACAAACAGTTTCTTAAGGCCCTACACTAGGCACAGGAAAAGACCCGGGTGATAATATAAAGTCTATGGAAGCGTTCTTTTCAAATATCTCGCTCAAATTTTATTATTTTTACATGATTTCTTTGCACAAGATAGCTGAGGACAATCCACAACCGTCCTAGTTTTTACTGTATCGATTTTGCTTATATATTTTTTATGTTACGATAATTTCAATTTCAACCGGTTTAAACCGATATCAACATTTAAAGTTATAAAAAAAATCTGAAACCAAAACTGAAAAAATAATAACTAGGCCGGTTGTGGATCGTCCTCAGCTATCTTCTGCAAAATAATCATGTAAAAATATTAAAATTTGAGCGATATAGTTGAAAAGAACGCGCCCATAGACTTTATAGTACCATCCGGTCTTTTTATGTGCTTAGTGTTGCGCCTGTGTAGTTAGTCGGAAAAATCCTTTATTATGGATATGTCCATTTGTGACTGCAAAGGTGAGGAGGATTGTGTGCGGAGGTGAAATTACCTAACCGTCTTAACCACATCCCATGTCTTCATTCTTAAGGGTTTTGTGGTTTTAACCCCTTAAGCGTACTGCAAAATTTTCCATTCAAGTTTTACTATTCATAAAATAGTATCCATGAAAAGTATTTGTAATGATACATTTTATTTGATAACCTTACATATTTATTTATCTTATTTACTTCAAAAAATTAGCTTTAATTTTGATTTAGTATTAAATCAGCCTTTATTTCCAAAGTTTACCGGACGGAAACACCCTGTTAGGACGCTTAGAGGGTTAAACATGTTTTTACTCTTGCATGCAAAGCTAAGGATTATCATTTCCCGTTATAGAAAATCATGGAAAATTTTTATTGCCTCTCCTGTGAAATTTACTTTTGTCGAGATGTGTCACTTTAATAGCGTATGAGAGATATGATGACTTTACGAATCAGCAAATCTAATAAAATTACCTTTTAAAAACCATAAATTAATAGAGGTATAAACGAAATACTTATAATTTCATTAAAAAAATTCCATTCTATTCATTTATAAATCAATATAAAATGGTTATAGACATAGGTTATTAATCACATTTTTGTAAAAGAAGACCCATGTAAAATTAATGGATTTGACTCCTGAGTTTTTCCCTTTTTGTTTTAATAAATACTCATCATTTATTATATGTAAATCAAGATTAATCTTTGTTTAAAATATAAATCATATTGTGCTTAGAATCTTTTAAAATGTATTTTACTAGAAATACCGTTATCTTTAAGTTTTAAAAAAGTGTGTTTACGTCTCATTAGACCATTTACATTCTAGTTTATTTTTGACGTAAAAATAATCTGTATTTTTCACTTTTTTCACTTTAGTTAAAGTAATATCTGCCGTTAACTCAGAAGCTTTCTATACAACATTTTAAAAGCTTTTTAGGTAAAAGGATTTATAATTAAAGCCGTCATTATTTTAAAAGTAATTTTGAAGATAAATTATCTGAACGAAACATGCTTTTTATAAAGAGAATGCATGATTAATTGATACATGTGAAGTTTCTATTAAACTCACATTCATTTAAATTCTATGTACAGATGGTGTTAAAGAAAATGCGAGTTTTTGTTTTTTCATTTTGATTGAAATAACATTAATCACGTATTCTCCACTCAGCTTTTTAATAAAAAAAATGCCAGTAACTTTTAAATTATTTTATTATAAATTAATGTCGTAAATATTTAACTATACTTAGGTTTATATCATACACAGTTTTAAATTTAATTGTTTCGCTATGATGCATCGTGCATACAGAATCAAATATTGATTCTAGCATTACACCAATAGCTGAATAACTTAATTAAAAATATTTATGATTATTAACATGATAGATATCTATGATTACATTAAAGTTAATGAAAATCTAGTGTTTTATTTCCTTTAAACAGGAATGAGATTTCCGACATTTTTCACAGCAGATCATTCTTAGAGAAAACAGTTATAAAATAACATTTTCTCGAACACTATATTGATATTAAAAAATTCATTCTTACTTGTTATCCCGGTCCAGAACAGCTGTTCTACTTCGGGCACGCTTAATTTTAATTTCAAACTTGCATTCGGCTCCAAGAATATTTTAACAAAATTTTTCTTTTAAAATGAAAGCTAAATTAAGGAGCTTTTAATTTCTAAAACAATAGTTTTTAAATTCCATTATAAGTCAATAATCTCTCATTTTCCGAACACAATTTATCTGTGCCGGAACGGGATAAAAATACATACTGAAAAATAATAAATTTTTAGAAACGGATCGCTCTAGTCTGAAAAAAATATAATTAACGCTGTTACCGGCGCTGACAATGATTTTTTTTAACCGGGATATTTCTTTTTTAATATTAAAAGGGTTGCTGTATGCAAAAATAGGAAAAATGGTGATATTATAGAGAGATAGTTGATAAGATCGCTGATGTACAAAGTTTTTAAATAGAATCAGTATTTTAAGATATAGTCGAACCTCGATTATCCGAATCTTTCCGTTAACCGAAGTTTTTTCTGCACTTTTTTTTTCACTTTCAACTACCATTCAAAATTTTCTCTTAAAAAACATGCATTTTTAAGGGGGTTTTCCCCACATTCCTTTTGTATGCAAGCCGTCCTTTCCAAACTACGAGAGCAGATAAATATTCTTGAATTCCCTTTTTTTTAGAATTCCTTCTCACAAACTGAATTCTCTGTAGGAGTACTCTTCCTTACTTTCAAACGTCCCTATTCTAAACAAAAACACAGCCCATTTCGAAATTTGGAAGGTCATACTGCCGAGTCCCAGAACAATCGAATGTTATTGCACCCTCTGATTGTGAGCAAGTGCAAAGAACCTAACCTCTTTTGTCATCTCAAGAACAGAGAAATTTTCATAGTAGCAGAATTTAAAAAGGGAGAGGAATGACTTTGTGTCATTTATCCTTTGTGGATCATTCTATTCCAGAAAAGGGAAAAGGAAGATTACCCCTACTAGGACGATCTTTTAAGTATTACTTTTAGGTATTTTAGGCATCACTTTTAGCAACTGGCCAGAACTACTGTTTGTTCTCTTTTTTCTGCTGTTACATTTCCGATCAGAAATTTCTTAAGTGCTATCATATAGAACTTACACATTGTCTTTCTCATTTTTTACATCCAAGTTTTCTTTTTATCACAACTTCCATTAAGAGAAAAAAAATCGTAATAACCATACAGGAAAAATTTGATATTGTTACGCGACTAGAATCGGGAGAAGCTGTGACAAAACTTGCAAATTAGTTTCACGTTGGCGTGTTAACTGTCAGTGAAATGAAAAGGAACTCGGAAAAATTTTAAACCATTGAAAGGTTTTTCTTTCAGAAATAAACTTATTTTCATTTATAATTTTTATTTAGTATTTAACAGTTAAAATAAGTCATAATAACACTTCAATGACGATACTACGTAATAAACTAGATGATTATTGATGAATTCTCGATTATCCGAAGTAGGGTCGGTCCCAATTACTTCGAATAATCGGGTTTCTACTGTATTTATTATTAAAGTTTGTCATAATCGTTCCATTAAAAAAGCTCTTTTAGGATCAAAAACTATACATACGAATTTAATCAAATTTAGTTCATTTTACATATTTTGTATTAGAATCTTTCGGTGTGCAAACAGAATTAATTTTTTTATTTGACTCATTTTTGAAGATTTATTTCCATTTTAAATTCACGTTATTATTGACACGTAGCAATTATAAACATAAAACAAAAATTTTTAAACAGAACTAAATGATTCTTGAAAATTATTTCATAAAAAAAAAATACACATGAAATTTAAAAGAGAAAGAAAAGAAAAATAAATTCATTACTATATATTAAAAATCATAAATGGAGGAAAGTACGTCATATTTAAAATGGCCAAATTTCAAAAAATGCGAAACAAATTAAATTAAGATTAACAGATTTAACAAGATATATACGCGATACATTTCATATTTTGAGCTATTTTTTTAACTATTGTTGTAAATTCTATGACAGTGCAAATAACATTTCCTTTCTAACAACAAATTTATTTCCACGTGAATATTAAAAAGAGAAAGGCAGTTTTTTTTTTAATTATGTCAATATTTCAATTGATACATTTCAAATGTCGTTTAAAAGAACTTCCTCATAGCGCTGTTAAAAATACAAAGAGACAAAGACTGTTTATTTAATTCATTTTATATTAGTTTATTTTTAATTTTTTAACTGTTCTTTTTTTTTAAATCAAAGACGAAAACAGTCATTGTATCGCTTAACAGCTGCTGATTTGGTCTTAAAATCTCCAATAACAAGAAAATGAATGAAAAATCGTTTATAGAGAAGTCGCTTCTGTTCTTTTAAATTATAATTCAATCCTTTTAAAGCCGATGAAATTAGTGTGCTTTCAGAATCTACGATATCTGAACGGGTGTTGGTAAGCGTAGCTCCTATGGCAGAGCCTTCTAGTTTTATAAAAGAAATAAATATGGCGTAACATTTCATGAAGATTGACTAAATTCGAGTAGTTTGATTTAAAACATGGTAAATAAATTTCTTTCTTTGTGTCTTAATGTAATGTTTTTTGTGCTCTAACAAGTATATTATCAATTCATTCTGCATAATTATTCTAGTTGAAATCATTTTGACAAGAATCACTAGCTGTTTGGCAAATATGTGATTAAAAAACAAATCAAACATAATTAAATCAAAAAACATTAAAACTAGAGGAAACTGCGAAATAACCATTTTTTATTATTTTTTATGTAAAATAAAATTTACTTGATAGATTCCTGTTTGTACTAAAGATTCTCGTTCTTTAACAAAATTGGTTGTATATTACTTCCATGATAGCTTTCTATGTTAATATGCTGATAGAATGACAAATAACAGTAACAATCATAGGGATGAGATTTCTGCGTTTTTGCACACCAGTATTTTGTTAAAGTAAATGTTAGTTTATTTAATCAGAAAATTTTTGAGATTTAACAGAACCACATTTTTTTTAAAACAAAATACTGGTGCGCAAAAACGCGGAAATCTCATCCCTGCAATCAGAGGATTGCAAACTAAAATCATTTTAGACTTCTTAGTATTTTTCAAAATTCGATGTAAATATTGTGTATGAGATGTCATTCTTAACGTCTATTCTCATGTTTAAAAAAGACATTTTAAGGCAAAGATACTAATCGAATTTCGAATCTTAACTTATTTTGTTTGATAATTTGTCGCAAAATAGAATTTTTGGAGAGACATTTGTAATATGACATTCTTTATAACTTCTCAAATCATAAGATGAATGAATATATATTAGTGGCAAAGTCTTCGGTCACATTACTATTAACGAAGGAAAAATCTGGTTATTTAAATCGTCGAAATACTTCGATTAAATAAAGCAACATTTTCTATATTAAAATGTTGATATTCAAAAAGCGGAGAATTGGCAGATCTGATATTAAGCGATTTTCTGGAATACAGCGCTTATTTTTTTTAATAAATTAATAGTAGGATTTTTTGTTCACGGTTAGGCTCGGTTGTATATTGTTACTGTGTGAAGCATTGATTTAGGTAATATTTTGCAAACAGAACAATTACTCATTTCACTGTTTATTTATTCTGCTGTCCACCAGGTGCTTAATTTAACTGGTGTGCGTTTTAGCTTTATTGAAATAAAATATTTTTTTAGCATGTTTTCTTTTTACATACAGCAAAGTAGAAATAATGAAACTTAACACTGAATGCCATTGTCACTAAGAATGCATAAAAATGCACATATGATATTTATCAAGGCATTTTAGTTATCTATGCAATAAAAGCATAAGTCATGTGACTGTCATCAACAGTTATGGGCTGACCGCTTCATTTTGTATATGCTAGGCGGATATTTTAGAACTTTAATTTTACACGCTTATTAATAAATTGCCAAATATTGCAACATCGACATCATTTCATCTATATTGTGATGCTTAATGTTGCTGTCATAAACGCATGAGCTCAAAAAATTCGTGTGCTGTTATGTTAACCGGGAGCAAATATCATCAATAGCATTTTTAAACCGCTAGGTAGCATATTTTATCCTTGATGTAATTAATTAAAATATCGCTGATGTTGAAGTTAAATGCATAGGTGCCAACCTGACATAGATTATCCGTAATACGTGCGTTAATGAGTTTCGAACCAGAAATTTTTCAAAGAAATGAAATTAAGTATGTTCCACTAACAATCTTCAAATTAAATAAATAAAGGTTCATTAAATATGTTTTCTGGTTTGAAATGGCGTTAACCTCGATCAAACTAATCTAGGTATTACGGAAGATTAGTTGAAAGTTGGCAGCTATGTAAATGCTATGGTTTATGGTTTCATTTAATGTTTTTCTTTCCTTTTCGAACCCTCCTCCCCCCCCCCCTCAAAAAATGTAGCAGAACTTATGAATTTAAAAAAAATCTCTGTTTTAAATTAAACATGTGCTTTAAATAAAATGAGTGAAACGATTTTTTTTTAATGAAATTAATGAAATATTAAAAAATGTGACACGAACAATGTTTAGCGATCGATCCCCTGCGCCTAGCTAAAAAAATGCATAAAAATTTATTTCGCTACCAGAAAGGATTGAGAAAGTGAGTTATATTATGAATAAAAGTAACATTATTTTCTGCTTATCATCCATTTATGTCAACCAAACTGGTTGACAAAGACAGGCTAAATCAGGATTAATCAGGCTTCGTACAGATCATGGAATTTTCAGATCATTGAAGTCTTAAGCACCAGTATTTTCTTATAGAAAATCTCGCCTTACATAAAGTAAAATTGCGCGCATTTTATTCAGATTTTTTTTTTTTTTTTTTTTTTTTTTTTTTTGCAAAATAAATAAATAGATAAAAATGCTGATATTTTATTTGGAAAATAACGGAACCAGTACGAACTCTGTTTAAATAATCATACATGCAATTATTATTTCTGTTGTACATATTTTAATGAAAATAATCACACATAAATTCTAATGACTTCTTGTAATTTGAAAAAGTGTTTCAGTGAGCTGAATATTTGTACTTTTAAAAATATTCTCTGACATCAAGGCAGAAATTTACTGGTCATTTGTATATACATGATGAGTTTCAAATGACATGCCTGATGTTTTAATAGTTTTAGATACAGAGAAACTTCTTATCTTTAGATATTTAATTGTTATTTAATGAGTTCTGAGAAGTGACTGAATGTTTTGATTGATCGAAATTTTTCTTCTATATTTTGGATTTTGCTTATATTGTTTAATTTAAATAAAACGATTTAATATTCAATTATTATTCTAGTTATTTTTTTATTTTCTCTAGTATACATATCACTGTTTGTGAAAAAATCGTATTTGTAATAAATAAATAAAATTTAAAAAAATGAAAAGATAAGTTTAAGTAATATGTGTGATTTAGAGAAATAAACACGAGTTTTTATTTCATATTCAAAGTTTGAATAACATAGTTGATGTTTATTCCATTAGAGTAAAAAAATATCCTGGCAAGGATTCGAATCCGAACCCTTGGATTCCTGTACTAATGCTCTGCAAGCTGCGGTTCAAGGACCTGGAAAGCATATATCATGGCTTAGAACTCCAATGCTAATTTCATCCATCTGAACTAAAATTACGGCATTTTGTATGAGAAAATTGCGATAACATGAAAACGTTTGTTTACCAGATAATTATGTCACAGAGCTGCCAATGGAGACTATTTTTATGTCCTATTTGCTCTATTATTATCCTATTTTCACCCTTAACTAGTGAGATTCGGGTATTTTCCACACCACACTGTAAAACATTTGTGGTAACTTTACTCCATAAAATTGGTGGCAGCTACGATTTACACTTCATTGAGTAATTTTTCACTTACATAATGGTGTAATAAAAACATGCATTACTGGTGTAACATTGCAATGTTACACCGATTATACCAGCTAAAGTACTCCAACAAAGTGGAGACAGCAAGGCTGCCACCAGTTTTATGGAGTAACGTTACACAAATGTTTTACAGTGCAGAGAAATTGTATATTTCCAAACAGATATTTATGTATGTATTTACTTATATGTGTATGCATGTACACTTACAGCATTTTACTATTTTTACTTATACATGTAAATAATACAAATTCATAGAAAATTTTCTTTTTTTAATTCAAATGGTCATGACTTATGTGCACTAAAAGTAAAATTTTAATACATTAAATATAATACGACTCTGAAAGTGTTTTGGGTAAAAAAAACAATGTTGATAAAAGAACTCTTAGACATTATTTCACCTTCTCATGCACGCGGACTGCATATGAGGACAGATAATTATTGAATTATTAAGCAAAAATAAATTAATAAATAAAAGCATTTGGATATTTGATTTGTGTAACAGATAATAGCTAGCACGCAGAACAATAATAAAATTATTTTATAATTTTATCACAAAAAATATTTTTGAGATATATAATACATGAAAAATAATTTATGCAAAAGAGGGTTAAACGGCACTGCAGCGGTTTAATTTTAGAAGGTAGGAAAGTAGCCACTTTGAGCCCTATTAAATAGGTATAATTCGGATTTAATTGATTTGAAGCAAGATTTAATAGAAAGAAAAAAAATTAATTGATATCTTTTTATGTTTTGACTCATTTTTCATAAATTGTGAAATGAATGACTTGAAAATATCTGCAGCGATTTTATATAAGTTTCAAACCATTTGGGTTAGTAGTTTTTGTGCTGTTATATTGTACTGTATTAACATATTTTTTCATTTTGAATAACTTTTGAAGAACTTCCATCTTTTAAGAAACTATGTATTTTAAAATATATTAACTTCATATCATTTCCACATTACATTTTGAGCATATTAACATTACAATATTTATTGTATGATTATAATTTATACGTTAATGTCATTTAATTAATGAGTAACATGACTTAAGCACCTTAAAATTTAAAGATTTTCCCTTTTTAACGAGTGCAAAGTATTTATAAAGATCAATTTACACTAACGTATTATACTAAACTAGAAAACTATATATTGGTTTAGTTTATTCTTCAAAGACTGGCGGCATGATTGTTGTTGGGCGGGGGTTTTAAAAAAGCAAGTTAAGCTGTGGAGATGTTGACTTATCACTAACACGACCTAAAATAATGCAATAAAATATTTAGTTTTTATATTACGAAAACAAGTGTCATCTATTGCCGTTTGATGTATGAGCATTTCAATTATATGTATATTCATATGCTATACAAACTTTATCATCTTAATTTACTGCAAGCGACATGCCGATTTGAGAAAAACATTTTTTGATTAAAATAATAACATAAACTCATGTTTTTGAAGCATTTTCAGGGAACAAAGGTTTTTTGAGATTACATAGCATTTTATGCATAGCAATACTTATTTTCCTTTTTGTCATAAAAAAATACGTCTTTTCTTAAAACAAATCTGGCAAATATTTAATTTAGTAAGATGAAATCAAAAACTCATTTTTTTTCTTTTAAAAGATTGTCTTCTTACACTTAAAATAAAACGAATGTCTCTTGTACACAATGGTGATAGATAACAATGCAGTATCTAACGAACCGGATCAACAATTCATTTGTAACTGAAAGTTATCATGCACTTTTCTGCAATTACTGTGAAAAGATAAACGTTAATTATCTTATAGCATTTGATGAACAAGCATGTGATGAATCGACGGAATTAGGATTGAACTCAATTGCTTAACGAACAGGAAATGATCAAAATACGTCTTTTGGAGCCTTATCTTACATACGTCATTGTTGTTATGTTCATCCGAATAAACACCATACATGCTTACTATTATTACGCATGAATCGCAGTAATTAGTTTTTATTAAATAGTATGACTGCACTTCAGCTATTTTGGTGAAATGCACATTAAAAATTCTTAATTGTTTAATATAGGGATGATATTACCGCGTTTTTGCATACCAGTATTTTATTAGACAAAATGTTATTCTGTTATATCGTAAAAATGTTCCAATTAGATTAAATAATATTTTTTCAAATAAAATACTGGTGTGAAAAAACGCAAATTTTTATACATTTTGAATAATTTTAGCAGAAATTATAGATTTCTTAAAAAAAATATGTTAATTTCGTATAACTATCGCATTGCATTTTGACTGTATTAGCGTTGTTATATTTATTATGTTACTACAAATTATATTTTAGTACGTCGTTTAATTAATGAGTATCATGACTTCTTAAAATTTAAAAATTTGCACTCTTTTTAAAAGATGCAAAGTAATTATAAAGATCCATTTATACTAACTTATTATACATACACTAAACTAGAAAACTTTATTTTGGTTTAGCTGATTATTTAACCCTTTAACATTCATTGGTTTCTGTACGAAACTAAAAACTTTAATTCCGATGTGCAACAACGACACCGGAATTTTAATTTAATAAAATATTTTATGAATGTGAAAAATAAATTTTTCTTATTTACAATTATTTTTGTTCAAAATTACCAGTGTCAATCATTTATTTAAACATTTTAGCAATGAAAATGCTTTGTCTGTTAAAGGGTTAAAGACGGGTGGCATGATAGTTGTTGGCCGGGGGTTTAAAAAAAGATGGCTAAGTGGTGGAGCTGTTAGATCTTCACTTACTTGACTAACATCAAGTAATAAAATATATAGTTTTCATAGTATGAAAACAATTTACATGCATTGTCATTTGATAAATATATATGCATGTTTACTTAACTGCATCCATTAAAATTTAAAATAAAATTTCAAACTCAAATATTACTAAAGATAGTTTCAAAGAGTGGCGAAATATCGATATTTTAGAAAATATCCAGCGTATTTCACTAGAAAAAAAAATATGAAATTTATTTCCAAAATGATAGAAGTTGATTGATGAAATATTGGTGGATTTAGATTATAGAGTGACTATAAAATTTTGAAAATACATACAGTTGGCAAAAAAAGTATTTGTACACCCTAAATTTTTTTTATTTTTAACTAAATAAAAACAGATATTTTGTCAAAAATAGTTTTAATACAGTCTATTTACCGTGTGTTTTAAATTACACAGCAGGAAATTTCGATAAAGATGTAAAATAATTTTCTAATAGGCAAAGTTTAAAAATTTCTTGCAAAAAAAGTATTTGTACATTTCTCCATCCTGATATGTACTGTGTTTTATAGTGTTTATCGTTCAAAGGACTACTTTTACAGAAGCTGTCAATAATTTTTAACTTGCTATTATATTTGTCTGACTTTTAATTTAATCCAATTTGCTCTTGAAGTAATTGAGTATAGAACCTATAACTAGAGAGGCACCTCTAGATATATGAAATCCTATGATTGAGCATAATAAAAATTTAAATTCGCAACAAGAATTTGTAAAAGCTATTAAATTACCATTTACAACTATTGGATGTATAGTGAGAAACTATGAATAAATTAAAAGCATCAAAATTCAATGAAAACCAGGACTTCTCAGCAAACTAATAATGAGGGAAAAAGGAAGTGTTGTTAAAAAAGATTTAAAAAATCCTATGCGTTCGGTTCAAAAATTTGCTAGAGACCTTGCAACATCTTCTCGCATCAGAGTAATACCTCAAACAATAAAAAATATTCTTCTCAATGCAGATTTAAAAGGAAGAACCTCAGGGAAAAATCCATTCATCAACGAAACAAATAGGCGAAAACGCATAGTATTCGCTTTTGCATACAGAAGTAAATCATTGGATTTTTGGAAAACAGTAATTTTTTCTAATGAGGGAAAATTCGGAATTTTCTTACCACCAAGCATTCGATAAAATTGGCGAAAAAATAAAACTGTTCTAGATCCAAAACGTATACTTCAAACTATCAAGCATGTTGGAGGGAATATTATAGTTTTGGGGTGTATAGTTTCTAATGGAGCAGGACATTTAAAATTTATTGACAATGGAAGGACAGTTTTAACATACATTGATGTGTCGCGGCATAATTTATTAAACTGTGCCAAGAAATTATGCGTAGAGAAAGCTTTTCACTTTCTGCAGTATAACTACCAAAGCATACTGCTGTGATCACCAGCACATGGTTACGACAGTACTCGAAGACGACTGGTAACTCCTCTAAAATCTCTAGACTTGAATCCAATAGAAAATTTGCAAATGCTATTGGATGCAAAAATCCGAAAAAAAATTATGTATCAGTAAAAAATAGTTTTAAAGAAGCTCTTATTGTGTCATGGAATAACATTAACCCGACCGCTACAAAAAAGTTGGTGGAATCTATGTCACACCATCTAGAAGTAATCATAAACGCTAAATAAATTCACACAAAATATTAATTTGTATCATTTTACTAAATTTTCCTTAATTATATTACATTAATATAGTGTACAAATACTTTTTTTGCATTATATTTTTGTATCTTTGTTTATTATAATGTAAAAAATCGATTCGTTTAATTTTGTTTTTGCTTCTATAATATTATAATGCATTAAATTAATGTATTACAGTATTTTTTGCTTAAATATTTTGTTTAATTTGATTATAATTAAAAAAATGAAGTGTACAAATACTTTTTTTGCCAACTGTATCTAAAATGGAAAAAAAAAAAAAAAAAGAGTCTAAAAGTTTTGTCTTTCTAAGGCCAGTTTGACCTTTATTTTTAATGAGACGTTCAGAGTTCACACCAGAAATTAAGAATAGTTGTTTTTGCTTATTTTAATGACAGACTTTTCGAAAAAGTAAAAATTGTTCCTTTGGAAATCCTAGTTAGATTTCGAAATTTCGCAATAGAAATGGAGTTTAAACTGACAACCCATCTCAAACTTTCTGAATTTCTACAATTCCAAAATTGCATTCCACACTCGACATCGCTGCAGAAATATCAAGTTTCCACTAATCTTCCGTAACGTGTGTTAATATAAGCCAAGTTTAATACTTTTTGCACCAAAATTTTATTTTTTGAGATAAAATTCAATTTATTTCTCATGGAAACCTTAAATTAAATAGATAAATGTTCATTAAATAACTTTTTTGTTTTCAAATGCTGTTACCCCTTTGTGGTCGACTGTGGTCAAATAAATGTTCAAGCTGTGTTCGCTATTTGTTATTTTTTTTTCTGCATAATTTCTTTTGGATATCTATGTGTATCGAAATCGTGAGGAACTCTGATGAAACACTCAGGTTTTTACTTATTTTTCCTAAATATTCAGACACTTTATTTCGTAAAAAAACATTTCTACCCATCCGAATTTTTGTAGGTAATGTAAATCTTTTTATTTAAGAATCTCTAAAAATATTGTGTTGAAATACGAACGTTTAGTTACTTTTAGCATAGAAAAAATACCGTGACCAAGCGCCGCGAAATTACCTGTGTTCACTGGTGTATTTGAAAAGATTAAAATTAATATATTTTTTAACCAATTACACCATTAATTAAACAAAAGTTTCTGCTTTAAAAACATATTTTTGGTTTGTCGGTACATCTAAAGTTGCGCCCTAGGCCGGCGTTTTGATAAAGAAGAAAATGGCTTTTCGGAAACAGGCCTTTTTTCAATATTTTTTTTTCAGGGGGTTAATTGCGACTTTTTTTAAAAATAATTTATTGCGGAATTGGGGACCTACAAATAATATCTTTCAAACTATGTTATAATGTTAAACTTACCGAGCAGTTTTGTGTATTTAGCTTTGAAATATATTTTTAATAGCTATTACTATTAATCTTTCGACTCGGACATCTCTTATACAAATTTTGTTCGGTTGACATCACTTTTAAAAGGAAGTATGTTTAAGAAATTAAAATGATTAAAAATGATTTAATTAAATAAAGTATATTTGACTTTCCTTTATTACTGTTGACAAAAACAAATTTTGCAAAGAAATGTGATGTCCTATTAGATTGAACATAGGGGTGCAAAAGGTTAACATACGGTGACTGACAATGAACATTATGTTTAGGTCCCCAGTCATCGGCGACTGACAGTGTAAAATATGATATAAGATTAAAAAATTATATAATATTAAGTAATTGCTTAGAAAGTGTAGTCTTGTAATTAATAAAATTTAAGGCTATTTTAAATATTTTTTTAGTAATTACTAAAACAAAATATTTATGTAATTTTATATTATTTTTTAGACTATCAGTCACCAGTGAATTGTTCATCAGAATAAGTTGCAATGTTTAATTAATAACTCAACTAATGAATAGAAATGGAATTTTCAGAATCAGAATAAGTTGCAATGTTTAATTAATAACTCAACTAATGAATAGAAATGGAATTTTCAGAATCAGAATAAGTTGCAATGTTTAATTAATAACTCAACTAATGAATAGAAATGGAATTTTCAGCATCAGAAGACACATTGAGCTACCCTCGCAAATACTTTCAGACTCGTTAATGCCATAGGTTGCGCTAGCCTTAAAGAAAAAAAAGAATTTTTCCTTTCATGGTTTCCTGATATGACTAAGAATGCAGTTATTTTTTGCTCATTATAACTGTTTACCTTTTATTTTACAACAATTTTCATTAAAGCATATCATTCAGGACTCTCGTTATTGAAATACAATATTCTTCTGGAAAAATAAAGTTGCATAAATTATCATGTTTAATTTATGTCCCGGTTTATACTTGAACAAACACACACAAACGTACATATACATACAGGCCATGTACTGTCTTTTTTGAGTACGACTATTTTCGTGTAGTAATTTGTCCCAATCCTTATTTAATCAAAGAATTTCTGTTAGCTAACGATTTCAGCTTAAATCGTAGTACTCAGAAATAAACACCATGATATAAACATAACATTCTCGTTATTTTGTTTTTTGTGCCTCAAATATGATTTTACAAATACACTTACCCCCCCCCCCTCCATATACACTGGATTTCATAATGACATGAACACCTAGTAATTTTGCAATATCCTGGCAGAAGGTCACAAATTATTATCGGAAAACTTCTTTTTCGAGACAAATACAGTAATTTTACTTAATAAATAGCTGTAAAAAACATCAAACTTCGAATTCTTTGAAAATATGATTTATTTTTTAAAAATGCTGTTGCAAAATGATATGAACATTGGTGGAAACTATCATCAAACCAGTATAGAATCTGTATAGGAATACTGAATGCCACTCTAAGAAGAAGAAATCGATGTATGCAAATTAGTTTAGCATATAAAAATACTTCGTAGACAAAGAAATTTCTAAATCTCATAGCAAAGTGAGTTTTGTAAGTAGGGGAAGATGGGGATACTTGAGCCATTTTTTTAATTTTAATTTTTTTAAATTTTTTATAATTTCTTATAATAAAATAAAATATTGAAAATGAAAATTTGATATTTTTTCTTCAACTGAAAACCACGTTCAATTAATTTTGAATTTTTTTCTATGTATAAAAAATGTTTATTTTTTGTTTTATATGATGGCTCAAGTATCCCCATGGGAGGGATACTTGAGCCATGGTGAAGGGCTACTTGAGCCACTACGGAAAAATACCTACAAAAGTAATTTTTTTCGCTTTATTTTTGCACAAACATTTTACAGAATGATAAATTATGAAACATAAAGTCCTTCCAAACCAATTGAGAAAACAAAGTTAGTACAGTAGACTCCCTCAAATCCGCAAACCAGAAATCCGCAACTCTCTAAAATCCGCACATATTTTATGGATGTAAACAATGAAACTTTCAATTCAGATATTGGCACAAAATTTGATTTTTTTTAGTTTTGTATCAATTCCATATATTTTTTAATTTGTAATATTCTTAATAATACTCTATTCATGTTTTTTTTTTCATGAAGGAAGAATAAATTTTTTTGGAAAAAATTCAAGATATTGCTGATATTACTGGTAACTTCTTACCAAATATATTTATGCATTAATCAAGATTTTTTGGTTATTATTAAGCCTTGCTAAACTTGAAAAAAATATATTACTTTATGATTCTGATGTGAATTAGTAATGTACTTTCATTAGGCAAGTTTTGTTGAATAATTTTGGAAAAATATATTTAATCTTTATAATGAATATTTAATCGTACACTATTAATTATTAACTTGACCTTTGCTTTTAATACTTTAATCATTTAAAAAATTATCTAAATTTTTATTATTTCAGTTTATTAGTTATTTTGATATTTTATTATATTGTAAGCCTTCATTATAGTTCTGATTGCATTATTAATTGCACTCAAATTACTGTTTAAAAAAAGCAAATAAAACAGTGACCAGAAATCCGCAATATTCTAAAATCCGCAAAACCTCTGGTCCCAAGCTGTGCGGATTTAAGGGAGTCTACTGTAATACGATCATTTTTTTTCGTTAGAACTGGTTGTCAAATGATAATTTCAACTTGAGTTATAACGACGGTAGAAACACCCTCAGTTCAGAGTCATTTAAATTTGGAATCTGCTATTCTTCGGGCAAATTGCATTTTCAAAATATTAAGTGCTTATCCAACAAATATTTTTAGTTTTCTTTCTGGCATATTTTATTAGTAACCAACCATCAATAGAAGGTTTTCTTTTCACATCATCACCATCATTGGCAGAATTTTCCTCTAATGATAATGTCGAACTCATGCTTTTAATTTAGTAGCTGTCGGAATTTAAGCCAGATGTATCATTCTACTATTTCAAACACTTTTTTGATTTCACAGGAAAAGATTTTGTCTTTCTCTTTGGCTCCATGCAGGTAAGTTTGAACTGGGATTTTTGTTGCTTTTCTTGTTTTTTGTGCGCTCTTTTTACCAATTTTTCTTCAATTTTCTTAGTTAAAAAAAGAATTACAGCAACAGAGGTTACGATTTCAATATAAGATATTAATCTTAATATGTTATATTAAAAAATAAATATTTTAATATGTTGGACCTAACTAATTAAAGTGTTAGAGATTATAGCCTGTAAAACAGTTTTAAAAAGTTATTTTAATTTAATAAAAGTTAAATTGAAAACTATGTTTACATTTATATAGACAGGCTATTTTGCTAGTCAAAATGAAAATTAAAATGGATATTTTCATTTAAAAAATATACATTTTTAAACATTTTAAGTCGTTATTTTTTTAAGAAAAATAAAATGAAATGAAAAATTATTCTCTCTTTTATCCAGAAAAAAATCTATTAGTGAATATAAGGAAGGAATTTTATTTTTTGTTTGTTTCTCCTATGTTTAATTTCTAGTGGGGAGGGTTGAGATATGGCTCAAGTATCCCCACTCTCACTGGCTCAAGTATCCCCACTACCACTAGTTTTGTTTCCCAGAGTTTTACTAAATAAAGCATGCAGCTATTAGAACTATTTTAGATTCAAAATACAATTGAAATTATGCTTATTAAATTTATGTATATAGTTGCAACTTTAAACAAAACTTTGATTACAAAAAAACAAAAAAATCATGTACCCAAAAATTTACTTCAGATAGGGAAAATACAACTATTGATCACTATACTTTCAAAATGGTACCAAGATGTGTGATTTCTTTTTTACATGTTCAGAACTATAAATGTGTTAACATATTGGCAGTTTTAGAAAGAAAAATTAACTAACTGTAGAGATAATAGGGGTGGCTCAAGTATCCCCTATGCTCAAGTATCCCCACTCTCCCCTATAGGTCATAAAAGCACTTTAACTCATTAACGCCCGAATTATTTTCTTCGCTAAAATTTAAATTTTGTATTTCCCACCACTTTTAAAATCAAATTAACTTTTATCTAAATTTATGGAGGATTCTGTCTCGTGAAAGAAGGCATATATTTATCTTCCTCTTTACTGGTGGGAAAACCGCTTTCTTGCTGTTTTTGCAACCGTCCTCAAAAGAGGACGCTGGGCGTTAATGGGTTAAATTATTTTGAGAAAGAGAAAATTCTGTCTTTTAGGAATCAAGTAATTTCGGCCAGAGCTATCGTAAAATAATTGAAAAGATCTTCTGGTATAATAATAAATTATTTTCGATTAAAAGAGGATTATGGGGCAAAGAAGTCACCGAGACGTCAGTAAAAACTGTCCAAAAAGGGGAGAAAAGAGCCATAATGAAAGGAATGAGCAATGAGAAAACAACTTTCGGCGAATAGCAACAAATGGGCGAATTTTCGCCAAATCCACTGACAGCAATGTGAAAAAATACCTTGTCCAGAGCAAGGCCACCTTATCATAATATCAAGGCCTCGCATTCAGGAGAAAATCTATTGTTGAAATTGTCCCTATAATTGCCAACTTATTTTATGACTTTGTCTCATAAGTAACGCCACCTGGTGAATACTACTGCTAATAATCCATGCACAAATTCATAGGAAAAAATGGAAAATATTTCAGTTTCTCACATTAGATGGCGCTACCAACGGGAAAATCATGTGGTTTCTGACCACGTGTACTGCGGTCAAAGGAAGCTTGGCGAATGACAAGCCTGTTATTATGATAAGGTAGCCTTGGTCCAGAGTAGTCAAGAGCTCGAAGATGATGAAGTACAAGAACACCCCCTCCCCCTCCAACTGCGTATGACTAAAATGCATCAGCGGAATCGCGTGGATCGGGCAAAAGATCATATGTCCTGAAAGTTGAATAATATTTTCGAAGGAATAAAATTCAATTTGGATGGTTCGGACGTTTTTTTTTAATTATTTGAACGATCTGCACAAAAAACCAGAAACGTTTTCAAAGCTGTAGCAGGAAAGGAGGTTCACTCATGGTTTGGACTGACTAGTGGATCCAAACAGCAATAGCTCCCTACGAAGACTACCACCGCGGCGAAAAATCTGGAGCTAAAAATGTTGTATAAATAGAAAAATACGAAGCTAAAAAATTCTACATACATTGAAAAATACGAAATTAAAATTTTTGAATAAATTGAAAAATCCGAAGTTAAAAATTTTGAATAAATCGAAAAATCCGGAGCTAAAAATGCTGTATAAATGGGAAAATCCGGAGCTAAAAATGTTGTATAAATGGAAAAATCCGGAGCTAAAAATGTATAAATCGACACTCAATTCGCCTGTGTACTTGGCAATTCTTTTTAAAGCTGTTCCGCCAATCCTGATTACCACTTTAGCACTAAATAAGCATGTTAAGTAAAACTCCATAGGGAGCTATTGCTGTTTTGATCCGCCTGTTTTGGACTGCGGTTAGATTTCATGATAAGATGAACGTTGCCTTTCTCTCTGGCAGAATGGCAAGGTCGGGCAAGGCGGGAATAGGTCTGGCATTGACCTATTAAGATCTTCCTGACGAAAACTTACTGTTATTTTCTGAGGAGATTGGCGGACCTTTATGGATGTTTCACTAAGACAATGCATCTCTCCACACTACAAACAGCTATTAGGAATGTTTTTTTAATAATGGTGTACATGTAATTTCATGGCCATCTGTTTCTCCTGGTTTAAATCCAATGGAAAATGTATGAAGCCTACTGATTAGAGCTGTATTTGCAAATGGAAAACAGTATGCCAAAATATTAGTATTAATAGAAGCTATCATCTTTCATTAGAATGAAACAAATAAAATATATTGAAAATCTTGTTTCACTCCAAGAATGATCGAGTTTTTACATTATTAAAAAATCTTGTGCATACGCTGGTTTTTAATCAATATTTTTGACCAATGTTCATACCATTGTGAAATACCTCAAAATGGAAAAATGCAGTTTATTTTACGTATAAATAGAAGTTTCAGTTATATTTTGTTATAAAATAAAGCAATTTGTTCTATTTCTAATATTGATTAGACTTCAGTTTGTTTTGTAACATTTTTCTTCTTTTTATGCTTGAAAAACTGTGTGTTATATATATATATATATATACATACATATGTACAGGATGTCAAGCGAATAAGACCCTGATTTCAAATTTAAATTTCCAAAACAAAGATCGTTAGAATTATGCAGTAAACGGTTTGTTTATTAGGTAAACAGTAAAAGTGTTATACAGAAGTTTCTGACGGTGAATATTTTGAAAAGATTGAGATCTGATAGGAAAGAATGATTGACATGGCATTTTTCTTGTTTAAAATTGCTTGCAGAAAACACGTTTCTTGGCGTACAGTGCCATATTTTAGCGATTTTTGGATTTTAATTTTTGAAATTTCTAAATTCTCAAAAATTTAGTTTGAAAAATCGTTAAACAATGACATAGTACACCAAAAATCTCATTCTTTGCAAGCAATCTAAAAAAAAAAAGAAAAAATTGTCATCTGAAGTATTCTTTGCAATCAGAAAACAATCTTTTCAAAATATTCACCGATCAAAACTTCTGTATAACATGTTTACACCTTACCTAATAAACAAACCGTTTACTGAAAAATTCTATCGATCTGTGTTTTTGTGAAATTTAATTTTGAAATCAGGGACTTACTCGCTGGATATCCTGTATAGCTATATTTGCCCAAATAGATATATATTAAATTTCACCAGTTTCTTTTCATTAAGTTTTATTTTTTTAACAGCATTAAAAGTAGTCTGAAATATTTTAAACTGAAAAAAATTGCAAAACATTTTCAAAATGAATAGATTCTGTTTTTATTAATTATACGATAGGAATACATCATGTTTTCTTTGAAAGATAACTAAATGCAGACATAAAAATGTACTTCATGCCACATTTGATTAAGTTCTTTTCATTAAGCAATGAAACAATTTAAAAGAAACCAGAGAATTACTGAGGCAAATCTCAGGCAAATTACTGAGGGAAATCCAGTTTTCCTGTTTGAAAAGTGTCTGAATTTTTTTACTCTTGCATTTTGCATTAATGTTTAGTTACAACAACATCTCTTAAGGCTTTCTCTGACTCATATTTAGGCAAATTAAGCATGACAATTTCTAGTTTTAATATGTTTAATTTGTTTTATGATGTTTAGTTTTATATAAAAAATCGCTGTTCATTTATTCTTTAAAACCTGTTTTAGTAATCCAAATAAAAAGTTTAATAATTTAAGTCTCTGTTATTTTGTATTATTAGATTTGAATTTAATGCATTAAAAAATGCATAGAAATGTCAAAGGAACTTTAAAGATTATTTTGATGTTTCTGAATAATTAGCATCCGGTCGTTGACTTTCGACTAATTTCCCGCAAGGATTGTAAACCAGAATTTAATTAATAAATTTATCCCCAAAAGTTCATTTTCCAGATTAAAACTTTTTAATGCTATTAAACGTGTATGAAGGAAATTAAAATATGTTGAAATTTAAATTTTCGCACTTTTTCATCTACTATGTGCCAGTGAAGGAAATAAGCTTTATAATAAGCTTATTTCCTTCACTGGCACCTAGTTGCTCCTAGAAAAGTCGTAACAAAAGTATTCCTTTAGTATTTTGATCATCCCTTTTCTAAGGAAACTTTCTGAGATTAATAAACATATCAAATTTAAAATTTTGGGGAGTTTTTAGTTTTAGCCGAAACCCCAGATTTGTCTAGAGTAGGATTACCGTAATTTTCCACATATACGCCGCAGCTCGGATAATTCGATCGTCTACCAGAATTTGTTTTAAATAAAACGTGAATTACGTTTGTTTAGCATTTATTTGTCTTCATACTTTAAATAAACTTTCCGGTCTGAAAAAGACTTAACTAAGCCGCGGCGTATACGCGGGAAATTACGGTACCACTTGGGCCTCCATTTTTATTCATAAAATCATATTTTTTATCAGAAATTAAAGATAGTATTTTCTGCTTTGCTTTATGATTACATAAAATAAAGGTACTTCTTTCAAATTTTCTGGTGTGAGATTGCAATTTCTAATATAAAGGGAGGGCAAACTGTCAACCCTGATTTAGACTATTTGATTAAAAATCTATTTTATGTAAAACATTAACATTGTTTTTAGAAAGAAATAGATATAACCATTATACTCATTTTAAAATGCTTTGTAAACAAAAGACTGATAAAAATTTTTAAATAGCCTGAAAGTAATACGTTTTTTAGAATGTTTTTTCTTCCCTTTATGTTTTCCTATAGCTTTCATGCAATTGCATTTTCATAAATAAAATTTTCTATTAACGAGCTTTGGGGAAGTATTCACAGCCCAGTGTTATGCGCAGGTTTTTTTTTTTACAATACAATTATCAAATAATTAAAATACTTACCGTAATTTCGGGTGTATAAGCCGCGGATCAAACAATTCTTTTTGGACCCAGAAATCTTATTTAGTGATTGAAGACAAACATTTACGGTGATCTAACTAGTTATATTTGTTTCTTAAAAAATTCTGGGTAGAAAAAGAATTCTTTGATCTGTGGCTTATACACCCGAAATTACGGTACGTAAATTCAAATTGACTCAGATTAAATCATTGCATGAAATTAACACTCCCCATTCATAGATATTAAGTTTCCGCACAAATCTCCACTCTTTTTGTCTTATACTGTGTAATCTATTTTGTCTTAAAAACTATTAAATATCGATTGTATCTTAAATTTTGGAGGTCAGTGTATTAATTATCAAATATAAAAAATATCTTATTTGATATAAGAAAATATAATAAAGTGTGTTAGATACAGATTAAAAATGCTTTTAAATATGTATTACCGTAATTTCGGGTGTATAAGCCGCGGCTCAAACAATTCTTTTTGGACCCAGAAATCTTATTTAATGATTAAACACAAATATTTACGGCGATCTAAGTAGTAACTTTCACTTAAAAAAAAATTCTGGGTCGAAAAAGAATTGTTTGAGCCGCGGCTTATACACCCGAAATTACGGTAGTAATCGTGAATTTATATATGAATAGCAAATACGCTTATCGAAAAATGAAACATTCAGAAAAGAGAAAATATCAAAATGACACTAACATATGCTTCTTCTTAAAATACTGAATTAGATAACTCTTTCTGATTCTTGCCAATATGATAAATTGATTTTATCATTTTAGGCAGTATTTATGTGCAACAAGATTCATGATTTTTCTTACGAATCTCTCAAAATACTTTCAATTTTTCTACGCTGTCAGATTGTGATATTTTGGCTTGTAGTCTCAGTTTGAATAATGCAAAACCTATAGTGATTCATCAATCTTCAAATATTTTATGAGGAGATACTTGACTTATGGATATATTTTTAACTTTTGAAAAATGTTTTATGTTCATCCATTTGGGATAAAAAGTTGTTTCGACAGATAGTGAAACTCTTTTTCTTCTCAAGCATTACAATATATACATTATTTCTAATACGAAAGTTGCTTACACATAATTTTATCCATTTTAAGAGTACAATAACAGTTTTAAATCCGTTTATCTCTTATTTTTTAAATGTTTGATACTTTTATGAATGTTGTATTGTTGTCGGATTGGAAAATACTTTTCCCTTTCGTGTTTGGTGTACTATTAAGGGTGCATGTCTTTTGATGAAGTATTATTTTCTTTTAACACATACTTTTGTTATTATTTATATGTAGTAATATTAGTATATATCTATGCATTTACTGTATGACTTCATTTATATTTTGGCAATTAATAATAACAAGGTAGATCCGGTCGAATTTCGACGAAAGAAAATGTTTAAAAAGGAACTGTTTCAATAATTTGTAATAAACCTACAAAATTAGTTACACTAAAAAATACACTTTATACTGGTAATTCTAACTCTTAAACAAATGATATTTAACCTAAAGTTAACAAAATACCATTTTCATAAAACTCAGTTGTAGAAATTGTAAAATACAACTTTAATCGTACATGTAAGTAGTAAAAAATAACAAAAGATTTTATTATGATAAAGTTATCATAAAAAAAAAATCAGAATTTATTTCACTTTGACTCAATCACAGAATTTTTCCACGTGAAATCTAAACCCGACATTATTTTCACCGTATCAAAATTTAAATATGCACCTTTACCTGTCCCTGTATTCACCTTCTTTTAATAAAAAAGGTATTTTAGATGGAAAATTTTGAAATCATTTTAATTTAAAACTAGAAATCTCGATGCTATTAACTGAAAGAGATATTAAATTATTTATATTTTTTAAAGTATAAATGAAATTTTGTAAATGAAATCAAAACTCGCCGGGTTTTATAACATATTATATTCTTGATGCTGCCTATGCTTAATATATTTATTTATTTATTTATTTATTTTTACTTTTAATGAGAAAATGGTAACATAAAGATACTGTAATCTGCTTTTTTCGGCCTTATCTCGTTTGTTTACGTAATATATGAATCTGTTATTACGTAAGCCACGTTTAATTTACTATTTTCTCTTTATTTTCAACAGAAATGAAGTACTTCTGTTGCCACGTTTAGAAAAAATGGTATTAAAAACTACAAAAAATAAATTAATATTTCAAAAATAAATTTGCAGTTTTCAAATAAATTGCTTTTAAAAGTAATTTTTTTCTTTATCCCACGGTGTAAAAATCGTGTACGAAGTTCAGATGTTTAAAAATTTGCAGTAGCAAAAATTGCAAAACCTAAATTGCATTTAAAATTTGAAAGTGTTGCCATTTGCAAAATGATGTATGTGTTACGCGCAGATACGTTTGGACTTTATAATATAGATAACAATAATAAATATTTGCTTAATTCTTTTTTCACCGTTTGCGATACTTTTATTTTAAAACATATATTTCACTCCTTAAATTTAAAATAAAGGTACTTTTTTGAAAGAATCATGTGTAATAAAGCACAAACAGTATTAGAAGTTGTAATATCAGCAAAATTTTGTAATATTATGATATTTTCTAAACACTTTCAAAAACTCTGCCTTAGACGATTTTTATAAGAAAATCAATTAAAAAGCAAACAGAATAACTACATTCGTTAGACTTCAGACAATGACAAATTCGTAAAACTTCAGTAAATCTAATATTGGATAGTTGCTATGAAAATTTATCGCGCGTAATTGTACAATCTCTATAGCAGCAATTAGATTGAAATTCTTGAAAATCACTAAAGAGCAAACTCATATGAAATATATTTAAAAAAAAATGAAATTATAAAAGTTATCTCAAATCATGTTTTTTTTTCTTTTTTCCCTCCAGAAATTATTTATATCAGCATTTAGAAACTAGTATGTTAAACTGTATGACTAAATATTACAATATTTTAGCTTAAAAAAGGTGATGTTTCTCCCATATTTTCAATTTATTGTCAATTATTTCAATTAGTTGAGTGACTAAAGTGCAATTTAAAAAAACAAAATGTAAAAAACGAGATTAAAAGTCCCTTGTTCTCTTGAAATACAATAAATGCATATGAATAATATATATGTTACAGGCCAAACCCGATTTTAGGCCAAACTAGATTGGCCTAGTCCGAACTAGTCTATCCTAACGCCCATCGGATAAACTAGTTTTTCCTGGGCCAAACTAGTCTATCCTAACGCCCATCGGATAAACTAGTTTTTCCTAGGCCAAACTAGTCTATCCTAACGCCCATCGGATAAACTAGTTTTTCCTAGGCCAAACTAGTCTATCCGAACGCCCATCGGATAAACTAGATTTTCCTAGGCCAAACTAGTTTAGCCGAACGGTCCTTAGGATGAACTAGTTTAGCCTGCTATTCATTGGTTTGAACTAGTTTATTCTAGGCCGAACTAGATTGTCCTAGGCCAATTCAATTTGGCATGATTTTATTGAATTTAAAGACCGCCACGGCGCCAACTGTCTTGTTTGGATCTAATTTAGCCTAGGCCGATGCAATTCGACGCGATTTTAGCTCACAGACTATCAAAGCCTGAGAGCTAATGTGTTCGCAGATTCTGTGTGTGTGTATGTAACCATGTACGTACGTATGTACATACTTATGTACGTACGTATGTAGGACTAATATAACGGACTAATGTGTAACTAATATAACGCGAGCACTCTGGTGTTGGAATTTGGACGCGATTTAGTTCAAGCCAGCCGGCTTCGCCCGCTATCGGGCCCCTTCTTTTATATAAAATCTTGAAACGGACGTAAGTTGAAGCGAACGAACTTCGAAGTGAAAAAAATATGATGATAAATATTTAAGAAAAAGGATTTTGCATCGAAATACAACTATTTTCTAATAATAATTTTTGTAAAAATGTTATATTCTTGCTGGAACTTTTTGAAACTTTTTGATAGTTTATCGCATATGATATAATTTTATAAAAAAAAAAAAAAAAAAAAGAAAAAAAAAAGAGTTACATTTTGGCGTGAAAGAGGATGTGGTTGCGAGCAAAATCAGGAAATATAACGGAAATTCTATATTTTGAAGCACCGCGACCTCAAATAACACATTTACTAATAGGTTGTTTAACGGAGTTTCATTCAAATATAGTTTTGTTAATAATAGAGTACGCTCCCTGGTGTTGGAATGAGGAACTAATATAACGTGGCTTAGTTAAAACTTGCTGGCTTCGCCCGATTTCGGACTGGCGTGGGCAGCGGGGATATGGTTCGAATTTCGTTCGCTTCGAGGTTTTTTCGAAAAGGAGGGTTACATTCGGTGGTGCGTGCTCAGAACGTTTGCTACGATTTAAATTTTGTTCGCTTCGAAGTTCATTCGAAAAGGAAGAGCGCATTCGGCAGTACGCTAGCAGCACACCTGCTATACGCTGCCGCAGTCTGTGGGGACGCGGCTGAAGAACTAATGCACGAAATTTAATAAAAAATTATATTCAAGTAGTCTCTGATCTAAATTGATGCTGATTAGTTTTTGGTGTAAATCGTTCATCAGGTGGAGTACTGTTTGACATTTTTTACGATTTGCGCATCAGCTTTATCTTAATAGCTAATACAATCAAATTTCCATCGAACTTTAGATACAGATCGTCCATGACATGAGTTGGTGTTGTTTTATTTTGAAGTAAATCACTCAACATGGCTATGATATGCTGCATTTTTTACAATTTTCACAATAGCTGTATCTCAAGAACTAATAGACGGAATTTAATAAAAATTTATATTCAGATAGTCCCTGATATAAATCGATACTGATTACTTTTTCATGTAAATAGTTTACAGATGGCGCTTCTAAAGTGCGTTTTTAGTGATTTGCATTAACACTATTTCAATAACTAATTTACGGATTTTCATCAAACTTCCGAATCAGTAAATCCGTGATATGAACGAAATATTTTTGCGTATTCGTGTTAATTGCTCAATAGGTGGCGCTGTTGTGCTCAATTTTCCCGATTCCTGAAATAGTTTTGTTGCAAGAATCAATGCACGAATTTTCACCAAACTTTAGATTCAGTAAGTCCCTGATATAAATTAGTATTCTGTAGTTTTGGAGTAAATCTCTTGAAAGTAGCGCCGCTATACGGTATTATTCGTGATTATTGTAATAGCTCTATCTCAGGATCTAATGCATGGATTTTCAAGAAACTCCAGATTCTGTTAGTCCTTGATATAAAAAAGTACAAAAGTACTTTTTAGTTTTTGGAGTAAATCGTGCAACAGGTGGCGCTGTTATGTGACATTATTCATGATTATCGCAATAGCTCAAGAAGAAATGCACGGATTTTCATCAAACTTCAAATTCAGTTAGTCCCTGATATAAATTAATATTCTTTTGTTTTTAGAGTAAATGGCTCAATAGGTAGCGCTTCTATCCAGTTCTTTTATGACTTCTGCGATAATTCAAATATCTGAAATAGTACTAATACACAGATTTTCATCAAATTTCAGCTTGAATTAGAATTTGAAAGACGTTGTTACGGATTTTTCAAAAAGTTCCGGCAAGAATTTAACATTTTTACAAAAATTGCTATTAGAAAATAGTGGTATTTAGATGCGGAATCCTTTTTCTTAAGTATTTATCATCATGTTTCTTTCCTTTCGATTCAACATTCGTAAATACCTAAATCGCGTTGTATTAGTTCCAAATTCCAACACCAGGGTGCTCGCATTAGTTCCACATTCCATCACCAGGAGCGCACCTTATTACTAACAAAACTGTATCTTAAGAAAACTCCATTAAACAATCTATCAGTAGATATGTTACTCGATGTCGCGGTGCTTCAAAACAAGAATTTGAGATTTTTGAAAAAATCACTGTTCTTCAATAGTGGCATTAAATGCGAAATATATTTTTATAAATTTATATCATATGTCATAAACTATCTTAAAGTTTCAAATAGATCAACCTAGAATTTCCGTTACATTTCCTGATTTTGTTTGCCCCACCCCCTCTTTCCCTTTCGTAATGGGACTTTTTATACAATTTTTTATCACATGTTATAAACTATCACAAAGTTTCAACAATTCCAACAAGAATTTAACATTTTTACAAAAATTACTAATAGAAAATAGTGGTATTTGACGCGGCATCTTTTTTCTTAAATATTAAACATCATGTTATATTATGTTTCAAAAAGTTTCACAAAATTGGTAATATTTAATTAGCAGCTAAAACTTAAAAAAAGTTGAGCTTTTAAAAAAAAATCTAGCGTCCCCTTAATCTACCTCCCCGCCGTATCCTAAATTTCAAGTGTCATGATTTATTTAAGCTTTTTCTTATTTTTAAAAGGATTCGGATACTTACATTTTTAATATGAACAATTTCGCGTGAAGTGATGTGTGTGAAAACCAATATCTGTTACGAATTAAAAATCTTTTCATAAAACCGTTTCTATCCGATTGAAAAAATAATCCGCTCTATCTTTATATTTAAACTCAGAATCCCCAAAATTAATCAGGTAAACGCCTTATCAGAAGAAATTTACATACAAAATTTGAAACAAATCGGTAAATTATCCTTGAAAAATCTATTTACATAAATTAAGAGTGTTACCCCCCATTCCTACTTTCTTTATATGTAAACAATGAACACCCACAACTAATCATGGATATACCTTATCAAACTGATATTGTACCTAAAATTTTAATAAAATCTGATACTTTTGCATGAAAACTGACTTAACGAAATTAAGAAGTGGGAGGGGGGGTGCGGTTTAGCCTTTTGTTCCCCTTCCCTTATTCTTATCCAATGAACCCCTGAAACTAATCAGGAAAGTTCGTTATCAGTATAAATCTATGTCCAAATTTTGAAGCAAATTGGATATTTCTATCAGGAGTTATCGCATTACGTACATACGTACGTACATACGTACATACATACGTACATGGTTACATACACACACACAGAATCTGCGAGCACATTTGCTCTCATACTTTGATAGTCTGTGAGCTGAAATCGCGTCAAACTGCATTGGCCTAGGCTAAATTAGATCAAAACTAGAAAGTTGGCGCGGTGGCGGTCTTTAGATTAAAAAAAAATCACGCCAAATTGAATTGGCCTAGGACAATCTAGTTCGGCCTAGGATAAACTAATTCAAACCAATGAATAGCAGGCTAAACTAGTTCATCCTAATGACCGTTCGGCCAAACTAGTTTGGCCTAGGAAAATCTAGTTTATCCGATGGGCGTTCGGATAGACTAGTTTGGCCTAGGAAAAACTAGTTTATCCGATGGGCGTTCGGATAGACTAGTTTGGCCTAGGAAAAACTAGTTTATCCGATGGGCGTTAGGATAGACTAGTTTGGCCTAGGAAAAACTAGTTTATCCGATGGGCGTTAGGATAGACTAGTTTGGACTAGGCCAATCTAGTTTGGCCTAAAATCGGGTTTGGCCTGTAACATATATAAAAAAATCAACACTTTCAAACAAGGTATTGTTCAAGATTTATTGTAGATGTTATTTCCCAGAAGATCACCGAAGGCATTTATCCGAAAATATCCCACAGAGAACTTAATAATGGATGGACAGACAGAATCTCGTTTTAGTTGACTTCAATAAATGTTCAGATGGGAGCATTTGTGAGATATCACTTCCTGCCTGCGTTATTTCTTCAATTTGACTGCGATAAGTAAGCAAATAAAAAAAAGTTTCATTTTAATGATTTTAATTTCTTCTTATGTATGTTAATACAATTGTATGTGTTTTATACAATAGTTATGTGTTTAAGGGCAAATAATTGTGGGGTCATTTTTTAAATATTTGAAAATAAGGAAATGCACCTTTACAGTTATTTCTCATCAAAATTATAAAAGTAAAAAATAACCAATTCCAGACGGTGTGCAATGCATTTCAGAGCCGAAGAGACGTGTAGTACTTTCACTCTATGTATTAAATAATGTTAAATTTCAATTATAATCATGTTACAATTGGCGTCTATTTTTATTCCGATATTGCATTTACAAAATAAAAATCTTTCATTCATGTTAACAGTTGAACAGATGAACTTTTGATGAGATATCTAATAGCAGAGTTACTCGACTCTGCATGTATATGAGTAAATATTTAGCACATCGTAATTTAGCACAATAAGTTTAACTATAGCACATTTAGTGCTAATATATACATACATATATATATATGTATATAAAAAAGAAAAAAGTAAATAAAAAAAGCTGAAAATTTTAAAGAGTAAGATAAGTTATATCTTAAAAAGCATAACATAATATGAAATATAAATGAAATAGTAGACTAATACAGGGTGTTTCTAAACTCATGGTACAAACTTTAAGGATAGGTAGAAAACACAGTAACAATCATTTATTGTATAGGAAGTATGGTACCAAGTGACGCATTAAGGTAAAAACACCAGGTGGGCAATTAGGCCCCATTTTTAATTTTCAAAATTTCTCATTCATACAAGAATTTTTTTTTTTTTTTTTTTTTTTTTTTTTTTTTTTTTTTTTTTTTTTTTTGCTATCCTTTTCTTGACATTTCATAATTACTTTATAAGAAAAAGCTTCTTTGAAAATTTTTGGTATTAAATCAAAATTTTTGAGTTGAAAAAAAGCGCAAATCCGGCAAACTTATCAAACGAAATACATGAATAAAAAAGATAAAATGTTTGTTTACAATGTAGTTTACAAGTAAATAACAATGCATATAATAATATTACAATAAGTGTTCAAAATTGCGCCCACCAACTGTGATACATGCTTTGCAGCGTCGGTGGAACGATTGGTGTACACTTCTAAATATGTCAGGCATTTCTCGCACACGTGCAGCAGCTTCGTATATGCGAGATACTAGATTTTCGTCTGAGTCAACTAGAGTCTTCTAAACAAGACTCTTCAGATGTCCTTATAAAAAGAAATCAAGGCTCGATAAATCGGTAGATCGCAGTGTCCAAGGAACTGATCCACCAAGCCCAATCCATCGAGTCCCAACTGTGACATCCAGGTAACTGCGCATACCAGTGGAAGTGCGTGGACTCTCCATCATGTTGAAACCATTCCGGTTAAGAGAGGCGGTCGAAACAACTTGCAGCAGTTCTGGTAAAACCTGTTGCAAAAAAATAAGGTAACAGTGACAATGCAGCCTCTTTGATAGTAGGTATGGGCCAATCAAGTAATTATTAACAATATCTGACCGCAAATTCACAGAAAATTGTTGTTGATATGCATGTGACCGCGTTGCATGTGAATATTGGTTGCCCAAAGATGGAATTGAATACACTCTCGCTATAAATACTGCCTCATCTGTAAACAGAATATGAGCAGTAAAGTCTGGCTGCAATACATGTTGCTGCAAAATTCACTGGCAAAATTTCAACTGCAGAAGATGGGATTCTTTGGGATTCAAAGTTTGTACACGTTGAAAACGGAAGGGATGAAATCGATTTTCACCTAACACTCTCCAAACGGTTTGAAGACTCACATCTAAATTCTGTGCAACAGCTATTGTGCTTGATTCGGGTCTTTCACTCAAAAAATTCAAAATAATTTCTTCCATGATTCTCGCCCAGTTTTCTGTCTGGTGACGTGGAAAGAGCCTGTTTCAGAAAGTTTAAGGTGTAAGCGCTGAAACATTCTATGATCAGATGTTCTTCTGCGAGAAAACTGCTCTTGATACATTCGTATGACAGCTCTGGCTTTGCCATTTGCACAACCATACATAAATTGCATCAAGGCTTTTTCGGCATATGTAAAGTCTCATGACGAACGATAGCACAATTAAAAATGACAATTTCTTTTACTTGAATGCATGGTATTAAACGGATACCAGTCACTTACTGTGCTCTACCACCAGTGGAATCAATCAAAAATTCCATTTCTATTTCAAAATAATAATAATAATAATAATATTTCTATTTCTATTTTCAAATTCAAAAAATTTCGATTTCATGCCAAAAATTTTCAAAGAAAATTTTTATTGTTAAGTTATTATGAAATAGAGATGGGAAATATGGTTATTTTTGGTTAACAGGTTACATCATTCCACAGTAGCGTTGGTAACAGGTTCCAACATCCTGTTATTTTTGTAACAGGATACAATAAACAATTTATAAACAATTGCTAAATATGCTCCCAAACGGGCAACACATGGGATATGGGCCCCCCGTGGAGGGAGGGGGGTCTTTCTAAGGGAACCCAACCTGTATTTAAGCAAGGAAATCCAAAGTTCGAAGAAAACCACGGAAAACTCCGGATGATTGGGCTGACGACCGCGATTGGGTTTTGTTCTAATCCAGCGCCTACCGTCTACCAGTTTTGAGGGCAGAATCTCTCAGCCACTGGTGGGGCAACAACATTTAAGAAAATATCTATAGACACATATATTTTTTAATATAAAATAATGTATCCAATAGGAAATACGAAAAGCAGGAAAATTAGAAAGTACAAGAAAACATATTAAGAAAACTTTCTTTAACATAGAGAGGAAAACGAATTTTTCAAAAATCCATTTTCCGTATACCGCGTTTTCTCAATCAGCACTGTTGATGTTTTAAAATCTGAGATGAAATGCATTACTGAATTTTCGTACAGCAAGCCAATGCGTGCTGCCACTACTAGAGCGGCTGCAAAACATAAAAAAAATATTAACTGATAGGACAAAGAAACTTGTGAGATAGGACAGATGGTAGAGAATGAAATTTTTTCCAGACTCAGTTTTTTTTACTAGTTTCTTAATAGCAGATATGTATAGTATGCAAGATCGATTGTACGCTATTATGAAAGCAAAAGAGGGTGCTACAAAAATTAACTACCATTTACTTCATATTAATAAGGTAATATTGTTGCGCAAAATAAAATATTCGAATACTTTGAACTCATCTAAATTTTATCCTACTATTTTTATGTCTTTCAGAAAGCTGTAAACCTAATATATTGTACTGTGTTTTATATTTTGTAAATATTAAAATCTTATCTAAACATTCCAGATTCAATTTATAAGAAATTTAATTGCATTTACTTAGTATAAAAATGATTAAATTGAAAATAATTTTTTAATAATTTTTCTCAATTATTTTAATATTTGGAATATGAGTTGTATTAAAATGGTTCCAAAGTTCTCTAGCTCATACTTTTTTATATGGATCCATACATAAATAAAAAATAAGACTTATTTCCACAAAATTTTCACCCCCCCCCCCCTAAAAAAAGTGACATTTTTGGAGTGCTGACAGAAGTGAAAACTTGGACAATTACGTTTTTATTTTTTGAATTGTCAGGACATTTTTTTGTAATCGTCAGGAAACATTTTATTGTGCAGGAAATACTTTTAAATAATGTGTTTTTTTTATTCATTATTATAAAGTACTACTACAAAAATTGCATTACAATTTTCATTTAATGCGCAATTGTGCATGAAAAATAATGCATATTGTTTTACATAAAAAAATTGCAATAAAAAAAGACTGAATAATATTTATATGGCGCAGATGTCATACACACATCACGTTGGCACAATTTTTTTCTGATACCGATTTGGTAAAAAACCTCGATTAAGTTTAAGAAATTTAAATTTCAACCCATTATGGGTTCGTAACGTGACCCAGAATAACGGGAGAAAATTTTTTATGCTAGATTTGTAATGTATGAAGCATAAGCTTTCGATAGACATATTACATCAAAAAATGAGAAACGCCCCCCCAGCCCCTCTCCCAAAAAATGGTCCTATAGGGACCCCCCTCCCCAGAAGAGCCCTTTAGAAATCAAATACACAAATCTCAAATTCAGTCTTTCTGATATTTAATAAAAAAGAGACGAAATCATTTTTTATTTATCCTCTTTCTTCAATAACCGCGAATGAAAACCAAACAGGGAACGAAACTTTAAATCAAAAGTCGTTAACGATAACAACATTATCCTCAGACAAAACGTTTGAAAATAAACAACAGTTACGAAGCGATAAAATGTTCTTTTGTAATGTAAAAAAATACATTTTTTCAAAAACGGGTGGAAAATCTAACAGAAAAGAACTACATAACTGAACTGAATTGAAAAACTGGTGAAAAATCTAACAGTTATTGAATTAGCTAATATTAAGGAGTTATTTCTTCTGTGGTTGCATAGGCGTAACCAGCTTTTTGAACGGGTGAGTGCCCAGAATTTTTAACCTGAACTTGCTGGATACAAACAATATCTTATTTTACATAGTAAAACCTTCTAAAACGGAAGCCTATAAAATTCCGTCCTTTTAAATTCCGTTTTAGACAGTTTTTTTATCTTAGAGTGTATAATTGTGAGATTTTTTTAATAAGGGTTTTTAAGGGTGTTTTAATAATGGGGGGACTCAAATTTTTTAAATAATTGTGAATGGGTCTGCGCAAGCAGGGGGGGGGGGCTGTCCGGGCTGTACTTGCTGGATACATACAATATCTTATTTTATATAGTAAAACCTTCTAAAACGGAAGCTTTTAAAACAGTTTTAAATTTCGTTTTAGACAGGTTTTTTATCTTAGAGTGTATAATTGTGAGATTTTTTAATAAGGGTTTTTAAGGATGTTTTAATAAGGGGGGGACGCAAATTTTTTAAATAATTGTGAATAGGTCTGCGCAAGCAGGAAGGGGGGGGGTGCGCTGTCCGGGCACCCAGCCCGGACATTCAACATTGTTCGGCAAACGTCTCAAAAGAAACGATTAAGGACGTTTTTAATGAATATTATTATTATTTTAGAGGTACAAAAAATGAAATCTTGATTAAAACAAGTGAAGGAAGATGCTGTCACTAAGAACCATGTGTTATTTATTTAACAGGGACTTTTCAGTAACATATTAATGCAATATTAGGTTCTAGCTAGTAACACTGTTATTTATCCTAATACGATAAATAATGCCCATCCCTATTATGAAATGTCAATAAAGGGATAGCATAAATTTTTTCTGGTATGAATGAGAAATTTTTAAAGTTAAAAAAGGGATCTAATGGCCCTTTGGTGTTTTTACCTTAATGCTTCACTTGGTCCCATACATTCCTATACAATAAATGGTTGTTACTGTGTGCTCTACCTACCCTTAAAGTTTGTACCATGAGTTTAGAAACACCCTGTATAATAGTCAATTTAAGGATGAATGAAATGTTTTTAAATTTACCAGATTTAAAAATAAATGTGGTGGTGATCACCAGAACCGGATAATCCACCAGAACCGGAAGTAGAAAGCTTAATGTTAAAAAAGCTGCACGTTTGCTCTATCAAAACCTCGCGGATCCACAGACATAGTATACAGTAGCAGAATAAAACAGAATATTGTATATTACGTAAAAAAAAATTTGTCCCGTGTGATTCCGCCTTAGAGAGATTTGCTGTATTTTTATTCAGTCATAAAAGATTAAAATATTGTTGCTGATACACATATTTTAGAATTTACTTAACTTGAAATTGAAGCCAATTTGTAGAATATTTAAAAGACATTTTCAAGTGAGTTATTATTGTTATGAGTGACAATTGAATTTTGTTATTATTAGAAATAAATTTTCATTTATGAAAAATTAATATAAAAAGCTTATTCTACTTACGGTAAAAACATTTTAACGGTACGTTATTTATTAAATCTTAAAATACAATTTTTATCTACTAGAAAGGTTTAAAACGACTGATACACATAGCTGGCAATATAGTTATTTTTTGTCCAAATTTTTGAATTATTTAATGATTTCAGAAAGAAAGTAAAGTAAAACTTACTGTTAAAGTTTAATTGTGAGAGTAAAGCGTTAAAGTGGCATATGTAGAACACGGAACTATTAAGAAAGAGGAACTGACATATGCTTAAAATAGTTAATCTTCAACAGTACACGCTTCCGCATAATGTTTATAACCACCACATTAAACGTCTATCAATTAATTTATGTAAAATATTTCTATTAATTTAAACGCGTAATAAATATAAAATACAAATTAAAAATAAGGGCAAAAAAACTGCTATTTATTTTTACTGGTTGTAGTTCCCTTTGGCGCCACATTGTGACAGTCAAGACAACCTCCTGTCAGTAATTGTGAATAGATTATAATACCTAGCCTAACTGCCACGAATAAAATGTGATAAGAGATAGAAACTTTTAACGATATTTCAGACTGAAATTTCATGTTATAACGCGTTTAAAAAAAACTCAAGATTTTCTGTTGAAATTATCTAATTATCTGGTGGAAGTTTTTACCAGCGGAAGTCTAATTCTGTTGATCCGTTTAATAAAAAGGCTGTTTTTTTGTGCAACGTTATTAATAACTTCACTTGCAACTGCTACACTGTAAAAAAAAAAAATCTGCAAAGGTACTAAACCTTTTCTAGGAAACTGGGATTCCAAGAACTTTTTCTGTAACGGTAACAGCAAAAATTCAAGTTTCAGAATCGATTACATGAATTTTTCCTGTTATCGTTACATGAAAAGTTCTTGGAATCCCAGTTTCCTAAAAAATGTTTAGTACCTTCACAGATTTTTTTTTACAGTGTAGATAATACTCTATGTGTTTCCTCTACTTTATTCATAACTCCATTATATAGTAATATGCTTCCCGATATTTTATAAATAGAGCTTAAATGTGCAAGGATAAACAATATAAAAAGCTATTCGCCCTCTCCCAAAAACGATTACATATCATCCTACCCTGTATAATATGCAACCAATTTCTATTGAAGGATTTATTTGATATCGCACTGAACCAATTTCTGCTGAAACATTTCTGTTATATTCCAAAGCAATGACTGACAAATGACTTTGCTGAAAGAGGCTGCATTTATTCGCCTGTGCAAACTTAGATAAAATAGCATATTTAATGCAGCTCTCACATTTCTTTCAGAATGATAGAAATAAATAGAATACTTATATACTTTTTATGTAGATGATAAATTAACAATGTAAAAATATTTTTATTACTATTTTTTATTTTGGCTTATGACGTGAATCTAATATTTTGGAATTCTTTTTCCACTTTTGGAAATATTCGGAGTATGATTTCAAGGAATTCTATAAAATTATTGCCTGTTTTTCTATAAGCTAGTTTAATAGCTATAGAAATATTTGTAGAGGTTCAATAAAAATATCTGTAGAGCAAAAATTTCTATTAAACACTTTTCCTCTACAGATATTTCTAATAAACTTCTACAGGTATTTCTATAGTTTTTAAATTAGCTTATAGAAAAACGGGCCATAATTCCATAGGATCCTATAAAATCTTTTTTTTTTTTATAGAATTCTAAAAGAAATTTTCGTAAGGGAGCCACAATCATATATTCTGTAATGTAACCAATATCTACATTGAGAATTTGCGAAAGAATGATTCACCAGGATATTGAAATCGCAATAACCATCACTTAACACTGTCTTGACATCTAAATTCTAAGATCTACAACTTATTTGTACATATTTTACTAGACAGTTATTGTTTTCCCCTTATGATAATTGCTTTTAGAACTCTATAGAAAAATCTTCATAAAATCCTATAGAATTATGGTCCGTTTTTCTATAAGGTAATTTAAAAACTATAGAAATATCTGTAGCAATTAAAATGTCTGCAGAGCAAAAATTTCTTGTAAACTTCTATTAAACAACATTTCTCTACAGACATTTCTATTAAACTTCTACAGGTATTTCTATAGTTTTTAAACTAGCTTATAGAAAAACGGGTCATAATTCTATAGGAATTTATAAAACATTTATGATAGAATTCTAAAAGACATTTACGTAAGGGACGCACAATCATATATTCGGTATATTAACTAATTTCTACATTAAGAAGATGCGAAAGAATGATTCACCAGAATACTGAAATCGCACTTAAAATTATGAATTCGGAGAAAGGTATGACAAGAAAAATCGAGGTTTAATCTAAGGATTTTCTCCCTCAGTCCTTGTCAAAACGAATTCCATTACGTATCATCAACACTCCCCTATTTTCTTCATTTGATTCCATGTCAGCTGCTGTCTATCTTGTATGATTCATTGAAGTAAATTTCTACTGACGTCCTCTAAAATGATAAAGCACAGATGATTGGTGACGTTTCGCAAAGATGTGATATTTTCTCTTGTTTCAATAAATGTTCAAATTTATGTTTAACAAACAAAACGAAACAAAAAAAAAGAAAACTTTGATGAAATATGTACGATAAAATCTAATATGGTTGCAGTTTAGTAAATATTAAAGACAGCTGAGTAAAATGATAATTGCTGAACATAAAATAATTAAAATTTAAAAAAAAAAACAAGAAATTTTAAAATATGAAATATGTACCAATGAAATTATTAATCATTTTATTTTAATTTTCTTAAAATTATTTCGTACTTTTTGTATTTTAAAATATACTTTTGTTAAGCCATTTCTAAATCCGTTAAATTAACACAAGATATAACAACAAACATTGCAATGTTAAAGCCAAATTTTTTTAATTAAAAATTTTTGAATTTATACCGGAAATTTTTAAAGAATATTTCCTTACTTTATGCAATCACAAAATATTTGTCCCAAAGTTACACACACACATAAGGTAAAAAGTACAGTCATTGGCACTATGTACAGTTATTGGCACCTTAGGATTTAAATGAAAATATTAAGGGAAATAAAAAAAGTCTTGATGTAGAAAATAATTTTAATGATTAGTTCATTCCTTTCCAAAATCACATGAGTAATATCATGACTAAAATTCAAGTGCATCATATTTTTAAAAAATAATGTTCAGAGGAGTGTCTCATCTTTTAGAAATAGTCACCTTTTTTTCATTTTTTGTTAGGGATATACTGTTGGTTTTTATTAAAAAATAGTACATTCTTTTTCATTTTTCTTCCAAGTTTGATTGTTTTTGATAAGTATACAACACCTACAACTAAAATAATACTGATTAGATTTTAAAGTTTGCTAAATATTTATTTCGCGTGGGTGCCAATTACTGTCTATGATAACTATGAGAAATCCAGTTACTGGCACCGGTGCCAATAACTATAATTTTCAAGAAAAAATTCAAATGAGGTATTTTGTGTGTTTTAGTCCTAGTAATACATTTTTAAATGATCTACCAGACATTTTTAACGGAAATATAAAATTTTAGCATTTATTGGCACTGGTGCCAAATTACTGGTATGGGGATGCTAATAACTATGTTGTTTCAGTAATTAACATGTCAAACTTTCAGTTAATATACCAATTCATTATCTTTTTTTATTCAAATATATTTTTCTTCTAATATAATCCTCTAAATAAATAAAATCATTTACTTTTTATATAAAATATTCAAATATTCAATATAAAAAATTTTCAATGTTAAATAAGGTGGAAACTGTCTTTAAAGATAATTTTCCTGCCGATGTATGATATTATGCCTTTGTAAAATGGCATCAATGTTAGTTACTTATAGAATATAAAAAAATATAGAAACAAATGCTATTGTTGGTGAAAATGGTTTGAAAGGCTGGTTCCAACAAAAGAAAATCAAATCATTTTGGTATATTGAGTAATCCAACTGCAGTTTTTTAAAATGAAATAGGCTTTCAGATGAGTCTTAAAACCTTCAAAGTATTATCACTTAAAGGTTTCAGAAATGTCATTGAGAGGGATAACAGACTTCCAACATCTTTACTTACAGCTTTGCTCACTTTTTAAACCGTTGAACTTGAACCTCCACCAATGGTTAATTTATCAATATAAAAGATGCCAAATAGTATTATCCATTCTGTGGCGAGTTCTTTAAGTGGTTGATTTATTTGAAAGTGAATGGATGCCAGCAGAGGCCTTCTATAAGTCTGATGAATCTTTATTTTGATTATACAAGTTTCAATATATTCCTTTTAATTCTTTTTACACTGTCAGAAAAATTCGTCAATATACACTAAGTTATCGTTATTTTTTCACAAATAATTTCTGTTCTCCCAGAAAACGTATTTGTTCTGTGAGTTCATTCCGAGCGTCGAAAAATGAGGAAAAGTTTCTGTTTATATCTAGCACGCATGCGCATTGGGTCTGTTAGTAATAAGTTCGAATTTATTTTTAAAATGAAAAACAAAAATATTCTATTGATTAAAATGTCTAATTTAGTTTTAAAAGACAAAAATGTTTTCGAATTTAAAAATAAATAACAATTACTTTCTTTATTCGTCCAAAAATTCTCACAAATAGAACATCCATGTTTTTTCTCTAACATTCTACGTAATATATTTAAAATTCACATTTTTATACTATATTAATACTAAACGTAAAAAAAAAACCCAGCCATAGTTTCATTAAAGATGAAATCTTTCCGAGATTGACAGCATAATTAAACGCTTTTTAACGAAATACACCAACCCACACCCACATAAAATGAACGGTACTATTTTAAAGCGGAAACATGATAAGCATCCGTAGCGCCGTGGAAGAGCGTTGGTCTGGTAATACTGGGGTCGTCAGTTCGATCCCCACCTCTTCCGCGTTGATTTTTTCCAAACTTTTTTCAAGTGACGGATATTTTTCCTCTTTTGACGGAGAAAAAAATAAACGGAAAATCGTCAATATACAGACAATTTCTGGCAGCAGTGCTGCCAGTGCATTTTCTGTGAAAAGACGGAAGTTTTTTTGAGAGTGTACTTTCTTCTATCTTCAATAGAAAAAAGTATTGTAATCGAAATTTTTTTCGACTTCCGGTTTTCGACGGATTTACACGTTTTAGGGGTCAGAGATTCCCAAAAACATGTTTTTACAAAATGTCTGTCTGTCCGTGTGTCTGTGTGTGTGTCTGTGTGTCTGTATGTCGCCATTCTACCATCAAAAAGTGTATGAAGTTATGCATAGAATTGAACCAAATTTTTTGTGAATGTTTTTGGCTATGGCAAGCAGGTCCTCCTTCAGTTTTGAAATATTCCGCCGGAAGGGGGCGCTGCAATCGCGATTTTTGTGCCATTTTCAATATTGTACCGACCAAAAATATATGAAGTTATGCATCGAATTGAACCAAATTTTTTGTGTATGTGTATGACTATGGCTAGTTGGTCCTCCCTGAATTTGAACAAAATCCGCCGGAAGGGAGCGCTGCAATCGCCATTTTTGTGTCATTTTCAATAATGTACCGACCAAAAGTACATGAAGTTATGCATGGAATTGAACCAAATTTTTTGTGTATGTGTATGACTATGACTAGTTGGTCCTCCCTGAATTTGAAAAAAGTCCGCCGGAAGGGGGCGCTGCAATCGCCATTTTTGTGCCATTTTCAATATTGTACCGACCAAAAGTACATGATGTTATGCATCGAATTGAACGAAATTTTTTGTGAATGTTTTTGGCTATGGCAAGCAGGTCCTCCTTCAGTTTTGAAATATTCCACCGGAATGGGGCGCTGCAATCGCGATTTTTGTGCCATTTTCAATATTGTACCGACCAAAAATATATGAAGTTATGCATCGAATTGAACCAAATTTTTTGTGCATGTGTATGACTATGGCTAGTTGGTCCTCCCTAAATTTGAAAAAATTCCACCGGAAGGGGGCGCTGCAATCGCCATTTTTGTGCCATTTTCAATATTGTACCAACCAAAAGTATATGAAGTTATGCATCGAATTGAACCAAATTTTTTGTGTATGTGTATGACTATGGCTAGTTGGTCCTCCCTGAATTTGAACAAAATCCGCCGGAAAGGAGCGCTGCAATCGCCATTTTTGTGTCATTTTCAATATTGTACCGACCAAAAGTATATGAAGTTATGCATGGAATTGAACCAAATTTTTTGTGTATGTGTATGACTATGGCTAGTTGGTCCTCCCTGAATTTGAAAAAAGTCCGCCGGAAGGGGGCGCTGCAATCGCCATTTTTGTGCCATTTTCAATATTGTACCGACCAAAAGTACATGATGTTATGCATCGAATTGAACGAAATTTTTTGTGAATGTTTTTGGCTATGGCAAGCAGGTCCTCCTTCAGTTTTGAAATATTCCGCCAGAATGGGGCGCTGCAATCGCGATTTTTGTGCCATTTTCAATATTGTACCGACCAAAAATATATGAAGTTATGCATCGAATTGAACCAAGTTTTTTGTGCATGTGTATGACTATGGCTAGTTGGTCCTCCCTAAATTTGAAAAAATTCCACCGGAAGGGGGCGCTGCAATCGCCATTTTTGTGCCATTTTCAATATTGTACCGACCAAAAGTATATGAAGTTATGCATCGAAATGAACCAAATTTTTTGTGTATGTGTATGACTATGGCTAGTTGGTCCTTCCTGAATTTGAACAAAATCCGCCGGAAGGGAGCGCTGCAATCGCCATTTTTGTGTCATTTTCAATATTGTACCGACCAAAAGTATATGAAGTTATGCTTGGAATTGAACCAAATTTTTTGTGTATGTGTATGACTATGGCTAGTTGGTCCTCCCTGAATTTGAAAAAAGTCCGCCGGAAAGGGGCGCTGCAATCGCTATTTTTCTGCCATTTTCAATATTGTACCGACCAAAAGTACATGATGTTATGCATCGAATTGAACGAAATTTTTTGTGTAAGTGTATGGCTATGGCTAGTTGGATCGCCCTGAATCTGAAAAAAATCCGCCGGAAGGGGGCGTTGCAATACCGAATTTTATGCCAATTTCAGTATTGCACCACATAAAAGTGTATGAAGTTAGTTCTAGAACTGAACTAAACATTTTGTACATGATTATTTTTTGGTAAGGCAAGTAGGTCCTCCCTGAATTTGAAAAAAAAGTCTGCTTATCATTCTATTGTCCATCGGCTTGTGCAGAGACGGAAATTCGTTTTTACTCCGATTAATTGATTGAAACAGAAATTTAAGATGAAAATCAAAGTTGGTAAGGTATTGAATTAAAATTATTAAAGTATTAAAATGAGTAACTATTTGTTTTTAATATTAAAATGTATGTATGAGATAGAAGAAAGTTTTGGGATTGGCACATCCAACTAGTTTTTTCATGTGTAAATGATGTGTATTGTATTACATCTAATGTTATTATATATATATTCATGATAAGATCATTCAAAATCTTCTGTTGCAACGGTAGCACAATCACTAAATCAGTTTTTTTTAAATAATAAATCAAAATTGCATAATTTTGGTGTTCTAATGTAGAATTAGTGATCTATTTCACCGTATGTGGTTGACGTCTTTTTCATGTCTTGATTCACTACATTTGTTTATGTTCGATTGTTGGAAATAATAAATTGTTATTAGATGGAGTTTTCTGTGTTTAATGCGTTTAAAAACAAAAGGGATGTAAAGAAATAAATTAAATCAGAACTCGTACGCTTTCTGCATTTATTTTACCAGTAAATTCTTCCACACAGTATTTTCTTATAGAAAATTCCTCATTAAATAGGTTAAAATATAACGCGTGTAACCGCTTAACAGATCAGTATTTCTGAAACAAAAAACTCTTAAATAATGCCTGTTTTTTTTCATGTCTTTTACAGAATTTTTTATCTTTTATCGCCGGTTTTTTTAAACAGAGACTTTTGGCTAATTGAATCAGAAAAATGCTCTGATTAAATAATCTAAAATTTAAAATAAAATTTTACTGATGCGAATAACATATTATGAATGGAGTATGGATGACCGCACGTAGTACAGGCAAATCATGATTAGTAAAAACGTACGGGCAAAACAGCGAAGCAGGTAACCTAGATTTATTTTTCTCAAAAGAAAATACTGATACTTCACCTGGAAATTTTATTGAAGCGTACGAACAACACTGTGAAACTCCAATTAACCCTTTAATTCTCCTTGTAGAATACGTCTCATAAATTAAGTATTTCAGAGAATTTGAATTTTCACTAGAAAAATCCAATGATAAATTACTCCAGGTTTCGCACATCTGTACCACTAAATTTTTACAGTATTTTCAATGTATTTTACTGCAGCAAAATATTGCGAAAATTGCGCATCGAGGTGGTGTTTGCGAACTCTGTTTCTTAAAAATTAAATATAAATTTTTTGATCATTAATGGTGGTGCCAGAGTGGTTACAAAATATAACGAGTGTGCGAACCCTGTACTCTTTATATAAATATGGATTGTCTGTTATTAAAAACAGAAAATATTTCTGTTTTAATTTTGTCTTGTGAATTTGGAATATTCGAACTGACTCCTTCGGCTCTGATTTATTTTGGAAATAGATAAAAGTAAATTGCAGGTTAAATAACTTTGAATAGACATTAATAACTATAATATGAAGTATCATATAAATTTGATAATTAGTAAACTAATTAAAAAGGGCTCTAATAATAGGACACCAGACTTAAATTACGTAAAATGAGCAATTTTATTTTAGAGCATCTTTACAATAAAGTAAGGTATAAATAACACGAGAAATGAATAAAATTAGTCTATTTCATATGAAACCATTAAAACAAATATTTCTGTACATAAAAACACAAAATTATTAGTCTTTTTTCACAAAATTAGGTAGTTTTATAAGTAAAACTTTCATTTTGCATCTCTGAAATTTCCTCTTTTCAATTACTTTCAATCATATGGTTCATTCCATCAATTCTAATATTTTTGAAAGGCTTAACGTCAGAATTCCTTTTTTCGGGGTAACACAGAGGACTTCTTGATGACAGTCCTCCAATTTATAAACCGATTGGTGACCGGTTTTTGAATGATAGCATCTGCTATTTCAAGTGTGGAATCCAATAAATGCATTTCATCTTGCTAAATAACTTCTAAATATTTTGCATCAATTTTATACCCTTACCAAGAATTAATAATGGCTAAAATAATGAAATATTACTGAAATTGTCTATTTTTGCACTTGTAGCAAATAAATATAGTGATAGTAAGAAATCATGTTTGTCGATTATCCCATGCTTTTATTGTAGAACTACATAACTTCTGGCTTACATAAGTCAATAAAAGTGGAATCTTTTCTGCCACATCTTTTAATAATATCATTTGCATTATCTGACCAGAAATACAGATGCTAGTGTCACATACACTTTTACAACAACGATTTTATCTTTCCTGACACAAGTGTCGCAATTACCACATCTACCTTTTTTTAAATTTGGCATTACTTTTTAATGGACAGTTTGTAAGCATGCTTCTGTACACAATGTTGGCAGCAATAACATCTAGAAGTTGATGCTTGAAAGACATCATATCTATCTTAGAGTTTTCTCTCAAAGTATCTCAAATATCTTTTAAGTCTTTCATAACAGTGTGATCATATTTTGCACTTAAAATGTAGCGCCATACGACTGGTTTTCAAAGACCTCAAATTTTTCCTATTGTTCTGCAAGACTTCTTGTCCAAGAATGCAACTAATGAGATCAATCAGGGACCTGGTACGGCTCGTGTGACACTATTCTGTTCATGAATCTGAAATTATTACTTTTGGGGAAAAGTTTTGAGTCAATTGAGGATACGGGGAATTCGCTGGAGCTAAAAGCCGTAACACAATTTAACTATATTTAGAATGGGTCATCTGCTGTTATAGTTGCATTGAACTCACTAGAGTCTATTTTGAAGGTGGCAAAATTAATGCTGATGATTTCTGCGTGTGTGTTATATAAAGCAATTCCGGGTACTTTTGCAGTGAATAAAAACATAAAAACACGACAAAAGTAAAAAAATATGTTGTTATTTCTAAAGACTCATGTCCTAATACTAGAACAAATGTTTGATTCTTAGTTATAATGTGATTTTTCCTTATTTTTTAAGTTAGATGACTAATTTACGTAGAAAAGACCTCATTTTATAAAATATAATAAGAAAATGTCATTAAATTGCTTGTAATAATTTTATTCAGAAGACTAAAATATGTGTATTTACATTTTGCCAGTAAATTGGTAAAAGCCTCAATTTTATTGCTTACTGACGCATATGTTTCCATGTCTAATGACAAATGAGATTAAATTGTTGATCTACAATATATTATTCACAGGACACCGAGTTTTTAACTCAAAATTGTTAAAACTGCATAATATAAAGCAATGTAAAGATGTATTCTGATAGTAGGCTGCCAGGTCCGAAAGGGTTAAAAAAAATCTATATTAAATCCGAATCATTGTTGTTTGCTGTGAATGCGCGTTGTTGCACGTATGCAAACATGACTATTAAAGGATTATTTAATATTATTTAATATATGAAAGTAAAAAAATGCATCAACATTTAACATCCATTCATTTTAAATCTAACTAACTGCAAAAATTTTGAACGAATTTCAAATTTCTTTTTAAATATAAAAAAACTGTATTGATTATAAAAAAGTGTTTTTATATTGAAAGTAAATACAAATTCTCCCTTGCTAAAAAGCTTTAGTTTAAACGAAACGGTAATATTTTTCATACCTTATTCGAAGCTATTTTCGATAAATGTAACTTGGAATGTATCATGAAAATATTTTAAATACATAAATATATGAGAAGTTCTTATTTTAGAATAATAAGCTTATTTCAAATTCATGTTTTCATATGCATTTTTGGATGTTGAAAACACGAAATCAAATGAATTTAGCCGTAAAAGATTATGAATAAACATAATTACTAAAATGTCGCTTCTACAATTTTCCTCTCATATAAATCAATACATAAATCCAACAAATCTATACAAATCAATACATCTATACATATTAAATAGATGTTTTTATATAATACGAAAAAGCTGATTTTGTATGTATAATATTTGAAAATAGCCATTTTCCATAGATTGCTAATGTTAAAATGATATTTAAATAAAAAAATAGATGTTTTGATCTTTTTTTTCGTATTGAGTAGGAAACTTTGGGAAATATTGGAATAAATATCAGGTTGATAACTTCCATAAAATGAGGAGATCCTTAATGATTAATCTGGATTGTTTATTTTTTTTATAGAGTTTTTATTTCACAATTTGATCTTGCAAAATATTTGAACTACTTACCAGAATGACTTACAGTTAGAGTTTTATTTAAAAATTATGAAATAAAGAAATATTGTGAAAATTTCCGTGTTCGTACTGAAAATATCGTTTTTTACAGAATATATATTTGAATTTCAACTTTTTCTTTCTAATAGATTTCGAATTATGAGTAAAAAATTTTAAAATGACGATTTCATCATAGATAGTTAAAATTTGATAAGGAGCTCACGGTTGGTAATACTGTATACTTCGAGCATTTATCTTGATGTCATTTCTTTTAATACAAAATAATAATAACAATAATAATAATTCTGAATAAAATTTCGTTAAAATATCTCTTTTGAATGTAGATTGTGTTCATATTACAATGGGTTGATTAATGAGATCATATTTTGCATGCAAGGACTACAGTTCTTTTTTTAACCTCGTGATTTAACAGACCCATTCACCTGCTTAACCGTTTAAACTCCAATGTTCCCAAATGGGAACATTGCATTATTTGTAATACAAAACATGTATTTCCCAACATAATAACGACGATGTCCTTATTTTTCCTATAAAATATAAGGCTGATTTGAACTTTTGAAGAAAAAATAATTATGTTTAAACATTCATCAGGGGTATAAGGTATATGTAAATTCATTAATTTGCATAAGAAATATATTATTTGCTTTTAACGTTTTATCTACATTAAATCCATTTGGTCGTTAGGTATCTAAATGTTTTTGGAATTCGAGATAAATAAGCTTTTTTTCAAAAAAAAAAAAAATATATATATATATATATAACCGACTTCAAAAATGAGCCAAAAAGAAATAAATAATTCTTTAAAATTCCTACTGACGAATCGTTATCTAAAAACCACACATCTGATATCATGTACTGTATAAAAACGGCTAAATTTAATACATAGTAGTTAATATTCACCAAACATGGATTTCTAGAGAATAATTTTTACAAGAGATTAATTTACTTATTTTTGATTCAATTTATGAATATATACATATAAAAAGTAATGAATTACTTTTTGAAGTCGGTGCCAAACTAAAAAATCACATTCGATAACGACTATCACCATTTTATTTTTGGTTTCAGGCATAATATATCCACAATATTTACGATAGTTTGGCACCGACTTCAAAAAGTAATTCATTACTTTTTATATGTATATATTCATAAATTAAATCAAAAATATGTAAATTAATCTCTCGTAAAAAATATTCTCTCGAAATCCACGTTTGGTGAATATTAAATACTATGCATTAAATTTAGCCGTTTTTATACAGTACATGATATCAGATGTGTGGTTATTAGATAACGATTCGTCAGTAGGAATTTTAAAGAATTATTTATTTCTTTTTAGCGCATTTTTGAAGTCGGTTATATTTTTTTTGAAAAAAAGCTTATTTATTTCCTACTTTTTAGTTATTTATACCGTAATACATAATTATGTATACTGATATAAGCTGGCTCTTTACAGAGTATTGACTAATGAAGGCACTTTGCTGGTTACTCTTTGATTATCAACTTTTTAAAAGCCACTTACAATGTCGGATGGTATCGATGGGAATTTTTAGGTTTTCTGGATGTGGTAACTTATACTATTCAGGCAAGATCTGGCACGTCGAAAAGTTACCGCATTCATGAAACCTTAACCCCTTAACGCGCAGTGTTGCCGGGTCGGCAACACCTAAACTTCCCCCTGTTTAGAGACACAAAAACTCCATGAATATTTCAAAAACTACCCTAATGGCTACTTTAAATCTTTCTTATAAGTTCTAGATGGCCGCACCACAGAGATCAAACTCTACAGTTTTTAAATAATAGGTAAAATGTTTAAATGTAACATGCGATTCACAGCAATGCTCTTCTCACTGCGCTTATCAATGCTTTACTTATGGGAGGTTACCACTTCGGCAACAGCTGTATAATTAAAATGGTTAGTGCAATCTTTACAAAACAGTACTTGTGTACTCCTCTAGGCCTAAATAGATTGCCTATTTTTTCTTTTTTTAAATTCCAACTTTAAAGAGTAGTGCGCCGGAAAGTGTTAAAGTCCACATCAATTCCTAATGACATCGAATGTGGAATAAAAAAACTGAAAGTCCATCAAGTACAGTGTCATTACTCATCGAGTGCGACAAAGTGCTTCCATATATATCTACATAGGAAAAAGACACCATATATCAATGCATAATAAAATGCTTTTTCTAGTGTAGTCAAAAATATTAGTCCTTCAGTCAGAAAAAGCAAAAAGAAAGATTTTGAAAGTAATAATCGCGCTATGTTTCAAAAGATAAACAGCAACAATCTTATTTCTGTGAAGTCCATAACGGCACCGGAAATGAGCAGTCATGATTGGACGAGGAATCTGAAACTCATAACCTTTACCTCATAACCTGGCTGCCTCTACATGAGCGTGACAACATTCGATGCCCATCGATGATATATTGGACAGCCGCTTTGGTCCAAACTATACCAATACTAGGCATTTTCTATGACAGAATTTGATGATATGCTGTTAAAAATCTGCTGCATTTTGTTGCATACACACTCCACCGCTTGTATAGAAAACGTTTACTTGACTGCATTATGGAGCATTCTCATTGGTCGAAATAGAGATATTATATACAAGCAGTGGAGTGCGTATGCAACAAAATGCAGTAGATTTTTAACAGTGGTTTCCTGAAAGAATTCGATTGTACATGCATTGTAAAAAATTCTACCCTTTTGCTGCAACGTCATTCCTCCGCTTTTATAGAAAACGATTACTTCCGCCTGTCATTGAGCATTCTCATGGGTCAAAAGAGGGACACATTGTAAAAAAAATGACTATTTTGCTGCATCGTCACTCCCCTGCTTTTATAGAATATCACTCTTTTGGCCAATTAGAATGCTCCATGACAGCCTGAAGTAGTCGTTTTCTATAAAAGCGGTGCAGTGACAACGCAGCAAAAAAGTCATATTTTTTACAGTGTGTATACACTGTTAAAAATTTGACCCATTTGCTGCAGCGTCACTCCACCATTTTTGTAGAAAACGGTTACTTTATTGTGTTATGGAGCATCCTCATTGGTCATAAAAGAGATATTCTATATGAGCTGTGGAATGAAGCTGTAGCAAATGGGTCAAATTTTTAACAGTGTAAGAAATTATCAAGATTGACGACAACAGCCAGCTAAACAAGATGCTTGGTGACTTGCTTTCGTCCAGAATCTTTTCAGCGAATGAAATACTGTGCTCCGTGTGATGTGATATTCATATCGGGGTATCCTACTAGAACAAAATCAAAAATCATTTTTATGTCTTATCCGGTATTCAGGTCAGAATCTAATGGCAATTTCTCTACATATACACTGTTAAAATTTTGAAACTTTTGTTGCATCCTCAGTCCATTGTTTTTATAGAATATCTCTATTTTGACCAATAAGACTGCTCCATAACACAGTAAACTAATCGTTTTCCAAAAAAGTGGTGGAGTCACGGTGCAGCAAAAGCTTTAAATTTTCAACAGTTTAGCAATGCGCTTTATTATGCAGTGATAGGTGGGGATACTTTTTTCCCTCGGAACAGCATAAATACACTGTAAAAAATTTGACCCTTTTGCTGCATCATCACTCCCCTCCTTTTATAGAATATCTCTCTTTTGACCCATGAGTATGCTCCATAACAGGCTGAAGTAATCGTTTTCTATAAAAGCGAGGGAGTGACGATGCTGCAAAAAGGGTCAAATTATTTACAGTGTACTAGAGGATTTTCATCTTTTCAACACTCATTTTGGTTATCAATGTCAGTTTCCAGTTTAATGGATGCGAGAACTTGACCAGTTAAGAATGAGCACTTCAGAATATTCCAGCATTTCGAAAATTTACCTCATCTAGTAATTCTTAAGATCCATATTGAAATCTACTGACATCGGAAATGAGCGTCAAAAAGCTGACAATCTATCAATACATTGTTGAAAATATAGTGAAAAATTTCCTCTGTTTTGAAAAGCTATCTATTTTCCTATCAATGAGAACGATCGAAAAGCACCTATGGAGGGTTTTCATTATGGAGGGGAGAAAATAGATAGCCTTTAAAAACAGAGGTAATTTTTCACGATACACTGTTAAAAATCTGATACATTTTGTTGCATATGAACTCCGCTAATTTTTTTCCCAAGCACCTTCGTCGTTCCAAGCCCAAGCTCGCACTCTGATTGGCTGTTGCTGTCGGCACTGTTTTCACGTAACTTGGCGATAACCATACTTGGCGAAAAATACTTCGCTCGTAAGTGAACGAGTAAACCTAAAAACCCTTCCTTCATTCTTATCCTCGTGGTCTTGTGCTCTTGTGTGTAAAAACTTTTAAAGAGTACAGCTTTCAGTAAGACACGTTCCATCCAATCCAATGCTGCAAGAGAAAAGTTACTTTGTACTCGGTTCGGAAAGAAATCAAACTCGACGGACGGAAGCATCTATCGCTACGCCAAGTATGATTATCGCAAAGTTACATGAAAACAGTGCCGATAGCTACAACCAATCAGAGTGAGAACTTGGGCTTGGAACGACGAAGGTGCTTGGGAAAAAAAGTACGCATGAACTCCGCCGCTTGATTAGAAACCGGTTACTTGACTGTATTATAAAGCATTCCCATTGGTCGGAATAGAGATATTATATACAAGCGACGGAATGCGTAAGAGAACTTAGCCGGAATCCATGCAGAACTAGCCCTGTTAGCGAAATATCATTGACCAATTAGAAGCCTGCATTTTTGCGAAATTTTCACTGCTTTAAGAAAATTTTCTTATTAATCAATATCGTTACGCTACACTGTAAAAAATATGACTATTTTGCTACATCGTCACTCCACCGCTTTTATAGAAAACTACTACTTCAGGCTATCATGGAGCATTCTCATTGGCCAAAAGAGTGATATTGTATATAAGCGGAGGAGTGACGATGCAGCAAAATAGTCATATTTTTTACAGTGTAACAGCGCAAAATTTATGTGAATCCCGGCTCTTGTCAAGTCATCATTTCACACTTCGAAAACATCATGTACTTGTGTAAGAGTGATGTAAAAGTATGAAAAATGAAAAATTCTAATTGGTCGATTGCTTTTAAAAGAATTTGAATTTTAAAGTTTTTATTTTTAAAAACGTTCTATTCATCATATTTTGGTAAAATTAGAATGGGATCACACTGGTGTCTAACGCTTTCAAACAAAAAAAAGAATTATTAAAATCGGTTCATATTTCTGAAAGTTATGCGTAAACAACAAATACATACAGACCGAAATCATAACCTCCTCTTTGAAGTCGGTTAGAAATACACAAGAACAATATACAATAACATATAGGGAAAAATAATTTGTTATATTTGCACAGTTTATCTAGCAGTAATCATGTTCCAAAATGCAAATACTGAAAAGATAACAGCCAAAAAAACTGCAGAAATATGTCTTTTGTTATTTTCTAAATTTGTACACATAAATTGAAATATTTGAAGCTGTAATACAGGAAAAACAAAATTATAATTAAATTGCGATATTAATTCGGCGTGTAAACGGTTAAGAGCCTACACTAGCCACACGAAAATACCCGGATGATGATGTTAACTCTATGGGGGCATTATTTTCAAGTATCTCGCTCAAATTTTAATATTTTTACATGATTTTTTTTTGCATGGAATAGCTTAGGACTATTTACAATCGGGCTAGTTTTTACCTGTCCGATTTTTGTATCAGATTATTTTAACTTACGGAAACGGTTTAAACCTGTTCTGAAATTGAAATTTCCATAATATAAAAAATGTATACATAACCAAAATTTAAAAAGTAAAAACTAGTCCGGTTATATATCATCCTCAGATATCCTATGAAAAAAAATCATGTAAAAATATTAAAATTTGAGAGATGTATTTAAAAATAACGCCCCCATAAACTTAATATGGTAATCCGGGTCTTTTTGAAAGAGTCAAATGACCTCTTAATATAAAATTATTCCTACCACATTCATCAAAACCTAAGAGGAAGTCAACATTTGAACCTGGAGTTCAGTAGGCTGTTCACTATCCACTAGAAACTTTGAAAAGGAGGACATCTGGGATTGTTATACTTCTTATTTATAGCTGAATTTTGACTTTTTTTTATACAAAAACTCTCTGTTGTAGTATATATTTTTCCATGCTTCCGGTTTGTTTAAGGAGACTACACTCATTTTATAAATGAATTTAGTTCTGTTTCATAAGTCTCGAAGGAAAAAACTTCATATTATTGTATCAAAAATATTCTAGAAATTATATTCGCTTTTAAATTCTATAATTAGATTTTTAAAAAAAACACATTTTGCATTGTATGTTAATTGATGATGCAACGACCTTTTATAGGATGTAGAATAGGAAACGAAATTATTGTAAATATTTACTTATATGTTTTGTAAATTAAAAAAAATAAATAAATAAAATAAGGTTTGGAAACATTGCTTAACACAAAGCTTCATTTTAGGAAGAAATGTCAAATTTACGACGGCTTTTACGAACCATTCACGAAATTTTATAACGAAAAGCTTAATTTATATAGCCTTAAAGCGTAATTGTTACAATTGATTACGTTTGTTGTACGTATTGTTACCTGAGCCGTATCGTTTTGGAGGCCTAGTTCTCGAAAACAAATGCATTCGCTATTAATGAAGCTATGCATCGATACCAACTGCGCATTCGCTTTTCATTTAACTACAATTTTCTTTTCTTTTTTGGCAACTTGTTGTGATGTTTTTCATTGGTTGATTTTTTAAAATTTTATTGACTTATACACTTATAGACGTTATTTAATGCTTTTATGCTTTTAATTTAGTTATTTGTATTGTCTCTGATTTTAGAGACCTTTAATTAAAATTAATATTATCAGACGTAATCTATTAGCTCATATCAAACAATTTAAACATTTTTAGTGTTACTTTTATAATGAAATTTAAAAAAAATTAACCTTTTGTTGAAATAAAAAAGTTTTGAAAAACAGATTTGCAGACATTTCTGCATGCTCTGACAAATGTTTCTTTCAATTTGTTCGCAAGGTCAATAAAAATATTGGATGGTCAATGATTCTTTTTTTCTCTTCAAGTAATAAGAATAAACTGTTTCATTACAACTTAAAATTATATTTCAGTTAGTGTATAAAGGATAAGTGCTCCGCATAATTTTAAGAAATTTAATTTCCTGTTTATATTATATGCGTCTGTATTTTCAAAGTTTTCTTCTTCAAATTTATCTTATTTGCAAAATGAACCCTGTTCGCTCTCAAAAATTAATTCCTGTTACAGATTGCATTACATATAATTTTTATTTATAGTTCATTTCTTGATTTTCCTCTCAAAGCTCACAAGCATCGATTTTCAGTTTGAATCAATTCACAAAAAAGCTGTTTAAGAATGTCACTTACAAACATACTGAACTCTTCAAATTAAAATCTAAGAAATATCTGCAAATGCATATAGCAAGGCTCCACGTGCATTAATTTTTATATTTTATTACTACCACTTTACGTAAGGGGGCTCAGGGGTTGACTACTTTTCAAAAAATCGATTTTTTTATGATCTAGTTTGATTATTCAATTAATTCTTAACTCGATGCAAAAAACCGCATAAAAATATTAGCATTTTTAACGGAGTTATAAGCATTTATGCATCAATATTTACATAGCCGCATCCATATAATTTCAACTTTAAGTCGTGTTTTCTCAAAACTTGATTTTTGACGACTAAAAAACACCAAGATTTAAAAAAAACTATTTGATGGAATGGCTTAATTTTTTTTTTTGCATGCATATAACATCATTATCTAGATTATGAATTAAGGATATAACTATCACTTAAAAAACACATGATTTTAAAATCTCTCAAAGTTGAAAATTTTAAAAAACCCTAAAAAATACAACTTTTTTCCATTAAAAATACTCAAAATATTAAACTATCTAAAATATATTAATTCATAATCTAGATAATGATCTTATATGTAGGCAAAAAAAAAAAAAAAAAAAAAAAAAAAAGCCATTTTATCAAATAGTTTTTTTTTTAATTTAGGTGTTAGTCATCAATAATCAAGTTTTGAGAAAACGCAACTTAAAGTTGAAATTAGATGGATGCGGCTATGAAAGTGTTGATACATAAATGCTTATAACTCCGTTGAAAATGCAAATATTTTTATGCGGTTTTTTGCATTGAGTTAAGAATTCAATGAATAAATCAAATTGGATCATAAAAAAAATCGATTTTTTTGAAAAGTTTTCAACCCCTGAGCCTCCTTAAACAAAACAAATTTACATGTAACCTAACCCCTTAACTGATTTTCCCGTACGCCGTACAGTGGGGCGAAATCCCAAGCAGCTGGTCAAAATATGAACATGTTATTCTAATTGTACGAAAATTGGTATACAGGTGTTTTTGAGGATGCTAAGTAAGAATACAAAATTTAAAAAAAAAATGGCGGATACAATATGGCGGAACAAAAATTTAAATGTCTCGAAAGTAAACTTTCGTAAACTGTTCAGGATGCTAATTAGAATTCAAAAGTTAAACTTTAAAAATAAGTAAATAAATAAAATGACAGATTAAAAGTAAAAACACTTAGATTTAAATAATATTTAAAATTTCGTTGCTAAATTTAGAAAGGAATTTTCAAGGAATTAAGACATATTTAATCGAAATTTAAGTATGCTAATGGAAAGTAAAACATTAGACTATTTAATTTTTATATTATTAAAATAAAAACGAAAATCTATTTCAGAAATTCAACTTTTGAATCAACTGTAGCATAATAAAAAGATTCTTCAGAGGTCAAGGTGTGGAAATAGTTAGCAGAACTTATTGGCGGTATTTTAAGATCCCGTGACTCTTAGGATCAATGATTTTAATTTCGTCTACGATTATTTACCTAAACTGGAAATGTAAGAATTTGATGACATTAAAAAAAGTCAAAATATCTTTCTTTTTTTAAACGTCTTTCTACTGCATGTTTGCAATAAATCTTCTCGGATCCTTTTGATCAGTTTGTTGCATGATTTTTGAATATCTTATGGCATTTGACGAATTGACAGTAATGAAGAAAATGTTATTTCTTTGTCATTAATAAATAGTTTGTGTTCCAAAGTAGGCATATAGAATCAGGGATGTAGTTCAAATCTACAAGCTGTTTGTACGGAAAAATTTTCGAAATTGATCAAATAAACACCAGAGCTGCCAACTTCTATGCCTATTTAAATAGTATAAACATATTTGGAACCACAAAAAATGTTTTAGTAAAATGTCTACGAAATATATTTAATGTTATGCATTACATTACATACTCTTAATTACTTACTAAAATTTCTGTTTCTAATATGTTTATTTGACTGTAAATAGGCGTAGTAGTTGGCAGCCATGAAACACACTGGACGTGGCTGCAAGAAATTGCTTAAACTAAATCCAAATTGTAAATGTAGGCGAAAATCATATTCATAATGATTTTCATTCGCATTAATAAACTACGCTCAGTAGTTTGATCTAGAAAATCCATTGACAAAATAATTCTTCTAATTACTATAGAACAAACAAAATTACTATCTAAAGATAAGAAAATGTTATTCTATCGGATAAATAAAAGAGAATTTTTTTAATTATGTCATTACTAAGCTTACTTATCAAATTAATTTAATTTTATGATTATAGTACTTATTTACAATATAATAGGTAATAAACTATAACAAAATTGAATAATCCAAAAATTTGAAAAATATTAATCAGTTAAGTTAATGTGAAAAATCCTCAATTTCAGAATTTTTGAAGTCGCCGAAAAAGTGGCATTTTTACTTGCGGTTACTAAAATATGCGGGAAATCCAGAATGGCAGTTTTCGGCAGCTAGTTTTTCATGAATCATTAGACAATAGCCCAGGTTATTATTTCCATTAAATGTCGTTGCGAAACACTGTGTAACATTTAAACTTTTTGATGTTTAAAAAAAAAAGTATTTTTTAAAATATTTTATCAAAAATGACTATGAATTAATTAATTTTTATATGCTTAATATAAATTTTGTAATACATGCAAATGAAGTACATACTATCAGAGTGTGAATCCATCTCAAATCATTAAAATCGGATAATATGGTAAAATGTAGCGCGCGTTTAGAGAACTGTTGTTTTGCTGTTTTTGTTCGCTCTAAATGATACTCCTTCAAGCATCATATTTGAAATAATGTTGCTTGCAAAAGCAGAGCAAAAATCTTTTTTAAAATGCAGGTTCTGACTCTCGAAACGTTATTCTAGGCAACTATCTAATCACAATTTAATAAATCGAAACTTCATTTTTCGACTTTTGGCCAGCTTTTTGGGTTTCTGCCCCACTGTGTGCCGTTCCGGCAAGACGAATTTACTTGATTCGTCATTTAAAGCTTTTAGACACCATTTTTTTTTAAATATTTTCATACTATTTAAAAGCTGAAATGCTTCGATTAAATGTTACAAATATTTTATTTAAATAATAGTGGTATGAATCTGTTATTTTCAATTTATTGAACGGGAAAGAAATAACCAGTTAACGGGTTAACAACAGGCGCAAAAAAAATGTGCTAGAAAATTAATTAATTAATTTTTTTTTAATTAGAGGTGCTGATATAATTTAAAAAATGGTGAAAGTGGTAGCCCAGATATACGCTTAAACTTAATTCTTAAATTTAAAAGTAAATAATTATAAAAATTTGTTAAACGTCAGTAACAAGATACACTAATCCTCAATAAAAATTAATTTAAAAATATAATTTTAACTAAGACGTTCTTTAAAATTATTTTTTAACGGATTGTTTTCATTAGAACTTATAGATAATCAACCTTGGCGGATTTTATTAAAAATAAATTGCGTCTCAACGATAAAACATTCATCAGTAATGAATGGAAAATACGATTGTTCAAATAAGCAGCTAACAGCACGTGCGTATTTTAAAGTGTTTGCTAGAAATTGTACATTTAATTATTTTCATCTCTAATTAAATGCTGGAGGCGCTATTTTATTCTATATTGAAGCTTGTTTAAAACTTTTCATAATACTCTTAATAAGTTAGTTAGTAATTATTTACTGCTTTTATTTTAACATTGTTTTGAAAATTTATTTATGAAGTATATTATTTTGAAATATTCAAATGCTTTCTGTTTATGTAAAACCAAGATAAATCTGAAATTCTTCAAACAATATCAAATACAACTTAATGTAATTATCATAAATTCGATAAATAATGAACGTAAATGAAACAGTAAAAATATTCATAAGACTTTCTGCAAATGAAATTCGTCTTTGAAGTTCATTCAATATTTTAAGTCTTTTTTAGTGTTATGTGCTCTTCAGGCGAATAAAACTGATAACTGAGTATTTTGTATGAAATTTTGTATGAGGATTTTTTTTCTACAGCGAAGATATTCACATAAATATTTTGTTAATGAGAAATAAATACTGACCTTATAGAAAAGATGGTCAAATTATAAAAAAAATGCGAAAACTAAGACTTCGGATTTGTCAACTTTTACTTGAAAAAAGAATACAGGGTGATTCATAAAAGATGGGCAGAACTTTAAGGGGTTATAGTACACTTAAAGACAAATAATATTAAATAGGAGACTAAGGGTCCCAGACGTATTCCCAAGGAGATAGGGGGCATTAAAGTTTAGGGTCCGAAATTTCAAATGATTATAAAAAATGGAAAAATTGGTCGATTCGTTTGCGGTTTTTGCAAAAAATTTTCTTTATGCCAGTATTTTCTTGAAATAAAATTTTAAAGTTCAATTTCAAAAAATGCCGATAGGGGGCGCTTTAGACTTTGGAGTAACAAACAACTATTTTTTAACGTTATTTTTTGTATTTCTTTAAATGATTTCGAAAGCTTAGACTTAAACTTAAATTTTGATCTAAAAATCTGAGTCCTAACAAGTAGTTAAGTAGCGTAAACTGAAATTTGAAATTTGAAACCCTTCTCCCCCCAGAACAAAAATCAGTTATTCCCGATCTTTGTGTCGTAGATTAGGCTCTAACTACTGCCGCGTTTTGCTAAAATTATTCTTTATGTCAGTATTTTCTTGAAAATAAATTTTAAAGAAAATTTTCAAAAAATTTCGATAGAGGGCGCTTTAGACTTTGGAGTAAAGAACAACTATTTTATACCGTTATTTTTTGTGTCTCATTAAATGCTTTCTAAAGCTTAGACTTAAATTTTCAGCCCAAAATCTGAATCGTTAGACGTGGTTAAGTTTCTGGGGAGAGGGGTTTGAAATTTCTACTCCTGAGCACAGTTCAGTTTACCATGTCCACACATTGTGTGCTGTGATACGAGGTAAAAAGACACAAATTAGGATTATGTTACCAAAGCATATTTATTAACATGTAATTACAATAAATGTTCAAAATTGTGACTACCAGAGGTTATGCACGCAGAACAACGGCGAAGAATGGAACGGCGAACATTCGCGAAAACATCAGGCTTTTCGAGCACTTCCCCTACAGCGGCGGAAAGTCTGGCGACCAGTTCCTCGGGGGATTCAATGAGTGTCTCATACATAAGAGCCTTCAATTGTCCCCAAAAAAAGAAATCGAGGGGTGAAAGATCTGGCGAGCGAGCAGGCCAAGCAACAGGACCACCTCGACCAATCCATCTGTTCGGAAATGTGATGTCCAGATAGTTGCGGACGTCTCGTACGTAATGGGCTGGCGCTCCATCGTGCTGGAACCACATGACCCACCGGATGCGTGGAGGCACAACGTTTAACAGGTCTGGCAGCACATGTTGCAGAAATGTGAGGTATGTTTTACCGTTGAGGCGTTCAGGAAGAAGGTACGGTCCGATTAGGTGGTCTCCGAGGATTCCTGCCCAAACATTGATGGAAAAGCGTCTCTGATGAGCATGTGGATTGACATCCGCCCATACATGTGCATTGTGTGTGTTAAATGTACCTTCACGTGTGAAGGTACATTCATCGGTGAAAAGCACAGTTCGTCCAAAATGTGGATTTAGCGCGTTCTGCTGCAGAAACCAGCGGGCGAATTCAATACGATTTGGATAATCCCCTGGAGACAGTTTCTGGACTCGTTGCACATGAAACGGGAGCAAATGTTCATCCTTCAGTACCCTCCAAGTCATGGACTGTGAGGTATCCACCTGCCTAGCCACTGTTCGTGTACTTGTACTTGGCTGCGCCGCTACTACATCCAGAATGGCTTCTGCAACAACTACTGATTCGTCCTTTTTTGCACGACCTGCATTCGACCGGGAAGCGAGAAATGATCCCGTCTCACACAACTGTCTGTGCAAGCGCTCGAAAGTTTTGCGGTTAGGCAACCGCCTGTTGGGAAATCGCTCTCCGTACTTTCGTTGTGCCTCTGCATCCTTTCCATCTGCCGCTCTGTAAATTAAATGCATCTCAGCCTTTTCCTTATTCGTGAAGGGCATCATCTTCCGATTCATTACTACAGCGACTTACACTTGACTCACCGTTCAGTGGTTTTTATGCCTGAATCGTGTCGAAATTTCGCATACGTGTTCTTCTTCTTCCCCATTTGACAATTGCATACTTTCTGTCTCCTTCTTCACCCGGTGACTAGCGTCAGGAATGGAGCTTTAACGTTTGCATGAGCGACGTTTCCAACTGTGCCAGTGCCTTTATGAGTGAATTCCGACTATGCAGTCCTTGACGAAAGTTGTATTTTTGCCTCGTATCACAACACAGAATCGTTGGGCATGGTTAAGTAGTGCAAACTGAACTATGTTCAGAAGTTGAAATTTGAACCCCCTCCCCTCGCTACTGAACCACGCTCAGCGATTCAGATTTTGAGCTGAAAATTTAAGTTTAAGTCTAAGCTTTAGAAAGCATTTAATGAGACACAAAAAATAACGGTATAAAATAGTTGTTCGTTACTCCAAAGTCTAAAGCGCCCTCTATCGGAATTTTTTGAAACTTTTCTTTAAAATTTATTTTCAAGAAAATACTGACATAAAGAATAATTTTAGCAAAACGCGGCAGTAGTTAGAGCCTAATCTACGACACAAAGATAGGGAATAACTGATTTTTGTTCTGGGGGGAGAAGGGTTTCAAATTTCAAATTTCAGTTTACGATACTTAACTACTCGTTAGGACTCAGATTTTTAGATCAAAATTTAAGTTTAAGTCTAAGGTTTCGAAATCATTTAAAGAAATACAAAAAATAACGTTAAAAAATAGTTGTTTGTTACTCAAAAGTCTAAAGCGCCCCCTATCGGCATTTTTTGAAATTGAACTTTAAAATTTTATTTCAAGAAAATACTGGCATAAAGAAAATTTTTTGCAAAAACCGCAAACGAATCGACCAATTTTTCCATTTTTTATAATCATTTGAAATTTCGGACCCTAAACTTTAATGCCTCCTATCTCCTTGGGAATACGTCTGGGACCCTTAGTCTCCTATTTAATATTATTTGTCTTTAAGTGTACTATAACCCCTTAAAGTTCTGCCCATCTTTTATGAATCACCCTGTATATGTATATCTATATTCTGATAAAAGTATAACGTTGAATTCAAATACACACTAAAAGGTTGTTGGTGCTTTTTGGTAAAAAACAGAACAGTTGCATATTTTGCAACAGCACTATTGCTCACTTTGGTGAAACCATTATTAACACATTCTGTTGAAAATGACAAATGTAACAATATTTTTTAACGCTAGAACGTCCAGCGGGTGGCTGATTCGAACCGATAATATGAAAAAATGCCGATTCGGATCAAAATTGCCTTTGTAAAAATAGCTAAATTAGAACTAGGTGAAAATAAAACCCGTTAAATTTAAATAGGCAATTCAAGGGCTTGTCAGTTGTGATTCAATTCAATCAGTTGTGAAGCAACTCCGCGCCCTTTCTATGAATGAGAGTAGAGCACATCTTGAATTAAGCTTGTATAAATCTAACTGCAGAACAAGTCTACTATGAAAACCATTAAATAAATAAGAGATAATATAATAAACGAGCTACAAATACAAAAACGAGGGCAAAAATCTCTCGTCATACATATCATAACTCTCCAAAAACCCATCTCTTCGAAAACAATCACTTCGTACTGCACTGCACTCTCAGTCTTTTTTCGAACGCCAAAAATATTTAGATTCCTAGCGGTCAAATGTAAGTAATATTGAGAAATCGATAAAAGTATAATAATATGTGTATATATATATATATTATGCAAATTAATGAATTACATTATTTTTATGCCTGTGATAAATTTTTAAACGTAAATATTTTTCTTTTCAAAAGTGCAAATCAACCTTCTATTTTCTAGAAAAAATAAAGACATCAATATTATGTAGGAAAATATATGTTTTGTATTACAAATAATGCAATGTTCCCATTTGGGAACATTGGTGTTTAAACGGTTAAATCACGCAGACATACGTTAAGCAAATCAATTAACTTATTTAAAAAAAATCTGGTGTGAAATATTATTACCAACCCTGGAGAACTTTTATGGGCGTTCGAGTGTTAAAACTTTAAACCGAAAAGAATTATAACGATTTTTTCCAAACGTTGAATTTTTTTTTTTATTTTACAGTAAAAATGATAAAGATCAACAAAAATGAGTGTTTGGACCATATTGCATTATAAGTATTTATTCATATAATTTAAGCCTCTGACAGTCTTGCAAAAGGGCAAATTTATAATGTTGTCTTTTTTTTTTGTTTTGTTTTATAAATGCTAACAAAACATGATTCTTTCAATATTATATAAAAATACTTGATTAGGAATATGAATGTGAAGCCTAGGGGTATTAATCATTGTACAATTCATTAAAAAATCATTAAATAATAGATTCATTTTCCTCAAATTGTAGAGAAGCCTGTAACTTAGTGAAAGTATTAACCCTTTGAGGGTCAAAGTAATTCAATTCTTAAAATGCAGAAATGATTCATTGGCACCAGAATTTAAAAAAAAATATTTTAAAACAAACAAAAAGGCCTTTTTTTTTTTCTACACACTTGATGAAATCAAAATCTCCATTTCAAAATTCCGGTGTCAATGTGGCATTTCGCAATTAAAATTAAGTGAGATACATTTTATCGCATCGACACTCAAGGGGTTAACACGGGCTTGTTATTTATTTTAATGTAAAGCCTGAGAATATTAATCATCGTACAATTCATTAAAAAATCATTACATTTTTAGATTTATATTATTTAAGATATTGCTCAAATTGTAGAGAAATCTGTAGCCTAGTGAACGTATAACAGGGCTTGTTAGTGAGTGGGTTTTAATTATTTATTTTAGTATAAAGCCTTGTTTCTTTTTCCACTGAGTATATAAAATCATATTTATAGGGTTTTTTATTATGAAGAAATGATATTTACTACACATATTCTTTAGTGTTAAAAATATTTTTGACTTAAGATTCAAACTTAAATTCATGATTACCAGAATATTTATGTGAATATAAATGAAATTTAAAATAAATATATTAAAGAATACCAGTTACGTGTTATTGAATTTTAAGAATGATCAGACCATTTCACACTCTATATTTGTATTATAATATAGTTTAATGTAAAAGTCTTGTTTCTTCTATATTGTTCTTTTGATGCTTGCTTCTTTAGCACTTAACATAAAATTTAATCTTGATGATGGTGTGTTTAACCCTTGCAAATTCATTTAAGAATAATGTTTTATTTATTACAAGTTTTAATCAATTTCTCATTTATGAGCATAATAAATTTAATATATGATCATTATTTAAAGCTTTTGTTTAATCATTCATTGAAATTTAAAACGCATTAAAATTAAAAGCACTTAACTTTGTATATTTCAAAATATTTTATATTATCGACTGATTTCTTGCAATATTTTATACACTTAATAAAGGATATGCAATGTTATTCCAGAGTATTTTCCATAACTTTAAACAAGCTTTAGTAAAATTGCATTTCCAGACGGTAATTAATGAGATTTAATTGCAGAACAAAAGTAGTCACGAGAAAAATAAAATCAGTATTCACTTTAAAATCCATACGTGCTGTGTTTATTTAAATAGGCACATTTTTTTCTCGTTGCCGATGAAAGTAGAGCTTTTAGCGATGTAATTTTATTTTGGAAGAAAAGCTAAATGCTTATGTTGTTTGTTTATAAATTATAATAGCAATGACTTCTTTTGAAAGTGATTTATCAAAACTTGATAAGTAAAATGTATGTTAGTCAATAGAAACGAAATATCCATTAAAGTTGCCTGGATAAAAATTCTTAATAAGAATATTATTTCATACCGAAATTTCCCTCTTATAATTCGCAGATCAAACAATTATTTGGAACTTAGTAATCTTATTTCATAAAATGCACCGTATTAAATCGCATTAAATATTTAAGCTACTGAATAAAATTTCATGGTAGATCATGATTGTTTGATCCGTGGATTATATACAAGAAATATGTTGTCGTTACTCCTGTAATTGCTTTTGTTATAACTCTGAAATTAAAATCTGTCTAATTCTCTATGTTGTGTATATCTGATAAGTATTGTTTTTGTGATTCCTTTTCTTAGAGTGTATATATATGTTTTATTATTAATCTTTCCATCTCGATATTTTCTTTTATTATGCTAAATTATCGGCATATTTAAAAGTTTTCAATTCTTTAATCATATCATTTATCAAATCAATCCTTCATATATCATATTAGATTCTTCTTAAATTAATTATTATCTTATTTAATTTACTTAAATATAAAGCTTATAATTTAGTCCTAAATTGAATCATCATTTTTGAACATTTCTATTAGTTAGAAAGATTTCGAATGTTTTTAAAAGAGCCATTTCTGCTTTTTTTTCCTTCTTTTTTTACTTATTTTATTCCGAGATTTTTCGCGTGTTGGGATTTTTTTTTTTTTCTTCCAATTGCTAGAGCTCTTTACAGAATTACTCTCATTTGATCTTTAGGCGTGTCGTTATTAATCCTCATTGGTCAGAATGAGCGGGGCGTCAGGATTTGTGTTATTGCGTGACTTTCACAAAAAGCAGATGCAGCCGAGTGAAGAGCGATATTTGCTCCATTTTTCCACCAACTCTCATCCATGCTGGTCCAAGAATTTAGTGATGACCGAGGCTTTCTTTTTCGAATTTCTTCTAAATTAACGATGAATTCTTAACATCAAAGACCTGAGCTTTTTAATAAATAGGGTGTGGGGGACGGTTTTAGATAATATGCTGCTAATAAAATTATGGAGGTATAAGATGGCTCATTATTTTGTCATGGAGAAATCTCTTAATTATTTATTCCACTGCTTATTTGAGTTTAGTTCACGACCACCTTGAAAGGCATCTAAGAGAATCTAATAGGTAAAGAAAGTACTTTATTTATTTGTAAAAATAGACGATTGTAGGTGAATGTGCTTGTTGTGCAGTTTCTTGGCACATGGCAATCTTTAGAAACTATGTTTATTGATAGTAAAAAGGGTGGTATGCAGATTAATAATTAAATTTTTGTTTTACATAATATTTATACAGTAGAACCCCGGTTATCCGAATCCCGATTGTCCAAAATTCGGCTTAGCCGAAAGACTTTAAAACTTCTTAAAGTCCATTTTAAATGTGAAAAAAATTATTGTCATTGCTATCTTTACCGATGTTAAATGACACCTTTCAACATATTTTCATTTACGATGAATATTTTATTTGTAATTTTTAGATTAAAAAAAATCTGAATCATTTTTTATACATTGAAGTGTTGTTTTAATACATATAAGCTTTAAAAATTAAAAGATAAATAAGTTAAAATCAAAACTTTGAAAGTTACGCACTGGTAGAAATAGTATCGAAAAAGCATAACCTTTATGAAATAAACAAAGTAAACATTTATTTGGTCCATTGCGTAATTTCAGGCACTTTATCAGATAAATACTCACGACACTTCATTCTTTTTTACAAAATATGTTGTGATTTTCTTTTGTTTTTCTACTTCAGTCTACTTAGACTATGATACCACAACATTTTTATTACAACTATGGTCTAGATTATTATCACAGCTTTTAATCAAACTTTCACTATCAATCTATTACAGTTTTTTTTTCACCATTAGTCTTCCGGTTATTCAAAAATTTCTATGGAATCCCGGTTGTCCGAAAGTTCCTATGGAATCCTGATTCACCGAAAATACTTTGGTCCCATGATTTTCGGATAACCAGGGGTTTACTGTAATTTAAATGTATATTTATAACATATATTTAAATATAAACTAATTAATAACAAGGATTTATCAGAAGAAATGCCATATAAAAGTACTTTTTCTGCCATAGAAAAGTACTTTTGTATTATAAGTCCAAATACAAAAATGATTATGTTTGTGATATATAAAGAGTTTCATATTGCATCAGAAAATGCTTCGATGAGATTTTCTCTGCAAAATAGTCTTTTAGTGAAGCTATCTAGTGACGCACTTTGAAATCAAATTTTGATACTGCTATTTAGTAACGGATTTTTAACCGTTTCCTTTAATTGCCCGTACGTGGCAATTAAGCGATAGAATGATAATATTCTTGTGATAGAAGTAAAACTGTTAAGGCAATCAAAATTTTAAATCAGGCAAATTCTTTTAAAAACCGTGCAACTTTTTTTAGTTAAATTTTCGTCCTCTTACCTGCGATTCTACAAATCGGCTGTTTCTTTAAAAGATTAGTGGAATTGCTTGCATTGCTTGCCCTTGCATAGTTTGTAAAAAGAAAAACTTTTGACAAATACATTAATAAATTTGAAATGCAGTGAAACTTGATGAAGTGACCACCTTGGTAAAGTGGCCGCTTTTCTAAAATTTTACTTGTGCTCATATAAAATGATATGAGAATTGCACGGTAAAGTAACCAACTGTCTAAGGTGACCACCTGTGTAAAGTGACCAGTTAGCCTGTCATTGTCAATGTTATTTGAACCTATAAAATGTGGCTATCTATTTTTCTGTATGCCGAATATTTTCAAACTAAAAGACTAAAGTGGTCATTTTTTGAAATTTTATTTTCATTCACTAGAAAAACGCAGAAATTTATCTCCTCTAATTACTATTTGCTTAATGTATAAAGTGACCACTTTGTGTTTTAATGTAATGATATTTGTACTTGTTCAAGGTTTATTTTTACTGAGAAGTTTATTACTGCCAGTCATAGAAACGTTACCATTATGCGATTACAATGAAAATAAAGATCTGTATAAATTACAGAGTACCTTGTAGTTATGTATTATTTAAATCAATCACTACGGAATTTCAGCTGTATTCAAAAGAAATCATGTGAGTTTTAAGTAAATTATCTCCTACGTTATATATTTTAAATTAGTGATTCAGTTATTATTGTTCTTAATTAATCAGTTCATTACATAATATAGTGCATTTTCCCTTATTTATATTTTATGTTTTGAGATCACAATATTTTAATGTGCCATTCTGAAAGACACTCCATATGGTGGCCACCTCTATATAGTGACCATTTTAGATTTTCACAAATGTGGTCAGTTTAGACAGGCTCCGTTATAATTAAGAAAAATACTTAAGAATGTAGGGTTCATATGGGATCTGTTATTTTCCAGCTAAAATACAGTATTTTTATATTAAAAAATAAATGTATTTCAAATGCAAAAAAACTTAACTTCATTTAAACAGAAATTTTCTATAAGAACGTGGTGGTACAGAAGAATTTCCTAGTCTGGCACTGTAAAAAAAAAAAAAAAAAAAAATCTGTTGAATTTACGGTAAAAACTACTGGCAATATTGCTGCCAGCAGTTTTTGTTGTAAATTCAACGGATTTTTTTTTTCTTTTTTTACAGTGTGGAAATTCCAGGGTCCTTACGAACTTTAGAATGATTTATTCACAATCAAAATTTTGTATTTTTATAATGATGATTTAAAAATAAAGCAAATAAAAAAAGAAATTGAAAAATATAAATCTTCCTTGCTTTTGAAATTTTAAAAATTGTTTTTTAACTTTTTCCTTTCTTTCATAGAGTAAATTTTTTTATAAAAACTTTCAGGGAATTACTTTTATTCAAATGAAATGAAATAAATTGTTATCAACCGGAAAGAATGTTTTATTCTTTCTTTCTAAAAGAAAATGAAAAGTCTGAACACATATTCTATTTTTCCATTTCATAGTTCTTTATATTTACCGAACTTCATTTGGTTGGTAATTCATGCCATTAAACCAGTTGGGTAGATTCCGAATCTTGAGTAAATGACAGACTAGCATTATTATTTATTTTATTTTTTTACTTGTATGAAAAGTTAGACAATTATTTTAAGTAGTTTGCGAAGTTTATTCTGAAAGTAAAATAAAACTAGTCGTTGGGGCACGCCGTAACACTTCCCATCATATATATGCATAGCATAAAATATGAAAATAAAACACGTATAAACAATTTATAAAATGCATTGCAATTACAAAATAAAATTTAAACGCATATTTAAATATTTTTAATACATAGCTCTATTACGGAATTCATGGTACTACTTGATTATCCCGTCGACCCATTTCAACAAATTATATAAATTGCCAAATTATTCGTAAATTATACAAAATGGCAAAATATTTATTTTATATATCAAAAGAACAAATAAATTAGTAAAAGATTAGCAAAAATAAAAATAAAACTTCAAAATAAGAATCGTTTTTATTTTTGACATACAAACTAGTGCAACATATTTAATGTGAAATGCATAGGAAATTAACGATAAGTTATTATTGGCATTTAATCTTATATTTTAGCGAATTACGAAATACAAATATGAGATAAAAGAGTTTGAAAATTTCCTCACCTGGCTATTTAAATATGTTTTCATTACAACATTTTTCAAGAATAAATGGATGTCTAGATATTTTTGAGTAATAATAAAGTAAATTTTTCATTTTTTCATTTTTCTAAACTAAAAGTTTAATAGAAAATGGACCGAATTCCCTTAATTTGATATCAATTTATTTTTGATGCAAACACAAACAACTTATTTCGGGTTTAAAAAATAACAATTACTTTTGGCATAGATCTAGTGACTTTTTTTTATATGCCAATTAAATTACCTAATGTGTAACATTTTAAATTGTATTAAATTAAATTAAAATAGTTTAATCCATTTTATAGGATTAAAAAATAGCTATCACACAAATTTATCAAATCCCGACAAACGTTTTAAACATCGTAGTTAAATAATCCTTTTATAAATTTAAAGCAATGAATAATAATTCAATTAAATTTCTTGTTTATTACATTTTGTAATGTTTTACAAGAAGTAATTGATCATTATCCCACAAGCTCACAGCATAAACCAGCTGTATTAAATAAAACTTATGTATTTTAAACAGTGGATACATAAAATTTCTTCAGTTAAAATTTCTAAAATGGCACACACCATATTTTACAGGATTTATGAATAATTTTACTGTTGAAAACAGCTTTCAGAAACAGCTTGCAATTTACCTTTATATTATGCTTTATTACATATTAAATTAAAGATGGGGTTTTATGGCAAACATCAAATATGTGCAATTAGCTTCCTGAATATATTGTAGTCGTAACAAGCCAAGTGAAGCTGTTTCCGTTTCCATTAATTCTTCTTCCGTTTCATATAAAAACATGTTTATTTAAAATTTATCAATTTTACAATAAATATTTCATATAACGAAATAATATTTTTTCAGGAAGTAGTTTAAAAAAAACTAATGGATTTTTCCAATATTGATTTTCTCAAATATGACATTGATGTTTTAAGAATAGTGTGTTATTTTTTAACTTGTTTACAAAATGCCGTAACTATGCAAGTCAGGGCCTACAAATTTTGTATATTTACAGATGAATACCTCATGTCATACGACAAATCATAGCATTTTGAAAACGTCTATTATTCCAATTAAGTTAATTTTTTCACCAATTAAGTCACCCGTATACTTTTACAATTTAAATTTTAGAAGAGAACCTGAATTTCAAAGTTTTTCATGTAAACATGATAATTTGGAGGTAAAACATATCGCTTGTAAACATAATGTTCTTAGTTCATATGTTGGTGCTGGCAGTTAAATTTTCATATTGAAATGTATTTAATTAAAAGAAGTTTCTCATTTTTGCCAATTTAAGGCTTTTTACGTTGTGATAAAAAAACACTGAAATTAATATATTTTTTTTGGAATTCAGTTTTTTTCTATTATAAAAATTTTTGTGATTTATTAATGAAACAGCAATTTAAACTTCGTCAAAATATTTATTTCTCTTTTTAGAAATTGAGAATTTTATTTATAGCTCCGATAATTTTTTTTAGAATCGGATCTTAAAAGAATTTTGAATTTTGGATTTTATTTTAATAACTTGATTTGAACGATTTTAATTTGATTAGAATAAGTATCTTCCTTTAATAATTATTTTAAAATTAAATTCATTGGTGATAACATCTATGTAAGACTTTAATAATTTTAAAATAATAATTTGGATTTATTAATTAAAGGATACATTGTTTTGAAAGAAATAGTAAACAAAACCCTTTGTGCCATCTGCGGTCACACTTATCCACTTGTTTTCCCTTTTAGTTTACAGGCTCCAGATATAGTTACAATTTTAACATATTTTCATTATCTGTATTTTTTATGCCTTTGTTTTAAGCACTTTTCAATATTATATATAGGCTATTTCACCGTTGATTGTTATTCTGGTAGATTGCTTCAGAAATAAAGGTCTTACGAATTTATGTCGAATCTCAAATATAACAGATGTTTCAAAGAGACATTTCGTAGCAGTGATGATATTTTGTTTTATGGGCATTGCAAAGAAGAGTGGATGCGTAAGAAGTAAATTTACAAAAAATAATAGTTAAAGTTAGATATGTTGTAGTTCAATGTTATTTACTTAAAAAAAGAACGCATAAATTCGCTGATTTCTTTTTACATACCAGATGTTCGAAAATTCTGAAAAAATTCTCAAAATGTTAAAATAGGTAACTGTTTTTAATGAAATATGAGAGAAAATAATAATTTTTATAGCACCCTAATTATTAAAAGTTTTTTTTTTCAGCTGATCAGTATTTGTTTTGCAATGATGCATTTTAATTTGGCCATACCTCAAACAGCTTTGAGGTACATTATCTGAGTCAAACTTTTACGATAGGAAACGCTGTAAGTCCTGTTATCATGCTGCGTATATCAGTCTTTTTATATGTTCATGCATTTATCTAACTCTACGGACAAAACAGACTGAGAAATTTCCCTGTGTATTATTATACAAAGGAAAACCTTTTCACAAGGTTTTCGTACATATGATTATATCCTGTTTGTCTCACTCCTCTCTAAGTATGTCCGTCTCAAGATTCGTACACAAAACGTGCTTAAGTCAGAGACTTTCAATTTTGTGTACTTACAGCTAAGTACCTTGTGTCACATGACAAATCATAATATTTTGAAAGAAGTCTATGATTTTAATTAAATAAACTTTTTCAATGTCATCCGATCATTTTGCGATTTAAATTTTAAAAGAGAATCTTAATTGCAAGGTTTACTGAGTAGACATCATAGCTTGAAGTTAAAACATCTCGCTAGTAAATATATTGTTATTATTTTAAAATCCGGCGTTGGCTGTTAAAATTTTCATATTAAAGTGGATTTAATTAAAAGAAATTTCGTATTTTTTAGCAATTTAAATGTTTTGTTTATATAAATTTCTTGTATAAAAATTATTCTTTATTTTGTTTTTGAAACTCTTTTTATCATTATACTAATTTTTAATATGTTTTTCAAGCAGCTATAATAATTGCTATAAAAATGTGATTGAACATATTTAGGTATTATTTTAAAATAAAATACAATTAACGCTTTTCTTGCTGCAATCTGCTGGGAAAAACTTGTAACATATAGAAACGTTATATATAAAGGGACGCTGTCTAATTAACATGAGTATAATAGAGCTGTCATATATGTAAGATTTAATTTCTTTTTATAGTTTTTGTTTATTAATTTAAGGATAAAGTGTGTGAGGGAGTGACCTTTTGTCATAAAGGCACTCTAGTGTTTCTGAGATCGTGACGTCAATAATTTAACATTTTGTAGGCGTAAAATCGACATCTATCCTCTCTTTTACTTTAACTTTCTAGAGTGTGTGTGCTCTTTCGAATTCCGCAGTTAGCTCGCGGTTATTAGTAATATGTTAATGTGAAGTATCTCAGTTTGCAGCATATAAAAGCTTGGGGGTGAGTTTGGGTGTGTGTCTCTGGCATTAGCCAGCAGCCAGCGAGTGCGGACCTCTGCCATTAGACAACGAAGTGGATGATTGTTTAGCGAAGTGCTGACGAATAGAAAGTAGCAACGGCCTCCAGTAAAGTGGAAAGGAGTTTGGATAGTGGATTTAAGAGTCGGCCGTGGTAAGAAAGTTTAATAGTAGTTCCATTTTTAATTATTGGTGAAATAAAGAATTATCCGCAGCCACGGGCTGTTTAACTAAACTTTGTTCAGCAGCTCAGCCAGGAGACAGTGTCAAGTGTTAGGCGGTGCCACGACTGAGCTAGGTTGGGGCATGTGAGTATGATTTTAGCTGTTCTTGCCATTATCACTTGAATAAACTTTGTTGTTTTAACCTAAACTACTGAGTATGTCTGCATATAACGTTACAAACGACACCCAGCATGCGTATAACGTTACAAATAGCGCCCACCGTGAGTTTGCCGTTACAAATGGCGCCCAACGAAACATCGGACATTATGAAATTGTGCCACGTGTGTATTTCACCGGTGAGGGTGATATTAGTGAATTTTTAGTTAAATTAGATGATTATATTTTGTTCAATAATATACCTGAAAAAAGTAGATACGTAGTGCTTAAATGCTCGTTAAAGGGCGAAGCACTTTTGTGGTTGGAAAATATAGGAAAGTTTTTGATTAATGAAGAAGCGAAAAGATTTGAACAAACTGTGATCGAGTTAAAGAAGGCATTTCCTCCCGTTAAAGATAAAAGTATTTTGAGAAAAGAGTTCTATTGTAATAAGCAGAATATTTATGAGTCGGCGTCAAAATTTTATCTTCGTAAGCTTGAACTAAAAAATAAATTAGATTTAGATATCACATTTGAGGAATTGTTGGACATTGTTTTTCCTCTTTTTAATCCAAATATACAGGACTTTATTGAAGTTAGAGCACCGAAGAATTTTGCAGAAATGCATCAGATATTATCGAAGTACGAGACTCGGCATAGCTCGGATCAACGGGATTTGCGTAGCCCTCGGCAGAGACCTGTCACGGATAGTAATTTGAGAAATGAGGGGGAACGTAATTTTGTGAGAGGGGGACAGCGATTTCCGGATAATAATGTGCGTAATAGAAATGATGGATTTGGTCGTAATATGTCGAATACGAATAATGGTAATAGGAATGGTGGTGGTGCTAATAATTTTAGAAGTGGTGAGAGAAGTATGTATGGAAATAGGCAGAATAGTGGTTATAATCGTAGTGGGGGAGTACGGGACAGGAATGTTTCTTCGCAAGTAAGGAGATTAACTTCGGATGAGAATTTTGAAGGTAGATCAGTGCAAAGGAGAGGTGTGAGGAGGTCGGGTCAGTTAAACTGGTAAGTGACTGTATTTCGGAAGGTATGCAGTCACAGGTCAAATCGAAAAAGCCTTCTGTGAGTTTAAATAAAATTACTATTAATCCGGTTGAGTTACCTGAAGTGTTAATTGTGTTAGATGGTGTTGTCGTTAAAAGTGTCTTCGATACAGGGGCAGATAAGTCGTTCATTTCTTTTGATTGTTATCGGAAATATTTTTCGTATAAGAAGTTGAAAAGGTCAAGTCTTGTGGTTCAGTCAGCACAGGGAGTAGCTTGCGATAATAAAGGTTCAGTAGAATTGGAAGTTGAAATTCGTTCGGTTAAGACATGTTGGGAGTTTTGTGTGTTAGATGGGTTAACAGTGCATTGTATAGTTGGTGTGGATTATATGAAGGATAGAGGAATTAGTTTGGATTTCTTTAAAAAGTCGTTAATAGTGAATAATGATGAGAATGTGAGTAAGAAAGAGCCAGTTTCTGTGTCAATTAATTTGGAGGAGTCGGGGTTAAGTGAAATGGAGAGGGAGGAATTTAATAAGTTTTTGAATGAATTTGGAGAAGTTTTTTTTGATAAACCGGGTTTAACGCATGTTGCGTGGCATGAGATTGATACTGGTTTGAAAGCACCTGTTGCTAGTAAACCATATCGTTATGATAAAGTTAAACAAGGCATAATTGATTATCATATTCAAAAAATGTTAGCGGACGATATTATAATGCCAATTGAGTCGCCTTTTGCATCTCCAGTAGTGTTATGTCGTAAAAATAATGGGAAAAGTTTAGATAATCCAGAGGCATATAGGTTTGCAGTAGATTATAGAAAGTTAAATGCGATAACGCAATACCCTCAGTATCCTATTCCAGTAATTGATGACATTTTGGCTAATATAACGAGTACGAATTATATGTCAACGTTAGATCTTACGTCAGGTTATTTTCAGATTGCAATGAAGCCGGAGGACATACCTAAGACTGCTTTTATTACTCGGGACGGTTGTTTTGCTTTTAAGAGAATGAGTTTTGGTTTATCGGGAGCGCCGGCAACGTTCCAGAAGGCCATGAATAATATCCTTAAACCTTTGCTTGGTAAGGGTGTCTTGGTCTACCTGGACGACATAATTATAATGGCAGCTACTTTTGAAGAGCATTTAAGATTGTTGAGGGAAGTATTTACGTTGTTAAGAGATGCTGGGTTAACAGTTAAGTTAGAAAAATGTAAATTTTTGAGAAAAGAGATAAAGTATTTAGGAGTTAAAATTACGCGTGATGGTATTAATATAGATAATGAGAAAATTGAGGCAATTACGTCAATGAGTCCCCCCAAAAATAGTAAGGAAGTGGCGACATTTTTAGGGATGGTGGCTTGGTTTGCCAAGTTCATTCCACGTTTTTCGGAGTTATGTGAACCGTTGTATAATTTAAAAAGGAAGAGGGTGAAGTTTGTATGGTCATCAGCGGCTCAGAGATCGTTTGAATTATTAAAAGAGGCAGTAGTTTCCCCTCCTGTTTTGGCTCACCCCGATTATTCATCTCAGTTTGAAGTGTATTGCGATGCGAGTGCAGTGGGGGTTGGAGCGATGTTAGCACAGAAAGGTCGACCTATAGCTTTTGCGTCGAGAATTTTAAATGCAGCGGAAAGGAATTATTCGATTACGGAAAGGGAGTGTCTTGCAGTAATTTGGGCTTTGAATAAATTTCGTTGTTTTTTCACTAATATACCGGTTAAAGTCATTACGGATCATTCAGCTTTGACAAAGTTAACTAATGGAAAGGGTTTGTCGTCTCGTATGGTCAGATGGTGTTTGAAGTTAGCGGAGTATAATGTGGTTATAGAACATAGGGCTGGCAAGGAGAATGCGGTAGCGGACGCTCTGTCACGAAACCCGCATGGTGGTTTAGAGGTCACGGAGGAAGTTAAGTGTTGTGCATTGTCTTCATTGGTGTTAAGGTCGCGAGAGCAGTTGATAAGAGAACAGAAGCAAGATGAAGAGTTTGGTAGTTTGTATCGTTACTTGGAAAATCCTGATAATGTCCCGAGCGCAGATGTGCCTATGTTTGAGAAATGGTCCCAATCTTTTAGGCTTATCGATGGTCTTCTTTTTTATTCTAAAATTGTAAATTCACGTGGTGAATTAAGAGTTTTTATTCCGGCTAGTCTTCGTAAGGCCATCTTGAAAGAATTTCATGATAATCCATTAGCAGGTCACTTAGGAATCAGGAAAACTTATGCTCGAATTTGTGAATCCTGCTACTTCCCTAAAATGCGGGAAGCAGTGCGCGCTTATGTCTCCAGCTGTAGCACATGCCAACGTTATAATTATAAAAATGTAAGTCCAGCTGGCAAATTAATTCCTATTAAAGTAAATTTTCCTAATGAATGTGTAGGTGTAGATTTAATCGGTCCTTATCCATTGTCTAATCCTAAAAGATATAGATTTGTGCTAGTTATAGTTGATTATTTCAGTAAATGGGTAGAGTTAGTCCCCCTCAGGAAGGCTTCTGCACCTGCAGTTGCCGATGCATTTTTTGAGAATTATATTTCTAAATATGGTGCACCAATTAGGGTAGTGAGCGATCATGGCCCTTGTTTTATTTCTGATATATTTAAGGCCCTGTGTGAGAAGCTGGAGATCGGTCATTCTTTTACTGTTCCGTATCGACCTCAGTCTAATATGGCTGAACGTGTAAATCGTACATTAATTCAAATGATTTCTTCATATGTTGGTTCTCATCATGCAAATTGGGACCAGTTTCTTCAGCATTTTGCGTACGCACTTCGTACAGCAGTTCACGAGTCAACGGGGAAAACGCCTGCTGAATTGTTTTTGGGTAGAAAAGTCATTACTCCATTCCAAAGGTTAGTTATGGTGTCGGATGCGGAAAGTCAGTACATGTGTCAGGATATTGAGAGGTTGGTTAAGGAAGCTCAGGTTCAAATGGGAAAAGCGCAAGAAAAGCAAGCTCAGTATTATAATATGCGTAGGAGGGAGTTAGAAGTGAAAGTTGGAGATTTTGTGTTAATAGAAAAGCATTGGTTAAGTTCAAGTCGTCAAAAGAGAGTAGCTAAGTTTGGTCCGAAGTTTGTAGGTCCGTTCGAGGTTTTAGAAGTTCGAAATAATAATTTGGTTGTTAATGTCAATGGTGAAAGAATGACGGTTAATTTGGATCAGGTTAGAGTTTATAAGTTTAGAGAAAATGGTAGTGAATGTTCTCATGTGTCGAGTGGTGTTTCGCGAAATTCCCGATCCAATGAGTGTCCCGAGTCCGGCACTTCTTCATCTAATTCTTTTCATCAATATTCAAGAAGAAAAGTTGGTCAAACAGCTCCAAAAACTGTTCTTGAAAGTCGAAAGCCTAGCAATCCGAGAGCAAAGTATGATAATAAAAATAAGAGAATTGTGTCAGGTACAGCGGACTCTGTGTGCCATAAAAGACAAAAAATTATAAACTGTCCAGTTCCTCCACTTATGAGACAGCAACCTCGCAAACATAAATTATCTAATAGTTCACCATCTTCAGTGATTAATCCCCGGAAAAGATTTCGTATGGACACTCGACAAACTGTTAAAAGGACTTTAAAGTCGGAATTTTTGCCCAATAAGAAGCAGCGTAGGTCTGGAAAGAAACGTGGTCTAGGATCTTCAGTAACTTCGGGTGCATCTAGAAAGAGGAGACAACGCTCAGCTTACCGGCATCAACAGTGTGAATCTCGCCATGGAGTGACCCCAGCAAACCGGCCAGAGCAGAGTCGTCGAGCGGAACCTACAAGTATCCCGCGGCATCCATTCCGAACCAGGCTGCAGGCACGACAGTCAACTGTGGCGTCACCGTACAGTTCTGATGACGAAAGATCCTTCGTACAAGGTTTCTGGGACAGGAGGAGAAAGCCATCCTGTAGTATGAAGCCTGCCAGCAGCGAATCATCTCTATGATTGGGTGATAATGTTCTTTATTAAATTTCTATTAGAGTGCATATATGTGGTAGCAATGTGAAAGAATAGAAAGCAGAAAGACTGTTTGGTACTTTTTGGCCATTTTTGGAATTTTTTGACGGACTCACGTTTAGTGCTTAATTGTGTTCAAAATTTGTTTGCAAAATTGTTAGTTTTATGTATGTTTGAGATTTTGGTCTTAACTGCTTTTAAAAATTCTGGATCTATTGTTAAATTGTTGTGTTATTTGTTAAAAATGTTACTATATTGTTATATTGTTCATGTGTTATAAAATGTATGTTAATGTATGTTTAAATTTTCAGAAAGTACAGATAGTAATTTGGGTTATTTTGTACACGCGCCGCGGTTCAGACGCGCACGTGTTTTGCGGTCAAGAAGTCCTTGACACGCGTTTCTATCTCTTATACTAACATTTAATGAATTAACTTTCTTCTTATCGTTCGTGTTTTATGAGTTGCGTTTTGTACTTTAGTTGGGAATGGTTTCCGCAAGTTGCGAAGTTTTAAGCCGCGTTTGAATTTGAAATTGTATTGTATTAAAAATTGAATGTTACTGTGATTTTCTTGCAGGGAAGTATACCTGTGTTATGTATTGATTCTGCTATTTTTCTTTTAGTTAATACAGATGAAGAGCATGATGACGTCATTTTGTAAATTTTTGATATTTGATTGTTGCATAAGCACAGCGATATGCCGCTGTACGTATGTGCCCCAATTATTGTTAAAGTGGAGTTAAGTTCTGAAGAATTTTGGGAGTTAGTTCATTGGCTAATGGGTTTGTAGGTATTACGTAGTAGCAGAGTTACTTTAGTATGAAGTAATTGTAATTCTAGATGAAGTCGGAATTTGGATGAGGAAAATTTTTGCGCATTGGGTTTTTTGGACTTGGTGCGAATTCTAGTATATTGAAAGTTATGGACAGATAATTTTTGGTAAAGTTATAGTTGTATTGCAATATTGAGGAAAATTTCGGAAGTTTAGTATTTTGAGAAATTTTAGCACTCCCAGTGGAGTGGGCTGTTTTGAAAGAAGTAATTAGTTTTGAAAATTTTACGAGTTTTTGGAAGTTTTACGGAGGCTATTTGTAAGATAGAAGAATGATTGGATTGAATATTTGAGGCAAACTGAGTTTTTTTTTTTTTTGGTTGTGATGGGTTAAAGTTAATATTTTAAAAGTTATGTTTCGGCGCTAAATTTCACCCATCACTGTGTTTTATTACGGCTCGAAATTTATAACAAGAAAAAGTTCTGGGCATGCATTTGGCCCAGCCCTTTTTCTCTGCGGAATCCGAGGGGGGTTGTGAGGGAGTGACCTTTTGTCATAAAGGCACTCTAGTGTTTCTGAGATCGTGACGTCAATAATTTAACATTTTGTAGGCGTAAAAGCGACATCTATCCTCTCTTTTACTTTAACTTTCTAGAGTGTGTGTGCTCTTTCGAATTCCGCAGTTAGCTCGCGGTTATTAGTAATATGTTAATGTGAAGTATCTCAGTTTGCAGCATATAAAAGCTTGGGGGTGAGTTTGGGTGTGTGTCTCTGGCATTAGCCAGCAGCCAGCGAGTGCGGACCTCTGCCATTAGACAACGAAGTGGATGATTGTTTAGCGAAGTGCTGACGAATAGAAAGTAGCAACGGCCTCCAGTAAAGTGGAAAGGAGTTTGGATAGTGGATTTAAGAGTCGGCCGTGGTAAGAAAGTTTAATAGTAGTTCCATTTTTAATTATTGGTGAAATAAAGAATTATCCGCAGCCACGGGCTGTTTAACTAAACTTTGTTCAGCAGCTCAGCCAGGAGACAGTGTCAAGTGTTAGGCGGTGCCACGACTGAGCTAGGTTGGGGCCTGTGAGTATGATTTTAGCTGTTCTTAGTGTTCTCAGTGTGTAAAATTTTAGACTTGCTCCACTTCCCTTCGGCCATTATCACTTGAATAAACTTTGTTGTTTTAACCTAAACTACTGAGTATGTCTGCATATAACGTTACAAACGACACCCAGCATGCGTATAACGTTACAAATAGCGCCCACCGTGAGTTTGCCGTTACAAGTGTTTTAAAAGACATATTAAAATAAACCCTCAATGCGATCTGCGATCACACTTTCCCAATTTTTTTAAGTGACCATTTTCTTACGGCTCATTAGAACAATTATCTAAAGTTGCGAGAATATACCTATATAGAAATACAATAGAATTATAAATACGCGAACTTATTTGAACATTTACAGTACATATTTTTATTATTATTATTTATTTAATAAAAAAAACATTTTGTTATTTTACAATATTTTGAATAAGTACAAAATTATAGCATAATTTAGGATCTATATCAATCATTAATCTTGTTTAAGTAACCTTAAATTGACTGCAAATAATGCACTATCGAGATCTTTTATTATGCTACATCGATTGCATCTAATACAAAAATCATAACAATTTACCTGAAGTTCAACGTATAACTGATGTTTCTAATAATCATTTCTTAACATTGAAGATATATTGTTTTATAGGTTTTTGAACAAAACTGTGAAAGCGTATGAAACAATTTTACAGTAAACAACAGCTATGGATGAAAAAAGACTGCTACAGATGTTTATTATCATCTGCTGAAAAATAATTCATATAACTTCACTTTTTTGTCTTTCACCTCATTGAATAAAAAGCACTCTTCAAATGTTACAGTATGAAAAAAAAAATCTTATAAAATAAAAAATTTTTGAGTGAAGATTTTTTTTAATATAGAAAGTTTATCCACAAGAAAAGTGCTTCTTTTATTTTAAATCTGCGATATTATTTTACAAAGAAGGATATTATTTTACAATGATGAAAAATACGAATAGAAGAAAAAATATATAAAAATATTTCTACATGAAAAATAAGTTTTATTTATTTTTATTAATTTTTATTTTTTTAAGGATATGATTTTGAACTATGGCTTATGCTACTAAATTTCTGCCCTTAATCTGCAAACTAAATTCATGAAAAACACTGAAAAAAAACCTCAGAAATAAAGTTAATTACCTATGACTCGAAATAATGAATTCTTATATTTTTACTACTCTTATATTTTATCCTTATCTATTATTCTTTTTATACTTATCTATTCTTATATTTTATTCATTTATGCTGCAAACATTGGCCATAAAAACTGTTTATTTTATGTTTACATATTGTACGTATTCTCTCTCTCTTTTTGAAATATTTCACAGTGTAGAATAAATAAATAAATAATGTTAATATTACAGTAAAACACCAGAATGACAGAAACACCTGAATAAAAAGAACTTGTCAAACTTTAAAGTATTTAAAAAATCTCTGAAGTAAGATTTTATATATATACTAGGGGGCTCAGCCCCTTGCGAGCTACGCCTGCCAATCCCTGTTCAGATTTCTCAACCTCTAAAAATATAATAATATGCATTGGTTTAAAAATATCACCAGGTTATGAAACATTGAATAATATTATGAATATAATGGCAAATATTTTCTGTTACCGGGTTGTTTTTTTTTTCTTTTTTTGAAAGTGACATTTTTTAGTTACACGAAAAATTAAATGTACAAAAAATTTATTTTGCTTTGTTTTTAAAACTCTTTTTACTTTTATATTACTTTTAATATCTTTTTAAGCAGCTATAATAATTGTTATAAAAATGTGAGTGAACAGTATGTATTATTTAAAAATAAAATACTTTTGACAATTTTTGGTGCTGTCATCTCTTGGGAAATCTTGTAACATAGAGAAACATTATATGTAAAGAGACGTTGTCTAATTAAAATGAGTATAATAGAGCTATTATACATGTAAGATTTTAATAATTTTAAATTAGCAATTTTGTTTTATTAATTTAAGGATAAAGTGTTTTAAAAGACATATTAAAAGAAACCCTCAATGCGATCTGCGATCACACTTACCCACTTGATTTATGTCACCATTTTCTTATGGCTCCTTTGAACAATTATCTAAAGCTGCGAAAATATACCTATATAGAAATATAGTACAATTATATATAATACACGAACTTATTTGAACATTTATAATACACATTTTTATTATTACTATTTATTTATTTTTCTTTTATTTTACAATATTTTGAATAAGTACAAAATTATACCATAATTTAGGATCTATATATCATTTATTACTCTTTTTTAAGTAACCTTAAGTATACTGTAAATAATGCACTATTAAGATCTTTTATCTTGCTACATAGATTGCACCTAATACAAAAATCATACCAATTTATCTGAAGTTCAATGCATAACAGATGTTTCTAACAATCATTGCTTAACGTTCAATATACATTGTTTTATAGGTTTTTGAAGAAAACCGTGAAAGCATATGAAACAATTTTACCGTAAACAACAGCTACGGATGAAAAAAAAAAAGTGTTAGAGATGTTTATTATCATCTGCTGAAAAATAATTCATATAACTTCACTTTTTTGTCTTTCACTACATTGAATAAAATGTACCCTTCAAATGTTACAGTATGAAAAAAAAATCTTGTAAAATAAAAGATACTTTGAGTAAAGATTTTTCTTTTATTATTATACAGAGCTTACCTACAAGACCAATGCTTTTTTTTTATTTTAGATTTACGATATTATTTTACAAAGAAGTATATTATTTCACATTGATAAAAAATACGAATAGAAGAAAAATATAAAAAATATTACATTATCAAAAAAATATTTTTTTTCAAGGATATGATTTGGAACAGTGGTTTATGCTACTATTTTTCTGTTTGTACACTGAAGGCTAAATTTCAATTGTTATAGGGCTTTACTTGTTATGGAAGAGAGCTACTCAGAAATAAAGTTAATTACCTATGACTCAAAATAATAAATTCTTATATTTTTTACAACAATTGTATTCCTTTACGATGCAAGCATTGAACATAAAAACTGTTTTTTTATGTTTTACATATTACTACGTATTCTTTCTCTCTACTTTAAATTTTTCACAATGTAAAATAAATAAATAAATAAATAAATAAATAATTTTACATCAAAAAACTAGGATGACAATAAAAACATGAATAAAAAGAACTCGTCAAATGTTAAGGTATTAAAAAAAATCGTATATGTAAAATTATATATATATATATATATATATATATATATATATATATATATATATATATATATATATATATATATATATATATATATATATATATATATATATATATATGGGATAGAGAAAGAAAGAGGGGGAGAGCTTACCCACAATAAAAGTGCTTATTACAGTTAAATATTCATAATATTATTTCAAAAAGAATGGCATTATGTCAAAATGACAAAAATACAAATAGAAAAAAAGTATAACTATTTATTTACATATAGAAAAAAAATTTATATTAAAAAAGCTGGTTTTGAAAAGCTTTTAAATACTTTATGTTTTTGCTCTTACATTGGAAATCAATTTTTAGGCCTTATCTAGCATCAATTTCTATGGGAATGAACTATTCAGAATTAAGTACTATGTAGATTCATAATCACGAGTACTTTATATCTTTTTTTAACACTTGTATTGCATTATGATGCAAACATTGTTTATGAACGATATTATTTTATGCTTTTTATGTCATTTGCATTCTATGCTTGTCCCCTTACACTGTAAAAAATATATATAAAATAAAATGAAAAAAGAAAATATTTCTACCTTAAAAAACTAGGACGCCAATAAAATAGAGTTATTTTAAACAAAGTCGAAAAAAAGAAAAGAAAAAGAATATACAAACCGTTTATGCGCGAAATAGTTAAAATAAGAAAACACGATTAATAAATATGTATAGTAATTTTCTAAATGCGAGAAAAATATTCAAACGGATTTGAAGCAAGGGTCTGTCATATGAAGCTGACAATTTGTCCAGGATTTCAATGACAACGAAAGCTCCGTCATCACAGGATTGAAATTTTTTCATGTTAGTCGATAGTAAAAAATGAGGTAGGTATGGCTAGATTTGACAAGCCGAAAACAAGTTTAATTAAATTAATTATCATTAAATTCTATAACATATCATCAATGCGGATAATCAGCCTTAGAAAATTTTATAGAAAATACCGTGCTTTTTCTGAAAAACTTGGTAGGTTAAGGTCAAACCAAAAAATATCTGTCATACTTTTTTTTAGGTGGTGACCAGTGATAATATCTCAAATTAACTTTGTTTTGAATTTTTATTTATAGCTAGTTTATTTCGTGTCTGAACACTTGCCAAGTGTCGGCATTTAACAAAATCTGTAAAAACATTAATTTTTTTTAAATAATAATTAATTAATTTAAACTTATTTTCTGCATGTTAAACTTAATCATACCTAGCTTATTTTATTCATATGACCTTTTAGTATCGATTTACATAAACAGTTTTCAATTCCGTTATGATAGAGCTTTCAATGTCATTGGATCTCGGACTAAATGCCCCGTCAACTGAGTGATACCTTACGAATCTGCATGACCTAATTCACCCAGCTAATCTTATTTATCATGGAACTATTAAAAATGAGGAACTGACATATTCTGGTGAAGCTTCAACTCTAATCTCTTTCGCAGGGGTTAACTTTCACCGAAGCAATCTTCTACCAGTAAAATTAAGTAAATGATTTATATTTATGTAAACGCCACAGTAATGGAATATTTCAATCAAAATTCGTGGCAAACAGTAATATTAATTTTTGCTAATTAAAGTTTTCTTCGGTGGTACTAATTTTGCCACATTGTAAAAACCAAGACAACCTACTGTGTTTCAGCGAAAAGATTTTTATACCTGGGTAAACTGACACCGGTGAAAATAAATTGAATTTTTTTTAACATATTTGTGAGGGAATTTTTCCTTCAATAATGCGCTTGAATTAGCTAAAATTTTCAAAATAACATACTTTTTGAAATTCAGTTTTCAAATAAATCTTATCAAATTTTAAGTAGAAGGTAAATTTAATTCTATACAGTATATTGGTTTCATATTTCGATATATTTTAAAAGAAGGTGGAAAAGTGCAATTTTATACGGGAAGGGCAAACAGAAAACTCATTACTAGTATTAAAGAGCGTATAACAGACATCAAATAGAACAATAAACTACTGCTCTAGCCAGACTTTATAACGAACAATCATTTTAAGATTATTTAAAAATTGGTAAAATAATTTATCCATAAAGAATTTATTTGGAATCTATTATCCGAAAATCAATACAGGCTTTCTTACGCAATGAGACTAAAACCAATGATTCAGCCTTCATGGAATTTTCTAAAATTTGGAAAGTGCTGCACAGAGAAATGGAAAAATAATATACAATTATTTCATGTTCACAATTATCCATTTTTTACTTTTTTCTATCTTTAAAAGAAAAAAATATTAATTTTGTAAAAAAAAAAAAAAAAAAAAAAAAAAAAAAAAAAAAAATTGACGTTGGATTTACACATTTTAGTAGTCAGAGACATTGAAAACATGTTTTTTGCTAATTGTCTGTTGGTAAATCTATTTGTCTGTTTGTATGCATGTATCTATGTGATAAATATTTTGTGAGTACTCCATTTCAAGAACTAATGGACGGAATTTAATAAAAAAATATATTCCTTTGGCTCCTGATATAAAGTAGTACTGACTAATTTTTTGTGAGAAACTACTACTCCTCAAAGTTTATCCAATGATTTTAGATTCATCTTATAAGGTACCCTGGGGTAATAACGCCACATTAAGGTTCTAGCGATTTTCACGGCTCAGTTTTAGTTTGTATTTTTCAAACAAATATATGATTTGATACAGCAACTCATTGACTATCTATATAAAAAAAATAATTTAACAGATATGAATACATAAAATGTAATGGCGTGATTTCTTGACCAATGCGATTTGGCGTTATTACCCACCTATATGGGTAATAACGCCATGCAAACAAAACTATGAAATAAGTTGGAATAATTGCATGTAGATTGCCCAATTCTAAAAATACAATCTCTCAGCTCTAGAAATTGATAAATTGCATCCTAAGCTATTGAAAATTTTCATTTTTTTGTGAAAGTATAAGAAAAATAAAGGTGTGGTGTGTGTGGGGAGGGACGAGGCAAAAGAATATCAGACAGTGAGCTTCTTTTTGCTTAAAAAGTACCGTTTAAATAGAATTATTAGAAACATTGCACCGTTTTAACTGTGTTTATTTGAATCAGTATTTAGGATGTAGCTCGGCCACTGTAGGGAATCAACCGGGGTAAAAATTGCAAGGATTGGCGCTATTACCCCGTTATAGTTATTGTGCTGTACATTTTAAATTACAAATTATCTCGAGAAGATATCCAAAATCTTCAACAACATTTTGAAAGGCCATGAAATGTACTACAAATTTATGTAATTAACAAAGTATTTTCGGATGAAAAAAATAGTCTTCACATCACAAAACGTATCTCGCAAATTTTAGATCAAGCGTTAATTTTAGCTGCTTGTAAAAACAATGAGACCTAAAAATGAAACAAATTAACTTGAAGCTGTTTTTTGCGATTTATATGACTCAAAACCCTTCTGCGCAGAACATATGGGTGTCATTTACCAGATTATTTCATAATTATGAAAAATATTAGCACTTGGCGTTATTACCCCGTCTGGCGTTATTACCCCAGGGTACCTTATTTCACATAATGGTCACAATGTGACTTCAAAGAGTCGTCGCTTTCGTTACAATTTCGTCAAAATCTTAATGCCGAAATAGTCAGAAATGGCACATTTTTCATAAATTTGTCACACCCCGATTTCACAAAGTGACGTCAAAAACGAGCTCGAAAACGGTCATAAGGACTTCACATTCCAGTCACCGTGACTTCACGTCGAAGGCATGTGACGTCACATCGATGGTCACAAATTCACTGTGTGACTTCACAACGACATCGCCGTGACGTCACCATGTCTTACGGGTATGTTACATTAAACAAGAATCAAGTCCAATATTTTGACAATTTAATGAACTAATTAGCTTACCTGGAGGTTAAGCAGCTGATTTTCTATTCGGTTATACACAGAGAGACAATAATTTTCCCCATTGGGAAGATGTCTATTGGTTTCTTAACGCCTTTTTTTTAAGTTTTGGGATTGCCATATTAGTCTAGGTAATATTGCAATTAATTTCATTATTGTGATATTCACTTGGTCTTTGTTTACTAGTTTTTGAATTATTATTATTATTATTATTATTATTTAAATTTAAATATCATTTAATTTTTTGAGAATGTTGCCATTGGATTAATGTCGAACATGAATAAATAAATATGTTTTTTGCCTTTTAAAAAATTATTTTATCCCTTAAAGCAAATATTATACTATTACTTTGATATTTTTATTTATTTTTATTACATATCCTCATGAATATACAACAGCAAATTAATGTTCATAAATTTTAATAAATTTGCTTTTACTGATCCAGAGTAACTATATTAAAGCATTTCTTTTTATTAAAAAATATTTTTTCGCATATACCTTTGCTTGAATTAATAAAAAGCTAGGAACATCACACGATTATTTTTTTTATCTTCTCCATTTTATTTAAGTAAAATTGTGACGAACTTATTCTAATGAAAACAGAGTGGCCTGCATTAATGATGAAAGGATAAATAAATTAATTACAGATTTTTTTCATAATAATATATATTTACAATAATTATCCGCAATTTTGACAAAATATAATTAACACCGCAAAAACTTGTCTTTTTCATAATAAATTGTGTTAAATGAAATTATTTTATTGTATATGTATGTTGCAGTTGCAGACTACCAAGAAACAGTAACATATTAGTTTAATTAATATGTTTCAAAAAATGAGCGCTCTAATTCAGTTAGTATGCATGCGATTATACTTTCGTATAATGTCTTTATTCAATATTTCCGTCTGATTTGTTCAGCATGTGAAATTGTTTACAATAATAATTATAAGTAATTCAGAATAACTATGTAGAAATCGGAAACATGCATGTCAGATTTGTCATGTGAATTTTTTCATAAAAGTTCTGATAAAATATTGATAATGTAGTTATTTACTTTTCTTTTTTGATAAATAAATCCTATAATTATGAAAGTATTTGTTTTAGTGCCTAGGTTGTTACTAAAACGATAATTAACTAAATAATATCTACATGATTAATTAATTTTAGAACATCAGGGCACTAATTAAAATACTGACTACATCAGGGTTCATGAGCATTAAGGGATTCAAGGGACTTTAGGTGTTTAAATACCAAAATATTCACAGAGTACTAGTCGCTGTATCTGAATATATCTATTTTTTTATGTTTTTTATTTTTTACATACATATTATATATACATATAGCGAGAAAAAAAATCATAGCTTTTTCTCACTTTTAAATCGTAGCTATTTTATTGTAAATTTTGTATTATGTTTATGATGTTTGTACCAAAAATTAGAATGCATGTAAAAAATACAAAACTTTAAAAAAGTTTGAAATTTATCATGATTTTAATTAAACGAAATGTAAGTTTTTACGGTTTTTAAAGTACACTACTGTATAAATTTTATTTTTAACTTTAATGTTAAATTGGATAAACATATTTGCAGCAAAAATTTTGCAATAAATGTAAAATCTCATTGAATGAAATATTTTAATATCTCTGCTTTTTCAGGCTTAAACAATATAGAACGTAATTTTATTTTTATTATTATTTCTTCTGCGACTGAGATTTTTGTTTGATATGAAGTGGGCTGTATTGTTTTCGTGTTATTGATAGACTGTTCCATCCAAACTGGCAATTGTGCATATGCATAAAACAAAAAATAAGATGTAATGTGTTTAGGTATGCATCGTTTGGGATATAGAATGCACTAAAATAATGAAACTGCTTTTACGCAATCTTGTCAATGTTAAATACGACGAAAATGAAATAATGATCCTTTTTAGAACTATTTAAAAAATGACCATTTAAAATATTATTAAAACTATAAAAAGTGAGAAACAAATGAAAAAAAGAAAGAAAAAAATTCTAAATCAATAATACATTGCTATTATATGCTAGAAGCAATATTAAACTGTTTTATTAGTTTAAAATACCGAAAAGCTTACAAAAACGAAAGGGATGCAATTTTGTAGTTTATTGCGTACCATAAAATAGATTTTTAGAAACAATAGGGGAATGCTTTTTTATTGTAAGTCCTCGTAAAAATAATTTTTATCTGCTTTTTTATATAATAAGTCTTTTTTACATATTTTTTCTAAGTTGTAATAAAATGTTTTTTAAACGAAGAATTTGTTTATTTCTTGCAGTAGCTAAAAATACTGGCGTCATTTATTTCCGTGATTGAAATTTTTTTTCTGCCCTTGAAGAGAAATTTATTTTTAAGCGTTATTAAAATAGTTGCTATTGTTCTAGTTATATTTTAACTACTTAGCTGATCAATATTTTTGAAAAAACAAGTCTTTTATATAATTTTTAGTTTTTTATAACCGGTTTTTTAAAACAGAAATTCTTTGCTAATTGAATCAGAAAAATGTTCGGATTAAATAATTTAAAATTAACTATAAAATTTTATTATTGAGAATAATAAATTATGATTAAAGTACGGATGACAATACGTGGTACAGACAAAATATGATTGGCAAAAACACATTGCCCGTACGAAGTTCGGGTGACAGAGAAGCGGATTAAAAAATATTTTTTTTATTATTATTTATTTTTTTTATAAAGATTTAATAAACATTTTTAAATGGGCGGTTTTGTTATCTATTTCAATAAGACAAAAAAATGTTGAATTATATATAATAAAAGCTGACACCACATTACTAATATAGATAATCGTGTCGAACATTTTAGCCTTAAGTTAGTGCGCTTCCGCTGTTTCATGTATTGTGAATACGAATTTATAGAATCTACAAAATATACTTTTTAGGAAATACCTCAAAGATGTGTGGCTAAAATATAATATAGACTTAAAAAAAATTAAAAAAAAAATACTTTTTTTATTATATGTACTGTTCCCTTGATCATTGTCTTTCCAAGAAATTAGTAAAGAATTACGTGCAAATTATACAGCTAAACGAATGGCGTTCAATCCCTATATTCCATTTACTTCAAATAAGCTTTTGGAACATTTTTATTCAAAAATTTCAAATGACACCGAAAAGTTTCAAGAGTTATTCGTGATTTATATAAAGATAACATTATAAATAGTGTGAAATGCTGATATCTCAATAAACAATTTGATTTCCAAATGACAAGCGATTTGCACACAAACCTCTTTACTATGAATTTGAAATTTCTGAACTACCAGGTTGTTCAATAAGTTTTGTCGTTCGATAAGAAAAACACAATGTTATGGTTCAAAATACACTTTATTATTCAGTATAATCTCCCTGAACATTAATGCACTTGCTCCAACGATCCTCCAATCTGTGGATCCCATCCTTGAAGTGAGATTCCGGAAGGTCTGCAAAATACGCTTCAACAGCCGTTATGACCTCTTCATTTGACGAAAAACGCTTGCCACGCATAAATTTTTTGAGTGCTGGAAACAAATGGAAGTCGCTGGGGGCCAAATCTGGTGAATACGGCGGATGCTCCAATAACTCGAACTTTAATTCATGGATTTTAGCCATTGTCAAAATGCTCTTGTGACACGGTGCGTTATCCTGATGAAAAAGGATTTTTTTCTTCTGCAAACCGGGTCTTTTTTCACGAATTTTTTCCTTCAACTGGTCCAAAAGGTTGCAATAATATTCAGAATTAATTGTTTTACCAGTTTGCAAGTAATCCACAAATAAAATTCCTTTCGCATCCCAAAAAACTGATGCCAGAACCTTCTTGGACGATTTCTGGACACGAACTCGTTTCGAAGCCGAACAACCAGGTTCACACCACTCTTTAGCCTCTTGTTTTGATTCAGGATCATGGTGATAGACCCAAGTCTCATCCATAGTGATGAATCGACGCACATAATCCACGTTATTCTTTTTAAAACGCTCCAAATGTTGTTGAGAAAGTCGCATTCGAATGTGTTTTTGTTCCATTGTTCGCCCAATCCAAAGTTGCGGGTGTGACATTTACACAACTAAAATTAGTCACCAGCAAAAATATTTTTGAGCATTGGTTTCAATTTGTATGAATTTCAATGTAGACCACTTACACATACATTTATCCAAATCTGAAAATTGTCCGATGTATCATTTATTTATAAAAAAAAAAAATTATTTCCACCTGTTGCGGGCGTGACATAAAATGGACATGCATTTTCATCTTTCAGTGCAAAAATGCAAAACTCTGTGAATTATGACAACTGAGTGAATTGATTTTTTTAAATATTAGACAGTAATACTTAAATAATTATTCTATGAAAAAATTAAATTGCTTACTCAATTCTTGCTTTTGTAGAAAATATTCAAAATTTACGTTGCGGGTGTGACGCCCTGTTGCGGGTGTGACTTGTATGGCCAATAAAATTAATGACATACACAAATATATTCAGGGTAGATTTTTTTAATTAAAGACTTAAGCAATATTACAATTATAATATCAGAGAGCAAAATATCAAACAAATTTCGTTTCCAATCTTGAATTTAAAATTTCTGATGGTGGTAGCTTTTTTCACAAAAATGCTCTTTTTTTTCCTAGGATACATCTGACTGACTGGGCCAAATATACACGTTTTCTTAATTTTTTTTTTCAAACATTCTAATTCTATATCATCACAATCCATTTGTCTTATTTGTCCGTCAAAGTTTTCACTTTTTTTAATGTCGAGAATAAAACAACTTCTACAAAATCTCCAACTGCACATTCATTGTTGGATATTATATCCTTGTCAAAGTATGAATACATCTGACTGACTGAGCCAAATATACACATTTTCTTAATTTTTTTTTTCAGATAGTCTTATTTTATATCATCCCCATTTATTTGTCTTATTTGTCCATCAAAGTTTTCACGTTTATTTATTTATTTATTTATTTAATGTGGAGAACAAAACAACTTCTACAAAATCTCGAACTGCACTCTTATCGTTGGATATTATATTTTTGACAAAATATGGTAACAAAAAAATTTCTTGTGACTTTTTGAAGTAATTTCTACATTAATTGTTCCTATGTCAATAGAAACAACATGTGTCCATTGAATGTTGAGCTCCAATTGTGCTTGGTGCCAGCATGCATAAAGCATTTTCACAATATCTTCTGAAATTTCACATTCAGCAAAGTTCTTTTATATTTTTAGGACTTTTTCTACACACATGGCAAAATCTGAAGCTGAATTTATAGTTGCAAAGCATTGCTAACGTTAACAATTTATTGGTAACTGCACCAACCCCGTCGGCAACTCCTTTACCATGAGATGAAGTGCCAAAGGATTGCCATCCTTTACCATGATTTTTTAAAATAGTCTCTTCTTTACTCTCCTTGCTTTGTCTCTTTCCTTCTCTTGGCAGATATTCTTCATATTTTCCGACGATATCGTGATTTTTCTGTACTCTTCATTCTCTGCAAAAGAGAATAAATTAATGTGTAAACTGAATAAATATAGCACTTCAAATCCAGAAATATATGCTTAACAAATTGTTAATATTTATTCCTTGAAATTTCTAATCTTACATAAAGTTAATTATGTTAAATTTTGGTTCATTTCAAACTGACTATATACATTTTATGCTAACTTAATAAACATTTTAACAGTTTCTATTATTCGTACTTCTAATTTTTATTTAATTTGAATTAAAAAAGAGAAAAAAAATCTTCCCCTAATATTGCTTTACTTATTTTTAAAAACTAAATATATATATATTAGATAAATACTATCAAATAACAAATATATATATATATATATATATATATAACAAAATAAAATTAACAAATTTAAAGATAATTGCTAAAATATTGTTTCCTAATTTTCTTTTTTTAATTTCTATAAAAATTTCACATTTTAAATTAATTTCTTAATCATATATCACTAATAAAATGATTTTCTTATAATAAAGCAACAGTTTTATCAATCCAAACTGAATAAATCAACTGTACACAGTGTCAGATGCTCAGATGATGCAAATTTTTATTTATTAACTGGAATTCACTCTATTAAATCAAAGGATATAATTAAAGCTGCCAAGTACATGTTATCCAGCATATTATTCTTATATAAATTTACTTATAATTTGTTCAAATATACATTTGTATTCAATTTTAAAAGGCGTTGCGGGTGTGATTATAATTAAATGTCACACCCGCAACAGGAACATGTCACGCCCGCAACGCTCAATAATTATAATTAAAATATTACTTAATTTTTTTTGTGTTTGTATTTCAAAGTATCTTAATAAACTATTTTTGAATATAAAATTTCATAACTTTAAATCAAAAATATTTTTCTGTAGAGATATAAATGTATCTTTTTGTTGCGGGTGTGACACAATAATTAAGAGTAATTAAATATGCTTACCTTTTGTAATGAAGATTAGTGAACACTTCTCTGCAGAAAAAAACTCTTAATAATAGCTTTCAGATCATATATATCCAAGTTTGGAGATTTTTAGAATGTTTGTTCAGCTGTACGAGACCATGAAATGTAAAGTTTTTTGCCACAGTCTACATTGCAAAGTCATAGCGTCACTTTATTAATTAAAATAAGTATGTTAATGACAAAAATTTAATTCTTTTTTGATAAAATATGAAATAGTACACTCTTAACTGTTAATATGCAAAATTTCAATCATATTTAAAGAAATTTAAATTTTCATCCTTATGTCCGTTTTTTTGTGGATTGGGCGTGTTAGCGAATGCGGCACCCATTGTGCACACAGCTTTTTAAAACTCAAAATTTCATTTAAAATATGACTCACACTGCCTAATGAGATGTGTAGAGCCTCTACTAAATCCCGCTCAGTAATCGACGATCTTCCAAAACCATATCCTGTACTTTGGCTACGATTTCTGGTGTTGATGCGGTTTTCGGACGTCCTTCACGTGGATCGTCTTCAAGGCTTGTACGACCACGTTTAAATTCAGCAACCCATCTTTCTACTGTTCTAATTGAAGGTGAACGTTCATTATACACTCTTAACATTCGTTCGTGAATTTCCTTTGGTGCTACACCTTCCAAAAATAAGAATTTTATCACTGCACGATATTCAATTTTTTCCATTGTCGAAAATACTGTGACACGGCGACACTAAATGGCTTGTAAACAAAGAATGAATCGACTGATTGAAATGAACCTTCACATACATTGATAAGAAGAGTGAACCAACAAAACAAAAACAAATTTAGACTAGTAGCAACGCCCTCTCTTATCGACCGACAAAACTTATTGAACAACCTGGTAACAATCCTTTCGATTTTCATAAAAGCGGAAAAAACTATTTTATAAAACATTTCACGTATGCAATTTGACTGACACTCGTAGGAACCATAGATTATATTATTTTTTATAAGAAGTTTGTGTCTTCCTCTAAGTACATTTTACGTTTATATACTTGCAAGTAATATCACCCTTATACAAAGCAAAGAATTTTAAATCCTGAAAATAATATAAAGAAAGAAAGACTGAAACTACATTTAACCCCTTCGCGACGGGAGTCTTTTACAAAATTTTTAATGTTTTGTCACCGGTTTTTTAAAACAGAAATTTGTGCTTTATTAAATCGAGAAAATGCTCTGATTAAATAAGGGAAATTTCACAGTAAAATTTTATGGGGGGGGGGACAAACGAGGTTCATTAAGCCTTTTTGCGGCACATATACGTGTCGCTCGTCCCCAAGGGATTAAGGAGATATATCCTTTATAATAATATGCTAAGAAATTAAATAAGAATTAACCTACAAGTATTTATTAATTCTTAGGAAAACTTTAAGCGGAAAAATACATTTATTCACCATTACATATTTTCATAAGAATTTCTGGAATACCACAGGCTTTCAAGGTTATATATTCTACCTGAAAAGATGGTTTGTTAAAAATAAAATTCCGACATTCCTTACTTGCTATTTTCCTGTTCAAAGAATTCGTGCATTTTTCTCTTGTTAAACTGCTTTTAAAAAGGGCTATTAATAGTTCATTTTGGTGTTAGTTAAAATAATGTAATTGAAGTATATATGTATGCATTGTAATATAAATATATATTGTACGCATTATTTTTCTATTTTTAGGTGCGTTTGTAATTATGTAAATACTTAGCACCTATAGTTATCCTTCAGTCCGTCCGTCTGTGCGTCTGTCCGTCAGTCAGTCCGTGCATCCGCATATAACAACGCAAAAACTACCCAACCAAATCGTTTCAATTTAAAATATATAATTATTACATAATTTTGTTGAGTTATTTCAATTTTTATGAAAATCGGATGCATAGATCAATTACAGGGACAATCAAAAGAATTCCGTTACATTACGGTCAATGGGGGAAAAGTTTCAAATGCATTTTAATGGTGTTACACTCGATAGAACAAAATAAAATGTATATGCATCTATGAAGTACATGTTATAATATACATTTTGCACAATCTGTGGTGCAAAGAACATTTTGTATTGATTTACAAGGCCACACAAAAGTATTCCATTACATATTGGTATAGGGAGAACATTGTTTGGTGCGCGTTTTAATTGTAATTAACTGTTTAATATTTTATGAGATTGATATATGTTGTTGGGGTGCAAAAAAATTTACTTCCTGTATATTTAGAGGAACACAAAAAGGATTTAGATCACTATACTATATGCGAAGTACTGTCTCTATAATAGTAAGATGTGAATATTTTTAAAACTTTGTTATTACGAACATACCCCATTTGATACGCTTCACATGCAATTTCTAACTTGTTTATTTTTAAAATCCACAGTATTTTAATGAAAGTAGGTAAGGACTTTAGTAACTTTTTATTCAAAGAGAAATTTCAAATGCCCCCGAAAAGTTTCAAAAGTTATTCTTGATTTATATAAAGATAACATTGATAAAATGAGTGTGAAATCCTGATATCTTAATAAACTTCTTCGTCTAATTTCCAAATGACATGTAAGTAATTTGCATACAAACGTCTTTACCATGAATTTGAAATTTTTGAATCAACAATCCGTAAAATTGGAATACTTATTTTATTACATACTTCCCATATGAAATTTGATTATTTAAACAGCACATTTTATAAAGAATCAGAGTAACTTGTAGAAGTGCATTTTCTTTTACGCACAATTCGCTTGAGATGTAGTCAATGAACAGCATCTGGCACAAATAAACACGCCTTTGTAAAAATTGCAACACCATGAAAGAATCATCAAAATGTAATGAAGTTTAACACGCAAACAGCTTGTAATGACATAAACAATTACATTTTAAAAGCAACAAAAATCAATATTAAAGAGACACAGTATCTTGAAATTGGTCATAATATGGATTTTCCTTTTTTAATATTAACTGAAAGCTTCTTTAATTGTAAATATTTTATGTAGAATATTCTAATGGACGTGGAAAAAATCGAAGCCAAATTATTCATATTTATAAAGGAGTAGGGATTTATAAAAAGTTAAATTAAAAAAAATAATAATAAATTTTAATAAAATAGGCTGTTTTCCTTTTTTTTAATTTTATTTAATTTTTAGTGTTACGTATTCTTTTACCACATATACTACAATATTATTTAAAATTGAAGAAGTGGTTTCAATGTACTATGTCTCCTTAAATGTCCAAAATCTGTATTTGGTGTAACCACCATGCGCTTCAATTAATGCTGCTAGAAAAGTGCCATATTATTTCTATGTGTACCAAAAGAGGCTTACATATACAATGTTATTACATTTGAAACGGGAGGGGGGGGGGGGGGTCTGCCTAAAACCATGATATCGAAAACTATTTATAGGGAAAGGGGGAAGTTTGTCTTATCAAATCGTTATCATTTAATATCCAGCCAAAATAACTCTTCTTACTTGTGAGTTGTTCTTTACATCAAAATAATCTGTTATAAATTTTTAGTTCATTACCTATTCTTATGGAAATAAAGTTATTATAAAAAGCATTAAATTATCATAAAATTATTTAATTCGAAAATATGGAATGCAACTAGTTTTGTCATTCTTCTGTCATACGTGTATGAATATATAATGTGTTATTCGAGAAAATGTTTGAAATGATAAATGTTGTGTTTACTGGTAAAAAAAAAAAAAAAAAAAAAAAAAAAAAAAAAAAAAAGAGAGAGAAAAAATGTTTTCCATCTATTCAGTTAATAAGGTCGTCTGCCTAACTGTACAGGAGCAAGTTCAACCATTAATGTCGAATGCATTGCGTCGACAAGCTAAAAGCTTTATTATATATTTTAAAATAATAATTATTTTTTAAACGTTATTTGATATAAAGTTATTTTATATGCAAATAGACATTTTATAGAGTGAAATCAATAAAGTATGTATATAATAAATGTTTAATAAATGTATAACGATGTATGTACACCACTCGAAACAAAAGAAAAAATTAAAAAGTGAAAATTTTGTTTTTAGCCATTGATAACGATATCATTACCTGGGTAATCAAGAAATGATAACGAGTGATGTTGTGAAAAGAAAGCAAAAATTTCAAAATTACCAAAAAAAAAATAATAAATAAATAAATAAATAAATAAATAAAAATAAAATAAAAATAAAAATAAATACGTTATCTATGTATAGCCCCAAGGTTCATTTGTAGAAGTTGCTAGCTTGGATACGCGCGGGATGGGATCAATGTAATCCCACACATATTCAATACGTTTCTCCATTTAAGCCGCAGCGAGTCGCTTCGAGCATGTTTTATTATGACCTTAACTTTTATCGGTTATATTAGATGATTTCGATTTTAAATTAGATAATTTAATAGCATTCTAAAAAATACATATTTAAATAAGTACGACTGTTGCTTCTCCCCATTTTATTTTTTAAAAAATTCTGCCTTTTTAAAATTTAAACTTTTTGTAAAAGTTGTTTACTTTTTTTAATATATTAGATTGAAAAAAATATTTAAAACTTATTTTCTTATGTTATTTGAATCAATCATTTCAAAAATCACCTAGTTCATAGAATTAGTGCTTTTAATAAAAAAAAAATAATTATTCACAAATAAACAAATTTTTGTAGAATATTTTGGCTAATTATAGAGTTTGGACTTCAAGAATTCTAAATATCGAATAACTATTATAATTTATAAATAATAAAAATAATAATAACAGAGAAACTGTTCCTGACTTATGCTGTTTTAGTAAGAAACGAGGTTAGGGAATATTTAATTTAAACAAAACCGACATATCAAACATATTTTTCATCAAAATTAATAAATGTAGTATTTATATGGAACATTTTTATTTTTTACATAATTTTGATGCGTGGTCATATTCTTCATTATTTACAAATGGATTATCTTCAGAAATGGTGGTTGACCAGCTAAATATGTTTTCATAAATGGCATAAGCAGAATTCTATCCTTTGCTATTAATTCACACTTTTGATGCATATTCTTTGGCTGGTGCAGGTGTTGAAAGTTTCTTTTAATCAATATAAATAAATCTTTAACAATACATCAATAAAATTCTCAGCTATGATAATGCCTTTTTTATCGGAATGATCATGAAATATTTCTTTTTTTTATAAATGTTTAATCAGATATAAATTCTCAATATGTGGTCCAATATTATTTTAAATATAATGCAACAATACAGAAGAAACCTCTTTTGCACGTTTTTTACCAATGCCTTTCTAATGCATGTTAAACATAGATTTATCTTACATAAGATTTTTTAATCCAAAACATTGAAACCATAGTTACCGTAAAAAATAAATATTTTTCATTGGTATGTGCAGTAGTAATAGATTTAGCATTAAAAAAAATTCTATGGCTGTAACAGCATCTGGTATAGCATGCAAAAACGACTTAAGTCATTCATTTATGTCAAAAATTTAAAAGTATTGTTTGAAAAAGAACGAATATACTGACTTACATGTTATTATCCAAATCATAGCTTATCCTTTAACACCTTGAAGGACTGAGAAGCCGCTGTGGCATCACCTAATTTTAAATCTTAATTATTGCATTGGCACCAGGATTTTTGACTGAAATTAAATACGCGGAAATACACTTTGTCTCACACCATCTCTGACGAAACGCACCTTTTTGGCACCTAGGTGCATGATAAGTAGAAAATTTTTTTTCATTTTCAGGGTCATTTGACTGTAGAAACAAAATACATTAACCCTTTGAAGGCAAAGCACTTACATTCTTATAATTCTGAAATCATTTAACGACTCCAGAATTTCAAAAGGAAATTATTTTAAAATAGATAAAAGCACTTTTTTTTCTTCACATATTCGATATAATTAAAATTTTCATTTTAAAAATATGGTGTCAATGTGGCATATCGCAATTAATGTTAAGTGGGATATATTTTATCCGACCGCCCTTCAAGGGGTTAAAAAGGCATTAAAATAACACAAAGAAATGCATTTAAACACAGATGTCTCTGAAACGGAAACCAGTTTCACTGTTTCGTGAATATTTCCTAAATTCATAAGAGTAAGGTTACTTAAATCTGTAAAAATCTTCAGAAAAACTTTTCTTGTTTATCAATGTGATCATTTCTTAAGCACACCATTTATGTTACAATTGATTTTCTTTACAGTAAACAAGCAGATCGTGGCTGCTACTTCTACGTTGAATTTTATGATTACCAGCCAAAAAATTAAGGGTATTTAACGTCATAAACAAATGATTGAAGTCGACATGTAAATGTATACAGGGCTTCCAAATGGTCCGCCAACTGAACATCAGAATTTTCTTAAAGAAATTTTCTCTTTAGATTTTTCTTGCAAATTGCCGAAAAACCAGCTTTTGATGTTAATTCTATCTCAAATTCAGTAGAAGCCTATCATGAAATTTTCTTTTAAAAAATATTGTTCGCGGACCATTTGGGAGCCCTGTTATATAGCATATTTTTCCAAAAGATAAAAATGTTTTTACTGTGTCTACAAATATATATATATATATATATATGCAGCAGAAAATTAAAACATCGAATTGTTAAAAACTAAGCTGTGCAAATTAGAAAAAAAACTTAATTATCAACATCCACTTTTATCTAAAGATTTTATATGAGAAACACACATATTCAAAAAGAAGCATTTTCTTTGCTACCCATTTAATCCCTAATAAATTATAACACTGAAAAATAAAACAACAAATTATATTTAATAACTTCTCTACATGATGAAAAACAATCTATTTCTAAAACTTATTACAGTTTTTGGATTAAAAACTTTAGATAACGTTAAATAAACAAAAGCGTGTACACAAACAATCCTTATGCTAAAAAAGAAAGTTAATGCAAAAAGTGTTTTTCGAATAATATAAAAAAGATATTGCATCGCCATTTTGGGAGTATTTATCTACTACATATTTTTAATTTTTTTTTTTTTTTTTTTTTTTTTTTTTTTTTTACAATCTATAGAGCATAATGTATTATTATACTATTTTTTAAAATTTATTCTTCGCAGAGTTTCTCAGATATCACAACCAATGATTTGAAGTGGAACTAATTATGTTTTTCATAAACGTAGGTTTATAGGTTTATGGACATACCGCTTATTTTTATAACAATTTTAGCCTGAATTATTCATAAAATCATGCGATTAACGAAGCCTTTAATTACAGTTAAAAGTAACTGAATGCAATGTTCTGAAATATTTAAAATTATTATAGTTCAAAATCAGAATCAGGTGTAATTTTATTTCGGTCTCATATACAGGGTGTATCAAAAATTTATATCAGAAATGTAACGTATGTAAAGAGGACCAGAATAATCAGATTAAGAATAGGAATGTGGGTTATGAAATGCAGCGTTGAAATAATAAAGGATGCTGTTAAATTTGGCGGATAAAAGCACTTTAGTGACTTAACCGTAATAGTCGGTGTCGTTCTTTTTGTCGTTCATGTAAATTATCGTTTCCTAACACTATCTCCTTACAAATACAACGGAAAACTATCAGTAGCTGGCTTTAAATGTTTTTCATACACAATAGGGAAGTAATAAGATATATCTGGGGTTTTTTCGGTATATTTTTAGGTGCAAAATGAAATTAGAGGAAAAGTCGCACAATCATTAATGTCGCTTCATTTTTGCTTTTTTTTTATTTATGCCAACTGTCATGAATAAAATGTAAAATTTAAGTATACTGCAAATTTATAGCTTAACTGAAATATAACATGCAAATAGTAAGTAAAAATGTTTCTTATTTTAAATTATCTGTATGCGAGACCCTATGTCAAAAATACCCAGCACTAGTATCAACGTTCTGAAATAAGACGTGATATATCTGTGGAATTTAAGCATTATTCTCTCTCCGGGTTTGAAGCAAAATGCATCGTTACACCAATGGGGAGTTTACCGATATGCATTTCATGAATGGAGCTAAACATTGGAATGGCTCACACTCAATTAGCGTTGCAAAGGTTTGAAAAAAGCCGGTTTAAACCCGGGAATAAACCAGGTTTTTAGGAATAAACCTGGAAAAAACCCGGGATTTTTTGGAATAATTCGGTTTTTTGGAAATAAACCTGGGAATAAACATGGTCTATTGGAAATAAACCCGGGAATAAACCGATTCTTTGCAACTCTACACTCAATGCACGTCCAACATCACTGAAGCTTGTCGAAGGATTAGCCTCTTTAATGCGCAATACTTCTATTATACAGGGATGATAGCGCTACGACTAAAATGACCGATTACTACCACCAAATTTTATTAAAAATTCTGGTATTGTTTAATGATTGAATTTATGAGAAGTTATAAACCAAAGTATTCTTTTAAAATTTATTGGTAGTAATCGGTCATTTGGGTTGGAACACTCTCATGCCTGATTACAGGAATTCCGCTATATCTTACCTTACCCATTTCACGCCTGGAAGCATAAAACTATCCACTCTCACAACCCAATGAAGACACTGAAATGTCCAGTGATCCGACAGAAACCCATCCGGGAATTGTTCCATGTAGATCGTTTGAACAGCCAATCCAATTCCTTGTTCAACCCTATACTTCAAATGCATGTTGTCTAGCTCCGCATTTGTTTAACGATGCTTTTTGCTCGAAATGCGTGCGGTAAATTATGCTTCAAGCTAGCAAAGCGTATTCATCTGCCGCACTCAAAAACATGCTCTACTGCCTAAATGCTGATCTTGCGCATCCACATCCATATATGAATTACCTTATTTAAGTCCCTTCTATTTGTATTTACATACCTGGCTTACAATTTTGTAACACCCTGAATAATACAATTTCATATAATTATACTTATGTACAGTACCCAGAGTGCTCTAACCACAAAACCTTTTTAAAACATTGGAATTCTGAACATATTAGTTACATTTAGTTTTTGAAACATTTTATAAAAGTGCTGTTCTATTAAAATAAAGCGAATATGTAAATTTAAAAATCCATACGCAGTATAGCAAGCGCAAGAGTTTTTTTTTAACCTTTCAGGTACAACATTTGAGTCTGCTTTGTTAGTTGCAAAATTGGCATTACAGTACAGAAGTCAGAAAATTTTTGAGAAATTAGAACATCTATAGTAGTACAGAATGTTGGGCTATCTGTTGCAGATAGTAGATAGTAGATCGTAGATAGTCTGCTTGTAGATATGTTTTGAGGTCGGCAGTACAGTGACTCTAATTTGGACTGTATCTTTAAAGGCTATTTGCATGCGAACTTGTTATGTCTGTCACACAGCTCAAAATCATTATGCTCTTTTGCCACCGTTATTTTCGAAAAGTTTGCTTCACCTTATTCAATTGCTGAGATATCTCCAATAAAATAAGTCACATTTTCCGGTCTAAAGTACTGTTAGTCAAAAATCATAGTATATGAGAGACACGACAAGTTCGCATGGAAATAGCCATATACATAGGTGCCAACCTAACATTAATCTTACGTAATACATCTGTTAATCTGACCCTGGTTTAATAAATTTAAAAAAAGAATTTTTCCAAAAAAAATTAAATATGTTCCACTTAGATAATTGAAATCAAATAAATAAAGATTTGAGAAATAAATTTTCTGGTTCGGAACGAATTTAACCTGGATCAAATTAATCCAGGTATTACGGAAGATTTGTTGAAAGTTGGCAGCTATGCGAATAACAGATGGAAAACTGTTGGGCTTTTCTTGCAATTGATTTGTGTAGAAATTTTATGGCAAAGTGATTATAATAGTCTGCAATCCATCGAGAATGAAAGACTCTGTGCTTGGTATGTATGAACACCGAATTGTTATTTTTCTCACATTTTTGTTACATTATTAAAGTTTATGTTTCAATAAGAAATCGTTTAAACTAATGAAAAGATTGCTTCATGAGAGATTGCTGAACAATGTTTGTTAAATGTAAAAACTAAGGAATATTCTTAAAATATTATGAAAAAGTTTAAAATTCCTTAGGTTTGTTAAAAGAACTTAGCATTACTTTATCAGACGCAAAGAACATGTGCTTTTACTATTCATATTTATACCAGGATTCAGGTGTCATTGGGGCATTTGGGAATCATGTGAAGTGTTTCATGTAATGGAACACTCAATCACAAAGTGTAAACGAAATTAAAAATACAGCAAAAGCCCGATATAACAAAGTTGTTGGGAGACATGTTTCACACCCGCGTTATAACGTAACCGCGGTACATCGGAATGGTGCCAAAGAAATGGTATAAATGATGAAAACACTTACCCGCTTTGTGATATATAATCATTCATTGAACACAAACTTAACCTTTTGATTACGGGGTAGAAATGGCGAATATTTTTATATTTATTCGTAGCACATTTAAGAAAAAAAATTGTTCTTCATACATTTATCTTGAAATTTATCTGGTACAAGTCTATGGCACTGATTAGTTTAAAAAAATTGGTACAAAAATAATAAAATAATCGTTTATGGCACAACATGCAACCCCGTAATCAAAGGGTTAATCTTACACTAACTTAAAAAAGTCCATAAGTGTTGTTTGGTGGACGAGGCGTTTCGATTCTTTTCGGCATATTATTTCACACTAGCAAGATGGAGTAGATACACACAATATGAATTGTCTTACTTCACGATCCACGGAATAACCTTCGTTAAATATGAAATGACTTTACTAACATGTGGAACGTCGTCTTCCATTGCCACACCATTTTAAATTTCATCATCATCATCTTATTTCCTGCAATTTTTATGCGTTACAGCATCAGTGATATCCTCATCTTTTATGATCTCTGAAATTGGTTCGCTGTTGTCAATTTCTATCCAGTCATATAAATCGTCAACAGAGATATCGAGATATATAGTACTAACCGCAGATTTCAAATCCCTCATTGTGTTTCACTGAAATTTTAAACGCAAAATTTATTCTAATATTGATCTTTTTTTTTTTTTTTTTTTTTTTTCGAGGGACATATCCCCCCCCCCCTCTCCCCGTTAAATCCGGATTCGCGGTTTATCGGACCGCGTTGTTTCGGGTTTCTACTGTACGTGTATGAAGAATTAACAAAATTAAATTAATCAGCAATATTTCAGTACAGCTAAGTTGACATTGTACTTTTAAACATATTTGAAATCAACATGATATATTTAAAAAGTAATTTTATTCCTTATGAGACTCATTTAAACATTTTGTATTTTCCAATTTTGCCAATGTGGTTAAACAAAAATGCTCCAACGTTATTCATAATGGTCAATGTTTTTCTAACAAATGTTATTTGATGAATATCGATTAAATGTATTATCAATTAAAAAAAATTATTCGCCTAATTTGCATTAAAGAACTACTTATATTTTCTACTACACTTCGGGAATCGCATACGCCAACTACGCAAAACTGATTTGAGCAACTTATCCCATTAATGCCTAAATTATTTTCTTCGTTAAAATTCAAATTTGCATTTTCCCACCACTTAAAAACAAAAATAACTTTTATCTTAAAATATATATAGGAATATGTCTCGAGAAAGAAAACATTTATTTATTACTAGTGTTTAAACCTTTAAACCTTTTTACTAGTGTAAACTTGGATTTTTGCGCTTACTTGAATTTTTTTTAACTGTCCCAAAAATGGGACGCTAGGCACTAATGGGTTAATTTCGAACATCTACTTTATTTAGATAAGAAGACATTAATGATTTCTAATTTTAAACTAAATATTATGATTGTCTTACTTTTCAAATGAATGTTTATCTTCAAACAATTTAAATATATCTTTTTTTTAATATTATCTTTGGGCCCATAAACTTAAGATGTTTCAAATTCTTTATAATGATGATTCTTTAAAATGGGCTTGAATATTTTCTTAACGAAGAAAGTCTGAAAATTTAATTCTTATACATTAGAAGATTTTGCCGTTGAAAATAGCTGATTTTAGTTTCATATTCATGCGATCCTATTAATTTAAGCTTCTATTACAGTCTTTGACACCTTATGTTTTATAATCTTTCCTCAAGGATACAATTTGTGTCGATTCTTTTCTTCACGTGAAGCCTGCAAACCATGGCTGCTATTACTAAGAGAAATCAGTGGGTCATCGGCTGAAAAGTCAATGTGGAATTAACGTCATAATGAAACCACTGAAGTAGATACATACTAGTTTCAGAAGCTCAATATATTTCACATTCTTCAATAAATTGTTTTCCATAAACTCGGCTTCCACTCCATTCATTTTTTAACACCGCTTTTTTTATAAGAAAGATTTTGTTTATAAATTTCGTAGATAATTACACAGAACGACATTTTTCTTGCGATTTTTGCAGAAACCTTTCACGAAATGTTCTCTAAACTAATACCAGGTTTAAATAAACGGACCTGCTTAAATAAGTAAGAGACCTGCTGAAATTAGATTTTACATCCATTTATAAATTGTTTCACAGAGCCTAAATATATTAAAGGCGTTTTATGATATTTTACGAAAGAATTAAAAAACAGAATATTAAAATAATGAATTACAGCTTTTCCGTACGTCGCCCGGGAAAAATGTTTCGGCCAATCATGATTTGCATGTACTACTTTCGGGCATTTAAATTCCGATCATAATTTATAATTCCAGCCAATTTTCTTGTAAATTTTGCATTGCTTAACCCCTTTGCGAAGGGAGCCTTCCACAAAATTTTTAATGTTTTGTCATCGGTTTTTAAAAACAGAAATTTGTGCCTAATTAAATCAAAGAAATACTCCGATTAAATAAGCCAAATTTTTCATGAAAATTATATTGGTGGTGATAAACAAGGATTCTTAAGCCTTTTTGCGGCACGTATACGTGTCGCTAGTCCCCAAAGGATTAATCCGAGCATTTTTCTGATTCAATTAGACAGATTTTTTTGTTTAAAAAAGAACGCTGACAAAGATTAAAACTTCTGTAAAATTCATAAAAAATACACATTAACTAAAAGTTTTTTTATTGATTAGTTAAAAGGTTAAATCATTATGGTTAAAATCCCACAAAGCCATCTTAAATTTTAGCAGCTAATTCTCATATCTTAAGCCTTTTATGTGAGGGAGTACAAATAAATTTTATTCATACACAGTATTTTATTTACATCACTTTTAATAACTAATAAATTATTTTGCTGAAACGAAAAAATAAATATTTTACGTTTAATAACATATCTAGCTGAAATAAAAATTCAAACTATCTCTAAAATTTATTATAGTTTGGGGATTAGAAACTTTACAAATATTTCAGTAAAAAAAGTGTGCATACAAATATGGCTTACGGAGAAAAAGAAAGTTTACTAAAAATTGTTTTTCCATCCAAAAGATATTACTTCGTCTTTTGGAGAATATTTATCTTCTACAGATTTTTACTTTTATTTTTTCGTGCAGTCAATAAAACATGATGTATTTTAGTGTATAATTTGTATTATTTAAAAACGGTATATATTAAGTAAGTTAAAATAATTTATATTCATAGATGCCAACAACTTTTAATTATTTTTTAGTCTTATAAGGACAGAAATGTTTTCAACATGAACTAATATTTAATCAAAATTTTTATACGCAAACCGTTAAATATATTTTACTAAAGGAGATACATTTACTTATATACAGGGTGTCCCAGAAATATTTGGATAATCTTTAAGGAGAGGTTGAGGATATCATAAAGGTTTCAGATTTGCATACAAACTCATGGTCGGAAACGTTTTGCTGGCACGTTAGTGATGGCACAAAACAAAAGAAAGAAAGTACACGAAGAAGGAAAGAAAACATGTTTATTAATTTCAGTGCTGCAAAAATGCCGGAACAACACTGAGAAATTTATTGTATGTGTCGTATAGCAGCTGCTAAGGATGTTTGGGACATTACCGGTATTTTCTAGAGAACATTAGATCTTCCAAGCACAAGATATGTGTCTCCATGCATCACGGCCTGAGGTCGTAATTCCGAACCTGTTTTGATAATGATAGCTGTCTATTTAATGTTATTTTATCTTAGTTTCCTTCAGGAAAGATAAGGAAATATATATCCTCCTTAAGGATAATAAAAATGTTTTCTTTTCTTCTTCGTATTCTTTTTTTCTTGTGTTTTGGGTCGTCACTACCGCGCCAGGAAAACGTTTACGACCATAGATTGCTATACAAATCTTGATCCTTATGATATCCCGTATCTACCCTTAAAGTTTTTCAGAATATTTCTGGGACACCCTGTATAATTTACGGTTTTAGACCTATTTTTCTAGATCAGACTCCAGTATAATGAAGCGATGCTAGCATCTATGACAATCTAATTCTGATTTCACTCCATAACAGGGCTGCCAACGCGACTAATTGTATATTCTTTTCGCACCACAATTAAAAAAAATACTTTTAAAACAAATTTTTCTGCTCTAAATGTTGTCAACGATTACATAAAAGGTTTCTGTTTTTAAAAAGTGGTGTGAAATAGAATTAAAAATTAATCATCTGTGGCAGCCTGCATGATTACTAACCTTTAAATGCATAGTAATGCATATGTGCACCACATTTCATTTAACTCTTAGCAACCACTATATATTCAAATAGAAATATTAATCTCTTAAAATAAAATAATAAAAATATGCTACTAGATAAAGTTAAAAATCTACTTTAGGCTAATTCCATGAAAACCTGTCATGTCTGTCAGATGAATCAATTTTTGGCTACCAGTATTTTAGAACGGAAAATTGTGACTTATTTTATTAGAGATATCTTATCAGTTGAATAGGACGAAGGAAACATTTCGAAAATAACGGTGGCGAACAAGCATAACGTTTTTTAGCTCCGTGACAAGTTTTCATGGAATTAACATCTAAAATCTTTTGGTGCGTAATCTTATATATAAGAATAAAAAATACAATTCTAAAAAATAATTGATGCATTTAAGGGTTAAGTTTTACAAAAGCAAAAATTATATTTAATAAAGTATTTGGATTCATAATTATTTAAAACATTTATGAATTTAAAATATTTCAGTTTCGACAATGTTTTTTACTTTTTTTTTTGCAGCTGTTCAACATGAGAAAAGATTGACATATATTATAAAAAAAATCTCTGTTTTTTCCTGCTTGTTTTTTTTTCCTTTGAGAAAATCATAAATATTTTTTTTAATAAAATAAGAAATAGTGCATTAAACACTTAACGGACGGATGAGGTAAAATTACGTATTTTGTATATACAAAGTCTATCGTGTAAGTAACTTGAATGACCTCGAGCCGCTGTAGCACCAGTTATGCACGCGCAGTGACGGAAAAGGTAGTGTGTATGTAGATAAATGAGGAAGGGTCTTTCGAAAAACCATCGATATCTACGTCAGTTGCTTGCAGGCTTTTCCACAGTGTACATCGCTGCTAATTCGAAACCTTGTTTTAAGGACACGCTGGAATTTCAAGATGCCACTTTTCAAGGACCGGCGTTACGCCATAAAATTATGTGTTTCGCTCAAGATAACGGGCGTTGTGTCGAGACAATTTCCGTCCTGAGGGAATCTTATGACAATTATACCATGTCCCAAATATGGTTAATATTAGATGTTCCGGGAGGGAAGAGAAGACTTAGAGAACGAAGACCGCTTTAAACGCCCATCACAAGCCAAATTTCGACAAAATGTGAAGAAGTTGCCGGATATGTTGAATTCTTATCGCCGCTTGAGTGTTTGAATGTTGGAAGATGAGTGTAATAGCTCTAAAAGTGCTGTTCATCGCATTGTTATCTAAGACAGGGTTCGTACGGGTCCTGGAATTTTATGACAAGGAAATTCTTCAATACCAGTATTTTTTTACAGAAAATTCCTATTTAAATACGACGAAAACTCGCACTTTTGAATGATTTTTATTTTTCACTAAAGAAATGCTGGTATTTCACCTTGAAAATAACGGTACCCGTACGAACCATGTAAGATATGAAAATATTAGCAAACAGCAACACCTAAAGTCTTCATCAAGACAACGCACCGACGTAGACCGCCTGCATTGTTCTTAGCGAAATGCAATGTGTCAACACTGCCCCAGCCGCCGTACAACACCGACGTAGCATCACAGAACTTATTATTTTTCCAGAGAATCAAGACGGAACTCAGGAACCAACATGTTCGGGAATTTGGAAGCCGTTAAAGAAACGACAATGAAGTGCATGAAAGAGGTCCCAGTCGACGCTTTTCAGGTTGCGTTCAGCGCTTAGGAAAAACTCTGCCGCTAGTGTTCCGACGCAGATGGAAGATACTTTGCTTGTACCGATATCTGCGATTTTTTTTCGTGGAGTTATTCAACTTATTTTTTGGATCCACCATGCATGTAATTCAGTTCCCAGGCAGTAATATTGAATTTCATGTGTAACATTTTTCCTTAAAAATTATATTAAAAATTCGTATTTTTTGAAATAAAGAATTTACAACGAAATGCTTCGATTAGAAAAAAATACCATAATTATATACATTCACATGGCCGCCAACTTCTACGCCTATTTACAGTTAAATAAACACATTAGAAACAGAAATCTTATTTAATAATTGACAATTTATATTGCAATACATAACATTGAATGCATTTGGGATGCATTTTACTAAAAAAAATGTGTGGTTCCAAACAAGTTTACATGATTTAAGAAGGCGCAGAAGTTGGCAGCTCTACATTCATTTGTAATATATACACGAGCACCGAAAATATTTTTGTTAAATAATGTAACATGCAAGTATAACTGCCATAGGATTGACTTCCTGTTTAAGAGATGAAATCTAACCGCCCATAAAGTATTAAGTGTTAATTTATTCCATTGAAAATTCTTTCCTAATGGACTATAAGGCCGCTGTGCTGAAGATTTCCTTTGATATATTGTAAAAGTAAAAATGAATGTTCAAAGGAATAATCGGCGCAATGTGGTACATATACGGCATTTTTACAAGTATGCAAAAAACACTCGGTAACATATCAGCATATATAACTCCTTGGGGACGAGCGACACTTATATATGCGGCAAAAAGACTTAAGAATCCTTGTTTATATTGAACAGTAAAATTTTACTATAAAATTTGACTTATTTCATCGGAAAATTTCCTCGATTTAATAAGACACAAATTTCCGTTTTTAAAAGTCGATGATAAAACATTGAAAAATTCGTAAAATGCACCCGACGCAAAGTGGTTAAATGAATTTCTGAAAATTAAAAGCAATATGTTAAGTAAAATAAATCTTATCATCAAAATTATTTAAATGCAAGAAGTTTTTTTAGAGGCATATGCTTAACTTCTTTTAAAATTTTAAAGCTGTATACAAATGATTTTTAAAATAAAGTCCTTATATAGAAATAGTTTGATATATTTTAGGAAAACGTTCTTACAGATAAAAATGTTTTGTGATAAACAAAACACTTACTCGTATCAATGATATGTTTAAAATATTAAATCGAAAAAAAGTTCTCGTTTAAAAGATGGTGTTTGAAAACAAAATCTAAATTTTTCTGAACGAATACGAACTGAAAGAAAGAAACGATAGACGAAAAAAAAGATAAACATAAGCAGTTTTTTGCATCTGTGTCACATGATATAGGAAAGATGATGTAATTTGTTTTTCATTTTATATTAGTACTCAGAGGAGTACTCAAGAAATACATATTGAATGTTTTAGATATAAATAATTTTGTTCCTTTCTTCTTTTATTCTTTTGTACCAGTATTTTCTTATAGAAAATCTCCTATTAAATAAAACGAAACTATATTAATTACTGAACTATATTAATTTTTTCCATAAAGAAATGCAGGCATTTCAAATGGGAAAATAATGGTATCCGTACGAATCATGAATATATACTTAACATCTATTAAAATCGTAAACCAACTTAAAAATGCTTTTAAAATAAAGTTTTTATATCGAAATAGTTTGATAAATTTTAGGTAACCGTCCTTAAACACAAAAATATTTTGTGATAAACAAACACTTACTCGTAGCAATGATATCTTTTAAACATAGTAAAGCGAAAAAAACAAGTTCTTCTTTAAAAGAGGATGCTTGAAAACAAAATCTTAAAAGCATCAGTGTCAATAAATCTAAAAAGGAAATGCAAGGAATTTTGCCGATCGAAAAAAACTATAAACCTAAGCTGTTTGTTGCATCTGTGTCACATGATATATGAAAGATGATGTAAGTTGTTTTTCATTTTATACCAGACCTCAGAGGACTACTTAAGAAATGTACACTTAATGTTTTATATTTAATATATTTCTCCATTCTTTTTTATTCTTCGGTAACAGTATTTTCTTATAGAAAATCTAACATTAAACAAAACAAAATTTCGTATTCTTGAACTACATTAATATTTCTATAAAGAAATGCATGTATTTCATCTGGAAAATAACGATATCCGTACGAACCATGAAGATGTGCTTAACTTCTATTCAAATCTTAAACCTGTATCTAGATGCTTTTAAAAATAAATTCTTATATTGAAATAGTTTGATTATTTTAGGAAAACGTTTTGAAAGACATAAATATTTTGTGATAAACAAACATGTACTTGTACCAATAATATGTTTTAAACATCAAACCGAGAAAAAAAGGTTCTCGTTTAAAAAATGATGTTTGAAACAAAATCGTAAAAGCATCAGTGTCACTGAAATAAATCTAAAAAGGAAATTCAAGGAATTTTGCTGATAAAAAAAAAAAAAAAAAAAACGATAAATATAAGCTGTTTGTTGCATCTGTGTCTTATAATATATGAAAGATGATGTGATTTGTTTTTCATATTAGACGAGACCTCAGAGGACTACTTAAGGAATATATATTTAATGTAATAGATTTAATTTATTTTTCCATTTACGGATACGTAAATTTCCATTTTATAGCGGGGATGAGATTTCCGCATTTTTACTCACCAGTATTTTATTAGAGAAAATATTATTTCATTTAGTAGGAACATTTTTGTGATTTAACCGGACTACATTTTCTCTAACAAAATACAGGTGTGCAAAAACGCCGAAATCCCATCCCTAGTTATAACCTCTTTATAACTTTTTGCACTCGAAAGACGATTCACACTGATCACAAGTATCCCGCGTAAATGGGTGCTTCAGATGGTCGGAAATTTTAAATTAATTTCTTTTCGCCTTATTTACTCTCTTAAAATGTCAGCCAAAGTATAACTCAAGTTGAGCTGAAATTTGCTCATCTCACATTTTGAAAGGCAGCTTCTCATAAAAAGTTATGACAAGTCAAGTGAGTAAGTTGCTTTTAAACAATTTAAATCAAGATGAGTTATTTAAATATGCAATCTAAATCAAGATAAGTAAAGCATTTAAAAAACAACTCATTCACGATTCAATAAACTACAACTCTTTCCTAAGAAGCCAAATCCACTCTTTCGTTTTAAGAATGTAATGGACAAACAATCTGTGATAAAAGATGGCAAAATAAACTATAAGACATTCGTGGCGTCAAAAGTTTTTGTCGTCCCGATTTACGTGGAAACCTGACAATACTAATGGTGAGTGAGAGTCAGCTCTCGAGTGCAAAGGGTTAAAAACGGAAAAATTTGCTTGCTCTTCCCATTCAAATTGATACATAAAGCGAAACTTTTTGGTAATTGTACGTCAAACATGGTAAGTCAAGTGACGTGCTAGTTTTAGAAATATATAGATCGTGGTGCAATAGCTGTTTAAGCTTATGCTAAAATGCATGAATACAAAATGTATTTCGATTATATGCATCAACCTTTTGTCAGTCCTTGGTGCAATAGCTGTTTCAGATTATGTTAAAATGCATGAATACAAAATTTATTTTGATTATATGCATCAACCTTTTGTCAGTCCTTGGTTCAATAGCTGTTTCAGTTTATTCAAAAATGCATGAATACAAAATTTATTTCGATTATATGCATCAACCTTTTGTGAGTCCTTGGTGCAATAGCTGTTTCATCTTATGCTAAAATGTATGAATACAAAATTTATTTCGATTATATGCATAAACCTTTTGTCAGTCCTTGGTGCAATAGCTGTTTCAGCTTATGCTAAAATGCATGAATACAAAATTTATTTCGATTATATGCATCAACTTTTTGTCAGTCCTTGGTTCAATAGCTGTTTCAGCTTATTCTAAAATGCACGAATATAAAATTTATTTCGATTATATGGATCAATCTTTTGTCAGTCCTTGGTGCAATAGCTGATTTAGCTTATGCCAAAATGCATGAATACAAAAATTATTTCGATTATATGCATAAACCCCTTACACTCGAGAGTTGACTCTCACACACTACTAGTGTTGTCAGGTGTCCCTCGCAAATCGGGACGCCAAATGCTTTGGATACCGCTAATGTCTTACAGTTTATTTTGCTGTCTTTCTTCGCAGATTATTCAGCCGTTTAAGGTATTTGAACACCTTTAAAACGTAACTTTCGATAAAAGTACGCGTCTTTTTTCATTTTTGCAATAATATTAAAATTGAATCATTTATCTACCAAAATCTGCCTACATTTCGTATGTATCGAAAATAGAACCTGAGTTACAGCCTTTAAAATTAGATCTATTTACAGCTTTTCAATAGTGTTTTAAAGCTATTCAAAATGAAGTTTTTCATATTTTTGCTATATGCAAAACATTTTAAAACAAAAAGTTATGCATGAAATGCCACGAAATTTTCTACGCTTCCTATACAAGTGTCTTTTGAGGGAATAGACTAGAGATTATGAACAAAAATGCATTAATCTCTAACACTGGCAATATTATCTTCCCCTTAAATATAAATACCGTATTTACTCGTGTATAAGGCGCGCCCCAACTTTAATGTAATAATGGCGATTTCTTAAAATCTCATACATAAGACGCACCTTAAATTTGATACACTGATGATGAATGACCAAATGAATTTCAGTTAAAAAAAAAAAAAAAAAAAAAAAAAAAAGTTGAAACAAACATTACACCAGACCAGAAAACAAGACGAAAATGCATTTTTAGACTTCGGGTTGTAAGAGAATGACGGGAAATAGGAATGAGAGACGGTAAAGAGAATTGCTAATTAACGTGCAGATAATGTCATTAGCTCTGTTGTATAAAATCTGCAAGGAATGAAATAAATATGCAGTAATACTTCAATTAAGTAACATTTTCTGAGTTTTGATATATTCTTTGAATACTTTCTTGTTTCATATGTACATCGTTCGACTGCATCCAACAGTAAAATATATTCCATGTATGAGGCGCATCTAGAAGTTTTGCCCTATTTTTTTGGAAAAAAAAGTGTGCCTTATACACGAGTAAATACGGTATGACCTTTTTTTTTCTTTATCCTTTACCCTAACTCATTCATTCATACTTAAAAATCAGTTTTGAAAGTTTATATCAAAGTTTGTATCAATTTTAATATGGAGCTTTGAAAAGTTTCTACATTATAATGAAAAAACTTTTTGAATTAACTTTTTTTATTTGCATAATCAAAGGTACAATAAAGAAGCTATCATCAAATTGAATCTCAATTTGATTTTCTTTTTATTCTTCCACCATCTCTGTCGATTGCTGAGCACAACCAATGCTGTACATCTTCCACATCTGCTTATAAAACTGTTCTGGTAGTTGCTATTGGACAGACTGCAGCTGGAAAAAAAAAGAGAGATTGAGATTTTTTTTTTAAGTGCAGACGTCTTATAATGTATGAATACAAACCAGCAATGAGACAAACAAATTAGAAACTACAAAATATATTGATTTCAACTTTGCCAAATGAAGTCTTAAACATGGATATTCAAAACTAATGAAAAAAAATATTTAACAGGAAAACAACCATCCCTATATACATTGGAGTAATATTATCTAAAAATATCAGGTAACCAAAAAAGTTCAAGCGGTTTTTGAGAACAGGTATTTTTGTTGCGTAGGCATGGTCATACATACTGATTCTGATGACATCATTTATGTGTATTGCCTTTAAATAGCAATCAGTAGAGAGTTGTTTAACGTATCGCGTTTCGCTACCAGATTTGTAGGAAGAACAATCGTTGACAAAGGAGATTTTGAGGCCTATTTTGCTCTATAAGTTCAAATTAGGAAACAAAGCTGCAGAGGCTGCTAAAAGAATGTGTTTGGAGAGACTTCAGTGAGTGAATGGACCGCTCAAAAGTGGTTCAGCAGATTTTCGTCTGGAGATGACAGCCTCAAAGACAAGCCCAGTGTTGGTTGTCCATCCATCTTAAACCAAGTCGAGCTGGAAAAGGAAATCAAACAGAATCCTGATCTAACAAGCCAGGAGCTTGCGCAAAGGTTTGGAGTATCTGACGAAACCACCCGATTGCATCTTCATAGCCTTCGGATATCGTGGAAACTTGGGTTCCACATGTCCTGTCCGAGGAAAACAAGCTCCAACGATTGAACATCTGCTTGTCATTGGTGTCATGCCACAATTAGGGCGGCGCTTGTTGAGCTTAAGCCGCATGGTAGGCCTCCCCACCTTATTGAACATCTGTCACGCCACAACAAAGCCTCTTTCCTGGATCAGATATTGACATGTGACAAGAAATGGGTAATGTATGATAACCAAAAGAAAACATCATTGGTCGACTTCTGGTTCCGTCTCATTGGTTGCTAAACCGGACATCCATCAACAAAAGATAATGCTGTGTATCTGGTGGACTAGCGCTGGAATAGTTCACTATGTATTCTTAGAAAGCAGGAAAACAATCACAACCGAAATCTACTCGTCGCAGTTAAAAAGGGTTTCAGCTGCTTTGCTCAAAAAGCAGCAAGCGCTGGTCAACGGAAAAGGAGTTTTCCTCCTCCAGATAACGCCAGACCTCATACGGCCAAAGCCACCAGGAACAGGAACGCAATAAAAACATTGGGCTGGCAAGTTTTGTCTCACCCACCTTACACCCCGGACATCACCCAATCGGACTATTACTTGTTTTTGGCCATGGATAATCACCTGCGGGAACAGCAGTTCCAAACCCAAGATGATGTCATAAAAACTATAACCCAGCTTTTGGACTCTAAACCAAAAGATTTTTTTCGAAAAGGGTATTTATAAGCTTGTGTCTCGTTGGGAGCACGTGATTGAAGCCAATGGTGATTATTTCAAAGAATAAAATAAGTGTGAGATTTTTGTGGGTCATTTTTTATGCCTGATAAAAACCACACAAACTTTCTTGATTACCTGATAGAAAAAGATTCAAACACAAAGTGGAGCAACTGATTTGCTAATACTTGAGCATTTAAACATTTTACAACTGAATTCACATACAATAGACAGAATTGCCAACGTCTTGTTTTACCATCAGTATTTTTCAATAAAAATTTTTGTTTTATTTAATTATCAAAGCGAAATGCTAAAATAAAAATTTATGTTGGTTGTTAGAATTAGAAACAACAGTTAAGTTTTTTATCCCATGATTGTGTGTGATGCAAGTTACATTGAATGTTCATTAAAATTTATCCTATACATTAGTGTCGCAAAAAAATATTTAAATTTTAAGATAAAAGAAGACCCACAGCAAAACATTGCTGTATTGCAAAACCATAAATGTTGTTGGAACAATGCATGTAACATGGAAAATGCCAGTATACAACTCATGAAAAGCATACAGATTTCAATAGCAAAAATTTTAGAAATTACAGTTAAAAAAATGTTTTGTTGAAATTGCAAGTTTTTAACATAGCAGCCTTTGCAAACGATTATGGATTTCATTCAAAAATATTTATAGCAAAGATAGTAACATAGCTCAGTTTCCTGCATGACTGCCTCAGTCCTGATGTCAACTTTAAAAGACACAAAACACTTCTTTAATTAATTGAAATGTTTCTAGAATTGTTCAAATTACTTCTAGATTTTTTTAAATAGATGGGTACATATCATAAGCATTGATGAAATGACAGTCAAATCTTTTGAATCGTATTATCAATTTTAAACTGGTTTGTGTGGCATCTCTCAGTATTTATCTCAGGACTGAGGAGGTTAAAGCATATTACAATGCTGTTTTTTGTATGGAAACTACAACACTGTTTCAGGCTATACATGCAAATCCTAGCTATGAATGTTTTTTCAATGCATTGATCATCTTGAATGAAAAAAGAGCGTTTTGGCATTCAAGAGATTTTCACAGTATTGAGACAAAATGCTAATATTAATTTACATCAAAACTAATGCTGTAATTCAGGGTTGGCAAGTTTCTGCCGGGGTGGTTAAAACCAGTGGTAGAAACCAGTTAAAACCGGCATGGCAGAAACTGGTTTCTGCCAGTAAGTGGCAAAAACTGGTAGAAACTAAGAAACAGTACTATATAAGAACTTTACTCAGCAATGATTCATAATTTACACTCACATTTGATGTGTAAACCATTGAGCTAAAAATTAAAACATAAGATTATGAATGTTATTCAAAGTATCAAAGTTCTGAATGTAAGAAAAGTTTGAAAATTTTTTTTTTGAGGCCAGCATTACTTGCTGGCAATTCATGATTAAGGATGCAAAAGTTGCAAAATCTTCATTTGTTTTGTGAGATTAAAAAAAAAAAAAAAAAAGAAAAGAAAAAGAAAAAAGTCAGATTTGTTCTTTTAAATACTGTATTTAAATGAAATCTTTTCAAAATCCAAAGAATTACTAGATCCACATATCACTATATCAATTCTATGAGAGAGTTTTTTTATTACTTATTTATTATGTTATTATTAAAATCATGTTAGATTACAGAAAAATATTTTGAGTAAATATTTTTTTTTCTTTTCAGTGCTTTATTTAAAATAAGCATTGCATATAGTTTTCTATTTTGGTTTTTAAACTGAGATTTTAAAATAATTGTTTAAACATAAATTACATATGCATATGTAAAAAAAAAAAAAAAAAAAAAAAAAAAAAAAATATCTGTTACATTACTCAATTTTTCAAAAATCAAAAATTTTTTTTAATTAAAACTATCCACAATATTTTATTTGTGTACATATATTTATTCTGAATTATTTAAGTACTAATTATTTAAAGATGAATTACTTAATAAATTTAATATTACTAAAAAAAATTCAGAGATTATGTCACAGAATGTCTTTATGCCAGTTGTTGCCAGTTTCTGCCGGTTAAAACCACTTTCTGCCACTGGCACAGCAAAAACCACTTTCTGCCGGCAAAAACCCAACCCTGCTGTAATTGAATAACAACCAAACCAATATGACACACAGTACATGATAGTGCAGCATAATTTAAATTTTTGCTTAAAATGTACCATTTCAAAATAAATAAATAAATAAACAGGTAACTTATTTAACTTTAATGAATGTTGAATAACTTCATCAAATGGAATACAATATCTTACACTCACAGGGGTCAAACATAGGCAAGATTTGAAGGCCATTTAACCCCTTCACGAAAATCCACTTAATAAAACAGACCCCCTTCACAAAATTCTTCATAATAAAACCGTCTCCATCACAAAATTCTATTTTAAAAAAAAGGTAGTTTTATTATTTTTATATTTTTTAATTTTTAAAATGTGTAAATTGCAAACAAATCAAGTTTACCAGAAAATCAGGCTTCAGCAGAAAGATCAAAAGTATTTAAATTTAAAAGATTTAAATTTTTAAAGGATTTAAATATATTTTTGTAAATTAACTGTTAAAAGTAGAAATTATGAAAACTTTTTAAAGGTGTTTTAAAGGTTTGATTAAGTACAAACCGAATATTCGGCGAAGCCAAATATTCAACTTAATTGAATAGTTTGATATTCAATCTAACCGAATATTCGGTAACATGGCTGAATACCGAACAGATACCGAATATTCGGTGCATCGCTAATTTATTACCTACTTAAGATATTTTATAACAGACTTGCCAACCTCTAAAAGTAAAAAATCAGGAGATTTTTGCATAGAAGTAAGGCGATTATTTTATTATTTTTAAGCCCCTCGCCCACCCACCTCGATTTAAACCCAATGGAATGATAAGCAATTGATAGAAGAAAAACACTACTCTAAAATGCGCATATTTAATACACACAAATTAGTCACTATATTATTTTATTTTAAACTGTGGCTGATGGGGATTTTATGGTGCAATAATTTATTAGTGACATGCTGCACCAAGGCCAAAACAAACAAAAATTTAGGTAAAATAACTAGTAAGAATATAAATGCAATTTGTACATCTTTGTATCTGCATTATTGCAACCGTCTGTTGACACTGTAAATGGCACTGATCTTAAGATGTCAATTATAGTACCTTTACTATTACTAGCCATCTCCTTCACAATTGAAGTCGTTTTTGTCCTAGCACAGGCATATTTTTTCGGCACAGCATTGTCCGGGAACATTGTTTTAAAAAGTGATGAAGCGTGATCGGTAGCACTCAGCGGTATATTGTGCACCAATAAAAATGAAGTTAAAAGGCATTTCGCTTTAATAGTACGTTGATCTGTTTCATCAACAGAAAATGAAAGTTTTTTAGTCAACTTAGATCGTTTTTGCTTTTTTGTTCCAATAGGCTGTACAACATCAGCTCTGCCACCCTGCGAAATTTTAAAATCGAACACACAGTGCATCTGGCGTATAAACGTCCTTCTGATGACGGCACGATGCGTTCAAATTCTTCGGTAAACGAAGACTGATAAGACTTATATTTCTTTTTTGATGCCATATTTACGAATTCATAAAAAAATTACAAAACATATCACAAAATAAAAAATTAAACGCGATTTCGCTCCACTGATCAACAATATTCAAAATAGCAGCTAACACAGACATAACAATAGTTTATACTATTTATTATCGAAACCCGCGACACTTCATGTTTATTGGGCAGTTGCGCCGTAACCACACCTCCTAACGATGTGACTTCAAACCCACTAAGAGAAATGTTTTCTGGCTTTCTTCTTTTGACAAATTGGTTGGCTGGTTCTATTTTATGTAATAATGGGAAACGAAGATGACAAAATTTTCATACATCGTAGAAAACTGGGAAAAATTTGCAGAAAAGCGAGAAATCAGGAGAAATTAGTAGATAACCGGGAGATCGGGAGCATGATTAAAAATCGGGAAACTTGGCAAGTCTGTTGTAAGCAAATTATGTATAATTGTAATCACTATTTTTAACAATGGCATATCATACACATACACACACACAAAAAAAATACTTCAATGTTATATAGTGAATCAAGGTTAATGTTGTTTAACAGATATTCGAGTAGAGGTTTTGAATACATTTTATCAGTATTAAATTTCAACTAAATAAATACTCTAAGCATACATTTCGATGCAAAGGATCAAAGTATTAATAAGATTTTTGACAGCTTGATAAATCATTATTTAGATAATAAAGGCGAAAATGATCAAGACTTACTTCAAATTCAGTAACCAGGAATTACCCTGGATGATTCTACTTTATTAAGAACCCAAATTAACAAAAATGTGGTAAACAATGTGGTTACAGTTAATGCTCAAAGTGTTTATTAGTTCCGACAATTAAAATCCCTAAATATGACAATAAAACGGGATTAAATAATGAAAAAAAAAAACCCAGAAAACAAAAGTTTTTTTTTTTTTTTTTTAACTTTCTATAAAAGTGAATTGCTTTCATAACATATCTAAGAGAGATGATTAAGGAAATATTCAGTGTATGAGGTACATCTTTTTTTTCTATTTTCTAATCTTGTATACTTAAATTGAGCGATTGAAGTCAGATGATTTTGCTTCTAGAAATTCTAAAGACATATATATAACATTATGTATGTCTAGTCTTAAGCATCCCTTCTTATTACATATACATGCATATTTATTCATAAAAATGGACATTATTAGATTATAAGAAGTGTAACTTCATTTAAAAATAATTTAACTTAAATAATTACAATAAATTGGGTAGAAAATTGAAAAAAAATCATTTTAATTTAAACTAGAGATGCACAACCTGTGGCCCGCGAACTTCGTCAATTTACAACTAGAAAAAAATGTAATTTTTGTGCAAAAGTCGAGAAAAATATCGTAAATTTCGACAGTTTACCGCTGGAAAATATAAAATTTCGTCAGTCACTTATCAATCGCAAATTTCGTAGATCGGGCATGGAAAAATCGTTAATTTCATTTATCAAGCACATTTCATTCATCAGGAATGAAAAATAGCGAATTTTGCCCATGAGGCTCGGAAAAATAATAGCAAATTTAGCCGATCGGACACGGAAAAATCGTGGTTTTGTCGATCAAGCACGGAAAAATTACGAATTTTGTCGGTCGGACGCGAAAAATCGTACAATTTGTAGATTGGGCAAGAAAAAATCGTCAGATTTGTTGATGATGTGCAAAAGAATTGCAAAAATTCATCTGCTGCAGAAAAATTGCATGTTTTCTCGGTTTATCATGTGAATTTCGTTGACGGGGCACGAAAAAATCTCGAATTTTACAATGATGCACAGAAAAATTTAAAAATTTCGTTGATCGGCTGCGAAAAAATAGCGAGTTTTGTAAATTTATCAAGAAGAAAATTCGCTATTTTCATCTTGATGCGCAAAAAATGCAGATTTTGTCAAAATTAGTTACCAATTGCGAATTTCATTGACTGGGCACGGACAAAATGCAGATTTCGTCAGTTAAATGCTGAAAAAGTGCACATTTCGTCGATCGGACTCGGGAAAACCGCGAGTTTTATTGATCGGGTTCCGAAAAATCACAAATTTCATTGGTAGAACATTAGAATATAGCGAATTTTGTCGATTTTACGCAGAAAAGTTGAAAATTTCATTTTGATATATCCAGTGCAAAAAATTTGCGAATTTCGTCTATCAGCTTTGCAAAAATCGCTAATTTCGTTGATCAGGCTCGTAAAAATTGCGAATTCCATCAATCGGCTTCATAAAAATCGCGAATTTCGTCGATAAGGTTTGTAAAAATGGCGAAATACGTCGATCTGGTATGGAAGAATCGCAAATTTTATCAATCATACGAGGAAAAATTGCAAATTTCATCGATCAGCTTTGTAAAAATAGCAAATTTCGTCGATCGGCTTTGTTAAAATCGCGAATTTCGTCGATCGGCTTTGAAAAAATCGATAATATTGTCAATCATCCGTTGGAAATCGCGAATTTTATCATTCATGCGAAGAAAAATCACGCATTTTGCCAATCAGTTTTGTAAAAATCGCAAAATTTGCCGATCAGCTTGGTAAATCGCAAATTTCGTCAATTGGCATCGTAAAAATCTATATTTTTGTTGATTGGCGTCGTAAAAATCGATATTTTTGTTGATTGGCGTCGTAAAAATCGATAATTTCGTCGATCGCCACAGTAAAATCGTGAATTTAATTGATCATGCGAAGAAAAATTGCAAATTTCGCCGATTAGTTTTGTAAAAATCGCAAATTTTGACGATCGACTTCGTAAAAATCGATATTTTGTCAATCAGCTGCAGAAAAATCGCAAACTTCGGCGATTAGCTTTGTAAAAATTGCAAAATTCGCGGATCGGCTTTGTAAAAATCGCATAATTCGTGGATCGGCTTCGTAAAAATCTCAAATTTCATCGATCGGCTTCGTAAAAATCTCGAATTTGTCGATCAGTCGATCAGTGTAAAATTTGTGAATTTTCCCGATCGATTTTTCTCGATCAATTTCGTAAAAACTGCGAATAACTTTCGTAAAAAGCCCAAATTTGGTTGATCAGGCATGGTAAGATGCAAATTTTGTTGATCGGCTCCTTCCCTCTCCTTCATTCATAAAGTTCACATTTTTTCCGGCACCAGCCACTTATCTTTATTTTTTAGCACTTTTAATAGAAGAATATTTACTCACCTGAATAAAGTCAAGGAATGTTACTACATTTTGAGAATTTTTGCTATATCTGTTATACATACAAACTGCTGTATATCCTTACCAACTGAATTGGATATTTTGACTGGTTAAGCAAACGTAAAGGGACATTCCTTACCCGACCCCCACTTTTCTCTGAAAATATATTTAATAGTGCTCATTCTAGGCCATTTTTGAAGGGTGCAGCACCCTGCCCTTTTTAAAAGTAGTAAAGTGCATCACTGGTTTTACCCAGAGATTTTTAATAAATATTTTTTTTATTCCGTAGTGTTTCTAAATTTATGTGCCCAAAAATGATAGATTTTTTCTTTTCTTTAAGAAAAAAACATAAAACTATTGAATCATGTTTTAATTTAATTGTATTTAAAATTTTTATATCATAAAATCATTCGAAATTAATGTTACTTGATTTATCATATTTAAAAATTATGTGTTTCATTGCTTTCTTTTTTCCCTTCTAAAGGGAATGACAATTTTTTTTTCTGGCAAAAGTGCCCTTTTCTGCTGCAGTAGTGCCTTTTGTAGTGAATAGCACCATGCCCTTTTTATTTCTAGAGTGAACACTATATTTAATATCTGATTATAGGCCAGAAATTACCTTCGAAATCGAATTCTCTTCATGTTATTGATGTGGCCCTCGACCACGCAGACATATTTGTAAGTGGCCCTTCTCTTGAAAAGGTTGTGCATCCCTAATTTAAACAATATTTGCAAACAGTCTTATGCTCAGAGAGTAAATTACTCTACACAATGAAACATGTATAGTCTGAAAATCTTCCTAAACAACCTTTTGATTATTAATAATAAACATTTGGATGTAATTTGATAAATATAATATTCTTTTCCACGGTTATTCAAATAATAAATTTCAAATACTTTTTGGGATTTAGATATTTTGAGTGTGTGACAGTTTGAAGTCAATATTTTTGGTCATTAGATTCAGCGATAACAGGCGAAAAAATACGATTGTTATTATTAAAATGCTATAACTAACACCCAATCTTTGAATACCCTCTTATTCAACTTCGTATTTTGATTTTAAATCAAGATAAACTCCCCAATCAAGATTTTTTTTTTGTTGTTGTTACAGCTTGAGCACAATCTTAGAAAGCATAATGATATGTTATTAATTTCATTAATCTGTTTTTTTTTTCAAAAAATGAAATATTTTATACTAAATATTGAATATTTTAAATCTATTTTATCTCTGATCAATTCACACCTTTGAAGCTTTTTCTTTAAAGCAATAGATATGTTCACAAACACATACTGATAATAATCCTATACCAAAAAAGTGACCTAAACTCACTATATCTAATGTTTATTACTGAAATAAAGAGTTGAAAGTAGAAATTGTATATATCCAATTTTCTGAAACATGTAAATTATAAAGAAAAAAAGAAAATTTCATTAGATTTCTTCTAAAAAAAAAAAAAAAAAAAAAAAAAAAAAAAAAAAAGCAGTTGGTTTAAACTAACATCTAAATACATATATCAGTTATAGCACTTGTTACAGTAAAAAAAAAAAAAAAAATTACTTATCGGTAACTGTCCCGGGTATGATAGATAATTACCCTGTTGCCGGGGTAATTAACAATCTTCGAAACTTTAAAATTCAAAAATCTTTAAATAATATTTTAATCAAAATCTATTTGATTGAATAAATACATGAACCTTTAACCATACTAAATTTGATTATAACAATTGAAATAATTAAAAAGAGATTAGATGTTAGTGTTTTTTGATTTGCCCGATACAGTTCATTTCAGCATTTAAATCATAATACTTTAATTAAGTTCTTTAAAATGCATATGAATTCTGTTTTGACATAATGAAATTTGTGAAGATAATGCATAAAGATTTTATTGCTATATTTGAAGCATACCATTTCAGAGCTTGAAATCAGGGTTGGTAAGTTTTAAACACTCAGATGGTTTTATCTGTCATGTCAAAAATCCCTTTGACATAGTTTTTAAAAATGACTGTCAAAAACTCATATTAGGTTCAAAAGGGTCTGAATATAAATATAACCAACATACAAAGAGATGATTGAGAAAAAATAAGAACAAAACAAAAGAGATTATATAGATATTGTTTTGCAGCTTAAAGATAAAGTTTTGTTTAGTTTTGTTGTTGAGTCAACATTGCAATGAAACATTAGAATGATTTCATATTCAATAAAATAAAACTATATTCATCAATACAGCCTAAAACAAATTTTAAAACGGATTCTCTTTAAACATAGATCAATTAATTTAAAATTACAGGTCAAAAGCTAAAAGTTTCCATGACTAATGAACATTTAAATAAAATAACACAAATACCATGTTTACTGGCAAGTATTGGAGAAAATTCAAAATATTTCACTGATATAGTACAAGAAAATAACTTTTTCTACTTAAAACTTATTTTCTTTTAAAAGCATTTTATTTTTTATCAATAAACGTATAATCATAAAGACTGCCAAGTATGTATTGCATCTTAAAACATTATGCTAGCACAATATTCCTGTTTTATAGGTAATAATTTTCACATACTTTTAGCTTAAAGTTATCTTAAAAGTGCAACCAGATTTAACAATTGCATATTAGAGATCAATCTAGATTAAGTTTTTTGTGAATATTTAAATATATATATATATATATTTAACTATATACTTTAATTTTAAGCATAAAACGTATTTAAATATACAAAAATAATTGATAATATCAGTAAAAAAGCTATTTAATTCCAAAATTAAATGGTGAAAGCAAGAAAATATCGTTGTGATTAAGCTTAAACACACTTAAAATAAAAATTTTAAAAGAGCTACAATTTTTCATTTCTATCCGAAACAAAACATTCGTAATTCTTGACAAAAGATGTCGTTTACAAGCGATATATGAATTTGTTTACAAAAGATATATTTTTACGAAATGAATATGTTTACAAAAGATATATGAAACTATATACTTACTTTTCTTTGTCAAGCTTTTTATTTTTATCTTGTCACATTTTCATGGTCATAGGTCACAACACAATGCTGCCGCGTTCTTTGAAATTCCAAATAATCACAGTGTTGCCAAACGATGAATTGCAAGATACATTTCGAAGACATCGAAGACATTTGTCGATCGAAGACATTTGTCTTCGATTCCCAACGCCACCTAGGGTAAGGATTACCCGCAGAAATACTGCAAAAGTTCGTGCGGTTCCATGGCGTGGTGGGCCAGTGCATGGTCGATCAGTGGAGGTCGATCAGAATTTTATCTGATGGTTTCAAAGAGCAAAGTTGACTGCAGTTGTCCAGCTGTGGTCATGCAGTGGTAGGCCATTAGCCAGCAATTCCCCATCATTGCCAGCACCTATCTTGCTGCTGGACAGCATTTTTCTCTTTGTTGGGTATGGTCATATCTGGAGGCTTTATTATTTTTATTATTAACTATTTGGAAAATGGTTGTTGTTCTCGGTAGAGAAATGGGAAATCTGAAGGATATCTGAATCTTTTTATTGGGTGAATTCCGCAACATATTTTATTTTATTCGTTTTCTAATTGGTCTATGTTTAATGTCCAAAAATAAAATACTTCTATTGCCATGAAAAAAATAAAAAAAAACTAAAAAAAAATTAATAACTTAAAAATAAACTGAGATAAAGTTTTCAAACAAATTGCATTTAAAAGTACATTTTTGTCTCTATACGACGGTGTAAAATTTGAAAATGTGTGATGTTTAGAAGATTAAAAATTTGCAGTATCGAAAATTGTAAAAGTAAAATTTCATTTTAAATTTCTACATCATTGGTACAGCAATATTATTATTTATTATTATTGTTATTATGATTGCTATTAAGACATTCTAAGGTAAAAAAGTTTAAATTGTTAATGATAATTTAAATAATGTTAGATTTGCGTGAATCGAAATAATCCACTGCACTCGCGCGGAGACTCTCACTCACCACTAGTGTTGTCAGGTGTCCCTCGCGTAAATCGGGACGCCAAATGCTTTGGACACCACTAATAAGTTGCAATTTATTTCGCCATCTTTTATCGCAGATTATTCGGCCATGAGATAAAACAAAGAAAATTAATTTAAAATACTGTTGCCCAGAGCATTTATATTTAATTTCAATTTTACTGTCACACAGAACAGTTAATAAAAATTTTCCTTTTTTAATATACTTGAAAAAAAGCTAATTCATATTGCCTAATAAATTCTTTTATGATTTCTAGTGTAAGTTAATTATTTCAAGCAGATATATTCTGCGCCAAAAAGGGTTTAAAGCAAATTATAAAATATTTCGATATTATCAATTTCAATTCTAAATGTGAGAATTACTTTATGCATCTTGCGAATATCATGTATAACTTTTTTTTTATGAAACATTGAGGTATGTTGAGAATGCAATTTTTTTTGTGATATATGTAAAGATTTATAGTCTCATTGCATTTATAAAATTATGTTAAAAACATATTAGTGACAGAAAATTCACTTCTATGATCAGTTACAAATGTGAAATGAATAATTGTTAAAAGTTTGCTAGGTTTAGTTCCAGTGAATCGAGTTCACTTTTTCAAATAAAGAGATATAAATTATAGAATACATGTGTGAGGATGTTAGGGAGGCGGGGAGATCGTGATTTTTCGTGCTTCGATGCTTCGATCGTGCTTCGATGATGTGTGAATAATAAAATGTTGGGATTTAATGCTTTCTACCTGCAACATTTGATATCGATTTCAGGAAACTAATACAGTGTCTCACATAAGTGATGGGACACTTGTGCTTTACAAAAGGAAACTAATCAAATAAATTAAAAAAACATGTACACATTTTTTGTGGGTGTGTTTCATACTTAAATTTAGTAAAGATTATTACATAACATACATTTTGTCAAAATATTAAAATATTAATTTAATAAAAATGCAAATGTTTAGAACGGAGCAAAAAATAGCTCACATAAATGATGGGACACCATTACATATGCAACAAAAATCGTCTGAAATAAGCAATAAAAATATTTTTTGAGGTTTTATTTTTACTTAAAAGCAATTGGCAATAATTTATAAAATCGTCTGCAGTATTTCTCTCCAGTTTGTTTTGGAATTTTTGTGTTTTTTAGCTCTGTGTAGCCATGAATGCTAAACGAAAAGAAACTTCGCCTGAAATTCGAAAATTAGTTGTTAATTTGCATATTGAACGTGGAAAATCTATTAGAAAAACTGCTGCAACAGTTAACTTGAGTCGTTCAACAGTTTTCAATATCATTAAACGATATAAAAAGAAACATATGATTCAGGATAAAAGAAGACCTGGCCAACCATCAAAGCTATCCAGTGGAATAAAGCGAATTATCGTTCGAAATATTAAAAAAAATCCAAGAAATAGTGCTTCAAAAGTTGCTGCTGATTTACAAGCATTATATGGAATAATTGTTAATCCTGAGACTATCAGAAGGGTAATTCGATCTGCTGGATATCACGGTAGAGTAGCCATGAAAAAATTCTTCGTAAGTGAAAAGAATAGAAAACTCAGACTAGCTTTCGCAAAGTCCAACATAAATAAGAATTCTGATTACTGGAATAAAGTTATATTTGCTGATGAAAGTAAATTTAATATATTTGGTTCTGACGATAGAATCTTGGTGTGGAGAAAACCCAGGGAAGAATTTCGTAAACAGAACTTGGTACAAACAGTAAAACATGATGGAGGAGGAGTTATGGTATGGGGGTGTATGTCGTCCGCTGGAGTTGGTAATCTTGTTTTTATTGACAGTATAATGGATCAGTACAAGTATATTGATATTTTAAAGCAAAATTTGAAATTTTCAGCACGAAAATTGAACCTTCATAACGATTTTAAATTCTACCAGGACAATGACCCCAAGCACACTGCTCTGAACGTTAGACTCTGGCTGCTATATAACTGTCCTGCAATAATAAAAACACCACCACAATCTCCAGACTTAAATCCCATAGAGAATATTTGGCAAGAATTGGAATCAAGAATTCGCAAACACACCATTTCTTCAAAACAACAACTAAAATCGGTGCTTCAAGAAGAATGGGGTAAAATCACTCCAGAAATCACAAAAAAATTAGTCGAATCCATCCCAAAAAGATTAAATCATGTTTTAAAAGTAAAAGGAAGTGCAACAAATATTAAAACCTTTTAAAAAGTAAAATTTTTGGATAGATATTTGATGGAAAAGTAAGTGTCCCATCACTTATGTCATTTTTTGCTCCGTTCTGAACAATTGTATTTTTACTAAATTAATATTTTGACAAAATGTATGTTATGTAATAATTGTTACTAACTTTAAATATGAAACACACCCAAAAAATTTTTGCACATGTTTGTTTATTTATTTTATTGAGTTTCTTTTTACGAAGCACAAGTGTCCCATAACTCTTGTGAGACATTCCGTCTACATTTTTGACATATAAGCTGTTGGGTGAGAGTCCAACTGCTTTACATGATTTTTTTTGTCACAAAAACATATTCACGCTTTCAACAGACATATTTATTCTATAAATAATTTACAGGTTTATTTTATTGGTGGTGAAAAAATTAAATGTAAATAAATTATTCGGTAATTGTCTGCAATGGGTATAGCCGGGTTTCATAGTAAAATATGCCCTTGAGTCAACCACATCGAGTCCTACATCGATCGATAGCCCAAGAAATACATTTCTCCCCAGTTTTAACTTTGTATCTCAAAACTATGGGGGATAATGACCCTAAATGCCTGTTTTGGAAAAGGGCGCATTGTATCGAAACTACTAAGCAAATTTCAACGAAAAAAATAAGAGATGTAAAAAAAACACCGTACGAATGTTTGACAATTTTTTCAGATTTTTTTTAAACAAAAGAATATGTTTTCCAACATTTTTCCTGTTTTTAAATGAACATTTTAATTAAAAATACATTGAAATTTCTGAGTGACTACCTTAATTTTTTTGCATGAAATACTATGAAGCATGATGCATATTCACTATCAATTTCAACTTTTTACGCAAGATGCATGATATTAAAAAAAAAAAAAAAAAAAAAAAAAAAAAAAAAAAAAAAAATTGGCGGTAATCTGGGGCGTGTCTCGAACAAATTTCACGCCTTCTTTTCAAATCTCACATATTAATCCACACGGTATTTTTAAAAGAAGGCGTGAAATTTGTCCGAGACACGCCCCACGTTTCTATTGGAATATGATTTTGCTCTCTTTTAATATGATGCACCATACGTAGAAAGTTGAAATTGATAGTGAATATGCATCATGTCTCATAGTATTTCATGTAAAAAAATTAAGGTGGTCACTCAGAAATTTCAGTTTATTTTTAATTAAAATGTACATTTAAAAACAGGAAAATGTTAGAAAACTTATTCTTTTGTTTAAAATTTTCTGAAAAAATTGCGAAACTTTTGTATGGTGGTTTTTTACATGCCTTTTTTTTCGTTGAAATCTGCTTAATAGTTTCGTCACAATGCGCTCTTTTTCAAAAAAGGCATTTAAGGCCATTACCCCCCATGGTCTTGAGATACAAACTTAAAACTGGGGAGAAATGAATTTCTTTTTATGGGCTATCGATCCATGTAGCACTCGATGTGGTTGACTCAATGGCACATTTTACTAAGAAACCCGGCTATACCCTTAAAAAATTTTTAGATAATACCTAATAATTTAAAAATACCTGTGCAAATTTATTAAAAATTTTAAAAATTACATCTGTAAAAGATTTAATTGATATATATCAAATATTATCAATTGATAATTAAAAAATTCTTTCTTGGTCAAAATTATATTTAAAAAAATTCCCAAATAATGCTGTAAAAAATATTAATATTTCTTGTATACACTACACATCTTTTTATGCGATGTTGAATTAATATATTTTATCTCTGGGAAAAAGCATGAATCATGAGGAATGTGTACAGTGGTGCCAATTTATGTGAGTCAGTGGTGTCGATTATCCCAATAATTTGCTCCACTATCCCATTTAATTTTTATTATTCTATTTTATTATTAATTTTTTTTCTGTTACTTTTTTCTTTTTATTTCTCTTTAACAAATTTTATCTTATTCGACGTTTAGAAACTCATTTTGATAAACAATAAAAATAAGAGTAAGTGACACGTAAAAAGATCTGTAAAAGTGACTTTAGCATACATCTGTATAACTCTTTCGACACGAACTTTGTATGTCTGAAAAAAAATATAAATCGGAGACTAGTAAAAATAGTTTTTACAAAAACACTCCTTTATAAGCATTGAATGGTCAAGATTAAAATAACATCTAAATTTTTTAGTTCAATTTTATACGAAAAATTCCAGGTGCGGACAGTAAAACCCAGTATGAAAGCCTTATTTTTTTTTAATTCTGGAGAGAAAGCTCTAGAAAATTAATTTATTTAAAAAATATTTCAATTTTGTTCTGTTTCATTTTTTAAGAAAAGGAACCGGCAATAAAAAATGAATAATATGTATGCTTTTTTTTCAGGATATATTAATTGGTTTCTCAATGTATACATAAGTTGTAAATTATTGATAATAATGTAATTTTTAAGCTATTGCATAGCTTTTATCGCGGGCTTTCAGCGCAGCGACGGAAGCTAGGAATTCCGTAACGAGAAAACCTAACACTTCGGCTAAAGTCGTTTCAGTTCGGTAAACTTCTGCACGGTATCCTTCGGTACACTTCGGCAGACATTGACGCGGTATTTTTCAGATATTAGGATATCAAGTTTCAAACTTATGTTTCTTATGATCTAATTTTCATAGCGCGGCCAAATTTTGTTTGGTAATTTATTATGAGACAGTGTTAAATTTTGGTGACAGGAGACCCCCCACGGTGAGGATCGAAAAAATTTAAATGCTCATAACTCGCGATCTAATTTTCGTAGCGCGGCGAAATTTTGTTTGGTAATTTATTATGAGACATTGTTAATTTTTGGTGACAGGAGACATCTCACGATGAGGGTTGAAAAATTAAAAATGCTTATAACTCGGATCTAATTTTGGTAGCTTGGCAAAATATTGTTTGGTAATTTATTATGGGACAGTGTTAATTTTTGGTGACAGGAGACCCCCCACGATGAGGGTCGAAAAAATTAAAATGCTTATAACTCGCGATCTAATTTTCGTAGCGCGGCCAATTTTGCTTGGTAATTTATTATGAGACAGTGTTAGTTTTTGGTGATAGGAGACCCCCCCCCCCAAGGTGAGGGTCGAAAAATTTTAAATGCTTATAACTCGCTATCTAATTTTCGTAGCGCGGCCAAATTTTGTTTGGTAATTTATTATGAGACATTGTTAATTTTTGGTGACAGGAGACCCCCAAGGTGAGGGTCGAAAAATTTAAAATGCTTATAACTCGCGATCTAATTTTCGTATCGCGGCCAAATTTTGTTTGGTAATCTATTATGAGACTGTTAATTTTTGGTGACAGGAGATCCCCACGGTGAGGGTCGAAAAATTTAAAATGCTTATAACTCGCGATCGTATTTTCGTAGCGCGGCCAAAATTTGTTTGGTAATTTATTATGAGACATTGTTAATTTTTGGTGACAGGAGACCCCCACGGTGAGGGTCGAAAATTTTAAAATGCTTATAACTCGCGATCTAATTTTCGTAGCGCGACCAAATTTTTTTTTGGTAATTTATTAAGCTATTGCATAGCTTTTATCGCGGTCTTTGAGCGCGGCGACCTAATCTAGAAATTCCGTAACGAGTAAAATCCTAACACTGCGGTTAACGACGTTTCAGTTCGGCAGACTTCGGCACGGTATCCTTCGATAGACTTCGGCAGACATTGACGCGGTATTTTTGCATAGGTTGATAATAAATGCTATGCAATAGCTTTACCGCGGCAGTCCCCGAGTGCCATACGTATTTTTTATTACAGTTTTCGTATTTCATTTATAATATTTTAGTTAATACTTTTAAGTTGTTAAAAAGTTTCTATTTCATGATTTCACAGCGCTTTAGTATAATTTGGCGAGAATTTCTCAAAGTTTTATTAAATCCATTTTTTTATAATTTCCATTTTATTGTATGAGTTACAGAGAATTTTTGGCTACTTATTGTGGCGGGCGAAATCGTAAGTAATGAATTAATTAGTAATAAAGTCCCAGAAATTCTAAAATTTTGTGCTGTGATTGGAAATACAGCTCTGTACATAAATTGTACCATTCTGGCACTTTAGGATATAGGTTAAAAATCGATTAGAATCGATTCCTCTTTACTTACAAAAGCCATGCTACGTTAAATAAAAGAACATAATAAACTATCTCTGGTTCGAGGCTTGGTCTACCTGGTACTCAATTATTATATACAAAAGAAAACCAATTTTTAACCACACGTAATTCGTCCCTAAATATATTAAGTTAGTTCAATTATTCGGATGCATTCATTATAGAAAGAATATCTATAAAATAAATAATAAATAAATAAATAAATAAAATGTGAACATTCATTGCCCCAATCCAAATACTGAATTGTTTCCCATTGAGTTAATAAAAATCAACAAAAGCTTAATTTTTGTGATGTTCAAAATTTTGCTTCCGTAATAATGGCGTCATATAATAAGTACGCTATCGATTAAACATTAACATTCCTACACCAGTCAAAAAAAAAAAAAAAATAATAATAATAATAAATGCGAATATAAAAAATGCAGACACCTCAAGTATTGAGATTCGCCTGAGATCAAGAACTATCATACATCCAGCATAGACTATGAAATACTTTTCAAAGCTTGAAGAATATTATAACTATACTTTACAAATTAGAAAAGTGAAAGATTATGTGTATATAAACAAATTCTGAAAGTCATACCGCATTTGAAAACTCAACATGTTCAAATGCCATAAACACTAAAAAAAAAACCCTTTTTTTGTACAGCTTTGTTTTTATGTATATTTGTATGTGTACTACAAAGTATGCTAAAAGTTAGTTAAATTAAACGGATAAATACAGTTGAAATTTTCCATCGGCAGTTTACCTCAATAGATGAATTTTTATTTAAGAACTCTAGTGCAACATTGTATATGATCACTAGAGTTTATACAAACCAAAAAATATGCAGAGAATATAGTAAAATTTTAAAACGCGTATCACAATAAAAAACGCATTCACAAAATTAGAGCTCAGAGGCAGTATGATATATTATAGTAAGTATAGTAAAACATTATCCCTATCAACTCAAGACTATCGCTAAAAGAATATTTATTTAAGATTTTTTTGTATAGACTTGTATAAGATATATCTAGACACACGGTAGTGTGTCAGCCAAGTTCACAAATGTAAAAGGCGACACACCGGCAGTGGGTTATATTACCCGAACCATTTCGGGACACTTTTGACCTCTCAATAACTTAAATTCTATTTGACCTACACAAATGCAATTTTTCCTGTCGTGTAAGACCATCTTTTAATTTCCGAATCCTATAAATTTTTAAAAAAATATTTTACCGTTCACGAGAAATTGACGTCTGAAAATCACTGTTTTTACCACTGACTCACTGACTCACTCATAGAAATGTTTGACTACTTCCAGGTGACTTACGAAGTTGAAATTTGGTGTGAAGGTAGGTTATTGGATCTATAAATAGGAAAAAAATCAGAAATCCCCATTAATTAAATATTAATGGTTGGTTAGGCGATAAATATTGGATTACAATGGGAGTTTATGAGAATTTCACAAAATACCAGAAATAGTGCCAAGTTGGCCTTACTTTTGACGAGTATCGGGACTAATCTCTGAAACTACCAAACCGATTTCAAAAGTACCAAAATGATGGTATTCGCCCCGGTTCAAACATAGACTATATTTTATGTCTGTGCCACTAACCAAAAGGGGCTTCAGAAATAAAAAACATTATAAAAATGTGATTTTTGTTTTACTGAAGGGCCTAGAAGCACAAAATTTAGCATGCTGATTATTTATAAGATATAAATGTTCACTAATGACATTTGCTAAAAAATACCAAATTTAAAAGGGGTGGAAATCGGCGAAGAGCATTCTGAAAACGTTCTAAATAGCGATTTTAAGCAATCTCAGCAAACAACAAACCGATCATAAAAGTAATGATATCAAAATGATGATGACAGTCCTTGCTCCAACATAGGCTATATCTTATGTCGGTACCAGTAACCCAAAGTGGGTAAAAGAGCAAAAAACGTTCTAAAAATGTTTTGTCTGTATGTTAAGGGACTGGAATTATAAAATTTGGCATTTTAGAGTTTATGGGAATTTCGCGAAATATCAGAAATAGTGCCAGGTTGGCGTCACTTTTTGCGAGTATCAAAGCTAATTTGCGAAACTATGAATCGATTTCAAAATCAATGGTACCAAAATGATGGCATTTGCCCCGGTTCAAACATAGGCTATATTTTATGAATATACCATTAACCATAAGAGGGTGAAGAAGCAAAAAAACATTCTAAAAATGCAACTTTTGTAATACTGAAGGACCTAGAAACATAAAGTTTGGCATGTTAATTATTTATAAAATATAAATGATCTCTAAGGGGATTTGCTTAAAAATACGGTATTCAAAAAGGGTGAAAATGCGCGAAAAGCGTTCTAAATATGTTTTAAATTGGGATTTTTAAGCAATCTCAGCAAACAACAAACCGATCTTAAAAGTAATGATATCAAAATGATGGTGACAGTCCTTGCTCCAATATAGGCTATATCTTATGTCGATGCCACTTATCCAAAAGAGTTAAAAGAGTAAAAAAATTTTATAAAAATGCGATATCTGTATATTAAGGGCCTAGAAACATCAAATTTGCCATGTTCATTACTTATAAGATATAAATGATCACTAAGAACATTTGTTAACAAATACAAAATTTAGAAGGTCAAAAATGCACGAAAAGCGTTCTAAAAAACTTTCTAAATAGCAATATTTAAGCAATATTGGGAAGTTAGCGAACCGATTTAAAAAAAAAGACGTCAAAATGATGGCGACAGTCCTTGCTCTAAAAAAAGTATTGGATAAATTGCCAGATTACAAAGGGAGTCTATGGGAATTTGGCGAAATACCAGAAATAGCACCAAATTAGCATCATTTTTGGCGTCAATTTCGCGGTATATCGTTTAGTTGGCGACAATCTATTTTGGTCGACGAGATAATCAAGTAGTACCCAATGACATAAAAGAATCATCCTTATTAGTGGAATTTAAAGGAACATAAGCAGTCCTAATATAAAATTTTTAAATTTGATTGAAAAAAACAGTGAATAAACGCAAGAAAAAGCTGTAAGATTAATTAATATTAAATAAACCTAATTTAATATTAAGCCTATTTATTTCAAAAAAGAAACAAATACCTATTTATTTGACAAAAAAAAAAAAAATGATATACTATCAAAAACATGAATGTGAAAAAATGCTAAGTTTGTTAAAGGTTTCGCTAATAAAAGAAGTGATTTGACAAAAAATAATGATATCCTATCAAAAACATGAATGTGAAAGAATGCCAAGTTCGTTAAAGGTTTCGTTAATAAAAGAAGTGAGATCTAACTGCAAACCAAGTTCTTTCGAAGGTTCTTAAATTTTAGCTCCTGTCATGCATGATATTTTTCAATTGCTTAAAATGATTTGGTATGTTACTTGTTATTCAATAGAGCGACTTGGCAAGTTTTCAGCCACCAACTTTAATATTTCAGTCAGAGTGTAATTTAATCTAGAATCTGATTGGCAAAGATCTAGTCAATCGAGTGTTCGAATAAGTACATTGAAGTTAAGGTATTGATAAATTAATTAAGTGATCAACTTTAAGTTCTGATCAATTAAATAGAGAAATTTGAATAAGAGAAAACTTGCCAAGTCGCTCTATTGAATAACAAGTAACATACCAAATCATTTTAAGCAATTGAAGAATATTGTGCATGACAGGAGCTAAAACTTAAGAACCTTCGAAAGAACTTGGTTTGCAGTTAGATCTCACTTCTTTTATTAGCGAAACCTTTAACGAACTTGGCATTCTTTCACATTCATGTTTTTGATAGGATAGAAATTATACACACGAAGTAATACGCCAAAAATAGGGAAATTTTATATTCTGTATCAGAAAGAAAAACGCACAGAGAAGCGCACAATTATCGCTCATAAGCAGTAATGAAATTAAATTGCTATGCGTGTTCTGTAGATGAACATTAAATTATATCCAGATCACATACTCAAAGCTAACAAAAATTCCGTTTATATAATTCTACTTTTCAATATCAATTTGAAATGACGACAGAATTGAAATCTAATACTTTTTGTTTTCCTTCTCACTTTTTTCCCTCACAAAATTGATTTTTTTATTTTTTTTTTTTACGATTATGGAATTTATGTCAAGCATGAAAATAAGAGACGATTTTTGGTTTCTAAAAGAAACTGATTCGTAAGAATAGAAATGAAAAAAGAAGTATTTCTTTTTAATTTTTTTTCCGAAAAATATAATTTAAGGGCATTATTGTCTTCATTATTGATTGAAATAAAAGACAACAGATTTCAATTTGAAAATGACATAAAAGAAGATATTTAATAATCCCCATGACTTTAATTTTCATCCAAATTCCCACAAAACAACAGTAATTTAGATGCCGTCATTACAAAAATGTCATCAAAATTGAAATAAAAAATGATTAAAATTTTGAAATTCTAAAACCATTATTCACACCTATGGGCCTTACTAATAATTGTTGTTAACTTCATAGCCAAACATTCATTATTTTAGGAAAAGTAGCTGTGAAACGTAATTATCCGTTTAATCAGTTGTTTCAGAAAGCTATTTCGGAAACTCACTTCAACAGAATTTTCTGTATACATGGAAAATATAGTTAAATTATCATTACGTGCAAATTTGTTCTGTTAAAACTGTTAGTAAAAGTTTTTTTTTTTTTTTTTTTTTTTTTTTTTTTTTAATGATGAAATAAAAAATCTGAAATATTTATACTTAATAGAAATAGTTATGTCAACTGTTGGCAAAGAATAATTAAAATACCATGGACTGCCATATTGCAAGTATGTAAAGATGGCAGTATCTACATTTCAATCGTAGGTGAAGTATGTCGGACATTCTATACTACCCTCGCTGTACTGAAGGTAGTTATGTTTTAAAAAAGAAATTCGTTATTATTTTACTTCATATATGAAGCAAAATAATAATGAAATATAACATATTATAATATGTTGATTGATAGTAGTATTGAAAAAATGTACTTATGATAGTATATGTCTGTGTCAGGCCTGCAAATCTGGGCTTTTTTTTTACTTAAAGCTTATGAATTAATATCTGAAATCTATATAAATATTTTTTTTACTTTATTTAAATCACTGTCTTTCATTATTACCTAAAGCAAAAAAGTAGAAAAAATTCACAATTTGCAAGATAAATTCGGAAATTTTCAATTTTAAAAATTCCTATCTAGCGGCTATCTAACTGTGGCATATGTACTATTATTTCAAAAAGCTTCAGAATTTATTTTTTCCGCAAATTTTTGATAGACTTTTCTTAAAAACTGCATTATTTATGTAACTTTAGATTATAAAAAAAGTTTTTACTATAAATCTTTGATTTAAATTACAATTTATCGATTTATGTGCATTCGCTTCGGTAAAATATTATGGAAAAAAAATATTATTAGTCTCTTCTAGCAATTCTTTTAGAATTACTCCTGTGCAACGATATTTTAAAGTACCTACCCGATTAAACATGTTCTTATATACTATGAATGCATTCAAAAGCAAATAAAAAGAGAGAAAAAAAAAAGAGAATGAATTTGTTTCAAACAACGTTCTTCTGACTTACTCTACCATGTTTACGACAGAAAACTGTTTTCCAAAGAAAATATGTCGTTCTTGCTAGATCGTGATGTGCCATTAAAACTATTAAATATGACGTGCCTGTCAAGAACAATTTAAAGACTTCAAAAGCTTTTCGCAAATTCAAGAAGTTCATGAAATAAACATAAAGTTTTAGTTATTTTTTGGTAAAACTTTTAACGACAATATTTTTGAAACAGTATAAATTTTATCGCATGATTTTATATAGAAGGTAATGAAGGGAATCACAAATAATACAGAAAATATATAATAGCTTGTTAAACGATAGAGTTTTGCAACTTAAATCTGTCAAAAAGGATCTATTTTGTATGCAAACTTAAAAAGTAAGTATGTCAGTATTTGTACGCTTCAAGGACTTTAAGCACTTTTTATCAGAATTTTTGTAAAATAATATTTGTCTTACTTAACCGTAGCTGCCAACTTTTACGCATTTTTACTACCACTAAAATTATACAGAGATTTTCCATTTGTTTAATTATAAGATTTCTACGATTAATTAAGAAAATATTTACTATAAAATTTTTGTGGTAGGAAAAATGCGTAAAAGTTGGCAGTTATGCTTCACTGTTTCAGGGACGTCTTTTGAAGTCTGCAAATTCTTGATTTTAATTTTTAAAATGACGAATGTACCAATATTTTTTTTGTACAATTTCGATTTCGTAATAAAAGCGGGGGGGGGGGGGGGGAAGGCTTTTGATTATTTTCAAATAAATTTGTTCGTAAATTTATTTTAATCGTAAATTTCGTTTGAGCTGAAATGCCTCACCCCTGAAAGAGTTAACGGTTTGAGTACAAAGTAGCAGTACAATAATTTTAATTTAACAGTTGTAATGCGCCATATTACGATACTTGTGTGAAGTCCGAAAGAAGTCTCAAGGAGTAGAGCTGTTGCAAACCACATGTATTCGTTATGAAGTAACGGGTATTCTCTAAAATACAAAGTATCGAATCGTTACTTAGAAATACGCCTCGTTAGTCGTTCCTGTATCAATACGCAACCGAACAAAGTGAAACTAACTTCAAACGGTGCTTACGTTTGTGTAATTCATGAATGCAACCAGGCTGTCGAATGCATTAAAAAGATGCGACATTGTGTTCGGACTCTGACATTACGCGTCGGTTTCAGTTGCTTCCGTATCAGTGTATGCATGCGCATCATAGCGTTTGTATAAGTTACTCTCAAATCTCAATCAATTTCAATTTCATATGGGCTTGTTGATTCTTTTATTTCTTTTATTCTAAAAAAAGTAATAAACACTGGATATACAGGGTGTCTCTAAACAAATGGTATATACGTTAGGGGGTAATAGAACACATCAAGACGAGTAATAGTAAATAGGAAACCAAGGGTCCCAAACGTTTTCCAAAGGAGATAGCCGCCATTAAAGTTTGGGGTCCAAATTTTCAAATACACATAAAAAACGGAAAAATTGGTCGATTGATTTGCGGTTTTCACTAAAATTATTCTTTATGTTGGTATTTTCTTGAAAATAAATTATAAAGATAAATTTCGAAAAATGCCGATAGAGGGCGCTTTAGACTTTGAAGTAATGAAAAATTATTTTTTGCCGTGATTTTTTTGCATCTCATTAAATGGTTTCGTAAGCTTAGACTTAAAACTTAAATTTTGACTTCAAAATTTTAGTACATTGTTGGAAGCGGTTAAGTAGCAGAAACTTAACTGTGTTCAGAGGGTTTAAATTTCAAATGATTATAAAAACGGAAAAATTGGTCGATTGATTTGGGGTTTTCACTAAAACTATTCTTCATGTCGGTATTTTACTGAAAATGAATTATAAAAATAAATTTCAAAAAATGCCGATAGAGGGCGCTTTAAACTTTGGAGTAACGAACAAGTACTTTTTACGTTATTTTTTGCATCTGATTAAATGCTTTCGTAAACTTAGACTTAAAGTTAAATTTTGAGCTCAAAATCTGAATAGTTGGGAGTGGTTCAGTAGCACAAACTGAACTGTGTTCAGAGGGTTCAAATTTCAAATGATAATAAAAAACGGAAAAATTGGTCGATTCATTTGCGGTTTAAAAGAAAACTATTCTTTAAGTCAGTATCTTCTTAAAAATGAATTTTAAAGATAAATTTCAAAAAATTACGGTAGAGGGCGCCTTAAACTTCAGAGTAACCAACAATAAACTTTAACCGTTATTTTTTGTATCTAAATAATGCTTTTCAAAACTTGTTAAATGTTTTCGAAATCTTAGATTTAAACTTAAATTTTGAATTCAAATTCTGAATCGTTGGGAGGGGTTAAGAAGCGCAGACTGAAGTGTGTTAAGGAGTTGAAATTTAACCCACTTCACCTCCAACACAGGTCACTTTTGCGCTACTTAAACACTCGCAACGACTCAGAATTTGATCTCAAAATTTAAATCTAAGTATTTGAAAGCATTTAATGAGATTTAAAAAAATAACGGTTAAAAATAGTGTTACGCTACTCCAATGTCTAAGGCGCTCTCTATCGGCATTTTTTGAAATTTATCTTTAAAATTTACTTTCAAGAAAACACTGATTTAAAGAGTAGTTTTAGCAAAAACCGCAAACGAATCAACTAATTTTTCTATTTTGTTTTTTTTTATAGTTTTCCGTTTCGTTTAAAATTTAAACCCTCTGAACACAGTTCAGTTTGTGCTACTTAACCACTCCCAACTATTCAGATTTTGAGCTCAAAATTTAAGTTTAAATCTAAGCCTACGAAACCATTTAATGAGATGCAAAAAATAGTATTAGGATGGATTATTTCGTTAATCCAAAGACTAAATCGCCCTCTATCGGCATTTTTTGAAATTTATCTTTATAATTTATTTTCAATAAAATACCGGCATAAAGAATAGTTTTAGTGAAAACCGCAAATCAATCGACCAGTTTTTCCGTTTTTTATAATCATTTGAAATTTAAACCCTCTGAACACAGTTAAGTTTGTGCTACTTAACCGCTTCCAACTATTCAGATTTTGAGCTCAAAATTTAAGTTTAAGCCTAAGCTTACGAAACCATTTAATGAGATGCAAAAAATCACGGCAAAAAATAGTTTTTCATTACTTCAAAGTCTAAAGCGCCCTCTATCGGTATTTTTCGAAATTTATCTTTATAATTTATTTTCAAGAAAATGCCAACATAAAGAATAAAATTAGTGAAAACCGCAAATCAATCGACTAATTTTTCCGTTTTTTATGTGTATTTGAAATTTTGGACCCCAAACTTTAATGGCGGCTATCTCCTTTGGAAAACGTTTGGGATCCTTGGTTTCCTATTTACTATTACTCGTCTTGATGTGTTCTATCATCCCCTAGCGTATATACCATTTGTTTAGGGACACCTTGTATTTTTCTAAAGTATGAAATGTTAAAGCAAAATCTGATTCATATTTCTATTAAGCGAAGTATTTAGTTAAAGAAATTTCAACAATGAACATGAAAAATAAAATATTTGTAAACCATTTCAGAGCTTGCGTATTTAGCAAAAAAGTATTTATCAGTGATGTATATTAGTACCATCTGCAAGATTTTTTTCAAAATCAGGTTATTATCTGAAAGACTTCCAGAGCAAAGACTTGGGTGAGCCGAAAGTTTCCAGATCACGATTTTTTTGTCGATTTTTCCCACGTCTATGTTTAGCATGGTACACTTAAAATCATCCTATCTGGGCTATGTCAAAACATAAAAGAATCTATGAATGATATGGCAAAAAAAGCTTGTATATAGCGGATTTTTTTTTCGATTCTTTTCGATTTCGTTTTCATGATTTTAATGAATCAATAATTGATGAAGCAAATTACGCAGTTCCATATTATATATTTTATGATTACATATTCTAACCCTTGGCTCTCCATTGTCTCCGCTGCGGAGACATCATCTTTCCTTCCAAAATTTGTTTTTGGCACCTATAATAAAGGAAAATAAAATTTTCCTTATTTAATCAGAGAGTTTTTGAAATTGTCAAGGAAAGTTCAAAGAACTTAGAAATAATAATGCGATTAACGTAAACTTTGTTTGATAAGATTATAAAGTCTTAAATGAAACACATTTAGTTTATGTTCTGAAAAATTTCAAGCGATTAAGTATTTACGTGTTTGTTTTCAGTGCATTATTTTTCTTATGAAAATATGTTTGTACATGTGTTTATGTTATACATTTGAAAAAGATATTTTTATAATAAAGACGAAGTTTTAAGTTGTTTGTAAAAATGTTTTTATGTTAAAGTTTATTTATTTCTTTATTTTTTGTTGCTTGTATTTTATTGTAATTTATATATTTTTAGGGGTATGTTTTTATATTTCATTTTTGTAAAAAAATTATTTTTAAATATAAATCAAAAATTTAAAAAATAATAATTGGATTGAAGTACAAGGTTTTTTGATAGAATGATCACGTAAGAAATTAAATATACTTTTAAAAAGGTATTTTTAAATTATAATAGAAATTAAATTTTTAAAAAACATAATTACTTCTTGTGTAAAATTAGAAAAAAATAAATTTGCTAATAAAAATATTTTGTTTGTGTAATTATATTTCATAGTTTTATTGTAAAAAAATATTAAAAATTGTAAAAATAAATTCTACAATTTAGGCATATTATATACAATTATGCATCGTGATTTAATTTCGTTTGAAAATTAATTTTTTCCTTAAAATTTAGGAACTTAATTAAATATAAGTTTTACATACAGATGGCAGCACATATCGGAATCCTCCAAAGGTCGTACATAATATAATGAGATTTTCTGCAGCAGATTTTGTAGTAAACGCCATGATTGTTATTACCGGTTTTTGAACAGTAATGAAAGTAACGCGTAGCGAATACTTTCTAACGAGTATTGAGTTCTAAAGTAAAGATACGATACGAGTATTCATTTTGTCGTTACTTTAATAGCACTTTTAAGGAATATCATAAATATCGAAATCTATCCATCAACAGTCAGAACCCTGGTAGCAAGCACTCATCACATACTGCCCGGCCTTTCATCGATTCCTCCAAATGTGCTCGCCAAATAACACGGGTATGTCATTGCGAGCAATATCTAAGAACCAGTTTTCGATTAGTGTTCAGGTTTCTCCATAAAAATTTGTTGATCGCATATTCACGTGGTTATATAATGGCCCAATATCAAATAACGGTGAAATTTCGGGATAATCGCAGCGTTTTCTCCAAGCGCAAATCTGATTGGTTGAAACAGGAAGCAGCCGAAAACCCCGGATGAAGTTGTTTGTTGACGGTCGGCTCGGCGGGAAGTAGAAAGCGCCCGCCGCCATTATTTCTACTGCGTTCGTGTGTTTTTTCAGGATTGTTTTCGGGAATGTAGTCAGGTAAGTACCTATTTCATTCTTTTCAATTTTGCTACTTTGTTTAATGTATTCATTACATGTATTCGCTGCTTTGTTTAATGTATTCATGTTAAAACAACCTAAAAATTAGTTTTCATTATTGTTTTATGTTTGACCGTTAGCAGAAAATTTGCCGAATACCAAAGCTTCGATCAAAATGTATGCCGAGTATCCGTCTTTCGGCTATCGAATATTTAAAATGAACACTAAAATCATGTCATAATACAGTATTTTTTGAAAAAGCACTGCAACACATACGAGTTAGAAACTTAAAAAAAAAAAAAAAAAATTATAAGTGCAGTGCTTATACTGGAATGGTGGATAATAATGCTTTTTTTTTCTCCTGCCAAGGCCGGTAGTAGAAACAGTGCAGCGCCGAAACTGATACTGCAGATTAAAAATAAAATTTGTGTTCAAAAATGTTAAATGTTTATCTCTTTTAAATAAAGTTTATTTGGTTGGAAATTTTTGCAAATGTTTATGAACTTGTTTAATGTTTTTCTGTGATTTGCGATTTTTTACATTCAAAAGGGGAATTCGGTTTTAATATCTTAGTAAATATTTATTATCCTCTTTTAAATAATGTTTAGAACAAAAACAAATCCTTGGTTAAGCAAAGTGACTAGCATTTTTCAAGAAAGTCACAATATTAAGGAATGGTTTGCCCCCAAAACAGCAGATAAACTGGTAAAAATGAGTTCATATTTTCTAATCGTGGATTAATATATATATATATTTAACATTCATTATTAAGTTATTTTATAGATTAATAAAATAAGTTTTGTTGAGCAATCATAAATTGATATCTTTGTAAAAGTTAGTGAATAAAATAGTTCACATTTTAATAAGTACAATAATTAATATATGTATATATATTTTTTTTCATTAGTTTTTCTTTTATTTATTAATTGTCTGTTTTAAGCATATCATTCGATACAACATTTCTTGACTGAGTTTTAATAATGCTTGTAAATTAATGTTTATCTTTTAGTGGTGTTGCTTAGTGGCACTCCACTCGCATATAACTTTTCATTTTTGCTGATAGCGGAAAGGAAATATAGATCTTAGGAAGGGCGCAGCATTTTTTTTACGGAAAACTTTTAAGAAATTATTAGAGTTTGCAGACAGTTTTATATTATATCTAAGTCTGCCTACCAGTAGTATTTATACTATTTTATTTTCTGAAATGGGGCAGATTACAACTAGTTAATGCTTAAAAACTATTCTTTTTATTTACACTGCCAATGCTAAATTTTGATTACAAATTAAATAGTAATGTTATACATTTGTATATGATCATTTTATCACTGAAACATATTAAAATAACATCAAATGAACATTGGTCATCATGTAATTTAACAACTAGCAATGCATTACTTATTGTTTTTTTTATTATAATTAATTTAAATGATGTTATTAAACTAATTATTTGGAATAGTCGGCCAAAGCCAAAAGTTTGGTTTATTTGTCGAATATCGAATCAACTATCCACTATCAATCCCTAATTTATGTACAGCAACTTATGAAAAGTAATAGTTTCAAGTATTTGATTGCAGGGACTTGTGAATAGAAAATTGAACCTGGGGCAAAGTCTCAATTTGGCACATCAGTCCCGAATTTTTCTTGTCAGAGGCTAAAAATAATGTTGTGGTAGTATAAATTTCTGTGCCCTGAGTGATCATTCCCTTTCGCACAGCGCTGGTTGACTGCCAGTTTTGATCTAAATCGAAAGAAAATTATTCTATATTTTTAGATGCAATATATTTGTTTTTAATTTATATTAAGTCTGAAAATAATTATAATCAGTTGTGAGTATTTGACTATTTTGATATTAAAGAACCCTTCCAAAAAATTATTTTAGAATAAAAATTGTGTGTTATTTTATGTAATTTTTTTGGATTTAAATAAACACTCCCACTCTTTTTTCTCCATGTTTTTCTTTTTAAAAATCCCAATCGCTGTGATTTTAATTAAAAGATAAGGTCAAAAAATGCTTATTAAAAAAAAAAAAAAAATTCTGACTGTAAATGGCATTAGTGCATCTTAGTTGTGAGAATGATTGACACAAAATTTTTTTTTTTTTTTTTTTTTTTTTTTGCTTGTTTTAAAATTAAAACGTTACTTAATATTTTATGCATGTTACTTTATATGTTCTGGTTGCTATATGTCTCTCTAAAATTAAAAAAATTTAAAAAAGGCTATTTATCTGTTTTTATATATACAAACATAAGTAATTAAAAAAACATATATATACATATGGTATTTTTATGTTAGCTGTGCACAAATCTGGACAATAGTATTTTTCTCATTGTTAGCAGCTTTTATTTTCCTTGAATATAAATTAAAAAATTGGAATGAAATGTTTGGGATTTTGATATTTGAATGAAGTTAGTGATGGACGATGTTAACAGGGGCTTGGAAAGGGAAAATCCTGTCCAGGGGAAAGCTAGGATTTGGTGCCGCCCCCCCCCCTTTCCAACTTTTTTCTAACAGGACAAAAATGATGTTGGTAAATATAAATTTGGTGCCCCCTAAATTTCTTCGCGGGGGGTGACTGCCCTTTTCGCGTGTCTCTGAATGTTAATATATAATTAAATCCCTTGCGTTTTTTATGCGATCAACTATCAAAATTCGCATTTTTTCCGCGACCCTGTGATGAAATTCGAGCTTCTTCAGTGATCATTTGACGAAATTTGCGTTTTTTCACGATACTTTGACAAAATTAGCGCTTTTTCAGCAATCTTATGTCGAAATTCACGCTTTTTCAGCAATCCTATGTTGAAATTTGCTCTTTTTCCACGATACTGCTGTATTAATTTTTACTAACTTTTGGAATTGCTATTTTTCAGTAGTGACCACTCCCCCCCCCCCCCCCCCTTAAACAGAATATCAATTGTAAAATATATTCTACTGTACATTCAATAGATAGTGAGTTTAGCATAGCGGAATAAGTTCTTATTGCCCTTATCTACAATTTAAAGAAAGAAAACACTGGAACATTTCTGAAAATTCAATATTGAAAGAATTTTAAAATGATCTTAAAAGAATCAAGATTTCCAAAAGATAGTGAGTTGAGTATAGCAGAATGAGTTTTTAATGCCCTTATCTAGAATTTAGAGGAAAAAAACATAGGATCTTTTCTGGAAATTATATGTTGAAAGAATTTAAAAGTGATATTAAAAAAAATCAAGATTTTTTTTTAACAGTAAAAAAAAAAAAATAGGAAATATTAAATATTTAAAAAGACCCCCCCCACCCCTGCCAAAATGTACTTTTTCTCAAATTCCTCTCCCCCCCCCCACAAAACTAAATTGTATGACGCATCTTGCGTCACCAAACCCCTCTCTGGGCACCCCTGCTATCTTTCAGCATATCTGAGTGAATCAAAATATAAATTCAAGTATCGATTGTAGGCTTTGGGAATTGATTCTTATTGTGATCGATTGTGTTTTATACAATCTCAATTATAATTGATTTTCAAAATTTAAAGAATCGCCCTTCACTAGTGCAAAGTAGTTTCGATAGGACTGCAAGTTTTGTGCCCTGCAAAATTAATCTATAGTCAACACTTTTTTATGTTTACAAAAATCCTTATCCTTAAAAAAATAATAAATTCCATTTTAAAATTTTTGTCTTTTATCATTGCATCCAAGAAATTCAAAAATTATGATTGTGTCTGTCAGAAGTTTCATAAAATGCAATAATTTTTACATTTTTTTAAACCTTAGGTTGTTTTTAATGTCAGTATGATTCTGCTCTCTGAAGATGCAAACTGTGTTTACTTGCAGCAAGATTTTTAAGACAGATCTTTTTAACGGTAACTATAATCATGTTTAGTGTTTATGCTACTGAAGAAGCTACTTTTTGCAGTAGATTCTGCTTAATGTGATCATGGGTAATATCAGCCAATTAGTGTTAACACTATTTCAATTTTTGTGTATATAGGTTTCATAAAAAAAATCGTAATTTTTGTCAATTTACTGTAAGAAAATAAAAATTTCTCTAGTCATTTAAAAATTCAAATTTTGTTGATTAGGCACAGGAAAAACATGAATTTTGCTGATAGAATGCGTAAAAGTGGCGAATTTTGTGAATGAGCTGTGGAAAGTCACAAAAATTTCGCTGTTGGGAAATGAGAAAAGTCATAAATTTTGCTGTTGAATTGCAGAAAAAAAATTGAATTTCGAAGATCAGGTGCAGAAAAATTTGTAAGTTTTGTCTATCAAGCATGGAAAAATCTAACTTTATCAATTAGTGAACGTGAAAAATTGTACAGTTTGATGATCGCACAAGAACAGATCTTTGGTGATGATGTGTAAAAAAAATTGCAAAATTTCTTCATCGGCTAAGAAAAGTTGAATGATTTGTGTGTTTATTGCTCAAAAGAGAAAAAAAAAAGTTAATGTTGTGCTCGGGGGGAAAATATCGTCAATTAGAAAAGGAAAAATCACGAGTTTTGTAGATCGGATATGAAAAAATAGCAAATTTTGGCGATCAGTGCATGTAAAATTTGCAAATTTTGGCAATGTGGTATGATAAAGTTAAAAATTTCATTCATCAGCTGCATACAATTCATCAGACATTTAAGAATCGCAAATTTAATTAATCAGGCGCAGAAAAAATCTGAATTTCTCCATTTAAATATTGAAAGAGTACAAATTTCATTGATCGGGCATGGTAAAATCCCAAGGTTTATTGATCAGGCTCCAAAAAATAGCGGGTTTCCTTGGTTAAATGCAGAAAAGTGACAAATTTTGGCGATTGACTTCATAAAAATCTGGGGTTTTGGTGATCCATTTCATAAAAATCTGAGATTTTGGTGATCCACTTCATAAAAATCTGAAATTTTGTCGATAAACTTCATAAAAATCTCGAGCTTTGTCGATTGTCTTCATAAAAATCTTGAATCTTGTCGTAGAACTTAGTAAAAAATCTCGAATTTTATCGATTGGCTTCGTAAAAATCTCGAATTTTGTCATACGACTTTGTTAAAATCTTGAATTTTGTTATATGACTTTGTTAAAATCTCGAATTTTGTCATATGACTTTGTTAAAACCTCAAATTTTGTCGTACGACTTTGTTAAAATCTTGAATTTTGTTGTACGACTTTAAAATCTCGAATTTTATAGATTGGCTTTGTAAAAATCTCAAATTTGCTTGATCGGCTTCATAAATATCTTAATTTTCTCGATTGGGTCTGAAAAAATTTCAAATTTTGTCGATTGGCTTTGTATAAATCTTGATTTTTCTTGATCAGCTTCATAAATATCTCTAAATTTTCTCGATTAGGTCTAACAAAATAACATATTTTGTCGATTAAGCACAAGAAATTGCAAATTTTGTCGCAATGAATATGCCTCAAAGGAAAAAATGGAGGTTGCATCAGAGTTAGTTCAAAATTGGAAATATCGTGAATTTTGTCGATCACGCTTTGAACACTCGCAAATTAGGAGCAGAAAAACCATTCATTTCCTTGATCATGTGTGGGAAAATTGTGAGCTTTGTTGATCGACTTAGTAAACATCAGAAAATTCTGTTGATTGGCTGCAGAAAAACTGTGAATTTCCATTATCACTTCATAAAAAATCGCAAAATTTTTCGATCGGTTCGTATAAAGTGCAAATTTGATTGACCATGGAAAAATTGCAAATTTCATTGATGAAGTATGTATGAAAAAATTTTGTTGATCGGCTCTTTTTCTCTCCTACATTCATGAAGTTCACTTTTTTGGTACTACTGTTATCCCATCGACCAAATTATACAAATTGCCAAACTAATAGCCAAATTATACATATTGACATAATTTTTATTTTAAATAACAAAAAAAAATAATAATAATTAGTAGAATATTAATAAAAAGTCGAAATAAAAATCAGTTAATGACATTTTACACACATGAATCTTATTTAACGTCATTGAATGTGACATTCACGATCCTCCATTATTGGCATTTAATCTTATAGTTTGGTGATGGTTTTTTTGGTCGATGGGATAACCTAGTAGCAGGGATGCAGAAAATGTTTTTACTCCCAACATTTCCCCCAATCCATATGGAAATTTCCCTAATATTTAACGATATGTTACAGGCTTACATACATTCTGTATTATCGTAGGAATAGATTTGTTTTCCAAAATTTCTGAACTTAGCATGAGTATATACGGTACATATTCTGAGATTGATTTTGTGAAAGTCTCCATTCGGATCTTTTTATTTGTAATGAAATTTTGTTTAATATCGGCGAATTGTGTAATTCCTTGCTAAAATCAAAATCAATTGTATATTTTTTCTGCAAAATTTCCCCTGATGGGTAAAATTTCCCCCGATCCTAGATCGCCGGATCGAACACATTCTGCACCCCTGCCTAGTAGTACCTTTTTTTTTTTTCAGCACTATTTACTAATGTTTGTTTTTTTAGCGCTTTAAAACAAAATTTACATTCCTGTATAAAGTCAAGAAATATTATTGCATCTTGAAAATAATTCTTGCTATATCTACTTTATATATACAAATATAAAAAGTGTTGATATATCCTTACCAACTGAATTGGATATTTTGTCAGGGTAAGCAAATCTAAATAAATCCCTCCCCTCCCCCGTTTTTGAAACTGTATTTTTTTTATCTGATTGTAGGTCACATCTTCCTTAAAAGAGATCTCTCTCCATGTTATTGGTTTGGTCCTCGACCATCCAGACACATCCATCCTGCTTGTAAGTAACCCCTCTCTTGAAAAGGTTGTGCACCCATAACTTAAAGCATTAGGATGAATACTTTGTTTAATATTGCTGAACATATTGAAATGATGAAATTGGAAGTTGCAAACTAACAAATTATAACATATCTACAAGCAACTTATATATTTTTTTAAAGCGTAATGGGAACTTTAATATCTGTCCCTTTACTACATGAAAAAATATTTCTTTCAATGATATTTTTAATTAGACCTAAAAAGAAAATAATTGTATATGACAGATTAGATATAAACATGTTGTATGTATAACAAAAATAGGTACTTATGTATTAACGTCACTGCGGCAGAAGTTGCTCTAATGCACCAATAAAAAGCAATTTTGTTGTTCGTGCCTTTTAGTCTCTCTCCCTCCCTCTCTCTCTTTATCCCCCCCTCCCCACCCACCCCTCTCTCTCTCTCTCTCTCACACACACACTCACTCACTAACAAAAACACTCACTCACTTAAACACCATTTTTTAGTTCTTTAGATCTTTTTTGTTTTGTTTTTTGACACCATCTTTTTGTACGAGTGCAAACAGCAAGATTGCTCTTTATTGGCCCAACTTGTGCCGTGGTGGCGTTAATATGTAATTATCCAAAAATATTCAACGTATATTGCACTATTTTTTTTTTAAAAGTAAAATCTGCTTAAAAGTTAAGTGTAATCGAAGTGATTTTTTTTAAAGCATGTTACTATTTCTTATAAATAATGAAAAATGTAAAATTAGACTAAACTATTAATAATATAATGTAGAATGGTATATGTTCCATAAGTTGGGAAACTATTATATCTAGAACTAAATTCATTAATATACAAAAATATAAAGTATGCAAAAGTAAATTTACTTTTGATTCTTGAAATAAAACAGTTCCATTTCCGCACACTCTCTCCTATTTGTTTGTTTATATGTCAAACATAAAATTATAGCCAGATAAGAGACAGCCAGTTGTTAGTAAGATACTATTGTTATCTTTGAATCAATTAAATGAATACTAAGAAAAAAAAAAGTTTTTTTTTTTTTTTTTTTTTTTTTTTTAATTGATATTTTGATTTTGAAATATTTTAAATTTTATAACACTAAAATTATTAAAATTTGGCTTTTTTAGGCTTGCATGAATAAATTTATACTAAATTGTAGATTATTGTTGTTTGGCTAAGGAACATGGGACCTGAAAGCAGATAATGTGAAATATTAGTCTGTCTGATTGAAAATAAAACAAAATAGTAAAATTTTCTCTTGTATTTGTCTTCAATAAGACTCAAATCAAGAGGTCTGCATGACATAATGTAAGAATTTTTGTGTAAACAAACCTATTACGAATTTTACAGAAACTCATTAAAATTGACTTTTTTTAACGAAAGGGGGGGAGGGTGGATGAGAAACAAATTTATTTTTAGGAAAAGAGTGTCATTTTTTCCAATTTTTATTATCTAACTTCATAGCGGCTCATAGAGTATATTATTACATATGTAAAAGAAGGATAGCCCCACAAACTTTTTGATATTTTCAGAAACAAATAAACATAATTGGTTGATTCATTTAAACTATTTTACACATTATGCTGTAAATGTTGTATATTCAACTGATAATATCTTCATCACTTTTAATAATAGTTGTTTAATAAAAATATCTGTTGTACTATAAATTATAAATAATAATGAGATACATTCAGTTATTTTATTCTTACTATGGGGGGGGGGGGACCTATGTTTAATCTTAAAGAATTTTGAATAGTTTGTTGCTTTTAAAGAAAATAGGGGATCTCTTGAAATCATACAATCATCTTTTTTTTTTTTTTTCTCTCATATGAATAAACTGTTTTTTGTTGTTTGAAGTAAGGTTTTGGGTGAAATCTGTAGGGGTGTACTTGATAAAAGTTAGAGGTTTCAATTTGGAGATATATCTCCAAAATTGGTTGTTGTTAAATGGTTAATAATACTGAAATTGTTTGCATAAGCAAAATGTATTTATATAAAACTTTTTTTGTGTGTGTGTGTGCATGTGTAAATTTAGGGGTTATTAGTTGAAAGTTTAATATTTGTTAATTATAACTTGAATATCGAAAAAAATACACTTAAGAGGTCTGCCCAGACCAAAATTTTCAGGCCGGTCCTGCAGAAATTCTATCTTGGCTTAAATTTTTTACAATTTTGCTGTTTTGCGCACCCCAAAAAACCTAAGGAAAAAAAAAAGTAGTAAGCTGGGGCGAAAATCATAAATTAACCTTCAGTTTCTGTTTTTGAATAATTATTTAACCATCTCAAAAGATATTTTTTTCTTTTTTAAAAATTTTAAAATGAATATTTGTTTTTAGAATGCCTCCATATTTCTACCATTGAAATAAAATACTTTAATGTAACAGTGCTTAATGAAGCTAACTGAAATTAACCATAGTTTTATATGTATATAAATAATGCATGATTGTGCATAAAAATTTAATCTACTTTTTCTCTTTATCTAGCTCTATGAATGGCTTTTTACATCGGACAGCGTTCATTAGATCACCTATCTTTGCCAGTTCAGAAAATGGAATTGGTATGGGAATGGTAAATGGAAATGTAGCAGTTTATCTACACTTTTTGAAGAAAAAGGTGGCATTCGTCCTGTTTGATAAGTTGGCCAGAGAAAGTTACTTCATTGTATAACCATGAGTCTGGCTAGTCATCAAAGAATCAATTGCAAATTTTTTGTGGAATTACAAAAACTCCATGTATTTTTTTTCCTTTGAAGCATTATTTATAAAAATAAACAGTGTAATTGATGCACTTCTATATTTAAACTTACCTTGATATATATATTTTTTAATGTATATTTTATGTTTTGTGTTATTTAAAAATAAATTTTAAATTTATGTGAAATGAGTTAATTCAAGTTTGATTTTGAAATTATTAGCTGTATTTTATTCTTATGCTTGAATATTCAGAAAATACTTTATTTCTATTTTTTTTTTATTGGATGTGAATGTACAAAGCAACACTTTAATGATTTTGTGACAAATTTCTTCGGAAAATTACTTCTCTTCGTAAAATAATAGTGAGGGCTAGAGGGAAAAGTAGTAACAATAAAAAAAAGACTTTTTTCTGGCATTGTTAAACATTAATAAAATTTTCAAATAAATTTAGAAAATAAATTAATAGAACAGAATTTAAGTGCATTTTGTGTATTCTAACTTCATCTGTAAATAAGTTTTACACCAGATAGTTTTATTTTAAATATTGCCTAATTTGTAGAAAATAGAAATATGATAAATTTTAAACAGCACTTCAGGATTAGAAACAATAACATAAAATGGTTAACAACGTGATATTTTATATAAGCATAGAGGTCTGAAACTGAGTGAGAGGGGGGGGGGGGGAGTATTTTATCAGTCATGTAGTCTAATATCTAAACAGAAATTAAAAGGAGATTGGTGTTGAGATGAATTTGAGAGAGATGTTGCTATTAAAGATGAAAATTATATTCAATCCTTATTAACATTTACAGAATTAACCTTATATACTTTTAATATAAATTGTTCTGACAATGCCTGTCAAAATTAATACAAAGATTTTGTTACTAAAAATATGAACTATTAATAACATCAGCAAAACCTTGTGATATATGTAAATGAGGTTTGACTGTATAACTACTACAGCAGTAATTTTGTTTTAGTCATAAAAATAACTTATGGATTAAGCAAAATCAATCAAAATTTTAAATAACATGAGCATTAAAGCCTTTGCTTATTCCATTTTGTGTGGATTTGTTAAATCTAGATGACAAAAATACCTTTTCCTATACTTCCAGTGAATAATTTTAGTGTTGAGTGTTCAATGTAACGACTTCACCATTAAATTAATGTAGTTTCCTTGAGTCATCCATCATAAATAAAAACTTTTTCACTAATGTAATAAATAAACATTGTTAAAGAAGTGGAATTTTAACATTTCATGTAATTCAAATGTTTGCTGAGCAAAATTAACAAAAAATGATCTAACACAAATCTGTGCAATGTTTTTTTGTTTCAAGGAAAAGAAAAAAAAAAAAAAAAAAAAAAGCATGAATTGAATTTAATGTTACAGGTGTTGAAATATACAAGAAAGCTTAATTCTGGATGAGAATATTATGAAACTATAATGGTGATAAAAACTTGTTTTGTGATATGAATTTACAATGAGTATTAGTTTAAAGAAATTTTACATCACCCACCTTTCCAAAGAATTGGCACAAAAATAAGTCTTTCACTAATTTGAAATGAAGTTGTCAAATTATCCAATATGGAACAGTCTACCTATAATTTGCATACAAAAATTAGTTTTCAATGTGTAATATTACAGTAAACATTTAAGAAAGTAATATGAAATTTGTATTTATTCAGTCATATTTCAAATTATAATAAATAATTAAGAATTAATTATATAGTTTCAAGTAATTTATTTGTGCACTCATTTTATTGCTTATAGTTTTCATAATTTCATACAGAAATGGAAGTTTTATTATGATTTATTTAAAAGTTTAAGTATTTATTGTGTAGTTACACATTAAAAACCTTATTTTGTTCATATTATAAATAGACTGCTTTTTAATATTGCTGTAAAATTTAAACACACACACACACACACACAAAAAAAAAGGCCTTTCTTTTAGATTTGTATCACCTTCATTTTCATGCTTTTTTGGGGGAGAGTGGGGGGGAGGCTGCACACCAATGAGACATGCGTCTAAAACAGGAGACAAATTGCAGTGTTCAAACTGGTTAATTCCAGAGAAATTGTCTCTTGACCAGTGTTTTTTTTGTCACTTGTCGCCTCTGTCTATCAATCTTAAATAATATTAAAGAAATGAAGATTTCAGCAAAGGAGAGGGGGGGGGGGTCGCTTATAGAAGTTTTTGCAATCAGTACAATCTTGAAGTATCAGCTTGACATAAGTTTTCTTTATACATCTGGATAATACTAATAGCAAAGAAATTAATTATAGACATGAAATTTGTGAATATTAAATGAAATGGATTTGAATTAAAAATGTGGCTTGCAAAGCTAATTGCAACCTAATTAATAAATTTGTTGTAGAAGTATAATCTATTATTAAGATGTGTTTCTTCAAGAGTTTTATTTTTTTACACATATGATGAAATATTTAATAAAGTGATGAGCATGCACACACTTGCCACATACAGAAAGAAATAAAAAATGCTTTGAACCAGAAATTATATTTAATTAAATAAAATAGATTCCAAATTACTACCTCATGGAGGCAAAACACATTTAAATTTTTTAGATTAAAGTACTATATATAGAAAAAGTAAGTTGTTGGCAAATATGGGTACACCTTTGGGACAGTTCATGTGATAAATGGTCTTTATTTTAAATGAGGAGGATGTGAGGTTCTTTGCGTACATCTCTTGTCAAAGGTCTGTGTACAGACCAAAATTCTACATAGAAAATGTGAATTCCCCCCCCCCTCTTAAAAAATGTACTGTGGTAAATTATGAGTGTTTATACAATAGTGTAACTTACTCGATTATTCATCTGTGCATTGGTAGAAAAAAAGTGCTTATGCTTTAATTCATTTTTCATCTGTTTGCACCAAACACTTTACAATACTCGTTATAACTACTTTTTTGTTCAATAATTAAAAGAAAGTTTAAAAATTTGCATTTTTTTTTTTTTTTTTTTTTTTTTTTTTGAAATGTTACAAGTGGGCATAGTCCTTTCTCTACCTAGGTACATACACATACATTTATCACTTTAAGGTAGAATTGAGCTATGGACATTTTGTAATGAAAAATTTCAAAAAGGCAAAAACTTAAAGCAAAACATGCAATAAATAACAATTAATAAAATTCTTTTAAATTTTTTCTATGAAACACAATCTACAATAAAAATAGTAATTGTTAATTGAATATTAAAATATTTAAAACAAATTTTATTTATTTTTTAGAAAGGGGGAGGGAGCTTAGTTAAGTTCCATATTTTCTTGCTTTATTTCTGAAAAAAATACCATTCCTTCATTTAAACAATTCAATTAAATTCTATTTATCCTCTTTCTTGAGCCTTTTATTTTAAATCGATTAAATTTCCTTGATTTCAACAAACTGATGTACATAGTAGTAATAATAAACAAAATCAAATGCATCTATTTCAATGTATTTGATATAAATATATATATACACATTAGGTAAATCAGTTTGTCGAAAGCAAGAAAATTTAATAGATTTAAGAGCAAGAATCTGAGAGAGTGACACACCCGTGATTCATGACATCTCAGATTTTCTCCAAAAAATTACCAGTTGTTACTTATCTTGTTAAAAGACCAAATCCAGAATTTTTTGCTCAAAAGTTGAGTTGTTCATTTTTTATGGCTCCCCAAAGGTCATCATGTCGTGAAAAAAAATAAGCGTTTTTTTAAGACATGGATATTGCTATGACTCACAGCTCTTTGCGCATACAACTTGCCACGAAATTCTTTTTATATCTGGTATGTAAGAGGGTTGAACTTTATATAATAGATAAAAAACCCGTGGCAAGTTTTTGCCGCAAGGTCACAGAAGGCCACAAAAAGATTCATTTTTGCTGTTTTTTTCCATTTTTAAGACCCTATAACAGCTTGCGCGTTCCAACTGCCATGAAAAAATTGAAAGCCATGCATTAGCACTTTTTAAAAATGCATATATAATTGAGGCAAGTTGTATGCGCTTTTAGCTACAGAGTGCCAAAGTCTGAAAAATGTCATTTTTGACCCATATTCAAACTGTCATAATTCCTTGCGGCAACAACATTTTGAAATAATTCTTTTGCCATTGTTTTATTCTATTATTGCCCTTTTCAAAAAGTAAACTCCATTGAGGCAAGTTGCTTTAAAAAAATTTAATGTTTTTTTTTAAATATGGCCTTTTTCAATAGTCAGAGCTATTTTATTATTTGAAATAACTGGACTGGATAACAATATTTTATACATTTGTTTGTCTATACAAATTGATGTTCTAATATATTGTGAGATATATATGATGCTAATGGCATTTATTTAATTTTAACCCTTTCGAGTCCGATTTTTTTTTTCAATTTTTGAAAAAATTACTTTTACTTTAATAATATTGATACTAGCTATCCTAATAGATTAATTAGAGTTTAACGTATATTTCATTGTCTGAAACGTAACAAATGTTGTTGTTTTTTGCACTATTAAATTCATATTCATGCAACAATAGGCTAAGGAAGAATTTTTGGAGAGGGTTTAAAAATATTATATTGCAACAAGTTAGTGACATTACAACTTTCTAACATTTTTAGCGCTTTATTACACATAATTCTTTCAGAAAAGTAACTTTTATTTTAAATTAAGAGTGAAATACATTTAAAATAAAATAATCGCATACAATACTAAAAAAATTAAGCAAATATTTATTATTACTAAATGACTTAACATTTATAAAGTCATATAATAAGTGCACAGATAACATACTAACATTGCTACATGTAATTAGTAACAAAAGTATTTCCTAAAAATAATAATACTCAAAAGACAGGTATTATTAATAGTACACCAGCCCTGAAAGCGTTAAAACGAAAATATTTGACATTTACAAATTACAACTTATAATTAAAATGTAAATATAAATACAATCAGCCAACACTGCTACAATTTTTACAAAGTTTTATCATTACGAGAAAAGAAAATCGAAGATATAACCATTTCTTTTAAGATATTTCAATATGTCTTTTAACCCTTATGGGATTTTTTTTTTCACTTATGGGAAAAATATATTTTCTTTAACATTAATAGCTATCCAAGTATACTAACTGAAATACATGAATAGATTACTATAACTGTTAAAAGGTATCTTCAGATATGATACATGAAAGTTATATTCAAAAATATAATATATTTTTGATTTTCTTTTCTCGTACTGATAAATCAATGTAAAAATATTAACAGTGTTGGCTGATTGTATTTATATTTGCATTTTAATCACAAGTTGTAATTTGTAAATGTCAAATATTTTCATTTTAACGCTTTCAGGGCTGGTGTACTATTAATAATACCTGTCTTTTGAGTATTATTATTTTTAGGAAATACTTTTGCTACTAATTACATGTAGCAGTGTTAGTATGTATCTGTGCACTTATTATATGACTTCATTAATGTTAAGACATTTAGTAATAATAAATATTTGCTTAATTTTTTTAGTATTGTATGCGATTATTTTATTTTAAATGTATTTCCCTCTTAATTTAAAATAAAAGTTACTTTTCTGAAAGAATTATGTGTAATAAAGCGCTAAAAATATATAGAGTTGTAATGTCACTAACTTGTTGCAATATAATATTTTTAAACCCTCTTCAAAAATTCTTCCTTAGCCTATTGTTGCATGAATATGAATTTAATAGTGCAAAAAACAACAACATTTTTTTATGTTTCAGACAATGAAATATTCGTTAAACTCTAATTAATCTATTAGGATAGCTAGTATCAATATTATTAAAGTAAAAGTAATTTTTTCTAAAATTGAAAAAAAAATCGGACTCGAAAGGGTTAAAATTAAATAAATGCCATTAGCATCATATATATCTCACAATATATTAGAACATCAATTTATATAGACAAACAAATGCATAAAATATTGTTATCCAGTCCAGTTATTTCAAATAATAAAATAGCTCTGACTATTGAAAAAGGTCATATTTTAAAAAAACATTAAATTTTTTTAAAGCAACTTGCCTCAATGGAGTTTACTTTTTTGAAAAGGGCAATAATAGAATAAAACAATGGCAAAAGAATTATTTCAAAATGTTGTTGCCGCAAGGAATTATGACAGTTTGAATATGGGTCAAAAATGACATTTTTCAGACTTTGGCACTCTGTAGCTAAAAGCGCATACAACTTGCCTCAATTATATATACATTTTTTAAAAGTGCTAATGCATGGCTTTCAATTGCCACCTCTTTTTTCATGGCAGCTGGAACGCGCAATCTGTTATAGGGTCTTAAAAATGGAAAAAAACAGCAAAAATGAATCTTTTTGTGACCTTCTGTGGCCTTGCGGCAAAAACTTGCCACGGGTTTTTCATCTATTATATAAAGTTCAACCCTCTTACATTCCAGATATAAAAAGAATTTCGTGGCAAGTTGTATGCGCAAAGAGCTGTGAGTCATAGCAATATCCATGTCTTAAAAAAAACGCTTATTTTTTTTCACGACATGATGACCTTTGGGGGGCCATAAAAAATGAACAACTCAACTTTGGAGCGAAAAATTCTGGATTTGGTCTTTTAACAAGATAAGTAACAACTGGTAATTTTTTGGAGAAAATCCGAGATGTCATGAATCACCCCATAATGCTAGGTGTGACACTTTCTCAGATTCTTGCTCTTAAAAGATTTCAGGAAAAGAAAAAAAAATTAATTTAATAGGATTTTTTTAAAATTCACATAAAAGAAGTATATTTTTTAGAAATAAACTAAGAAAATGAATAAAGCCCTTTCTGAAAAAGAAATATTTGAAAATTTATGTTTAAATATTTTTTTCTAACTATTGTAGTAAAGCTAATAGAAATAAAAAGTGACCGTATTTAAATTTTTAACTCTCAAAATTTTAATGTGTGTAATCAGAAAATAAATATTGGGAAATCGCTTTCATTTATATACCAATCAACCAACTTACCAATAATTCGTCGCTTTCTCATCAACATTTGCTCGGATACTCATCTAAAAAACATCGTATACACATCATCATGCAATCGTAGTCCTCGGGGTTTCATCAACATTATTTCTAAAATTCATGGTATTTCGGTCATCCACAGATCTAAGGCCAATGACACAATTGCCGATGAAATTCATCCCGATCGTATGAGAATACGATAATCGGCCTCTTATCGTGTCATCGGATTGCGATGAGAGGCCATTCAAGGGCCAGGCGCATTTTGCTACTAGGGAAGTGATGTGGATTGGATCTTGCATGACTTTTTTTAATATTTATTGAAATCACAAAAACCTCTGTAAAATATTTGAACCATACTTCAGGCATTTTTAAATGAGTATATAAACGCGTAAAACATAATATAATAAAAAATACAATTCCGTTAATGTTGCGAATTATTTAAACATACCCCACAATGCGCATAACATAACATAAACTGGTAATATGAAAATAAAACTTGTGTTAAAGTGACTACGAACTATAATTTATAATACATAAAATCGTTGATAAACTCGATTAAATTTGAAAATAAGAAAACAATACTCACAAGCAGAAAGCAGGATTTTATTTTTCTGATTTTAATGTTTCCTGTGACTATATACATACATATAGATATACATCGTTATTATTTCTTACTTATATATTAAACTTTCAAATTTCGATAAATGGACTTTAAAGAAGGTAATGTTTTATTAATTAAAAATGGCCTATAAAATTAATTACAATAAAAAGTACATCTTTTATTGGTTAGTCTAACTCTCAACCATATGTTATTTTAACCAAATGATCACTACTCTTCTATAAAGCAGCTCTAAAATTTTTTAAAACTTTGAAGTAGTGTGTGATTTTCTTTGAAATTATTTTCAAAAGTAAGGAACTTTCACTCATGATCTTTATCAGCAATCATTTACATACATATTTTCAGAAATAGCACTTATTTTAACTGTTTTTTTCTGTTTTTATAGAAAAAAGGGAACAAACAGGACATAGTAATCTACTTTTTTTTTTCTTTTACTTTTACAGAAATAGAGTACTGCAGTTGCCACCATCATAAAAATTAGAGTAAAAAAGTTCCACAAAATTAAAATATCATGAATACATTGAAATGAAGTTTTCAAGGAAACTACAGTTAACTTCTTCACACGCCAATGTCTATTTATATATCTAGTTTTAACATCAACTATAAAATTATATTAACAAACTTATGATTAAGAAAGACTTAAAAATGAAAAAAAAAAATCATTTTTTGAATATAAAATTTGATTATACATGGAGACTCAATAAGTATATTTTTTGGCACTTAGTTAAAATGTATTATTTTATTTTATCCTATTTGCATTTCAAAAGAAAAAAAAAAAAGAAAAAAAAGGAAGAAAGAAAAGAAAAAATGAAAGAAAAAAGGAAATAATTACATATTTAATAAATTTTATTTACTGATGGACTTTAGAAATGATATCTTTACATACAATACAATTATTTACATTTTAATTTTTGTGCATTTCATACATTTTTGCTGGAGGCCATTTTAACACAAAACATCACTAAGAATGCGCTATAAGAAACAAATGGCGGTTTTATTTAGCTCTGCAATCTGTTAGGCTTCAGTCATACCAATTTTTTTAATTTTATGGTTATTTACATACGTGAAAAAAAGAATTGCAAAGATAAATCGGATCTGAAGAAGTTAAAAGTACTTTTATTCCCTATGCGAAGTCTAGAAGTTGAAAATGTGCGACACTTAAAAATTTTAAAATTGACAATAATGATTATCCTTATTAATCGAACAGTCATACATCTACTTCGTTTCATGGTTGGTTTATCTAACGTAATACTTTTTTCATTATTATTATAATTGTTATGTTTAAATGTTACCTGAAAAAACAGCACAAAACGGACTAAAAATAATTAATTAATGATTAAATAATGAAAATATTTATTTTCTCAATATACAGAAAGTAGTAATTGTAAAGTAAAGGGTATAGCCGGGTTTCGTAGTAAAATATGCCCTTGGGTCAACCCCATAAAGTCCTACATGGATCGATAGCCCATAAAAAGAAATTCATTTCTCTCCAATTTTAAGTTTGTATCTCAAGACTATGGGGGGTAATGACCCTAAATGCCTGTTTTGGAAAAATACGCATTGTGACGAAACTACTAAGCAAATTTCAACGAAAAAAAAATAAGGGATATAAAAAGTCATCATACGAATGTTTGACAATTTTTTCAGATTTTTTTAATTAAAGGAACAAGTTTTCTAACATTTTTCCTGTTTTTAAATGAACATTTTAATTAAAAATAAACTGAAATTTCTGAGTAACCGCCTTAATTTTTTTGCATGAAATTCTATGAGACATGATGCTTATTCACTATCAATTTCAACTTTCTACGTATGGTGCATCATATTTAAAAAAGGCAAAATCATATTCCGGCGGATTTGTGGGGCGTGTCTCGGGCAAATTTCACACCTTCTTTTCAAATCTTACATATTAATTCACACGGTATTTTTAAAAGTAAGCGAAAAATTTCCGAGACACGCCCCACATATTCGCCGGAATATGATTTTGTCCTTTTTTTTAATATGATGCACCATACGTAGACAGTTGAAATTGATAATGAATATGCATCTTGTCTCATAGTATTTCATGCAAAAAAAATAAAGTGGTCACTCAGAAATTTCAGTTTATTTTTAATTAAAATGTACATTTAAAAACAGGGTAAATGTTAGAAAACTTGTTCTTTTGTTTAAAAAAATCTGAAAAAGTTGTCAAACATTTGTATTGTGGTTTTTTACATCCCTTATTTTTTTCGTTGAAATTTGCTTAGTAGTTTCGTCACAATGCGCTCTTTTCCAAAACAGGCATTTAGGGCCATTACCCCCTATGGTCTTGAGATACAAACTTAAAACTGGGGAGAAATGCATTTCTTTTTATGGGCTATCGATCCATGTAGGACTCGATGTGGTTGATTCAAGGGCATATTTTACTAAGAAACCCGGCTATACCCTTTAACATGATTTTACTTTTCATATACCCATTTTATGTTGGGTTATAGTGCGGATTCTGACATACCATAGGAAAACAATTTGTAATATTAACTGAATTGTAGTTTTTTTAATATAATATTAAAAAGATTTATTTTTACATTTTACAACACCTTAAATGTGGCTTAAATATACTAAATATCATTATGATATTTCAATCAGTAATTAGAAAATTATTACAAACTGAAACCACATCATTTTTCACTGACGATGGAAAGGTTTCAAAAATATGAGATCCTTTAAATATGTTGCAGTCCTTTATTTAATGTCAGATTAATCCAGTGCAGTTCGTTCATTTTGAATAAGGGCTACCAGCGTCATTTTGACTGTGAGTTACTAGGAACTCCACGTCGTTTTACAGATTATATTCGAATTTTAGTAGGTCGACACCACTTTAAGAAAAAGTTTCTTTCAAGTGTATAATTTCCAAAAATGCTCGTTAAATAATGCGACAACGGAGCGTTTAGATTACTTTACAATGTCGTCGCAGCGGCGACAACAAAGTGCAAAAGGTTAAATAAGCTGAAAAAAACTATGTCAAAAACGTTGGAGCAATCAGAAAATTGGAGATAAAAAGAAAACACATTTAATGTTTATTAAAATTTCCATGTGTAGACCATCCTTTATGAAAATTTAACCATATTTATTAAAAGAATTCATTATTATTCGACTAGTATTAGTCACATTTTAAAATCTGATTTATGACTTATTTATATGTTGTGATAACGTTTTTCTATACTGCTTCATTTTCGTCTATTTTTCTCAATTTTTTATGTGTTTAAAAGAATATGAAACACTCGTTGTTAAACAGATTATTAAAAATTATTAAATATAGTAATAAAAGTAATTGTTATTACTTACCCATCATACGTAGTATAAGGTAAGTCTTGCAATCGTTTTGAAAATCGGAAATTTTTTTTTTGACGGATTTACACGTTTCAAACACTGGAGATTCTAAAAAGCATACTTTTAGAAAACCATTTGCCGTCCGTCCGTCTGTCTGTAAACGCTCTATCTCCCGAACAAATTGAGATAGAGACTTGAAATTGTGTATGTACTTAGTATTTAAAAATGGGACGAAGCCTATTTAATATCGTTAACCTCGATTATCCGGAACTATTTTTTCGGACACCCGAAAAATTCGTTCTGATGTAAGGTACATAAAAATTTTCGAAATTTTTTTTATTTTAAGGAGTGGACGTAAAAGGCAATACAATAACATAAATTTTTCATAAAGAACAAAGTCAATCGGATTATTAGTTGCCGAGATATGTGTAATCCTGTTTTCCATATTCTTCGATTCTTCATGGACCTGTATGCCATTCAAATTTCAATTAAAAGATATGTTTTAATTGGAAATGAGACGCTTAATCTGACGCATTAAACTGTTAGTTAATATGATTATTAAATTTGGAGAAATAAGGATGTTTCTTTTACGCAATTCGAAACTACTTGAGTATTTTGGCGTTTTATAATTTGTCGAAATTAGATCATCAGCAATTCATTAATAGAGCATTACTATGTATATTAAAACTATTTAAATATAAGTTTAAACTTTGTTTTGGAATTGCGATGCATTCTATAAGTAGTTTACACGTGTTTTATTTTCATATTTTATATTATGGATATCCATGATGGGTAAGTATTACGGTTGCCCCCCTTCCCCAACGACTAGTTATTATAGTTTTTGCTTTCAATGTTCTGATTGTTCCAATTATTATTCTTATTTTTATTATTATTATTATTATTATTATTATTATTATTATTATTATTATTATTATTATTATTATTATTACGTTATTCTTAGAATAAAACTGCATTTTTTGTGCACTACATTTTATACATGTTATAGTAAGTTACAGTTAAGTACTAATTATTTTTAACGCTTAAAACATTAAACATGTGTAATTCCAGTAAGTATCGAATAAATCAGATTTTGTATGCGTTATTCTTGAAAATGTAGAGTAATAACAATTACTTAGTATTTAATATGTTAATTGTTAATTACATTAAAGCGTCACTTATTTAATAACTCTTATGTGTGCTTTTTAAATTAAAGTACTTGTTCTCTCTCACACAATGAACTTCCTCAATGGATTTAAACAAAGCACAGAAATTCTGCAACTTTGTAGTTCCAAAGTTTCACAAAACAATAGTCATACAAAACCAGTTTCGCCATTTTGCACTTTTAACAATGCGGAAGCGATTCATATAATACTGTTTAACAGACAGAGATTATATATTAACTGGCTTTTTAACCCGCTCTACGCAGGGATTAGTATTTCGAATTAAAATTAAAATCCGAATAATTTAATTACTACGGATTAGAACTAAAATCCGTAGTAAAAAGTAATAGTACATGTAAAAAATTAAAAACTGAATAATGTATAATTACTACGGATTAAAGTTAAAATCCGTAGTAAAAAGTAATAGCATATGTAAAAAAATCACATTAAATAGATATAATAACAATCGAAAATGAAACAAAAATCAGCTTTTTAATATAATACTATAAGTTTTTATTTTTGCACTTTTCAACACCTTAAATATGGCTTAAATATATTGAATAGTATTATGATATTTCATGCTGGAACCAAGCATGTTTAATATTTTAATATTTAAAAATAATTCGTACTTATTTGTAACTCACTATAACATATATAAAGTATAGTGTAAAAAAAACGCAGTTTCATTCTAAAAATTACGTAATACTATTATTGTTATTGTTATTACGTTATTCTTAGAACGAAACTGCATTTTTTGTACACTATATTTTATACATGTTATATTGAGTTACAATTAAGTACGAATTATTTTTCATTATTAAAACATTAAACATGCGTAATTCCAGTAGATATCAAACAAATCAATGCTAGTAAACGTTATTCTTGAAAATGTATAGTACTAACAATAAATTAGAATTTAAAATGTTAATTGTTGACTTTCATAAGAGCATTACATATTTACCATCCCTTGTGTGTTCTGTTTAAATTAAAATATTTGTTCTCTCTCACACAATGAACTTTCTCAATAGATTTAAACAAAGCACAGAAATTTTGCAACTTTGTAGTTCTAAAGTTTCACAAAATAACAGTCACGCAAAACAGTTTCGCCATTTTGCACTTTTAACGATGCGGAAGCAAGTAATAAAATACTGTTTAACAGACAGAGTTGCAAATTAAATTACAATAAGATTTATCTGATATTACAACTATGTAATGCTTTTTGCACTTTGTGAGACATAATTCTTTCAGGAAAGTAAATTTTATATTAAATTTAAAGAATGAAATGTATGTTTAAAATAAAAGACTCGCAAACGGTGCAAAGTGAATTAAGGAAATAGTTATTATTATTATTACTGATTGCCTAAATGTTAATGAAGTCATACTGTAGATGCATACACATACTAACATTACTGCACGTAAACCGTAACAAAAGTATTTGCTAAAACAAAATAATACTCAATTAAAGGGGCTCAGGGGTTGAAAACTTTTCAAAAAATCGATTTTTTTATGATCTAGTTTGATTATTCAATTAATTCTTAACTCAATGCAAAAAACTGCATAAAAATATTTGCATTTTTAACGGAGTTATACGTATTTATGTATCAACACTTTCATTGCCGCAACCATATAATTTCAACTTTAAGTCGCGTTTTCTCAAAACTTGATTTTTGACGACTAACACCAATATTTTTTAAAAACTATTTGATGGAATGGCTTAAATTTTTTTTGCATGCATATAACATCATTATCTAGAGAATGAATTAATATAGTTTAGATAAATTAATATTTTAAGTATTTTTAATGCAAAAAAAGTTGTATTTTTTAGAGTTTTTTTTTATTTTTAAGTTTGAGTGTTTTTTTAATAATGTTTTTTTCGAGTGATTGTTATATCCTTAATTCATTCTATAAGTGTAAAGTTTCCTGATCCTTTTAAAGCAAAATCAATTCAACGTTAAGATATTTTGGTGTTGGCAATATAACACATAATTTTTTTTCGAAAATTGTGTTACATAAATTTTGCTATATTTCTTATTATATTACATTGAAGTACTTCATTTTATAATTTTATAAGACTACAAACATACCTTTAAAATATCAGAAAGTTTAAACTAATTACACTGAATACTTTTGTTTTTATATGGACTCGAAGCGAAATCTCTGTTTACATGTTTTTCCGTATCGATCAACCCCTGAGCCCCCTTAAAAGGCATGTACTATTAATAGTACACCATATCTGAAAGGATTAAAGTACACTACTCTATACTCTACTACGTACGCTATTTTTTGTATTAAATTACTTGTTTGGCATAATCGATATATGTCTGCAATTCCATAAAGCTAATATTGCAGTTTGAAATTAATGGTTTAGAAAGGCCTTTTAGTACCGGAACAAGCGAAGTCTTCTTGCACGCACGGTATACAGGGATATCTGTTAAGGGATTAAGCTCTCTTCGGTAAGTTTTATTTTTCATAAAATTAAAGATCAACGCGTTAAAAAAATACACTGCTTAACTCGGGTGCAAAGCTTGATTATATGAATCAAAATATTGTTTTTTTTTCCTGTATCTAATTTATTTCATACTAATTATATTTATAATAATTCGAATGTATATATATGTATTAGATTTAAAATGTAAAACCTTTTTTATTTCAAAAATCAAGTTTTTTCTATCAAAACCTCTAGTGATCACTGTACGCAAGCATTTAATTATGCATATACCGGGTGTCCCAAAAATGACTGATGGATTTTAAAATTCAATAACTTGCAAACGGTGACAGCTATTTAAAAAATTTTTGCAGAAGGGTTATGTGTAATGTCAGGAGTTTTTTTCCGTAATTTTTTATTTTAGTTTGAATTTCAAAGAATAGGCGGCGCTGACGGCGATTGAAGGCCAGTTCGTCGCTTCACTCAGCACTGATCACCTGGCCTTCAATCGCCGTCAGCGCCACCTATTGTTTGAGATGTGAACTAAAATAAAAAATTGCGGTAAAAAACTCCTGACATTATACATAACCCTCCAGCAATTAATTTTTAAATAGCTGTCACCGTTTGCAAGTTATTGAATTTTAAAATCCATCAGTCATTTTTGGGACACCCGGTATATATATAGTGTAATGACGTTAAATAAATTTTATCCTGCATGCAGTGAGTTTTCATAAAATTACATATAAAAATATCTCAATCCGTTGAGTTGCTTCGAAATACATGGAATTTCTCTGAACCTTTAGTGTACTAAATTTCAAAGAATTAAACTCTGATTATAGAATACTAATTCAGTGGTTCTTGAGAATCTTTACTGATTTGTAGTTAATTTTCTAAGAACGAAATTCATTTGATGTTGAGAAGTAACGTTAAACCTTATCTAGAGAAAATGAAATATGAAAAACATTAGAGAAGCATATAATAGATTAGTCTTCATTTTAAATCTTAAAGTTAAACAAATCGTAATAAGTTGTTCATTTGTTTTAAATTCTCAGTTAATTAAAAATTATGAAGAAATTGATAATTATAATTAATACAGATAGAATATTTAAATATTTAAAGCAATGATTTTATTATTAAAAAAAGAAAAAAAACCAGAAAAACAAGATTTTTTTTTTCTTTTACATATATTTTATATTGCTATATTTATATCTCAAAAGTGCGAAATGAAAAGTGAATATACATCTATCTATCTATATGTCACATATGACTGCTTATTTTAAGTACAGTAAAACACCGATAATTTGGATTAATTCGGACCGGACCCAGTCTTTATTATCGAAAATCCGGATTATCCGGAGAATAAGAAAAAAAAAATGAAATAAAACAAAACATACTTCCAGGAAATCACCTATACACAGATGCCAAGTCTCCGGCTTTTTCGAAAGCAGTAAATAAATACAGAAAATGTTCATTTATTTAATTGGAACTATTCGGAGATTTAAAATAACCAGATTTTCTCTAAAATAAAAGTGGTGTGCAAAAAGCCGGAGACTTGGCAACTCTGCCTATATGTTAAACTTATCGAATATTTACAGGCAGTAAAAATGTTCACTTTGCTTAATTCTTCCGAAAAGATTTCAGAAAAAGTTTTTTTTTTTTTTATTCAGAATACGACGATGAAACAAATTAATGTTATGGAAAATAGCCAATCTCTTCTCAAACTTGAAAAAAAAATGAACAAACCGATCCGAATTATCCGGAGATCCGGATTAACGGGGTCCGAATTAGCGGGGTTCTACTGTATATAAAAGAATAGTGGCAACAGGTATGCATTTATAATATTAATATAATCCTCCATCCACTTTTACCGATAAGCATTCAAAGAAGATGTTGTCACATTCATTACACATGAATATTATTTCAGAATTCGTTCAGATATTTCAAAAGGCTGAGCATTGAACATTAAAACGAAGGGTTCTGGGTTCAAGGCTCAGGTTGAAAACATTTTTAGTTAGATGGGAAAAAAATACTATTCATTTGAATTATTTAGCAATTTCTTGATTGTTATTAAGATAAATAAAATTTTTGACTTGTTTCTTTTGTGTCCGGTTTTTGAAGCGTTGAAAACTTGCTAAATACGAATGTATATTTCTGAATGGAACCTTTAGGAATAATTCTAGCGACAGACTTTTCTGAGAGCCCTTGATTCAAAACGTATATAATTATAATATATTAACTTTCCAAAGGAAAAAAATAAGAAAATTTGAAATTCCATCTGATATCCCATCTGATATCTATGTTGTACAGACTTCATCTCTTTATATTACTTTAATGTAGCAGAATTTTCCCGGAAACTAAAATGCTCTCGTTATAAAGTAATAATTTACATGTCATTTATAATTATGCGTTTTAAAATCTCAAAAATGTCTTAGATAAATTTAATGTCACATATGACTGTTTATTTTAAGAATATAAAAGAATAGTGGCAGCAAACATGCATTTACAATATTAATGTAATCCTCCATCCTCTTTTGCCGATGGAGCATTCAAAGACGATTTAGTCACATCCATTAGACATGAATATTATTCTCGGATGAATGCTGTAGATTTCTTACATAATGGAATGTTGCAATGTGCTTTACCTAGAAAATTTATATGCTGAACGTCTTCATTTTTCATTTAGAAAACTTTTACAGGTATTCGAAATTCCTTTTACTAATTGAGTTGCAATATATTTCCTTGATGTATGTAATGCTATAGTCTTTTAAAATGTTACACATGTGATTTATAAAGTTGAAATTATAGAAAGATTGAAGATATTAATGTATCAATTTCGTATACTTTGTAATAATTTTTCTAAAAGCAATTAAATTTAAATAAGGAAGAAATAAATTGGTTAATGCATTTATATGATTTATGTATATTTTTAGACCCACATATATTTATGAATGTGATAAATAGCTACGTGTAAAAAAGTGTTGTAAATAACAACTTTATGTAAATATACGTTATGGATTAAAAGCGAGTTTTTTAATCATTTCTGTTTAAAATATTTATGTTTTAATCATAATATCTATTAATCAACTTCGAAAACCACTACAGTAATTTTGAAGAATTCTGAATCATTGTTTCTTAGTGACTGTACGTTTAATCAGGGTTCATATCTGCAAAAAAATTCAGGAGATTTTAAGTGTTTTCACCAAAAATTTTGTAAACTACTGGTCACTATATCAAAAGAAGGATTTTTTTTTCATTAAATAAGGCAAATTTTCTTTTACAAAAGTTCTGCTAACAGGTGTTTGGAAGTCTTGGAAGTGTACGAAGCCTGTTAAGGTTCCGAATCTTTGAATCAAATATTTGCCAAGTTACATTAATAAAATCACTAAATTAACCAGAAAATTACATAAATCGCTCATTGTGTACCCATACCTAAATTGCTTCGCAAAATTTAAAAAGTAAAGGTTACATACGCCGTTTCTACGTAAAATTTTGTATAATTGTCAAAAATGGTTATGAAGTATGTTATATTATATTTTTTCTAAAATGAAAGTATAGGTAATTTTAGACCATTGCATTTAGGTTTTTAGCTTAAACAATTGTAATGTTGTATATTTAAAAAAAAATTTCTTTAATATTTAATCAAGACGCTGAAAATTAATATTTTCCCGTGTACATTTTTTATTTTTATTTTTAAATAAATGTAATTTAATAACGATATATTTAAAATTTCGATCAAAATCATTTCCTTATTTCTTTTTTAGAAAAAGACGCCATTAAATGAGAAACATTGTATTTCCATACAAAACTTTATGAAAGAATTTTGATATTCAGATTAATTCAATCCACTTAATTAACAAAAGAAACCTCCAGTAAACTTTATTTTACAACCTGATTAAATTTAATTGCTACTTTGTTCGATTGTGTGAAAAAAAGCTGCTGTTTATTATCTATTTTTTTTCTCGCATGAGAAATACTGCATTTTACACCGAAAAACATAACAAATACAGTCATTAAGGGTATTTTTTAGAGTGGCAGTAATGTTTAAAGTTCCATAAAGAATTTTCCCTTGAAATAAAGACGTAAGGTTGAGCTTTAACTACTTCATTGTTCCAAATAGAGGGTCACTGTTCTTCTAGATTTCGACTCATATCTGAGTCCTAATCTATCTAAACAAACAGCATAAAAATGAACATTCTAAAAAAATAGTTTGTTAACAAAAGCTATATCTATGTGGCGCGGTTTATTGGAGCAGCACATACACAATAATTAATAAATAAATAATAACTTAAAAAAACCGTTGAATTCTCTTTTCCAAGTGAAAGTCATATCGTTATGTATAAAATGGCATATGACTACTAGATCTAACAACAACGACTAAGTATAGCCAAAAAACTTTTGAGATGGCGATTCACAAATCAATGCGAAAATCAAAGCGGACGGAAGGAAAAAAATAACTTCCTAAAGCTGATATTAAGAAACAAATTAAAGAATAAAATCAATTAATTGGGTTTTAAGGAAAGATTTGCTCTTAACAGATTGAGGTTTATTAGAATAAGAATAAAAAGAATGTGTGGATTGAAGGTACATGATTAAAATATAATAAATATATTATTAAAAGGTAGGGGAATATTAGATATTATAAAACTATGAAAAGAATGGCGATGATTTTTTTAAATTATTACATGGATATATATATATATAGTGTGTCTGGCAAATAAAAACCTGATTTCAAAATTAAATTTTCTCAAAAACAAATATCTATACAAACTCAGAAATAAATACTCAGATTTCACGATTTTTTTTTCCTTGTTGACGAAACCATTTCCTGGGAAATGCTCCCAACGAATATTTCGTCAAATTGAGTAAATTTGTTACTTTACTTGCTTGATGATAGAAATTTCGTCAAAAATGCTTATACGGAAAGTGTATAAGATGGCTGGTGGTGCCATCTACTGAACAGTTTAAATTCTTCTGTAATAATCGACAGAGGAAAAAATACGATTTCTAAGGGATTCAATGTCACAACCTATTGTATGGGAGACCGCCGCTCTAGCTACTACGGGAAAGTGACAACAAGTGGAAGTGGTTTTAAATTATGTAGTGGATTTTACCGTGTCTTTATACCTTTATAAGGTCGATTGTCATTTTTTCCATGTTGTTTTAATTCATGCACGTTTTAATTAATAAGGCAATTTTATTAATTCCATTTTCCTGTGATTAAAAATAAAAATTATTTTTATAACATGGCTTGATTAACACTAGAACCGTGGAGACGGGTCATTTTGACCCGTACTCAGTGAAAAGATGTCGATTTGAACCAGATAAGTCTTTTTAAAATAATTTGCCTATAAGTTGTGCAAAAATTATTTAAAATTAATAAGTTAAATAGACTTAAATAAAAATTCCGATGTGAATTATTTTTATAAAACTTAGGTAAAATTTTCCGCGGTTCTAATGTTAATATAATTTATTGGAGAAATTTTCTTTGGTTAATGAATAATTAGAATATGTGTGGTTAATTTGTTGTTGAGAAATAACGAATTTGATGAACTGCATATTGGGAAGATTTTATGCAAAGTGTATAATATGAGTAAGTAGATAGTTAAGATTTTAACACTTTACTGTTTATAGAGAGAAGAGGCATAATTATGTACTCCCTCTGTCCCAAATTAGTTGCGACATTTAGGTTGAAAATTTTGTCCCAAATTAGTTGCGACATTTCAAGTAGGCGGAGTCATAGATAACTTCTGATGCACTTTAGTAAATCGACACCAGTAAAATTATACTAGAATGAATATAAAGATGCATACTGGTGTCAAAGCGATGAAACTCGAATATGAAGTAATAAAAGTAAGAAATGATATCCTGAAGAAGGAAATGAATAATAAGAAGAGCTTTCTGTACTGGAATGTTTGCAGTAATGATTGAAAATTGGTAAGCTAATCCATAATTCCATAAATGCTGCAACTATTAAATTTAACTTTCATCGTAATGTTCATCATCACATTCCATTTGCAAAAGCAGACAAAGGCGTCAAAAATAAAATATGAGGATATTTAGAATGTAAGTTTACAAAAAAAAATTTTAAATGCTGACAAAAAAAAAAGATTAAAAAAAAATCTAAATAGCAAAATCAAAGATTCCAAATAAAACGAGAAAATATCTCTCCGAAGATTATCATAGGCTGTTATAATTCGTAAATCAATAGTACACAGAATTCTCAAGGCGAAAAAGTTTTGGGAAGTATTTCATCCACCATTAAACCAAGTCTAATAAAAAAAAATTCGACAGAATATGATTTTGTTTGCAGCATTTTCAAGCTAAAGGATACTTTTCAGAAATGTTTGAAAATGAATTTACAATTGATTAGCTTGAAAATAGTTTTATTTGTTTACTGTTAAAAGAATATTAGCAAATATGGGCGTGGCTTTGTAGCAAGTGAAACGGGATTTTTTAAACTGCTTCAATACTGATTTATGGAATGTCGTGGGGAATGCTAGGTAAGTAAATTTTGTAGATAGATAGTAAAGCTTTTTCAAAAACATTAAAACAGAAACATGAAATCATAAATATCAATAATCAGAACAAAAGTATTCAAATGTCGCAACTAATTTGGGACAGAGGGAGTATATTTTTTATTTGACTGTTATAAGAATATATTTCTTAAATGAAAGAAATTCTAAAATCCTAAAATTTTGAAATTTTACTGACTTTTTTACAATTTTGTGGAACACGGAAAATTATTCTTTTAGAAGTGAACTATATTGAATAATGCAAATAATTAATTAATAAAAATATCAATAACAATAAACATTCTTAAGAAATTTAACAGAGGAGAAAAAAGAAAGAAAAGAAAAGAAACTAATGCAAAAACAATATTTCAGTATTTTCTGAAAATAAAGTGCTGTTTTTTAAATAAATTGTGACGCTGAAAACCATATATGACATATTATCTACTTGCTGATATTGCAGAGGAGGTACATCAGGGCAACTCTCGGCAAACAGCTATTCCAGCTATTTCCTTAAAATACATTTATGCCTGGCTGCAAGTGAAGAGAAAATTTCGTCAAATATTTGAGAGTTTACGTTTCGTTAAAAAGCACGTGATATAGATACGAAATTATTGTCAAAATCGACGAAACGAAATGTAGCTCAAGGATTTAAGAATCGTCAAAATTGAGAGTTTTATATCCGGCAATGTAGAATTTTACGGTAAACGGTTTGTTTAATAGGTAAGCTGTAAAAATGTTATACAGAAGTTTCAATTGGTGAATATTTTGAAAAAATTATGTCCTGTTTGCAAAGAATGCTTGATTTGACATTTTTATTGCTTCAGATTTCTTGCAGAGAGCGATCTTTTCGGCTTACAGTGTCATATTTTAACGTTTTTTCGAACTAAACTTTTGAAATTTTTATAATTTAATTCTAAAAATCTTTAAAATATGGTAAAGTAAGCCGAAAATCTCGATAAAAAAAAAAAAAAAAAAAAAAAAGAAGTATGTCAAATCAAGCATTCTTTGCAATCAGAACACAATCTTTTTTAAATATTCACCGTTAGAAACTTCTGATGTATAAGATTTTTACAACTCATATAATAAACAAAACGTTTACCGCATAGTTCTATTGGTCTTTGTTTTTGAGAAATTTAAATTTGAAATCAGGGTCTTATTTGCTGGACACACACACTATATATATGTATATATATAAATGTATAATTCAATTATTTATTAATGTGCTAAATTTGTGCGACAATGTTTATTTTATTGCTAGTTGTAGTAATATTTTATATATTGAGTTATAATTTTGATTATAATATTTAACACGTTCGCTGCCACTCACGCGAAAGAGCGCGATATGGCGCCAACGTTAAAAGGCCACTTACGCGCCAGCGCGGTATGTGGTTTGATGTTCAATAGCCAGTCACGGCTATTGGCGCGGGAAAATCTTTCACTGATTCTTTGTTATAAAAGTAAATCAGCTTCTGGGAAAATCCCACTTTTACAGTGCGGCATTATCTAGCATCACATCTTTACGCAAGCGGCAGCGAACGTGTTAAAGTAGATCTTAATTTCATAAAAATATATATCTGGCTATAAAACGCATTATCATCATCTTTCTTTGACAAGCAATTTTTTCTAAAAAATTTTTTTGGATAAAGAATATTATATTACATTAATACTTTATACATTAGTACAAAATATTAAATAGGTTTTTTTTTAATTTTAAATCTTTTCTTGGTAGAATTTTAGGTTTTCCAAGTTATATCCATCCATTTTCAATTATAAAAAGTAAACACTTATAATCTTCTTTACAGAAAACATTCCATTATGATAAGGGAATTAGGGTAAAAGTTCAAACTTTAAATCCCTTTCACATTTTGACGTGTTTACAATTTGGCTTGTAATTTATTTTGCAAAGTTCGAGAATTATTTTAAAATGTTTTGAAGAATAAAATTTGATTAAAAAAGGATTATGGTTGTAATTTTACAGAAATATAGGTTATTAAACATTCAAAGAAGAATAAAATTATGCATTCATTATTTTTTTTTTTCAAAAGAAAATAGCTTAAAATAACTTTGAAGTTTGATTAGAATATTTTATCGTATTTACTGTTTAAGATTCGGGAGAATTTAATTATATTAAACATGAAAGAAAAATAATGCGTTAAAAATAGATTATGGAATGCTTCCCTGCCCCTCTACGATTCTTAAAAAAATCTTTGTTGTTTAGGCAAATAAGATAAATAAAATATCGAAGAAAACATTTTCAAAAACGAATAAAACATTTGAAAAACTGATTTCAGCTACAATCGTCCTAGCCAAATTTGAATTTCAGTTCTGTTTTACAGCCCTGTATTTATCTGTAGTTTGATATGTGTATTTTATAATGCAAAGTTTAATTCAGCACGTGAACGAATTATATGCTGAAATTGCACTTTCGGCAATTCATATAAATAGTCGGAAACATTTCTGAAAATTACTGTACAGACCTGCATTTTTTATACCATTTTTTTAATGCCATTATTTAGCTAAAACTTTATTCAGACTAAAACCCGGTTAAAACTACTGAAATCAAACTTCCAGAATTATTACATATAGGCAGCCATGTATCAAATTCTTTGCTTGGCTCCTGTATATCATTTTACTTACATTTTACAAACATCTCTTATTGTACTTGAGCGTATAATTGCATAACTCATTTAAACACTAACTTAGTAATTAGCACTCATACTCAATAATTCGTAGCAGTTCTTTTTGTGATGATGTATATGTTATATTGATTTATGCACACCACGTAGTATCAAAAATTTAATTATACTTATAAAAGCATCTCAAAACTAAAAATGCACTTTCAGCAATTATAGCTAATATACATTCATTTTATTTAAAAAATGTACACGATAATTTTTATTTCAAAATCATTTATTTGAGTTATTTATACCAATGATATTTATTTATTTATCATGACTTATTATTACCAATTTTAAGTCTGGCATTAAGCCCTGGTCTGCAAATTAATTAAGCTTGGTATTAATTCCAGACTAATAAACTCACTACATTCGTACCATAGCGACCGCACCTTTTGTATCCGCATTAATAAAATACTTTTCACATTTTACTGTGTACTTTCTGGTATGCTTCAAGGCTCGGTCTTCGGCCCTACATTATTCAACTTATTCTTTAATGACATTCCAAGAACACTAAGAACTTATCTTGTCCTGTACGTGGACGACACGCAACGTACGCCTCTGAACACCATCCATTAACTCTATAAAAATTCTTACAAAAACACATAGATGATTTTCTTAGCTGATGCACTCGATGCAGCTGATGAGCTTTAAACTTAACGAACAAAAAAGTACTGCGCTTCACTTTTCTAGAAAACTAACCTATCCTAACCGTATCACTATTAATAACACAATCATCCTAGGACTAATGATACTAAATACTTGGGAATTACCCTAGACAGAAGACTTACTTGGAAAAAACATACCCCTAATATTCGTGGCAAAGCCATCAGAATTTCCAAATCCCCTTTTCACCACTTTTCCTTTTCAAAAGTAACACTCTCCCCATAAAAAAATATCTCATAATACATAATGAATGTATTAGATCCATTTTTACTTATGACTGTCCTATCTGGGGTTTCCCTTGTAATACTAGTATGAAATCGCTTTATGGCACTCCCAACAAAAATCTTCGCGATATCCGGAATGGTAACACATATCTACGCAACACCACGATCCGCAGGGATCTTAACACCGTTTCCTTGAAGAAACGCATAAATCAACTTTCTAATTTTTTTTATAAATCTGTATACAATCTTCCCAACCAAATTGTTGCGGAATTGCCAGACTACTAGGTATCCGACCCCACTAATAGAAAACGCTCTAAATATACGCTTTTACTTAATGACGATAGTTGAGTTTTCCTCACTTCTCACCTATATTTAAACTCTCTATGTTTGTTTTTATCTTGTTTGTTATAAAAAAAATGCTAAAAATTTATCTGCTAATATGTATGGTCTCTGAAAGTGTCTTCTTTTGCAGTTGGAGAATTCCCAGGTAGGTTTTTTACCTGGACTTTTAGGAACTAATGGAATTTTTCTTTTTTCTTTTCTTTTTCTTTTTTCTCATTTATCTTGATATACTACCTGTATTAACATGTTATATAATACTTAATTATATTCTTAAGGAAATTTACTTCTTAACCGCATAGCAAATAAACAAAATTGTGATTTTTTTCCTCACCAATTTAATTTAAATGTTAATAAAAAAAGGGATTTTCTATTACAGTATTTTTTTTGTTACGTATGTGCTTATAAGCCTTAAAAGTATCAATCATAACTTAATTTCTTTAAACTGGACTATATTTGTAAAATTATATTAATTTAAATAAAGCTTCAACTGCTGTGAAACCTGCAGCTTAGTGAACGGATATATCTGGTCGCGGCAGTGGGAAGGTTAATAGATATTTTTTTTCATTTCTGTGGCTACCAGCCGCATCTAAACAATTATATTTTTATGACTCCCTAGCTGCCAAACAACACGACTTACCTACTGACTGGAAATAAAATAGCCAAGCAATTAAATATTCCATCAACCAGATTACATTGTTCTATTGTTCCAATATTTCTTTCTTTCTTTTTTTTTTTCCTAAAGAAATTTCTTGTTCGACTCGCAAATCATACATACATTTGGTAGCAGTCAAATTGGAACTTGTAGTGGCAATCATTTTCGCCAAATAGAAGATCAGTTTACATTATCGTTAAAAACAGGAGGGTCAACCCTTTTGCCTAAAATTCTCTTGCCACTGTTTCTTAAGAATTAGTTTTGCCTCTTTTAAATTGAAGAATTATTGTCATTAAACAAAGTAATTTATTGTATAGATAAATATTGGTATCTGTGTAGCACTCGTACCATAGGTTGGCCATCTCTGATTTAAGAGTTCAACGACATGCACAAAAAAGCAAATTGTATTTGCAGTGTTTTCCTAACATTTTTTGATCGGAAAATAGTATTCCATAATTAAGTACGAAAAAAATAGGAACATATTTTTTCGTTCAAAGAAATTGCGTATGTATGTAGTCATGGAAAAAAAATAAACACCCCCTACTAACTTCTCAACAAATTTTCGTAGAAGAAAGTTACTGGTACCAAAGGATTGCAAATAAAGTCAATTTTTAAATGATGTGTATAAGTTTATTTAGGAGGTCATCTATACAGGGTGTATCTAAACTACTGGGCAAAACTTTAAGGGGTGATAGTACACATCAAGACAAATAATATTAAATGGGAAACTAAGGGTCCCAAACGTCTTCCGAAAGAGATAGGAGCCATCAAAGTTTAGGATCCAAAATTTGAAATGATTATAAAAAATGGAAAAATTGGTCGATTCGTTTGCGGTTTTCACGAAAAATATTCTTTATGTCACTATTGTCTTGAAAATAAATTATAAAGATAAATTTCAAAAAAGGCCGATAGAGGGCGCTTTAGACTTTGGAGTAACGTATAACTGTTTTTTACCGTTATTTTTTGTATCTCATTAAATTTTTTTAGAAGTTTAGACATAAACTTAAATTTTGAGCTCAAAGTCTGTGGTTAAGTAGCGCAAACTGAACAGTGTTCAATGGGAGTGGGTAGGTTCAAATTTCAAATGATTATAAAAAACAGAATAATTGGTCAATTTATTTGCGGTTTTCACTAAAACTATTCTTTATGTCAGTATTGTCTTGAAAATAAATTATAAATATAAATTTCAAAAAATGTCGATAGAGGGCGCTTTAGACTTTGTAGTAACGTACAACTATTTTTTACCGTTATTTATTGCATTTCATTAAATTTTTTTGAAGCTTAGACATAAACTTAAATTTTGTGCTGAAAATCTGAATCGTTGAGAGTGGTTAAGTAGCGCTAACTGAACTGCGTTCAATTGGGTTAAGAAGGTTCAAATTTCAAATGATTATACAAAACGGAAAAATTGGTCGATTCGTTTGCGGTTTTCTATAAAACCATTCTTTATGTCAGTATTTCCTTGAAAACAAATAAAAAAAAATTTCAAAAAATTCCGTTAGAGGGCGCCTTAAACTTAGAGTAGCCAACAACAATTTTTATTTGTTACTTTTTGTATCTAATTAAATGCTTGCAAACGCTTAGACTTAAATTTTGAGCTCAAATTCTGAATCTTTGGGAGGTGTTAAGAAACGCAAACTGAACTGTGTTCAGGATTTGAAATGTTAAACTGCGCACCCTACGAACATGGTTCAATTTTTCGCTACTTAATTACTCACAACGATTCAGGCTTTGAGCTCAAAATTTAAGTCTAAGCTTTTAAAACACTTATTTAGATAAAAAAAAAATAATAACGGTTAAAAATAATAGTTGTTGGTTACTCTAAAGTTTAAGGCGCTCTCTAACGAAATTTTTTGAAACTTATCTTTAAAATTTATTTTCAAGAAAATACTGACATAAAGAATGGTTTTATGGAAAACCGCAAACGAATCGACCAATTTTTCCGTTTTTTATAATCATTTGAAATTTGAACCTCCCCACCCCCATTGAACACAGTTCAGTTCGCGCTACTTAACCACTCTCAAGGATTCAGATTTTCAGCTCAAAATTTAAGTTTATGTCTAAGCTTCTAAGAAAGTTAATGAAATGCAAAAAATAAAGGTAAAAAATAGTTGTACGTTACTACAAAGTCTAAAGCGCCCTCTATCGACATTTTTTGAAATTTATCTGTATAATTTATTTTCAAGACAATACTGACATAAAGAATAATTTTAGTGAAAACCGCAAATTAATTGACCAATTTTTCTGTTTTTTATAATCATTTGAAATTTGAACCTACCCACTCCCATTGAACACAGTTCAGTTTGCCCTATTTAACCACAGATTTTGAGCTCAAAATTTAAGTTTATATCTAAACTTTTAAAAAAATCTAATGAAATGCAAAAAATAACGGTAAAAAATAGTTGTTCGTTACTCCAAAGTCTAAAGCGCCCTCTACCGGCATTTTTTGAAATTTATCTTTATAATTTATTTTCAAGACAGTACTGACATAAAGAATATTTTTCGTGAAAACCGTAAACGAATCGACCAATTTTTCCGTTTTTTATAATCATTTTAAATTTTGGACCCTAAACTTTGATGGTGCCTATCTTCTTCGGAAAATGTTTGGGAACCTTAGTTTCCCATTTAATATTATTTGTCTTGATCTGTACCATTACCCCTTAAAGTTTTGCCCAGTAGTTTAGATACACCCTGTATATAAAAACGAACTCAAGCTTCATTTTTTATAGCAATACCCAATTTTAACAAGATATTTCAAATCTTTGATTCAAACTTTTCCTAACCACCAAATTAAGTCTTTTCAATGATAAGATTTCGAATTATAATCATTCGAAATTTAATGCTTCTAATGTTAAATTATATTTTCATATTTTATATTAATATCTCCTGAAATTACACTCCCAATGTGTTATTTTTTTTATATAACAAAAATACTAAAATACCTAAACATAAATACATTGAATTAGCAATATTTATATTTTTATGATATAAATTATGTATAATTAAATTAATACTGGGGAAAATTATGAATTCTTTTTGATTGATATAGATTTATTAAGTCCATTTATGGAAATCCAAATTTTGAAACTTTTCTTCTAAATTAATTTACAGTTATGCTTTAAAAACCTCAAAATGATGGTTTAAGGGGCCATCTTCGATAGAAGTGACTAGATATTTTGAAACTTCTTATGCTATCCTGAATCTAGCAGTCTTAAATGACTGCTTGACTGGCTCTTAACATATCATCATAAAGAAGAGGCCTTGGTCAACAATGGAGTACCGAACTTCAATTTGAATACAGCTTCTTAAACATACTCGTTTTAAAATAATTAATTTCTCTGAAACTTATTGTACGAATTGCATGCAAATTTGTTTTTAGTCTATTGAAAAGTGCATAATTCATTTGTGCTATCAAAATTGGGTACTAATATTGAAAAGAAATTGGGTTTCTTTTAATATGTAGATGCCCCCCTAAGCAAATTTTATAGGCATCTTTTAAAAGTAGACTTTATTTGCAATTATTTGGTACCAGTAACTTTCTCCTACGATATAGGCGTGAGAGTGCTCCGAACCAAATGACCAATTATAACCAATAAAATTTTAAAGTATTTTTTGCTTTATAGCTTCTCAGAAATTCTGTCATTAAATAATGCCAGAAATTTTATTAAAATTTAGTGGTAGTAATCGGTCATTGGGGGTCGAAGCGCTCTCATCCCTGACGATAATTTTTTGCAGAGTTAGTAGGGGATGTTTTCTTTTTTTCAACACGATTATATAAATAAGGTTAACCCTTTCAGGGGCAAGACATTTGTTCTCCAAAAATGCTCAAATAATTAATTCCCAACGCCATTTATAAACAAATTTAGTTGAAAATAATCAAACCAGTTTCCTCACGAATATTATGAGATCAAAATTGTACTAAAAAAAATACTGGTGCCTTTTGGCAAATTAAACATTAAAAGTAATCGTTTGCAGACTGCAAACGGCGCCCCTCAAGGGGTTAAACAATTTCAAATAATTCTCTAATATTATTCGGAACACTAAAGCATATATTTTTAACTAATTGACCAAAAATGACTTGCAGGTGTATTACATTACATTAATTCTTTTGTTTGACTAAAATCCAAACGCTCAAATTTCGAAATCGATGTACAAAGTAATTACTTGAGAATGGAAGGAGATTAGAATGGAAATGTATTTCCCAATTTCTGAATTTCATATCCTCTAATTATAGCCTGATGATGTTTGAATTGAAGATATTTATAGATAACATAACAATAGAGTACGAAAATAAATTTTTAACTGTAATTGCTATGCTTAAATTTGTTAATGCGAAAATTTCAGTTAGTTTTTATTATATCCTCCAAGATGTTATTTAACTCGTGTTAACTCGTGTATAACTTATGCATTACGAAAATTGATTCGTCAGCATTTTTATGTATATTTTTGTAAATTTCTTAACGTTGGCCTTTTTGTTAGTTCAATTACATCTTTTAACTCAATAAAACTGGTTGATAAAGTTATCATACGAATTAAATATTTTCAACTGAGCGAAAAATTGCCCAGGCCGGGAATCGAATCCAGACACTTCGCTTACAGGGCCAATGCTCTACCGTTTAAGCTAACAGGGCACGACAACCGGTGAACATTCTTTGCCCAGATAACCTTGTAGGTAATAATATCTGGTTTGTCATTTAGACAGTTCAATAGAAAATACCGCATGTAAAGGAATTCCTTAGCACGATGGGTACGTAGATAAATTACATCTTTTAACACAATCAAACTGATTGGTAAAGTTATCAAACACATTAAATATTTCCAAGTGAGCGAAAAATTGCCCAGGTCGGGAATTTGTAGATCTGTTTCTAAAAATATTGTGGAAATTCTTGTCATAAATATTTATTTTATGCCTTTGTAAACAAATGATTTTGTAAACTGTCCTTGCCATTTATCAATATATATATTTTTAAGTTACCGTATATAGTTAATATTTCCATTACGATAATAATTTTGTTACTTAGTTATACTATGCATCATAAAAAAAGGTTGGAAATTGCACGAGAAGCATAGCAAATGAGATGCGTTCATTCAATAATGATGTTTCAAAAATATTCAGATCTTACTGTTATAGTATACAGCACTTCGGATACAGTATAGTGGTCGAAATCTTTTGTATGTTCCTGTAAATACTATCTGCTTTCTATTATACAGGAAGTAACTTGCATTAAACCTCAGCAATGTATATCAATTGCAAAAAATGCGAAATAATTTAATATAATTAAAACACATCCCAAACAATGTTTCCCTGTGTAAGTTTTATACCATTAATCACCAGCTGTGTCCCTTTAATATTTTCATTTCTTGAGAAAAAGTAATAAGTAAAACGGACCTACCTCACAGGAGCTGGTTGCAGATATATCCTTTAGTAAACGCAGAAAAGAGGACACGTTAACACAATGAAGACACACCCACGGCGTAATCACTTTCTTGATTAATTTAATCACAGCAAACATCTAAAATAAACTTAAACAGAATTGGATTAATAAAAATGAACATTTAAGAAACATATTCGTGAAGCTTTTTAGCTTTCACAATTCGGTAGATTGTAATATTTTAGCCAGCACTAGAATTGGCTTGGCATGATAAAAGAGCTGCTCGCAAAACGCGTAACAAACGACGAGTGTTCGAGAAAAATAATATACAGTACTAGGTATAAAGGAATAATGCTGATTATACAGTTTTTATTGTCTCTGGGATATAATAATATAATGTCCTGCGTGCACACTAGGGTGGAGCGAAAAAATTTTTTTTTTGAAAATCAAAAACGGGTAGGTCCCAAAAGTTGCCTTTATACTAGTACATCAACTGCGTGAAATTTTACCGCTGAAAAAAAATGGCTTGAGTCTGCGCTTTTGCTCCAAAAATCGAAATTTTGGGTAAAATTTGTCATTTTTTGACATTTTTTCAAAAAAATTAAAAAATTTCTACAGAGCTGGTTAGTATTTAAAAGTGTTGCTTAGACCTTTATATTTATCTGCTTAACATATTTAAACTATAAAACAATATGTTTATTCCCTATAGCTGGAGCAAAACAGACAACTTTTAGTAAGAAAACAGCATTACCACTCTGTTGGGTCATATAACGAATTGTTGTTTTTAATACAGCTCTTGTTTTCAAAACTACCTTGAACATGCGTCGTGGAGGTGGCTATATTTCCTATACCATCCGGCCCAACTATTCGATCATCTTAGTACAGTGTTTTATTTATACATTGATTTGTGATTTTCTTTATAAAAATTTGGCATGTTTTCGATGCTTCCACCTTGTTCATCAGTTCTTTGCATCCACATGCTGCTGTAACTATCTTCATGTATATTTTTACAGTTTATACAAAAAAAAAATGACAAGCAGAGTAATGCATGGGAATATTATTAAAGGGATCTATTCGGCCATCTATTATATTTATCAAACTTACATTCAGTTGATGAATAATGATTGGAAGTTCTGTTACCACAACATTTTTTCAGTCAATTGTATTTTTTTTACGTAACGATTTGCTTCAAAGATGATTTCAGATATTTCAACTATAAGTATGCCATCATTTATTCTACTTTTGCATTTTTTATATTTTGAGAAGCGAGCTGTTTGATGTGATGGTATCGTCAACGAGAATTGCAATGAAAATTTGTTCTCCATGTGTAAAGCAACCGCTGTTGTAAATAACTTTTTTTTGCATTAGTTTTATGCCGTTTTCTAAGTGTTTCCGTATCCAGTTAATTTCCTATTAACTTTTAGATCCCCTTTTTATGAGTGGACAACATTTGATGGTGAAATGTCATGGGCATAAACTTATAATGCATTGTGCTTTATGAGGGAATGGACGGATATCGACTATAAGTGCTCATTTAAAATTAGGAGAATTTTATTTGTCACTGTGAACCATTTTGCATGGGGTAAGCTTAGAATTGTCTATATGATATTGAATCATTCGCTACTTCAACTCCAGTGAATTTCCTCTGCGTCAATTATTAGAGAAGTCGATATAAAACGTTCTAAGCTACATGGATTCACTGGATCAATAAGGAAAATCTTTGTCTACGTAACATTCACTTCCTATTGCAATTTTTTTTATAAAATAGAGAAATTATTTTCTCAAATTGAGAAAAAGATACTCAGAACAGACTAGAAATTTCTGTCGGAGATCGCAAAGCTAATTCATAAGGAAAGCTATTTCTCAAAGAATGGGGAATAGAAATTTAGAAAACATCCCACAGAAAAGACAGCTCATAAAGTTAATAAAACTTTCCGCTTTATATAAGCACAGATTGGCAATCAGCGTCTATATGTTCACTCACCAAATCTATAATCCAAGTTTATACCAAATGTACTACACACCTAAATAATAGATCTAAAATCTTATTAGAAATTACCAGACTACGGAACAACACAGGAAACGACATAAAGCATACTAAAACTTCTTTAGAAATATTGTTGTTTTACACGCAAATTTTGTTTGCAATTCTCTGCGACGATCGTCATAATATTAAACAGCTAACTTCTCAGCATATATTCAATGTAATAGATTCAGTAAATGATGGCATACTAGAAACAGAATTCATACAATCAATTTTTAGGCAAATCATTGCATATAAAATGTAATTGATTGAAAGAATGCTGTGATAACAGAACTTCCAATCATAATGTACTAATTGCATGAAATTTTAATGAAGATAATAGACTGCTGACTAGTTTCAATTAAGAACATACCCAATACATTACTCAGCTTCTCTTCTGTTATACATGGTATAAAAATATACGTGCAGCAGGTCACACCAGCATGATTCAAATCATTAAAAGTCTATGAATACAAAGGAGAGATAAATTACTTTGATATGTAGAAAACTTATACTCGTCTTCGGGGGAAAAATAACCATTTAGTACATAAATAAAACACTGGGCCTAGATGATTGGGTGGTTGAGACGGGTGGGATAATGCAACCACCTCTATGAGTTATATACACAGTAGTTCTGAAAGCAGCTAGGTAAGAAATTCATTCAAAAGAACATTTCGTTGTATGCTCCAATAGAGAGATTAACGCTGATTTTTCACAAAAAAGTTGTCAGAATTGCTCCAATTATACAGACTACAGATATTGTTTTATAGTTTAAATATGTTAAGCAGATAAATATAAAGGTCTAAGCAACATTTTTAAATACTAACCAGCTCTGTAGGAATTTTTTAATTTTTTTGAAAACATGTCAAAAAATGACAAATTTTACCCAAAATTTCGATTTTTGGAGCAAAAGCGCAGACTCAAGCCATTTTTTTTCAGCGGTAAAATTTCACGCAGTTGATGTACTAGTATAAAGGCAACTTTTGGCACCTACCCGTTTTTGATTTTCAAAAAAAATTTTTTTTTCGCTCCACCCTAGTGCACACAATGTTGACTCGTGTGGTGCTGTCACCTGTTGACTGTTTTGAGAAGTAATCAAAGTGGGATACCGCACCTTTTGTCGCTTCACAGATATATTTTGCACTTGACACACAGGTTTATATATGATGCATAAACACGAAAAAAAATACACAGATGAATTATTGCGTTGCATGCCTCACATAAAATGAAAAATATAATTTGTTCTAGTCTAAATAGTTCACTAGTTCACACAAAACAGGGATTTCCAACTTGAAATTCTGTGCAGGAAATCTTACACCCCTACTTTTTGTGTGAAATTGATGACTCTGATAACTGCAGTTCTCTACGTAAGTGTTCAAAATGAGGTTTTGGAAGCGGCTTTGTCATAATATCTGCTAACATCAACTTCGACGGACAGTACGTTAATTTAATTACACCAGTTTCGCGCAAATGTTTGATGTGGTGATATTTCACTTCAATGTGTTTCGTACGCGATTGTGATTTTTCATTCTCTGTCAGCTTGATCGCTGATATATTGTCCTCGTAAATAGTTATTGGCAGTTGTTGTTCTATTTCTAGATCTTCAAGTAAGTTTAGCAACCATCTGAGCTCCTGAGCGGCGTTAGAAATGGATATGTATTCCGATTCCGCAGTTGAAAGCGCTTCACATGATTGTTTTCGAGAAAGCCAGGTTAAAATATTTTTACCAAGTCTAAAAATGTTTCCAATGGTGGACTTTCTGTCCATCCTATCGCTCGCGAAGTCCGCGTCGCTGTATACAGTCAATATTGGAGGTTTAGATTTATCTATGATAAATTTCAGATCTTTAGTGGTGAGAAGATATCTTATCAGTTTCTCTATGGCTTCCCAGTCAACTTCTCTCGGTGACTCGTTCCTCCTCCCCAGTATGTTTACTATGGAAGCAATGTCGGGTCTGGTTAGAGTAGCAATGTACAGTAGCCCCCCTACTGCCTTTCTGTATCTCGTGTTATCCTCCATAGGTTTCCCGTTTGGGTCCAAGCTGAAATACTTTGTGTTCATTGGGGTGTATGTTGGCTTACTGTCGATCAGATTAAATTTTTCTGCAATTTCTATTATTTTATGTGTTTGATCTAGCTCCAAACTACCGTTTTCGGTTTCTATTATATTTATTCCCAAATACTGTGTCACTTTTCCCAAGTTTTTAATTTCATATTCGCGGGAAAGTTCAGTGTAAACTTCGTGTGTAATTTCCTCATCCCCTGCTACAAGAATGTCGTCGACATACACTATTATAAACGCGATCCGATTGTTTTTGATTCTCTTATACATGCACTGGTCTGATACGCATTGTTCAAATTTCAAATTATTTAGTGATTTGCTTATTTTTAGATTCCAAGCTCTAGCGGCTTGTTTGAGACCGTAAATAGCCTTGTTAAGCAAGCATACTTTGTCTTCCTGACCTTTCTCTACATATCCCTCTGGCTGGGACATATATACCTCTTCCTCTAAGTCGCCATGCAGGAAAGCGGTTTTTACGTCCAGGTGAGTAATTCTTAAATTTTTGTATACTGCGGCATTTAGGAACGCTCTCAATGTTGTGTGTGATACGACCGGTGCGTAGGTCTCATCGTAATCACTTCCGTATTTTTGTGAGAACCCTTTGGCTACTAGCCTAGCCTTAAATCTTTCTATGGTTCCGTCCACGTTTCGTTTCGCTTTAAACGTCCATTTATTGCCTATTACGCGTTTCCCGGAAGGAGGTTTGACTAATTTCCATGTTTTGTTTTGCTTTAAGGATTCAATCTCTTCTTTAGCGGCCTCAATCCATTTATTTTTAATTTGGACATCTTCAATGTTTTGTAATTCATCCCACGTCTTGGGTTCTTGTACGCGACACATGTTCGCACTTATCCCGAATCTATCGGACGGTACACCTCTATTATTTCTCTGAGATCTGCGAGGTTCGTCAGGAATGTTTTCCGGAATCTTAATTTTGTTTTCATCATCATCGCTTAAATCCACTCCAACTGTTTCGGTGGGAGTTTGCTCATCGTTTAGGTTTTCGTTAATATTGCTCGTTCCGTTCTCAATAAATTTCACTGTTCGCGATATTAGAACATTATTTCCGCCGGTATATATCCTGTAACCCTTGCTACGATTATCGTAACCTAACAAAATTCCTTCTATCGCCTTTTCATCAAATTTGGATCGTTTCTGTTTATCCACATACGCATATGCTTTGCATCCAAACGTTCTAATGTTCGATAAGTTTGGTTTCCTACCGTTCCACAGTTCGAAAGGGGTCCTACAATTTTCGTTTGCCTTTGTGGGTAAGCGGTTAATTAGGTAGTTCGCGGTTAGTACGGCTTCACCCCAAAAATGTTTTGGCAAATTCGCATCCGATAGCATCGTACGTGCCATTTCAACTATAGTTCTATTTTTGCGCTCCGCCACGCCATTTTGCTGGCTGGAATATGGGACGCTTAATTGGCGTTCTATCCCGTTTTCTAACAGAAAATTTTCAAAATTGTCTCCAAGATATTCTTGGGCGTTATCGGATCTGATTGCCTTAATCATTTTCCCGAATTTATTTTTAGTTAGTGCTATGTACTCGGTTAGTTTTGTTATAGCTTCAGATTTGTGCGATATCAAATAGATCATTGTGAATCGGCTATAGTCGTCAGTAAAAGTTATAAAATACCTTTTTCCACTGAGTGTTTGTGTGTTCATAGGCCCGCATATGTCTGTGTGTATTAGGTTTAACACCTCTTTGGATCTGTTTGTGGCTATTTTGGGGTAAGGCGCACTCGCCAGTTTGCCCTGTATACATTTGGTGCAAGTGGTTTCGTGCTTGCAATCATTTATTTCTATACCCTCGACAAGCGCATTTTTGATAAGTGATCTGATTGCATCGTAATTTTTATGGCCTAACCTGTTATGCCACATGGATATGCAATTTTTATTACCGCAATTAGTTTGTGTTTGGGTTCGAGTGCTATATCCATAGTCGTCTTTGGGTCCTAACTCGTACAAATTATCATTTAATTTGGCGGTCAAGATAATATTATCATCTTTGACAAACATGCATGATTGTTTTTCAAAAATTACTTTAATAATATTTTCTGTAGCCTTTTTGACCGATAGTAAGTTGCTTTGCAGCTCGGGGCAGTATAAAACATCCTTAAGTGTGATGCTGTGTTGTGCGTCCGTTTTTAAATTTACGTCGCCCACGCCCTGAGAATTTAATCTTTTCCCGTTGGCTATAGTTATATTCCCGAAATTTCCTGGAGTGAATGTTATAAAATTTTCTCTCACAGATGACACATGTCTCGTGCATCCTGAATCAACAATATAAGTGTAGGGGTCTGTTGTCTGTGTTCTGTTGACTAGCGTTGTGTCGGTTTCAGACTCATTTTCCACTGGGGGAGGAGAAACATTAGTACTATTCGTTCTGCTTTCGAAGCAGAAATTAGAAGTGTCATGTTTATCCTCACTTTTGTTTTTGTGGTGATTATATTGGTTTTTGAAATTCTGGCCATTATTATAGTTTTTGGATCTGTTATTATCATTTTTATAATTATTTGTCTTTTGTTTATTTTTCAATAGAAAACAATCGCGCATTATGTGGTTGTCGCGATGACAATGCGAACAATACTTTTTGTACTTGTTCGTCTTATTTGTCGCTTTGTACGCGACATTTGAATTTTTGTTGTGCGTTCTGTGCGTGTATTCGTCAATTAATTTGTTTTTAACAAGTTCAAGGTTCAATGTAGCTTCGTCTCTCGCCTCAAGGCTTGTTATAAGAGGCGAATAGGACGGGGGTAGTGAGCAAAGCATGATCGCAACAATATGCGATTCATTAATATTCTCTCCTATTGCGGAGAGATTTGACTTAATAGTCAATATATTATTAATGTGCTCAATTAAATTGCCCCCTTCGCCTAATTTTTGCGAATATAGCTGCCTGAGCAGAAATAATTTTGAACTTAAGTTATTCCGTTGATGAGTGCTCTTGAGCTTGTCCCAGATTTGTTTGGGTGTTGTTAAATCTTTCACATAAACAATCTGTGAATCGTCTATACAAAGATTAATAATGGCCTTTGCCTTGTTGCTGTTTTTTAAGTACTCAGCATCTGCGCCCGTGGGGGGGTCTTCAAGCACATAGCTAAACAGGCCATCTTTTGTCAGTAAATTTTCTAATTTAAAGCTCCAGTTACTATAGTTTCCGTTATTGAGCTTTTCTATATTTAAAATATCTTTCGACATAGCCATGGTGGCTTTTATTATATGTATATATATTTTCTTTTTCTTAATAAACGTATCAGTTATTTTTAAAACATACTATGTTACTATGTTAGTATTTGTAATTCTTCACATACATATATATTATATTTCACAATTTTTATAATTTATCAAATATATCAATTATAAGCATTTATTTCTTTTTCTTTTCTTTTCTTTTCGTAAAGCAAACTATAAACAATGGGACACTTTTGTGCTGGTTTTATTTTTCTAGCACATCAGTCTCATAATCTGTAAGTTTTATACCATTAATCACCAGCTGTGTCCCTTTAATATTTTCATTTCTTGAGAAAAAGTAATAAGTAAAACGGACCTACCTCACAGGAGCTGGTTGCAGATATATCCTTTAGTAAACGCAGAAAAGAGGACACGTTAACACAATGAAGACACACCCACGGCGTAATCACTTTCTTGATTAATTTAATCACAGCAAACATCTAAAACAAACTTAAACAGAATTGGATTAATAAAAATGAACATTTAAGAAACATATTCGTGAAGCTTTTTAGCTTTCACAATTCGGTAGATTGTAATATTTTAGCCAGCACTAGAATTGGCTTGGCATGATAAAAGAGCTGCTCGCAAAACGCGTAACAAACGACGAGTGTTCGAGAAAAATAATATACAGTACTAGGTATAAAGGAATAATGCTGATTATACAGTTTTTATTGTCTCTGGGATATAATAATATAATGTCCTGCGTGCACACAATGTTGACTCGTGTGGTGCTGTCACCTGTTGACTGTTTTGAGAAGTAATCAAAGTGGGATACCGCACCTTTTGTCGCTTCACAGATATATTTTGCACTTGACACACAGGTTTATATATGATGCATAAACACGAAAAAAAATACACAGATGAATTATTGCGTTGCATGCCTCACATAAAATGAAAAATATAATTTGTTCTAGTCTAAATAGTTCACTAGTTCACACAAAACAGGGATTTCCAACTTGAAATTCTGTGCAGGAAATCTTACACCCTGTATACAATTATGTACTGGAATACTTTTGTGTGGCTCTGTAAATTAATAATAAATAATTTTGGTATCACAGATTGTAAAAAATGTATATTTTATTATGTTTCATAAATTCATGTCAATTCTATTATATTTGAAAGAATAAAACATCATTAAAATGTACTTGAAATTATTTTTTCCTATTGACCGTAATATAATGGAATACTCTTGATTCTCCCTGTAATTAAACTAGTCATCCGATTTCATAAAATTTGAAATAACTCGACAAAATTATGCAACAATTATGTATTTTAAATCTCAAACGGTTTTGTTGGTTAGTTTTTCCTCGGTTATATGCGGACAGACAGACGGACGGACGGACAAACTGAACTACGACTGCAGGTACTACATATTTATACAATTACGAATTCACCTAAAAAGTAAGATTTCACTCCTAAATTTTTGACAAGGACATGTTTACAAAAATCGGATCCATTTTGTTGCTAATGAGTTTTATTTTCATATTGAAATAAAGAAAGGAAATTTCGCAGAGTCTTTTTAAAGTATCTGCTTATACAAATACGGCTATTTTCGTAAAAAAAAATCGATTTATTATTATTATTATTTTACTTGAACGTGATTCTAAATCTGTTTTCAGTGATTTTTTATGATTATTAGAACAGGTGCTATGGCCAACTTAATAAACAAGAAGCAAAGAGCCAAATACCGGAAACGGTTATAGTATTAACTGGGGAAATGTAAACAATGTTTCTTTGCATGACTGCCTTTTCATACGTTTTTAAAAACAACAAACAAACAAAAAGACATTATAGTCGAATTCCCACTTTCAAATTAATTTGTATGATACTTTTCATATTACGCGCTGTGTTCTAAACTAGAATCTATGTTTTGAAACATAATCTAATACTATAAAATAAAGTAATTGCTTTATAGGCTCTCGAATATTAAAAACAAATAACTTTTAATAAATTCGTAGCTGTCAACTTTTATGGATTTATCATATCAATGAAACTCTATGGAAGATTATACCTATTGAATCATCGCAATTCAATCGGTTTCAGCGTTTAAATAAGACAAAGTTTTTCATTAAATTTTCGTAGTAAGAAAAATTCGAACAAATTGGCAGCTATGTGAAATGTACATTTTGATATATTTTAAAATATTTCAGTTATTTTTTAAAATGTTACAAACGTCTAGTTTAGTGCATAGTTTGTATAATTGCAAAATGTAGTAAAAAAGAATTCGAAATAACAATAATTGAATTGAGTGTAAGTTCTCTGACGTAAACATTTAATTTTTTGATCAAAAATGGCCTTTTTTGAAAGGATATGAAGACATGCTAGAAATTTATGTTTTTCATTATTCTGTATTTTTTTCTTCAAATTTCTTATGTCTTTAGATTCCTTAGTGACTGTATAACGATATTACCACCAAAACAAAATTGATAGCTATAGCCTGTTTACCACTCATTAAAATTTGCACGTGGAACCATCTTGTATGTTTTACATTGAAAGAATCACATGCGAATGCTCATGTGTGTGTGTGAGAGAGAGAGAATAAACATACACCGTATATACAAGGACGATAAACAAAATATTTTTTTACCGCTTAACTGGTCAATATTTTTTTTATGTATTTTACAGAATTTATAATCTTTAATGACAAGTTTCTTAAAGCACAAATTTTTGCCTTATTGAATCTAAAACAAGTTCAAATTTAAAAAATGCAAAATTTATATTAGAAATTTACTGGTGAAAATAATAAATCATAATTGGAATATGGATGTCCGTACATAATACGGGCAAATCATGATTGGCAAAAACTTGTTGCCCATATGACGTACGAGCAAATAAGAAGTGGTTAAATCTGCAAGTTTTTTAAATTACTTTTTCATATAAAAGTATTTTTTTTTTCATAAAACTTTATATATATTTTTTAATTTAGCTATAATAATCATTTTGTGGAACATATGCTGAAAATTGTTCCATAAGTAACCATTTACAAGCATACTCATGCCGTTAAATTATTTTAAACATAAAAAAAAAAATTGCTTTGCTGTTTTAGTATTATAGCTATAAACTTAGCTATAATAACACTTTTATGGAACAAATACTAAAAATTATTGCTTGAATAACCATCCAGAAGCATATTCATGCCATTAACTTATTTTAAATCTAATGAAAGATTTTGCTTAACTATTTTAAAAACTATTGTGTTGATGGTATCATTTTTCCTTTCTTAAGTATATGTTTTTCACTTACAAATATGCTAAGGTATCGTTTAAAATTGCTCAAATAGAAATTATATGTAATTGTCGACAATAAATCCGCTTTTTAAACTGTTAAAAAAGCAATTTAGTGTGAATTTTAAATGGGAGCAGTTATTTAGCACCGCGCTAAAAGTAATGGTAAGGCAGTAAATATACATTTGTACAGGAAGAAAACTGCTTTAAAGAGAAACTTTTTCTATTGCAATTCAATATTATTCGTTTAGAATACTATAAATGTTTGTTTAAAAAACTCAATTTGAATGTGTTTCGAGAAAAAAAAAGGTTTGTGAGTTACGCCAATAAAAACTTTTAGTGATTTAAGTATATTAAACTAATTCTGAGAAATAAATATAATGAAGATACATATGTAAATTCCGTAATAAAATATACGTTTTCTTCTATTTATGTTTATATTATTCGTGTTACTAATATAAATGTGTCATATAAAAGGTAGTTCGTTCTTCTCTTTTTCCTGTTTTTTAGGTGATTAAAAAAATGATCAATAATTTTTATTTTTTTATTTTTCGCAGATTAAATCCCACACACTGCAGAGTCCCAAATGATCGGCGAACTGAACACCAATATTTTTTAACAGAAAATTTCATAGTAGGTTTTTACAGCATTTGTGCTAAAACTAACCTCTGATGGCGTTTTTGGCGCAATTTTCAAGAAAAATATAAAAAGAAAATCTTTCTAAGGAAATATTGATGTTCAGTTTGCGGACTGTTTGGAAGCCCTGACACTGTAAAAGAAATATGTAAAGTTGCTAAACTTTTTATAGGAAACGGGGATTCTCAGAACTTTTCCTGTTATGTAACAATAATTTTAATAATTTATAATAATTTTAAATAATTTATAATTAATTAATTAATTAATTTTAATAATTTTTAATAATTTTAATTTTTTAATAATTTATGTAACGATTCGGTTACATAATTTTTCACTATTTATGTAACGCTACTAAATTACATAAAATTTTCTAGGGACCCCAGATTCCTAGTAAGAGTTTAATAACTTTACTATTTTTTTTTCTTTTGTACAGTGCACACAAAAAATTCTACTTTATTTTTAGCACTTTCCAACGAAGTTGAAAAGTGCTTATGCATTCGGTTTGTCTGGCCGTCTGTTCGTCTGCCCGGATGTCCGGATGGCCGTCTGTCCGCGCTCTAACTTCCGTAAATATACTCGGATTGCCATGAAATTTTAGGACGTTATTGAGGTTTACCCTAGCACGAACCCTATTGAAAATGAAGTAACTACCATGATTAGTTTATCTACAGAGAGAATCAAAAGTTTCCCATTACATTACGGCCTATGGGGAAAAATCGTTAATATACTCGGATTGCCATGAAATTTTAGGACGGTATTGACGTTTACCCTAGCACAAGTCCTAAAAAAATGAAGTTTCTACCATGATTAGTTTATCTACAGCGCGAATCAAAAGTTTCCCATTACATTACGGCCTATGGGGAAAATCATTTCAAAGGAATTTTAAAGATGTTATACCCCGTCAAACATATTAAAATATATATTCTATAAAATATAAGGTGAAAATGTTGCTATTATTCATTTACAGGGCCAAACAAAAGAATTCCATTAGATAATGGTAAAAGGGGGAATTGTGTGTGACATATTTTAAATATATTAAGCTTTTTCATGTATAATAAAATTGATATGTGTCACTGAAGCCTAATATTAATTATACGCTACTGTCTTGCATAATATGAAGTACATAGTATTTACAGGGCCATACAAAAGATTTCAAATAGTATATTCTTTCCGAAGTACTGTATATGTGTCCGATGATGGCTGATGGAGAGATGAAATGCATTTTAATTATGATATGCGCGTTTATATTTTGCTAAATATATGCACATTATATGGTGTGTATAAATGTTATAGTTGATATACAGGGCTACACAAAAGAGCTCACCAACGTTACTGAATATGAGCGTAAATTATTTAAGCGTGGTTCTTAAATAAGCTATGCATTTTTACGCTGAGCTTTACTCAATTTACTGAGAAATGTTTGCAGAATATGGATAAAAGTATATACAGGGCCAAGCAAAGAATTCGGTACATGGACGCTTATGAATGATGATTTATGAGAATGTGATTTCAGTTGTTTTAAAAGTATTTTAATTTACAATAAATTTTAGCTTAATGCTTACGTGTAATAAAGGTACAATGTAAACTACAGGGCTGAACAAAAGTGTTCAAGTATGTTTCCATCTAGTAGTACGAATTGCTAAAAAAGAAATTTCAAGCTATTGGGTATTTTCTTGCTAAACTAAATTTTCCCATTATATCAACTTACATATGAAATACAGGGCTGTTCAAAAGTACTGAAATACATATTTGGGTACATTTAGCTATACACTATTTTTTCCCTAAATAACAAAGGTTTGATAAAGATTTCATTAAGTGTTGGAAAGTGCTTCATAATCTATGCTTAACGCATGATTTTTCTTACTTGTTTTTAAATATTTCGTCTGCGTTTAAATATTTTTTCTCAACGGATAATTGAGACGTATCTCTTCAAAAGACCTTTTAACTTTTTCCATTTCTTAATTGAAGTAAAATTTTGCATGTTACTAGACACAAATATGCTACTCATGGTTGCTCAAAGAATTTTATTAATTTCCCATGCATATTGGACTTTCTGAAATTTCGATATCAAAGGTGTAAAGCCTTCCCAAATGCTTCTATTAAACATCATACTTCAATTCATTGAACTGCGAAACTTTGTTACATTATGTATTTTGAATATGTTTGAAAGCATTTTATTAGCTGTGTTTGATGAATGATTTTTCTTTCTCATTTGGTTTTTCTACTTTGTTTGCTGCAACAAAGTCGAAAATGTAAAAAATGCAAATTTTCAGAGCATCTGCAATGATTTGTTCCAAAAAGAAAATTTTATTTTAATAATTTAATCACAGAATTCGGAGCCACGCTATTCAACCAAATAATTTTACACTTTCCAGTATTCTGAAGACAGTTGTAGTAGAACTATATGCAACCTAGAAAGAGCAAAGATATTACTGAGAAAACAAATTTCAATAACCTGCAAAGAGATTATATTCACACAACTTCTAAAAAAAGCTACTTTTGGATACAATAATTTTTTTTTTTCATAATGAAATATGTTTCATACATTAACAATTTATCATATTATCATATCAGTGTACAATCTATAATATTATTATATTAAATACAGTTTAAAGAATAAGAATAAAAAAATTTCATTAAAAACTGCTCCAGTTATTGGTAATAAAAATTAAAAATATCTAAAATATGTTTAAAAACTTGCAAGCCCTTGTATTCTTTTTTAAAAATATATGTTAAACGTGAATTTTGAATGAAAAAGCTTATTTTTTGTTTGAAAAAGATTAAAATGTATGGCAATAATAGAAAACCATTCAAATATTTTTAGAACTAGAAAGAAAATAATGTAAAGCATATATTTTATGCATAAATAATATAATTTATTCTGAAAGATTAATGCCATCAGATTAATAAAATTTCAATTACATTATAAATATATAACAGACTATAATTTTAAAAGTTATACTATTTGAAATAAAACTGAAAAATCTTTCCGGAAAACCTTTTTTTTTTAACTTTGCTTTGATAAGATGTGTTAATTAATTAAGAAATGTTTTTATGATTAAATTTTCTTTTCACAAATAAATAAATAACAGCCTTTAAAGATATATATACGTAAATATAGTATGATGAATCTAATAAAAGAGATTTTTCTTCAGTATTTAAGTTATAAAGCCTGTTACCCATGATAGCTTTTATTTAGTTAAAATTAAAAGTTTTAATTAAATTTAAAAATGAGCAAGATCTATTTAAATTAGAATTAAGAATACATAACTGTACATAAATATTTTCTCTGCAGATTTTTTTACGAATATTTTTATAATTTCTTTTCTTTAGAAAAAAAATATATTCATACTTAAAATTAAATAAAAATCATGTTGGTTTTAAATGAATACATATGAAACCTTAGATTTTCTTACTGAAATATCATCAAAAAACAAATGAAAAACAAGATTAAAAAGTAAGTTGCTTTCTTATATTTGTTTACAACTGGTTACTTACCTTTTTTTATGTATAACACAAATATTACATATAGAAACATATATTAGCCCCCCGCCACTTATTTTAATAAAATGCAATGTATTTAACTCTTGCATTTTAGTTTTCAAAAATTTTCAAATGTGAGGTTGAATAATTGTTCATAAAAATATATTGGTAAAAATATTTCATAAAAACAGAAGCGTTTATTTTACCAAAATAAATATCTAGATGTCGATAAAGAACCCACTGAAGAAAGAAAACGCATTCGTTCCTTCTAGTAAGATAGATCTTGTTATCATTTTAAGGAACGTATCCAACTAATTTTAAACTGACAGGTGTGTTAATGACTATATGCATTTACTAAGTACGTTCTGCACTGTGTTTTATTGTCTTCTGATTTTTACTTTTATAAACTTTATTTTCTTGTTTCATAATTGTGTTGCAGAATTTTAAATAAGAAAAACAATAAAATTATACATTTTAATAAAAATAATATCAATGAAGGGTCATTCCATGTCAATTCAACCAATTTTTCACCCATTTGTAACCCGACCGACAGGGATTTGGATGAAACTTTGTGTACACACTATTCTATCATGAAATGATTCCATCAGAAATTTTTCCTTCCTAGACCTCATGGTTTGTGAGATATGGGGGGTCCAATTCTTGGGGGTTTCTCAAATCTCACATTTCTTAGTCTGTATTCTGAGATTGCAGTTCCATCTTCAAAAAATTGTTTCTTTGGATCTAAAGCATGAATCATCCTAAAAATATCACTGTAAGAAGATAAAAAGATGCAGATTTTAACAAAAAATATTTAAAAAATTTACTTGTAATATTTAGGATGAAAAAAGTCAGCCAAAGTTGAGAGTTATGGTTATTTTTCCAAATTTTTGTGACTTCACGAAAAAGGCTGTACACAAAAAGGCAAATTAAATTTCCAATTTCTTTTTGTTTTAAATAAAAGTTTACACTTTGGGCTTTCTATCTATGAAATAAAAATGATGTGTTTCGCATGGCTTATGCAAAAATTTTGGGTACTTTCCAATTAGCCGGATAAATGCTTTATTTTTAAATATTACATATGCACACAAAAAAGCAAATGAAATTTCCCATTTCTTTTTGTTTTAAATAAAAGTTTACACTTTGGGCTTTCTATCTGTAAAATAAAAATGATGTCTTTCACATGGCTTATACAAAAATTTTGGGTACTTTCCAATTATCCGGATGCGTGTTTTATTTTTACATATGTACATATGTATAGATCTATATAAATACAGATGTATTATACATGTATATATGTATGTATATATACAGTATATTGATATATATATGTATAACACTGGTGCCAAATTTTACCTTGTTTTGAAAATCTGCACTAATTAAGAGAAAAAAAATCTGACTAAGTTTAGCTGTGGTACTTAAATAATTACTGGAGTTTCTATGAGTTACTGAATTTAATGTTATTTGATACAAAAACAAATTGGAAATTTCATTAGCCTTTTTGTGTAGAGACTTTTTCATAAAGTCACAAAATTTGGAAAAATAATCATAACTTTCAACTTTGGTTTACTTTTTCGGCCGTATATAAATCTCTATTAACTACCCTAATTGCTTTTTTCACTTGCTTTTTATGCCGCTTAAATGGATCTCCACATTTATATAATTCATATTTCATTAAGAGCGAAATTCTGTGATGCTCACATATATTAATCAAACGCTTTTCACTTAATTTTTGTTTTATAAATGCAATAGTCCTAACTAATAAAAGTTCTTTTTCTGAATCAGAGATTATCAATGTAGTCTATTTCTCTGTTATTTTTATAGCTAGTTTTGTGAAATTCTAAACCAGTTAATATTACAATACTGCAAGCCTGAAGACTAGTAGAAGGTTTAATATCCGGCTCCATATTAAAACAATAAAGCAAAAAAATATTTATACATATCATAAACTATAAAGTATGTAACAGTCAGATTATATTTTTAGTAGCACAGTAAAAGTTAGACCATTCTTCTATGATAAGAAACAACAGAATGACAATAATTTTATTAAAGTGATTTCAAAACATCTGCTTTCATACTAACGAACATTACCCTGCCTTTATCAGAAGGTGTTTATACAAGGCAGGTGCAATTAAATCTTTCAGACTATAGAAACAAATTTAAGTTCTGTTAAACATTTGTGTATTTAAACTTGCCAGTATAAATATTTAAACTGATTAAAATTAACCAAGGACAGGAAATACAAGGTTTTGAACATTTTTTAAACACAAATAATTAATATATAAGCATTCGAAAGAAAGAAGGGAAATGTGAGGAGAAAAAATTATCTATTTTATACTGTACAAAAAAAAAAAAAAATCTGTTTTGAGTTTAATTATTGAAAATAAAAGTAAGAGATTCTTTAGATTAACAAAAAATGCCCATTATTAAATAACTAAATGAAATATATGGACCATTCACTAAATTTATTGGGGAAACATATTACAGTCATTTTTTTTTTTTAAATCAGAAAAAACAAAGCCTAAATTTTACTTTGCAAATTTAAAAAAAAACATGCATCAAATAATATTAAATTCTATAACTCATAGAAATTCCAGTAATTATTTAAGTACCACAGCTAAACTTAGTCGGATTTTTTTCCTCTTAATTGGTGCAGATTCTCAAAACAAGGCAAAATTTGGTACTTTTCGGTTAGACGGGCACCAGTGTTGTACATATATATATATCAATATACTGTGTATATACATACATATATACATGTATAATACATCTGCATTTATATAGATCTATACATATGTACATATGTAAAAATAAAACACGCATCCGGCTAATTGGAAAGTACCCAAAATTTTTGCATAAGCAATGCGAAAGACATCATTTTTATTTCATAGATAGAAAGCCCAAAGTGTAAACTTTTATTTAAAACAGAAAGAAATTGGAAATTTCATTTGCCTTTTTGTTTGCATATGTAATATGTAAAAATAAAACATGCATCCGGCTAATTGGAAAGTACCCAAAATTTTTGCATAAGCCATGCGAAACACATCATTTTTATTTCATAGATAGAAAGCCCAAAGTGTAAACTTTTATTTAAAATAAAAAGAAATTGGAAATTTAATTTACCTTTTTGTGTACAGCCTTTTTCGTGAAGTCACAAAAATTTGGAAAAATAACCATAACTCTCAACTTTGGCTGACTTTTTTCATCCTAAATATTACAAGTAAATTTTTTAAATATTTTTTTATTAAAATCTGCATCTTTTTATATTCTTACAGTGATATTTTTAAGATGATTCAAGTTTTAGATCCAGAGAAACAATTTTTTGAAGATGGAACTGCAATCTCAAAATACAGACTCAGAAATGTGCGATTTGAGAAAACCCTAAGAATTGGACCCCCCATATCTTACAAACTATGAGGTCTAGGAAGGAAAAATTTCTGATGGAATCATTTCATGATAAAGTTAGTGTGTACACAAAGTTTCATCAAAATCCCTGTGGGTCGGGTTACAAGGTCTGGTTGAATTGACATGGAATGACCCTAAAGTAATTTTTTTTTTTTTTTTTTTTTTTTTTTTTTTTTTTTTTTTTTTTTTTTTAAGAATAACGGACCGATAACACTGATTTCGAGTTCACTGGTGGAAAACTTGTCCAAAAGTTGAGTTTATGAACACCGCAAATATACGAGGGCAATTCGGAAAGTAACCTCCGTTTATGAATTAAAAAAAAACTAATGAAAGGAAACATGTTTTATTACTTACGTATGAAAGACTCGTTCTTCAGATACTTCTCAACATAATTGCCGTATTAACTAAAACAATTATCATAACGGTAAATCAGCTTTGAAATTCCATCGTCACAGACTTCTGTCGCCGTCCTATTCAACTGCGATTATTTTTAAATTCAACTCGCACCTCTCTTTCAATCCAAAGAATTTTAACTCCCCCCCCCTTCTAAAATTTTCTGGAAAATGCACTAGCAAAAATGTTTTAAAAAAATAGTGGGTCAAGTAAAATATTACGAAAGCAATTCGGAACTTGTCAGTATGAATAAAAGAATATGTTAAAATTCTTTGGATTGAAAGAGTGGTGCGAGTTGAATTAAAAAAAATCGCAGTTGAATAGGCGGGCGGCAGGAGTCTGTGACGATGGAATTTCAAAGCTGATTTACCTTTATGATAATTGTTTTAATTAATATGGCAATTATGTTGAGAAGTAGCTGAAGAACGTGTCTTTCATACGTGAGTAATAAAACATGTTTCCTTTCATTAGATTTTTTTAATTCATAAACGGAGGTTACTTTCCGAATTACCCTCGTACTATATAATTCTTCAACTTAATAAAATGCTTAAAATTTCATCATTAAATAAGCCAAAAAATGCTACTAAAATTTCGTGTGTTACTGCACTCCACCTCTGCTTCAGTATTCCCCACTGGAATAATTATGCTTTTTTTTTAATATTGCAAATTTTTGTTCAAAAACTTCTGTGTCTTCATTCGTTATACACAATGAAACTTACAATTTTGTTCACGATTAAAAATAAATTCCTTCAAATAAAAAACTTTATATATATAAACAAAATTCTCATTTTTTAGTGTTTTTATATTTAAAAAAAAAAAGTCATAACACTATCCCGTTTAAGTTTTCGAATGTGAAATTGAATAATGGTAGCAAAAAAAAAAAAAAAAAAAAATTTCTAAAAATAGAAGCGCTTATTTTTTTAAAGATAAATATTTAGATGTCGATAAAGGAACATTGAAAAAAGAAAACACATTTGTTCCCACTAGTAAGATAGGTCTTGTTATCATTAAGGAACGTATCCAACTCCTTTTAAGCTGACAGGTTTGTTAGTGATGGCATGCATTTACTAAGCACGTTTTGCACTATGTTTTATTGTCTTCTGATTTCTTCGTTTGTAAACTTTATTTTCTTGTTTCTCTATTGTGTTGCAGAATTTTCAATAAGAAAAACAACAAAATTATACATTTATAATTTATATTACATGAAAATTATACATTACACAAGAAAAGTAATATGAATCAAGTAATTACTTTTTTTAAAAAGAGTAACGGACTGATTTCACTGATTTTGAGTTAAATTCAGTGGTAGAAAATTTGTCCAAATGTGGAGATTAAAAACACTGAAAATAGTCTATAGAATCAACTTAATAAAATGTTTAAAATGTCATAATTAAATAAGCCAAAAAATTGCTACTAAAATTCCGTGGTGTTACTAGACTCTATCTCTGCTTCAGTATTCTCCACTGGAATAATTATGCTTTTGTTTGTTTTTAAAATTTGCATATACTTGTTCAAAAACTTCTGTATCTTCATTCGATATATACATAATGAAACTTACAAGAATTTGTACTCGATTAAAAATAAATTCCTTCAAATGATAAACTTTATAAATATAAAATAAAATTCTCATTTTTTCAGTGTTTCATACAAAAAAGGCATTTTATAACATTATTCCATTTAAGTTTCAACAATTTTCAAATGTGAATTTGAATAGTAGTAGCAGAAAATATTCTCTAGATATTCTCTAAATATTCTCTAAATGTTCTCTAAAAATTGAAGCGCTTATTTTTTTAAAGATAAATACAGTTGAACTTGGATAATTCGAAATTCAAGGGACCAAAAGAAAAGTTCGAAATACCCAAAAATTCGAATCAAATATATTCGCTCAAAATGAAGAAAGAAAGAAAGAAAGAATAACTTCACAATGAAATATTTAACTCATAAACAGGATACTTCTATAATTTTTTCATTAAATCAAACATTTTTTACTAGCTTAATTATTCATCATTTTTAAGAAAAAAATCAGATATTTCTGATTGCAATCTCGAATTCAATCTTTGAGTCATAGCATATGATTACAACTTATCAATTGACACAAAAATAAAACCTTTTTTAGCGGACAGACCTTCAAAAACGTCGAAGTTCATGTATAAGCATCATAGCTTCAAAGGAACTAAGTAAGGGCTTCTCTTGTATTTTCTTGTTCTGTACATCTTCAGATAGTCCGTCTTTAGATTAAAAAAGTCTAAAGGATTAGTATTTACCACAAAATTTGAAAGAAAATCCTACGAAAAATTCGAATTATCCAAACTAAAATTCGAAATATCCACATTTTTTTATATAGATATATTATTTTAGTACAGAATTCTACGGACCAGGCAAAAAATTTAAATTAGCCAGAGTTTCGAATTAAAAGAGTTCGAATTATCCAAGCTTCACTGTATTAAGATATTGATAAAGAAACGCTGAATAAAAAATGCATTTGTTCCCACTAGTAAGATAGATCTTGTTATCATTTAAAAGAACGTATCCAACTCCTTTTAAGCTGACAAGTTTCTTAATGAAGGCATGCATTTACTAAATACTTTCTGTACTCTGTTTTATTGTCTTCTGATTTCTTTTTTTGTAAACTTTATTTTCTTGTTTCTTATTTGTGTTGCAAAAATTTTTCATCGAACAATAAAATGTTTCATTAAAATCATAAACTTTATAAAAGAAACATCTCCATTTTTTTCAGTGTTTCACATGCAAATAGAGGCATTTTAAAACACTCTCAAATTTTCGTTTTCAACAATTTTCAAGTGTGAGATTGAATAACGGTAGAAAAAATAATCTTTAAAAGATAGAAATGCTTAATTTATTAAGATAAATATCTAGATGTCAATAAAGAAACACTGCAGAAAGAAAACGCATTTGTTCCCACTAGCAAGATGTATCTTGTTATCATTTTAAAGAATGTATCCAACTCCTTTTAAGCTGACCGCTTTGTCACTAACGGCATGCGTTTTCTATGTATGCTGTGCACTCTCTTTTATTGTCTTCTGATTTCTTCTTTTGTACGTTTTTCTTGTTTCTTAACTGTATTGCATATTTTTTTTAATTCAATAAATTATATATTTTAGATGTGTTACATTTTAAGGATTTAAAAGATTCATTGTGTGAATTATTACCATATTTCAGCCAATGATACTTTTCATTCCTTCCAATGTAACATGTCTAGAAAATATGGCTTATTGAATGAAAAAAATCTATAACAAAATATCTTGATATATCTTGTTACCTTTTCAAGGAACAAATATTTATTTTATTTAACTATTATAATAAAATCATTAATTTGAAAATAAAATACTAATCGCATGTTAACTAACAATATTTACTATCTATATAGAATAAAGAATTCAGATAAACCCAAGAAACTTTCTAGGTTCTTTTGGTTAGTTAAAAGATGAAAAAAGTCTTTTTTTACCCGTGAACAGTTCGTGTAGCAAAAAAATTATCGCCACTTTCTCTTCTCTCAAACTATTCACTCAATGATTGCCTCACAAAGCGTTTTATCTGTCTGCCATTAATTCATTTACCGATACCTTGCACCTTGCATGACTCATCATTACATTTATTCGGATCCAGTCAAGTAATCCAGTTTTCCGCTTTCTTTTTTATTTTTCAATCAATAAAAACAAACGAACATTCTTTTAGTTGTCAATGCTCAGGTATGTTAAATCTTCCTTACACATTACAATTCTTGGATTTTTAATAAAATATCAAATAGTTATTTCTCAAAATAATTACCAGAATATTATCAAATTATTATTATCAAATATTTATTTGATTTTATTGTTATAATAAAAGGATATATTTGAAAAAAAAAAACCTAATTGGACATTGACTATCAATACTAAGTAACTACATAAAATAAAGAATTCAGTTAAATCCAAAAGTTTTGATATATTTTTTAGTTAGTAAAAGGATGAAAAAAAAAACTTTTTTTTTTTACCGGTGAGTAATTTTTGTAGCAAAAAAATTACCGCCACTTTCTTTTTTTTTTCAATCTATTCACTCAGTGATTGCACCACAAAACGTTTTTAACCCCCTGGCATTAGTTCCTTTACCAATACAATGCATCGTGTATGACTCATCATTATATTTATTCTGATCCAGTTAAGTAATCCAGTTTTTGTCTTCTTTTTTCTTTTTCTTTTTTCAGGAAATAAAAGCAAATAAACTCTTTTATTTGTCGGCTTAGAATAATTAAATCTTCTGAACTCATAATAATTCTTCGATATTTATTTTTAAAAATAGCATAAGTAATTGATAAAATAATTATCTGATTATTATTATCAAATATTTATTTTATTTGTCTCTTACAATAAAATGATTATTTTGAAAAATAAAAAATACTAATAGCATATTACCTAACAATACTAATGAACTACATAGAATAAAGAATTCAGATAAACTCCAGAATCTTGATATAACTTTTAATAAGTTAAAGGTTAAAAAAAATCTTTTTTTACCGGTAAATACATCGTGTAGAAAAAAAATTGCCACTTTATCTTTTTTTAATCTATTCACTCAATGATTGCCTCACAAAACGTTTTATTGCTTTGCTATTAATTCATTTACCAATACAATGAACCTTGCATGACTCATCATTACATTTATTCGGATCCAGTCAAGTGATCCAGTTTTTTTTTTATTTTTTTTTTAGTGATTCAAGAAATAAAAGCAAATGAACTTTCTTTTAGTTGTTAATGCTCAGATATGTTATATCTTCTTTTTATAATTCTTGGGTTTTTAACTAAAAAAAATCAAATAGTTGTTTCACAAAATAATTACAGATTATCATTATCAAATATTTATCTTATTTAATTTTTATAATAAAATGATTTATTAAAAAAAAATCTAATTGGATATTAACTATCAATACTAAGTAACTACATAAATTAAAGAATTCAGATAAACCGAAAAGTTTTGATATAACTTTTGTTTAGTAAAAGATTTTTTTTTCTTTTATCGGGAAGTAATTCATGTAGCAAAAAAATTATCGTCTCTTTCTTTTTTTAAAATCTATTCACTCAGTGATTCCCCGATAAAATTCCCCTGACATTCATTCCTTTATCATTACAATGCTTCTTGTAGGACTCTTAGTTATATTTATTCTGAACCAATTTTTGTCTTCTTTTTTTTCTTTTACTCTTTGGTCTTCTTTTTTTATGAAATAAAAACAAATAAACTCTTTTTTAGTTGTCGGCTTAAAGTTGTTAAATCTTCTAAACTCATAATAATTCTCGAGCAGTTATTAAAAAAATGGCATAAATAATTGTCATAAATTAGTTGTCCGATTATTATTATTACCAAATGTATTTTTTTTTTACTTGACTATTATAATAAAATGATTAATTTGAAAATAAAATACTAACTAACTACATAAAATAAAGAATTCAGATAAACCCAAGAATCTTGATATATCTTTTGGTTAGTTAAAGGATGTAAAAAAGTCTTTCTTTACCAGTGAATAATTCATGTAGCAAAAAAATTATCACCACTTTCTCTTCTTTCAATCTATTCACACAATGATTGTCTCACAAAGCGTTTTATCTCCCTACAATTAATTTATTGACCGATACAATGCACCTTGCATGACTCAACATTACATTTATTTGGATCCAGTCAAGTCATCCAGTTTTTTGCCTTTTCTTTTAGTGTTTCAAAAAATAAAAGCAAATGAACTCTCTTTTAATTGTCAATGAATAGATTTGCTGTATCTTTTTATACTTAAAATTTCTTGGTTATTTATTTAAAAAAAATACTATTATTATCATTATTTGATAAAATAATTATCTGATTATTATAAAAAAATATTTATTTTTTTTATTAGTATAATAAAATGATTTATTTGAAAATAAAATGTTAATTGCATATTAATTAACCTTCTGACTGCCGCGAATTCTTTTTTCCGTTCACTAAGCTGCAGGTTTCACTGCAATAATAGTATTATTTAAATTAACATAGTTCTATAGATATAACTCAGTTTTAAGGAATTAAGTTATGATAATTTCTCTGGAGGTTTATGTACATATATATGTAATAAATAAATAAATAAATAAATAAATAAATAAATAAAAGGCATGTTGATAAAAACATCTTTTTTTAGTATTTTAAAAAATTTTGCACGTTTGGTCGGCGGTTAGGGGGGTTAATAATACTAAGTAATAGCATAAAAAAAGAAAATCAGATAAACCCAAGATTATTGAATTATCTTTTATTTAGAAAAAAGCTTTTTTTACCTGTGAGTAATTCTTGTAGCAAAACATTTTTTTTCCTCTTTCTTTACTTTCAATCTATTCACTGAATGATTACCTCACAAAACGTTTTATCTCCCTGCAATTAATTCATTTACCAATACAATGCACCTTGCATGATTCATCATTACATTTATTCGGATCCAGTCAAGTAATCCAGTTTTTTCGCTTTCGTTATTGTTTTCTATGCAATAAAAGCAAATGAACTCTCTTTTAGCTGTCAATGCTTCGATATATCTTTTTTACACATTATAACTTTGGGGTATTTACCAAAAAAAATCTTTTTGTTTTATTATCTTAAAATAATATTATTTATTAAAAAAATAATTGCACATTGATTAACAATGCTACCTAATTATATAGAATAAGGAATGCAAGTACACCCAAGTGTTTTGATTTTCCTTTTGGTAAGTAAAACGGTGAAAAAAGGTCTTTTTTTACCTGTGAGTAATTTGTGTAACAAAAAAATTATCACCACTTTCTTTACTTTCAGTCTATTCACTCAATGATTACCACACAAAACGTTTTATCTCCCTGCAATTAACACTGCCTGCAAATTAACCTGCAATTTTAACAATGCAATGCACCATTCAAGACTCATCATTACATTTATTCGGATCCAGTCAAGTAATCCATTTTTTCGCTTTCGTTGTTGTTTTCTATGCAATAAAAGTAAATGAACTCTCTTTTAGATTTCAATGCTTAGATATATCTTCTTTACACATTATAATTCTTGGATATTTTTAGGTAGCTTTCATTACAAAAATAAAAAGCTACTATTGCAGCCGTCCGGAGGAAAGCACTTCCAGAAAATTTTGGTATATTTTCACCGATCATGACCCCCAGACCCAAAACCATCCTCCGTTCAAATGTTGACATATATATATATATATAATTATATACATATATATATATATCTGATTTTTGCCATGCGATAACTAACGTATTTATGAACCAATTTGAATGAAACTTGGTATGTACATAGTACATACAAATGTCTCGACCGAGTTCGTTGGCCAACATTATTGGTCCTTTTGTTTCAAAATGGCGGCCATTTTAAATTAAAAAAAAATTTTAATTTAAAATTCAATGCAAAAAAATTAAAAGTTGAAAAATATTTTTCCTTTACGTGTTAGAACTTAAAACAACGATTCCAAACCACTTTTTATTTTGTCTATATCTTAAAAAATGATTGAGTTATAGCACTTTGAATTTTTCTTATGACTGACATTTTGAAACGATCTGATTTTCGTCACGTGATAACACGCTTATTTATGAACGGACTTGAATGGAACTTGACATGTACATAGTACATTCAAATGTCTCAACCGAGTTCGTTGGCCAGCATCATCCGCCATTTTGTTTCAAAATGGCGGCCATTTTAAATTAAAAAAAATAAAATTTAAAATTAAATACGAAAAAATTAAAAGTAGAAAAATATTTTTCTTTTACGTGTTAGAACCTAAAACAACGATTCCAGAACACTTTTTATTTTGTCTATATCTTAAAAAATGATTGAGTTATAGCACTTTGAATTTTTCTTACGACTGACATTTTGAAACGATCTGATTTTTGTCACGTGATAATACGCGTATTTATGAATCGATTTGGATGTAACTTGGTGTGTACATAGTATATACTGAGGCCTGAATCGAGTTCGATACTCAGTTCCATCCGCCATTTTATTTCAAAATAGCGGCCATTTAAAAAAATTTATAAATTTTAAAATACAAAATTAGGTACAAGAAAGTGAGAAATTGAAAAAGATTTTTCTTTTATGCATTTGACCTTGATACAAAGATTCAGAGCATTTTTTGTTTCGTTTGTATCTTACAAAATAGCTGAGTTATCGCATATATATATTAATCGATTTCAATATGAGTGTGCACGTGCACCTGAATTAAGATTTCGACCAAGCTCATAATCAGGTTCTACTAATATAACTTAATTTAAAATAAATAAATATATATGTAAGTATATGAAAGCTACCTCTTCCTCCCGGCACTGCCAGAAGGACTATTTTGGATATTATTGATTATTAAAAAAATCAAATAGTTTTTTCGTAAAATAATTGCTAGATTATTATTATCAAATCATCACATCATTATCATTATTATATTTATTTGGATCCAGTCAAGTAAACCAATTTTTCTCTTTCTTTTTATTTTCCATGCAATAAAATCAAATGAACTTTCTTTTAGTTGTCAATGCTCAGATATGTTATATTTACTTTACACATTATAACTCTTTGGTATTTAATTTGAAAATATCAAATAGTTATTTCTCAAAATAAATTGCCAGATTGCTATCAGATTATTAATATCAAATATAAGTTTTATTTCATTTTTAAATAAAACGATTTATTCGAAAAAAATAAATACTTATTGGAAATTGACTATCAATATTAAGTTACTACATAAAATAAAGAATTCAGATAAACCGAAGAGTTTTTATGTATCTTTTAGTTAGTAAAAGAATGAAAAAAAAATTCCTTTTTTTATCGGTTAGTAATTCGTGTAGCAAAAAAAATTATCGTCACTTTCTTTTCTTTCAATCTATTCACTCAATGATTGCACCACAAAACGTTTTTATCCCCCTGGAATTAATACCTTAACCAATACAATGCATCTTGTATGACTCAACATTATTTATTCTTCTGATCCAATCAAGTAATCCAGTTTTTGTCTTCTTTTTTTGTCTTTTTCTTTTTTCATAAAATAAAATTAAATAAACTATTTTTTAGTTGTCGACTTAAATTTCTTAAATCTTCTGAACCCATAATAATTCTTGAATATTTATTTTTTTTTTTTCAAAAATATCGTAATTAATTGGTAAAATAATTACCTCATTATTATTATCAAATATTTATTTTATTTGACTATTATAATAAAGTGATTCATTTGAAAATAAAATACTAACCACATGTTAACTAACAATACTAACTACCTATATAGAATAAAGAATTCAGATAAACCCAAGAATATTGATATATCTTTTGGTCAGTTAATGGATGAAAAAAAAGCCTTATTCACCGGTGAATAATTCGTATAAACAAAAAAAAAAAAAAAAAAAAAAAAAAAAAAAAAAATCGCCACTTTTTCTTTTTTTTTAGTGTATTTACTCAATGATTGCCTCACAAAGCGTCTCTCTGCCATTAATTCATTGACCGATACAATGCACCTTGCATGTATCATTACATTTATTTGGATCCAATCAAGTCATCCAGTTTTTTTTTTTTTTTTTTTTTTTTTAGTGTTTCAAGAAATAAAAGCAAATTAATTTTTTTTTAGTTCTTAGTGTTCAGATATTTATACTTTCTTTGTTCTTGAGTTTTTAATAAAAAAATCAAATAGTTATTCCCCAAAATAATTACCAGATAATTATCAAATTCTTATTATCAAATATTTGTTTGATTTGATTTTTTAAAAAAATAATTTATTTGAAAAAAAAAATACCAATTGGGCATTGACTATCAATACAAACTAACTACCGAAAATAAAGAGATCAGATAAACCCAAGGGTTTTTATATACTTTTTGGTTATCAAAAGAATGAAAAAAGCCTTTTTTTATCGGTGAGGTATGTGCAGAAAATAAAATCTTTTTTTAAAAATCTATTCACCTATTTTTTGCCCCACAAAACGTTTTTATCCCCCTGGCATTAATCCCTGTACCCAATGCAATGTATCTTGTATGACTCATCATCATATTTATTCTATCCAGTTAAGTAATCCAATTTTTGTCTTCTTTTTTTTTCTTTTTTTCCCCCTTTTTTCATGAAATGAAAGCAAGTAAATTCTTTTTTAATTGTCGGCTTAGAATTGTTAAATCTTCTGAACTCATAATAATTCTTCGGTAGTTTTTAATAAAAAAGGGCATAAACAATTGATAAAATAATTATCTAATTATTATTATCAAATATTTATTTTATTTGACTATTATAAAAAAATGACTAATTTGAAAATAAAATGCTAATCGCATATTAACTAACAATACGAACTAACTATATAGAATAAAGAATACACAAAAACTCATGAATCCTGATACATCTTTTGGTTAGTTAAAGGACGAAAAAAAGGGCTTTTTTACCGGTAAATAATTTCTGTGGCCCAAAAAAAAAAAAAAAAAAAAAAAAATTATCGCCACTTTTTTCTTTTTTTAATGTATTCACTCAATGATTGTCTCACAAAGCGTTTCATCTCTTTGCCATTAATTAATTTACCGATACAATGCACTTTGTATGACTCATCATTACATATATTCGGATGCAGTCAAGTAATCCAGTTTTTTGCTTTTTTTTTAAGTGTTTCAAAAAATAAAAGCAAATTAATTCTCTTTTTCTTGTCTAGAGTTAGATTAGTTGTATTTTCTTTACACAGAATAATTCTTGGGTATTTATTAAAGAATAAAAAATAAAATAATTATATGATAAAATATTTATCAAATTACTATTACTAAATATTTATTTTATTTTATTATTATCAGAAAATAATTTATTATGAAAATAAATAGTAATTATTTTTTAAGTTTATTTGAAATTTTATGACAATGAGTTTGCAAATTTTGTTCTTTATTTGACTGATTGTAAGACTTGACTATCCAACTGAAACCAATAAAAATCCTTATAATTATATACAATAGCAATGTAAATAATTATATATTGTAATACTAATTTTAAACTCAATAATGAATGGAATAATAATTCTATAATTTAATAACGGAATATATTATTAATAAATAAATATAAAAATTATTCAATAATTATTTGAATTATTTCTTCTTCTTCTTTTGTTTCCACTAAACAATGGGTTTCGTAGGCCCATAAAAAATGTTCTGAGAAATTCTTTTCATCACGCTCTGTTCAGAACAATCACATCATTTAACCCTTAGTCGCGCAGAGCATTTACATTGCTTAAGTGTTGAAATTAATGAACGCCACCGGAATTTGAAAACATCTTTATTTATAAATAAAAAAGAGCAATATTTCATTCATCTAATAAAACGAAATTATTTTTACCAAAATTCTGGTGCCAATGTGACCTTTCGGAATTAAAATTAAGTGTTTCATACACATACCGCCGCGCCTGAGGGAGTTAGCTTATATACTTCATTGTCGCTCGAATAAAGTTTGTCAGATCATCCTCAGCCTGTCCCTCCTACGTTTGTCTTCCGGACTCCATTTAACTCATTGCGACACGTATACGTGCTGCAAAAAGGCTTAAGAATCCTTGTTTATCCCCAACAGTAAAATTTTACTGTATAATTGGCCTTATTTAATCGGAGCATTTTCTTGATTTGACAAGACACAAATTTCTGTTTTTAGAAACAGGTGACAAAACATTAAAAATTTCTTAAAAGACTCCCGTCGCGAAGGGTTTAACCTTTCCGGCACGGGCAAAATCTGTTAGTAAAATGAGAAATTGTCGACTGATACCGGAATTCGCAAACGATTTTTTTAGATATTTTGAATTCCTTAATTTAAGCTTTTATCGTAAAAGCAAAATTTTACTAAAATATTATTGGTGCCGCTTCCAAGTTTAGAATTAAAATTAGGTATCCCAGACCAGGCACACTGTGCCGGAAAGGGTTAAAAAGGGATTTTAGGAAGTCGTTCCTCTTTCACTGTGCGGACGTGCCCATAGCATCTAAGCTTGTTTTGCTCAACTGTATTACTGACTATTTTTTTTTTACTTGCATGATTTCATGTATTTTTATTTTGTTTTTATTTTTATTTATTTATTTATGTATTTAATTTTTACTGTTTTTTATTTTATTTTATTTTATTTTATTTTTATTTTTATTTATTTATTTATTTATTGAAGCCTAAGCTTTCTCGTTAATTATTGTCGAAAAACCCTTTTGGTAGACAGGAGCTTCCTTTTTAGTCGAAGATTTAATCTTCCTATATCTACGACATATAGTAAAATACTTTTCAGAATAGCATTATAAATTAATCGTTTAGTTTTAAAGAGATTATTACAGTTCCACAGAACAGAACTGAACATTGCTATTTTCTCGAATTCTCCTTTTAACATCTTTTCTTGATTGATCAGGGTGCGTAGTCTGGAAGCACCTTGTAAGCACCTTTTACCAGAATTTTTATAATGTAAAGTCTGTTTTATTTAACGAAAAAGAAATCCTTTTTCAGATGTAACAACCAGTACTTTAAAGAATTTCTGGTACTAAAATAATTAAAATCCTCTGAGTTTCTTGATGACTACGCACCCTGTTGATAGATGGAAGGTATATTTGACACTTCTTCGGCAGTTTTAATATTAGTATCAATCAATAAAATATTACTTTTTTTGAACTGTAGTTAAATGCTGATTTTCACTATGCTAAATGAACTATTATTTTAACACAATCAAACTGATTGGTAAATTTATCATACAAATAAAATATTTCCAACCGAGCGAAAAAAAATGCCCAAGCCAAATTGATTGCGTTCATCTGTAGCTTCTAACGGACTTTTCATACCACTAAAATTTTAATAAAGATTATAGCTGATTGAATCACCGAATTTCAAGCACGTCCACCGTTTAAATTAGTCAAAAATTTTCATTAACCCTTTCAAGGGCAAGATACTTCTATTCGTGAAATGATGAAAAGGGTAACTAACACCGGAATTCACAAACTAATTTATTTCAAAATAACCAAAAGCTTTGATTAACATTTTATATATATATATATATAATCCCTCCGTGTATAACGATTCCGGGGTCAACCCATCCACGAGAAAAAACACTTATTGTGACCATGTCTCATTCCATTATGAAAAGTTATCTCCGATATTAAAGGCTATCAATGCAAACGTTCCAGAGTCGTAATGGAGCGTTCTCATTTGTCAGATTTACAGTTTGAGCTGTAAATGACGTCACAACATTTTACTGTGCTTTGAAATCTTTTCCCAATTTCAAACACAATATTCACACTGTTAAAAATTTGACTCATTTGCTGCAGCATCATTTCACCGCTTTTATAAAAACCGATTACTTTGCTGTGTTATGGAGTATTCTCATTGGTCATAAAAGAGACATTCTATAAAAGCTGTGGAGCGACGCTGCAATAACTGGGTCAAATTCTTAGCATTACACTGTTAAAAATTTGACCCTTTTGCTGCATCATCACTACCCAGCTTTTATAGAATACACTGTAAGTAACACACACAAAGTAACCTTTTTCTATAAAAGCGTTGGAGTGGTGCTGCAGCAACTGTTAAAAATTTGACCCATTTGCTGCAGCATCACTCCACTGTTTTTATATAAAGCGGTTACTTTACTGTGATATGAAGCATTCTCATTGGTCATAAAAGAGATATTCTATAAAAGCTATGGAGTGACGCTGCAACAAATGGGTCAAATTTTTAACAGTGTGGTAAAGTAATCATTTTCTATAAAAGCTGTGTAATGACGATGCAGCAAAACAGTCAAATTTTTAACAGTGTTTAATTAAAACTGTTTATTTAAGAAAAGCGAAGGTGCGTTTTAAATACAATATTGTTAGAATTTTTATATTCGTGTTGCTTTATTTATTTATTTATTTATTACAGCCGTGAATGACTTCATTGTCACATAACGAATCTCGATTGTTTACTCTTTATCGTTGACATTTGTTTTCGATCTTATAAAGTATTTTCTTTTAAGTATTAACTAATGGTATATAATAGTTAATTCACAAATGTTTTAAAACAGCATTATTAGTGCATGTTTTGCATTATTAATGCATGTCAATTTGCATGTTTTTTGTGAAATAATTACTGTAATTTTTTGAGTGAAATTCATTAGCTGCATATTCTATGCCATTATTTTATCCATTCAATTAATAATTTGGCTACCCTCTCATATTCGTCTGGAAATGGTCAAAAAGGAAAAAAAATTTTATACATTTTGGATATTTTTATTATTTTCTCTCAGTATTTTAAAATATTTTTTGGCTGTAGTTTCACAATGTATTATTTATAATTGATATTTTACCTTACTTTACTCTTTTAAAATTTATGCATTTACCATTTGTTTATTACAATCCCTCCCCATCCAACAGATAGCTTTGTTATAATTTTAAATGCAGATTTCTATTGGATTTTTTTTTTTTTTTTTAGATTTTTCCCTCATGTTCAACCTTTGTATTTTTCAAAATTGTTTAAGCCTAAAGTAACTATGATTGACCTATGAATTGGCTGTGATGTTTTAATGTTTTATCATCCTTTTAAAAATGGAAACACGTCATTTTGACGGGCTATTTTCTAGTTCTTAATAAAAGGAAAGTTTTCATTTTTATGATCTGGTGTCAATCAAAAAATGAACCACCGCCCTGGAAGGCGTTAAATTTTAGTAATAAGAAAAATCCGTACAAGTTGACAGCTATGGTTAATCACAGATAGTCAAGTCACCGGCTTTTTACACACCGCTATTATAAAGAAAATGACTTCTTTTAAATCGCTCAAATGTTCCAATTAAATAAAACAACATTTTTTGTATCGAAATACTTGTATCCAAAAATCCGGAGACTTGGCAGCTCTGATAATCGCAATATGTGTCTTGAAAAAAAATCTCTCAGTCAATGAATATACCGCCTATGATATTTACCTGAAGTGTAGAACATTAACTCTTTTGAAACTCTATTTTGATGTTAGTGATAAATATAAAGAATGAAATATTTATTAAAACAAATAAATTATATTCAATGATTCATTATATAATAATTATTTATGGTATAGTAATTTTTTATATTGATTAACTTATAAATAATAACTGTTTTTTGTGGTGCCTCAGTAAAGATGAGATATTTTTTCCACCGGTACCAACTGATGTACTAAGCGCATGCATAACTGCATCCATTCATAAAATTTTCTCGAGCCCCGGATACACGAAAAACTACAAAGGTCATGATGAAAACTCTTTTAGTTATATAATCAGTTAACAGAAAATAATTTACATAATTAACTTGTATTTAAATATTAACTTGTTTTAGTTACTAAATTACTTTTTCAGAATTCTGATAAAAACAAATTATCTGAAAAGAAAGTAAAATGATTGAATAATACTTGTCTTAATTTAGGTATCAGATATTACATTTAAGAAAAGGCTAATAATTGCAATATATATATATATATATATATATATACATATATATATATATATATATATATATATCATTTCGACAACGTAAAAATATTAAAATACATTTAAACAAAAAATTCTGATAATTTAATACTAATCTAATTTAATACTAATTTAAGTATACAGTTTCTGCATTTAGAAAGATACAGTTTTCGGCAAATTGACAATGATATGTTGGTTGCTTACGGAATTACTAGTCCATCGTATGACGCTGTTGTTAGATAGAAATCGAATTTTCAAACTGGACACATATCACTCACAGACGATTCAAGATGTGGAGGACCGTAGTGAAGTAATTGAGTAATTTATCCTATTAGACTAAAGAATAACTATCCAAATGATCATGACTACTACTCATTATTATACGGCAGTGTATGGAAAATAACCATGAACTGCACATTTCAAAAGTACCCCCCCCCTCCTTCTTCTCCCTCATCTCGATTTTCCTTTGAAATATCTAAACTATGTGGCTTTAAAATTTCGCCACATCCGCCCTCTCTCGCTGGAAGCTACTTTTTCATATACCCAAAATTCAAAAAAATCTCTGCAAAATCGGTTTAACACCATAAATGAGAAGTGTTGCCAGTCGGCTACTTTTTAAAAATTCTGATTTCTTGATTGACACCACGTTTTTGAGAGTGTGATATTCATCCTATTTAATGACATGTTAATTCAGACAAACATAAACAGTATTTTACCATCTATAAAAAGTGGTGTGAATACAAAAATTTGAATTAGAAAAAGTAGTCGTCTGGCATCACTGTAAATGAGATGAAACAATGGATTTCAAACCAGTCTCCAGAGTACTTCATTGACAGCTTTCAAAAGGTTTAAAAAACGCTGGGAGAAATGTATCCCCGGATGCCTACTATATAGAGAATCATTAGAAGATTTTTTCAAAATTTAGTTTATATCTCAAATGTTTTTTAGTGATAGTTAAAATTTTATGATACATTAGTGTAAATTCACTCTAAATAGTAAATTCACTCACAATAGTGTAAATTCACTCACTGTAAATTCCTTCCTGTTATCTTTTATTCTTTTTTTTTGTGAGTCTGGTGACTTTAAAAAGTTAAATTCAAATATTAACTTAATTAAAAATGCATTTAAATTTCGTTTAAAATATTCTTATTAGAAATTTATTAAACAATCACCAGAACATTTAAAAAAGAAATTTTGAAATAAAAACTTAAGTGCCTTAATTAAGAAAAAAGAAAAAGTTTTTCTGAGTATAAGCATTTCAAAATTGTTTCCAGTTATCATTATGTAATTTATAAGTATTTTATCACAAAAGAAATTCCAACATGCATTTTGTTAATTAAAGTTAAAAATAAAAAATCATTACGACTTGAAATGGAATGACTAATTAGAGTTTCGGGGATTTTTTGACGATTTTAATTATATTTGTAGAGATGATTTCATTTTTTTTAAACTTATTAAAATGCTTTTTTTATGGAAAAGGTGATGTATTCAGTTCTTGAAAAATTTTAATGATAAATTAATTAGATTTTTCTGAGATAAAATAATTTTCACATCAATGAAAACATGCTTTTTTCATAGTTGCTATTATAATTAACTCTGGAATAATTCTTAAATAATCAAGATATTTGGGTTTCCTTTATGTTTATTATTATTTTTTGTTATTATTATTTAAACGAGTTCACGTAAACAACTAAAAATAAAAATCACATATACAACAAATTTACAATATTACGTATTGAGTTGAACACATTTATTTTGAATATCACTATTTTGATAGACAGTCACCTTATTTATTTACAAATTTTTGTGATTAAAACAAGCGAAACTTACCGTAAAAAATAGTGGTATTCAAAATAAAATTTTAGTATTCGTCTGGCAACACTGTCCCCAGGTCTACTAATGCATGCCAGGATCGACAAATCAGAAGAGCAGCATCACCTACACAAACATTGTAGACCGATTCTGGGCTCAGCTCTCGATGTAAATTTAGTCAGTGGCTTCTAACCCTTTAATATAGGCGGTGTTGTCCGCATTGGCGCTGACTCAAACAAGCTGGAAAGTATTTGACGGGAGAAATGTGGCATTCTGTGACGAATCTCAGTGCTTCTCTCAGTGCTGATGATTACCGTATGTGTGTTTAAGAAGAGAGGTTAGTAGTAAAATTTTGCATTTGTTAGCAAGCGGCACACTACCATTACACCTAGAGTGACATTCTGCGAAACGACATGTTGAGACAACTGATCCAGGCTCCAAAGTATTCTGGTGGCTCGCAGGTATGTACACGGATTGTTGTAGCCTGTGGTACAGTCAAAGCTAATAAGTTGTCTAGGTTTCATTTATCAGATAACGCTCGGCTACACAATGATTAACTGTCGCATTAAAGTTTAAAAGGATATAATCACTTTTTATGACATGTAAGTTCATCAGATCTTACTCCAATAGAGAATATTTGGGGCTTGTTTGTATAGCGACTTTAGCTGTCCTTATACAAACAAGTTTAGCTTTAGCTATTTTATCGGTTTATGTACTTATGGTAAATATACCACAGAGGGACATCAAGCTGCTAAAAGCGGCTTTACAACCTACTGAGACTGATATATTAATTTTGCTGCTACTACTTAGTATAATATATATATATATATATATATATATATATATATATATATTGTACTGAGTTTCTAATAATTTGGTAATTTACATACAAAGTTTCATGATTGTGGCACATTTTTTTGGGGTCCATATATGTTTTAACAGAATGTATTTATTTGTAAGTTACTGCTGGCATGCGAAATACACTTGCATTTGTATTTGTGTAGCTTAGTTCCTTACCTTTCTTAATTATTTTTTATACATAAATTTCATGTTTATTATATTTATCCTATTAATATTTTTAATAGGCATTGCATTAAGCAAGAATAAATTTAATAGTTGTGTTAATAAGGCTTTGAAACGTGTCGGCACATATAATACGTAATCTCTCTTTTCATGTTCTACAAATTATATTTTCAAACATAAATAATACGATTTTGGAAATGCTATTATTAAAATATGATTAGTAAAATGCGAATTTTTTCTGATATTTTATATTATTTCAATTTATTTTCTGCATCGTATCTCCCCAAAAATGTAAAAAGAAAAAAAAGAAAGAAAGAAAAGAAAAAGTTAACATATTTTTGGAATTTAGCTTATTGCACATTTCAAAATAATGCCAAATAAATAAAATGTTAAAAAGTTTGAATAGAAGATAAAAAATTCTTTTTCATCGGTGTACATGAGAATCCCATTTTTATTTTCAATTTAAAAATATCAAATGATGCGTGTTTTGAAAATATTATAATCTCTTATTCCGAACGTTTTATATTTTCTCGTTCTATTTCTCAAAAACATGTCACGTAGTAGAAAGCGCATTTGCTCATGCACTATTATAAACTGAAAATTCGCCGAAGAAATTTTTGTAAAAGAAAGAATATATATATATTTTAATATTTTGCTCACAAAATATTTTGTTGAAGGTTTTCTAAAGCTATCGCATTTGAATTTATACTATTTCCGGAATTTTTAATTAAGTATATTCAACGTTTTATAGATTTAAATAGATTTTTATAGGAAACATATTTATTGGGCAAGAAACTAAAATTCATTAACCGATTAAAACCGGAATTATTTTCATTTTTAAAATATAAAACTTGCATTCCATACCAGCCTTATTTTCTCACAGGCGGATCGAAACAGCAATAGCTCCCTATGGATATTTACTGCGCATGCTCATTTAGTACTAATAGTAATCAGGATTGGCAGTTCAACTTTAAAAAGAACTGCCAAATACACAGGCGGAATCCAATGTCGATTTATATAACATTTTTAGCTCCAGATTTTTCCATTTATATAATATTTTTAGCTCCGGATTTTTCGATTAATTCAAAATCGTTATAGCGCAAGAGCGGTGATAGTTTAGCGGTGATAGAGCGTAAGGAGCTATTGCTGTTTGGATCCACTAGTTTTTTTCTCTTAATTAAATAGCAATTTTCTTTAATTTTATCACGCAGTTTAAATTATGAAATAAAGAAAACGTTCCCATTCAAAAATACTAATATTCAACCAACAAAAAAAGAAAAATTTATTTAAGAAATTACACCAACCATTTGAAAAATATTTCACTCGAAACATTCATCTATCATTTTAAGCTAAATACCAGTTGTTTTATTGTGTATTATCCGTGCCACTGCTATAATAAATGACATTATACATGCTGCAATTTGAAGGTACAGTTCGTTTAAGTTACATAACTCCCACAGAGTACGGACAGAGCCTCAACTCGGCTTGAAAAAAACGCCCTCAGTGGATCACTTAAAAACTAAAGCATCGCGTTGGCGATTTTTATCCTCGTGATTTCTGTTTAACTGTAACTTTATTCTGCTTGGCTCTTCTTGCTGAATGCTGATTTGATTATCTTTGCACATGTGCTTATGCTATTTGATCTTAGATTTCCGCTCTTATATTGATTCGTAATTATTACTGTTATTATTCTTGAATTTTCAAGTTTAAATTATTAGATCGTTATGTTACGAAGAGACACATGCATTGTTTGCAAGACGAATACGTCAAAGTTATTTTATAATTCATTCATAAATTTCAAAACAAGAAGCAGCAAGCCGTCGCTGTATTTTTTTCCTTATCATTTGTCGCCAAGGAAGCGATGTTTCGCCGAATTAGCAACCTCTCTTATGTTATGATCGTAGTTTCAGAGTGGTCCGCTCGTGTCGCTACTGTCTATGCGTAATCCCATGTTAAACAAGTTGCCATTACAGTGTATGAAAGTTGATTCTCTGTTCCGTACTCTGTGATAACTCCATTGTCGCCAAGCATAAAAGTTGGCGACGAAAGAAATATTTTAAATTATGTAACATTGTTGGTGCGAAAGTAATTATTGTTAAAATACAGCTTTGGCATATACTGTTATACTTGTAAGACTTTGGCATATACTGTTTGATTTTACAAAGCAGAATTTTGGTAATGGAGGTTTTAAAACAAAGTCGATCGCAGCACATGCATCTGTGAATGGGTCCATCAGACATTGAATCAAAAAAGTTTTTTTCTAGTTTTTCCCAAGCCGATTGCTTTTTAGTTTTCTTTTTAGGTGGTGGAAAATCTAGAGTAATAGCTATAACATTTTCCGGCTTGTTAGAATCACTATTGGCACACAAATTTTCCTGGTTAGAACCGACCGATTGCAAAACTCCATGGCTAGTGGATTGGTCGCCCTCGAGACATGATGTTTGACAATTAATCGGTTCGGCATTAAATTGTTTCCTTTTTTGTGATCGCCTTTCAACACGTAATTGGTTTTCAGCGGCTCGATAATCTTTTGATTTTCTCGTATTCTGCATTGAAAGACGTTTTTGCGCTAAACCAAATACAGTACTACCAGAGCCGTCCCTAGCAAAGGCGAGGCCGGATGCGAGAACTTTTGCGAGGCCCTTTTCTTCAAGAGTCTCCTATCGAATCAGGGCCTTAAAAAAAGGGGGTGTCAGGGGGTGGGGGGCATAGCCACCCATCCTAAAACATTTTGAGCATCCTCTGGAAAAGATTCTAAAGTCATTAAAGGAATTTCTGTTTCAAAAATCTAAATGAAATTCTGTTAAAAAAGTAGAATTTAGTTTTGTGGCCCATGTTTTGTAGAAGTACTAAATTGTAGCATTTGTACAAAAAGTACAAATTAGTGTTTCACTTGCACATCCTTTTTGCATATATGAAGCTAAGAGGATGTATAATTTTGCACTAACTGTACACTTGAATTTTTCATTCTGCATTCTATTTTTTTCTTAGCATAAAATGAAGTTATTACAAACCGTTTAATAAGAAACATAGTGCTTAAAATGTGTTTGTGTGCGCATTTGTCAGAGAGAGAGAGAGTAAGAAATGAGCCCCTCTCCTTACATTTTCTTGGACTCCTATGAATATGTGGAACAAAACTGGAAAATTTTATTCCAAATATTCTATTCCAATTCATTCCAATTTCATTTGGATTTTTGGATATGTTCACAAAACTAAACTTTGGAAACTAAACGACTACAAGGAATATTTTTTGCTTTCGAATATCCGCGCCTATCTTTTGATTGATAAATTGATTTACATTTTAAAAATAAACATTTTTAAATATCTAAATTTAATCATGAAATAAATAACTTGCATAAATTTAAAAAAATTTAAATATTTCAAAAATTCAATTGTTTTTTCTTTTTATTTTACTCAGCGCGAGGCCTTTCTATGCGCGAGGCCCTGTGCGGCGGCACCTTTCGCACACCCCTAAGGACGGCTCTGAGTACTACTTAGTTATCCCGTCGACCAATTTCGCCAAATGATACGATACGCCAAACTAACAAGCAACTTATACATGTTGACTAAATTTTTATTTTAACTAACAAAAGAATAAATAAATTAGTAAAACATTAATAAAAAGTCGAAATAAAAATCACTTTATGATTGTTTAAGTACGCGTATTGTGTTTAATGTTATTGAATGTGACATTCACGGCCATTCATTTCTTTGGCTTCGGCTTTTTCCGTATCTGTTAATTTCCGTCTACCCATTTTTAAATATGTTAGTTTTCTTCTTTATTACAATGATTTTAAACATTTTAATTTCCTATTCAAATAAAAGATCTTCTAAAAGTAAAGAATTTAATTTAAATTCAAAAGTGACCACGTCATTTTGTCAATCCGCCACCGAAAACAACAACCATTTTTCAATGGTTTAAATAATAATAATAATAATAATTATAATTTGTAACACGCGCATTCCAAAGGAAAAAAAAGAAAGAAAAAAAATAAGACTGTCACGCGTCACGTGACCTGAGTTTTGCTAAATTAAAAAAAAATGTAGTTGTAATATTTTTCAAAATATTACAACTTATTGCCAGTTTTTTTTTTCGTTAAAAAAAACTGGCAACACTAGTTCTATTAAAAAATGTTCTATTCTTGGTGATGTTAAAAAAGTTGGTTCATAGTGGCGTGCGCCAGAATTATGTAAAAAGTTTTATTTGTATGTAATGTGTGTGTGTGTGTTATTCTACTATATGTGAGTGCCGTTCTTTTCAAGTAATAAAAAGTTTATAAAGAAGAATGCAGCCCCGAGATATCTATATCTAAGTTAAGTTATGCTCTTTCTTTCTTCTCTTGTACATTTGTAAGACGACTTCTTACAAAATGGCTACCCAACTTCGGGCTACGAATCAATTTCAAAGTATTCAGCTATCTTAGTTCCAGAAAAGTTCGATATTTTTTATAATGAAATATGATTAATAAAAATGAAAAAAAAATGGCTCGAGCGGTCGTGCTCGTCTGTTTATGAAGTATATTTTAAATGATTAATATAGTAAGTTTGTTTTGTTGATGTGAAATCGTTCGATTGTGAAATGGAAAATGTGTTCTCGGAAAAATCTTGCTTCGATAACGCCAGTTATATTTGTTTGTGAATTATGGCGAATTCTACGTTCTTATAAAAACTTTCAGTTCGTGTGCCTGCAGGTGTAGCTCAACAATATTTATTTAATCTTCAAGTTACTTTCTTAAAGTGGTCGAAGTTCTGAAATTGGATCCATATTTTTATCGAAAGAATGCATTCTTTCCACAGGTGTCTATATTTTGTTTTCTATTTGTAAAAATTTTCATATTTTTAGTTTTAATTTATTGATTTATTTTACAGTTCATTTATATATTGTGTAATTCCCCTTCCCTCCCTATGCTTATATTTTTTATTCTTTTGTTTATTTTCATTCTCTGCATGCATGTTTAATTTTTATCTTGATTAAATAACAATTTTTCTTACTTTGAATAAAAAAGAAAAACAAAAAAAGGGGGTTGATAAATAATAAAATAAGCATTTATTTACGTTGATGTTATTATTTTTTTTTTCACAAACAGGGAAATAAATTTTGAGTAAAAAAAAAAAAGAAAAAATATATTAAAAAGTATTTATACCTTTTAGTTCAAGTGTCATATGGTATGTGTTTATTATTTTTTCTTTGTTTTGTTGTTGGTTTCGCACGATAACAGAATTTAATTAGAAATTCTATTTGAGTGTTCTGTTGTTAGTTATTTTTAAGCATTTAATTTAGAGTTCCTGATATTTTCTGAAATAGCATTGAATATGATTTTCAAAACAGATTGAGTAAGTTTTGCATTTATTTATTTTTTTATGAAATAAGACTTTCTTTTCTTTTAAAGTTATATTGAAAAATCTACATTCCGTAGTCTTGTCTTGATAATATGATAATAATATTGATTGACATTTTAATTATTCAGATATGTTTTGACTTATTTAAAACATTGTTTATGAATGTTGCCAACAATTCAGTGCTAGTTTTATATCAGTTAAAATAATGTTTTGATTAAATGACACGTAATGACAAACTAGTTTATTTATATCAGCAATAAATTAAAGTATATTTTCTTTAAGAAAAAGATAAAGTTTAAATTTTAAAGATACTTTAATGAAGTTTTATGAAGTTTAATGAAGTTTAATTATTTTAAAAATATATTTTGCTAACGTTAGTTCACTGTTTTGTTTTACTGGTGTCTTGTTTTATGAGTTGTAATGCAAAGCTCACGTCTGGGGAACAATTTATTTAAACGAATTTTTAGCATTAGTGGGTATCTTATTGTTTGCTAAATTTACAAATGTCCGAACTCAATAAAGCACGAAAATACCTGTTTCAGGTCGCTTTAGAAATGAATTTAGATTTACAACCCTATATGACTGTTGTCACATTGCGTGATAAGATTAAATCCTCTCCCTCGTACGAAGTTGATTTCGTAAATTCGTTAGTCAGAAACCAAATTGCGACTCGCGAAGAAGAATAATGTAGACGAGACTTAGAGGAAAAACAAAAAACAGCTGAGTTAGAACAGCGTAAATTAGAAGAGAAGCGTCGTTCGGAAGAACTGGAATTAAAAATGTTTGAGATGAATTTTGAGCTTGAGAAGCTTAAGTTACAGGCTCAGAGCCAAAGTGTTTCCAGTGGAGCGGTAGGTGGTAATGCGGCAGGGATAATGTCTCATCCAGAGAGTAAAATAGATATCCAGAAGCTGTTGCCTACATTTAAGCCAGATACAGATGATGTAACATTGTTTCTGGTGCTCCTGGAACGACAGTTAAAGCTTTCAAAGGTACCAGAATACCTCTGGGTTTCTTATTTACTAAGTTTTGTACCCTCTTCTATATCTACGCTTATTGCTCGTGAAAAAGAAGAAAACGCTTCAGATTTTTCACATGTTAAAGGTCTACTTCTAAAAAGGTTTAAAATTAGCGCTGAAAGGTTTAGGCAGCTGTTTTTCACGCATTGCAAAGATAAAAAAAATATTTGGAGAGATTATTACTTCGAGTTACGTGCTTACTTTGAAAACTGGCTTAAAGAGTTAAATGTAACGCCTTTTGAAGCTCTTCAGGATCTGATCATAGCGGAAGAGATGAAAAGGCGCGTGCCTGTCGAATGCAAACGACATATGTTAGATGATTGGGAAAATTTAAATTCGCCAGTCGACATTGCCGGAAAATTAGATGCGTATGATACCATAAGATCTACGTTCCCCAACGAAGACCCGGTCGTACCCCAGAAGAAAAAAGATTATTCTTGTCGAGAAAATACATGGAAGCAGAGTAAGCCTCCAAAAGAAGACAGATCTTCCCCCACGTTTGATAATCGTCGCTTAGAATCCGAGATATTCTGCTATGGTTGTGGCAAAGTGGGATTTATAAAGAAGAAATGCCCAGATTGTTCCCCTACGGTTAAGAGGCAAACAGTGCAAGCTCAACGTCTTAACTGTATAGTTAGTTACGTCGTACTGTATAGTTTAAATACATCAACAGTTTCAGCTCTAAATGTACCTATTACGATCTGCAATAAGAAAGTATTAGTCTGTGCAGATACAGGAGCGAATCGTTCTATTGCAGGAGAACGTATGTATGTATAAATTATTTTTTAAAGCTGGTGTTGCAATGAAACCTTATACTCATGAAGTAACATTAGCTGATGGAACTACGATGGTTAGAAAAACTTTTTCTGCCACTGTGCGTGTAAAGATTGAAGGTCGAGTTTTCAAAACACAGTTTATTGTATTACCAAATGCCAAAGGTAATAGAACCCTTTTAGGAATGGATTTCCTGCACAAAGCTAACATAGTGTTAGACGCTGCAAGTGAAACATGGCATTTTAGTGACAAACCTCATAAAAAGTTTTATTTTGCAGAAGAACATGAAGTACAAAATAGTACGTGTACCGAAGCGGTCGAAGTCTACCCGTATGCCTTACGTAAAGATGTAGGCAAAAATTTAAATTCCGATGAGAAGAATAAATTTAATGATCATCCGAAAAGGTATGAAAAATGTTTTCAACCAGGGGGAGCGAAGACCCTATATCTTAAACATCTTGCAAATATTTCGAAAAGTGTGAAAGAACGTGTTGAAATGAAACAAGATCAGCGAAAGAAATATTATGATAAAAATTGTAGACAAGTATATTTCAAGCCTGGTGAAAAAGTATGGGTTAACCTACATCCAGTGAGCAAGGCAAGTAAAAATAAAACAGCAAAATTTATGCCTAAGAGAGATGGGCCATACATAATTTTGACTCAAAAGTCACTAGTGACTTATGACATTGCTAGTCTAGAAAATCCTACTGAACGAATTGGATCTTACCACGTTTCTGCCTTGTTGCCTTTCCAAGAATCTGAATCTATTCCAGTTGCACCCTTGAGAAAAAGAGGAAGACCCAAAAAGCATCCTGTTTCCTCTCCTAGACGTAGATCGGAAACAGAGGGGGAGGATGTAACACGCGCATTCCAAAGGGAAAAAAAAGAAAGAAAAAAAATAAGACTGTCATGCGTCACGTGACCTGAGTTTTGTTAAATTAAAAAAAATGTAGTTGTAATATTTTTCGTTAAAAAAAACTGGCAACACTAGTTCTATTAAAAATGTTCTATTCTTGGTGATGTTAAAAAAGTTGGTTCATAGTGGCGTGCGCCAAAATTATGTAAAAAGTTTTATTTGATGTAATGTGTGTGTGTTATTCTACTATATGTGAGTGCCGTTCTTTTCAAGTAATAAAAAGTTTATAAAGAAGAATGCAACCCCGAGATATCTACATCTAAGTTAAGTTATGCTCTTTCTTTCTTCTCTTGTACATTTGTAAGACGACTTCTTACAAATTGAATTTTTTCTAGTACCATGTGGTACCGATTGGTTTTAATGGATATATTCCTAATCGCTGAGTATGCTTCTAGGCTTGCATTTAATCAAGTGACATTTAAAAAATTAATTTTAAAATAATTTTTAATAAAAAAATCAGAAGTGACAATTTGAAATGCTAAATAGCTTGATGCTTGATAAAAAAAAAAAAAAAATATTTTTGTATATAATTAGTAACGGTATTTTACATTTTTTTGAACATGGTCGAATGTTTTCCGTTATTGCAGCTTTCTTCAAACAAATGACATATTTATTAACCCTTTCCAGCGCAAGGCACTCCCATTGTGAAAATGTTAAAATGTCTGGATAACCGCGGAAATAAGTACAAATTCATTTGGAAATAAGAAAAAGCTATTTTTACCCATATATAAGAAACGGGAAATATTTATACCGGAATTCTGGTGTTATTGTAGCATTTCGAACCATTTTGGGTGTTATATGGACCGGAGAACTGAAGCACAAAAAGTTAACAGTGAACTGGGACAGTCAGAGTATTTCACTAGAAATTAGTAAGTATGTTTTGTGTAATAGATTCAGATAATTTCAAATTATTTTTTCACAAAAAAACTGCAGGTTTGAATACATATAGATGCATACAGTAAATTCTTGGTTTTCGTTGACTGCAGTTACCGTTGGTTTTGGTTTTTGTCGAAAAATTTTCATCGGTTTTCGTTAGTTGCTGTCGCTCTTTCAACGTGACCTTCCTGCATTTTAAGTAAGTTAAATGGGAGACCTGCTCGTAATCTTGCTAAATGTGACGTTGTTTTGTCTTGTGTATAGATAATTTCGCACATGTAGACAAATAACTTAGTTTATTTCTAATATTTTTTTTTGGGGGGGGGGAAGGGGGAAGTCGAGAGTTCCATAATAAAATGAAAAAATAACCAGTATGAAATGGCCAAAAATTAAAAGATGACCAGGAACATGACCAAGTTGAAAAATGTAAGTATTCACAAATACTAGAATGGCATTAAGATTTCTGAAATTGGCCGCATTTACGGAAAATAGCTATCAACAAGAATTTCATATGTGACAAAAAGAGAAGCCATAAATGAGATAGGTATTATAGTAGCGAAAAACGTTAAAGTGGAAATGATACAGAGATCGTAAACAATTGAACATTCTAAACAATTATTATTAATTTAGATCTATCACTTAAATGGCGATTCTGTTTCGGAGGATATCATATGTGAATAAAACAGACTATTGTATTCCAGTCTCATTCAGGCTTTGTCTGAGACGAATGTTTGTTTTATTAATATTAGGGTCAGTAAAAGATGGTTAAAAAAATTCGAGAGGCACACTGATGTACATAGTGATACTAGGCCAGGCGACGGCGTGAGTTCGGACCAGCCTGCGTCCAAAAAAATTGTGTCTGATTCAAAGATTACATAGTGGCTGAAGGATTTATCTCTCAACAAGTACCGTAATTTCCCATAAATATAAAGCGGCTTACTTAAATCTCTTTGATCCCTAAAAGTTTATTTAAAAAATGTGATAAAGTAAATGCTAAGCAAAAGTAAGTCGTATTTTTTCTAAAATAAATTCTGGTAAAAAGTTGAATTAGATGAGCTGTGGCGCATACGCGAGAAATTGAGATATTCATCTGCCATGAAGCTATCATCTTTTGGAAGAATATACCTAACAGAAAGTTCATTACTATGTAGGAAAAGACATTACTAGGATATTGGGCTATGAAAAATAGGGTATCTCTTTTGTTCTTTTATTGTATGGTAATGTTGATGCGGTTTATAAAGTGAAGCCTATTGGTGCACCAATCAAAAATTTCAAATTTTTTAGCCAAAACAACGTGATTCAAAGTATACTGCTTGTGATGTGGAAGGCAAACAACAATATATTGTTAAGAATTTTGTATATTTGTAAATATTTTCATTTTATTATAGTAAAATGTCAGTGTAATTTATACCAAATGCTTTGAACATGCATTGTATGACCTTGGATGTTTTACGGGCTGACAACCATACATATTCTCATGTTTAAAATTATGTCAATGAGAATATTGCCAAAGAATATGTTTATCGCCAAGTTGGCAATGGCTTTGGCGACTTATTTTCGTCGATAACTTGGCGACTCATTTGACGAGTTTGGAGGTTACCCCTCTATACTTGTAAGGTGAACTCTTCCGCGAAGCTACGAGAAGCATCGAGAACTTTCTCTACGAAATCTATAAATAGGGGGCTATCTTTGGATCACCGATTCATTTTTTCTTCCTGCTGTCCTGCACTGAAGATCTGTGAAGTTTGGAGGTTACCCCTCTATACTTGTAAGGTGAACTCTTCCGCGAAGCTACGAGAAGCATCGAGAACTTTCTCTACGAAATCTATAAATAGGGGGCTATCTTTGGATCACCGATTCATTTTTTCTTCCTGCTGTCCTGCACTGAAGATCTGTGAAGTCTTGGTGTGTTGAGACTTGAGTCTCTACGATTAGATAATGTATACGCTGTATTGAACTTGATAGTTCTGAGAGGAAATTTGTTCTGCTTTGATTTCATTGGAAGAATATCTGATTTTATTTGATGAATTGATGAATGTTTGGGTTTTGCTAAAGATACCTGAGTTTCCTTCGAGATGGTTATTGTAAATAAACGCATTCCTTTTTTAACTGTGTGACATCTTAAAAGAACCCCGAATACACAACAGTATGTTCCAGAGTACTAATTTTATATGAATGGATGAATGATACGTTTGACCAATGTTAAAAATATATCCAGGATAATCAGTTGTAGCGATTCTTGTAATGAAAAACGCTTTCGCATATCCTTTCAGATTTGGAAGCCACATAGTAGGAGGAGATTATTTTTATAACAGTGTAGTTTTTGTCCCTTAATAAAACAGCACTCATGACTCATGTAGCCTGTGGACCAGAATGCATTTCAAATTTCAAGAAATTGTACACAAAAGCGATGATTTATTGATGCTTTAAAGTGACATCAGATGTAGAATTGTTCTTTAAAAAGTTTTGGCTTTAACATTTCAACATTCTCCACTGGATTAGTATTACAGATAAGGTTTGGCAAGATGTGACATCTAGGACAATGAATTCCATGTGTTCGAAAAATTCAAGAAAAAATTCTAACCGGGATGTGTTCATGAAAGAAATTTTGAAGCATTTAAGCCTTAACCTAGCGTTGGGATGTAATACACGTGCTGCAATCAATTGTTTATTTCGGAAGATTCATTAGTTTGCAGATGTTTGGTGAAGATATGGAAGGTTTGGTGAATGGACGCCGTGAAGAACCCACCGCCGAAGAACTCCAAGATTCTTTTCTGGAAGTGCAGTGGACGCTAGATGCAGAAGTTTCTTCCGATGAGGAGAAAGATGCAGGAGCGAATGTGAGATTTACATGTTTTCTATGGAGAGTAAGGTACAGGTGTTTGCGAGAAAAATCACTCAGATGAAAGTGTTGCAAATCGTATCTGTAAATTTTTAGTGATAGTGCCCTGCCACATGACGTGATAACATAAACATAGTCATATGAATTATATACTAACCCTACTGCAAAAAGAGCAATGAAAAGGCACCCCAAATATAGTGATCTCATAAAATATGCCAAGAAAACGCTCTTAATTTTTTTATATATATTATAAAACTACATTAGCTATAACAAAAAATTTTGTACGCATTTTCGAGTGTTTAGAAGAAATTAATTGGATTTTGAAAGATTCATATTGAAATAATTGATTCGGTTTTCATCGGTTTCGCATTTCGTCAATTATTTTGGAACGGATTATCGACGAAAATCAAGGTATAACTGTATCTGTGATTTATGATATCATTGAAAAGAGTTTCGACACATAAAAATATGTTACCATTAACAGCATTATTTGAAAAGATGTGAATAAAAGAATAATTTTTTAACGCTTTGCACTTGAAAAGTAACCCTCCCTCATCACTAGTGTTGCCAGGTGTCCCTTGTAATCTTCTTTCTGAGTCTTCTTTCGAGTCTCTCTTATAACTGAAAAAATATATTCTTAATATGTTTTCAATGAAATGTTAAAGAATATATGCTTCAGACTTTATTTAAAATTTCTCAAGCATTCATAATTAAATCTTATATACATTAATATATATGTTTAAATCAAAATTCATTAGAAAGATTTTTTTCCCCAAGAGTTTTGAGTTATACTATTTTATCCACTTTAAATTAAAATTCCTGTATAAACATTATAATAGAATGCAAATAAATACCAGCGTTTATATAGATATGCGTTAATTCTGGCACGGAAATAAAACTGATTTTATGACACGTTCCTAAAATTTCATTCCGGAGCATTCCCATCTGAATCGTCCCTTAATTAATTAGGAATAACACTTTAGACTTTCATTTGGTACTAAATCTCCATTGGACAATTTATGATAAAAGTAATCTGCGTTCTACTGGGAAATAATAGCTCAAGGAAAATTGGATTCATTTCAGAAGATGTTTTAAAAATATATTTTATTCAGATATCTTTAGAGAATTGGAGGAACTATTATTGATTATGTTTGCCTATTTCTGTTTTTTCTTTTATGCTTGTTTTTTTTTAAACGTAATTGAATGAAACATTTTACTAAATAAAACGTACTACATTTATGCATATAAAATTTCTTTATGGCTTAGAAGTCGCCAGCTGGAAAAATCTACCATAGTCAAGATTGTCACAGGCGGCTTTTTTTTTAATTCTAACAAGCATCATATTTCCACTACAGAAATCCTTAACTCACACTTTGATAACATCTGCTAGAGAAGTATACTTCAAAATTTATATAATAAAAATACTCGTGCCAATACTAGTTTTCCTATAACAAACAGGGTGTTTCACTACCAGACCGACACACTTGTAAGATGTACAGGGAGCATAGAGATGACTCGGATTCACATAGCAATGCAGGGCTCAAAATGCCGTAGTTGAGAGTTATTTTAGAAAGCAATGTTGCAAGTGGTCTATTTTTTAAATCAGATGTCTTGATTGACACCATTTTTCGAAAATGGTAAAATTTTCCTTATAAAAATACATTAATTAAGAAAATAAGGAAAATTATACAATTTCAAAAAACTGGTGCCAATCAAGATATCTTTACTCATAAAATTTAGCCAAATGGCAACCCTGGTTCACAGAATTCAAGAATAGCAACTTAAATAGAAAAACTATAATGAGACTGGAGTTTCTTTTATTGAAAGATTGTACTACAGAAGTTGTACAAATTACGACCAGGAATTGTCAGACAGGACTGACAGCGACCTGTTGTTCTTAAAATTTAATAATTCGTCGCTCGAATACCTGTAGCTGCCGGGATGATACCCGACACGCTAGGAATCTTCCAGAAAACACGCAATTTTATGCGACGACACTTTCAAACTTGCCTAATGACTTCTGGTCGTGATTTCTACCATTTTCTCTTGAACAAAATTTATTTAAATGTTTTTGCCTCATTGTTGTGTTGCTATTTCTCTTTTTTTTTCTCTACTTTTTTGCACCTATGTTACCTATGGGTTACTCTTTTTTCTAATTTCAAATTTTTGATTGGCACCAGTTTTTTGAAATTATAAAATTTCACTTATTTTCGCAATAATTGTTATGTCATTTAATAAGGAGAATTTTACCCTTTTCAAAAAGTAGTGTCAATCGAGAAATCTGAATTTTAAAAAAGTATCTCATTGGCAACATTTATTTGTACCATAGCTCGCAACTACGGCTTTTTGCATCCTGCATTGCTATGCGATTCCAAGTCATCTCTGTGCCCCCTACACTCCCTGAAAATTTGTCGGTCTGGTAATGAAACACCCTGTATGTATTTATCTTCATATTCAATATATATTTTTTGATAAGTAACTTATATTTATTTTTAAAATATCATCATTTATGAAATTTTCGATCTTTTCAAAAATTTGATATATATTTTCAAAATATCAAGATGTTTTCTATTTTGTACATTTTATTTTATTTTCAAAATATCACTTAGGAAGATAATTTTCATATTTTCACTGAAAACAAGTGTAAACAATATTTTTATTGCCTTTGTTATTCAGTTGATAGAAACTTATATCTGACTTAAACTGACTCTGGCGAAGTCTTTTTAAGATAAAGAAAAAAAAATATCTTGTCCAAGTTTATTTATTTGAGATACATACATCTGACTTGTGTGCTCGACATGAAAGCCTGCTTATAAGTCATCGTCTATATACAAGGACGAAATAGCACAAGGAAATTTACATCACAATAGAAACACAACCAGGAGCTCCACACAAAGTGTGCGTGCAATGGAGCCAGCGGGAATCGAACCCACAACCTCCAGATTAGCAGAGCGGCGTCTTTACCACTTCAGCCACGGAGGCCCCTCTTGTCCAAGTTTTATGTTTTGAAGCGTTTATTTCTAAATGTTGAGCTACTAATCAGGTGATACAAATAATTCAGAACAACTATTGAAAACTGTCTTGTCATAGATAAATAGTTTTATACAGATTCGTATGAAAAGATTCTTTTCTGGTTTTTGATTAGTAGAATCTAAAATATACAACATATTACGGAACAGAAAATAACACAAGCTTACATTTATATCAACCCTGAATATAACATTCCATTAGAATTCATAAACTGTGTTTTTTATTTAGAATGTTTGATCCCTATCAGTTTTATAAAATAGTGTAATTGGTCTTTTTCTGGTACCGTTTTACTTCTCATTAAATAAGATAAATACTTCTTAAAAAAAATAGCGGCTAAACGCAATCTGAATTTTTAAACCGTAATATGATGCTACCGCAGAGCTGCCAACTTCTACGCCTATTTAAATCATATAAACATGTTTGGAACCACAAAAATAGTTAAGTAAAATGTATACCAAATATATTCAATGTTATTAATTACAGCAAATATTGTTAATCATTTACTAAAATTTCTGTTTCTAACATATTTATTTGACTTTAAATAGGCGTAATAGTTGGCAGCCATGCTACCGTTAAGGTGTTAAAGCTCTTCAATTAGGAAAACTCTTTATATTTAAATTTTGTTTTAAAAATTTCTGATTCCTTTATATTTGATACTGAATCGTAACAGATTTTTTTAAATAAATAAAAAAAAATGTACCTGGTTTCAATTTATTGGTATTCAATTTTTTTCTAAGGAAACACAAAGAAAAGCAAAGGAATGCATTTTTAGAATATAATTTAAATTTTCATCTTAAGAGTAATAAGTATTAGCTTCTAAGTTTTATTATGGTTAAGAATTTTTATTGTCAGTAGTGTTTGTTTGTATTTATGTCGGCCAATTATCTACACAGTGGGATATAGACCCTAAGGGGTGGAATGCCCTCCGTGGGGGGTCTTTCTAAGGGAACCTAACCCGTATTTACGCAAGGTTCGAAGAAAAACACGGAAAACTCCGAACGGTTAGGCCGACGGTCGCGATTGGGTTTGAACCCAGCACCTACCGTCTACCAGTTTAGAGATCAGAGGTTCCCGGCCACTGGAGGGGTTATTGTCAGTAGTGAGTTAACTGTTTTGAAAATACCGAATACATATCAAAATACCGGATACATAACAAAATTTCGGATATTTTTGATATTTTTGAAAAGTAAGTACAGATTTTAAAATTATCACTTTTTGAGCAATTTTTGTTATGTAACTCAGGACTGGGATTATGTCTCAAAAGATATTTAGAAGCTTTTTTTTTTCACTATATTTTTAGTGGATAATAATAAAAAATATACTCAAATATAATATTTGCCGAACAAATTAAAATATCCTGCAAAAAAGATAGGGCTTTAAAAATCTAGGCACCAGCGGGCAGTCTCTCACTACTAAATTTATTTCGTTTTGCTTTGTTTAATATTCAGATAAACATTTTTTTGTTGTTGTTGTTAAAATGTTAGAATGTTTTGTTAGAATGTTGAATTTTTTTGTTAGAAAATTTTCAGCGAGGTATTTATTTTTAATTTTAAAGGTGAGAGACTACTCATTGCCGCCTAGGTTTTTGCACCCCTGAATAAAAGTGATACGTATATTTGATTGTATTTAAGTGAGCTATAAATAATTGTACAAATGTACTTATAATAAAAGTGGATTTCTGTTCTCAATTAGTGGTAATTTTTTTAGCATTTAGTTAATTTAGTGCAGTTTAACACAGTATAAAGAACGTACTGAAAATTTAACTCTCTAAGACAGACAGCTGATCTACTATATACTTGGGTTTAATACTTTGGGTTACTATAAACATGGGTATTTTTAAATATTGATTTACTTTTATTAAATATTCTTTATATACTATTTATAGGCTTTATTTACCACTTCTTTTACCTAGGAGTATCGTAAAGTTTTATTTGCAGGTGAATGTTTTTTAATGCTTCCTCGTACCACTATTTTAAACAACAATTTTTTACACATTCTTTAAAAACATATGCAAGATAATACAAAATAATACTAAGAAATATATTTTTTAAAAATACTGGTAAAAATAGAACATAAAAATGGTTACATGTAATTAAAACTTTATAATATATGCCAGGAGGCTGCAGAACAAACAATCACCTCATCGAATTCATTGATGAAATACTAAGATTAGTTAAATCTCGATTTGCATATGGAAAAGAAATGCAAAGTCATATCTTGGTGGAAACAACTTGAAAGCACAATTTTAACGATTCATTCATATGTTTACAGTGGAGTAGCTAGGTAGTAACCAGGGTGGGTGGCCAAGTGCTCTGAATATTAGAATTTTTTTAAAATTCTGTTTAGCCAGAAAATTTTCTGCTATGCATCAAGCTGAAGAAACCTTACAATATTATTGGTTTTGGGCAACCACCTTGGTTACATCAATAATTATGTTTTTCTGTTCTCATTCTTCCATATTTTTATTTTTTTTGGATGCATTACAGCACATTGATAAACCTGCTTAAACCGATGAAATTCGGTTTTCAGATGTCTTCCATCAAGATATGATTTGCCTGACCGATTGATTTTTAAAATGCAAATCTATATTTAACTAATCCTAAAATTCCACCCGTGAGCTCGATGAGGGAATTGCTTCTTATGCCATCTCTCGGTCTAATACCCTCACTGAAACTTGGGTGTTTCTCTGATAACGGTTACAGAATTCCTCAGTTGATTACTTCTGGAGTCTGTTTTAGAACTTTTGCAGTCAAGAACAAAAGAATGCGAAAAACGTAGTTATCTGTGATTATCTGTACACTGTAAAAAAACGGTCGATCTACTAAAAAAATTTAGTGATCCTTGTAATTGCTAAAAAATTTTTTGTAATCTTACTCGGTTACAAGGAATCTGTAAGAGTTACTAGAAAAAAGCTAGCAACGAATAGAGTTAATAGCTATTACTAAAACTCAGTTGGTGTGGCCGTGATAGCCTAGTGGTCATAGCACCAAACTCCAGGCTGAAAGTACCCGGGTTCGATGCTGGACGCCACCAAATATGCACCGAATGTATGCAATGTAAGTACTCGTTAAATAAAGGGATTTTGAAAATCCTGTCTTAGCAGTTACCATGGGTAATTATCTGTGGACTTTCCCTCCCCTTTAGAAACATGTCAAAATAGAGCAGGTAGCAATGTTTGGTACTGCCATCTATTGCGGCTTTGCCGAAAATCTCTCGCTTCAGAAGTCTGTCTTTTTACCCACTGGATGCAGCTCTAAGGAAGCTAATGGCCTTCGGGCACACGTTATGGTTACTAAAAATAATTTTGGGGCTATTACTAAAATTTGCTTGGTGGCTCATACTAAAAAGTTTTAAGTTAGATATACAAAAAATTCTTTTGTTCAGTTTACAAAAAAAATTTTTGTTTCACTTGCAAAAAAAAGTTTGTAATGGTTACTAAAAAATTCTGTGGAATACAAATTTACTAAAAAATGTTTAGTAACCTCTTGAATTTTTTTACAGTGTAATTATCTGTGATTTCCATGGAAACTAGAGACATTTCTCATGATGGTTTTAAACTAATGGAAATACTGCAGATATTTCTATATTACATTTTAAAATTTATTTAAAAAATGCACAAATATACTGAGGTGGATCTGAAGTCAGATTTTTTTTTATAAAGTTACTTTAACATGAAGTTAAATATCTCTATCTAATAATATCTCTATTTAAAACTTGCAATCAAAATTCAGAAAGAAAAACTTACGACTTAGAGGTCAACCTCTGCTTTTGAATCTAAAAATAGTAATTTAAATCTATGAAGATGTAAGCCTCAATTATAAAAGAACGCTTTCAAAGATTTACACATTAGCTTGTGAATTTTTTTGTCTGACTAGCTTAAGCAGTTAACTCTAGAAGTCATAAATTTCGGTACTACTTTGTTATCCCGTCAACCAATTTCGCCAAATTATACAAATCGCCATCTAACAACCAAATTATACATATTGACGTAATTTTTATTTTAAATAACGAAAAAACAAATAATAAGTGGAATATTAACAAAAATACAAAGTCGAAATAAAAATCACTTGATGAGATTTTAAACACGTGAATCGTATTTAATGTCATTGAATGTGACATTCACGATCATCCATTATTGGAATTTAATTTTATAGTTTGGCAATTATTTTTTGGTCGACGGGATAACCTAGTAGTACTGAAATTTCATTATAAACTAAGAAATTTTATTATAAAATAAACTTTAAAGGTACAAAGAAGAAAAAGATGAAAAAAAGATTTAAGATAATAATTCTGGTGTGGAATATTTTTTGTAAAAATTGCCTAAAATTTCCGGCTTTAATTGTGTTAAGAATCCACCGCATCAGAAATTACTAAAATTGTGTTATGTAAAATATTCTACTTAAGATATAGCTACATAAAAATGATATAGAAATGTATGTTTATATAGGGTGTTTCACAAAGGACCCCTAACTTTAAAAATCTATAACTCGAAAACGGTGATAAATAGAAATATAAAACCAGTGGTGTGTTTATTAAAAAAATCGTAAGAATCTTATACATAAATCAGAAAATTTAGTTAAAAATAGCGCTCATAGATGGCGCTGAGAGCGTTAAGACCTTCTAAAGCGACACTGTTAAAAATTTAAAACTTTTGTTGCATCATCACTCCATCGCTTTTATAGGATATCTCTATTTTGACCAATGAGAATCCTCCATGATACATTGAAGTAATCGTTTTCTATGAAAGCGGTGAAGTGACGATGCAGCAAAAGATTCAAATTTTTAACAGTGTCTCTTTAGACAGTCTTAACGTTCTCAGCGCCATCTATGAGCGCTATTTTTAACTACATTTTCTGATTTATGTATGAAATTTTTACGACTTTTTTATTAAACACACCACTGGTTTCATGTTTCTATCTATCACCGTTTCCGAGTTATAGATTTTTAATGTTAGGGGTACTTTGTGAAACACCCTGTATGTGAGTACTTCTTTCCGGTATTATTTCTATCTAAAAGTTTCCAATTTACAGATATTTATGCATTCTCAACAATCAGCAGATATTTACCGGCACATGAAATATATTTTCAGGTTTAACAGAAAAGTTTTTTTTTCATTTAAAGAAAAACATATATTTTTTAAAATTTAGTTTACTGCTGACTTGCCAGTTTGCTCTTTACTTTCAATTAAAAAACTTCGAATTCAGATCAGAAAATCTTAAAGAACAATTGTTGTTTAATTAATCAGGAAATATTCATTATTTAAATCAACAAAACTATACAATACAGAATTTCTGGTGTAAATGTAAAACTTTAGAACTAAAGAAGAGGCCAAATCTGGCAACTCAGTTTACTAATGCAATTTTTTAGGCACATAAATAGAAAATAGGGTCTCTCAATAATTACCTAACATAAAGTAAATTTAATTCTTTTAATTTGAAAATTTGTAAAAAAAAGTTATAAATATTTTTTTAATACGAACATCCAAAGTATACCGAAAAAAAAAAACAATGGTTAATCTTTGTTTTTTTTTTTTTTTTTTCACATTGATTTAAAATATACAGCCATCTGTAAATGTCATTAAAAAGATAGCCACATATATCGCAAAGTACATTCTTTTTTTTACAAAATACGCATTTTTTAATAATGAACTATTCCATTTGGAAATAAATTGAAAAAAAAATAATTGTTATAAAACTGGATTGATAATGAACAGCAAAATAACGTCCAAGAATTTTGCTATCGCTAACTAACGTTTAATAATGTTTTAATTTAAAAGCTTTTGAATTTTTTATTAGTGAAAGAATTTATTTCTAATTATAAAAAGATCTTTACATAGATTATGTTTTTTTTTCTTTTTGTGATAAATTCAGTGACCCAATTTAATTAATTTCTATGCTTATCAATTTTTCCCTCTGTTTTAAAGATAATTCATTTCTGTTCAATTTTATCTCATCTTTTCTAATGCAATTTTAGAAAAATTCTAGTTTAGAAATATATTTATTAAACATTTAATGAAATTCTTTCACACTGAATAAATCTATTTTTTGTAATGTGGCTTTTATCTCTTTTGGTATTAAACCTTGTTTTATAATTTTTATAAGTATTGAACATTTATTTATAAGAAGTTACATATTCTTTGTTTTTTAAAAATAGCGTCCCAATCATATTTCTAAAAATACATAATTACTCTTTCTCCGAGTACTTTTAAGTTACTCGAAAAGAAAATTATTTTCTATGTCTCTTAAAATCTAAGAAAAAGGAAATTCTGCTAATAAAACTTCTAATTTCAACGATGACCGCTGTTGGCTAAATTCAATTGTCCGCCGTTTACAATAACGTTTAAACGCCAGAAAGTAAAAAGGATAACTAAAAAGTAGAACTAAGAAGTAACTTTCACGCTAGATTTACGAGGGTAAGCTCCTCCCTTCCTCGTTGGAATTTTCGTAATTCCACTTTCTCTTAGTCTTTAATTATTTCACGATACTCGAAAAGAAAAAAAATGTACGAATTATTTCAAACTCAAGCAAAAGAAAATTCAGTTTATTAAAGTGAACGAGCGGGTCATTTTTCAAAAATGCGCACAATATTACCTTCCACTTGTCACTACATTTTAAAACCTGTTCGCAGGGTTCGCATCGTTCCTAAAATTTTCCCTCATTGCCACCAGTATTTTAAAATAAAAATCTTCGAAAAAGGTTCCTATAAAATCTACAATAGAAGTATACAATAATTATTACCGTTTTAGAATTATCGTAGGAAAGTATGAAAATTTTAGGAACGGTGCGATCCCTGTGTTCGCAACTTTGGATTATAACTTTTTCTTTCTAACCTACAAAATTTGTGGTACTGTAATATTTTTATTCTCCAAACCACCAGAACTTAAATTTACGTGCCGAGTCCATCAATCCTTTAATGGACAGCATTTTTATTGCTAGGATGTTGACAGAAATAAGTGACACCGGTAATTGCGAACAAATATATTTAAAAAAAAGAAAATGTAACTTTTTACTTACATAATAAAATGGATTTTTTAAAATTAAAATCCCGGTGTCATTGTTGCATACCGGAATGAAAATTTTGTGGTTTCGTATAGAGAAACCAATGAACGTTAAAGGTTTAAATGTTAAACATTCTGGAGAGGGGTTTGGAAATGTCTCTCTCGAGACATTGCTTATTCAATCTAACATTGCCTTGAATAACTCGTTCGAGGTCAAATTTCAACATATAAACTTAAAAAATATAATTTAAAGTTTATTTTCATTCGAGATTCAGTGGCGTAACTAAGGTGGGTGGCTAAATGTTCAGAGTACCGATAATTTTTTTATGTTCTGTTCGTGTTATCTAATCAGAAAATTTTCTTCTATGAAAGAAGGAGAAGAAAACCTCATAATGTTACTTCTTTGGGGCAGTCACCCTGCTTACGCTACTGAGATCTAGGAGGAAAAGCGCACCTTCTTCGAAACGGAAAATTATTATCTGCTCTTTCACTTGGTGTTAAGTCATTTTAAGCTGTAACTAAGTTAAGCTGATTTCAAGTTAATATTAAAGAGAAATTTTGCAGTGTTTTTTTTAAATAGGTAAAAAGTAAAATGAGTCAGAATAAAATTTCGAAAGTCAGGGAACATTTTATCATTTAAGAAATAATTCATAACAAATGAATAAAATATATAAGGATCGCCCAAATGAAAAAAGCATTGCTGTAATAAATCCGCCATTAGAAGAGAAAGATGGCTGCGCTTGTTTATATACAAGGCATGGATGCGAAATCGTCACATTTCGCCAAATCCGTATGTGATAGCGTAAGGACACATTAAAAAGCATCGTTCGCAGCATGGATGCCTCCAAACGGTGTCAACGAGCGTTTGTGCAATTTTTAACAACGGAAAATGAGAGTTCCAGTGAAATCTATCATCGAATGCAAAATGTGTATGACACGGAATGTATAATACTCTGATCGATATTCCTATGGTATAGGAATTATCTTTGTGGAAAAAGCAGTATTGACAACAGGTCGCGACCTGGTCAAGAGCATGTGGCCTTCTTCCACTACGGAAATTCCTACACCAACGGAACAAAAATCAGTGTGACACGCACTCCGTGCTATGCACATTTTGCATTCAATGATAGATTTCACTAACACTCACATTTTCTGTTGAAAATTGCAATAGCGCGCGTCGACACCGTTTGGAGGCCTCAGCAATACAAACGATGTCTTTTAACGTATCCACACGCATCTGGCTGGATATGACAATTTCGCATGCATTCCCAGCATTCTGCGCAATTATATGAGCATGCACAGCACAGTCACATTTCCCTCAAAGACAGAGTTATTACAGCAAAGCATCTTTCATTTGGGAGCTTTATATATATATATATATATATATAAATATATAATTCATATAAATATCAAAATCTTACAATCCTAACCACCATCTCAAATAAATAAAGTCTATCAAAATCTACTTAAAATTTTTCTCAGCGACAGTTTAATAAAAACGTTTACCTTTAACTATCGCCAAACTATAACAGGTGAATAATTAATATCTTTGATTGGATATCCAGTAGCAGTACTATTACACTCCCTGTAGCAAGGAATATGTTTATCACATCGTGGAGAAACCATGAAAACAAAGTTTATCAATGTCACAATAATTGTGCTAAAATTAAATAAAGATAGAACAAAGAAAAAAAAGAGAAAATGCATTTATAGCGAAAAAAGATAATGGCTGAAAATTTTTATAAGATATATAGGAAAAGCCCTAAAATTCTGACTGGTTAACCGAGATCGAAATGTAACAACTTCAAACTATGAAATAATACAAAAATTTCCATTAAATATCAGTAGTAATATAAAACCGTGTATGTTGACAACAATGCATATATTATTAAATGTGCATTATTTGATGTTTGTCATCAAATGTTTTATATTTTATATCTATAAATTGTATCTCTCTTGTTTTATCTTTTAAACACATACATGTTTCAATTACCTCTGTTTAAATCTCTTTTAAGGAACTGAAGGACACATTTTAAATAATTTTTGTTTATTAAGTTAAATTTTCGAATTTTTTGTGATATGGTTAATCATACTATTTGTAAACAAAATCACATGATGAAACTTCTCATAATTAAAAAAATAATAATAAAGTTTTTAATTTATTAAAAAATTGGGGTAAGTTAAAAACATTATAGTTCAAAATGTATTCAAATGCAAATTTTAATGTGTCAAAATGTGTGGTATTTTCATGAATAGCATTTATTTATGAGTTTCAGAACAAAAACTATTTCTCGCTTTATCTGCTTAAATATCAAATATATCCCGGTGCTGTTCTTTGCAGCCTTTCATTTTTAAAAGAAATCGATATAGTGATTTTTCTAAAAGTGTTTGTTAAAAAAAACCCAAATGATATGCATGGACATTTTTCAGTATTTATTTCTACAAAAGAAAAAAAGTAAAAAAAGAAAGAAACTAAGAATAGGGGAAAATACATCAATTTTCCGATATTTATAAAACAAAAACAATTCTTTTTGTATCTTTTTGAATGTATTCAAGTATCACTGCTTTAATTTCTACTTTAAAAAGTTTTTATGTTAATTTAATAATATATTGCTGAAGTTAAAGAAAAATCTAATATTTAAAAATTTAAATATAATTTTAGATTTTCTCATATTATATAAAACACGTTAAATAAATATACAGTAAAATATAAAGTTTTCATAGATTTATCTACCGGACGAAATGAGATTTCTGAATTGAGATTAATATTATAATATTTTATATCTGAATAATAAGAATTTGTTAGCTATACCTACTAAGAGTTTATTTGTTAAAAACACATAATCTGCCCATTTATTTTGTAATTATTTTAATAATCTACTATTTTAAAAGTTAAATGCAATTTTAGATTTTGTGTTCTTATATAAAACACGTTTAATAAAGATACAGTAAAATAGAAAGTTTTTATAGATTTATCTACTGGAATCAGTTTTCTGAATTGAGATTAATATTATAATATTTTATATTTTAATAATAAGAATTTGTTAGCTATACCTACTAACTAGGGAACTGCAAGTCACCGATTTTGATGAAAGTGGTATCGTTGGAAAAATATAATCGTAAGTAAAAAAAAAAAAAAAAAAAAAAAAAAAAAAAAAAAAAAAAAAAAAAAACTTTCAATGGAACTTTCAATTTTCAAATGAGTTGTTTTCGAGATATTCGACAGTTTATCACGTAACTAGTGCACACTTAATGAGGGACCGCAAAATTTTTTTGTCTCGATCTTAACGAAACTTGTATTATTGAAAAGATATTATCGCAAGGATTGAAAAACTGAATGGAAATGAGCCGTTTTCGAGATATCCTATAATTTATGTCACGTAGCTAGTGGATACTGGGCTAGTGCACAGTTAACGGGATACCGTAAAAATTGTTTTCTTAATTTTGACGAAAATGGTGCTGCGAGGAAGATATCATTGTGAGAAGTAAAAATCTCAATGGAATTACTTATCGGAATGAGCCGTTTTCCAGATATCCGGCAATTTATGTCACTTAATGCAGTTTCTCAGTAAGTGTGCATTAGCGATGTAACACAAATTGTCGGATATCTCGAAAACTTCTCATTTCTGATGGGTGGCTCCATTGAGTTTTTTAATCCTTACGAAGATATCTTTTCAATAATACCAGCTTCGTTAAGATCGAGACTAAAATTTTTTGCGGTTCCTCATTAAGTGTGCACTAGCTACGTGACATAAATTGTCGAATATCTCGAAAATGACTCTTTTGCGACGGGTAGTTCCATTGAGTAATTTACTGCTCACGATGAGATCTTTCCAACGATACCACTTTCGTCAAAATCGGTGACTTACACTTCTTGCAGTTCCCTAGTAAGTGTTTATTTGTTAAAAACACATAACATTGCTCATTAGTGCGAAAAATCAATAAAAGAAACCCGAAAAGCAATTCATGATTAAACTTTTCAGTGTAAGAAAACCAACAACAGAAAATATTGTTATCTCGTTTTTGGCAAACGTCCTTTCGAATATAAAATTTCCGCATTTCAGTCATTTATTAAAAGAGCTTTTGTGATTTGTTCGGATGGCCAGTAAAATAAAGAAATCGAATTTATACAGAAAATAGCATTTGATCATGGTTTTCCAGTAAAATATATATATTAAACAGTCCAGAAATATAACGCTTCCTGTCCTTCAGGCCAATAATAGGATAAGAATCAGCTTGTGGTTTACAGGAAATTTCATTACATTCCTTCTGTATTCGAAAAGATAAAAAAGATCGCACAGAAATATGATATAAATCTTGTCGCAATTTTACCCCTTTATCTCATTGACATCGTTAGTGATAAGATCGACAAAATCCCAATGGATAAAAAAACTTGGTATATATCAAATACCTATCACTTTATAAAATATTGTTCAAAGAATCAATATTGGCATGACAATTCGTAAACTTTTCGTAAAAATTAAGGAGCTTCACAGGAACATTAGACAGCGTAAGCAGAATGCACCAGTTTCTCGAATTCTACTTGGCTAACAAAGGTTGCCATATTAACTTTGAAGAGGCAAAAATTTTAGTACCGTGTTATAACCCATATGAGTAAGTAAAATTAAAGAATCTATTGAAATCATTTTATATGAGAATAAACCTTGTAACGACAATTTATCCTATATCATACCAAAAATCTGGCATAATACCATAGAGTCTTAAGTCTGTTTGCAATATTTTATTTTTTCCTCGTGCGTAAATCACAACATATTCAAACTATTTATTCATTTCGATTTTATTTTATTTAGAAATATTCTTTGATATTTACTGAAATGTGACAGTGTATCGTTGCAATCATATCATTGGTAAAGGTTCGAGAAATTGTCTCTCTCATGCAGGAAGAACTTTCTGAACTTTTAGCCATTTCACCATCATATTTCTCAGAAAAAGGCTGAAGAAGACAGCTCGAAACGTAATTTTATACTTTATTTTATTTATGCATTTTTTTTTCAAGAAAGTCTTAATCACTTCCAACTTTTTACTCTTTGCACTCGAGATATGACTGACCACTGGTGTACTGCATGAATGGGTGCTCTAACTGCTCTGAACACCAGTATTTTAAACTAAGTTTTTTTCGCTTTATCTAATAGCCGAATAATTTGTGACAAAACATGGCGAAATAATCTGTAAGATTTGGCAACAAAGCATTTGGCGTCCTGATTTACGCGAGACACCTGACAACACTAACGGTGTGTGAGAATCACCCATTGAGTGTAAAAGGTTAATAAGGAGTGGAGAATTATTGTCTCTTTTTTCATCAAGTTTCTATGTCTGTCTGGCGAATATTACATTTGTTTGGAAGAATAAGCAAATAGATCAGATAAAAATATTTCATGTACTGAAAATGCTCAAGCTGATACAATTAAATTAATGTGGCAGGCGCATTTATGTGAATCACTCACATATTTCATTGTATTAAAATTCTAAAATCAGGTATCCACATCACTTGAATAGAAGTTATCCAATGCTATTAAAGCTAATGCGGAGGTAGAAAATCAACAACTAATGAGGTTAATTAAATTAACAGTATTGAACGGTGAGTTTAGAAAAAATCTTTTTCATATATTGAAGAATACATATATTTACAAATTAAATAAATAAATAAATAAATAATAATTTATGCAAGTTTAACATAATTAGTAATTCTACATAAGAAAGGGCAATTCGTTTTGGGATGAATGCAACATACAATGGATATCGTAAAGTGCGTTACTTCTAAACATGATCCTGCGATAAATAAACAACCCTTTTCAAAAATAAAATAAACGTAAAGCATGCATTGAAATCCAAGTTATTTTCCGATTTTTAAATAATTTTCAACGGGTATTCAGTTACTGAATTTATGTAATTTACGATTGTTTATCCGTTGTTATGGAGATGAATATTTATACACCCGTGCTTATTTATGCTTTAAGTCATAAATATATATAGCTAATTAGATCAGTAAAACAGTGAATACATTTTGTTGCATACAAGAGTAAAACTAGAAAATAATTTATAAAACATAAGCAAATTTAACACGAATGAGAAAATTAGTTTAAACTGTACACATATTCCTTTAGAAAATTTTGTGCGAGCATTCATTTAGGAATAACAACTCAAAACTCTACTTTTGTCCAACAAACGGTGAATAAGGATATGCGATTGATTGCAGATATGCTTATTGAATTTATCAGCGATTTTCTTTATTCTCGTCCAATTAGAAGTAATTAGTAGAATTAATTAATTTCGGGAATTTTTCTTTTCTTAATTGCGCTTCAAAGACTATAAGGGTATTGTAATGTCACCAATTATATATATCTATTCAATATTTACAGTTTTTAATTTAATTGAATCTATTCAAAAAATAAAAAATAAAACTATGAAAATAACCAAAATTATTATTTTTAAAATTTTTTGCATTAAATTTTTAGTAATTTAATTTGAATCAATAAATTTGAAAATTAATAAGTATGCGAGAGGACTTTTTAAACTGCTTTGTTTTGTAGTTTTCTATAGTAATACATTGATGTAAAATATACCATTTATCTTTTACTCCCTGCATATTAAACAGCTTCAGTTAGAAAACAAAGCAATTTTGTATCTTATTTATAAACAAAAAAATTACTTCACAAATTAACAAATCTTAATAAAGTGGCATTGGGTAATGATAATGTAAAGTAAAAACGCATAACCTGGTAAAATTTGACGGATTTTAATTTTTTTCAAAATATTTTCTAATTTTTTTTTTCAAAAAAAAAAAAAATGCGAATATATAAATAAAATGATACATTCTAAACATGAGAAAAAAATTGTTTAAAAGGAAGTTAAATTACTGAATCTTTAATAAATCACTATAGTTTTTATATAAAAAATAAAATAAAATAAAATAAATTCTAAAAAAACACGGCTGTCAGATGCACGAAAGCCTAATAACATAAACCTTAAATTTGCAAAAAATACAAATTTTTTTTAATTTTATAAAATCTTAGTAGTACCTCCAACCTACGATGTCTACAGGTGATGTCTACTAGTAGAATTCTAATCAACCCTAAGCAGCCAGATGCCTCATGATGTCTCTCGAGAGGTAATCTCCTTATATACAGGGTGTCCCTAAACCAGTGATGCACAACCTTTTTACGAGAAAATCGTTAGTGACCAGAATATTTGAAAAGTTTAGTTTCTTTTGTTTAATAGCAAAGTTTCTGTCATTACTATAAGGAAAATTTTTCTGCATAAAAATAGTGGTATTATAGTGGCCCGCGGGCCAAAGGTTGTGCACCCCTGTCCTAAACAAATGGTATATACACTAGGAGGGGGTGATAGAACACAACAAGACGAGTAATAGTAAATAGAAAACCAAGGGTCCCAAACGTTTTCCAAAGGAGATACCCGCCATTAAAGTTTGGGGTCCAAAATTTCAAATACACATAAAAAACGGAAAAATTAGTCGATTGATTTGCGGTTTTCACTAATTTTATTCTTTATGTTGGTATTTTCTTGAAAATAAATTATAAAGATAAATTTCGAAAAATGCCGTTAGAAGGTGCTTTAGATTTTGAAGTAATGGAACACTATTTTTTGCCGTGATTTTTTGCATCTCATTATATGGTTTCGTAAGCTTAGACTTAAACTTAAATTTTGAGCTCAAAATCTGCTTAGTTGGAAGCGGTTAAGTAGCACAAACTTAACTGTGTTCAGAGGGTTTAAATTTCAAATGATTATAAAAAAATGGAAAAAATGGTCGATTGATTTGCGGTTTTCACTAAAACTATTCTTTATGTCGGTATTTTATTGAAAATGAATTATAAAGATAAATTTCAAAAAATGCCGATAGAGGGCGCTTTAAACTTTGAAGTAAAGAACAACTACTTTTTACGTTATTTTTTGCATGTGATTAAATGTTTTCGTAAACTTAGACTTAAACTTAAATTTTGAGCTCAAAATCTGAATAGTTGGGAGTGGTTAAGTAGCACAAACTGAACTGTGTTCAGAGGGTTCAGATTTCAAATGATAATAAAAAAAAAGAAAAATTGGTCGATTCGTTTGCGGTTTATAATAAAACTATTCTTTAAGTCAGTATCTTCTTGAAAATGAATTTTAAAGATAAATTTCAAAACATTCCGTTAGAGGGCGCCTTAAACTTCAGAGTAACCAACAACAAATTTAACCGTTATTTTTTGTATCTAATTAAATGCTTTCCAAAACTTGTTAAATGTTTTCGAAATCTTAGATTTAAACTTAAAGTTTGAACTCAAATTCTGAATCGTTGGGAGGGATTAAAAAGCGCAAACTGAAGTGTGTTCAGGAGTTGAAATTTACCCCCCCCCCCCCATCGAACTCAGTTCACTTTTTCGCTACTTAAACACTCGTAACGACTCAGAATTTGATCTCAGAATTTAAATCTAAGCATTTGAAAGCATTTAATGAGATTTTAAAAAATAACGGTTAAAAATAGTTGTATGCTACTCCAAAGTCTAAGGCGCCCTCTATCGGCATTTTGTGAAATTCATCTTTAAAATTTATTTTCAAGAAAACACTGATTTAAAGAGTAGTTTTAGCAAAACCGCTAACGAATCGACTAATTTTTCCGTTTTTTTTTATAGTTTTCCGTTTTTTTTATAGTTTTCCGTTTCGTTTGAAATTTAAACCCTCTGAACACAGTTCAGTTTGTGCTACTGACTGCCGCGACCGGATTTTTTCACACGCTAAGCTGCAGGTTTCACTGCAACATAAGCAATGTTTAAATTAATATAATTCTGCAAATAATACCCAGGTTTTAAAAATTAAATTAGGATTAATACTCTCAAAGATTATACACCTATACGTAATACATATTTTGTATCAGGTTGGAAAAAACATCTTTTTAAAATATTTTTAATAAATTACAGAGAAAATAACATTACAATATTATCCTTTGGCTGGGCAGTCAGCGGGTTAACCACTCCCAACTATTCAGATTTTGAGCTCAAAATTTAAGTTTAAATCTAAGCCTACGAAACCATTTAATGAGATGCAAACAATAACGGCACAAAAATAGTATTAGGATGGATTTTTTCTTTAATCCAAACTCTAAAGAGCCCACTATCAGCATTTTTTGAAATTTATCTTTATTATTCATTTTCAATGAAATACCGACATAAAGAACAGTTTTAGTGAAAACCGCAAACTAATCGACCAATTTTTCCATTTTTTATAATCATTTGAAATTTAAACCCTCTGAACACTGTTAAGTTTGTACTACTTAACCGCTTCTAACTATTCAGATTTTGAGCTCAAAATTTAAGTTTAAGTCTAAGCTTACGAAACCATTTAATGAGATGCAAAAAATCACGGTAAAAAATAGTTTTTCATTACTTCAAAGTTTAAGCGCCCTCTATCGGCATTTTTCGAAATTTATTTTTATAATTTATTTTCAAGAAAATACCAACATAAAGAATAATTTTAGTGAAAATCGCAAATCAATCGACCAATTTTTCCGTTTCTTATGTGTATTTGAAATTTTGGACCCCAAACTTTAATGGCGGCTATCTCCTTTGGAAAACGTTTGGGACCCTTGGTTTCCTATTTACTATTACTCGTCTTGATGTGTTCTATCACCCCCTAGAGTATATACTATTTGTTTAGGGACACCCTGTATATGTGACATTTTAACACATTCGCTGCCGCTCACGTGAAAGCGCGTGATATGGCGCCAACGTTAAGGGGCCACTCACGCGCCATCGCGTGATGTAAGGGGACGTCCAATAGCCAGTCATGCGCTGGCGCGGGAAAATCTTTCACTGTTTCTTTGTTATAAAAAGTGAATCGGCTCCTGAAAAAAACCCATTTCTACAGTGCGGCATTAACTGTCATCACATCTTCACGGGCATCGAACGTGTTAATGGAGAAACTCGAAATATCTTCACCTGTTCCCCCTTTTTAAACACAGATTCGTGGCAAGCGAGGAAAAAAATAAATAAAATAAATATAGACGCTTCATGGAACTACATATTGGCTTCTCCAAAAAAGTTTATTTATGTGCAGGCATATATCGCGGAAAATGCTCTCTTGCAAGCCGTTTTGAATAGAATCCACGAAAGAAGAAAAAAAATATTCCACCATAAAAACATTATTCTGCCGTTCCTTCTAACCAAATCCTCGGAAGAAAAAAAAGAATATCTCTCAGTCATCACCTCTCAGCTCCCTTCTTAAATGTAAAAACAAAACTTCTAGAATATTCTCTAATCTCTCACAATGATTTTCACTTTTAAACAGAATTCATGTCCATCGTCGAGATTAATTTCATTTAGACGATAATCTTTAATTTAAGAAATTATCATTTAACTAATTTATAATCGAACGCTGAATTCGATATCCTGCAGACGATATTTTGAAAAGAAAAATGAAATGAATTTTTTTGATGCGCACAAATATCAAACGTTGAAGGGGGTTGGAAATAAATAAATAAATAAATAAAATGATGATATTTTTGAAAGGTATGGTTTTGGAATAAATTTAATAGGACCTTCTTCAAAAGGGTTGATAAAAACAGGGGAAAATGAAATTTATTTGGAATTTTAAGAAATAAAGTTTAATTAAGAATATGTTTAATTTAGAGCCATTTTTTTATTTACACATATTGGAATAAATGAGTTTAGGGCGAATTAAGAATTTATATCTTTTCCTTAAAGATTAATAGATTAGATCTAGTAACAGGATTTTAATTTAATAAGATGAACTAAGTACGGAATATTATTATAGGAAGGAAAAAAAGGAAATTAATAAAGTATAAGGTTAATTTTGGCGAAGAAAAAAATTAAATTTGTAATACATATATATATATATAATCATATTTATTCATATTGGGAATTAAAATTGTACTTCTTATTATTAGACATAGCAATATTTATAAGAGAATATTTTCAGGTATTAAAGTAATTTAAATAACTTGTAAAATGCAGGAGATTTTATAATTTGATATTTTTCACGTAGTAGTTTATACTAAATAGAATTAAGCTTAAACTTATTGTTATTGTTATACATTATTATTATTTCATATTTGCCAATTTCCAACTTAATTTCTAAAAAATTACGACTTAATTTAAATCAGATTAAGAAGATTTTTAATCAGAAAATATTTCAGATGTATCATTGTGCATTTAACTTCCTGCTTCCACTTGGAACTTATTTCATATCATTTATATTAAAAAAATTCTGGTTCAAAACTTGATTTATTTATATACTCCATTTTATGGATATTATATCGGAAGTTTCCATTTATGCTATTATACCAATTATTATTGTAATTACTCATTTTTATACTAACGTATCTTCGAAAAAATGCTTGAAGTTATAAAAATGTTTTCACAAAAATTTTTACACGCTTGCGCAATAAAATTCAACATTTATATATTATCCGTTGTTTTTTTAATGCAATTATATTTATTTGAACTACTATAAACAATATTTACAATAATTAACTTTGGTCAAACTTCAAAATAATTTTTAACTATTTTCTGCTGGAAACTTTTTTATGTTTGATTATTTTTAGTACTACATATTTTTGTTTAATTACAACCATAATCCCGCTTTAATAAAATTTTTATTTTTAAAACCCTTTAAAATAATTCTAAAACTTTACAAATGTATTATATCTCAAATTGTAAACACGACAAAATTGCTTGGTGATTTAAAGTTCAAACTTTCTTCGTAATTTCATTACATAAAAAATGTTTTCCGCAAAGAGGATTAAAATTTCACTTTTTCATAATTGAAAAAGAATAAATGTAACTTGCAAAAGTTAAAAATACACTCAATAAATAGTCTAGGGAAAATAATTTTATTATTTTTGCGTAAAACAATTGATAATGAAATATTTATTGCTATTCTTGGTGTAACTATTTTCTCTAGTTATTTCTCGTACACAATTGTTTATTAGTTACTCTCGAAAATCTAGTATGATTTTTTACAAAGCTTTAAAAAGTGACAAACTGCTGTTAATTATTTTAAACAGAGTTGAAAAGCGTTTAATAATTCGGTTTCTCTCTCAGTCTGTCTGTCTGTAAGTCCATGTCTCCGTGCTCTAACTCGCATAAATACAGTCCGATTACCTCGAAACGGATATTCGTTATTGAGTATTGCTATGGAATGCTCGGTATTGAAAATGTATCGTGTAGCATTTGCGGTTCATTTACAAGGATACTCAAAATAGTTTCATTACATCATGGTCTGTTGAAGGAAATCGTATGCGATTGCATGTTAAAGGTATTGCTGTATTTTAAGCATTTTGAAATTGATATTTATCACTGAAGTACGCTACAAGGTTGTTATAGATAATGGTATGCTGAAAATTAATAGTTCATTTACAAGGACACCCAAAAAAATTTGATGAAAGAAGAAAATGAATAATAATTGAACTAATTAATCATACGAAGAATAACTGCTGGAAATTAATTTTCAGTAGTGGTATGCGTTTTTCTATTTGGTTATTTTTTTCGTGTTATTTGATATGTATCAATTTTGGCGTGTCTAATTTTTTTTAGATCATGTACAGGGCTGTGCAAAACTTTTTAACAATATTCGTTTATTGGCGGAAATTGCTAAAAGAAAAATTTCAGTTGTGCTGTGTATTGAAGACTATAATGTTTATCTGGTGTCGTTTCGAGACTGATAATTTTACAAAATGTCAATTCGAGCCAGAATTTGTTTTGTAAAATTAGTTAAATCGCAATTACAGCAACATCGGTTAAATAAATGAGTTACATTGTTTCTGCTAAAAATCCTGTTATGAAAGTGTTTTTATTAATGTTTCGTAAATTTTCGAACATTCAAATATTATAACCTTTGAGGGGCGGTGGGATATATTATATTCCACCTAATTTAAACAAGATATGTACCAGAAACTTTTAACTAAATTTTATATTTTGTTCTTTGGAGGGAAGATGTTAAGAAAAAAAGTGTTTCCTTATTTTAAAATAAACTGTTTGAGTTATTCTGATTCGAATTAAAATTTAGGGAGACATTATATTGCTTGGCCCACAAAGAGTTAAGTAGACTATTTTCTATCACACTGTGCACTGTACATACATACAAATAAATCATATACAGGACTGCACAAAAAGTATATTTCCTTCAACTAACCACGGTAATAGCAGAAATTGAGTGTTGAAATGCATTACGCGTTCAAAATTGTTCATTTAGATATCATCTTTTAACCACTTGAAAAGTGGTGGTATATATCATATCCCACTACGATTAATGAAGAATTGCACCAGAAAAATTTTATTAAATTTTACTTTTCTGACTTTGGTGGATAAAGTCGTAAAATTGTTTTTCGATATTTTGAAATGAATTTTTCCAAATTTCCAGTGGTACTTCAGAATTACAAAAACGCAATTGCTTACTTCTCAAAGGGTTAAATTAGAAAATTGCGAAGGGTTGTTGTATTAGTATTCTGATTGGATTTTGATTTGTGTTGGGAAGTGTTTCATAATCTATTCCGCGCGCATTATTATTTTTCGTACTTTTTAAATTATTATTTCTATGTAATTTACTATTATGAAGTTTTATATATATGCAATAATATCATAGCTGCCAACATCTTCCGCTTTTTTGGAACCAGAAAAATGTTATAGAAGATTTTACCCTTTTAAATCGCCGTAAACTGCCGATTACATAAGAACAAAATTTCTATTAAATTTTTCCGGACCAAAAAGTCGGAAGTGTTAGCAGCTATGTAATATAGTTATTCCTAATAATATTCTTAATACAAATGAATAATTCTAAAGATCTTTAAAAGAACAATTTATAAAATAAAAGAAAATAACCTTAGCTTAATTTTATATAAACTCAATACATTTTCTCGTCAAGCAGAGATCCAAACAAATGCAGCACAGTGCCGTAATTAATGTAATTCAAATGAAGTGCTTATCTTAATAAAACGGAAGAATATTACTGTCAAGATAAAGTATTCACTGTTAGATTTACATACATCTTATCTTTTCTTACAACGGAGTTTAAGTGCAAAACCCAGCAATGTGTAAAATTAACAGGAGGATATGTCAAGAGTATTTGAACTCGGTAAATACAATTTAATATTTCGGTTTCTATATGGACAGAACGACATGGAAAATACGTAGCATGTGATGTGAGTGACAAAATGCTATTCAGCAAAGTGACAAACAGATATATTAGGAAGATTAAGTAATGGCCATAATATGCATGAGTAACTTTACAAATAACATGTTTACAGTGCTTTGAAATAAATTACTGAATATTTCAGTATTTTATTAGAATGTAACATAATACCATATTTAGAAACAGGTATCGTTATTAGAGGTAAAATCCTACTTAAAAGTTTCAGCCAACATAATGTGTTCAGAAATTAAACAAAAAACTTTTAAGGAAGTTTATTCTAAAATAACAAATATATAATTAACGAGTATATTAAATACATAAAAACGCATGTCATTGCATATATATTGCTTAAAAGGTGCATAAAAACATATGAAACGCAAATATACATTCAAGTCCTTTTTAGAAAATCCAGAATGTTTTCCACCGACATTTACGCGGTCCCCATCAGTGAAAAATCAAAAAACAATTGTTGTCGCTCTGCGTCCCCAGGCTTCATCCAGAACAGACCACTTTATTCCATGAGGGTACGGAGTATATGTTGAGAAATTGAAAAACTATTGAAATTTATTTTAAAAACACACTAGATGGAACCCGTCAAAACTTGACGGCACCGAAGAAAGAAAAAAGGTATTTTCCAGCTATTAAAGGATTTTTTAACGACTAATCTTCAGCAAAAATTTCAATAAATAAAAGAAAAACCTGCATTTTACATCTAGGCAAATGACCCGCAATTGGCCGAGTTACATTCAAACATGCTGTCATAGAATTAGAATCTCTCTCATTTGATAATTTTCCATTTACAAATACAACACCAATAAATTGTACATGACATGAATAAATCATAAATTACTGTCATCTCTCATTTCATACAAAATATACATACTTCACTTACTTCGCAGCAAAATAAGACGGAATTTATAGTTTGCCATTTAGCAACAACTATAACAATGATCCTCTCAGTGGTTAATTTGTTGTTACATTACCCACCCCATTCAACAAATAAACATTTGCATTTTCAACTACTTTTCTATTACCTTTTCATAAATCAAAAATACATGTAAATTTCACATATTAAAAAAATTAATGATAATATTTATTCTGGCTAGGTGAAAACCGTCAAAACTTGACGGCAACAATATGAAATAATCAAAGAAAAAAAAGTATTTTGCCACTATAAAAAAATTTTAAAGAAATTTTTTTTTTAAGATTAATATTTATTAAAAATTTCAATATGCTTTTCCATTTACCAACTTAACACCAACATGACATGATCCCTGGCGCAGAATTGGTGCAATGCTGCGACACACGTTACAGACTCTTGAAAATGTTTGAAGATTTTTCAACTGTTAAAGTCTAAAAAAAAAAAAAAGCTAGAAATCTTTTGCTATGTACCAAAGTTTGTCTAGGTGCCATAAAAAATGCAAATTTTGGCAAATAGTCACAAAAAATTGAAAATTTTGTCAAAATCCCCCCCCCCCCCAAAAAAAAACACTTAAGAAAATGCTAGAAATCATTTGCTATGTACCAAAGTTTGTCTAGGTACCATAAAAAACCCAAATTTTGGCAAATAATCACAAAAAATAGCATATTTCGTCAAAATACCCCCCCCCCAAAAAAAAACACTTAAAAAAATGCTAGAAATCATTTGCTATGAACCAAAGTTTGTCTAGGTACCATAAAAAATGCAAATTTTGGCAAATAATTACAAAAAATAGCAAATTTCATCAAAATACCTCCCCCCCCAAAAAAAAACATCGTCCGGAAATTTTATAAATAGGTGTGGAAAAATAAAACAGCAAATTTCGTCAACAGATTGCAAAAAACAACAAATTTCTTCAAAAGATTGCTAAAAAATTTGTCAAAAAACTGAAAAAAAAAATTGTCTATCCCAAATAAAACAAATTTCGCAAAAGTATTGCACAAAAATCAAAATTTTGCCAAAACGTCTAAAAAATGGCAAATTTGCAAACATATTATGAAAAAAAACTGAGAAAAAAACAAATTTCGACAAATAATTGTGAGTAAACAACAATTTTCGTCAAAAGATTGAAAAAAAGCAAATTTTATCAAATAATCACAAAAAAGATAAATTTTGCAAAAAGATCTTCAATAAACGGCAAATTACATCGAAAAATCATGACAACACGACAACTTTCATCGAAAGAGCTCGAGAAAAACGATAAACTTTACCGAAAGACCTCAAGATGACGAATTTCGTCCAGTTATCATAAAAGATGTAAATTTCACCCAAAGATCTCAAAAAGCACATAAAATTTATCCAGGTAATCACAAAAAAAGGTAAATTTAGCTAAAAATAGTGGAAAAAACGACAAATTTCTTAAAAAAATAACAAAGAACAACAATTTTGCAAACAAAAATCACAAAAAAAGGATAAATTTGATAAAAAAGCAAATTACATCGAAAGATCGCGAGAAAGAATGAAAAATTTCATCGAAAATCCCCAAGAAAACAAAAAATTTTGTCCTGGTACCATAAAACATGTGAATTTCATCAAAAGATCTTGAAAATACTTTAAATTTGTCTAGGTACTTCAAAAAAACACAAATTTTGGTAAACAGATTGTTAGAAAACAACACATTTTGTCAAAAGATGAAAAAAAGAGGCACATTTTATCAGAAGATCGCAAAACAGGTAATTTTTGGAAAGAAAAAAAGCGAAAATATGACATTTCTGAAAATAACGAAAAAAACGACAAATCTCACAAAAAAAAAAAAAAAAATCACGAAAAAAGCATAAATTTGATAAAACGGCAAATTACATCGATAGATAGCGAGAAAAAAGCAACAAATTTCACCAAAAATCTCTGAGAAAACAAATAATTTTGTCCTAGTACCATAAAACATGTGAATTTCATCAAAAGATCTTGAAAATACTTTAAATTTGTCTAGGTACTTCAAAAAAATGCAAATATTGGTAAACAGATTGTGAGAAAACAGCACATTTTGTCAAAAGATGAAAAAAGAGGCACATTTTATCAAAAGATCGCAAAACAGGTAATTTTTGCAAAGAAAAAAAGCGAAAATATGACAAATTTCTGAAAATAACGAAAAAAATGACAAATTTAACTAAAAAGCATAAATTCGATAAAACGGCAAATTACATCGAAAGATAGCGAGAAAAAAATGACAAATTTCACCAAAAATCCCTGAGAAAACAAATAATTTTGTCCTGGTACCATAAAACATGTGAATTTCATCAAAAGATCTTGAAAATACTTTAAATTTGTCTAGGTACTTCAAAAAAAAAAAAAAAAAAAACGCAAATATTGGTAAACAGATTGCGAGAAAACAACACATTTTGTCAAAAGATGAAAAAAAGAGGCACATTTCATCAAAAGATCACAAAAAAGGTAAATTTTGCAAAAAAAAAAAAAAAAAAAAAAAAAAAAAAAAAAAAAAAAAACTGAAAAAAATGACAAATTTCTGAAAATAACAAAAAAAAAACGAAATATTTCACAAAAAAGAATAAATTCAATAAAACGGCAAATTACATCGAAAGACAGCGAGAAAAAACGACAAATTTCACAGAAAATCCCTGAGAAAACAATTATTTTTTTCCTGGTATCATAAAAGACATGAATTTCATCAAAAGATCGTGAAAATATATAAAATTTGTCTAGGTACTTCAAAAAACGCAAATACTGGTAAACAGATTGTGAGAAAAAAACACATTTTGTCAAAAGATGAAAAAAAGAGGCACATTTCATCAAAAGATCACAAAAAAGGTAAATTTTGCAAAAGAGAAATGAAAAAAATGACAAATTTCTGAAAATAACAAAAAAAACGAAAAATTAAACAAAAAAAAAGTTACGAAGAAGGATAAATTCAATAACACAGCAAGTTACATCGAAAGACAGCGAGAAAAAACACTAAATTTCACCAAAAATCCCTGAGAAAACAAATATTGTTTTCCTAGTATCATAAAAGACATGAATTTCATCAAAAGATCGTGAAAATACATAAAATTTGTCTAGGTACTTCAAAAAACGCAAATACTGGTAAACAGATTGTGAGAAAAAAACACATTTTGTCAAAAGATGAAAAAAAGAGGCACATTTCATCAAAAGATCACAAAAAAGGTAAATTTTGCAAAAGAGAAGTGAAAAAAATTACAAATTTCTGAAAATAACAAAAAAAACGAAAAATTTCACAAAAAAAAGTCACGAAAAAGGATAAATTCAATAAAACGGCAAATTACATCGAAAGACAGCGAGAAAAAATGTCAAATTTCACCAAAAATCCCTGAGAAACAAATATTTTTTTCCTGGTATCATAAAAGACATGAATTTCATCAAAAGATCGTGAAAATACATAAAATTTGTCTAGGTACTTCAAAAAACGCAAATACTGGTAAACAGATTGTGAGAAAAAAACACATTTTGTCAAAAGATGAAAAAAAGAGGCACATTTCATCAAAAGATCACAAAAAAGGTAAATTTTGCAAAAGAGAAATGAAAAAAACGACAAATTTCTGAAAATAACAAAAAAAACGAAAAATTAAACAAAAAAAAAAGTCACGAAGAAGGATAAATTCAATAAAACAGGAAGTTACATCGAAAGAGAGCGAGAAAAAACGCCAAATTTCACCAAAAATCCCTGAGAAAACAAATATTGTTTTCCTAGTATCATAAAAGACATGAATTTTGTCAAAAGATCATGAAAATACATAAAATTTGTCTAGGTACTACAAAAAATGCAAATTTTGCCAAATAATAATAATAATAAAAAAGAGCTAGCAGTAAATATGGTACATAAGGTCTGCATTATCACGAATGAATGCTATGCAAAAAGAGGGATCTCTTGTGATAATTTTATTTTTCTTCGTTGATTATAATGATCTTCATATTTTTGGAAAAACATTGTTGAGATATCAAGAGATTGAAAAAAAAAAAAATATATATATATATATACATAGCAAATTTCATCAAAATATTCTCCTCTCTGTCCCCCCCCCCCCAAAAAAAAACCTCAGCAAATTTCATCACAGGAACACTATTAAAAAAAAAGGATTTTTTTTTTTTTTTTTTTAAAGGGAACTTCGAGTCAACTCAAGACAAAAAAAGTTAAACATTAAATAAATATTAATGATTTATAAAAGCTGTTTAAAACTGGGCTTTTTTTCATTTCATATGCAATTCACCATTCTTCGGCGAAAATAATGTAATGTAAATACTTCCTAAACATTATGAGTTAGCTCAAAAATGAAATTTTAAGGGGGAAAAAAAAATCACAGATGTTATACAGATATCGCATTAGACATGAGTATTATAAGAAAATGAAGCACAAAATAAATAATGATTTGCGAATATGTTTATATCCATAAAGTCAATAACATCGGTCAAAAATCCCTGCTTTTTTCTCCCTACAAAAAACAAAAAAAACAAACAAAATAAAACAAAAAAAAAACGTGATATCTAACCTGGTTTTTTTACACATACTTAATACAAATTTGAAAATTACAATTTGGAAAATGCTTAATCGGCAAGAAAATAAATAAAAACTGTAATCATTAACTATTGAATGTTTCAATTTCATCGAAAACTGTCGAAAAAAAAAATCGTTTAAGCTACATTAAGCCTAAACTATGTTTGCTGGCTAAAAAATGGAATAGAAATGGAAATAAAATAACTTGCATAAAGTGAGAAACGGAAAAAAAAAATGTTTTTCCAAAAAATGAAGATCATTATATTAACCAAGAACAATAAAATTATGAATAGAAAAAGAAATACTTCCCCATATTTACCGCTTGCTGGCTGGAAGCTGGAAGTATGTGTTTTCAGAGAGTAAGTACTCTTCTCTGATTGGTTCACGTTCTCAGACACCGGCGCAAATGTCGATGCGTAGAGACGAAAAAAAAAACTGCTGACTTTTTCTGGCTTTCCTTTTAATATATAGATGTTTAACTATCATGCATTAAAACACTCCAGATTGCAGGAGTAACGTAGGATAGATTCATCGCATGTAAAACTAGCTTTGCTAATAAAAGATTTCCTATCTTTAATCATAAATTTTAAATGGACTATCCTACGATATTCATTCTGGAGAGATTTAATGCATGATAGTTAAACTTGTGTTTTCGAGAAATTTTCAATAGTTTTTAGCTCGGCTATCAACTACAGGCTATCATAGCCTGAGAGCTTATGTGCCCGTCCGTTCTGTATGTATGTGCGTTCGTGCGTAACGCGATAACTCATGATAAAAATATCTGATCCACTTGAAATTTGTATATAGGTATATCCTGATAAGGCGCTTGCCTGATTAGATTTTGGAGTTCATTCGATATGTATAAGAGGGGGAACGGGGGGCTCATGCCCCCCTTAATGGATATAAATGGGTTTTTCGTGCAGAATTAACAGTTTTTGTCCAAAATTTAAATATAGGATCATTCTGATGAGGCGATTCCGTGACTGTTATTATGTGTTCATTGAATAAGTATAAACAGGGGGAACGGGGGGGGGGGCTCATGCCCCCCCCCCCTTAATTGATATAAACGGGATTTTCATGCAGAATTAACAGTTTTCGTTCAAAATTTAGATATAGGATCATTCGGATGAGGCGATACCGTGGCTGATATTAGGTGTTCATTGAATAAGTATAAACAGGGGGAACGGGGGGCTCATGCCCTCCCCTTAATTGATATAAACGGGTTTTTCATGCAGAATTAACAGTTTTTGTCCAAAATTTAGATATAGGATCATTCTGATGAGGCGATTCCGTGACTGTTATTATGTGTTCATTGAATAAGTATAAACAGGGGGAACGGTGGGCTCATGCCCCCCCCCCCTTAATTGATATAAACGGGATTTTCATGCCGAATTAACAGTTTTCGTTCAAAATTTAGACATAGGGTCATTCGGATGAGGCGATACCGTGGCTGTTATTAGGTGTTCATTGAATAAGTATAAGCAGGGGGAACGGGGGTTCTAATGCCCCTCACCTTAACTTGCATAAATGGATTTTTCAATCAGAATTGTCAGATTTCGTTCAAATCTCTGAATAGTTTTGGAAGTTTAATGGTTAAGTATAAAAGAGGGGAATAACTCCTCTTAAATTAATAAATGCTAAATGGGTTTTTATTAAGAATTATCCTATTTGCTCTGAATTTTGGATATAGATTTTTTAATATGATAAAGCATGTACTTGATAGTTTAGGAAGTTCAATGATTAAGTATAAAAAAAGAAGAAAGGGGAGAGCTGTTTCCCCTTCTTAATTTTTTTTTTCGAACGGAATTAACGAAAATACAAGGCTGTAATGTACAATTAGTATGTGTAGCCTGTGAGCTCAATACCATCAGTTTAACTGGGCAATATTCTTTTTATATTAGCTCACAGCCTATCATAGCCTGAGAGCTTATGTGCCCGTCTGTTTTGTATGTACGTTCGTGCGTAACGCGATAACTCGTGATAAAAATATCCGATCCACTTGAAATTTTGTATGTAGGTATATCCTGACAAGGCACTTCCCTGATTTGTTTTTGGAGTTTATTCGATATGTATAAGAGGGGGAGCGGGGGGCTGAGGCCCCTCCCCTTAGTTGATATAAATGGGATTTTCATGCAGAATTAAGTTTTCGTTCAAAATTTAGATTAGGATGATTCTGATACGGCGATTCCGTGACTGTTATTAGGTGTTCATTGAATAAGTATAAATAGGGCGAACAGGGGTTCTAATGCCCCTCCCCTTAATTTATATAAACGGGATTTTTATGCAGAATTGACACTTTTCGTTCAAAATTTAGATATAGGATCATTCGGATGAGGCAATACCGTGGCTGTTATTAGGTGTTCATTGAATAAGTATAAGCAGGGGGAACGGGGGTTCTAATGCCTCTCCCCTTAACTTGTGTAAATGGATTTTTCAAGCAGAATTTTCAGATTTCGTTCAAATCTCTGAATAGTTTTGGAAGTTTAATGGTTAAGTATAAAAGAGGGGGATAACTCCTTTTAAATTATATAAATGCTAAATGGGTTTTTATTAAGAATTATCTCATTTGCTCTGAATCTTGGATGTAGATTTTTTATATGATAAAGCATGTCTTTGATAGTATAGGAGTTTCAATGATTAAGTATGAAAAAAGAGGAAAGGGGAGACCTGTTTCCCCTTCTTAATTTTTTTTTTCGAACGGAATTAACCCTTGAAAATATAAGGCTTTAATGTACAATTAGTATTTGTAGCCTGTGAGCTCAATGCCATCAGTTTAACTGGGCAGTATTCTTTATTTTTTCATTTCTTACCTTATATTCCGTACCTTCTTCGAATAAAGTGGTCTGTTCCAGATTGAGCCTGAGGACGCAAAGGGACAACAAATGTTTTTAGATTTTTCACTGATAAGGACAACGTAAGTGTCGGTCGAAAACGTTCTGGATTTTATAAAAAGGACATACATGTAATTTTTAAGTATTTTTATAAATGTTTTTTATAAACCTTTTAAGCAATATATATGCATTGACATGTATTTTTATGAATTTAATTAGTAAACAAGGTTATTTTTGCACTGAAATTTGTTAACTCTTCTTCTCAGGATTTTTAAATTTTTTAGAATAATTATTATTGTTTATTTTATACTAGGATATTATTAGTTTAATCAAGACTTATTTACTTGGTTTAAGCTAAGATGTATTTACTTAGACCATAGTTTACAACTTCAGACAAAACTTCCGTAAAATGTCTTTTAATTTAAGCTAAGTTAAAGAAGTTTTCTAACAAGTTCAAATAAGTTCTATGTGGATACTGGAAATAAAGTAGATAATAATACATCTAAAATATTTTCTGCTTTGAAACCTGTTTAATGTGGTTTAAATTAACTTACATTTTACGGAAATTATGTCTAAATGTACGTACGGAAATTATGAAGTATGAATTAGATTTATTTGTTTGGGTTAAAATAAAAATATTAACTGTAAAATTCTGTTTTATTAAACTTTTAAAATTAGTATGAGCTCAAAATTGTAATGATAATAATTGAATATTAACGGAATTATCAAACAGAAATATAAATTTAGAACACATTAAGTATAAATGTCATTTCGATTCAACATTGATCAGACAAAAAAAATGCGCTTCTTTACTTCATTCAAAAGTCAAACTTATATACATAAAAAATTTCTCCTAATAAATGCAAAAGAATGGTGTAATAAATGTTATTTAAATGAAATTTTTACTTTGTAAAACTAGTCGGATGCGGCAATCTCAAAATTTTCTTCTGTACCATACACGTTAATACTTCAAGAAAATTGGACATAGCAGCGTCACCGGTTAGGTAATTCACACCAAAATCTACTCTGTAACAATTTATTTCAAGTTCTTACTGAATCTGAAATTTGATGAAAATCCGTGTATTAGAATTTGAGATAGAATCATCATAGAAATCGTAAAAAAATCTGGAATAAAGCGCCCCTTGTTTAGTGATTTACACAAAAAAAACAAAGACTACTCATTTATATTAAGGACAAACTGAAATTGAAATTTGATGAAAATTGCATTACTTCTGGAGATAGAACTATTGCTATAATCATGAATAATGCCTCATCGCAACGCCACCTTTTAAGTGATTCACTCTTAAATCTAAAGAATACAAATTTATATCAAGGACTAATTTAATCTGGCGTTTGATGAAAATTCGTGCATTAGATCCTAAGATAGAGCTATTGCGATAATCATGAATGATGTCAAATAGTAGAGCCACCTGATGTGCAATTTACACTAAAGCGTAATAAGAGCCGTATTACCTTAAGTAATAATGGAATCTGAAGTTTTATAAAAATCTGTCCATAAGTTCTTGAGATATACCTATTGTGGAAATCGTGAAAAAGACAGCATAGCAGCGCCACTTGTTTGGAGATATATACCAAAAACTAATCAGAAGAAGTTCAAGGTCACAATTAATCTGAAAGTATTATAAAATTTTGTGCAATAGTTCGTGAGATAGAGCGTCACAAAATTTATGTCACATTATGCAGGCAGATAGACAGACAGACATTTTGTAAAAAATATTTCTTTTTCTTTTTTTTAAATCTTTGACCCTAAAAGTGTAAATCTGTCGAAAATCGGAATTCAAAAATTTTCATGAATTTTATACATTTTTCTTGTAAAGGTAGAAGAAAATAAAAATAATGTATCACTCCAGATATAATTTCTATACGAGATTTTCTGTGCTTTTTCTTTGTTGAGAAAGACGTTTCGCTGCAAAACTCAACAATTCGCCGTAATTATAAATCCCTCGATTTTACTTAGAACTTATGAATTTGGATATTGTCTGGATTAAAGCAGATTTAAAATAGCGTAAGATGAAACGGTATTAAAGAATAACACAGATTGATACATTAACAAAATTAAGTAAAGCAAATTATTCACGAATTACTTTTAAAAATTCAGCATAATTTTTTTGTGTAAGCAGTGTTTGTTACCATTGGGTTACTCTTCAGTGTTTCCAGTGGACTACTTTTTTTTTTTAATTAAGACTTCTTGATAGGCACCACTTTTTTTGAAACGCTAAAATTCCCTTTGTTTTCGCCTTTATTAACCCGTTATTAAATAAGGCGCGTTTTACCATTACAAAAAAGTGGTGCCAATCAAGAATCTGAATTTTAAAAATGCAGCCCATCTGGCAACACTGCTACTCTTTTTTAATTCAGATTTCTTGATTGGCTTCGCGTTTTTGAAATCATTAAATTCTCTTATTTAATGACATATTAAAAACACATAAGTAAGAAGAATTTTAACTCTTGAAAAACGTGGTGCCAAACATGAAATTTAAATTTTAAAATAATAGCTCACTGACAGACTCAAAGTAGAAGTACTTAGTATGTGTAAATATATTCTAAATTAAAAATATATATATCGATAAAATATATGTTTAAAAACCATTCAATCAAGATTCAAAATCTACCGGAACAAATCGGAATGGTGTTCCGGTTCGTGCAATTTTTTAAACGTATTATTAGTTTTATGTATATAGTTTATTGTATTCTTTGTTGATGTACAATAGAATTACAAAAAACAAACAAAAAAAAGATTGATTTTAACCATTTGAAGGGGTTGTGAATTATATTATATTCCGCCTAATTTGAATGAAGATTTATACCAGAAGGTTTTAATTAAACTGTACTTTTATAACTTTGCGGATGGGGGAAGGGTGGAAAATGGCTTTTTCTTGTTTTAAATCAAAAATTTTCGAAATTTCCGGTGGGGATTCAACATTGCCTCCCAAAAAGTCTATTAAATATCATGATGATGATTAACTCGATTTTACTCCAATTAATTGAATGAAACAGAATTTTGAGAAAAAAATCAAAGTTGGTACAGTTTCGAACTACTAATAATATACACTAATATATACTACTAATAATATTGGAGCATTAAAATTTGTAACTTATTTTTGAAGGATTAAGATGTATGAGATAAAACTAAAAGTTTTGGGAATGGTAGATCTAGTTAGTTTAAATAGTTTTTGTATAAAACAGATTTGGTTAAATATAAATATTTCTATAATTCATAAAAAATTTTAGTGATCAATAATTTTAAAACAGCGTTCCGGTTCTTAGATTTTTTCATTTTTAGCCCTACCTACAATAAATGATATATATATATGTTTATTTTAAATGAAGTACAAATTGTTCGCTCTAGGGCTCATGATTCGTTAGTACCAATAAAAAAACAACTAAATAATCTAAATCTTGCATCAACTTTTTTAATTCAATAGTGAGTGATATCCTTTGATTAGAGTTATTTTGTTATATTTTACACTTTTCTTCCCTTTATAGAGAAAAGCCCTCCCTTTTTCGAGTGTCCAAAGACTGAATAAGATAGTGCGGCATATTGTCTCTCAAATTTACTAATATGATTTTCTCTTCTATACTATAAGTTAAATCCATTTTACAATAAAACACAAGTAACTCATTAAATTTTGACAGGCTTGAAATGTTTTGTATTCTACTAGAGCGAGAAATTGTGCTATGTAGCCCAATTTTAAAAAGACCCTTCGTATACGTACCACCTTTCGAAATTTTAGGATAAGTTAAACGAAAATATTGTTATTTGCATTTTCAAGCTGCATTTTGTGTGAAAATCGGAAAATTGCTTCAGACAACGTAAATACAGTGGTGAAAAACTTGCGCAGAGGTGGAGTCTATTGATTCCACAAAAATTTTACAGTATTCTTCAACTTAATAATAACACTGAAATTCCATGATTAAAAATTTAAAGCATACCGTAATTTCCGACGCATAATCTTCGGATCAAACAATCATTTTTTGACTCAAAAAGTTTTTAAAATAGAATGTAACATTGTGGATCGCACTAAATATTTGGCTGCAATTACTAAGTAAAATTTCTGGGTCGAATAAGAATTGTTTGATCCGCGGATTATATGCCGGAAATTACAGTACTACTAAATTTTAGTGGTATCAATAGGCCCTACTTCTGCTTAAATTTTTCACCACTGTTGATAACTAGCATGAAAAATCGTCTATCACTACTGTTAAAACGTGTCCCATGTCTGTCAAAACTCCAAATGTTCTGGGCACTATCACTTTAAAGTAATTTTCCTTATATCGAAAATATTTCATGAATGACAAAAATCGATACTAAACGCACAAAAACTCGAAAGCTCGTTAAAAATCACATTGAAAATCGATGAAATTCAAAAATCGTAGCAGACAAAATTTAGTGAATAAGGCCAGAAGTTTGAAATAGTTTTCTTTTGACCAATGTCAAAAACAGCCGCTAAATGCGAAAAACCATTTAAAATCATATTAAAAAATTCGTTAAAATTTCAAAAGTCGCTGTAAAAATTCCGAATAAGGATTACTGAATAGAAAACGAAATTTACTATTTTGGGATAGAAGAACGAAACTGTATTCCTTTCACTAATGTGGGAAAATCGCCTCGAAACATAAAAAAAGTTACAAATCACCTAAAAACTAAATTAAAAACTCGAAAACTGAGTTTGAGGTGCAAAACTTCATGTATAGAGGTACTTTTCCCCAAAAATATTCTAACTCTCTTCGCAGCCGTCTCTTTAGAACAGCGCGGTCACACTCACAAACTTCTCTCTTTATTATTATAGATATTATTTATAGTAAATAATAGAAAAGTCATTTTTGTATCTTCTCTTACTGTCGATTCTGACGAAATTTACTTAATGGATATATGTATGATTCAAATATTTTGTTTTAAGCCAAAATATGTCCAATAAATTGATACACTGATTTAGTAACTAATAATTTATTTTTAAATATTGCTTTTATTTGTGTTTAAAATAGACTATTTTTGAAATCTTTAAACTGAAAAAACTAACCAAGTTTAACTAATTTTAAAATATTTTCTCTGGTACTTATGATTGACTTGATATCCTATCAGATAAAATCTTCTCAATAATTTCACATTCTTCCTAAAATATTGTTATTGACAGTTTTATCGAAAAATAAAATAATTTTATGTTTATTACACGATGTTCTTGAATTTGGAAAAAATGTTTTGAAGCCTTTAAATTGTTTTTCACAAGCACATAACATTTGACAATTTTAATGGTACTTGACGGACTAAAAGTAACGACATATTTTATTTGGAAATTTTTCATCTCTATAAAATTTCGTACTGAGTTCAGAAAGTATTTCTTCGTTACTTGTTTTGTATTTATTAACATTTTTAATGCAATATTAGTATTTAAAAATATAGTTAAACAGACATTAGTAGTCATTTTGAAATATATGTGAACAAAAATACATTTGTACAAAATAAGGGATAGATAGGTACGAAATTTTCTCAATATTTTACTAAACCAAGAACAGTTATATGGATTGAGAGTATGTTAATCAAGAAATTAATTTAAACTTTTACGTAGATTTCGTAAAAGATGCCCCACTGTGCTGGATTTTTTTTTCAACAGGACTATACCGATCGTAAAGTGTCAAACCAAACATCGTCCATGTTCAAAATTTATCAGTCTGTCTGTCTATATCGATACTTTTTTATAGAACGGTAACTTCCCTTTCTGCACAAACTTCTTCTAAACAGATACATAAAATCAAAGGTTAAAAAGTATCGGGGGAGTTTTTGGGAAAACCGAAAATAACTCCACAAATTCTTAATTATAATACATATCTAATCAGTTTAAAGTTACTATTACTTTTTATAAAGGGCCAAAAAATTTGTGAATGACAGATTTTTATTGATCATTTGGTTCAAAAGGGCCAAGGCCCAATTCATTATTTCTTCAATTCACAAAATATCAGATCTATTTAATATTATTATAAATTTTCTTAATATTATCTAGAATTTTATATTTAGAAGTTTTGGATAGAACCAAAGGTTACAACAAAAAATAATTAAGAAATGAAAAAGAGAGATTGAAGATTAAAAAATAATCACCATTTCATCGATTAACAAGATATCAAATCCTCTTAAATTTACTATAAATCTTCTTTATACTATCTACAACTTTCATGTTGACAAGTTTTTGATACGGCTAACTATAACATTAAAGAATTTTATTTAATGGGGGGATTAAAGAAGAAATAAAAATCATGCTGTGTTAAAAAGCCACCAAATAATATCATATCGATTTGAGTTTAGCCAAGTTAACCTTTAATTTCTGAAGTTTTACATTTCTAAAAATTCCCTAGATGGAATGTGAAGTGAAATGTACCTTTTGAACTTTCCCGAAAGAAAACTTCTAAAATCTGCAATGAAAAATCTTTCTCCAAACTTTATGTAGCTGTAACCAATAAAAAAAGACAATTTTTTAATGTTAGAAATATCAACATTTTGTGTCAGTTCGCGTAGCTATTAGCTATCACATCAAATCAAAGTGCCGACTAATATAGCGTTAACCATCTATCTCTGGAATATAATCTAAAAATTATCACCTTAGCATGGGAATATTTTTATATCATATTTGCATCACAATTTTTAGAGAGTAAAATGTATAGTTCATTGCTTTTGTAGCTGGCGTCAAAGTACCTGTAAAATATTTTAGAATTAAAAAATAGTTGCCTGTAATAGACCTGCCTCAGAGACACCCAAAATGCATTGTAAATTATGAAAATTTGGATTATAAAACAGGTTCTTTCTAAGATTATATTCATAAGGTAAAACTTTACTCTGCAAATGGACCGTTAGGAAAAACGAATTAAAGTCACTCAGCTCCATAACATTACAGATGAAATCGATGCATTCGGCGTCGACCGCGTCAAGTTTCAAATCGTGCAAGTAGTAAATATTGCACTGTTTTTAATAACAAAAGCGGGTTTTTTTCTTTTACGCATAGTTTTTTATCAATTAGAGGTATTTCTGTCAATTCCTAAAATTTAATATGCCATATTTAACCCCATCTTTTTTGAACACTTTCCAATAAAGTTGAAAAGTGTTTATGCTGTCTGTTTGTCTGGCCGTCTGATTCAGCTTTAACTCTCGCAAATGTACTCGGATTGTCATGAAAGTTTTGGAAGTTATTGACGTTTACCCTGGGACGATCCCTATTGAAAATGATGTTTCTACCATGATTAGTTTATTTATAAGGAGAATCAAAAGTTTTTCATTACATGACGGCCTGTGCTAATGCTAAATGTGTAAAAATGCTTCAAATGCATTTTAAAGGTGTTATAACCTGTCAAATACATTCACATTTATATGCATGTGCGAAGTGCACTAAAATATGCAGTGAAATTAATAGTTATTATTCATTTACAGGGCCACACAAAAGAATTTTATTGCACAATAATAAAGGGGGGAATTGTTTGCGACATATTTTAATTATGGTAAACGATTTCATTTATAATAAAATTGAGACTTAATATTTCACGCCGCAGAGGCTTAGTATTTAGCGTATAATATGAAGTGCATAGCATTTACAGGAGCACACAAAAGATTTCTAATAGTATTTCTATCCGAAGTACTGCATATTATCGGAGATGGCTGATGAATGGATGAAATGCACTTTTAACCCATTCGTGCCCAGCATCTTTTGCGTAAATTTTATTTGGTTGGCACCACTATTTTTAGAAGATTTAAGTTTAGTTCATTAATCACGAAAATGCATCATTTAAATAAAACAATTATTGCTTTTCTTTTTTACCGGTGTCAAAAACAGTGCTGAATGCACCTTTTGAAGCGTCCCTAAAAAGGGACGCTAGGCACTAATGGGTTAAGTTTCACTAAATGTATCCATCTTATATCTTGTACATAAATGCTGTAGTTGATATACAAACTCACAACAGCTCATAAAGGTTTCTGAATATGAGCGTAATTTACTTAAAGGTGAAAATATGCACTAAATGTTAAAGGTGGTTTTTAAATAAGATTTACATTTTTGCATGGAATTGCTTTCAGTTTACTAAAAATGTAGATAAAAATACAATGTAGATAAAATGATATACAGGTTCTCGCAAAGAATTGGATTCATTGTCACGTATGGAGAATAATTTCCAGAAGTGTAATTTAAGTAGTTTTAAGATTGTTTTTGTTTGGACTAAATATTTTGGCCAAATACTATTTTAGCAAAATACTCACGTATAAAAAGACACAAGGTAAACTACAACGCTGAACGGAAGTTCTCAAGTATGTTTCCATCTTTTAGTACAATTTGCTGAAAGAGAAATTTTAACCAGTTAGGCATTTTTTTGCTGAACTATATTTCTCCATTATATAATATATATATCCACAGATAGATAAAATACAGGGCTGTTCAAAGGTGTTGGAATATATATTTGGCTATAGACAGTAACACCTTATTTTCCTAAATATCGAAGTTTTGTTAAAGATTTCAGGAAGTGTTTGAAAGTGTTTCATAGTCTATAATGCATGATTTTTCTTACTTGTTTTCATTTTTAACTAACGTGAAATTAAAACTAATTAATCTAAAATAATCTTTAGATTTTTAATAAAATATGTATATTAGTCAAAATCGAAGAAACTTTGAAATAAAGAAAAGTCAATTTGAAAATATATATACAGTCGAACCTCGTTAACATGAACCTAAAAGGGAATCAAAATTTTGTTCATGTTAAGAGTAATTCATGTTATCAGTATCAATTCTTTGTATTCGTTTTTATAGGGGACTGTGAAAGCAATTCATGTTAAAAGTAATTCATATTAAGCGTGTTCATGTGAACGAGGTTTGACTGTAGTTGAAAAGATAATTTTGTATTTAAAATTGTACCTTTATATTATATTTTGCACAGTCCGTTTATGGTGATTGACATGACCTAAAAGGAAAATTCAGTGTCAGTCACCGTGGCATTCAACCTGTTAATAAAGATTGCTTGGAGATTAAGTATCTTATTTCTAAAGTGATAATGTGACGATCTCGCTAGAGTGACGTCATAAACTAGTCTTTACGCCGAAGAAATCGAAAGTCACGACACGATTTATATTTATTTTGTGGGTCTGAGAAAAGAAATGTTTGTTTAACACCTTCCTGGACAGTGGAACTTTTTATATCACATCTAATTTTAATCAAGATTTCCACCATAACTTTCAATTATTTTTTACTATTATAATTTTAGTGGGATCCTGTTGTAAAATTACTTTTCGTTATTTTGGGATTTTTTTTTTTCAATTTCGGAATGTATTTAGCATTATAAAAACACACTTATTTGAACCTGAAAATGTTATTAGTTACGTTTTGTTCGTCAGGTTTTGGTTCGTCCAGCCGTCACACAAACACAGACAAAGATACTTTTTTTTATTAATATAAGTATATTTTCTTTGAATGATTTTTATGAAATTAAAATACCTGAATTATCACAGGTGCATTTACTCCAAATATATGTAAATAACTTATTGGAGGGGGAGGGTTCAAACGGTCCACGATATTTAAAGAACATATAGTAAAATTTAAAATTTATATATACAAAAAACACAATCAGTATCTCTTACAATAATGTCAATTTCGAATGAAAAAAGATAACAAAAACAAAAACAAAAACAAAAAAAGGAAAAGAAAAAGAAAACGAGTAGGTCTGAATTTTTGTGAGCTTTTTCAAAAAAAGTGCACGCGTCGATTTTTTACAGTATTTTTTTAAAGCAACAAAAAATAATAAATTAACAAAGAAAGGAGATTTGTTTAAAAATAAACTTAAAAATAAGATGCTTTAAAGAAGGGATAAAGATGGACCTGAGACATTTTTAAAGAAGTCATTTATCTAAGCACATTATTTTGATGTACATTTTATATTAATACTACATTTTTTCACGTAAAATCAATCAATCACAAATTAATTAAATCCCTGAAGGAAGAACATTGTTTGCGATAACGTCTGGTAAATCAGGTGAAAATAATAAACAGCTGCTGTATAAATTTCCTTCAATAGCATTAAATCCGCGTATCATTTAATTAAAAACGATACATTGTATTAAATTTCCATAAAAAGTAATTAACGAAAGGCTAAACCACCGCCATATATTTCAGTAGAAATCTGTGTTTTGTCATCAAAATTAATTATACACGACTGCATGCTCGCGATATTTTCTGGTAAGTATTTATCAAGTGTCAAAGAATTTTATTTTGAAATTCATAAAATAATATTGTGCATAAAGATTTAAATTTTTAAAAAATTGATTTTCTTTGTAAAAATTTTTCAATTTAAGGTCTTATAAAAAGCATTCTGTTTGTGGCTTAAATAATTTTTTCTATAATTTAGGGCTTGCAGTGGTTGCGGTTTCTTTATTAATTCGATCCAATATCAGCAAGCTTTCACCTTACTTCATTTCTCCCCTGCAAATTGGACAAGCATAGTTTTAACGTTTTTGAAATTTATATCGTAGCTATAATTAAAATGATAAACTATGCAAAATATAGCCATAAAATAAAACGAATGCAAAGCACGCGTTCCGACCTTGTCTCCAGCTGAAGCAAACACGTGTCCGTAAGGGGACAAATTCAAAAATGAAATGCAGATCATTTTTGTTCTTGTCCTTATGGATATACTCGTATGTTTGCTTTAGCTAATGATGAGCTATTAATTTTTTTTACTCTAAACACGTTTTTGCATTGATTTTATTTTATGGTGATAATTTATAAAGTATATTAATTTAATTATAACTTATCGCCAGTTTTTTTTTCGCTGGTCTTTCATTTATTCTTAGTTTCTTTATTTCTCCTTATTAGTTGAAAATTATTTATTTTCGATTTCAAAAAGTAAAATCGAGGGATCGTTCGAAATAATATCGCTTTTTTAGTTTAATCTTTACTGAATACCTAGTCCTATACAGTTTATTTTTGTATAATCGTGTTATATTTCAGCAAAAATTAAGAAAATGCAGTTACATTTTTTTTAATTAGATTATGGGCTGCAGAAAAACCATGTATACATTAAAACGAACCCTAAACATGATTTTTTCAGTAGCAGTGCCAAATTCTGACAGCATAAATGAACTCTACACCCTTCAATTAGCCTAAAAACAAATATTTATGGAATGAGTACGATAATGTTCTGAGAACATAATTACTTTAAAACGAGCTTATTTTAGGGGCTGCATTCTAGATAAGATCGGTACTCGATTGTTGACCGACAAACTCCCTTATTTATCAAAGCATATTAGGCGCCACTCAAGCAGTCGTTGAAGATTGCTAGATTATAAGATAGCATAAAAAGTTTCAAAATATCTAGTCACTTCTATTATAGACGGCCCCTTAACCCGGGAATACACGCGCCGGGTCTTTTTGACCCGGAATAAGTGTGATTTTTGCAATTGTAACCACATATCTTTTAAAAGTAATCTTCAACTTATTTTATCGCAAAATTTGTAAGGATTGTCTCCGCCTAAATAAAATGAAGGCTATAATTTGATTTGATTGGTGACAAAGTTAAAACCATTTCTACCCTGGGTAAGCGCGTGTTCTCCCGGGTTAAACCACCATTTTGGCGTTTTTTAAGCATAATTTAAAAATTATCTGGAAGAAAATTTTGAAATTTTGTATTTTTATAAAGCAGGACTTAATAAATCTAAATTCATCAAAAAATTATGCATTTCAATTCATAGTTTTTTCAAATGTTAATTTCGTAATTCGTAATTTATATCGTGAAAAATTATATATATTGCTAATTCAACGTATTTATGTTTGGCCATTTTATTATTATTGCTACATAAAAAATTAATACATTAGGTGTAGAATTTCAAGAGATAAATAAAAATATTAAAATGTAATTTAACATTAGAAGCACTAAATTTTGAATGATAATAATTCAAAAATTAAACATGGTAAAGACTTTGTGTGTAATTGTGCGTCTAGGCATAGTTTGAACCGACAGTTTGAAATATCCTGTAAAAGTTCAGTATTGCTATTGAAAAAAAAATATGAAATTTTGGATCGTTTTCCTATGTAGATGGCCAATAAGTAAATTTTATGTACATCATTTAGAAGTAAACTTTATTTCCAATCGATCGGTATCACTAATTTTATTGTATGATAATTTCTTGAGGAGTTAGTAGGAGATACTTTTTTCCACTACTGTACATAAGCAAATTTAATCTGATAAATTCAGACACATCACTTAATCACAGTTACTAAATTGGATGTAATTTAAATCTCTATACAACATTAAACTCTTGAGGGCCGTTGGATATATTATACCTCACATAATTTTAATCCAGATTCAGTGCAAAAAGTTTTAATTTTATTTCACTTTTATAATTTTGGTGGAAAAACGCCAAGAGAATAATTTTCAATATTTTGAAATACAAATTTTCGATTTTTCCGGTGTGAGTTCAACATTACAGAAACTCAACTGCCTGTCTCTCAAAGGGTTAAAAATTTCTAGATATAGATTAATATTATTGATAAATTGAATTTCCCTATAAAGACTTTTTATATATATTATTATTTTAATATAGTTGAAAGTAACTAATGATAAAAGATTTTTTTTCACGTTTGTTACTTTCATTGGTTTAAGGTGAAAAGGCTGTTAATCTTGTAATTTTGATCTTACTTATCCAATGTACCATACTCGAGATCTTAGATGTCATTTACGTTAATGGTAAACCACTCAATTACAAATTTAATGGTACAGTCTGTCTCAAAAGCACAAGCATAAAATGTCGATTTTCAAATAATTACAAAAAACTAGAATGAATAACATTTTTTTTTATTTACAGGATTCACAATATTATTTAAATAAATGATATCAAAAGTAGAAAAAAATAAGTTACATTATTCTAAAAAATATAATTTAAAAAAATGTTTAAAAAACTGTCTCAAAAGTTTATGCACAATGCGAAAAACAACCAGATTTATAATTTTTACAAAACTTTTGCTTAAAGATTATTTTTCTGTGATTTCGGATTAGTTCGAATAAACATGCATCCATCGAAATTATTAGTTTTTGTAGGGTTTCTGATGGCAAAGAGTACCATGTTTTCTCAATGGCCTTTTAGAGCTCCTCAGTAGAATCATACTGCTTTCCTTTGCCGTTAAACCTGGCAGGTTAAATATCCCAGACATTCTCTATCGGGTTTAAGTCTGGACTTAAAGCTGTCAGTCAAGAACTTTAAGATTTTTCTGAGAAAGCCAAAGTTTTTCTCAATGTGGATACGTATATTCAACCATTTTCTTGTCGAGAAGTCCATTGAGGACCCCCCAAAATGTCACCGAATTTAAGCAGATGTTGGTTTAATGTCTGCTGATACTTTTTTGAATCTTGTCTTCCTTTTAGAAAAGTCAGAGAGGTCTGGCCATTGCATCAACATGCCCCCCAATCCATAAAAGTTTTACTGCCTTGGTGCCTGCTGTAAAATGCCTTGGTTTCTTTCGTAATTCATGAAAATACGCGTTCCAACCACCATGGCCATCTAAGTTCCACTTTTTCTCATCGCTGAATAAAACAGTAAGCCATTTGTCCACGTAGGTCATGTGTTTTTTAGCCCAATTCATTCTTGCCTGTTTGTAGTGTAATTTGAGAGACGGTTTTCGGTGGTGGTGGTGGTGTATTTTTGTCGGCCGATTATCTACGCTATGGGATATAGGCCCTATGGGGTGGGTTGCCCTCCGTGGGGGTCTTTCTAAGGGAACCTAACCCGTATTTACGCAAGGTTCGAAGAAAACCACGGAAAACTTCGAACGGTTAGGCCGACGGTCGCGATTGGGTTCGAACCCAGCACCTACCGTCTACCAGTTTGGAGGTCAGAACCTCGCGGCCACTGGTGGGGCAGAGACGGTTTGCGAACCATTTTCTTTCGTATGATGTAATCGCATTCTTTACTACGTCTAAGTACAGTGTCTTTGGACACCTGTACACTGCGATTTTTTTTTAATTTGCCATATGGACATATTTTGTCTAGATACCAATTTTCTTATTCTCAGATCAGTCTGATCAGTCGTCATACGTGGTCGTCCACATCTTGATTTCTGTTTAAAATTATTATTTCTAGAGAGTACTTGGCATACACGTGGCTTTGATCGATTTAAAACTATTACAATTTCAGAAACTGTTTTATTTTGCAATTTCAACTTTAAAACTTTCAAAATCTCAGATTTTGTGAATTCTTTACCCATCGGTATTTTTAAAACATGAGGAAATAATTTCTCTACCTTTTATACTTTTATAAAACTACAATATGATGTCAAAAAACGTCATTATACACGAACAATCTCGTGTTTTTAAAAAGAATTGCATAAAGTGCTTAAACTTTTGAGACAGCGTTTCTTCAAGAAAAAAGAAAAATTAAATAAAAATAAATGTATTTTTTATTTTAACCACCCAAAATGGCTTTATTTATTTTATTTTGATTGAATGCTGACTATTTACTGTTAATTAGCATAAAATATTTTCTTCTTGAATTATTTTAAACGAGATTTGCAGAGTGCTTAAACTTTTGAGACAGACTATATTAGCAGCGAAAAATGAAAACCACCAACGGTTATTTTGTTAATGCATTTTCCGGTATGTTTATACAATGGAGGTATGAATAAAGAGGGGAGACATATAGTGAACTTATTGTCTAGCAATTTCAAGTGAAGTAACCGAGTAAATTGTCACAAAATAATTGAGAGTTTTTTTTTTTTTTTTGTTTTTTTTTGTTGTTTTTTGTTGTTTTTTTTTAATCGGATTAACAATTTTTGACTACCGCTGGTGCAAACTTCCATTAGTAAAATTCAACAGAAAATTTCGTCTTATTTAGATGCCTTTTGATCAGAAACATCTGTCACAAAAATGCTTAAAATTTTATATATCTTTTTACTGATGTTAGTTTGGCTAGGTGTTATAATATTTTCTAAGACAGAGATAGAAGGCTGTCTTGGTTGTTCCAATATTGCAGAACTACTACCGCCAAAGTAAACTTCAACCAATAAAAACAAATACCAGTTTTTGTCATCATTTCTGATTGAAATTTTCCTTTAATGAAGTGTTTAAATAAAGAGAAATGTTTTTGCATAAATTTATTGGTTGTAGTTTACGCAGTGGGGATGAATCCCTTTAAAAATGTGGTTACAGTTGAAGCTTCATTAATTTAAGGATATGACAGTTGCCCTTTCTTAACCCCTTGAAGAGCGATGAGACAAAATAAATCCCACTTCATTTTAATTGCGAAATGCCAGATTGACACCAGAATTTTTAACTAAAATTTTAATTTTTCCAAGAACGTGCAGAAAAGCTTTTATGTAATTTTAAATAAATTTGTTTTTAAATTCTGGTGTCAATCAATCATTTGTGCATTTTAAGAATACAAGTGCTTTGACCCTCTAAGGGTCAATAGTTCTATGATTTAGACTAGTCAGGGATCCAAGCGCTGCGCTAGAAATAACCAACTGCTACCACTAAATTTTAAAAATATGTCTTGCCTTATTTAATGACGAATTTTCTGAGATTTAATAAAGCAAAAACTAGTAATAAACTTTTTGGGTTAAAATCAGCCATTTTTTGGCGCAGCGCTTGCATCCCCGAGACTAGTGGAAAATTATAAAATAGTTCACCCACATGTAAAATTTTCAACCTATATTAGAACATACTGTATTCATCATCGATTGAAGAAGACCTAAAAAAGTTTGAAGTACAGAATATTGTGTGAAGTTTGATCGTACATCAGTAAAGTTGTTATTAATTTAAAATTTTATTACTGTTTACTTTTATTTATCTATATATTACAGTAGTGAAGAGATATTTTTTTTAAGTGGATAAAAAATTCAAAATTTCAAATATTATAAGATAACACTAAACCCGCATACTTGGTTTCAATAGAATTGTGATGTCCAGTTTCTCAATTTTTGATTCGCGATTTCTTCCATATGCAGCTTATTACGTTGTTTCTTGATTATTCTTGAAATATATATATAAATAAAATAAATATAAGAATAAATCAAAGGAAAATTACCAATCATGTTATTTAAGAGATAAATAGCCACATTCGAAATAATCGAGCGCTCTCTAGGTTCTTTGCAATAGACCTGAAATTTTTCAGGCAGATTCGAAAAAGAAAGTGATTCTCTAATTTGTTTGTTTTTTTTTTTTTTTTTTTTTTTTTTTTTTTTTTTTTTTTTTTTCACATTATGAATTTTAATGCTTTATTTAAGGGGTAATAGTCAATAATATAGTGGGAAAAAAATCATATGTAATTTTCAGAATGTTCTCAATTTGGAACATTGGTTACTTCCAATGGTCATTTTCCAGTGGCCATTGATCATTTTTATGATTTTCTGTACGTTTCCTCATTCATGACAGGAATGTAACTTCTATTTCAAAAAACCAAGTCATCTTTTCACTATTTCTGCTAATTTTTTCAAGTCAATTTTGATTAATTTTAATTTTTAATAAATTTTTAAACTTTTGTTTCCGATTGGGAACATTGGCCTGTAAAAAGTTAACCTAACACATACACATTTCTTTGAAACAAATATATTATTTTTTATTAAAATTATACTCTGGAAAGTTAATTAACTATCACTCTCACGTTTCCATGGTCTTCTTTCATTTTATGAAACATTTCCTATAAAATAGTAAAATTCAGATTAACCATACTTTAATTGGAAGCAGTTTACTGGAAACGGAAATATTTCCGCTTGATATATTATGACTGTAATATAAAAAAGCAATTTACATATCTTTTATGTCTGTCATAAAACCGCATATTTAACTTAACTTGTAATAAAACATAATATAGAAATACATTACAGGCAATTTACGAAAGCTGTTGTCGGAAGTAAAATTTATCATGAATCGTGAAAAATATAGCGTGTGCCATTTTGCAAATTTTAATAGAGGAACACTTTTGAAATTTTAGCTTAATGCTAGCACAACTTTAGCTTAATGAATGGACATTTTACCGAAATCAACTAGAATAACGAGATTTTACAGCCTATTTGTTGTGCATTTTTTAATATGGAAAATAATATGAAATTATGAAAATAATATTAAACGTTATGTAATTTACAATAAATAAGTAATACTTACATATATATACAGTAAAACCCTGATAATTCGGATTAATTGGGACCGGACCCAATCCGGATTATTCGGAGAATTAGAAAAAAAATGAAATAAAATATAACATGCTAACAAAAAATCACCTTTATGTTAAACTTATTAAATGTTTGCAGACAGTAATAATGTTTACTTTGCTTAATTATTCCGAAAACATGTCAGAAAAAGTTTTTTTTATTTAGAATACGACGATAGTAGTATAGTAATGAGAGTTCCACATCACCCGGTGCACGGTGCTGACCTCTAAGAGGGGTTGAAGGTCATCCGGTGTTCGTGCTGTAAGAGGGGGGGGGAATGGGGTGAAGGTCATCGGGCGTCACGCAAGGTTAAGATGACGTCATCTTAGAGGATGAGTGTGTTTTAGATAAGAATTTTTTTTTTTTAATTTTAAGCGGGAATTTTAAGGAGTTAGAATTTTTTTGTTGTGTTATAGTACGAGGGTGTTATTTAAATTTTAATGTGGGGACTTTAAAATTTTCGGTGCACTTTCGTTTTAGATAAGAATTTTTTTTTTTATTTTAAGCGGGAATTTTAGGGAGTTAGAATTTTTTTGTTGTGTTACAGTACGATGATGATTTTTTTTTTTTTAGTTTTAATGCGGGGACTTTAAAATTTTCGGTGCACTTTAGTTTTAGGATTTATTTATTTATTTATTTATTTATTTTTAATTTCAATGCGGGGACTTTAAAAATTTTCGGTGCACTTTAGTTTAAGGATTTATTTTTTTGATTTTAAGCGGGAATTTTTGGAAGATTGATTTTTTTTTTCACCGTGTTCTTTGATGAGGTGTTAAGCGGGTATTTGGGGGCACAGAATGTTTTTGTTTTTTTTTTTCTGTACTATTATACGAGTGGTTTTTAATTTTAATGTGGTGACTTAAAAATTTTCAGTTTGGTATAATTTAAGAGTTTATTTTTCTGATTTTAAGCGGGAATTTTGGGGAGATTGATTTTTTTTTTTTTTTTTTTTTTTTTTTTTTTACCGTGTTTTAAATAAGGGGTTAAGCGGATATTTTGGGGACACAGAATATTTTTTTCTGTACTATTGTACGAGTGGTTTTTAATTTTAATGTGGCAACTTAAAAATTTTAAGTTTAGTGTCATTTAAGAGTTTATTTTTAGATTTTAAGCAGAAATTTTGGGGAGTTTGATTTTCTTTTTTTTTTTTTTTCCACTGTACTCTTACATGATGAGTTAAGCGGGTATTTTGGGGGAAATTATTATTTTAGACTAATCATAGGCGAAGGATATTTTTTTTTTTTCGGGGGTTGATATTTTAATAAAGAACTAATTAAGAAGGGTTCATTCATGGTGAATTAATGAATTATTTTTTTTAGGAGTAATTTTGTTAAGATTGAATTATTTTTTTCATTTTTTTGAGTTTTAAGCGGATATTAATGTTTAATAGAGGGACTTTAATTTTTTTGCAATGAAATTGACGTGCGCTCGTCGATCTAACCGTTCGGAGTTTATAGTTTTCTTCAAATCATGTGTGGATATTGGTTTAGAATTTCTTAGAATGACTTCCACCACCTTTATCTCTATCCATTATCATTAATAACACATGCTGGTAATGGGAATTTGGGAATAACAATTTTGAATATTTATTTAATGAAGGAACTTTAAAATTATTTCGAGTGTTATTTTTAGTCAACTAGGTTATACACTTGATATTTCAGAATAGTTAAAAAATAACTTTAAAATTTGAATGAAAAAATATGTTTTAAAATGGGATTTTACGTGCTAGCATTGAATCGCGCTCGTCGTCCTAACTGCTCGGGATATGTGGTTTTCTTCGAACCTTGGTGAAAATTTAATTGAATTGATTATTATTATTTTGTATGTGTTGTATGTATGTGTGTGTATGTATGTTTGTGTGTTGTATGCATGTATGTGTGTGAATATATGTTTGTGTGTTGTATGCATGTGCGTATGTTGTATGTATGTGTATGTTGTATGTATGTGTGTGTGTATGTATGTATGTGTGTGTTGTATGTATGTGCATGTTGAACGCATGTGTGTGTAATTTTTTTTTGCCGATAGGTATGATCTTTAGCTGAAAGTGACCTCGGGTCAAAACTTTTACCCAGGAATCGCCACGGGGAGGCAGATCACATGATTCCCGTATTACACACATTCACATATATTATTTCAAGCGATATTTTTAGTGAAACATAATATGCAATTGAATTTGTAGAATAATTAAAAAATAACTTTAAAATTTAAATGAAAGAATGTTTCAAAATGGACTAACATTTAATCGCGCTCGTCGGTTTTTACTGTTTGGAGTCTGTCGTTTTCCCTTAACCTTGGAACACCTTGCATCAATAAGGATATTACAGAAAGACACCCACTTTGGGAACTCTTTTAAACTAATATTTGTAATGAGATGTGTTCGCGCGCGTCGGCCTAACTGTTTGGAGTATCAACATAAAATCAGCAAATTATTACAAAATATTTCAAATAGTAAGAAAATGATTGATTAAAATCACCAAATAAGAATAAAAATACTTCAAGCAATGAGAAAACAAATGTTTAAAACCGCCAATTTAACATAAAATATTTCACACAATAAAAAACGAAAGATTAAAATCGCCAACTCAAAATGAAATCTCATGCAATTAGAATAAAAATATAAACAAAAATCGCCAAATTAAAAGATTATTCTTATCTCACAATAAATATTCTGAAAGACCTATTCAAAAATTCTAGTTAAAGTTTTTATTCAAAATTCAAATAAAACTCCTTAAGTTTTGACATGTCACTAAAAATTTAAAGTAAACATTTTTTCAAAGTGTAATTATCAAAGATTAATTTTTCTAATAATTAACTCATGTAAAGATAGTTCAAAATGCAATGATTCACCATTTGCTTTTTAAATCTTAGAACATATTATCTGTGATATAAACATCACGTTATGTAAAAATTATAAATAAATATTAGTAGTTTTAAAATAATTTTTATTCGAATGGGTAGTTTGATAAATTAATAACATTAAAATTTTTTGGATAAAAAAAATAACGATTGAGAAACTAACCATTTCATAATATTTTCTTGGCATAAATGAATTTAAAAGTATTAAAACCCTTTTCAAAATATTTTTATAAAACCAACTTTCATACAATTCAAAAAGTTTTTATATGAAAATTGAATATTTTTTTTTTCTTAAGAGAAATATTTTACGCGAGTGAAAAAGTGAGAGTCAGTTAATTTATGAATCACTTTAAAATATTACCACGCAATAAATTGTTTTGAAACTATATTCTTAAACATATTAATATTTAAAAGTTAAGTCATTTTATACATTTTATATTCAAATTATACTTACCAACATATGAATTCGCCTTCAATCCGCACTTTCTTGAAGAGTAATGTTTGATAAACTCTTATCAACACAGCATGTTGTTGTGAATCACTAGCAAGTTAAGACAGGTATGATATGACTAATCGTTACGTTTTTCCCAAAGAGGTGAAGTCATTCTTATCAAATCCTATTCTGAATGAGAAATATTTCAATTGCAATTAACTTCAGATTTTGTTATTTAATAATTATTTTTTTTTAATTTGACAATTTTAATTAATGTTTTAGTGAAATTATCTTTATTTATAAGATTTTTATTTTTATTTTTTTTTAATTGCTTATACTATTTCAAACATGTACATTCTTATTTGTAAATACAAATTCATAAAAAAAACATCTTTGAATGATCTTATTATTATTATTGCTAGACATTTTATTAGAAAATCATTTAAACCTTTAGCTTTTATTATTATTATTATTATTATTTAGATATTAAGAAGTGACGAAGACCTGTTGAATTATTCTCATCTTAAAATTGATTAATATTCGAAGAAAAATTTATTCTGTTATCTTTTAATTTAGCAAACATATATTTTAATATTCATTAACACACTTCTAATTTAATGAATAATATATTTGATGAATAATATAATTTAATAATATATATGAGATTTTAATCTTTTCTTAAAAAATTGGGTTATGTTATTTCAAACACGTACGTTCTTATTCAAAAATACAAGACCATAAAAAAACATCGTTGGATGATTTTTTTTAATTAGACATTGTATTGGAAAAGCATTAAAACCTTTCATTGTTATCCCATTTAGACATAAAAAAAAGTGGCGAAGATCTGACTGCTTCGCAAAGACTTAAAACTATAGTGATTTGATGAGTCATACTTTCTGTGGGTTGTTTTCAATTTTGGAATTATCTTAATTAATTACCAAACTTCTCATTTTTTTAAACACCACACTAATCATTGCCCCCATTACTTAATCACGTAAACATAATTTATATAGTTTATAATTATCAGTTTTATACTAACATTTGAGACCTATAAGTATGTGTTGCATTAATTCTATTAGTTTAATTCATACAAATTTTAACTAAAGCATCCTATGCTAGTTTTCATACATTTATTATCACATCACGTGATAGAATTTCTTGCTATGTTTTAGAAATAATAGATATTTAATTTTTTTTTAAATTAGTTAATAACATGAAAAAAATTTAATCGCTTTTTAACATGAATCTTTTAAGAAAAACATATTTTATTCTGAAACATTAAATTTAAAAACTAACTCTTAAGAATATGACTTGATGCAATTTACTCATTTTAAACAAGTTAACTTTACTAATTATCGTTAAAATTATTCATTTACCAATGATTTAAACTTCACATTTTAAAGTTATTTATATAATATACTAACATTTAATTATAATAGGTTTAATTTTATTAAAAATTCTGAATAAAATAAAATTTATACTTTAAAAAAAATTATAACACCATTTAAAAATATTAAACAACAACAACAACAAACTTATAATTAAGAGATGAATAAATATAAATATATGAATCACACAATAATAAAAAGAAATACTTAATCATTCATAAAAATTCTTCCCTTGAACATTCACACGTATGTTAGTAAAAATATAACACTAAAGTTTTCAAAAAGATTATAAGCGTTTCCAAATCAACAAAGAAAATTGAGTATTAAATATCGAATAATGGATATGCACTTTTTACACTCACATCTTACAATGTAATTAGTAACCAAATGTAATGATTTTTAAGCATGTCTTCTTAAATTTTTTTTTCAATGAAAGACTATCACAGTTGAATAATTAGCTTTCTCTTCATAACTTTATCGAGAAATATATAATGTATACCACACGATTTCATTAAATGAATCACAATACAATTCAAACTTCTCATTTTCAATGTTTTATATATACTAGTGTTTATCAAATAGGTGTTTATTCTGAACAATCATTACTTAGTATATTGATGAAAAGTTTGTGTTGAACGGTTTTTAACTCAAATGGTGTGAGAGAAGGATATATTAGGACAGAAGTTATTAAATATAGAGTCTTTAAAGTTTATACCCGTGCAAGAATTGGCATTTCAAGAAACAAAGTTGTGTTATATTTGAAAGCATTCATTATATTCGAAACGCACACGTGATCACGATCACATCACTGAAGAGTATAGAGAAGCTGTTTATGTTGTATATAATTTGAATTTTCATTAACACAATATTATAACCGAAGTTTTTCGACAGTTTGAAAAGTTATGATGCACAACGTCTGCACACGTTAACACAGAATAAGATTAGCCTATGCCCTTTCGATGATAAGCGTTATTTGCAGGAAGGATGTATTAACATAATATTTTCTTGGTAATTTTACTCGCAGGTTTCGAAACCATAAACATCTGATCATACTTCTCATTTTTAACACGTGACGCTAACCATTGGGCCATTAAAGCCCTTAATTTAGTAACTAAAAAGTAAGAAAGATCATCGAAAGTGATTACTTCACACATGCAAAAATAATTTTTATTGTGACTTATCAGTTAACCCATTAGTGCCTAGCGTCCCATTTTTGGGACAGTTTTAAAATATTTAAATAAACGCATTTCACACCAGTTAAAAAGAATTATAATCAAATACTTTCTTTCTCGAGACAAAGTCTTTGATAAATTAAGATAAAAGTTATTCTTGCTTTAAAAGTGGTGGGAAAATGCAAAATTTGAATTTTAACGAAGAAAATAATTCAGGCATTAATGGGTTAAAAATCACGAAGAAAAGAAAAAAATCACATATGTTTTGGAATACTTTGAGATTTTATGAGTCACTTCATCAGTTAAATAGACATACCCACTTCTTATGAATCACTACTTATGCTTAAATTTTCAAAGACTTGCTTACATGAAATGTATTATATTTTAGTTTATCAGTGATAGTGTGATTACTTGTTAATAATTTTAACGTTATTAAAAAAATTTAAAAAAAATCAAATGTTAATAATTAATTTAAAAAAAATACAAGTCACTATTAAAGGTTTGAACAAATTATTAAAATAATTTTACAAAACTTTTCAAAATATTTAAAAATGTTTCACTAATATTTAGTAATCGTCAAATTTTAATGTCGATAATCATTTATGTGACTTAGGTTTTCTGTTTTAACTGTTAAGTTATTAGATTCCCCCTTCAAGTACATCTCACTGATATGTTTTCAACAACCAACCACCCAACTTTTTCTTTTTCGTAATCAACTATTTATTTACCCTAACAACCAACTATTTTTTTTATCCTAGCAACCAAAAAGCTTTTATCGTCACATGAACAAAATTTTTAAGATGAAAGACTTGTCATTTTTAATCGATAAAACAATGACTTGTGTAATAAATTTTTTCCTTACTTAAATGAAACCTTCGCATGTGTATGGTAAAACTTGGAAAATTTCATTTAATGCACAAATTTAAAGTTAACAGGCAAGGTCTTCACACATCTTTTAGTATTTTACTAACATTTTACCAAATATCTTTAGAAAACAACAGAATTTTAAATAATTATTTTAATAAAAATTCTCTTTTGTAAGTGGCATAACTAAACTTACTTGAAAAATTAACTTGGCAAAGCAGGTTTTCACTGTTTCAACTTTGTAATATTCATAAGTTTTATATCAAAATCAACTTGTTTGGTTATGTCCCAGCATGGTTTTATAAAATGTATCGAAAAATACCTTTAATATTAATGTTTAAAAATATGCAGTTAGTCTTTTAAAGTTAAATATTTTCACTTCTTTTATTTAAAAACATTTTTAAATAAAATTATTACAGTTGCCTATTTTTCTCAGTGTTATGAAATATGCATGCAAAACTTTTAATTATAACTTTCACATTTTAGTATTTCAAATTATTGTTTTCAAGGTGTACTAAAATTTGAAAAAATTAAAAAAAAATATTTAATTTTCATGCATAATTAAATTAAAATAGTTTAATAATAAAGACACATTTAACATTCTGTACTCACCTAATCCATCACCATCGCAAAACCACGTCCAACATACTCCGTGGTTTAGGAAGAAATGAAAAAAATTCAAAGTCCTTATCAGAAAATGTTATCAAATGTAATTAATTAAATTAATAAGATTAATTAATTAAATTAATAAGATTAATTAATTAAATTAATTAATAAGATTAATTAATTAAATTAATTAATAAGATTAATTAATTAAATTAATTAATAAGATTAATTAATCTTATTAATTAGTTTAATTAATTAGTTAATTAATAATAATAAGAATGATTAAATTACTTCATAAATGAATTTTTATAAGAACCAATCTAGAATACAAAGCGCTAGTCACGTGGTATACATCACGTGATCAGTTGACACATGTTCTGTGACGTCACATATCTTAAGATAAGATTATCTGATAACATTTTCTGATAAGGACTTTGAATTTTTTTAATTTAATTATGCATGAAAATTAAATATTTTTTTTTAATTTTTTCAAATTTTAGTACACCTTGAAAACAATAATTTGAAATACTAAAATGTGAAAGTTATAATTAAAAGTTTTGCATGCATATTTCATAACACTGAGAAAAATTGGCAACTGTAATAATTTTATTTAAAAATGTTTTTAAATAAAAGAAGTGAAAATATTTATCTTTAAAAGACTAACTGCATATTTTTAAACATTAATATTAAAGGTATTTTTCGATTCATTTTATAAAACCATGCTGGGACATAACCAAACAAGTTGATTTTGATATAAAACTTATGAATATTACTAAGTTGAAACAGTGAAAACCTGCTTTGCCAAGTTAATTTTTCAAGTAAGTTTAGTAATGCCACTTACAAAAGAGAATTTTTATTAAAATAATTATTTAAAATTCTGTTGTTTTCTAAAGATATTTGGTAAAATGTTAGTAAAATACTAAAAGATGTGTGAAGACCTTGCCTGTTAACTTTAAATTTGTGCATTAAATGAAATTTTCCAAGTTTTACCATACACATGCGAAGGTTTCATTTAAGTAAGGAAAAAATTTATCACACAAGTCATTGTTTTTTCGATTAAAAATGACAAGTCTTTCATCTTAAAAATTTTGTTCATGTGACGATAAAAGCTTTTTGGTTGCTAGGATAAAAAAAATAGTTGGTTGTTAGGGTAAATAAATAGTTGATTACGAAAAAGAAAAAGTTGGGTGGTTGGTTGTTGAAAACATATCAGTGAGATGTACTTGAAGGGGGAATCTAATAACTTAACAGTTAAAACAGAAAACCTAAGTCACATAAATGATTATCGACATTAAAATTCGACGATTACTAAATATTAGTGAAACATTTTTAAATATTTTGAAAAGTTTTGTAAAATTATTTTAATAATTTGTTCAAACCTTTAATAGTGACTTGTATTTTTTTTTAATTAATTATTAACATTTGATTTTTTTTTAAATTTTTTTAAAAACGTTAAAATTATTAACAAGTAATCACACTATCACTGATAAACTAAAATATAATACATTTCATATAAGCAAGTCTTTGAAAATTTAAGCATAAGTAGTGATTCATAAGAAGTGGATATGTCTATTTAACTGATGAAGTGACTCATAAAATCTCAAAGTATTCCAAAACATATGTGATTTTTTTCTTTTCTTCGTGATTTTTAACTGATAAGTCACAATAAAAATTTTTTTTGCATGTGTGAAGTAATCACTTTCGATGATCTTTCTTACTTTTTAGTTACTAAATTAAGGGCTTTAATGGCCCAATGGTTAGCGTCACGTGTTAAAAATGAGAAGTATGATCAGATGTTTATGGTTTCGAAACCTGCGAGTAAAATTACCAAGAAAATATTATGTTAATACATCTTTCCTGCAAATAACGCTTATCATCGAAAGGGCATAGGCTAATCTTATTCTGTGTTAACGTGTGCAGACTTTGTGAATCATAACTTTTCAAACTGTCGAAAAACTTCGGTTATAATATTGTGTTAATGAAAATTCAAATTATATACAACATAAACAGCTTCTCTATACTCTTCAGTGATGTGATCGTGATCACGTGTGCGTTTCGAATATAAAGAATGCTTTCAAATATAACACAACTTTGTTTCTTGAAATGCCAATTCTTGCACGGGTATAAACTTTAAAGACTCTATATTTAATAACTTCTGTCCTAATATATCCTTCTCTCACACCATTTGAGTTAAAAACCGTTCAACCCAAACTTTTCATCAATATACTAAGTAATGATTGTTCAGAATAAACACCTATTTGATAAACACTAGTATATATAAAACATTGAAAATGAGAAGTTTGAATTGTATTGTGATTCATTTAATGAAATCGTGTGGTATACATTATAGATTTCTCGATAAAGTTATGAAGAGAAAGCTAAATATTCAACTGTGATAGTCTTTCATTGAAAAAAAAAAATTAAGAAGACATGCTTAAAAATCATTACATTTGGTTACTAATTACATTGTAAGATGTGAGTGTAAAAAGTGCATATCCATTATTCGATATTTAATACTCAATTTTCTTTGTTGATTTGGAAACGCTTATAATCTTTTTGAAAACTTTAGTGTTATATTTTTACTAACATACGTGTGAATGTTCAAGGGAAGAATTTTTATGAATGATTAAGTATTTCTTTTTATTATTGTGTGATTCATATATTTATATTTATTCATCTCTTAATTATAAGTTTGTTGTTGTTGTTGTTTAATATTTTTAAATGGTGTTATAATTTTTTTTAAAGTATAAATTTTATTTTATTCAGAATTTTTAATAAAATTAAACCTATTATAATTAAATGTTAGTATATTATATAAATAACTTTAAAATGTGAAGTTTAAATCATTGGTAAATGAATAATTTTAACGATAATTAGTAAAGTTAACTTGTTTAAAATGAGTAAATTGCATCAAGTCATATTCTTAAGAGTTAGTTTTTAAATTTAATGTTTCAGAATAAAATATGTTTTTCTTAAAAGATTCATGTTAAAAAGCGATTAAATTTTTTTCATGTTATTAACTAATTAAAAAAAAAATTTAAATATCTATTATTTCTAAAACATCGCAAGAAATTCTATCACGTGATGTGATAATAAATGTATGAAAACTAGCATAGGATGCTTTAGTTAAAATTTGTATGAATTAAACTAATAGAATTAATACAACACATACTTATAGGTCTCAAATGTTAGTATAAAACTGATAATTATAAACTATATAAATTATGTTTACGTGATTAAGTAATGGGGGCAATGATTAGTGTGGTGTTTAAAAAAATGAGAAGTTTGGTAATTAATTAAGATAATTCCAAAATTGAAAACAACCCACAGAAAGTATGACTCATCAAATCACTATAGTTTTAAGTCTTTGCGAAGCAGTCAGATCTTCGTCACTTTTTTTTTATGTCTAAATAGGATAACAATGAAAGGTTTTAATGCTTTTCCAATACAATGTCTAATTTAAAAAAAATCATCCAACGATGTTTTTTTATGGTCTTGTATTTTCGAATAAGAACGTACGTGTTTGAAATAACATAACCCAATTTTTTAAGAAAAGATTAAAATCTCATATATATTATTAAATTATATTATTCATCAAATATATTATTCATTAAATTAGAAGTGTGTTAATGAATATTAAAATATATGTTTGCTAAATTAAAAGATAACAGAATAAATTTTTCTTCGAATATTAATCAATTTTAAGATGAGAATAATTCAACAGGTCTTCGTCACTTCTTAATATCTAAATAATAATAATAATAATAATAAAAGCTAAAGGTTTAAATGATTTTCTAATAAAATGTCTAGCAATAATAATAATAAAATCATTCAAAGATGTTTTTTTTATGAATTTGTATTTACAAATAAGAATGTACATGTTTGAAATAGTATAAGCAATTAAAAAAAAAAATAATAAAAATCTTATAAATAAAGATAATTTCACTAAAACATTAATTAAAATTGTCAAATTAAAAAAAATAATTATTAAATAACAAAATCTGAAGTTAATTGCAATTGAAATATTTCTCATTCAGAATAGGATTTGATAAGAATGACTTCACCTCTTTGGGAAAAACGTAACGATTAGTCATATCATACCTGTCTTAACTTGCTAGTGATTCCCAACAACATGCTGTGTTGATAAGAGTTTATCAAACATTACTCTTCAAGAAAGTGCGGATTGAAGGCGAATTCATATGTTGGTAAGTATAATTTGAATATAAAATGTATAAAATGACTTAACTTTTAAATATTAATATGTTTAAGAATATAGTTTCAAAACAATTTATTGCGTGGTAATATTTTAAAGTGATTCATAAATTAACTGACTCTCACTTTTTCACTCGCGTAAAATATTTCTCTTAAGAAAAAAAAATATTCAATTTTCATATAAAAACTTTTTGAATTGTATGAAAGTTGGTTTTATAAAAATATTTTGAAAAGGGTTTTAATACTTTTAAATTCATTTATGCCAAGAAAATATTATGAAATGGTTAGTTTCTCAATCGTTATTTTTTTTATCCAAAAAATTCTAATGTTATTAATTTATCAAACTACCCATTCGAATAAAAATTATTTTAAAACTACTAATATTTATTTATAATTTTTACATAACGTGATGTTTATATCACAGATAATATGTTCTAAGATTTAAAAAGCAAATGGTGAATCATTGCATTTTGAACTATCTTTACATGAGTTAATTATTAGAAAAATTAATCTTTGATAATTACACTTTGAAAAAATGTTTACTTTAAATTTTTAGTGACATGTCAAAACTTAAGGAGTTTTATTTGAATTTTGAATAAAAACTTTAACTAGAATTTTTGAATAGGTCTTTCAGAATATTTATTGTGAGATAAGAATAATCTTTTAATTTGGCGATTTTTGTTTATATTTTTATTCTAATTGCATGAGATTTCATTTTGAGTTGGCGATTTTAATCTTTCGTTTTTTATTGTGTGTAATATTTTATGTTAAATTGGCGGTTTTAAACATTTATTTTCTCATTGCTTGAAGTATTTTTATTCTTACTTGGTGATTTTAATCAATCATTTTCTTACTATTTGAAATATTTTGTAATAATTTGCTGATTTTATGTGGATACTCCAAACAGTTAGGCCGACGCGCGCGAACACATCTCATTACAAATATTAGTTTAAAAGAGTTCCCAAAGTGGGTGTCTTTCTGAATTATCCTTATTGATGCAAGGTTTTCCAAGGTTAAGGGAAAACGACAGACTCCAAACAGTAAAAACCGACGAGCGCGATTAAATGTTAGTCCATTTTGAAACATTCTTTCATTTAAATTTTAAAGTTATTTTTTAATTATTCTACAAATTCAATTGCATATTATGTTTCACTAAAAATATCGCTTGAAATAATATATGTGAATGTGTGCAATACGGGAATCATGTGATATGCCTCCCCGTGGCGATTCCTGGGTAAAAGTTTTGACCCGAGGTCACTTTCAGCTAAAGATCATACCTATCGCAAAAAAAAAAATTACACACACATGCGTTCAACATGCACATACATACAACACACACATACATACATACACACACACATACATACAACATACACATACATACAACATACGCACATGCATACAACACACAAACATATATTCACACACATACATGCATACAACACACAAACATACATACACACACATACATACAACACATACAAAATAATAATAATCAATTCAATTAAATTTTCACCAAGGTTCGAAGAAAACCACATATCCCGAGCAGTTAGGACGACGAGCACGATTCAATGCTAGCACGTAAAATCCCATTTTAAAACATATTTTTTCATTCAAATTTTAAAGTTATTTTTTAACTATTCTGAAATATCAAGTGTATAACCTAGTTGACTAAAAATAACACTCGAAATAATTTTAAAGTTCCTTCATTAAATAAATATTCAAAATTGTTATTCCCAAATTCCCATTACCAGCATGTGTTATTAATGATAATGGATAGAGATAAAGGTGGTGGAAGTCATTCTAAGAAATTCTAAACCAATATCCACACATGATTTGAAGAAAACTATAAACTCCGAACGGTTAGATCGACGAGCGCACGTCAATTTCATTGCAAAAAAATTAAAGTCCCCCTATTAAACATTAATATCCGCTTAAAACTCAAAAAAATGAAAAAAATAATTCAATCTTAACAAAATTACTCCTAAAAAAAATAATTCATTAATTCACCATGAATGAACCCTTCTTAATTAGTTCTTTATTAAAATATCAACCCCCGAAAAAAAAAAATATCCTTCGCCTATGATTAGTCTAAAATAATAATTTCCCCCAAAATACCCGCTTAACTCATCATGTAAGAGTACAGTGGAAAAAAAAAAAAAATCAATCTCCCCAAAATTCCCGCTTAAAATCAGAAAAATAAACTCTTAAATTATACCAAACTGAAAATTTTTAAGTCACCACATTAAAATTAAAAACCACTCGTATAATAGTACAGAAAAAAAAAAAAAACATTCTGTGCCCCCAAATACCCGCTTAACCCCTCATCAAAGAACACGGTGAAAAAAAAAAAAAAATCAATCTCCCCAAAATTTCTGCTTAAAATCAAAAAAATAAACTCTTAAATTACACCAAACTGAAAATTTTAAAGTCCCCTCATTAAAATTAAAAAGACCCTTATACTAAAGATCACCAAAAAAATTCTATGTCCCAGAAAAATACCCGCTTAACGCATCATGTAAGAGCACAGTGATTAAAAAAAAAAAAAAAAAAAAAAAAAAAAAAAAAAAAAAAGTCGCTTCATTTTTTATTTTTAATTACTTTTTTAATTACCTTTTTAAATGAACAACAGCAAAATTTAATCGAAAAACATACCCCACGTACTGTAACACGCCGAAAATTTTAAAGTCCCCGCATTAAAATTAAAAAAAATCATCGTACTGAAGTTCGGAAAAAAATTCTAACTCCCTAAAATTCCCGCTTAAAAATAAATAAATAAATAAATAAATCCTAAAACTAAAGTGCACCGAAAATTTTAAAATCCCCGCTTAAAATTTAAAAAACACCCTCATACTATAGTACGCCGAAAAAAATTAGCCCTCGAATCAGGGCATAGTGAAAAAAAAAAAAAAAAAAAATCTAACTCCCTAAAATTCCCGCTTAAAATTAAAAAAAATTCTTATCTAAAACTAAAGTGCACTGAAAATTTTTAAAGTCCCCGCATTAAAATTAAAAAACATCGTCGTACTATAGTACGGAAAAAATTCTAACTCCCTAAAATTCCCGCTTAAAATTAAAAAAAAAAAATTCTTATCTAAAACTAAAGTGCACCGAAAATTTTTAAGTCCCCACATTAAAATTAAAATAACACCCTCATACTATAGTACGCCGAAAAAAAATTCTAACTCCCTAAAATTCCCGCTTAAAATTAAAAAAAAAAATTCTGTGGTTTATGCAAAGAGACTGATTTCTCTATTAACCCCTTACAGGCCAAACTCTGATCAAGTCATATTTTAGATTTTTTTCTTTCTTTCTTTCTTTTCTTTTCTTTTTCTTTTTCTTTTTCTTTTTTTTTTTTTTTTTTTTTTTTTTTTTTCACATTATGAATTTTAATGCTTTATTTAAGGGGTAATAGTCAATAATATAGTGGGAAAAAAATCATATATAATTTTCAGAATGTTCTCAATTTGGAACATTGGAACATTGGTTACTTCCAATGGTCATTTTCCAGTGGCCATTGATCATTTTTATGATTTTCTGTACGTTTCCTCATTCATGACAGGAATGTAACTTCTATTTCAAAAAACCAAGTCATCTTTTCACTATTTCTGCTAATTTTTTCAATTCAATTTTGATTAATTTTAATTTTTAATAAATTTTTAAACTTTTGTTTCCGATTGGGAACATTGGCCTGTAAAAAGTTAACCTAACACATACACATTTCTTTGAAACAAATATATTATTTTTTATTAAAATTATACTCTGGAAAGTTAATTAACTATCACTCTCACGTTTCCATGGTCTTCTTTCATTTTATGAAACATTTCCTATAAAATAGTAAAATTCAGATTAACCATACTTTAATTGGAAGCAGTTTACTGGAAACGGAAATATTTCCGCTTGATATATTATGACTGTAATATAAAAAAGCAATTTACATATCTTTTATGTCTGTCATAAAACCGCATATTTAACTTAACTTGTAATAAAATATAATATAGAAATACATTACAGGCAATTTACGAAAGCTGTTGTCGGAAGTAAAATTTATCATGAATCGTGAAAAATATAGCGTGTGCCATTTTGCAAATTTTAATAGAGGAACACTTTTGAAATTTTAGCTTAATGCTAGCACAACTTTAGCTTAATGAATGGACATTTTACCGAAATCAACTAGAATAACGAGATTTTACAGCCTATTTGTTGTGCATTTTTTAATATGGAAAATAATATGAAATTATGAAAATAATATTAAACGTTATGTAATTTACAATAAATAAGTAATACTTACATATATATACAGTAAAACCCTGATAATTCGGATTAATTGGGACCGGACCCAATCCGGATTATTCGGAGAATTAGAAAAAAAATGAAATAAAATATAACATGCTAACAAAAAATCACCTTTATGTTAAACTTATTAAATGTTTGCAGACAGTAATAATGTTTACTTTGCTTAATTATTCCGAAAACATGTCAGAAAAAGTTTTTTTTATTTAGAATACGACGATGAAACAAGTTAATCTTATGGAAATTAGCCAATCGCTTCTCAAACTTGAAAAAAAAAAGACCAAACCGATCCGAATTATCCGGAGATCCGGATTATCGGGGTCCGAATTAGCGGGATTCTACTGTAATTACAATACCTGCTAATTAATAGTTTAAGAAGTATTGTCTTTTAAAATTAAAATTTCGTCTTATTTAGATGCCTTTTGATCAGAAACATCTGTCACAAAAATGCTTAAAATTTTATATATCTTTTTACTGATGTTAGTTTGGCTAGGTGTTATAATATTTTCTAAGACAGAGATAGAAGGCTGTCTTGGTTGTTCCAATATTGCAGAACTACTACCGCCAAAGTAAACTTCAACCAATAAAAACAAATACCAGTTTTTGTCATCATTTCTGATTGAAATTTTCCTTTAATGAAGTGTTTAAATAAAGAGAAATGTTTTTGCATAAATTTATTGGTTGTAGTTTACGCAGTGGGGATGAATCCCTTTAAAAATGTGGTTACAGTTGAAGCTTCATTAATTTAAGGATATGACAGTTGCCCTTTCTTAACCCCTTGAAGAGCGATGAGACAAAATAAATCCCACTTCATTTTAATTGCGAAATGCCAGATTGAAACCAGAATTTTTAACTAAAATTTTAATTTTTCCAAGAACGTGCAGAAAAGCTTTTATGTAATTTTAAATAAATTTGTTTTTAAATTCTGGTGTCAATCAATCATTTGTGCATTTTAAGAATACAAGTGCTTTGACCCTCTAAGGGTCAATAGTTCTATGATTTAGACTAGTCAGGGATCCAAGCGCTGCGCTAGAAATAACCAACTGCTACCACTAAATTTTAAAAATATGTCTTGCCTTATTTAATGACGAATTTTCTGAGATTTAATAAAGCAAAAACTAGTAATAAACTTTTTGGGTTAAAATCAGCCATTTTTTGGCGCAGCGCTTGCATCCCCGAGACTAGTGGAAAATTATAAAATAGTTCACCCACATGTAAAATTTTCAACCTATATTAGAACATACTGTATTCATCATCGATTGAAGAAGACCTAAAAAAGTTTGAAGTACAGAATATTGTGTGAAGTTTGATCGTACATCAGTAAAGTTGTTATTAATTTAAAATTTTATTACTGTTTACTTTTATTTATCTATATATTACAGTAGTGAAGAGATATTTTTTTTAAGTGGATAAAAAATTCAAAATTTCAAATATTATAAGATAACACTAAACCCGCATACTTGGTTTCAATAGAATTGTGATGTCCAGTTTCTCAATTTTTGATTCGCGATTTCTTCCATATGCAGCTTATTACGTTGTTTCTTGATTATTCTTGAAATATATATATAAATAAAATAAATATAAGAATAAATCAAAGGAAAATTACCAATCATGTTATTTAAGAGATAAATAGCCACATTCGAAATAATCGAGCGCTCTCTAGGTTCTTTGCAATAGACCTGAAATTTTTCAGGCAGATTCGAAAAAGAAAGTGATTCTCTAATTTTTTTTTTTTTTTTTTTTTTTTTTTTTTTTTTTTTTTCACATTATGAATTTTAATGCTTTATTTAAGGGGTAATAGTCAATAATATAGTGGGAAAAAAATCATATGTAATTTTCAGAATGTTCTCAATTTGGAACATTGGTTACTTCCAATGGTCATTTTCCAGTGGCCATTGATCATTTTTATGATTTTCTGTACGTTTCCTCATTCATGACAGGAATGTAACTTCTATTTCAAAAAACCAAGTCATCTTTTCACTATTTCTGCTAATTTTTTCAAGTCAATTTTGATTAATTTTAATTTTTAATAAATTTTTAAACTTTTGTTTCCGATTGGGAACATTGGCCTGTAAAAAGTTAACCTAACACATACACATTTCTTTGAAACAAATATATTATTTTTTATTAAAATTATACTCTGGAAAGTTAATTAACTATCACTCTCACGTTTCCATGGTCTTCTTTCATTTTATGAAACATTTCCGATAAAATAGTAAAATTCAGATTAACCATACTTTAATTGGAAACAGTTTACTGGAAACGGAAATATTTCCGCTTGATATATTATGACTGTAATATAAAAAAGCAATTTACATATCTTTTATGTCTGTCATAAAACCGCATATTTAACTTAACTTGTAATAAAACATAATATAGAAATACATTACAGGCAATTTACGAAAGCTGTTGTCGGAAGTAAAATTTATCATGAATCGTGAAAAATATAGCGTGTGCCATTTTGCAAATTTTAATAGAGGAACACTTTTGAAATTTTAGCTTAATGCTAGCACAACTTTAGCTTAATGAATGGACATTTTACCGAAATCAACTAGAATAACGAGATTTTACAGCCTATTTGTTGTGCATTTTTTAATATGGAAAATAATATGAAATTATGAAAATAATATTAAACGTTATGTAATTTACAATAAATAAGTAATACTTACATATATATACAGTAAAACCCTGATAATTCGGATTAATTGGGACCGGACCCAATCCGGATTATTCGGAGAATTAGAAAAAAAATGAAATAAAATATAACATGCTAACAAAAAATCACCTTTATGTTAAACTTATTAAATGTTTGCAGACAGTAATAATGTTTACTTTGCTTAATTATTCCGAAAACATGTCAGAAAAAGTTTTTTTTATTTAGAATACGACGATAGTAGTATAGTAATGAGAGTTCCACATCACCCGGTGCACGGTGCTGACCTCTAAGAGGGGTTGAAGGTCATCCGGTGTTCGTGCTGTAAGAGGGGGGGGGGAATGGGGTGAAGGTCATCGGGCGTCACGCAAGGTTAAGATGACGTCATCTTAGAGGATGAGTGTAATTTAGATAAGAATCTTTTTTTTAATTTTAAGCGGGAATTTTAAGGAGTTAGAATTTTTTTGTTGTGTTATAGTACGAGGGTGTTATTTAAATTTTAATGTGGGGACTTTAAAATTTTCGGTGCACTTTCGTTTTAGATAAGAATTTTTTTTTTTTATTTTAAGCGGGAATTTTAGGGAGTTAGAATTTTTTTGTTGTGTTACAGTACGATGATGATTTTTTTTTTTTTTAGTTTTAATGCGGGGACTTTAAAATTTTCGGTGCACTTTAGTTTTAGGATTTATTTATTTATTTATTTATTTATTTTTAATTTCAATGCGGGGACTTTAAAAATTTTCGGTGCACTTTAGTTTAAGGATTTATTTTTTTGATTTTAAGCGGGAATTTTTGGAAGATTGATTTTTTTTTTTCACCGTGTTCTTTGATGAGGGGTTAAGCGGGTATTTGGGGGCACAGAATGTTTTTTTTTTTTTTTCTGTACTATTATACGAGTGGTTTTTAATTTTAATGTGGTGACTTAAAAATTTTCAGTTTGGTATAATTTAAGAGTTTATTTTTCTGATTTTAAGCGGGAATTTCGGGGAGATTGATTTTTTTTTTTTTTTTTTTTTTTTTTTTTTTTTTTTACCGTGTTTTAAATAAGGGGTTAAGCGGATATTTTGGGGACACAGAATATTTTTTTCTGTACTATTGTACGAGTGGTTTTTAATTTTAATGTGGCAACTTAAAAATTTTAAGTTTAGTGTCATTTAAGAGTTTATTTTTAGATTTTAAGCAGAAATTTTGGGGAGTTTGATTTTTTTTTTTTTTTTTTTTTTTCCACTGTACTCTTACATGATGAGTTAAGCGGGTATTTTGGGGGAAATTATTATTTTAGACTAATCATAGGCGAAGGATATTTTTTTTTTTCGGGGGTTGATATTTTAATAAAGAACTAATTAAGAAGGGTTCATTCATGGTGAATTAATGAATTATTTTTTTTAGGAGTAATTTTGTTAAGATTGAATTATTTTTTTCATTTTTTTGAGTTTTAAGCGGATATTAATGTTTAATAGAGGGACTTTAATTTTTTTGCAATGAAATTGACGTGCGCTCGTCGATCTAACCGTTCGGAGTTTATAGTTTTCTTCAAATCATGTGTGGATATTGGTTTAGAATTTCTTAGAATGACTTCCACCACCTTTATCTCTATCCATTATCATTAATAACACATGCTGGTAATGGGAATTTGGGAATAACAATTTTGAATATTTATTTAATGAAGGAACTTTAAAATTATTTCGAGTGTTATTTTTAGTCAACTAGGTTATACACTTGATATTTCAGAATAGTTAAAAAATAACTTTAAAATTTGAATGAAAAAATATGTTTTAAAATGGGATTTTACGTGCTAGCATTGAATCGCGCTCGTCGTCCTAACTGCTCGGGATATGTGGTTTTCTTCGAACCTTGGTGAAAATTTAATTGAATTGATTATTATTATTTTGTATGTGTTGTATGTATGTGTGTGTATGTATGTTTGTGTGTTGTATGCATGTATGTGTGTGAATATATGTTTGTGTGTTGTATGCATGTGCGTATGTTGTATGTATGTGTATGTTGTATGTATGTGTGTGTGTATGTATGTATGTGTGTGTTGTATGTATGTGCATGTTGAACGCATGTGTGTGTAATTTTTTTTGCCGATAGGTATGATCTTTAGCTGAAAGTGACCTCGGGTCAAAACTTTTACCCAGGAATCGCCACGGGGAGGCAGATCACATGATTCCCGTATTACACACATTCACATATATTATTTCAAGCGATATTTTTAGTGAAACATAATATGCAATTGAATTTGTAGAATAATTAAAAAATAACTTTAAAATTTAAATGAAAGAATGTTTCAAAATGGACTAACATTTAATCGCGCTCGTCGGTTTTTACTGTTTGGAGTCTGTCGTTTTCCCTTAACCTTGGAACACCTTGCATCAATAAGGATATTACAGAAAGACACCCACTTTGGGAACTCTTTTAAACTAATATTTGTAATGAGATGTGTTCGCGCGCGTCGGCCTAACTGTTTGGAGTATCAACATAAAATCAGCAAATTATTACAAAATATTTCAAATAGTAAGAAAATGATTGATTAAAATCACCAAATAAGAATAAAAATACTTCAAGCAATGAGAAAACAAATGTTTAAAACCGCCAATTTAACATAAAATATTTCACACAATAAAAAACGAAAGATTAAAATCGCCAACTCAAAATGAAATCTCATGCAATTAGAATAAAAATATAAACAAAAATCGCCAAATTAAAAGATTATTCTTATCTCACAATAAATATTCTGAAAGACCTATTCAAAAATTCTAGTTAAAGTTTTTATTCAAAATTCAAATAAAACTCCTTAAGTTTTGACATGTCACTAAAAATTTAAAGTAAACATTTTTTCAAAGTGTAATTATCAAAGATTAATTTTTCTAATAATTAACTCATGTAAAGATAGTTCAAAATGCAATGATTCACCATTTGCTTTTTAAATCTTAGAACATATTATCTGTGATATAAACATCACGTTATGTAAAAATTATAAATAAATATTAGTAGTTTTAAAATAATTTTTATTCGAATGGGTAGTTTGATAAATTAATAACATTAGAATTTTTTGGATAAAAAAAATAACGATTGAGAAACTAACCATTTCATAATATTTTCTTGGCATAAATGAATTTAAAAGTATTAAAACCCTTTTCAAAATATTTTTATAAAACCAACTTTCATACAATTCAAAAAGTTTTTATATGAAAATTGAATATTTTTTTTTTCTTAAGAGAAATATTTTACGCGAGTGAAAAAGTGAGAGTCAGTTAATTTATGAATCACTTTAAAATATTACCACGCAATAAATTGTTTTGAAACTATATTCTTAAACATATTAATATTTAAAAGTTAAGTCATTTTATACATTTTATATTCAAATTATACTTACCAACATATGAATTCGCCTTCAATCCGCACTTTCTTGAAGAGTAATGTTTGATAAACTCTTATCAACACAGCATGTTGTTGTGAATCACTAGCAAGTTAAGACAGGTATGATATGACTAATCGTTACGTTTTTCCCAAAGAGGTGAAGTCATTCTTATCAAATCCTATTCTGAATGAGAAATATTTCAATTGCAATTAACTTCAGATTTTGTTATTTAATAATTATTTTTTTTTAATTTGACAATTTTAATTAATGTTTTAGTGAAATTATCTTTATTTATAAGATTTTTATTTTTATTTTTTTTAATTGCTTATACTATTTCAAACATGTACATTCTTATTTGTAAATACAAATTCATAAAAAAAAACATCTTTGAATGATCTTATTATTATTATTGCTAGACATTTTATTAGAAAATCATTTAAACCTTTAGCTTTTATTATTATTATTATTATTATTTAGATATTAAGAAGTGACGAAGACCTGTTGAATTATTCTCATCTTAAAATTGATTAATATTCGAAGAAAAATTTATTCTGTTATCTTTTAATTTAGCAAACATATATTTTAATATTCATTAACACACTTCTAATTTAATGAATAATATATTTGATGAATAATATAATTTAATAATATATATGAGATTTTAATCTTTTCTTAAAAAATTGGGTTATGTTATTTCAAACACGTACGTTCTTATTCAAAAATACAAGACCATAAAAAAACATCGTTGGATGATTTTTTTTTAATTAGACATTGTATTGGAAAAGCATTAAAACCTTTCATTGTTATCCCATTTAGACATAAAAAAAAGTGGCGAAGATCTGACTGCTTCGCAAAGACTTAAAACTATAGTGATTTGATGAGTCATACTTTCTGTGGGTTGTTTTCAATTTTGGAATTATCTTAATTAATTACCAAACTTCTCATTTTTTTAAACACCACACTAATCATTGCCCCCATTACTTAATCACGTAAACATAATTTATATAGTTTATAATTATCAGTTTTATACTAACATTTGAGACCTATAAGTATGTGTTGCATTAATTCTATTAGTTTAATTCATACAAATTTTAACTAAAGCATCCTATGCTAGTTTTCATACATTTATTATCACATCACGTGATAGAATTTCTTGCTATGTTTTAGAAATAATAGATATTTAATTTTTTTTTAAATTAGTTAATAACATGAAAAAAATTTAATCGCTTTTTAACATGAATCTTTTAAGAAAAACATATTTTATTCTGAAACATTAAATTTAAAAACTAACTCTTAAGAATATGACTTGATGCAATTTACTCATTTTAAACAAGTTAACTTTACTAATTATCGTTAAAATTATTCATTTACCAATGATTTAAACTTCACATTTTAAAGTTATTTATATAATATACTAACATTTAATTATAATAGGTTTAATTTTATTAAAAATTCTGAATAAAATAAAATTTATACTTTAAAAAAAATTATAACACCATTTAAAAATATTAAACAACAACAACAACAAACTTATAATTAAGAGATGAATAAATATAAATATATGAATCACACAATAATAAAAAGAAATACTTAATCATTCATAAAAATTCTTCCCTTGAACATTCACACGTATGTTAGTAAAAATATAACACTAAAGTTTTCAAAAAGATTATAAGCGTTTCCAAATCAACAAAGAAAATTGAGTATTAAATATCGAATAATGGATATGCACTTTTTACACTCACATCTTACAATGTAATTAGTAACCAAATGTAATGATTTTTAAGCATGTCTTCTTAAATTTTTTTTTCAATGAAAGACTATCACAGTTGAATAATTAGCTTTCTCTTCATAACTTTATCGAGAAATATATAATGTATACCACACGATTTCATTAAATGAATCACAATACAATTCAAACTTCTCATTTTCAATGTTTTATATATACTAGTGTTTATCAAATAGGTGTTTATTCTGAACAATCATTACTTAGTATATTGATGAAAAGTTTGTGTTGAACGGTTTTTAACTCAAATGGTGTGAGAGAAGGATATATTAGGACAGAAGTTATTAAATATAGAGTCTTTAAAGTTTATACCCGTGCAAGAATTGGCATTTCAAGAAACAAAGTTGTGTTATATTTGAAAGCATTCATTATATTCGAAACGCACACGTGATCACGATCACATCACTGAAGAGTATAGAGAAGCTGTTTATGTTGTATATAATTTGAATTTTCATTAACACAATATTATAACCGAAGTTTTTCGACAGTTTGAAAAGTTATGATGCACAACGTCTGCACACGTTAACACAGAATAAGATTAGCCTATGCCCTTTCGATGATAAGCGTTATTTGCAGGAAGGATGTATTAACATAATATTTTCTTGGTAATTTTACTCGCAGGTTTCGAAACCATAAACATCTGATCATACTTCTCATTTTTAACACGTGACGCTAACCATTGGGCCATTAAAGCCCTTAATTTAGTAACTAAAAAGTAAGAAAGATCATCGAAAGTGATTACTTCACACATGCAAAAATAATTTTTATTGTGACTTATCAGTTAACCCATTAGTGCCTAGCGTCCCATTTTTGGGACAGTTTTAAAATATTTAAATAAACGCATTTCACACCAGTTAAAAAGAATTATAATCAAATACTTTCTTTCTCGAGACAAAGTCTTTGATAAATTAAGATAAAAGTTATTCTTGCTTTAAAAGTGGTGGGAAAATGCAAAATTTGAATTTTAACGAAGAAAATAATTCAGGCATTAATGGGTTAAAAATCACGAAGAAAAGAAAAAAATCACATATGTTTTGGAATACTTTGAGATTTTATGAGTCACTTCATCAGTTAAATAGACATACCCACTTCTTATGAATCACTACTTATGCTTAAATTTTCAAAGACTTGCTTACATGAAATGTATTATATTTTAGTTTATCAGTGATAGTGTGATTACTTGTTAATAATTTTAACGTTATTAAAAAAATTTAAAAAAAATCAAATGTTAATAATTAATTTAAAAAAAATACAAGTCACTATTAAAGGTTTGAACAAATTATTAAAATAATTTTACAAAACTTTTCAAAATATTTAAAAATGTTTCACTAATATTTAGTAATCGTCAAATTTTAATGTCGATAATCATTTATGTGACTTAGGTTTTCTGTTTTAACTGTTAAGTTATTAGATTCCCCCTTCAAGTACATCTCACTGATATGTTTTCAACAACCAACCACCCAACTTTTTATTTTTCGTAATCAACTATTTATTTACCCTAACAACCAACTATTTTTTTTATCCTAGCAACCAAAAAGCTTTTATCGTCACATGAACAAAATTTTTAAGATGAAAGACTTGTCATTTTTAATCGATAAAACAATGACTTGTGTAATAAATTTTTTCCTTACTTAAATGAAACCTTCGCATGTGTATGGTAAAACTTGGAAAATTTCATTTAATGCACAAATTTAAAGTTAACAGGCAAGGTCTTCACACATCTTTTAGTATTTTACTAACATTTTACCAAATATCTTTAGAAAACAACAGAATTTTAAATAATTATTTTAATAAAAATTCTCTTTTGTAAGTGGCATAACTAAACTTACTTGAAAAATTAACTTGGCAAAGCAGGTTTTCACTGTTTCAACTTAGTAATATTCATAAGTTTTATATCAAAATCAACTTGTTTGGTTATGTCCCAGCATGGTTTTATAAAATGTATCGAAAAATACCTTTAATATTAATGTTTAAAAATATGCAGTTAGTCTTTTAAAGTTAAATATTTTCACTTCTTTTATTTAAAAACATTTTTAAATAAAATTATTACAGTTGCCTATTTTTCTCAGTGTTATGAAATATGCATGCAAAACTTTTAATTATAACTTTCACATTTTAGTATTTCAAATTATTGTTTTCAAGGTGTACTAAAATTTGAAAAAATTAAAAAAAAATATTTAATTTTCATGCATAATTAAATTAAAATAGTTTAATAATAAAGACACATTTAACATTCTGTACTCACCTAATCCATCACCATCGCAAAACCACGTCCAACATACTCCGTGGTTTAGGAAGAAATGAAAAAAATTCAAAGTCCTTATCAGAAAATGTTATCAAATGTAATTAATTAAATTAATAAGATTAATTAATTAAATTAATAAGATTAATTAATTAAATTAATTAATAAGATTAATTAATTAAATTAATTAATAAGATTAATTAATTAAATTAATTAATAAGATTAATTAATCTTATTAATTAGTTTAATTAATTAGTTAATTAATAATAATAAGAATGATTAAATTACTTCATAAATGAATTTTTATAAGAACCAATCTAGAATACAAAGCGCTAGTCACGTGGTATACATCACGTGATCAGTTGACACATGTTCTGTGACGTCACATATCTTAAGATAAGATTATCTGATAACATTTTCTGATAAGGACTTTGAATTTTTTTAATTTAATTATGCATGAAAATTAAATATTTTTTTTTAATTTTTTCAAATTTTAGTACACCTTGAAAACAATAATTTGAAATACTAAAATGTGAAAGTTATAATTAAAAGTTTTGCATGCATATTTCATAACACTGAGAAAAATTGGCAACTGTAATAATTTTATTTAAAAATGTTTTTAAATAAAAGAAGTGAAAATATTTATCTTTAAAAGACTAACTGCATATTTTTAAACATTAATATTAAAGGTATTTTTCGATTCATTTTATAAAACCATGCTGGGACATAACCAAACAAGTTGATTTTGATATAAAACTTATGAATATTACTAAGTTGAAACAGTGAAAACCTGCTTTGCCAAGTTAATTTTTCAAGTAAGTTTAGTAATGCCACTTACAAAAGAGAATTTTTATTAAAATAATTATTTAAAATTCTGTTGTTTTCTAAAGATATTTGGTAAAATGTTAGTAAAATACTAAAAGATGTGTGAAGACCTTGCCTGTTAACTTTAAATTTGTGCATTAAATGAAATTTTCCAAGTTTTACCATACACATGCGAAGGTTTCATTTAAGTAAGGAAAAAATTTATCACACAAGTCATTGTTTTTTCGATTAAAAATGACAAGTCTTTCATCTTAAAAATTTTGTTCATGTGACGATAAAAGCTTTTTGGTTGCTAGGATAAAAAAAATAGTTGGTTGTTAGGGTAAATAAATAGTTGATTACGAAAAAGAAAAAGTTGGGTGGTTGGTTGTTGAAAACATATCAGTGAGATGTACTTGAAGGGGGAATCTAATAACTTAACAGTTAAAACAGAAAACCTAAGTCACATAAATGATTATCGACATTAAAATTCGACGATTACTAAATATTAGTGAAACATTTTTAAATATTTTGAAAAGTTTTGTAAAATTATTTTAATAATTTGTTCAAACCTTTAATAGTGACTTGTATTTTTTTTTAATTAATTATTAACATTTGATTTTTTTTTAAATTTTTTTAATAACGTTAAAATTATTAACAAGTAATCACACTATCACTGATAAACTAAAATATAATACATTTCATATAAGCAAGTCTTTGAAAATTTAAGCATAAGTAGTGATTCATAAGAAGTGGATATGTCTATTTAACTGATGAAGTGACTCATAAAATCTCAAAGTATTCCAAAACATATGTGATTTTTTTCTTTTCTTCGTGATTTTTAACTGATAAGTCACAATAAAAATTTTTTTTGCATGTGTGAAGTAATCACTTTCGATGATCTTTCTTACTTTTTAGTTACTAAATTAAGGGCTTTAATGGCCCAATGGTTAGCGTCACGTGTTAAAAATGAGAAGTATGATCAGATGTTTATGGTTTCGAAACCTGCGAGTAAAATTACCAAGAAAATATTATGTTAATACATCTTTCCTGCAAATAACGCTTATCATCGAAAGGGCATAGGCTAATCTTATTCTGTGTTAACGTGTGCAGACTTTGTGAATCATAACTTTTCAAACTGTCGAAAAACTTCGGTTATAATATTGTGTTAATGAAAATTCAAATTATATACAACATAAACAGCTTCTCTATACTCTTCAGTGATGTGATCGTGATCACGTGTGCGTTTCGAATATAAAGAATGCTTTCAAATATAACACAACTTTGTTTCTTGAAATGCCAATTCTTGCACGGGTATAAACTTTAAAGACTCTATATTTAATAACTTCTGTCCTAATATATCCTTCTCTCACACCATTTGAGTTAAAAACCGTTCAACCCAAACTTTTCATCAATATACTAAGTAATGATTGTTCAGAATAAACACCTATTTGATAAACACTAGTATATATAAAACATTGAAAATGAGAAGTTTGAATTGTATTGTGATTCATTTAATGAAATCGTGTGGTATACATTATAGATTTCTCGATAAAGTTATGAAGAGAAAGCTAAATATTCAACTGTGATAGTCTTTCATTGAAAAAAAAAAATTAAGAAGACATGCTTAAAAATCATTACATTTGGTTACTAATTACATTGTAAGATGTGAGTGTAAAAAGTGCATATCCATTATTCGATATTTAATACTCAATTTTCTTTGTTGATTTGGAAACGCTTATAATCTTTTTGAAAACTTTAGTGTTATATTTTTACTAACATACGTGTGAATGTTCAAGGGAAGAATTTTTATGAATGATTAAGTATTTCTTTTTATTATTGTGTGATTCATATATTTATATTTATTCATCTCTTAATTATAAGTTTGTTGTTGTTGTTGTTTAATATTTTTAAATGGTGTTATAATTTTTTTTAAAGTATAAATTTTATTTTATTCAGAATTTTTAATAAAATTAAACCTATTATAATTAAATGTTAGTATATTATATAAATAACTTTAAAATGTGAAGTTTAAATCATTGGTAAATGAATAATTTTAACGATAATTAGTAAAGTTAACTTGTTTAAAATGAGTAAATTGCATCAAGTCATATTCTTAAGAGTTAGTTTTTAAATTTAATGTTTCAGAATAAAATATGTTTTTCTTAAAAGATTCATGTTAAAAAGCGATTAAATTTTTTTCATGTTATTAACTAATTTAAAAAAAAATTAAATATCTATTATTTCTAAAACATAGCAAGAAATTCTATCACGTGATGTGATAATAAATGTATGAAAACTAGCATAGGATGCTTTAGTTAAAATTTGTATGAATTAAACTAATAGAATTAATACAACACATACTTATAGGTCTCAAATGTTAGTATAAAACTGATAATTATAAACTATATAAATTATGTTTACGTGATTAAGTAATGGGGGCAATGATTAGTGTGGTGTTTAAAAAAATGAGAAGTTTGGTAATTAATTAAGATAATTCCAAAATTGAAAACAACCCACAGAAAGTATGACTCATCAAATCACTATAGTTTTAAGTCTTTGCGAAGCAGTCAGATCTTCGTCACTTTTTTTTTATGTCTAAATAGGATAACAATGAAAGGTTTTAATGCTTTTCCAATACAATGTCTAATTAAAAAAAAATCATCCAACGATGTTTTTTTATGGTCTTGTATTTTCGAATAAGAACGTACGTGTTTGAAATAACATAACCCAATTTTTTAAGAAAAGATTAAAATCTCATATATATTATTAAATTATATTATTCATCAAATATATTATTCATTAAATTAGAAGTGTGTTAATGAATATTAAAATATATGTTTGCTAAATTAAAAGATAACAGAATAAATTTTTCTTCGAATATTAATCAATTTTAAGATGAGAATAATTCAACAGGTCTTCGTCACTTCTTAATATCTAAATAATAATAATAATAATAATAAAAGCTAAAGGTTTAAATGATTTTCTAATAAAATGTCTAGCAATAATAATAATAAAATCATTCAAAGATGTTTTTTTTTATGAATTTGTATTTACAAATAAGAATGTACATGTTTGAAATAGTATAAGCAATTAAAAAAAAAAAAATAAAAATCTTATAAATAAAGATAATTTCACTAAAACATTAATTAAAATTGTCAAATTAAAAAAAATAATTATTAAATAACAAAATCTGAAGTTAATTGCAATTGAAATATTTCTCATTCAGAATAGGATTTGATAAGAATGACTTCACCTCTTTGGGAAAAACGTAACGATTAGTCATATCATACCTGTCTTAACTTGCTAGTGATTCCCAACAACATGCTGTGTTGATAAGAGTTTATCAAACATTACTCTTCAAGAAAGTGCGGATTGAAGGCGAATTCATATGTTGGTAAGTATAATTTGAATATAAAATGTATAAAATGACTTAACTTTTAAATATTAATATGTTTAAGAATATAGTTTCAAAACAATTTATTGCGTGGTAATATTTTAAAGTGATTCATAAATTAACTGACTCTCACTTTTTCACTCGCGTAAAATATTTCTCTTAAGAAAAAAAAAATATTCAATTTTCATATAAAAACTTTTTGAATTGTATGAAAGTTGGTTTTATAAAAATATTTTGAAAAGGGTTTTAATACTTTTAAATTCATTTATGCCAAGAAAATATTATGAAATGGTTAGTTTCTCAATCGTTATTTTTTTTATCCAAAAAATTCTAATGTTATTAATTTATCAAACTACCCATTCGAATAAAAATTATTTTAAAACTACTAATATTTATTTATAATTTTTACATAACGTGATGTTTATATCACAGATAATATGTTCTAAGATTTAAAAAGCAAATGGTGAATCATTGCATTTTGAACTATCTTTACATGAGTTAATTATTAGAAAAATTAATCTTTGATAATTACACTTTGAAAAAATGTTTACTTTAAATTTTTAGTGACATGTCAAAACTTAAGGAGTTTTATTTGAATTTTGAATAAAAACTTTAACTAGAATTTTTGAATAGGTCTTTCAGAATATTTATTGTGAGATAAGAATAATCTTTTAATTTGGCGATTTTTGTTTATATTTTTATTCTAATTGCATGAGATTTCATTTTGAGTTGGCGATTTTAATCTTTCGTTTTTTATTGTGTGAAATATTTTATGTTAAATTGGCGGTTTTAAACATTTATTTTCTCATTGCTTGAAGTATTTTTATTCTTACTTGGTGATTTTAATCAATCATTTTCTTACTATTTGAAATATTTTGTAATAATTTGCTGATTTTATGTGGATACTCCAAACAGTTAGGCCGACGCGCGCGAACACATCTCATTACAAATATTAGTTTAAAAGAGTTCCCAAAGTGGGTGTCTTTCTGAAATATCCTTATTGATGCAAGGTTTTCCAAGGTTAAGGGAAAACGACAGACTCCAAACAGTAAAAACCGACGAGCGCGATTAAATGTTAGTCCATTTTGAAACATTCTTTCATTTAAATTTTAAAGTTATTTTTTAATTATTCTACAAATTCAATTGCATATTATGTTTCACTAAAAATATCGCTTGAAATAATATATGTGAATGTGTGCAATACGGGAATCATGTGATCTGCCTCCCCGTGGCGATTCCTGGGTAAAAGTTTTGACCCGAGGTCACTTTCAGCTAAAGATCATACCTATCGCAAAAAAAAAAAATTACACACACATGCGTTCAACATGCACATACATACAACACACACATACATACATACACACACACATACATACAACATACACATACATACAACATACGCACATGCATACAACACACAAACATATATTCACACACATACATGCATACAACACACAAACATACATACACACACATACATACAACACATACAAAATAATAATAATCAATTCAATTAAATTTTCACCAAGGTTCGAAGAAAACCACATATCCCGAGCAGTTAGGACGACGAGCGCGATTCAATGCTAGCACGTAAAATCCCATTTTAAAACATATTTTTTCATTCAAATTTTAAAGTTATTTTTTAACTATTCTGAAATATCAAGTGTATAACCTAGTTGACTAAAAATAACACTCGAAATAATTTTAAAGTTCCTTCATTAAATAAATATTCAAAATTGTTATTCCCAAATTCCCATTACCAGCATGTGTTATTAATGATAATGGATAGAGATAAAGGTGGTGGAAGTCATTCTAAGAAATTCTAAACCAATATCCACACATGATTTGAAGAAAACTATAAACTCCGAACGGTTAGATCGACGAGCGCACGTCAATTTCATTGCAAAAAAATTAAAGTCCCCCTATTAAACATTAATATCCGCTTAAAACTCAAAAAAATGAAAAAAATAATTCAATCTTAACAAAATTACTCCTAAAAAAAATAATTCATTAATTCACCATGAATGAACCCTTCTTAATTAGTTCTTTATTAAAATATCAACCCCCGAAAAAAAAAAAATATCCTTCGCCTATGATTAGTCTAAAATAATAATTTCCCCCAAAATACCCGCTTAACTCATCATGTAAGAGTACAGTGGAAAAAAAAAAAAAATCAATCTCCCCAAAATTCCCGCTTAAAATCAGAAAAATAAACTCTTAAATTATACCAAACTGAAAATTTTTAAGTCACCACATTAAAATTAAAAACCACTCGTATAATAGTACAGAAAAAAAAAAAAAAACATTCTGTGCCCCCAAATACCCGCTTAACCCCTCATCAAAGAACACGGTGAAAAAAAAAAAAATCAATCTCCCCAAAATTTCTGCTTAAAATCAAAAAAATAAACTCTTAAATTACACCAAACTGAAAATTTTAAAGTCCCCTCATTAAAATTAAAAAGACCCTTATACTAAAGATCACCAAAAAAATTCTATGTCCCAGAAAAATACCCGCTTAACGCATCATGTAAGAGCACAGTGATTTAAAAAAAAAAAAAAAAAAAAAAAAAAAAAAAAAAGTCGCTTCATTTTTTATTTTTAATTACTTTTTTAATTACCTTTTTAAATGAACAACAGCAAAATTTAATCGAAAAACATACCCCACGTACTGTAACACGCCGAAAATTTTAAAGTCTCCGCATTAAAATTAAAAAAAATCATCGTACTGAAGTTCGGAAAAAAATTCTAACTCCCTAAAATTCCCGCTTAAAAATAAATAAATAAATAAATAAATCCTAAAACTAAAGTGCACCGAAAATTTTAAAATCCCCGCTTAAAATTTAAAAAACACCCTCATACTATAGTACGCCGAAAAAAATTAGCCCTCGAATCAGGGCATAGTGAAAAAAAAAAAAAAAAAAAATCTAACTCCCTAAAATTCCCGCTTAAAATTAAAAAAAATTCTTATCTAAAACTAAAGTGCACTGAAAATTTTTAAAGTCCCCGCATTAAAATTAAAAAACATCGTCGTACTATAGTACGGAAAAAATTCTAACTCCCTAAAATTCCCGCTTAAAATTAAAAAAAAAAAAATTCTTATCTAAAACTAAAGTGCACCGAAAATTTTTAAGTCCCCACATTAAAATTAAAATAACACCCTCATACTATAGTACGCCGAAAAAAAATTCTAACTCCCTAAAATTCCCGCTTAAAATTAAAAAAAAAAATTCTGTGGTTTATGTAAAGAGACTGATTTCTCTATTAACCCCTTACAGGCCAAACTCTGATCAAGTCATATTTTAGATTTTTTTCTTTCTTTCTTTCTTTTCTTTTCTTTTTCTTTTTCTTTTTCTTTTTCTTTTTTTTTTTTTTTTTTTTTTTTTTTTTTTTTTTTTTTTTCACATTATGAATTTTAATGCTTTATTTAAGGGGTAATAGTCAATAATATAGTGGGAAAAAAATCATATATAATTTTCAGAATGTTCTCAATTTGGAACATTGGAACATTGGTTACTTCCAATGGTCATTTTCCAGTGGCCATTGATCATTTTTATGATTTTCTGTACGTTTCCTCATTCATGACAGGAATGTAACTTCTATTTCAAAAAACCAAGTCATCTTTTCACTATTTCTGCTAATTTTTTCAATTCAATTTTGATTAATTTTAATTTTTAATAAATTTTTAAACTTTTGTTTCCGATTGGGAACATTGGCCTGTAAAAAGTTAACCTAACACATACACATTTCTTTGAAACAAATATATTATTTTTTATTAAAATTATACTCTGGAAAGTTAATTAACTATCACTCTCACGTTTCCATGGTCTTCTTTCATTTTATGAAACATTTCCTATAAAATAGTAAAATTCAGATTAACCATACTTTAATTGGAAGCAGTTTACTGGAAACGGAAATATTTCCGCTTGATATATTATGACTGTAATATAAAAAAGCAATTTACATATCTTTTATGTCTGTCATAAAACCGCATATTTAACTTAACTTGTAATAAAATATAATATAGAAATACATTACAGGCAATTTACGAAAGCTGTTGTCGGAAGTAAAATTTATCATGAATCGTGAAAAATATAGCGTGTGCCATTTTGCAAATTTTAATAGAGGAACACTTTTGAAATTTTAGCTTAATGCTAGCACAACTTTAGCTTAATGAATGGACATTTTACCGAAATCAACTAGAATAACGAGATTTTACAGCCTATTTGTTGTGCATTTTTTAATATGGAAAATAATATGAAATTATGAAAATAATATTAAACGTTATGTAATTTACAATAAATAAGTAATACTTACATATATATACAGTAAAACCCTGATAATTCGGATTAATTGGGACCGGACCCAATCCGGATTATTCGGAGAATTAGAAAAAAAATGAAATAAAATATAACATGCTAACAAAAAATCACCTTTATGTTAAACTTATTAAATGTTTGCAGACAGTAATAATGTTTACTTTGCTTAATTATTCCGAAAACATGTCAGAAAAAGTTTTTTTTATTTAGAATACGACGATGAAACAAGTTAATCTTATGGAAATTAGCCAATAGCTTCTCAAACTTGAAAAAAAAAAAGACCAAACCGATCCGAATTATCCGGAGATCCGGATTATCGGGGTCCGAATTAGCGGGATTCTACTGTAATTACAATACCTGCTAATTAATAGTTTAAGAAGTATTGTCTTTTAAAATTAAAATTTGTCTTATTTAACTGCAAAATTTGTCATAATGTGATTGAAATATTTGTATTCCGAAGTAATTTAAACTAAAAAACGGCACAAAGATCATGGTTTTCATTTTCGAACAATCCAAGTTAATATATACATTAATATCTCTATTCTAAAGAAAGCAACTAACGCTGTCAACACCGCTGTTAATGGTTTTTTTTTTTTTTTTTTTTTTTTTTTTTTTTTTTTTTTTTTTGTGTGTGTGTGTGTGTGTGTGTGTGTGTGTGTCCGGGGTCTGTCTTGGATAATATTCAGACAGTTGTTGCATACAAAAATGTGAAAATCGGTAGTGTGATAGAGAAATGTTTAATGAACGTTGAAGCTAACTGCTGTTTTTGAGGATTTATTTTCATTTTAACTTTAAATCTTCAGCATATTGCGAGATATTTTTTGCATATTTTAAAAAATAGTATTCTTTTAAATTGTTACCAGTTTTAAAAATAGCGCAAAGAATAATTTTTTTTCACATTAAAAATTAGCATACACATGCCTATTAAAACGAAATTTTTTTTCCAAATTAAAATAAATGATTACTCATTAAATGCAGAAAAATTTTAAAAATTTAGTCGTAAACATTATATATACACGTGGAATGTTAAAGAGAATGAACAATTTTAAATAATAAAGACATTAATATGTATTAAACGTTGTAAATGTTGGAATTTATGTCAGATTTAAAATGGCAAAATAATTGTTGCCAAACAATTCAAATTAAAAAATATATTTACACGACATAAATATTTAAATCTTCTAATCGATCTTTATTACAAATAATACAATTCTAAGGCGCCGCAAATAATACTGATGCGAGACATAATTAAAAAATCCGAATTTTGAATAGGCCGGTGCAGCGGCGAAATGACAATTTGGTCATTCCAACCAAAATATTTGATAAGGTCTATATCAACCAAACTTTAGTAGCTTCTACAAAACATTTTTTTCCGCATGGAATTGCAAGTAATAAAATCTAATTTTCAAATGTAAGTAATAACCAAGTAAGAAAAATCATGCGTTAAGCATAGATTATGAAACATTTTCCAACGCTTCCTGAAATCTTTAACAAAACTTTGTTATTTAGGGAAATAAGATGCTACTGTCCATAGCCATATATGTAGTGAAGCACTTTTGAACAGGAACAGGTACTTGTGAACTATTTGATCCGTCGGTTGATATATATATATATATATACAATATAATGGGAAAAATTAGTTTAGCAAGAAAATGCCTAACTGGCTGAAATTTCTCTTGCAGCAATTTATTCTAATAGATGGAAAATACTTTAATACTTTTGTACACCCCTTTAATTTATCCAGTATCTTTACTATACGCCAGTATTTTGTTAAACTTTAGTTCAAACAAACACATTCTTAAAGCTACTTAAGTCGCATTTCCAGAAATTATCACATATGGGTGACCATGTAGTTAATTCTTTGCGTGACCCTGTATATCATTTTATCTATATTCTACAAACATTTCTTAGTAAAATGAAAGCAGTTCAACGTAAAAATGCATAACTACCACCTTTAAGTTAATTACTGTCATATTCAGTAACCTTTATGAGCTCTTTTGTGTAACCCTGTATATCAATTATACATTTATATAAACCATATAATTTGCAGACATTTTGTAAAAGTTAAAAACGTATATTATACTTGAAAATGCATTTCAACCATCCATCAGCTATCATCCATTATACACAGTATTTAGGTTAAAAATATAAGGTTTGAAATATTTTGTGTGTCCCTGTAAAAGCTACGCACTTCATGTTATGCGTTAAATATTAAGTCTCAGCGTCGTGTATCAATTTTATGATACTTGAAACCATTTAACATCATTAAAATGTGTCGCAAAAAATTCTCTCCTTTATTATTGTGTAATGGAATTATTTTGGGTGGCCCTGTAAATGAATAATAACTATTATTTTGAAGCATATTTTACAGAATGCGTATTTTAGTTCACTTTGCGAATCTATGTAAATTTCAATAAGTTTAACAGGGTGTAACACCTTTAAAATTTATTTGGAAGATTTTTTCCCATTGGGCGTAAGGTATCGGAGAACTTTTGGCTATCCCTGTAAATAAACTAATCATAGTAGAAACTTCATTTTCAATAGGGTTCGTGCTAGGGTAAACATCAATAACATATAAAAATTTTAGAGCAATCCGAGTATATTTACGGGAGTTAGGGAGCGGACAGACGGCCAGACAAACCGAATGCATAAACACTTTTCAACTTTGTTGGAAAGTGTTAATAAAAATGTTTCCTTTCATTTGTTTGCCGTTATATAAAACTACATTTTTTTGACGAATGGAATGCTCAGCCAGAAATGCCGTTTCAAATTGTCCTTTCACTTGCTTAGTACTGGTTATCTATGTGTTGAACTACATTTTTTTGGGGGGAAGGGAATGTATAGCCAACAATGCTGGTTCAAAATTTTCTTCCGTGTCAGGACTGCCGTAGGCGAATATTTTTGTATTCCGTTAGTACCAGTATATTTCTAATACAAATTTTGAAGTATATTTTTCTTGCAAATGTTCTTAAAGTGTGTGTTAAGGAGTTCTGTCTTAACCCTTTCGTGACGGGAGCCTTAAATGAAATTTTTAATGATTGACAAATTTTACAGTAACATTTTACTGGTGGGGAAAACCGAGGATTCTTGAGCCCTTTTTGCGGCACGTAACGTGTCGCTCGTCCCCAAAGAGTTAAGAAAGTGGTGCCAGTTAGAATTACAAAAACAGCCGCCTCTGGCAGCCATGTACTGGCTGGTATGTATGTTTTCAACTACATCCCTTTGAGATCTGATGGTAGAACTTTCTACCACATAATTTTAATTCCGAAATGTCACAACTGCACCAGAAAATTCGACCACATTTACTTGAAAAAGGTTTGATACATTTTTTCGTGTATATCGCTAACCAGTTTTTTTCTTTGCAAAATACTGGTGCCAGTATGAAATTTGGAATTTTAAAGAAATTAACCCACTAGAGCTCAAAGGGATATATCATTAGCAAAGGAAATGTATAGCGAAGAATGCCAGTTTAAAATTTTCTTTTACTTCATTAGTGATTGTTATGCATGTTATGAACTGCATTTTTTTACCGTAGGAATTGTATAAATAACAATGCCGGTTCAAAATTTCATCTTACTTGATTAGTGGTTGTTATGTATGTTTTAAATTACATTTCTTTTGCGAAAAAAAATGTATAGCCAAGAATGTTGGTTTAAAATTTCCTTTTACATGTTTAATAAATGTTATGGTTGTCTAATGACATTAAATTCATTTATTTAAATTTTTATTAAACATTTATTTTACATTTCAAATAATATTTTAAATTTATTTTTATTTTATTTATGTAGTTTTTATCATCTGAAACTAAATGTAATTTCAAAAAATCTACAATATTATATAAACTACATTTAAAGGAGGAACTGAAAATGTATTAGAATATTTTGAACTTTTCTGGAAATTGCTTGTATAGATTAAATATATATATATATATATATTCTAAAACGAAATAAATCTATACGTTTATCAGCACTTGTTGGGAAAATCTACAGCGGATTTAGAGATTTCAAAGCAATTTAGAGAAAAACTGAAAGTTATTTATAAAATTCAGGAAAATATTATCCTTCGTCAGTATTTGCAGAAAATTTATTCTTATATATAGATGGTGTTTTAATTTTATCATATTTTAAATATTAAAATATGTATAAGCAATTTTATAAAACATTATTTATGACATTTTTTTTCTATTAAATGAGCAATCAGAACAGAAGTATATCTAAATAAATACAAATTACTAGAAAAATAGAATAAAAAATCTAAAGTATCACCTAAAATAATTGTCGTCGAATAAAGAATAGTCCTAAAGAATTTGAAATATGATCAAATTCCGTGCATTAATTTTTAGATTAAGAGGTCACTGCAAAAATCGTGAATAATCCAGCATAGTAGCGCCAATTATAAGCGATTGGCACGAAAACCTATTCAACAACAACCTATATCAACATCTAATTGGATGTGAATATAGATGAATATTTGTGTTATTGTTCTAAGGAAGGAGCTATTGCACAAATCGTAAAAAAAATTCAGCATAACAACTCCATCCGCTCAGCAAGTTACACGAAAAAATGATAAACTTCAATATAAATTAAGGTATAACTGAATCTGAAATTTGATGAAAATTCGTGCATTAGTTTCTGAGAGAGAGCTATTGCGGAAATAGTAAAAAATTCATTATAGCAGTGCCACCTGTTGGGCGATTTACACCAAAACGTAATAAAAAACAACCTATTATAACATCTCACTGCATGTGAATATTTTTGTTATTGTTCTAGATATAGAGCTATTGCAGAAATCATAAAAAATGCATCATAGCAGCTCCATCCGCTGGGCAAGTTACACGAAAAAATGATCAACATCATTATGTATTAAGGTATAACAGAACCTGAAGTTTGATGAAAATTCGTGCATTTATTCATCAGATAGAACTGTTGTGGAAATAGTAAAAAATTCATTATAGCAGTGCCACCTGTTGAGCGATTCACACCGAAACTTAACCAACATCAACTTATATCAACATCTAACTGCATGTGAATGTAGATGAATATTTGTGTTATTGTTCTACAGATAGAGCTATTGCAGAAATCGTAATAAAATGCAGCATAACAGATCCATCCACTGCGCAAGTTACACGAAAAAATGATCAACAATAATATGTATTAAGGTATAACTTAATCTGTAGCTTTATGAAAATTCGTGCATTAGTTTTTGAGATAAAACTATTGTGGGAATAGTAAAAAAATCATCATAGCAGTGCCACCTGTTCGGCGATTTACTCCAAAACCTTATCAGCACCAGTTTATACCAAGATCTAACTGAATTTAAAGGTTTGTGAAATTCCGTTCGTTAATTCTTGAGAATAAATTTTAAAAATTCACGAAATTTTTGTCACATACACACAGATTTTTAGGAAGATATGTTCCAAAAATCATTAAATTGAGTTCAGAACCATCTTAAATGTATAAATGTATTGACAACCGTAAGTCAAATTTTTTTAAAAATTCAATATTTTCTGTAAAGATAGAAGAAAGTAAAAACACATCCATCACTAATGCTGATTTCATGAGAATGATAGAAATGATCTGCATTACCGTATCACATGCTACTGCATATTTACCGTCTTTTAAATATTACATAATTTCAATTTTCGTACCACCGAATATAAAACAAAACAGTTTTATATAAATTATTTTAATACACTCCAAATCTCAATTTACTGTTTTTTATTAAAATTTACTAAGACAAAATCTTTTTAAAAGTTTTTTCAATAATAAATTATTCAAAGACGAGAGCAAAAAACCATCGCGGAACGCAACGTAATGCTAGTGCAAACAAACATTGCTGATTTTTTTTAAAAAACATTGCAATCGTACCAGAAAATTTAAATAATTATTTTTATTTTATTAATGTTAGCCATACCGAAAATAAACAACGTAAATTGTTTCTTAAGTTGTATACAACTAGGAGCCCCTCAAAGCCGCTTTACCGTACAGCACTGAGAATAAAAGAAAAATAGTCAATAATTAAAGTTTTCTGGTGCGAAATTTAAATTCTTCTTGGATATAACATTCGCTAGATTTCACCCATTCAGGACCATGGAACCATTCAGACCATGCATCAACGAAAAGTGTCTTTTCGTTCATCATTTCGTCATTTCTTTTGGACATTTCAACATAGTTTATAGCTGAATTTTTATAAAGTAATCTACTACGAAATATATAGTCGAAAAGAGGGGAACAAATCCAACAAATTCTAGTGCAACCCATTGTTTATCTTATATTTAAATTATATTAAAATTTGAAATAAAACTAGGGGGTTCATTCCCATGCGAGCTATACCCGTTGATCCTGCTTCAGGCTTTGCAACCTCTAAAATATACCAATGTGCATTGTTTAATAAATAATATGAGTTTACGTAAGATTGGATGATATTATCAATATAACAGCAGTTATAGTCTGTAATTATATCGCATTACCACGCTTTTCCGTTTGAATGAGCATTTTTAGGATACCGTGGATTCATACATCGCTGTCGTAATAAATAACGTCTGTTTTCAGGATCGATAAATAAGACATTGAATAATACACTTTAAAATCATCATGTGTAAAACAGTCAGATTAAAAATGACGCTGTCTTTCTTAGTTTTGAAATGACATTAAAAATTCCCACCTCATTGCGAATATCTTTAAAATCCACGTATTGCAAAGCATTGTGTTTTGAAATTTTACTTTTATATTTTATGCATTTAATCAAGTTTTAGATATATTTCAGGGACAGTCATAACGTATTCATGAATTCTTTTCTTATTTTTATGAAGCCATCATATATATTTTCAATTTATTTTTACAATGTACATTGTTTCAATTAATTAATAAATAATTTCAATTAATTAAAATGAATATTCTAGTCCAAGTACCGACAGCTCAAAAATTTATGTTTTGAAGTACAAAGAGACCTTTTTTATGAAAGAGTAGAAATAACGGAATCTAATGATCCATGCCTGTCGGAAATGAAGTGATGCTTAAGCCTAAAAATTAATATCACTAGTAGTTGACTCGTACGTTTATCATTGTGTTTTTCTGCTCACAGTTCTCCATGTTTTACATTTGATTAAAAACATGGAGAACTGTGAGAAAGAAAACACAATTATAAACTACGAGCTAACCACTGTTGGTATTAATTTTTGACTTATACCCTATTTCACTTCCGGCAGACATAAACATTAGACTCTGTGTTTCTACTTTTTCATAATATAAAAGTTTTTTCTCGTGCTTGATAAGAATAATTGTCAACATATACGGATTTTTTTTTACCACAAAAATTTATCAGAAAATTTCAACTAAAACAATCGCCGAAACTTAATGATTTTCAAAAGGATGAAACAAAATAAAATTTCTATTTAATTTTAATGGGAGGAAAAATTCGTACAAGTTAGCAGGTTTTTTTCGTGCTATCGGATCTTAGACTATTACGTATTCTAGTTTACATCAAGGGGACTCGGTACACTTCATTTGGCGAAAAATGTCGTAAATATCGAATTCCTAAATTTTTGGTTAAATTACATTAATATTAAATTAGTAACAGCATTACAATAAATAAAAAGTTTATTTTTATGCATAAAAATATAAAATAAATTAATTTTTTACTGATAATGATTTTACGCGTATTTGCACGATTTATATTTTTTCTCCCGAACTAATTAAGTTATGAAAAATCTAATACTTTAAATTATAAAATACACTTATAATAATACTTAAAAGAAAATTATCTCGAAGTGTTCAAAATTGTACAACAAGATACGTTTTAAAATTTACATTTTTTTTTCATTTCTTTTATTTCAAATTTTGCCAGAGGAATTAAAAAATTTCTTGATAGAATTTTTTTTTTTGAGTTTTTTATTTTTATGCCAAAAATGTACTTTAAATCAGTAAAGTTAAATAAAAATGTTCAAAAAGTACCGCGTCCCTTTAACCCTTTGAAGGGCGCCTTTTGCAGTCTGTAAATGGTTAATTTTAAGGCTTAAATTGCCAACTGACACCAATAATTTTTTATTACAATTTTGATCTCATAATATACGTGGGGGGGGGAGGGGGAGTTTGATTGTTTTCAACTAAATTTGTTCTTAAATGGCGGTGGGAATTGATTATTTGAACATATTTGGAGCACAAATGCCTTGCCCCTGAAAGGGTTAAGAGACTGAAGTTAAGTTTTATCATTTAAGATTTCAAAATACATAAATTTAGGATTGTAAATGTTTAACTAGTTTTAATAATATACAGAATAATGAACATCAAATTGCAAATAAGATCTTTTATATTAACGACTGAAATCCGAAACTTTAACAGGATTAGTAAGCCTCAAGTAATTATTACCAAATTTATTTTAAACAAAATGTCTGTCCCACTCAATGGAAAAAGTGAAATATCATAAAATGTAGTACCTGTACTCTATGAAATTTCTTGCGTCGAAATACCTAAAATTCCCTGAATCCCTTGATGGGTTCGAACCTTGTTTAATTCATTAAAAGTTTTAAAGATACTCTAAAATTTTTTAGTTATATTTATATTTTTTCCGCTAAGTTAAGCATGTTTTCCTCCAGTGTGGTTTTGTCTGAACTGTTTTTAGAATCATAAAATGTTTCACTAAATTTTAAAATAACGCCTTTCAAAATGTAGCTTATGTTAAAAATCCCGATAGATTTTCTATAAGACAAATACAGGAAGAGTTTTTCCATAAATCAAGAAATAGCTATGTAGAAATATTGAAAACACTTTCAGATATCAGTAAACATAAATCATAGTTGCTATGGACTATAAACATTGCATTCAATAATAAAATCAATTCATTGATTGTATCGGCAAGTTTGAAAAAGTAAATTAATGTAATATCTTGACAAGTCGCAGAGCATATGTTTAGTCATTTAGTGATTCTATTCTTTAGAATTTTCTAAAGAAAACAAAATAAGTTTATTTATTGAAAATCATTTGTTATTTTCGATTTAAGATTTAATACTGGATACGACATATTTTAAAGAAGTAAATTGCTTTTTCACAAAAGAATATATTTAAATCCGTACATAAATACATATATATAACTTCCACCCCCCCCCCCCCTATTTTTTATTGCTACCATATTCTTACAAAGATATTTAACTTGCACAAGTTGTGCAATTCTATAAACGAAGTACTTCCAAAAAGAATATTGGCATTAAAATATTTGTATAAAAAGTAAGAAAGTTGGCAATTATGTATATACACGTGGGAGTGTCGCAAAGTTTAAATTTCCGAACAATATTTTTATATTCTATTGACACCACTATTTCTTAAAAAGAACGATTCATAATATATTTCACTTGTGAAAGATCTCAAAGTGCATATAAAAATTATTTGTTTTGGAATATTTGGATGAGGTGAAAAATGTTTGAATGTAATTGAAATTTTGCTTTACCCTCACGTATACAGGGTTTCCGCTAGTCCGCTTTTTAGAAACCGGTAAATTTTTAAAGAAATTCGTGGCAAGTTTCTGCAACAATTACAAGATAAGCGGCTTTTCTTGTATGTTTGTAATAAATTTATAAAGAAGAATTTTCTTTAAATAAGACTTTTGTTAAAAAAAGCGGACCAAATGGGAGCCTTGAGTTTTACATTTTTTGTTACAAAGAATAAAAAACATTATTTTGTGATAAGACTGATAAAAAACGGCAACTTTTAATTATTACAGTTATAGATAAATGGTTTTTTTTTTTTCAAATACTGATAAAGATTTTTTTCCATTGTAATTAATAGGTAAGAACGTAATTTTACTATCTACAACATACAAAACTTTACTTTAACGTCTTCAGACCACTGGGTTTATTTATGAAAATTTTTAAATTTAGGTTATGGTTTTATATTAATAAACTGAAAACTAAGAAGAGACTGAATAACGAAAGAATTTAATTTTTTCTTCATAAAAGTTTATGATCACGGGGATTCAAAAAACACATTTTTTGAAAATTTCTTAGGAATTTTTTATTTTATTTTACATTTTTGCATTTCAAAAAAGTTGAAAAACATAAAATTAATATATGTTCAAATATTTTTTATTACAATGGACTCTAGAAACGGTATTTTAACGCAGAGTAAAATAATTTACGTTTTCACTTTTGTACATTTCTGCTGCAAGCCATTTTTACATAACACGTAGCTCACTAAAAAAGAGCTATAATAAAGAAATTGCTATCATTTTGTTTAACTCTGTTATTTGCTAGGTTCCATTCACGCCAATTTATCATTTTGTAACAGGTCTTAAGAGGTAAAATACTACAACAGTTGGTATTATAAATATCTCTTACAAGTTAGGTCTTCATACGGCTATACTAAAAAAAATTCTGAAAAAAACTACAGAATGTTCTTCTCATATTTTGTTTATAAAAGAAATTTTGGCGGAACCTCGATAGAGCGTCCATAAAAAATGAAATGTTCGTTTATTTGGTGATTTATCACCAAATATATGCGATGAAACAGAATTAAAAAAATACACTTTTATGTCGAATACGCTTTAAAACTCTTCGCGACGAGAGTCGTTTGCTTAATTTTCAATCTTTTATCACCAGTTTTTGTAAACAGAAAATTTTTTGGAATTGAATTGCGAAAATTCTCTGATCAAATAAGGTAAACTTTATAATAAGAAATAACTGGTGGAAATAATAAAGAAGTCTGAGCGACAATTAACAAGCAATTTTCAGATGCAATAGAATAGTTTGCATTTGTCGAGGAAAACGTTGTATGCCAAATCTCGTGTCACTTTCATAAGAAAGATTTTCACTCGAAAATATTTTATTTTTTTACAGAATTTCTACTGAAATTCCGCCACTAAATTTAACTGATGCTTTATAACATACGTAAGTAGTGCAAATAGAATTTTTTTTTCAACATATTCTGAGTATGCCCAGTAAGGAGATCTTCCTTGCTAGTGAAGTGAGGTTTTCATTATGAGCAATCTTGCTACTGTCTTGGAGTTATTTTAATATTCGAATGAGTCATTTAGGAACACGCAAAATCATAATTGTTAACCTTTGTATTCTTATTAATCACTTAAAGCGGCACAGGTCCTTTAAATTTCACGAAACGCTAAAAAATATAGCATTTTTAAAAGTACCCCAAAGCATAGATATATACAATCAATATTTTTCTCCATTTTGGCTTAAGGCCCCTGTCCTCGCTCGAGGAAACGCTCGCGAGCTAATGCTATTCCTATGGGGAAGCATTTTTCTAATAACTCTTTCGCATTTTGACATTTTTGATTTTTTTTTTTTTTTTTTTTTTTTTTTTTTTTTTTTTGCATTAGATAGATGAGGTGCATGCCGACAACGCACCTTTTTTACTTTTTCGATTTTGATTGCAGATATTTTTTACAAAGTTAGTTTTACTTTAAAAACCGGTTTCTAAACTGTAAGTGCAATTTTTAAAAAATATCTGCAACCAAAATCGAAAAATTAAAAAGAGTGCGCTGTCGGCATGCACCTCAGCTATCCAATGCAAAAAAAAAAAAAAAAAAAAAAAAAAAAAAAAAAAAAATATTCAAAAATGTCAAAATACGAAAGAGTTGTTAGAAAAATGCTTCCCCATAGGAATAGCATTAGCTCGCGAGCGTTTTCTCGAGCGAGGACAGGGGCCTTAACCTCTTGAGGAGTATGCAACAATGACTCTATAATATTGTACTTTACCCGGAATATCCAAACAATTTTATTTGAAAGTAAGGAAAAGATTTTACAACAGTTTAAAAAGAAACATCGTAACAATAGTGTGAATACATACTACTTTACCTTTCAGAATCAGAGAGAGAGAAAAAAAATATGAGCTCATCTACATTTTCTTGGGAGCTCCCCCCCCCCCCCCATTTTCACTTCCAGGTACGACCCTGGACAAGTCACGGCACTTATTCGATAGTGGCTAATTTTTTGCATACTTTGCCCACATAGTATTTCAGCAAACTGGTTAATATTTTTTCACGTGATGGCAAGCAGCATACTAGAAATTCAATAAATCAGTTTCAAACAGGAAGATAAAAGCTGAATTTAATATTAAAAAAATATGGAGAAAAATTAATTTTCTCGTATGTTTGATTCATTTGAAATAAGACAGCGATAACATATAAATTTTACTTAAATTAAAAAAGTTAACATTAAAAGCAACATTCTTATTTTAGAAAGAGTAATTAATAAAATTCAGGTATCTTTGATAATTTTATTTTATTTTGGAAATATTTAAAAGTGATATAACTAAAATTAATAAGATCTTAAATCGAAACAAAATATTAATTATGGCGAAAACGATAAATGAATTTAAAAAAGAGATTTAACTAAAATATTTGAAATAAAGTGTAACATTAATAATTTTGTTGTACAATGACATCTTAAATCAATTCTAAGGAGAAATAAATTAATTCAGGAGGCTATAAGTAAAAATTCACATAAAGTACCTTACAAGCCAATGTCTTTTTACATTTATCAATATTTTCAACAAAAAAAAAAAAAAAATGTGAAACAGACAGAATGAACACTTTTAAATTATAAAATATGCCTAGGAATTTAGCTTATTAATGTCTTTCTAATTTAAGTTTCTCTGTATATCTGTGGTGTTATTAATGACCACTCTTTTTATTCGAATCTGAGAAATGGTTCTCATACAATTATTCATAATGAATTATTATAGATTCATTTTGACTAATTTTTTACCAATTCAATCAATGTGATTAATGATATTTTGCTATTGCTTAAAACAGAATTTAATAATTAGAAGGTTATTTTTTAAAAAATGAAACTTTGCAAGTTAAAGAAGCTCACTGTCATTTGTCATTGTCCAGTATAGTAAAAAGAAACATTTAAAAGAATATGAGAGTTTTTATCGATTGAGGAAATAAATGTAGTTTTATGAAACATTTGGCTTTATTTCTGCAATTTCAGTGTATACTAAATATTCTGTTATGCTTTATAAGTATTTAAGTCTTTTAAATCCTGAAATTCAATAACGAAAATACTCTGATACTCTGAAAAAATAATTGATGGAAATAATGAAGGATCCTAAAAGACAATTAGAAAGCAACTTTCAGATGCATTAGAATAGTTTGCTTTTGTCGAGGAAAAATCCTGCTCGATAAATCTCGTGTCGCTTTCATATTTTCGCGCCAAATATTCGAAAATATTTTATTTTTTTACAGACTTTCTAATGAAATTACGCCGCCAAGTTTAATTGATCCCTTATTACATACGTAAGTAGTGCAAATAACATTTTTTTCAACATATGCTGAGTCTGCTTAGTAAAGAGACCTTCCTTATATTAGAAAATATTATACAGGTAATAGAGGTAATAGTTCCGAAAATAGAAAACAATGTAAATGTTTCATTTTTGTTTCTGGTAAATAACAATTTAAATTTAGCAATTCATTTTAGCCAAATATACGAAGAAATTTTAGATTCTGTAAATCTCATAATATTAAAATAGTTATTAAATTTTTTGGTGCATTTCAATTTATTTATTTTGAAATAACAATGTAGCTTATTAATTTTACATAAAGGGGAAAAAATGCTAAGATACAAAATTTTGAGGTAGTTGTAAAATGGACTGATAATATTTCACATTTATGTCTTGTTTTATAATTTCATTATTTACATTAGAATGAAAATATACTTAAATAAATTTCATATAAACTTACACCAGAGTGATTTATAGCGAGAATTTTAATTTACCTGCAGCTAGAGAGAATGTTCAACTACGCGTAAAGGCATTTGATTCAGCGAGGCAATTCGTTTATTACGAAAAATAAAAATAGATTTTAATTATATTTTTTTCGCAAAGACGTGTATTAATTCTATTTCTGTCTATATTACTTAAAAATGAAGATTCTATGTTTCATGATACGTATGGTAAACTTTTTTATAATCATAAGTTAAATTTTGAAAAAAAAATATATATATACATAAAAGTATTAAATAGGTTCATTCTATCTAGTTCTTTTAATTTAGTTAGAGTGTATAACTAAATAAGGAATAATAGATATATAATATAATAGTTTACAAAAATAAATCGTACAAGAAGGTTTTATTCTTATTATTTAATAAAAAAAAAATGCTTATGTACTATATTTTGAAAACCATAAAACAAATTTTGAAAGAAAAAAATTTGTTCTTTTCATACAATTTTTATTATTATAATTAATAATATTTATCGCTCTTAACAGAGTGCAAAATTATGCTAATTCATTATTTTTATTTTTTTTAAAAAAATAAACTGCGATACATTCTATTTTGGAGTAAAGAATAACTTCTGACACTTAATATTTTTACCAAACTTTTGTCGTTCGCGTAACAAAGGTATAGTTTTTTTTTTCATTTGTAGCATAAAGTTTTAAGTAATGATATACGGCTGCAAGCATAGTAAAAATTATTTATATTTTGAACATAAAAACAAATTTTTACCAGGTTTAAAGTATTATTTTAATTTAACTTTTTTTTGTGAACGTAACAAAGTTATGTCTGAATTTAAAATGCATAAATTTTACAGTAACAAAATTTTAACTACAGACTGTTGGCAATTTTCATAAACCACTTAAGTGATTTTTTTCGTTTCGTTTATTTCTTTATTTTATTTATTTATTTATTTATTTTTTTTGTTTTCTTTTTTCCTTTTTTTTTGATACTATAAATTGAAAATACGGGATAAACACGTTTACTTTAAAATAAAATATTCATAATATTTAGTCTAAAAATTTATGTTATTAAATAACATAAAATTGAAATAAAACAAGTTGGAAACTGTACGTCAGACGTAGCAAATGAAGTGCGTTCGTACAATAACGAATACGAAATCTTTTGAGTGTTCCTGTAAATAGTACCTGATTTCTATTATACCGGATGTATTTAACCTTTGCAATGTATATGGTACATATACCTACGTAAAATTAAGATTGTTTAATGTAATGAAAGCGCGCCCTTAGTAATGTTTCCCCCCTGTTACCATTATGTAATAGAATTCTTTTGTGTGACTCTGTAAATTAATAACAAATATTATTCGCAGCAAAGATAGTAAAAAATTTATATTTTAGTTTATCTTTTATAGATGCATATCAATTTTATTATGTTCGAAAGAGTGTAACATCATTCAAATAGACTTGAAACTATTTTTTCCCTTTGACTGTAATGTAGTGGAATATTTTTGATTGTCTCTGGAATTGAATAATGGATCTTATTTTCATAAAATTTGAAATTTGTATTTTTGTATATATTTGGTATTGGGCTCGGACGGGTTCGGGTTCTGGTGACAAAAAATCTTCCTTGCTCGAGTGGGCACGGATTCAAAATCATCGGGCTCCGAAGAACGAGCCCAAACTCACCTTTAGTCTGCAAGTCTCACATTTTTTTAGACGCAGAATAGAAGAGAAATTACGGATAAAAATATTTGCAAACAACACTGGTCAACCAAGAACCAATTAAAAATCAAAATTAGAGAAATCTAGAAAAAGGTTAGATAGACTTTTTATCTATATAAATATTTTAGAAAATTTTTGAATTTCGTAATAACTTTGCATGAAATCGTATTTAAATCTTTCTCGCACGCAATTGAATTTAAAAAATGAGATTAATATTTAATGCATTTTTAACATAAAATTGAGTTTAAATAGGAATACATTATATTAAGTATTATATAAAAAATATATCAGAATTATAAAATATTAAACAGATTTCATTTAAAAAAGACCAAAATATCATAATGTGATCGACTGACGATAAGCGATTTACACTTTACCATTTTTAAAATAATAAAATGGAAAGAAATCTAGAAAGATATTGTGTGAAGAAAAAATAATGAGCAGAAGAAAAAAAAAACTTATAAATGTTTTTACAAGACTTTTTTTTCTTAGTTCTCTCGGATCAGTTTAAAGTAGCTTGATTGTTTTCCCTTCAATTTTTTTTCCAGAAGAAAATATAAGAAGCAGAAACTTCATCATAATCTATATAAAAGTGAATTGTGATTATTCCCTTAGGGTTCATTAATTATATGTTTATCATCAAAAACTAAATTGGTTGATACGATTGAACCTCTCAAAGGATTCATAAATGATGGCATAAAAAATAAATTATTTAAGTTTGTGTTTAAACGGTTATTTTTTTTTCATTTATTCAGAAGGTTTTTTTTTAGTATGGTAAAAATGTTTTTTTTTCCCTTACATGTACTGAGTTTTTGTTTTCAAATGAGTTTTGAGTCAACTGGGAAAGTGAGAAATATTTAAAACAAATGATATTCAGAAAGGTTTTGGTGATTTTGTACCAGACATTTTGTAAGGTATTGGTCTCTACATATGAAAATTTCTTTTATCTAGTAAGGCAAATATACTTCACAAAAATTATGGTTAAGGGTTCTTGAAACGCACAAAGTCTGCGATGTTTCATGACGCTGAGTAATATTTTCAATATGTATATATATATATATATTTAGAGAGAGATACAGAGAGAGTGAGAGATAAGAATCCTTGCAAGCAACATTAAGCAAGCAAGATTATCATGTATTTAACCAATTAATAATCAATATTGAAGAAATCTGGAAAAAGGTTAGGTAAAGTTTCCATCTACCTAAATATTTTAGGAAATTTTTTCAATTTACTAATAGCTTTGCTTGAAATCGTTTTTATATCTTTCTCGCACGCAATTGAATTAAAAAATGAGATTAATATTTAATGCTTTTTTAGCATAATTTTTTTTTTAAATAGAACACATAATTAAGTATTATAAAAAAAAAATATCAGAATTACAAAATATTAAACAGATTACATTTGAAAGAACCATAATAAAGTAAAGCGACCGACTGACGAAAAATGATTTACACTTTATCATTTTTAAAATAATAAAATTAAATGAAATTCAAAAAAATTATAAAAAATATTATTAAGTATTATAAAAAAACCAGAATTACAAAATATTAAACAGATTACATTTAGGAAGAAATCCATAATAATATAAAGTGAACGACTGGCGAAAAATGATTTACACTTTATCATTTTTAAAATAATAAAATTAAAAGAAATAAAAAAAACTTATAAATGTTTTTACAAGAGTTTTTTTCTTAATTCTCTAGGATCAATTTAAAGTAGCTTGATTTTTTTTCCAAGAGAGAATATAAGAAGCAGAAACTTTATCCTAATCTATATAAAAGAGAGTTGTGATTATTCCCTTACGACTCATTAATTATATGTTTATCATCAAAAACTAAATTGGTTGATACGATTGGACCTCTCAAAGGATACATAAATGATGGCATAAAAAATAAATTATTTAAGTTTGTGTTTAAACGGTAATTTATTTTTCATTTATTCAAAAAGGTTTTTTTTTTTTTTTTCGTATGATAAAAATAGTTCCCTTCTATATATTCAGTTTTTTTTAAATGAGTTTTGAACCAACTGGAAAAGTCAGAAATATTTAAAATAAATGAAATTTAGAAAGGTTTTAGGTGATTTTGGACCCGACACTTTGTAAGATATTTGTCGCTACATATGAAAATTTCATTAACTAATAAGGCAAATATACTTCGCAAAAATTATGGTTAAAAGTCCTTGAAGCGCAGGAAGTCTGTGATGTTTCATCTTTTTAGACGCAGAGTAGTACTTTGAAATATATACATATACATATATATATGAGAGAGAGAGAGTTAAGAATCTTTGCAATCAACATTAAGCAAACTCGATTATCATCTATTTAACCAATTAATAATCCATATTGAAGAAATCTAGAAAAAGGTTAGGTAGAGTTTCCCTTTATTTAAATATTTTAGAAAACTTTTGAATTTACTAATAGCTTTGTATGAAAATGTTTTTATATCTTTCTCTCACACAATGTAATTTAAAAAATGAGTTTAATATCTAATGCGTTTTTAACAGAAAATTGCATATGAATAGAAACATATAATTAAGTAATATGAAAAAAATCAGAATTACAAAATATTAAACAGATTACATTTAGAAAGAATCAAAATAACATAAAGTGACCGACTGACGAAAATTGATTTACACTTTACCATTTTTAAAATAATAAAATTGAAAGAAATGAAATTGTTTTTATATCTTTATAGTACACAATGGAATTTAAATAATGAGATTAATATTTAATGCGTTTTTAGCATAAATTTGTGTTTAAATAGAAACACATAATTAAGTATTATAAAAAAAATCAGAATTACAAAATATTTAACAGATTACATTTAGAAAAAAATCAAAATAATATAAAGGGATCGACTGACGAAAAAAGATTTACATTTTACCATTTTTAAAATAATAAAATTGGAAGAAATGAAATCGTTTTTATATCTTTATCGCACACAATGGAAATTCAATAATTAAATGCGTTTTTAGCATAAATTTGTGTTTAAATAGGAACACATAATTAAGTATTATAAAAAAAAATCAGAATTACAAAATATTAAACAGATTACATTCAGGAAGAAATCCAAAATAACGTGATGAAATACGATTTACACTTTACCATTTTTAAAATAATAAAATTGAAAGAAATCTAGAAAGATATTGTGTGAAGAAAAAATAATGAGCAGAAGAAAAAAAAAAACTTATAAATGTTTTTACAAGACTTTTTTTTTCTTAATTCTCTCGGATCAGTTTAAAGTAGCTTGATTTTTTTTTTCCTACAATTTTTTTCCAGAAGAGAATATAAGGAGCAAAAAATTTTTCCTAATCTATATAAAAGAGAATTGTGATTATTCCCTTAGGGCTCATTAATTATATGTTTATCATCAAAAACTAAATTGGTTGAAACCATTGAATCTCTCAAAGGATTCATAAAAGATGGCATAAAAAATAAGTTATTTAAGTTTATGTTTAAACGGTAACTTTTGTTTAAAAGTTTTTAAAATATGATAATTTTTTTCCACGTATTAAGTTTTTTGTTTTGAAATGAGTTTCGAACCAACTAGAAAAATGAGAAATATTTAAAATAAAGAAAATTCAGAAAATGCGACTTGTTTAAAAAAACAAATTGGAATTTGTGCGTCAAACGTAGTAAATGAGATGCGTTTGTTTTATAACTAGTTTTATAAAAGTTCAGATATTGCTTTAATAATTGTTGCATTCTCATAAAAAATGCATAAATACAAAACTTATTATTTTTTAAAATATTATTTTTTACTAAATTTAATTTTTAAAAATTTTCCATTATATACTGTATTTAGTAATATGAAACTTATATGACTTCGTTTTAGGATGTAATCAGCATAGCAAACGTGAATCATAGGTTATCCTTCAAATAAGTACGAGAATATGTGAAATAAGTGTCCATAGCTTACAACCTCCCAATTTTTTAACCTCCTCAGTCCTGTTGTCTCCTGTAGGAGACACTAAATAATAGACTCTGAATAAATTTTATACACTCTTAAAACGAAAGAGTGTATTTGGCTTGTCAGGAAATAGCTGGAATCTACTGGATCGTGAATGAGTTGTTTTTTAAAGTGCTTTAGTCATATTGATTTAGATTGCTTACTTAAATAACTCATCTTGATTTAAACTGTATAAAAACAATTCACTCACTTGAGTTGTTTCAACTCTTTATGAGAAGCTGCCTTTCAAAACGAAAGATGAGCGAATTTCAGCTCAACTTGAGTTATTTTTTGGCTGACATATGAGGAGCCCAGAAGCCAAGGGGTATAAGTGACAAAATTGAAAAAAAAAATGAGTTAAGTGCACAGGCTATCTGGAAATAAGTCTATTTATTTGTAGGTAAAAAGATATCAGTGATTTTTTAATTATGCACTGAGTTTTAGGGGTCAGTTACTTAACCTCTTTCCCGAAACCGTGAAACGCGTGGAGGACATGGGGTATAAGTGCAGGTGTATTCATTAACGTCTATATAGTTGAAGCGCTACCAGCGACATGCAAGGCTAGTTTATGACTCTAAAAACGCCCCAGGAATTTGATACTTTTTAAACGTCGATAGGTACAAAAGCACGATCATATGCCAATTTGCACCAACACCAATTTAAAATTATTTACACCGTGTGAAGTTTTAAACCTTATGATTTGGAGTTGAATGTCTTTTTTCAAAATGTTTTTCGTCAGTCTTTTTTTCTGATTAGAATTTGCTTTTTAATGCATCAAATAATACATTATATAAATGCAAACTGTTAAAAAGTAAGAAAAATGAAACATTAAACACAGATTCTGAAACACTTTCCAAGATTTCCTGAAATCTTTAAAAAAATTTCGCAATTTAAGGTAATAATGTGTCACTGTCCATAGAAAAGTATGTATTTTAATACTTTTAAACAGCCCTGTATTTGATCTTTCAGTTAAATACATACTGTATAATAGGAAAAATTAATTTAGGAAGAAAATGCGTAACAGTTTGAAATTTCTCTTTCAGCATTTTGTACTAATAGATGATAACTTACTTGTATACTTTTGTTCATCCCTGGAGTTTATCTAGAACCTGCATTATACTTCAGTATTTAGCTAAAATTTAGTTCTAAGTAAAACATTCTTAAGACTTTTGAAATATTATTTCAATAATATATCATCCATAGACGACCACGTATCCAATTCTCTGTGTTACCCTGTATATCATTTTATCTGTATTCTACAAATATTTTTGAGTAAACTGAATGAAATTCATCATAAAAATACATAACCTATTTATTAACAATGTTTAAGTAAATTATACTCATATTCAGTAACCTTTACCAGATCTTTTGTGTAGCCCTATATATCAAATATAACATTTATACATATCATATAAATTTAGTGAAACTTAATAGCGCATATCATAATTAAGAAGGCAGTTCATCCATCCATCACCCATATTGCTAATGTACAGTATTTTGGATAGAATATACTATTTCAAATCTTTTGTGTGTCCCTGTAAATGCTGTGAACTTCATGTTATGCGCGATATAACATGTATTAAATCTCATGGACGTATATCAATTTTATTAAACATAAAAAGTTTAATATAATTAAAATATGTTGCAAACAATTTCCATTTTCCCATTATGTAATTGAATTCTTTTGTGTGGCCCTGTAAATGAATATTAGCTTTTCTTTTCACCACATACCTTACAGAATGCATATTTTAACGAAATTCCTTGATGAATATAAGTCTTAATATATTGGACAGGGTGTAACACCTTTAAAATTCATTTGAAACGATTTTTCCCCCATAGTCCATAATAAAACGAAAAACATTTGACTGTCCCTGAAAATAAATTAATGATGCTATAAACTTTATTTGAAATAGAGTTCGTGCTAGGATAAACATAATTAATTTCCAAAAAATTCAGCGCAATTCGAGTATATTTACAAGAGTTAGAGCGCGGACAGTCGGCCAGATGGCCGGACAAACAGGCAGACGGACAGACAAACTGAAAATATATTCTCTTTTTTACCTTTGTTAGACAGTGTTAGAAAATTTCAATTTTTTCAAAACTTATAATAAAATTTTAAAACTTATAATAAAGTTTGTTGTTTCATTCATGTGTATCAACATTGATCTTAAATTTTTTGTATCTTCATTTTTTATTTCATAATTTTTCCTTTTTAGAACTTTTATTAAAACAAAGTTTTGCCCATTCATTTATTTATATCAACATTGTTCTTCATTTTTCATAAATTTGTCTTTTTATTTTTTATTTATTTTTTTTTTTTCTTGTATTAATTCGGCTTTTGTACCCTTTGGCTTCCAAGCAGTTTTCATTACTGCTTGGAAGTCAAAGAGTACAAGTGCCGAAGGCTGATAAATATTGCTTAGTTATACATTTAAAACAAAATTTAATCGGCTGTTTTTCTAAACAGCTATTGAAATAAGATTTCAAAGAACATTAAGATATAAGCAAAAGTTTCCTATCTCAATTCATTCAATTTCAATTGATGCTTAACTTAGAACTCAATTTACTCGAAATCTAAATTATGTCACTTGTACTCCTTGGCTTCTGAGGTCCTCATATAGTTTTTGGAATTATTGAAATTACGTCTAGACACTTTTAATAAATGCGTGATATCATAAGCATCGATATAGCAGCTGATTCGTGTTTGGAGATGTTTTATAGTAATTTTAAATTGGTTTTGGTTGTTAAAGAAGCAAATGATTTTAAAATGATCAAATGAAAATACTATGAGAAGTGCGTATGTAAATTTTGAGACGATGAAAATTATGACGGGTTTAGATTTCACATGGGAATTCTATGATAATGTCAATTTGGAATGTTTTTTTCCATTTGCTTTTTACCAAATATAAGAGCCTCAATTGATAATTTCATCATAGAAGCTGATTTTTGTTTGCAATTTAAGTTTAATTTTAATAATTTGAACAACTACGTTTTGTAGAAATAGTTATTTTTCTCTCTTTTTAGCTTAAAATAATATTTGTTTGAGAGTTAGTCTGACCAATCTAAGATGCATTTTTTACTGTAGCTAATTTTGTGTGCTTATTATAAATCAATGAAATAGTTCCTTATAAAACATTTTCTTTCGTCGAAATTCGACGGGTTCCAACTCGTTTATATAAATACGAACAACGTCAAAAAATAACTTTTAGCAATTCAATCAAATTTAAACCTGATTTCAAATTTAACCCATTAGTGCCTGAATTATTTTCTTCGTTAAAATTCAAATTTTGCATTTTCCCACCACTTTTAAAGGAAGAATAACTTTTATCTTAATTTATCAAGGACTTTGTCTCGAGAAAGGAAGTATTTATTTATACTCCTTTTTACTGGTGTGAAACGCGCTTACTTAAATTTTTTAAAACTGTCCCAAAAATGGGACGCTAGGCACTAATGGGTTAAGACTGATAATAATCCAAGAGCGGACAGGACAAAAACCTATGTCATCGAGCGCAGGAAAAAAAACCTTTATTTTATGGAAGAGCAGTAATAGGAGAGTCTAATGATCCATTTTTGCCGGAAGTGAAGTAGTACATAAGCCAAAAATGAATACCACTAGTGGCTCACTGGTAGGATTATCATTGTGTTTTCCTGCTTTTAGTTTTTCATGTTTTAATACCTTCGTTTGTAGGAGAAGCACAATGCTAAACCTACGAGTCCAACCACTAGCTGTATTAATTATTGCTTTTTGCACCACTTGACTTCCAGCAGATATTTATCATTAGATTACCCTATTGCTACTCTTCCATAAAATAAAGATTTTCTTCTTGTGTTCGATGACATAGGTTTTTGTTCTGTCGGCTATTGGACTAAAAGGGATGCTGATTTTGACAACAGTTTGGTAATCTATTCCAGTATTCAACAGATGAAGTGATTAAACAGGTAGAAACTCAAGCATCGGAAAACTATGTTCTGGTACTTGGCCAGTCCTTCTTTCATCGGATTCGATAAAATACCTTCAACCATTTTTATTTTTCCAAGACGACAAGTATTTGATAGAGAAAATAGACAAATATTCAAAAACTCATAGAAATAGTTCCTTTGATGTTGAATACAGAATTGACACTTGGGATCTTCCCAAGTAAATATTTATGTCTTCACGCATGACCCTCATATTTCGATGCGTTCTTCTCTGTCAACTTTCGTGATACTATTTAATATTTCAACTAATGCAAAACACAGTTTCTTATTTAGTATATGAATAATAAATTAACATAAACTGATTTCTATCAACACTTAGCATCCACCCCCCCCCCCTCAAAAAAAAAAAAACTAAACAATCGTTAATTTGTCGGGTGTTAAAGTTGCATGACGCACTAATTAAATAACAAATTAAGTTATGCATTAAAAACAAAAACACATATAATGAATGCCTAAGGAAAATATATATCATTGAAAAGTGCAATATTTATATGAAATTTATATTGTCTACCATTTTATTTCTTAAATTACATAAATTATAAAAAAGTAGTGAAAATGAATAAAAAAGTTAAAACTATAAATTAATTGAAAGAGAAGCTTTTTTTATCTGTATTTCACCAATATTGCAAAAATGAATTGAAATTATTTAATTGTAAAAGTGTGGTGAATGGTCAGGGAAAAACAGAGTAAAAAAATAAAAAAGAGAAAACTACAATTATTTTCTTAGAGAAAATACTTTAACCCCTTAACTAGTTAATTATTTTCCGTTCAATAAATTAAAAATAGCGGAGTCACACCACTATTATTTAAATATCGTTTTCGTAAAATTTAGTCTAAACATTTTCGCCTTTCAATAGTATGAAAATTTTCTTTAAAATAATAATGGTGTCAAAAATCTTTAAATGACGCAATAAGCAAATTCGCTTTGCCCGAACGGCATTCGGGCAAAACAGTTAAGGGGTTAAATAATAAATAAGGAATAATCAAGTAGAATTTCTCATTAACAAAATGCTGGTTTTTAATAATTTTTTTGACTGTGTTTTTCCTTGACCACAAGCCACCATGTATAAATAATCTATTTAAAGGGATTTATGTGTAATCAATTTCTTATCACGCCATTCAAAAGAACACAACAACAATGATGTTAATAAGGGGATATTTCGAAAGAGGTACTTTGATCATTTCCCGTTCGTTAAGCACTTGTGCTGAATCCTAACTCTATTGATTCATGATTTACTTGTTCAGGAAATACATTATGCTAATTAAGGTGTACCCTTTCTCAGTAATTGTAGAAAAAAAGTATTATAACATTTCATTCACGGACCAGTCGTTGACCTGGCTTATTAGCAGATAGTTATTTACGAGGATTGTTTACAGGAAATTTTTCAACTTAAAAATAACCGGAGACATTTTAAAATTGAACAATTTGAGTTTTTGAATTAATTTTAATGGATTATGAGTTTTTAGATTTGTTTTAAGGGGAAAAAAGTGCTTTTATTACACAAAGGAAAAAATTGTTCATAAGCACGAAGCGTATGGCAATTTTTTGAAGCCTTTCTTCGTTGATGTTGTTTAAAATATTTCTTTTTTAAGAAAAAAATTCGTATGTCGCAATCCGTAAAGTAAGTTTTAAAATTAAATAAATCATACAAATATTTACGAAAAAATATAATTATCAATTCTTCAGTTAAGGTTCTTAGAGTGTGGTTGTGTTGCCCATTGTTGATTATGAAATATTTTTAATTAATTGATGAAAACTTTTAAATTACGTATAGATACTGAGTCATTTAAATATTTTTTCTCTAAGAATCAGCTTATGCAAATGGATTATTTTTTAAACTATTCTCCACGCTGCACAGTGGGGCAAAATCCCGAAAAGCTGGCCAAAATATGAAAATGTTATTCAAATTGTACCAAAATTCGTATACAGGTGTTTTTCAGGATGCTAAGTAAGAATACAAAATTAAAATTTAAAAAAATGGCGGATACAATATGGCGGAGCAAAAATTAAAAATGTCTCGAAAGTTGTTCAATTTATATGCAATTTTGTAAACTTTTCAGGATGCTAATTAGGATTCAAAAATTAAACTTTAAAAATAAATAAATAAATATTATTAAAGATTAAAAGTAAAAACAATTAGATTTAAATAAAATTTAAAATTTCGAGGGTAAACTTAAAAAGCAATTTTCAAAAAACCAAGGCATATTTAATCGAAATTTAAGTACGTTAATGGAAAGTAAAATATTAGACTATTTAATTTTTATATTATTAAAACAAAAACGAAAATATATCCCAGAAATTAACCTTCAGTATCAACTGTTGTAATAATAAAAAGATTCTTCAGAGGTCAAAGTGTCGAAATATTTAGCAGAACTTGTTGGCGGTATTGGAAGATCCTGTGACTCTTTGGATCAATAATTTTAATTTCTTCTACGATAATTTATCTAAACTGGAAATGAAAGAATCTAATGACATTAAAAGACGTAAAAATATTTTTTTTTCTCGCTACTGCATCTTTGCGATAACTCTTCTAGATAATTTTTTATCAGTTTGTTGTATGATTCTTGAGTATCTTATACCATTTGACAAATTGGCAGTAAAGAAGATAATGTTATTTCTTTGTCATTAATAAGTAGTTTGTGTACTGAAGTAGGCATATAGAGCCAGGGGTGCAACTCAAATCTACGGGCTATTTGTAAGGAAAAGTCTACGAAATTTATCAAGAAAATGACATGACTACAAGAAATTACTTATGATATAGAATCGTTTAATCAAATCTTCGTATACGATAGTTATAGAAGCACATATAGTTGAGTTTTCAAATAATCGTTGAATTGCATTGCCATCATTTCTGCTTCCAAATCTGGAATTTAGTTTCTCGATGAGAAGTCTTAATTGTAAACGAAATATTTTTTGCATATTTTATTTTGCAATTTCAGTGTTTTTCTTTTCATGCAGAGTACGAACTTTTCATTTTTTCTATCCAGTTTGTCTTCCAGGTGTAAGCCCTCTCTAAACGTTTTTGCATGTAACTTAGATATTCTGAATTCTAAATTACCTCAATCCAATTTTAATAAAAAGTGTCAGATCGGTAAGATGCTGTTTTGATGCTGTCTGAAATAGGTAGCAATGTTGAGTATTAGACTAATTCGTTCTTGACGATTATTTCTTCTGTTATCAATGATTGTATTAAATGAAATAAGTTGATTCTCCTGGTGTTTAATACAATCCACTTCAATGACATTCATTGACAGTAGCATCTGTATTTCTTGAAAAAGAAAAATGGATCTTGATTGGCCCGATAAAATCATTGAAATGGAAATCTCGAAATTTTGAAATTGACGATTCATGAATTTTTCGCAACATTTATGTGTTCTAGTAGCACGGGAGAAAAGAAAAATATATTAGACCTCCTGCAATCTTCATAGCTAAATATTTGTTTAAATGTACTCAGAATAGATGTTCCATCACATCCTCACTTGCAAATCAAATCCAAATTACTAATATATTCTAAAGTGATATTCATAATGATTTTTACTCGCATTAATGAAATACGCTCAGTAGTTTGATCTACAATTATTGCCATTCACAAAATAATTCTTCTAATTACAATAGAACAAACAAAATTACTACCTATAAAGATAAGAAAATGTATTCTACCGGATTAATAATAGAGAATTATTTTCATTTTTTCATTACTAAGCTTACTTATCAAATTAATGTAATTTTATGATTATAGTACTTATTTACAATATAACAAGAAATAAACTATTATAAAATTGAATAATTAAAAAATTTGAAAAATATTTATCTGCTAAATTATGTGAAAATTAGTCAATTTCAAAATTTTTGAGGCGGCCGAAAAAAGTGGCATTTTACTTGCGGTTACTAAAATATGCGTGAAATGCAGAAAGGCAGTTTTAGGCAGCTGGTTTTTTATGAATCACTAGACAATAGCCCAAGTTATTATTTCCATTAAATTTCGTTGCGGAACACTGTGGAACATTTAAACTTTTTCATGTTTGAAAGTAAAAAAATGAAAAAATATCTAAAATTTTTTATCAAAAATGACAATGAATTTATTAATTTTTATGTACTTAGTATAAATTTGGTAATACATGCAAATAAAGTACACACTATCATAGTGTGAATCCATTTCAAATCATTAAAATCGGATAATATTATAAAATGTAGCACACGTTCAGAGAAACTGTTGTTTTGCTGTTTTTTATTCGCTCTATGTGATATCCCTTCAAGCATCATTTTCGAAATAATGCTGCTTGTAAGGGTAAAGCAAAAATCTTTTTATAAATACAGATCATGACTCTCCAAACATTATTCTATCCAACTGTAAAGTCGAAATTCCCTAAATTGTAACTTCATTTTTCGACTTTTGGCCAGCTTTTTGGGTTTTTGCCCCACTGTGCGCTGCGTGCCACCCGGAAGTATGTATGTATTTCGTGTATATTTTCAAATTAAAAATGTAAAATGCATTTATTTTCGTAAAAAAGAGGATTTGGCATAGGAATATTAATATATATATATATAGACATATAATCTTCTTTTAGGATTAACAATCTTCAGAAAAATTATGACTAATATCGGATATTTCTAAGATATTCTTTTATTTATTTTTCCAACCCATTTGTTCATGCGTTCTTATTTATACTATTGATTGCGTTTTACAAAAGAGAAAAAAATATTTCCTTGCTAAAGCAAATACTTGGACAATAACCTTTTTATGCGACAAGAAATAAGAGTAATATATGAGGCCATCAGTATTAAGCCAATATTCTTTTTTTATCTTTTAACCACCCTAACATTTAACTTTTTATAACCATCAGTATTATTTTTTTAACTCAATTATTCATCCATTCTAAATATGCTATCGATTACACTTAACAAAAGGGGGATGAATATTTCCTCGCAGAAGTAAGTACTTAGGCAATAGTCTTTTTATGCGATAAATAATAAGAGTAACAGGGCTCCCAAATGGTCCGCCAACTAAACATCAATATTTTCTTAGAAATATTTTCATTTTATATTTTTCCTGCAAATTGCGCAGAAACCGCATTCGGAGGATGGTTTTAGCACAAAGCTGTAGAAACCTACTATGAAATTTTCTTTAAAAAAATATTGGTGTTCAGATCGCAGACCATTTGGAAGCCCTGGAGTAATGTATTAAGAAACCAGTAACCAGCATTCTTTTTTTAACTTTTAACCACCAGAACTTTTTATTTTTCTAACCACCAGTATTATTTTTAACTCAATTATTCATGCATTCTTTTTCATGCTAATATAATTTCTTGTATTTATTTTCTAATTTTTTTTCCTGCAGCCACTATCCACGCCTAAACATTTAACCACTTATTAGTCACGTTAAATTACGGTTTAAAAATTCAAATTCATTGTTGCCACCACTTTTTTGAAAAAAAAATATAGTCATCTTATTTAATGACAAGAAAATGACATCAGAATAAAACCAATTACGCTATTTTATAAAACTAGTGGGAACCAAACAATTCAGAATAAAAACCGTGAAACTTGTAGGTGAATGTCTCGGGCGTGACGATTAAATGGTTAAATGGCTCCCAATGCATTACAAGACACTCTTACCTTGTTACACTGGATGTTAAGTTGCTACATAACTAGGGAATTCAATAAATTGACTACATTGTTCCATTTGATTATGTTTAACAAAAAAGAAAAAAATATTTCCTCGCTGAAGTAAATACTAAGATTATACAGTAAAACCCCGATAATTCGGATTAATTGGGACCAGGCCCAATCCGGATTGTCGAAAATCGATTATCCGGAGAATGTGAACAAATGAAATAAAATAAACATACTCACAGAAAATCCCCTTTATACTGAACATATTCAATATTTACAGACAGTAAAAATGTTTACTTTATAATTATAAAATTTGTCATATTCTGCTGTGCCAATTTTGCGGGCTGCATGGTCGCGCATTCCCTTGAACATAAATAGTTCATTAGATGTAGTCTCCACATGACTTTCAAAATAAATCCTTAATTGTTCAAAATTGGAAGCTGCTTCATAATAGATTATAACTTCTGGTTGATCATCATTGATAATGATTTTGGTCTGCATCATCTTCATTTTCTTCAGTTATACACAAAGCGATTATTAAGTCATCTGTAAGCGAGGCATACTCGTCATTATTTTCTACTTCCAGCCACTTACTGATGTCGCTGATATCAACATCTGAGCAATCATCAATTTTTCAAAACAAGCTGACAAAATCTTCAGGTGTAATTTCTCTTTCATTCTCGTTTATTCCTCCTTCTATTTCGATTTTCCGCAAGGGATTTGTAGAAGGGTTTTGGCACGAAGACAATGAAACGGTACCAAGAGACCTATGGACTAGCTGACACAGATCGGAAAGCGATCCTTATCAGTCAGTGTGTCTATAAGGACTATTTTACTAGACTTTCTTGCAATGCTCTGAGTAAAACTGTATTAAGCAGTGAGCTTTTGTGGACAATTCTTAATTGATTAAATAGAAAACTGTGAAAATTGGAATTCCCAAAGCTTAAATGATGCATAGTTGTTCCTTTCATAGATAACATTAAAGATTTCAAATATAAAGCTTGAGGTATTCTTCCGAAAAAATTTCAGAAAATATTTTTTGAATCAGAATATGAGGCTGAAATAAATTTATGTTATGGAAATTTGCCGATCACTTCTCAAACTTGGAAAAAAAAAAAAAAAAAAAAAAAAAAAAAAAAAAAAAAAAACCGACCAAACGGTTCCGGATTAACGAGGTCCGAATTATCGGGGTTCTACTGTAATCATTTTATGCGATAAGGAATAAAAATAATGTATTAAGCCAGGAGTATTAAAATGCAGTTTAAAATTCCCATGTATTTTGTTCTTTTTTAATAGAAACTTTGACGAGGTGAAAATCATTTCCTTCAACAAAAATATCGTACATTGTTAATATCAGGTGTGATATATTGAAATTTGCCAAACTTCCACTTATTTGCTGTAAATGTATTTCCAATCCCTCAGAAAGTTCCTGCTACTATGAATTGACTCAAGGGCAGAAGCGAGAACATTCTTTTTTAAAAGTATTTATTTTTAATTCCTGTTATTCGAAACACATTAAAGTAAATCATTAAGAAAAATCGTTCCTTATTTCGAACTTTTAAGTTAAAGGTCTCATATTCTTCTGAGGAATTCTATCATTGAATTCTTATTTGCTGTATTTTGAAAAACCAACCTAAAACATTGCATCAAATTGATTTTGTAAGGGCTCTGGAATGTATAAGCTAAATAAGTAAGTACGAATAGATTTTCTCCGACACTATAAATATCTTACAATTGTAATTAATTCCAATAAGCATAATAATTAACGTATATATTATACATTTCATCTTTTTATATAAAATTCTTTCATAGAAATCTTTATTACTGTCTTCAAAATAGACCTTAGAGATTGCAACGAATTGATTTAGTGAAGGAACAGTATAAGCTAGGTTAAAAAAAAAAAAAAAAAAAAAAAAAAAAAAAACACGCACAATTTATTTCCGGCACTTATGAAAATATTTAAAAAATATTTTAATTTTAATAAATATATTAACCGCACATCATTGATATTATGCATCATTATCTAAATATCAAAATCTGAAATTTTTGAGACAAGAAACCCTTTAAAATGCTATGTAGAAGACATTTATAGAACTTGCATGGTGATTTAAAATGCGCTTTCTAATTTTAAATTTTCTCGCACGAACACATGAAACATTTTAAATGAGTACGTACTATGAAGTGCACTGAAAATATTGAAAACAAAAAAAGCATATTTTTTTTTTTTTGTATTAATGTGTTACATACTACGCATTATTTAATTTTTAAGTAATGTAATTTTTTTTTAACTTCTGGATAAATATACATTATTAAGTAAATATTCAGATTTTAAAAGTAACTTTATGTTGTACAGGCTATATTTATTAAACTATACTAAGCAATATAAAACTATCTTATTTTAAAATAAATAAATTAATAAGTACGTCAAACTAGTTGAATATAAAAAACATTGCAATTACCAAAATAAATAAATAAATAAATAAATAAATTTAATTAAATTTAATTAAAATAAAGAAGATATTTTTTATAAAAGGCATGTTTTGTATAAAACATTTTAATGGCTTAGGGTATCAAAATAATCCGCCTTTTTGCAAATAAATATCTCACAAGTTCAGAATATTTAGAATCTTAATTTATCACTTAAAGTAAATATTTGTTTATTACCCAAAGTAAATATATTACTCAAATAAAAATTTGCGGAAAAATTCCTAACTATGTATATATTTTTGTTTAAAAGAGTCTAAATGTTTGTAATTAATACAATCAGCAAATTTAAAATAAATACACAATTGCGATACTTATTTTTAACATAATAACACAAGCTCATCGCAATACGGATTTTTATGGACATTATTTAAATTGCTTTTAAACGCCATGCGTCTATTTTGAAGGTAAACATAATTTTATTATCAGCAGAACATTGTGCAAAATTACGCTATAACTTAAGGATGAGATTTCCATATTATTGCACACCAGTATTTTATTATAGATAATATTCTTCATTTAATGGGAATGTTTTTGCAATTTACCAGAACAACATTTTCTCTGGTATGCAAAAACGTGGAAATCTCATCTCTAATAACTAATAATTATCAAAATAACCAAAGACAAATGAAGATTCAAAAGTTTCCAAATATCATACCGAAATTCATGGAAGGTAATTTAAAGTACAAAATTTACCTTACAAAGAAATATTTGTCAAAATGTAGAACACTAAAACATCGTTATTAATATTAACTGGACAAAACACATTTTTTCTTTCACAAAACTGAAATTAGTTAGTTCTTATGCTGCTGTGCTGATTTCGCATATAGTTTTAGATTTTCTACATCAGATATATATTTTTTTATGTTTGCATATTTTGATTTATAAAAACTTTGTAAAATTATACGCAAACTTAAGTCCTAAAGCATAATCATTACAGATTTTACATTTTATGTTATGAATGCTGCATAGTTTAATTTAGAAAAACTTTGTTTCTCATATATAATACTGACATGTGACCTTGAATCATTCTGCCTAATTTGCATCTCTTTCAAAATTCTTGTAAAATATTCTGTGACGTTTAAATATTTCTGTCACACGCGTATATTCTCATATGTTTCCAAACCAGTTTTTTGCACTGATTTAAAATTTGGCGCCAAAAAATTTAATTTTATAATAACTATAAAAGGTAGTTACTTGTTTTAATCAAATTAAGAATGTTCAAAACAAATAATTTAAATAAAATCCGAAATTCCAAATTTTTTGAGAATCCGAAATTAAAATAATAATAATAACGAAGATATAAATGGTAATCCTGGAAGTTCATGAGCAGGAAATTCTTCCGTAGCAATATATTTTAATAGAAAATCTGCATTTAACCTTTCTACCCTGAATGGGTGTAATCGACCCATCCCTTTAATGCGTTTCATTCGATACAAACCAGAAATTTTTTCATAAAGTAAATTAAATAAATAATACAAAGATTTAAGTTAAATAAGTATGTTGAATGGATTTAAATAAAAATTCTGGTGTGAAATGTTTTAATCAAGTTTGAGTAAAGCTTCAATAGGGTAGGAAGGTTAAATACGACGAAAGTTCACGCTTTTGAACTATATTTATTTTTCTATAAAGAAATACTAGTATTTCACCAGAAAAATAATGATATCCATACGAACCATAAATAAAACTTTAAATTTTAAAAAATGAAAAAAAAGTTTAAACTAAATCAAATGCAGATTAATAAAAAAAATCATAATTGTTTTTAAAACAGAAAGATAATTCAATTTCAAAAAATATTATTAATGTCAGATGAACGAAACCCCAATAATATAAACCGTTAAATTGGCTAAATTTTTAAATTTCTTTTAATAAATCCAATTTAATATGCAAAATTTCAACTTCCTGCACCAGAGCTCGAATTAAAAACCGTCTGTTTATTAGCGAGATGCTTTACCTCAGAGCTATGATCTGTGCACGCAAGACTCTTGAATTAAGGTTGTCTTTTAAAATATAATCTCTAAAATGAACGGATAACATTGATAAAATCGATTTAATCAAAATATTAGACTTTTTTTATTGTTGGTTTTAAGGTTGTTCCGGGTTACTCTTTACATCTGTTAGCTTCCAGTTTTTTTTTTATTATCTATAGTAATAGATATAATAATATCCATAGTAATAGATATAATCAGTATACAGTAATAGATATAATAAATAGCTCTAATAATAAACTAAGCATATGTTAATCTATTAAAAAAAAGCAAAAGTTGAATTAAATAATACTATTTTGTTTGATTCTTTGTTTCGAAAATTTAAATGAAAAGCAATAATACAGGTATAGAATAGGAAAATATTGAACAAATTTGAATTTTTCGAGCATACTTTAAACAGTTATGTATGATAACTCCTTGAGTATTCATGCCGCATAATTTATTAAATTTGAGGGATCATATTATGCAATACTTAATTCAGAATTTTGCAAACTCGATATTTAAATATTTAAATAGATTATCATACAGCTTAAGTAAACAGCTAACAGCACGTTCAAATTTTCGGGTGCATTGTAAAGCACTTACATTTCATTAATGTTAATTAAATTATAAGGGAGATTCAGAATTTACACACAGCACAGAAATAAAATGTTGCCATAATTAATGCTATTATTTCGTATGCCGCGCACTGTCGAAACAAAAGAAAATTATCAAAATTTTTGCACTTGAGTTGTATAAAAGTGAATGATTAAAAATTTAGAGTACACGCTTAAGAATCCACACGATTGACTAAAAAAGACCCGGTTGATTATGTTAAGTCTACGGGGGCGTTCTTTTCAAATATCTCGCTCAAATGTTAATATTTTTACTTTTTTTTTTTTTTTTTTTTTTTTTTTTTTTTTTTTACATAGGATAGTTGAAGACAACGGAGCTAGTTTTTACTTTTTCAAATTTGGTTTCAGATTTTTTTTAAAATACTTTAACTTTTGAAACCGGATAGAACTGGTTCTGAAATTGAAACTGTCGTAAAATAAAAGATGTATAACCAAAATCGAAAAAATAAAAATAGCCGGTTATAGATCGTCCTTAGCCTATCTTATGCCAAAAAAAACCATGTAAAAATATTAAAATCTGAGCGAGGTACTTGAAAAGAACATCCCCATAAACTTAATATTATCATTCGGGTCTTTTTCAGTCAGTAATGTGAGCTCTTAAAGATTGAGATTTATATAATTAGTTAATAAGAAAGAGTTAATTAGTATATAAACCAGAGAAATATTTCAAATGCTGTGTGGGAAATGAAATAACTTTATGAGTTACGAATGTGTTATGACCTCCCTCCACATTTATTATTTTATAATGCTTTCTGACATAATTGATAATTGTTTGAAAATTTTATATTTTTATCTCTTTTTTGTCTATTCGCTTGTGTGTGAAGTAGCTCGTGTAAACAATCCCTAAAGAACATGTAATTTTTGAAATACTGAGATACATTATAGACTGTTAGCTATTGAAAATTAAACCAGTGGCATTTATAGTTCGTCCACGGAGACACACGAAGGAATTCTATTATGAAGAAAAACCTTTCATATCTTATACAAAGAATTTTACTTTAATTGATTATACATATAAAAAAGCGAATCTTTTGTTTGCAAAATATTGGTACCAATGTGCATTTGGGCTTTTAGATGAATTTAGTTTTACAAAATGTCAAATGAACTTAAAATATGCACTATTTTTATTGTCAGTAAAGAATTAAGTTCTTAAAAATAATGAAAAAATAACAGAAAAGAGATTAAAATAAGATTAAAAAAAAAACAGTTATAAAAATAGCAATATCTGGTATTATTTAGGCTTCATATATCTTTGAAATTTTATTATATACATATTTATATTTTTCTATTATATATATCTATTACCCAGGCCTACGTTGTGTATCTTTTTACTAAGTCTTACTATTCTTTTAGCAAAGTTTTTTTAATAATATAATACAATTGATAATTTATATATTTATAGTACGGAGCCCTCTGAGAGCGAGTAATACTCACACATGACCGTTTATTTAATTTGTAGGATTTAAACTCTCAGAATATTCGACTACTTTTAATTCGGCTAACACTAAGTGATAATTCTTAGCAGAGATTTTCAAATATATTTAATTTATTCCTTTATTAATATTTAGCATGATTCTATATTTTACTTAGCCATTCTTGAATAAATTTATCTTTTAACTTTAATCTTAAATTATTTAACACTGATTACACACGGAATGAACTTGTGTTTGGAGATTTCTCATTTTTAGATAATTTAGAATTTTATAAGGCAAGTTGTAATCTCAATTCATGCTTAAAAAGAGATTTCTTAGTTTTGCTGGTAATAAAATTGGGTACTACTCTGTTATCAGGTCGACCAAAATACTATCGCCAAATTATAAGATTAAATGCCAATAATGGATGATCGTGAATTTCAATTCAAAAACATTAAATACGATATACGTGTTTAAAACGTCATTAAATGATTTTTTTTCGATTTTTATTTACATTTTTATTAATATTCTACTAATTATTGGTTTTTTTATTATTTAAAATAAAAATTGCGACAGTAGGTATAATTTGGCTATTAGTTTGGCGATTTGTATAATTTGGCGAAATCGGTCGACGGGATAACAGACTAGTACCTAAAATTGTATATATTTTTTTGAAAATGATTACAAAATATCAAGCAACAATTTCAGGTAGAAGAATGAAAATCGGGATAAATAATCTGCTAAAAAATAGTTAACAGGTATTTCACGATTTTAGGAACTGAACAGCAAAAAGGTGTTAAATAAGTGGTCAAAAGTTTTTGCCATTTCGCCATATTCCATTAGCAGTTTTAGATAGAATTATTTGTTCAGAGATTTGTGCCAAATCCCATTTATTCAATTACGTGTTTTTTCTCTATGACGTAAGATTAATAATAAGATCAGATTAAGTATAAAATATCTGACTTTGGAGTTAAATTAAAATCTGTCAATTTAGATTCAGTTTTCTAACGATACTTTCGAATTATTTTTTCTTTCTTTCATTCTTAGAATCAGATAAATAAGATAAAATATTCCAAAAATATTGAATGTATTGTTTCAGGAATGTTCTGAAACGTGTGATGAATTCAGGAACGTCTGATTAACGTATCAAATTCAAAAGTTGTGTTTTTTAAAAATTGTTTTTGGGATTCTTAATCCTTGAGGACAAGCGACCGGTACACGTACCGCATAAGGTGCTCAGAATCATTGATTATACTTACCGGTAAAATTTTATTGATAATTTTGCCTCATTTAATCCACGCATTTCCGCGATTCACTTAAGCAAAAATTTATACTTTAAAAAACCGATGACAGAAAATTAAACATTCTGTAAAAGACGCTCATCACGAAAGGTTTAACACAGTTAGAATGCATTAGTGTAAAATTCTGCAATGTATAAAATGTGTCAAATTATCAAATTTTCTTCATTTTTAATTTCCTATTTTTACTTTGAACATTGATTCTAGTTCTTCTTAAATTATACGGCTAAGAAGCATGATTGACAGCATGAAAAATTATTGAAGAACTTTAAAGATTCTTACTGTTTATGTTAAGTAGTTCAGTAATACAGGGTGTATCTAAACTACGCGGCAAAACTTTAAGGGGTGATAGTACACATCAAGACAAATAATATTAAATGGGAAACTAAGGGTCCCAAACGTCTTCCGAAGGAGATAGGCGCCATCAAAGTTTATGGTCCAAAATTTGAAATGATTATAAAAAACGGAAAAATTGGTCGATTCGTTTGCAGTTTTCACGAAAACTATTTTTTATGTCAGCATTGTTTTGAAAATGAATTACATTTGAAGATAAATTTCAAAAAATGCCAATAGAGGGCGCTTTAGACTTTGGAATAATGAACAACTATTTTTTACCGTTATTTTTTGCATCTCATTAAATTTTTTTAGAAGTTTAGATATAAACTTAAACTTTAAGCTCAAAATCTGTGGTTAAGTAGTGCAAACTGAACTGTGTTCAATGGGAGTGGGTAGGTTCAAATTTCAAATGATTATAAAAAAACAGAATAATTGATCAATTGATTTGCAGTTTTCAATAAAACTATTCTTTATGTCAGTATTGTCTTGAAAATAAATTAAAAAGATAAATTTCAAAAAATGTCTGTAGAGGGCGCTTTGGACTTTGGAGTAATATACAACTATTTCTTACTGTGATTTTTTGCATCTCATTAAATTTTTTTAAAAGCTTAGACATAAATTTTGTGCTAAAAATCTGAGTCATTGAGAGTGGTTAAGTAGCGCAAACTGAACTGCGTTCAGTGGGGATGGGAAGGTTCAAATATCAAATGATTATACAAAACGGAAAAATTGTTCGATTCCGTTTGCGGTTTTTCTCTAAAACCAATCTTCATGTCAATATTTCCTTGAAAATAAATTTTAAAGATAAATTTCGAAAAATTCCGTTAGAGGGCGCCTTTGAATTTAGAGTAACCAACATCAATTTTTAACTGTTATTTTCTGTATCTAATTAAATGCTTGCAAAAGCTTAGACTTAAATTTTGAGCTCGAATTCTGAATCGTTGTGAGGGGTTAAGAAGCGCAAACTGAACTGTGTTCAGGAGTTGAAATGTTACCCTGCCCACCCTACGAACACAGTTTAATTTTTCGCTACTTAATTACTCACAACGATTTAGATTTTGACTCCAAATTTAAGTCTAATCTTTTAAAACATTTATTTCGATAAAGAAAAAAAAAATAATAACGGTTAAAAATAGTTGTTGGTTACTCTAAAGTTTAAGGCGCCTCTAACAGAATTTTTTGAAATTTATCTTTAAAATTTATTTTCAAGTAAATACTGACATAAAGAATGGTTATAGAGAAAACCGCAAACGAATCGACCAATTTTTTCTTTTTTTATAATCATTTGAAGTTTGAACCTCCCCACCCCCCAATGAACACAGTTCAGTTTGCGCTACTTAACCATTCTCAACGATTTAGATTTTCAGCTCAAAATTTAAGTTTATCTCAAAGCTTCTAAAAAAATTAATGAGATGCAAAAAATAACGGTAAAAAATAGCTGTACGTTACTCCAAAGTCTAAAGCGCCCTCTATCGACATTTTTTGAAATTTATCTGTATAATTTATTCGCAAGACAATACTGAAATAAAGAATAATTTTGGTGAAAGCCGCAAATCAATTAACCAATTTTTCGGTTTTTTATAATCATTTGAAATTTGAACCTATCCACTTCCATTGAACACAGTTCAGTTTGCGCTTCTTAACCACAGATTTTGAGCTCAAAATTTAAGTTTATGCCTAAACTTCTAAAGAAATTAATTAGATGCAAAAAATAACGGTAAAATATAGTTGTTCGTTACTCCAAAGTCTGAAGCGCCTTCTATCGGCATTTTTTGAAATTTATCTTTATAATTTATTTTTAAGACAATACTGACATAAAGAATAGTTTTAGTGAAAACCGCAAACGAATCGATCAATTTTTCCGTTTTTTATAATCATTTCAAAATTTGGACCCTAAACTTTGATGACGCCTATCTCCTTCGGATGACGTTTGGGACCCTTAGTTTCCCATTTAATATTATTTGTCTTGATGTGTACTATCACTCCTTAAAATTTTGCCCAGTAGTTTAGATACACCCTGTATATCTATTAAACTTATGCTTCATTTATTTGGGGTATTTTTTTATCTTTTCGCAATAAAATATTAGATTAAATCAAATGCTCAACAATTTTAAACTATTTAAATTAAATTAGAATAATTTTCTGTAATCATGTCGTCTGCTATACTTAACATGCTTTAACAAATGTGATTTACACATGGCATGAACTAATGATTAAGACAACTTAGCATAATTTATGTTTTTAGATAGCAATGTTTGTGAAAAGACTCAAGTTTTGCATTCTAAGTTTTAAATTCATTTTAAAACTCTCAAAAATGAATTTCAGGAAAAATGACAGTTTTGGTGCAATTAAAGTAAAGAGTTTCATCTTTTTTTATGTCTGACTGTTAGATTTCTTTGGCGTTTGTAATAAAATTATGCGCATTCTTTGAAGATACAAGGTAAAATGCGATAAAGAAGGCCAAATAACCTTAACTATAAGTGTAATTTAGTACACTTATAGTTTACTTCGAATTGTTTTTTTTTTTTTTTTTTTTTTTTTTTTTTTTTTTTTAAAAAGCTTTACTATATGGACGATTGAAAAAAGTATTAATTTCAAAAGAATAAGAATTTTAACTCAGAACAAAACATCATTAGAAAATAACATCAGATTATTAGTCAATGACATCTATAATCTAGCGTACTATTTCTTTTACTACCCTTTTCCAAAACTGTTCCTTGAAATTAAAAAATCCATATTAATATAGATGTTTTAACTTTTTAAAACATTAAAATTTACCCATAATAAGGTATTATAAATATTTTAATGAACGCTTGGTTTTTTATATATTATACTTGATAAATGTGGTTTTTGCTCTGAGAATTGCGACGATTTTAAAAATTCAAAAATATAGCATGAAAGTCTGATTATTTTAAATGGCTTATAGAGACAAAGTACATGTACCATCATTATTTATGATTGTATTATTTTCTATTGTATGGCAACACGGAGGAAATTATTGAATTAGAATTTAAAAAAAAAAAACAGATAGTTCTATAATGTTAAACTTTGAAAAATGATTGACAAAAAAGGTAAAAAGTAGTCTAATATTATATATATTCATATATTAAGGTGGTAGGGACTTTTATCCTATTGAAAAACGCAAGTGCCATAAGTTCCGTGCAAATTTATCAAAATTCGAGATTTGTATGAGAAACATAGATTCAGAAAGCAGGTTTTGTACATATAGATTTCCAAATATATATTTTCCACTGAGAATGGCGTCGACTTCAAAATTGAAAAAAAATTATAGAATCTGGATGTTTATTGGTTCGTAAAAACAAAGTACACGAGCAATGATATTTTTAAATTTGTTTTCCGTTTTTTAGTGTGTGGAAACACAAAGGAAGATGTTGAAGTATATATAACATTAAATTATGAAAAGTTGTCGAAAATGGGAGTAGTCTGATATTTTTTAAAAGTTGAAATTGCTATTTCCTTTCTAAAATGTGTGTATATTATGTTCCGGATAAATAGTTGAAGGCTGATATAAGTAACATACAAATAGTATATCTAAAGATAGAGATATTATTCTTATGATTTAATTTTAATATTTGATTAGCGAAATTTTTATTTACATGTTTTTAAGATACTCTCATTAGGTTTTATTTCATAATTTAATATAAATTATTTTATTTCTATTTTTCTACTGCCACTTAAAATGCACTTAGTGAACTTCGGCGAAGTTCTGACTTTTCTCTTCAAAAGATTTTTCACTTTTTTTCTCTCACGTGTCTATACTAGTATCGAACAGTTTATTATTATAAATTTTTATTAAAAGTCTATGCATTTTTCTCAAAGGTAAGATTACCAGTATCGTAAATTTAGTGTGTTTTCTTTTTCAAAATATCACCAGTATTTTTTAATAATTAATCATGGAATGTCTAATTTTAAATACTCTTAAACAGATTACGATTAAAAGTTTTTCGGCGAGAAAATACAATAGGTAGGTATTAAATTAAAATGAGTCTAGATCAATATTGAGAAATGCATTTTAAAGTATAAAATGACAAGGAGTGTGGACGGCTAAAATATTAAATTAATAATAGAACAAATGTAATAAATAGTTCTCAAAACCAAATCCGAAAACCCTTACATAAATAGCTTAATGTTTCATAATTTTATTGAAATCAATCGTTTTATAAATGATCAATACATAAATGTATATCAATAACTGGATTACAAAAAATGAAAAAAAAGGAGGCTGGATTATAATTAACCATATCCATTTTTATGTACCTAATGAATAATCAACAGGCTATACAATTTTATTTTAATTGGAAACATAATAAACTTTCTTCTAATGCACGATTCTGTATAACGTCTTTTTAATCACATTGCATGGGTCACAGTTATAGTTAGACATCTGGTGTATCTGGTGTTCACTTCTTGACTGAAATTTAATGATTTTATTTGAAAATAATGAAAATGACTCTATGCATTTCTCTTTTCTTTTTCTTTCTGGTTGTGATTTGTTTTTAAAAAATGAATCAGTAATTTATGTCCATGTATTTTAAATGGTACAAAGTATTTGTTTGGCGAAAACAATGTAATAAAAATATTATAATTTTAAAATTACTAAAAAAGTCAATTTTGTATTTGTATGTTTCATTATACATCTTTTTTTTCTATCAGAAAATAGAACTTTTGTTATTTATGATTTAATTCGCTATCATTCAATGTTGTCTTTTTTCCATTATAAGGATTATTTCATTCCATTCCATTTCATTTTATTCCATTCAACTAGCTTTTTATATGTTGCATCACGAAATTTTAAAATATAATTCCTAAATAAGAATGGTTTAACATACTATAATAAAAATCAAAATGATGAAAAAAATGTGAATTACGTATTGTACAATGTACATGGCTGTTTTAAAAAAATTTTAATGTATTTTAAATTTCAATATTTTAAAACTGTGTGAAATTATTGTTAATTGCAAAAAACACGAATGTTAACGAATTAATCAAACTTATTTAAAGGAACTATTTTCATATTTTATTATAAAAATCACAGTACATTGATTTTCAAAAATAAATTAACTTTCTATCAAAAATTTCAGATTGTTCACAAAATACTTACGTAAACTTTCTAAATCTCGTAGCTTTAGATTTGATTTTCTTTACTTTGTATCTTTCTAAAAATATTATAATATTCGATATCAGTAAATATAGTTTGATAAACTCTAAAAAGATGTAATGAAATTTTGTCGTATTATTATTTCACGTTATTCCAAGCTCAAATATTTTACTTGAAAGAGATCACACAAGTTCGAGTGGTTACCAGTTTATTATCAACATTTTATCGAAATTTATCAAGCTGAAAATTAAAGACATTATAATTTAATATAACTTCAACTTTAAGAAAGCTAAATCAGAAAGTTAAATAACAGTAGATAATTCTTTAAGATTTGTGTCAAGTGACATTTAGTTTATTTGGTTTGATAAAATATAATTTAAACTAAAAATCTCAGTAGTAGCAATCCCATGAGTATTTTTTTTATTTATCATTGTAATAACAGTGATAGGATTTCTGAAAAGCAAATGAAGTGGATTCAAAATTCATGATACAAACTATGTATGCAAAAGGTTAATATCATTTGCAATACACTATTCTGTGTGTTTTAATGTACTCAGTTAGACTTATCCGACACAGATATGCTAGAATTTTCTGTACATATGTGGACTTTTCTAGGAGATACTCTGTTCATAACTTTTTCAACTTACACATATGGGTGCTGGTCACTCAGTTTCAACTTCAAAGTTTCATATTAAAATAAGCCTTTAACTTCAGAAAAAAAAAAATAGAACTTGGTTTCTACCTAACTTGTCATAAATGTAACTTTGGATTTAAATGGTAAATTGATATTTAAAGTCAATAATTCTCATGCATTTCTGTATATTGTTTGAAAGCTCCAGATCTTAGATAAACATCACATTTCTTTCAAAATAGGATGTATACAATATGTGATACAAGGTTCAATTTGATTGCACTTATATAAATATCTATTAGTATACATAATAACATTTATAATAATAAATATTTTCTTCAAATAAATTTGTCGCTTATTATAAATGTAGATAGATGTTTTACATAGAAAAATTAAATTATAAGAGTATTACTTCTACTTTCTTAGTTTTCATTATAAATGAGTATTTTGTCTGAAAATGAATTGAATTGTTTTAGGTTCAGCTTATCCGTGGGTAAAGAAATTTTACCAATATTTTGTTATTCAAAATGGGAAGTCTGCTTATTGGCACGTACATACGTTAAATTAAATTAAATCGGACACTTTGATTTTTCATACCATATTTATATTCACAGGAGAAAAAAATTTTCGCGATTTTTTACCTATCGTAACTTTGCGTATATAAGCCGCAGCTCAAACAATTCTGTTTCGACCTAGAAATTTTCAAAATTAAATGTAACATTTTGTTTCGCGGTATATATTTATCTTAAATTACTGAATGGATTTTCTGGGACGAAAATGAATTGTTTGAGCTGCGGCATATCTACACTAAATTGCGATATATTTCATTTACATACGACAAATTAATCAAACATATGCTACAGTTAAAGTTAAACTAATGTGCATAATAATCCAAATATCATTCAATACACTTTCTAAAAAACACCAAAACTTAAAATAACTTTCTTAATGGATATTCAATATTATTTGATTAATTAAATAAAATAAATAAAATAAATATAATTTTAGAATATTTAAACGCAATTTTAGAAAATTACGCTTTTTAATAAAAGTATTTTAAATAGCTGGACATTTAAAATTGCATAAACAAAAACAAAAAGTAGATTAAATTTTTTAATAACTAAAGAAAGTTTCGTACACTTGTGTAAAAAACAGCATAGTTAGAAGAATTTTTATCAGCATTATTTACCTGACGAGACAGCGGATTATGTACTGTTTTGTCTGAATATCCAAGCAGGAAAATAAAATAACTGATATAAATCATATAATTTTAAATGCAAATTTTCGAAAACTTATAAAAGTTTTTTTTTTCAGAAATCACTAATATTCTTCAATGCTTTCATTTTTTAATGCAAATAAATCTGTAAGTTATTTATAAATGCAGTTTCTTTTCTAGTTACAACACGGAATTAAACGATTAATTAAAATATATGGTGAATTTTTTATAATTACAAGATTAATTTAACCCTAGGGATTACACATTTTATTCTAATAAATTCAGTAACTAAAATTTAAATAAACATTATTTTTTAATTCATAAGTTTTATTTAATATAAATAAATCTTTAGTCTCAAAGGGTCTCACTATCCAATTCAATTATTTTAAGTACAGCCAAAACTGATTAATATTTTTAGCTATAATTCACATTTAACATGGAAAAAATAGAAAAAGAGAAAAAAAACGTTACAACGGCCTAAACTGATTTATTATTTTTAAAGAGGGCTGTTATCTGGATAGTTTATAAACTGCATCTTGTAGATTTCGAACACCACATCTAAACAAAGATTTTTTTAAAATTTGTTTTCTACATTAAATCATGAAATCCAAAATCTATTTCATAAGAGTAGTCACCAGATATATAGTACGGAATATTTTATTATAATAAAATAAAGCCACCCTTTTTTAGTGTTAAACCCTTTAAATTTTCCCAATAAATGTATTTCTTAATTTTCTCCATTAATATTTATTTTTGTATTATATTATTACATTAATTAGTTTATCTACATCTAACTTTTTCCCAATGGCTCATAACAACATAAGATATCTCATTTCCATAGATACGGTGTGAAGTTGCTATCAATAGGTAACCCATCAAAGCTACTCTACTGATTAGCAATGTTCGCACCAAATAAATAGTTTAAGAGCCCACAATAGTCACAGAAAAAGTACACAAAAAGACCCGGATGACCATGTAAAGTCTATGGGAGCGTTCTTTTCTAATATCTCGCTCAAATTTTAATATTTTTGCATGTTTTTTTGCACAAGATAGCTGAGGGCATTCCACAACCGGGCTAGTTTTTACTTTTTCGATTTTGGTTATATATTTTTTTATATTACGATAGTTTCTGTTTCAGAACCGGTTTAAACCGGTTTCGAAAGTTAAAGTAATTTTTTAAAGAAAATCTGAAACAAAAATTGAAAAAGTAAAAGCTAACCCGGTTGTGGATTGCCCTCAGCTATCTTGTGCAAAAAAATCATGCAAAAATATTAAAATTTGAGCGAGATATTAGAAAAGAACGCTCCCATAGACTTTACATGGTCATCCGGGTCTTTTTGAGTAATTTTTCTGTGACTATTGTGGGCTCTTAAGAGCCCACAATAGTCACAGAATAGTCACGCGGTAAAAGCCGAGCGCTAATGTAAAGTCCATGGGAGCGTTCTTTTCGAATATCTCGCTGAAATTGTAATATTTTTACATGATGTTTTTACACGAGATAGCTGAGGACGATCCACAACCGGCCTAGTTTTTACTTTTTCAATTTGTGTTTCAGATTTTCTTAAAAAAAATACTTTAACTTTCGAAACCGGTTTAAACCGGTTCTGAAACTGAAACTATCGAAAAAATATATAACCAAAATCGAAAAAGTAAAAGCTAGGCCGGTTGTGGATCGTCCTCAACTATCCTATGCAAAAAAAATCATGTCAAAATATTAAAATTTAAACTAGATATTAGAAAAGAACGCTCCCATGCACTTTACATTAGCGCTCGGCTTTTACCGCGTGACTGGTATACGCTCTTAAGAGCCCACAATAGTCACAGAAAAATTACTCAAAAAGACCCGGATGACCATGTAAAATCTATGGGAGCGTTCTTTTCTAATATCTCGCTCAAATTTTAATATTTTTGCATGATTTTTTTTGCACTAGATAGCTGAGGGCAATCCACAACCGGGCTAGTTTTTACTTTTTCGATTTTGGTTATATATTTTTTATATTACGATAGTTTCAGTTTCAGAACCGGTTTAAACCGGTTTCGAAAGTTAAAGTAATTTTTTAAAGAAAATCTGAAACAAAAATTGAAAAAGTAAAAACTAGCCCGGTTGTGGATTGCCCTCAGCTATCTTGTGCAAAAAAATCATGCAAAAATATTAAAATTTGAGCGAGATATTAGAAAAGAACGCTCCCATAGACTTTACATGGTCATCCGGGTCTTTTTGAGTAATTTTTCTGTGACTATTGTGGGCTCTTAAATACTTCAGTCCAGAAATATCCGTTTTATTAACAGACGCTTTAAAATAACACATAGAATAAATATAATAACTGTAAAGCACTTATTCACCGCTTACCCTCATAGCATGCATGGTCACAGTGACGTCACAATGACATCACTGTGTGTCACTTTCGTCGCATCACATCTGTGACAAAAATGCCACCACTCAGTGACGTCACATTGTGACTGAGATGTGACTTTTTTAAAATGTTTTAGAAAATTAAAATATTCTTCAAAACATGTTATTTACTTTAAAAAACATGTTTCTGGCAATTTAAATATCGGCGCTTTCGTCACAGTTTCGTCACAATGTTAATGTCAAAGTAGTTACAAATGACACATTTTTCACAGATTTGTCACATCGTGACTTTACAAACTGGTCACAATGTGATGTCACAAACGAGCTCTAAAACGGCCACAACGACTTCACATTTTAGTCACTGTGACTTCACATCAACGTCACGTGATGTCACATCGACAATCGATGTCCACAAAGTCACAATGCGACTTCACAACGACGTCACAGTGACGTCACCATGCCTTACAGATAGTGAATACTCTTCAGAGCGTTCACACAAAAAATGACCACTATTACTGGCCGATACTTTTAACCATTTCTATGATCTTCCAAATTATAAACATCTGCATTTCCCAAAAGTTGTCTACAACTTACCGTAATTTCGCGGGTATCCGACGTACTTCAGACGACTTCCTTTGCTTAGAATTCATTTGACTTCTTCTTTGTAACACAATTTCCGGTTTAAAAAACACTTAACTGAGCAGCGGCGTATACGCGCGAAATTATAGTACATAACATAAGAAACAAAAAAAAAAGGATTTAAAAAATGCAGGGTGATTATAATTAAAGTTACGATTTCAAAAATCGATAATTTTAAAACTACTAGTCAGAATGACTTGATATTTTAGTAAAACAATCGTGAGATAATAGAATTTGGTTTGTTAATTAAAAACATATTCAAAAATTTTGCCGATAGATGGCGCTGCCAGGATTAACAATGTCTGGAGATATGCAAATTATTTATATATATGTGGCATGTGCCCTGTAGACATAGCTGCCATAAAAATGCAGAACACAAGCTCTTTGCCAGAATGCTTCATCATGACTCTGATTATGAAAGATCGCGCTCTGCTCTTGATTTTTTTTATAAGAAAGATTACTGTGCACTTAAAGATATTAGGAAATTTCGGACATTAAAATTCATAAAAAGGGCACCAAAACCCACAAATGGTCTGCGAAAAACGATTGCTAAATTTACAGAGACCGGTTCATTTGACGTTAAACGGGATAAAGGAAGGAAACCATTTCGATTGCTGCAGAGGAAGATGTGGTTACAGCATTAGAACAGACTAACAGTGATGTTGGAGCAGAAGTGCACGGGAAATTGGCCGAATGCTGGATACACCGAAAAGCACGGTGCGTTAAATCCTACGAAAATCTTGCGCTGTTATTCCTGCGAGATAACTCTTGTGTAAGAATTGTTACCTGCTGATCTGGAAGCACGTCAATCTTGCAATCAAAACAGATACCATCCGATCTGTTGTGGAGCATGCAGTTAAGCTCTTCCAATTAGTAGCGGAACAAGGGTGAAGGCATATTGAACAGATTACGACTTAATTATCAGTAAAATAGTTTTTCCATGAAGTTCTCTTTTTTTTTTATCATTATCGCTTTTGTGGCTGTAAACATGTATTTTTCTCTTTTCGCTAATACATTTTTAGTAAATCTCTGAACTCTATTTTTTTCTTTTGACTAACAATATTCGTATGTTTAACAAATACATTTTGGGTCTTTTCCTTGGTATTACTCTGAAAGCGCCATTTGTCGACTCATTTTGGAACTACTTTTTTCCATCGCCAAACAGAATTCCCTTGTTTCACTCTAGTTATGCTGAAATACCAAGTCATTCTGACCAGTAGTTTTAAAGTTATCGACTTTTGAAATCATAACTTTAATTATAATCACCCGGTATATATATTATTGGTATTCATATTTAACTAAGACCTTAAAAACGTGAAAGAAATTCGCCTATGTATGCCGGTACTTTCGTGATGGAGTTATGAATAAAAAGGAGGAAGCATAGAGAATATTGTCTACCAGTTAAAGTGAAGTAACAGAGGAAGTTGTCTGACGAAAACGGTTGATTTTGTACATTAAATCAAAAGTACTAGTTTTCCTTAATGGTAAATTTCCACTAGTAAGATTGAGTAGAAAATTACGTCTGCTGTTTGTTCTAAGAAAATTTTTTTACTCGCAAATATGCTTAAAAAAATCTATTTGTTTTTACTGGTGTCAGTTTTATTAGGCAATATTTTTTTTCAGTTACTGGCAGAAGTCTGTCTACGTTGCCGTAATATGGCGGAAACTGACAACATCTGTACCGCCGAAGTAAACTCTCATCAAAAAAATGAATAGCTGTTTTTACCATTTTTTTAATTAAAATTTTGCATTATAAAGGCATTTAAATAAGTAAAAGATTTCTAATTAAATGCAATGGTATAAGTTTTCCCCGGCAGTAATCAACTCCTGTGAAATCGGTTACAGTTGAAGCTCCACTATTTTAACGCTAGTGGTCATTTTGACCGATAAAATTAAAATATTGCGATCCAAATCAGTATTTTCTTTCTAAAAAAAGTTAAATTTGTTTCCCTAAGGAATAAATTTAAGAGCCATTATTATGAAAATCAGGCAAAGTGTGACAGTTGCATTTTTTGATTTGCTAGATTTTTTTATATGTTGAAGCAGATCATATATAATGAATAATGTGCAGTTTTAAAGCCTTGAAAAAATTTCCTCTTCGCCTTAGAAAATGTCAAAGTTCAAAGTTGTGAATTCCATTTTCATGAAAAATAAAATTCCTGTCTTTTTGGAGAGTTATATCTCTTGCAGATCTGTGACCACCGTTCCCTTGCACCACGCCTTGCATTCTTTGTACCACGATCTTATTCTTTGTTGACGGCCGAGCATGACTTGTTACATGGAATAGCCCTTACTGATGATTGCAACTATGTTTTCTCTTGGAATCTTTTTTTTTTTCTTTGATTTCATTATTCCTCTTATAAATTTTACAGCAGTTCCGGTTATTAAAATTAGCTACAGAAAATTTTAAGTAGTATCAATTAAAACAAAACGCCTTGTATATTTAATTAAATGTGTGTGTTGTTTTTGCTACATTTTATTGAAAATTGATGACGTGTTAGTGATGATAAGTAATCAGAATTTATAATAGGAAATAAACAATAATAGAATATTTAATGTTTATTATTAACTAAAATTGTAAAATATATTTGTAATCTAAAGAATAGGTTCAGATTCAAATTTTGAGTACATCGTCTTAAAAAATGCATAAACCAATTTGTTTCATCAGATTAAAAATAATATATTTCTATATATATTTACGGTGCATGCAAATTCAAAATAGTACGAATTATGATTACCAATATTACAAAACTAGTTTTGAAATTGCAGCAAGAAAAAAAAACAGTATACCAAAATTTTCGTTCAATAAATAAATTGAATGTATCAGTCAAATTATTAAAGCAATTATATTTATTTAACAGACGCAAACATAATTTATTTCTTAGATGATTACACGGAAATGTTTAGAGAACTTTTAAACAAATAACGCCACCAATCCCTAAAATCGTTCGTAATCGTTCATCACTATTTTACCATATGTTGGCTCAAAAATTATGACGAAATATATTAGTATATTTATGGTATACGCCTCCCACTATTCAAAAAGTGTAAGTAATAGTTATTTTGTTTTGAGACTTAAATATACGGTATTGAGATCTATTTTATCTGTAGTTTTAAGATAGAAAATTCATTTAAGTAATATCCATAATTTTAATTAGATTTTTATTCTTATAACTGAATACTTTAACTACATTTTTCCTCAAACAAATTTCTGGCTGCCATTCATATATAAAGAATTAAAAATATCGCTTCTCTAACCAATCGTGTCATGAATAATCTATATGCATCAAAATTAAAACATTAAACTAGATATAATTTCATTTGAAAAAAGAGGTAACATACACACTATCGAATAATTACAGGCAAATTGTAGAAGAACGTTCGTGCAAATTCATTACTGAATATATTAATATTTTGATTAGATTCTATTTCTACTGTTCAAAATTGTTTTGTATTGAGACTTAGGGGAGCGTGAGAGACATTTAAAGACTATATTGCTTTGGATTTTTAAATTAAAAAAAAATGTTAACCATATAATTTGTAAATAAAAGCATATTACAAAATATCTTAAATTTAATTTCACTTAAAAAAAGTGTGCTAATTTAAAAGCAGTAAAACTCAAAATATTATTCATCGAATTTTAAAAGTTTTTCATTTAATTAAATATAAACACATAAGTTTTAATTTTACACAGCATTATTTCTTAAATATTAATTTAAAAATATTTAAAGATGAGAAAACTGATGTAACTCAATTTAAAAAAAGAAAATTTTGAAAAGTACGCATTTTTTTCTAATAAAAATTTAAAGAATTTTTATTAGAATTGAATTGATTAATTACTTGAAAAAACAGTTTCAAGTTTGAAACATTTATCTTTAACGTTTTTTGAATTCTAACAAACTAATTATCACGCAGTATTTTTATAAGATTCATTTCCATGGCAATCATAGGTTGAAAAGTACATTTTGAAAATAAGCCTATATATATATATACGTATATATAGTGACTTAATTAATATAGAAACACAATAACATAATTTAACCATTATTTTAAGCAGAAAAAGTGACGGTTTTAATGCAATAATAAGCTATCAAAATTTTCACAATTTTTGTATCTTGGACTTTTTGTGGTATTCAAATTTTTCTCTTTAACATTTTAAGCAGAAAATTCTTTTAAATGTTTTTTTAATTTAACTTTGAATTATTTACTTATTATCGTATATTATATATATTATATATATCGTATATTATCGTATAAAAGAAAAAAAGCTCAAACGAAATCTTAGGTCGCATTGATGTATTAAAAACTAAAAAATATCTCTTATCTAAGTATTCGTGTGATGAATAATCTTAATGCATCATTACGAAAGCATTAAACTTTTTGTAATTACTTTTTTCAAAGAGACTTGACGTACACATTATTCAATTAGAAAAGCAAACTGTAGGAAAACTTTTATGAATACAATAATTATAAATAATGAAGAAATCAATAAATAAGAAATAAAATAATGTCATATTTCCATTCAATTATTATCTATATTTTTGTAAACAACAACAACAACAAAACATTGTTTATATTGTTTCTCTTAAAGTTCTTTAGGTGAAAACAATCTATTACATTCTATTCACTATAGAAAAGTATTTTAAGATTCTTACAAATAGCCTAAGTAACAATAACTTTTTTCCTAAACATATAAAAGTAACTGATCCAATGAGCTTTTTAAAACAGTTATCCCTTATTTTGTTTTAGACGATTTTGATAAGGACGTAAAAATTGAAAGCTCTTTTTTGATAACTCAATATATCTTTATATATATAAATCTTCTGTGCGTGTGTATGTAACTGAACTCCTCCTAAACGACTGGACCGATTTTAATGAAATTTTGTGTGTGCGTTCCAGTGGATTCGAGAATGGTTTAGATTCACATTTCATCGAAATTGATTGAGTACTTTTTTAGTAATTAGGCAAAAACTAACAGTTAGTGATTTTTCACTAATTAAAAGTGCTATAAATATAAAAGAATGTCTGGATTTCGTATTAATCACAGCACAAAAAAATCTACCAAAGCAAAAATATTGAAAATTGGGGTAAAAATACTTCTTATAACATCGAGTGCCGCTAAAAAGGGATTTTCGAAAATTCCACCCCTAAGGAGGGTAAAAAAAAAGAACGAACTAAAAAAAATTCCTTTAAAATCGGCTTTTGTAGATATTTTTCAACTGATAACATATTTTAGTGCATTTTTTCATTCTGAATCGAATGGTACTAAGCAAATTCGTTTAAATCCAGTAGTTCGTGAGATAATTCACATTTTCCAAATTTGGCGATATCTTCGGCGCAAAAACCTGAAATTTTCAATCCTTATCTATATATATAAAAGAAAGTCAGGATTTCGTATTAATAACAGCACAAAAAATCTACCGAACCAAAAATCTTGAAAATTGGGGTAAAAATACTTCTTATAATATCGAGTGCCGCTAAAAAGGGATTTTCGAAAATTCCACCCCTAAGAGGAGAAGAAAAAAGAGCGAACTTTTAAAAAATTCCTTAAAAATCGGCTTTTGTATTTATTTTTCAACTGATAATATATTTTAGTGCACTTTTTCATTCTGAATCGAATGGTACTAAGCAAATTCGTTTAAATCCCGTAGTTCGTGAGATAATTCACATTTTCCTAATTTGGCGATGTCTTCGGCACAAAAACCTAAATTCTGAATCCTTATCTTTATATATATAAATCTTCTGTGTGTATGTATGTCACTGAACTCCTCCTAAATGACTGGACCAATTTTTATGGAATTTTGCGTGTGTGTTCCAGTGGATTCGAGAATGGTTTAGATTCACATTTCATCGAAATTGATTCAGTACTTTTTTGGTAACTAAGCAAAAACTAATAGTTAGTGATTTTTCGCTAATTAAAAGTGTTGAATAAGTTCGATGAATAGAGTGCGGACGGAATGCCCGAGCGGTCTAAGGCGCCAGATATAAGCTCTGCTTCTCGAAGAAAGAGATCGCGTGTTCGAACCCCGCTCCTGTCAAACGTGTATTCTTTACAGTAATATAGCCTGTATTATAATTTTGATTAACTGACTTCAGAAAATCGTTAACTTTTAACAAAAAAGAGAAAAATAAACTTTTCTATCAAGAATTGAACCGACTTAAAAAAATACTGAAGAGTGAAAAAAAATTTCCTTACATAATTGCAGTAAGAAATTAAATTAAGATCGTAGTGTTTATCGTGCGTATTACTATATTTAAGTACATTTATTTGATTTTCTGGTGTCGGTGCCGGGAAGGACAACGTCTGTCGGTGACAGGACAACGTCTGTCGGGTCCGCTTGTATATATATATATTAAGATTGGAACAATGGTAACAACAACATGAATAATTTAACTTCTATAAACTCCTTTTTGCTAAAAAAAATTGTTTCCATTAAATATTATAGAATAGTAAATAAAAGGGTACGTAATATATTTTTATTATAAAATGACGGTATTTATATTGTGAAACATGCATAAGAAACACTTTCCATATAGCGGACACTTCTATTTAGTGAACGTATTTTTCAGTCTCTAAGACCTACTATTTGTATGATTTTGCTTCTGAATAGCGAAAAATTTTGAAAACTCGAAATACCTTCTATTTACAGGTTTTCAAGCAATTAAATTCCTTCTGCAGGATTCTCAGCGTTCCTAAAGTTTTCACACTTTCTTGGCACAATTTTAAACCAAAAATATTTGTTGCAGAATTCTATAATTGATGTTAAAGGAATATATATAATCATTCAAGTACGCAAAATTAGGTTATGCTAAATGTTTTATTATTATTATTATTATTATTATTATTATTATTATTATTATTATTATTATAAATAAGCATAAAAATATCGTTTATTCATTTCCCCCTTAATTTTGTGTATTCTCAAATAAAGGATTCAGTTTTTCTTTTGACAATTTACATAAATTTAACAACTTTTTTAAATAATCGGGAATTATTTTATTCTATCTTTGCTATTCAAAAGGTTTAAACGACATCAAGTCAAAAAATATACATTATGCGAATAATCTAAACTCGAGTTTCACTTTATTTATTAAATTTAAACATTTTATTTTTCATTTTAAAATGCTAAAAATGTGAAATCAAAAGAGTAAACAAACTTAATAATCCATATATTTTTTAGAAGTTTATTCTTTAGTAATATATTGTTTTAACACTGTGCCCATTTTATTATTTTCTTATGTCAATCTTTATAATATAATACTAATTGTAAAAATAAATAAATAAATAAAATGAATATTTATGCTTGTACATTAATAATTATTATCCTTTTTTCTAATTGTATTTTTTTATGTAAATGAAAAAATTAAACCTGTCGCAGTTTTAATATTTATTTTCATTTAACTTTGATGGAAGAAACCACATTTGTAGAAAAACATCCCTTTTCTGTTAGCATTTGGGTGACTTCTGTTGTTTGTCAGAGTTCAAAGGAAAGTTTTGCTTGTTTGATACTTTTGCATTTGTCAGAGGTGAAAAGTTGACGTGACCATTCATTCTATGAAATAGTTGATAATGTAGTAAAAAAAAAAAAAAAAAAAAAAAAAAAAAAAAAAAAAAAAAAAAGAAAGAAACCTTCAGAATAATTTTTATGATTTCGTATTTCTTTTGTCAACAAGCATTCAAATAGAAATAAAAATATTTTTACATCTGGCATATATTGTAACAGTTTTCTTTAACTCTTTTGAGGTTTATATAGCTTAATTTCTTTTTGTAAAATTTCTAAGTTACTTTTGCCAAGCATGTGACAAAAAAAAAAAGAAAAAAAAAATTCAAATGTTGGTTAAACATAAAGATTTTAAAATAGTATAAGTATTTTTAATCTTTATATTAATATCCTTTGTTATTTTACTTGAAGGAATTCGTATAATTAAATATTAGAATGCGTTTCGGAAAATATTAAAGAATATACATATATTCCATTATATTAAGATTTTGTGATACTTTTTTAGTATAATTCTCATGATGCTTTTTTTTCTAATTAGAAAAAAAAGTAAAACAACATTGCGGGTAGTTTCTAATACACACCATAGAATTTTAACATAAAAAAGCTGAAATTTCAGAAAATTCTCTAAAAAACCCTGATTTACAGAAATGTTATTCGATCTTAAAAGTCCATCTTGACTCTTAACTCATGCAATAAAGCACTTTTTTTTTCTTTGCGCAATATATACATTGATCATCAAAATTAAAGAATAATGAGAAAAAATATGTTTAATACATTTTTTTCCTTCTAACTTTTTAATTTATATTTAACTGGATGACGGAAGAAACCATATTTGTAGAAAAACATTTATTTTTCTGTTAGCCTTTAGACGACTTCTGTTGTTTTTCAGTGTTCAAAGAAAAGTGTCACTGAAATGGTCTTGCTTGTTTGATACTTTTTTTTACTTGTCAGAGGTGGAAAGTTGAGATGGCTATTCATTTCACGACATGGTTAATAAATAATGCAGTAACATAAAAAAAAAATCCCTTCAGAATAATTTTTATGATTTCATATTTTTTCTGCCAACAAAGATTCAAATAGAAATAATAGTATTCTTACATTTGGCAAATGAGTTCGGAGTTTTATTTAACTCCTTTACTGTTTATATAGCTTCATTTATTTTTATACATTTCCCATGTTACTTTTGTTAACCTTCTTAGTCCCGATGTTGTCTGTAAGTTATACTAAACTATACTCTTTAAATGACTTTAAATGCATCTAGAATTGTTAAAATTACTTCTTCACTTTTTAAATAAAAGCGCGCATATCATATGCATTGGTATAGAGGCTGATAAATCTTTGAAGAAATTTTATATGAATTTTAAGCAGGCTTTCATGGCCCGACTTGATATTTGTCTCAGAACTAAGGAAGTTCAGTAAATGAAACATAGAAAAAAATCAAATCTTGGTTAAACATAAATTTTGTAAAATGATATAAGCTTTTTTTTATCAATTATAATAATAATAATCAATTTTATTTTATTTAAAGGGATAGGTATAATTTCCAATATCATATCTGCCAATATTTCCGCTTTTTTATATCATAAAAAATACAAGAAATTTTGCCAAATTACGACGATTTGAAAAAGTAACATTTACTATAAAGTTTTTGTTGGACAAAAAAGCGTAAGATATTGGCAGCTATGTGTTTAATTCAACGGCCGAAATACACTGTTAAAACTAAAGGTGACACATTGCACCTTTTAGGGGTGAAAGGCTTGTCTCACTGGTGACACCCCTACGGGAACCAGAATGGCACCTTTAATTAGGGTGAAAAGATGGCACACCTAATCGAGAGTGCCAAATAATAAAAAGGAATTATGGAAACCCACAACGTCTGATTGCAAGCTCTAACCACTCGGTCATCGAGCTCATCTTCAAATTCTCCTTGAAATGTTTAAATGTCCTGAAATTCAAAGGTTGCATTATATAAAAAGCTCGTTAAAATTTAGCCATCCGAATTTCTAAACGAAATTGGGATAGCGAACGATCGGCGATAGTCTTCGAAGGGAGAAATTTCTGTTTTGATCACGGCTTACTTCAGGAAGAAGATCGAGCTGAAGGAGGCCGTGTTTTAATCCACCAGTGACGGCGACTTGAAGGAGAAGTCGTAAATAATTAAGGTGTGAAAATCTTCCAACGGTGTGCATTGCGTGACACCCTATATAGCGTGAATCACCCATTACGGGATCTAACGGCACCCCAAACACATTTTCAAGCCCGCGGGTGTTAAATGGTAACTCCTTTTCATCCCTGGGCGCCAAATGCAACTGGTTTGTCACCTTTATTTTTAACAGTGTATATAAGACATTTTGCATTGTCCTCTAGTACCTTTTTTCAATAATCTTCAAAATACATTTTTATAAGATATGCAATAGAAATATATCATGAAAATTATTAATAAAAGATAATGATAAGGACAATAAAATTAGTCCTATATGGTCCGACTCCTTTATAATTAAATATGGGTGAGGATTTAAAAGAAAAAAAAACGGAATTTATTAGAAAAAAAACTTCATGAAATGTGGTCGTCCAAATAATTCATCCACTATGACCATTCCATCTAAAAAAAGGTTGAAACTATCACTTCGGCCCAATTGAGAATGTAAGATATGTTAATACTGGCCATATGACAGAGAAAAACAAACTGCGACAAAGGTGTTAATTAAGAGGATGCAACTTTAGAACAGCATCATTTTATAGAAAATGCAATTCCACTTATCCTTTCATGACAGGGATAGTTTCAAAAGTTTCCATACCAAATAAGAGAAGACAGCTGAATATACCAACAAATGAAAATTTTATTTTTATTTTTATTTTTGTCAATTTTACGCTGTTTTTTCTGTTTTGAAGTGTCAATTATTGCGAATTGTGTAGTGCTAATTGCATATTTTAAAATATATCTTTAACATTTTTATACATCTTTCAAAATTTTGATTTAAAATTGTACTACATTTATCTTTTTTATCCCATTGTACTAATATTAGAATTTCCGTGCATGACGATTTGTTCCTCGAAAGACCTCTAAGTACTATTAATAGTACATAATATAATTATATCCTTAAATAATTATAATATTTTAATAAAGTTCAATGTTTGCCTTTCAGAGCAACATATTACTTTTTCATGTTTAAATCCAAAAGAAAGGCCCTGAAAGGCTAAGTGGTTCAATACCGATGTGTTTACTTTATTTGCTCATTTTTAAATGCCAAACTTTGCAAAATTTCATTTAAATCTAGCACGGATGTCTAAACACGTTTTAAGCAAAAATTTGGAAAATTTATACTTTAGAAATTTTTCGAAGATAACGAATTCTTTTTACAAAATATTTCACTTTCATAAATGCTTAAAATATAAAAACTCTTTACTTTTAATGTTTTAAATATTAATTTAATATCTTAAATAAATTATGTATACTGTTTTATATGTGTTGTATTTTGCGATGATTTAAAGACAGAATGTTCTAAAAAATTACCTAATATTTGTAATTTGTTCTAAAGAGAGAAAATATATGTCTACATATTTAATTATCATGACTAAAATGCATTCGGTAAGGCCGTAACATAAATTTCATGCGCATCATAAAATCAGGTTTAATTAATTAGATGTGCGATAAAGCATGACATGAAGCTAAGTTTATGACTGTTTATAAAAGCTTCTGTCAGTACTAAAATTAGCCATAAATCGTGAACAAATTTGCAAATTTTAATGAAAAATTAGTTATAAACATTTATTTATTATGTTCTAAAACTTTGCGGGTTATATTCCTGTGAAACGAAAAATAGCCAAACTTTTTTTTTAAATTAATAGAAAAGAATTTGTAAAAATAAAAAGATAATGTATTGAAGTTTGAATAGGCATAAATAAATAGGCAAAAAAAAAGGTAAGAAATTGACACTAGTGGCTGTTTTTCAATTAATTAATTGTTGATGCGAGCCATCTGTTTATATTTTTCTGCATATCTTTTGATTAGTTGAATAGCATAATGTACGAGTATTACAAAAATTTCAATAGCTTCATCAAGTAGCACAAAATTTCTGTAATTGTTTTTATACTAAACTGTCGCTCTACTTACTGTTACTATGTTGTTATTCTTTAATCTGTTAAAACTTCAGTATTATATACAGAGAAATTACAAAAATATCAAAGCACCAAAAATACCAGTTGTCCACATGATTATTGTGATTCTATAATACGTTGCCTGGTTATCGATATGTACGTCAGAATGAATCTTCCATTATCGGGATCCTTGTCTTTTCATATTAAGGTTTCGAGTAATAAAATAATATTCAAGTCTCGCATATTAATTCACACGGTAATTTAAAAGAAGCCGTGAAATTTGTACGAGACACGCCCCACATTTCCGCCGGAATATGATTGTGTCCCTTATTTAATATGATGCACCATACGTAGAAAGTTCAAATTGATAGTGAATATGCAATATGTCTCATAGTATTTTATGCAAAAAAATTAAAGTGGTCACTCAGAAATTTCAGTTTTTTAAAATTAAAATGTACATTTAAAACAGGAAAAATGTTAGAAAACTTGTTGTTTTGTTTAAAAAAATCAGGAAAAATTGTCAAACATTCGTATGGTGGTTTTTTACATCCCTTATTTTTTTCGCTGAAATCTGCTTAGTAGTTTCGTCACAATGCGATCTTTTCCAAAACAGGCATTTAGGGCCATTACCCCCCATGGTCTTGAGATACAAACTTAAAACTGGGGAGAAATGAATTTCTTTTTATGGGCTATCGATCCAGGTAGGACTCTATGTGGTTGAGTCAAGGGCATATTTTACTAAGAAACCCGGCTATACCCTTTAACATGTAATTTTAACTATTTTTTTAATGTTAGTAATTTTTTTTATTGTTCCCTATTGTTTTTATATTCATTCTATTGTTTTAACAGACGCTTAATTTCTTTAAAAATTCTATTTTCTATTAGCTTATACGCTGTAACCTGCTTACTGGCTTCGCATAAATTATAAAATATTTGACATGTATAGGTAACGCTCCGTAGATCATGATTGATAATCTTCTAATATTTTAAAATCAGCCACTACCCAAACCTGACTTTTTATATTTATAAGAGAATCCCTGATTCTTTACTCTGCGAGGATCCTCTCTCTGCAAACAACTTTATTTGGCAAAATAAATAAAAATTATTTGTCGAAAAAAATATCGCTCACCAGCAAGAAAAGTGATACTTTACAACAAAAGTAAATTTTACAAGACAGGCAAAAGAAAATTTGCATGATTTTTCTGTGGCATGAAATTATACCACTTAACTCTGCAAGCTGGAGTAAATAAGTGCATAAAAGGGTAAAACCGTTAAGAATGAAGAAATTTGATGTGGATTAGAAGGTTGAATGATTTTACCAGTCCACATATCCCCCCCCCTCTTTTGTAGTCACAAAAGTACAAATAAAGTGATTTTCCGTATAACTACGCTTTCGAATTTTTTTGTATATCAAGGCACAGCTATGATAGACCTATAAATGTAACAAAACGCAAAATGGAATTTTGCGAGATGTGTCTCGTGAGTGAGAGATATGGCTGTGTGTCAAAAGACAACATCAAAAATGGAAACCGAATATATGGTTAATTTTTTAACTCTTGAACTGGTTTACCCGAACACCGTACGGGAGAGAGAATTTGCTTATTTCATTATTTAAAGCCTTTGAACACCACTATTATTTTAAAGAAAATTTTCTTACTATTGAAAGGCGAAAATGTTAAGTCTAAATTTTACCCATATTTTATTTAAATATAATAGTGGTGTGAGTCAACTATTTTCAAATTATTGAACGGAAAAGAATTAACCAGTTAAGGTGTTAACTATTGGTCATCCTATTTAGTAACAACACAAAAACTCTCAATGATTTAAATAAGGCAATAGATGTGCATTTTTTTTTTCATTTTTGGATCTAATTATCCGTTTAATTCCCGGAATAATATAAAAAAATAATATTTTATATGAACTCTTTGAAATATAATTATTAATTACAATAAGTAACATTTAAAAAGCAGACAACACGGAGAAGGGGAGGCATATTAAAATGCTGAATTGTGATTTCTTTTTCGTCACAAATATCATAAATATACTGGTAAAAATAAGGAAATTAGAAAACAAAAATCATATAATAAGAAGATAAAAATATTTTCTCAATGACAAATTTTTTTCGTTAAATTTGAAAAGACTTAATAATTGCTTGAAATTTCCTGGGAAATTAGAAGTAACTTCCACAATTTAATGGAAAGTTTTTTTTTTCATTATTATTATTATTAATATTTTAGAATAGATTAGAATGCAGTTATTAACATGGGTTTTGTTACGAATAATTAGTTCTGTTAAGATCGTAGTCCGTTTTAAGAAGCAATAGTAAAAATCGCTTATGTGAACGACACTATTAATTAAAAAATATATATTTATTTATTTACTCTTGGTTTATGTATGTCTTCCAAAGGTAAATTTTTCTCTTGATAAAAATACAGATAAACAGCACGTTCAATTACATTTGATGAATATTTATGATAAAATAATTAAAACTAAAGTAAGAAGTAATTCAACAGACAATTTTAAGCAGTTGTAATTTTCAAACTTTTGTTTTGAGCAATTATTTCTTGGAAACTTTAATTAATGCAGAGAAGAATTCAGTTTAGTTTCAAATGTCTGTTTATCACAATGATTAATTAACTAGGTATATATATATTTTTTTCTTTTAAGAAACAACGGAATGTGCATTGTTAAAATTGTTTTGAAGGAGTTATGTTACAAGTAATTATGTTTTGAAACGCAATAAACAATTCACTTATTGTTAATTAATTTAGACATTTTAGTTTATTAGAATAAGTTGTTTTGGAAGAATAAAAAACTCAGAACATTACAATGAAATACAAAATTGTAATTTGAAGGTGAACTATAAAAAAGAAATCTGAACAAAAGATAAAAGAAGCGCACTTTTATATAGCCATATTATTATTATTTTTTATATTATTATTATTTATATTATCATTATTATTATTATTATTATTGTTATTACTATCATTATCATTATTATTATTGTAATTAATAATAATAATAGAAACATAATTAAAAATTTCTTGTTTTTTCAAAAAAAAATTATAAATTTTTCAAAGTTATATTGATGGCCTACCGAAAGAATCCTTTGAAATTATGATTAACAGAAATGAAATATGTAATACTAACATTCCATTTAATATTCCTAAACTTAGGATGCACATTTTAAAATAATCACTTAAAACTAATTCCATTCATTCTATATTTTTTAACATTGGGCTGTGCATTGCTACTTTTGTTTGTTGCAAAATTTGAGCATTTTTTATTATATTTTTTCTTTTGTATTTCATTGGCATCACTTTACAATGGAAGTAGCCACTGCATGTCACACCGTTTATTCGATTTTATTTTACTCCGCCATCACATGATAGACGAGGCTATAGCATTATCCATCGTTAAATCATTGTAAATTTTATTCTATTTTCCGTCAGATAGATTATGTCAGAGCATATATTCTTGTTTGCTGTTGGCTAAAGTGATAATTGATTGAAAACGTAACGATTTTTTAAAATTCGAGTTCGTTTCTTAATTAGCATTATAACAAAGTTTTTCTTAAGAAGATAATAGAAGGTGATCGAAAGGTTGAACATATAAAATCTATTTTAACCCCTTGAAGGGCACCGGTATATTATATATACCACTTAAATTTAATTCCTTTAAGCCACATTGGCACCGGAATTTTAGTATTAAGTTTTGTGTTTTACAATGTACGTGAAAAACAACTTTTACTAACTATCATATAAATTTGTTTATGAATCCCGGTGTCGATCAATCATTTGAACATTTTAAGGAACAGAAGTGCTTTGCCCCTCAAGGGGGTTAATGTTTGATTTGTTTTCAAGATTTTACAAAATTTATATACCATATAGTAAACTTGTTATTTTTCCCGTTTATATGTATAAATTTCCTTTTTGGTATGATTCGTTTTAATAAGATTCTGCCTATTAATTTAGTATTAGAGGATTTACTTAATGATACTTAATTATTCAAAATTTATAGCTAATTGCGAAGTCTTGGTATCTATTTCTGTGATAACTTAGTTGCGCCTTAGATAAATTATCGCTAGCGGACTATAATTGTTTTTCATTTTTATAAATCGAGTTTTTATGAGATGCAAAAATATGCATTTACAAAGATTCCGAAGTTATTATTCCACGTTTCATATATAATTTTCAACCATTTAAATTTGTTGATATGCAAATTCAGTTGTATTTTTTTTTAATAAAATCAAATAAGTTACTTCTTCTATTTAATTAAATTGGTCTCATAGAAACCACTTTCATAGAATGTTTTAAACTAAACCATCATAAATCAATGTCTAAGTTTGTCAGATAATTGAAAAAGAACAAATTCAAAAACACATGAAGCATAACGTATTTTCTTGAGAAAAAAGGACATACAAGCAGAGAAAAATGCCACGAATCTCAAAAATAAAATAAGAAATTGATTAGCAGTAGAATGATTTTCATCAAATACAGCTTATCAGTTAACTTACTCGAATTCAGATGAAATACCCATATAATTACATATGAGAAACATCAATGTAGTAATGTTTTTTACTCCAATAATCAATGTCATGGAAGTGTGCCTCTAAGTTAAATGATTTACTGAACAACCATAGACCACTGCCGAGCTTTAACCCCTTGCGACGGGAACCTTTTACAAAATTTTTAACCAGTTTTTAAAAACAGAAATTCGTGCTTTACTAAAACAAGTTAATGCTCCAATTAAATAAGGCGAAATTTACAGTAAAATTTTACCGGTGGAGGTAAACAAGGATTCTTAAACCTTTTTGCAGCATGTACATGTGTATTTCGTCCCAAGGAGTTAACGGTAATCGGTTTGAATACGATAAGAACAAACACGAAAACAATACAAGCATAAAGTACTTTCTCGAAAAGAAAAAACATACGAGTCGAGGAAAATGCCGTGAAATTTACGGAAAAAATTTAAATAAGAAATGGATTAAAACTAGAAGGATTTTCATCAAATACAGCTTAACGTTTCCACTTGCTTGAATTTATTTTTGAAATTTGTTAGATTGAGAATACAACATCTAAAACACAGTTAAGGAGAAAATAATTACCATTTATTGTTATGCAACCCATTTATAATTATAGATATTTATATATATATTTAAAATATGGTCTCAGACACGTGTGACTTCAAATGATTTACTAAACCTCCATAAATTATTGTCGAAGTTTATTGGATAACAGAAAAGGAACAAACTCAAAAGAGTTCAAGCGTAAGGTATTTTTTCGAAAACGAAAGACAAAAGCATAGACGAAAATGCCAAGAAACTCAAAAAGAAAAAAATATTATTTCAAGCAATTCATTAGCAGTAGAATGATTTTCATCAAATACAGTATATCAGTTGAACTTGCTGTAATTCGTTTTTGAAAGTTCTGCTGAGAAATTTTACATTGAAAATACAACAATAATAATAATAGAACATTTAAAAAGAAAATAATCACTAGTATTAACTTACATTTATTGTTATGCAAAGTTTATATCTCAGACAATATGCGGAACATAAGTGAAGCAATTTTTTCTACGTCAATAAATCGGTGTGTCTCTAAACTAAATGATTTACTAAACCTCCACAAATCACTGCCGAAAATTAAAGAATAATAGAATAAGAACAACTATAAACCGCTGAAATTCGACATTCTCCAATTTTGATCTCTCACAGTAACAAATATATGTAAACACATGTCTCTCTTATCAATTACTAACCTGAAAGCATCTTTTAATGTTATAAACACACAGCAAAGTTTATTCGTAAATCTATAATTAATTAAATATTAAAGAAGAACAAAAATAAATAAATAAATAAATAAATAAAAAGGCAGAGTGTTACAATGGAGGATTTTTTTTTAGTTTCATCCAACATATTTAGCAATTTCAGTAATTGATCTTTATAAAATTTTATATCTGCTGATTTCAAAATTACATAATTAATATTCATTATAATACTTCACATATTCATTATAACCATTTCATAATTCCCAAAAGATTCAACAGAGTTTCAATGCTTAAAAAACTGATTGAAGGAAATTTCTCGAATTAATTAATTAATATTTTTATGATGGAATAATACTTATTTTTTATCTCTAGAGACATTTTTCCCGAGAAAAAAGTGGAATCTTTATATTATTTTAACATTAATAATTAACGATAGAAAAAAAAGGTGTACTGCTTAAATTTAATATTGACAATAAAGTACTTGTGATGAAACGCTTGGGAATAAAATAAAACAACTGTGGTTCTTATTTAAACCAGAATACATAAATATTATATTTTATTGCACATATTTACTGCAATTAAATTTTGCACCGTTTTGTTGACACCTAAAATGGTTACTATCAAAAATATGCATATGTAGTTTTTATATTAAATTACAAACTTATAAATGTATCTTAATGTATTTTTAATGAAAAATTTTAATATTTGGTATATCTTATAAATTAAGTCATGCCTTCTGTTCAGAGTAGTCAACAGGAATGAAATATCCTCGTTTTGGACACCAGTATTTCGTTAGAGAAAATATCTCGATTAAAGGAAATAATATTTTTTCTAACAAAAATTGTTGTGCAAAAACGTAGAAATCTCATCCCAATCTCATGTCTTCGGTTTTTTGCAAACTAGTAATATTTTAAAGAAAAATCTTACTCTTATAAATTTTCCAAGTATTCCAATTGAATATAAAAACATTTCGTGTATTAAAATACTGGTATATGAAAGCCAGAGCTTTGACATCTGCTAGTTTTTTCGACGCTTAGAATAAAAATATTTACACGCTATAGTGTATCAATGCTATGACTTGCTTTTATGATAACCGTTATAAATTCGCTTATTTCAAAGGTGTTGGCTTAAAAATTTCCTATAAACCTCTAAACATGTATTATTATGCAAAATAAACATTATTGAAGGAAATCTCTTCGAAATCTCAGGAATAAAACTATTAGAAAAAATGAAGAGAATCTAAAATTCCTGTTGAGAGCTTTTTGCATGTAGCAGAAGTTTAATATATATATATATATGTACGAATGTATAAAACAATTTTTCATGGAGAAATGTAGAATTATCTCAAGACTGTAGAAAAGCAAAAGAGAAATACGTGTTTAGAAGAATTTTTTTTTCTTATTCTACTCAAAAATATTAAAAACACAATTACTACGTCTATATTTTATTGCCATATTAGATTATATTTCTCTGCTTTCTTACTGCCATATAAAAAATATATATGTATTTTTTTAAATAAAAAAAATAAGTTTTAATTTTTCACTAAATGGTTCTAAATCCTGCCAAGCAATCCTTAATAGTTTTCATCTATTCAGAGATGAAATATATATAGCTATTTGTATTTTAAAGAGGAAAATGATTTTTCTATTTACTTAAAACAAAAATGTTTAAGTCAATTTCCCGGAAAATATTAATAATTCATATTTTAAATGTACAGTTCGTTAAAAAAAGGAGCACACTATACATTTTATTTTGCAGATTATTATAGAAAATAATACGAAATATTCATTAGACTTATAAGGCTTATAGCTATAAGAAATCTCATCTTAGGTGTGTTCGCGAATGTTTAACCCTTAAATGCATAGGATAGAACACGTTCCAAAAAATGCGCAGTTCAAAGAATCAGACTTCATACCAGAAAAATCTAAATAATAATTTTTTCTTTATTTAATTACGAATGGTCTGTCATTAAGTAAAGTGAAAATTGCTCTTTTAAATTTCTGGTGAGAATACGGAATATGTGAATAAAACCCCCAATAAATCGGGAACACTTATGGTATCGAAAATGATACAATATGCATTTAAGGGTTAAGTACGTAGCATTTATAGTCGTCGTTCAGTCAGTCCATCCATCCGTCTGTCTGCATATAACAGAATAAAAACTACCCAACCGAACCGTTCGAAATTTAACATATGTAACTGTTGTATAATTTTGTCGAGACATTTCTAATTTAAGAAAATCGGATGTATAGTTTAATTACAGAGACAATCAAAAGCATTCCGTTACATTGCGGTCAATGAAAAAAAAGTTTTTAGTGCATTTTAATGATGTCATTTTTTTTTTAACATAATAGAATTGACATGCATTTATGAAATATATAATAAAAATGCATTTTCCACAATCTCCTATATAATAGAAGACAGATAGTATTTACATGGACACACAAAAGATATCGGCCACTATACTGTATCCGAAGTACTGTGTATTATTACACCAAGATCTGGATATTTTTAAAACTCTGTTATAAAACGAACGCACCGTCGTTTGCTACGCTTGACGTGCAATATCCAAATTGTTTTAATTTGTGTGTGGTCTCCATACAGACACTGTATAAAAGTCTGAAAATTGCAATAAGAACATTTCGTTTATAGATCATATTTAGCTTTTTCAGCAACTGTTACCTTAAGACTAAACACATGGAACTTTAATGTTTACTTTAATGTTTTCTTAAACTCTAGTTCATAAACGTCAAGGACTAAAAAAATTACAAAGTAATGTTTATCTTATTTAACGTAGGAAAAAAAGAGTTTTTATTATCAGATATAGCAAGCAATATATTACGAAGTTTCTAAGATTGTATGTATGTATTTCTGGCAGCGAATTATCTACACATGGAATATAGGCCCCTTCGGGAAGGGTGGTTGCCGTCCGTGGGGGTCTTTCTAAGAGAATCTAACCCGTATTTACTCAAGGAAATTTAAGGTTAGAAGAAAACCACGGATAACTCCGAAGGGCTAGGCCGACGGTCGTGATTGGGTTCGAGCCCAGCACCTACCGTCTACCAGTTCTGGAGGTCACTGGTGGGGTACGAACTTTCTAGTACTAAAGAATCTGAAATCCTCTGAATCCGTTTATGCGTACGAATCCGAGTTTGGATTTTTTAATGTTAATTTCCTTTCAAAACTTTGAAAAATGCAGGTACAGGGTGTCCAGCAAATAACACCCTGATTTCAAAATTAAATATCTCAAAAACTAAGATCGGTAGAATTATGCGATAAAAGGTTTGTTTATTAGGTAAGCTGTAAAAATGTTATACAAAAGTTTCGAGCAGTGAATATTTTGAAAAGATGGTGTTCTGATTGCAAAGAATACTGGAGTTGACATTTTTCTTGTTTTAGATTGTTTGTAAATATTGTTTTCAGTGTACAGTCTCATATTTAACAATTTTTCGAACTTAATTTTTGAAATTTTGAAACTTTTTTTTTCCAAAAATCGTTAAAATATGGCACTGTACGCCAAAAATTTTGTTCTCTGCAAAAAAAAAAAAAAAAAAAAAAAAAAAAAAAAAAAAAAAAAAAAAAAACTAAAACAAGAAAAATGTCAAATCAGGCATTGTTTTAATTAGAACACAATCTTTTTAAAATATTCACCGTTCGAAATAACTTACCTAATAAAAAAACCGTTTACCGCACTATTTTCTAGATCTTCGTTTTTGAGAAATTTAATTTTGAAATCAGGGTGTTATCTGCTGTACACCCTGTATTTAGCAATGCTTTCAAAGTGCAAAGCTTAACCTTTTGCACTCGAGAGGAGGCTCTCCCTCACTACTAATGTTGTTAGCTGTACCTCGTAAATCGTGACGCGAAATGCTTTGGACACCAGTGATATTTGCAGTCCCCCCCCCCCCCCCAAATTTTATCCCAGATTAGTCCGCCTTTAGACAAGGCGAATAGTTTGAAATAATGTTGTTCAGAGAATTTGGAGCACCCATTTGCGTGGGACACTAGTGGTCAGGAAGCGTCACTTCTCGAGTGTAAAGGGTTAATGTTGTCGAACTCTGTTGATGTGAACATTCAAGGGGGAAATTTTTGTTCGTGTTAAAAGCAGTTCGTATTATTCGAACTTAAATTAATTACATGCAACTGGACGGCTAATCGGAAACAATTCTATCTAAAAGTGATTCGCATTAAGCGTATTCGTATTAACGAGATTTGAGTACCGACACTACATTGCAAAATTAGTTGTAATTTTGGATATCCATGTACGAAGTCTCTGATTTCTGTTGAAAATGTATACGTTACAATTCAAGTATTCTTGAATAATCGGTTTCAAAAAAAGGTTTCAATATATTTTTTAAATTATTAATTGTAACCTATACTTCTTAAAAGATAAATCCATTAAAAAAATATGTGAATCCAAAATTACACCTCAATTTAAGAAGAAGATCTATAGTTAAATTACTATAGAAAACCATTTTTACGGAGTCTCATTTGAAACGATTACAAATGAATTAATCATTACAACTTCCAAAATGTAAATCTTCATATTTGCTAAATTATTGAGCCAAATAACACTCAAATTTAAAGTCTACGAGGGGGAAGAACGTTTCTTTTTCTTTTTTTTTCTCTTTGATTTTAATATTTTTGAATTATACATTTTTGCATAGGATATCTGAGGACGATCAACAATCGGGCTAGTTTTTAAGTTTTTAGTTTTGTTTATATGTATATAATATCTATTAGGATAGTTTTAACACCAGAACCGATTTCAAAAGTTATTATTATTTTTCTTTTTTTAAATCTGAAACCAAAATTGAAAAAGTAAAAACTATTCATATTGTAGATCGTCCCCAGTTAACCTAAGCAAAAAAAAAAAAAAAAAAAAAATCAAAAATATTAAAATCAAAGCTAGAAAACTGGAACCCCCCCCCCCCATACACTGAAACCTTTTCACCACTGATATACCTGTTCACTAATCTGTAGGTTTCACAACAATAGTTGCATTATTTAAATTAGTATAATATTACAAATATTATGCAGCTGTATATTTTGTTATGCTTCATACTCTCAAGGCTTATATTCCAACATGTAATTCAATTTTTTTATGTCTTCATGAAAAAAAAATTAACTTAGAAAGATTTTTTTTTAATACATGATAATTTCTTTTGGCTCACGTCTATTTAAATTACTTCATTTACTTTTGGAAAACTTTTCTGATTGCATCGGAAATCTTTTCATATGGAAACGAACAATTTATCAGTTATTGGTTTGATAAGCCTTAGCCACTTGGGGACGAGCGACAAACTTACATGCCGCAAAAAGACTTAAGAATCCTTGTTCATTCCCGCCAGTAAAAATATACTGTAAAATTTTTGTTATTTAATTGGAGCATTTTATCGATTTAATGAGGCACAATTTTCTGTTTTTAAAAACCGGTGACAAAACATTTAAAATTTCGTAAAAAACTTCCGTCGCAAAGGAGTTTATTAGTTTAAGAGAATATATAAATTTTAGATATTTATTACAGGGACAATTTCTTGATTAAAATATACTTCATATTCTCTTTATCTTTCTTTTTTTCTGTTTGTATGTTTATTTATCGCAGATTCTTTTGAAACCATATATTATTTCATGTAGAGAATTTGAAAAAGAAAGAATTTTTTATGATAGGCTTTAAAAAAATAAATTTCTAAATCTGAAGAAAAAGCATTTCAATTTTTACGAATATTTTTAAAAACATTTTCTTTTTTCTTTTTTTTTATTATTTTTTTTTCCATATACATTTAATACAAAAATTGTTCAAAGCTCGAAATCTTTTGGAATTTGAAAGTTTTGAGTTAGAGAAGTTTATTAGTTGGGAGAGCGATTAGAAATCTTTTAGCGTTTTAAAATGTGGAAGTTAGAAAGGGTTATAAGATGCGCGATAAGCGTTTTCAAAATTTGAACTTCTTTTACAATTTTTAAAACTATATCCATAAACATAACTATAGTGGAAAAAACACAAGACTTGTTTAGTTTTTCATATATTACGTTTTATATATATTATTTTATGATGAATAAGGTATCGACATTTTTGAACAAACCTTTGACACTGTAAAATTCAAATTTAAAACATGTTGTTTGATTAAAAATTGTAGTTTGTTAAAAATTATTTTAAAAAAACGTATCAGCGATTTATCTGAAAAAATGCAGTGAGAAAATATCGCACTTAAAATATGCATATCATTTTCTGAAAATATGCGTATTTAACTTTTAAAAATAATCCTTTTTTAACAATGTTGCATTTGCTGTATTGTCTATTTTATAAAATAAAATATTTTTCGCATTTTTAATTATTTTAAAATAATTTAATACTCATGTTTTGTTGAAATGGAAAATATAAACGATATATGAGAAGATCGAGAAAGGAAGGTCCAGAAGGGATTACAACTCAAGCAAGATTTTTTTTTTTTTTTATAGCTTCCTTGATTTGTCCGTATGTCATACGGGCAGCGTGTTTTTGCCAATCATGATATGCTTGTACCAAATACGGGCAAAGGATTTCAAATTTATTATTCACACCAGTAAATATTTATTGAAAACTTTGTAATTTTGATTCCGAACAATTTTCTGATTCAAATAGGAAAAAATTGTGTTTAGAAAAACTGGTGATAAAATATTAACAATTCTGTAAAAAAGACACAAAAAATAGGCATTTGAATTTTTTTCAAACTTATTGATCAGTTAACTTTTTCAGGCGCAAGACACTTCTATTGAAAAAATACTGACATGAGTGATCCTCACCAGAATTTAAAAACAAATTTAGAAAATAAAGAAAAAGTACGTAAAAGTTTTTATTCACGTACTCAATAAAAATGAAATTTTCGTTCCAATATTCCGGTGCTAATGTGGTATTTAAAAATTTAAAATTGGGTGATTCATTTTTTTTAACCATTTCTCTTTAAGGGGTTAAGTAGTTAAATTATTTAATATAAGAAAATTTCATTAATCCAATAAAAAAAAGTTTCATGAAATTTTTTGTGATATTTTATGAAGGCGGCAAGCAAATCTGATTTAGATTTTATTTGACGAAATATCATTCGGAATTTGCTAGAACTGGCTTCAAAAATTTAATGTAAATACATTTCCTTCATAGCTAATACTGACGAAAAATAAATAGTTAAACTATTCTAAATTGAACTTACAATATAAATCTTAGTGAAGTTATTTTTCAGATAAAAAATACTGTTATAAAAAAATATGAAATGCTACCAATCAAACTATTTCTTAAAAGGTTATTTGGAAAATCTTTAGTTTAATAAGACAACTTATTGAGCAAGCGACAAGTAATATAATTTTACATGTCATTTAATTTTAAAATTTTCAAAATCGAACTCCTAATTAAATTTTCTTAAAATTTGCTGAACTTGCTAAGACTATGACAGACTCCTGAGAAAGTAAATTTGCCCTTTTCTTAAGTTAATTAAATTTTAATCTCCGATTTCATCTGAGTAAAAGTTTTTGAAAGTTCACCTTTTAATTCTGAAGTACTTTTTATTTTCTATCCGACAATTCTTAAAAGTGCTTCACTAATTACCCACGTATTTAAGACAAAATTACACCTTTATTAAAATTTATTTAAAAAATGAAATTAGATAAGAAAAATGATTTTTTAAACATTCCTAGTTAGATTCCTGTGGTATGGTTATGAAAGTATTAGCAAGAAAATATTTTTTAAAGGAAAATTACTAAATTGAAGCATTATACGCAATATTATACACAAGTGTGCTGACGCATATGCACAATAAGATAAATATTTTTTTTTTCTAAGATCACGTTTTAACATTATTTGAGAGGTAAAGAATCTACATTATCATAATTGAAAAATATTATTATTATTACTTTTTTTTCTTGTTCATTCATTGCAGTACCGTTTTATTCTTCAGAATGTTTCCAGACAACTTTCTAAACAGAATCTCAATATAATTTTTTTATGTAATTTACCTCATCTTTAAAAGAACTTTTCAAATCTAGTTGAAATCTACTTTCTTTTTATTTTTACACGTCACGGATTAACCTTAGACAATTAACAATCATTACAGCTCAAAGAAAAATTAACAATTATAAAATTATTAAATTATTAAAGTAGCTATCTTGCATAATTATTATTTAAAAAATTCTCCTACAAATCGATTAAAAAAATACTCAAACATGTCTTGAATGCGAAAGATTTTAAAGTAAAAGTGTTTGTTTTTTCTTTGGCATCGAAAACAGAATTAAATAAAAATATTTTTTATTTTAATCATATTCTTAAAAATAAAGGACTATTTAATTGTAAAGCAATTAATTCGTTTCCAATAACTTCTGTAGCATATGCGCACACTTTATATGAAAATAAACCTGTGTGTTATTTACTAGAATATTAGCAATGATGAGTTAAAAAATAAATTGGGCAATGGAAAAAATTCCTTTAAAATATTAAAATGATGACTTTTAAACAATTTTCGATTAGCAGAAGATTTATTTATCCCTTTTCTATATCTAAAAGTAAAATAACATGCGTGATAAAGTAGCGAAATAATGATAAAATAATAATAATAATAATAATATAAATATATATATATATATATATATATACACTATATGGCCATTGATTATTGGACACTTGCGATTTTAGACATTTTACTAAATATCTAGAAAAATACATGAGGAATCATCTCGAAACTCTTAGTGTATAAATATAATAATATGCGTCATACATCTCCGTGAAGATTTTTTACCGAAACTCCATTGGGGACCGTCAACAAATTCAAAAAGAATGAATATCTTTAGAATAACCCTGTCAAAACTAATGTAGAAAAAGCGCTCAAACTCTAGATTATGATTGAATGCCTTATTGTAATACACTGTGTTCATTTTTATGCAAATAACATGCATACTCGCAGAGTAATTAAGGTTTTTATAAAAATGGTCCCAAATTTTTCCAAGTTTTCCCTTATAATTTTCAGAGTTCTTAATATAAAATAATATTTTTTTCAGAAAATATGACAAACAACATTGCACACAGTACCCTGTAATCAGAATTAAAAAATAATAAAAATTGTATGAAAAATGAGTAGGTTTACTAAATAATTTTTTACTGCGCATGCGTCAAAGATATCAAAATTTCATTTGCATATTATGTTAGCTAAATATATAGAGCAACTTTTGTAAAAGTCTCAAAATCATAGCTTGAAAATGCTAAAAGTAATCGTCTATGGAAAAAGGAAAAAATCTGTTGTTTCCAAAATGAAGCAAAAAAATGAGGGATTTTATCCAAATGTAGTAGTACATTCCGTATTGTGTATTCTATATTGACACTAATCAATGGATATATGGATACAACCCCTCTTGTTTTTGCTTCATTTTGAGAATAACGGATTTTCAACTTATTCAATTGACGATTATTTTCAAAATTTTCAAGTTATGATTTTGTGACTTTCACAAAAGTTGCTCTATACATTTAGCTAACATAATATGCAAATGAAATTTTGATATCGTTGACGCATGCGCAGTAAAAAATTATTTAGTAAGGGGCCGTCCATTAATCATGCGAGGCTCGAGAGGGGAGGGGAGGGGTCCATAAAAAAATCACAAAACATCACAAGGGGGGAGGGGGGTGTAGTAATATATCACGAGTATTTATTTTTTCGGCAAACGCGCGATAATGAACCAAAAAGCGGCGTTTCGTGTATTTATTTTTTCGTCAAACGCGTACAAAGTCGAAAGCGGCTTGTAGTGTGACCTTGATTCACCGTTGCTAGGCAACGAACGAAGTGAAGTTCCCGCGAGAGAGATTCTCTGCGTAGTACGCGAAAATGATGACGCCGACGCCGAGTGGCTTGATGAAACCGATGTGAATCTTCAACAAAGCACTGTGCCTACAACTAACTTGCAAGATGCTTATCCAGTTATTGGTGTTGAAGAAAGTCTTGCTAATCCGTGGTCTGAGGACATTGTAAATTAAATTATGTTTATGTATTACTACAAAAAAGTTTTTCGCATTTCTTTCATTATTTTTATGTCAGTCCAAAACAACTTGCAACCTTTCTGTTTACCTCTTAAGGTTATTATTGTAGTTTTTTTTTTTTCTAATATAAAATTTGATGATACCTGAATTAGAACCTGTATTTTATAATAAATATTCTTAAAAAAATAAGATTCTTTGTAGGTACTAAAAAATACACGTGATGTAGGGTTGGGGGGGGGCGGTAGTCTTGAACCTCGCCATGTATCACCAAGGGGGAGGGGGGTTAAAAATGCCAAAAAAACATCACATGATTAATGGACGGCCCCTAAACCAACTCATTTTGTATACAATTTTCATTATTTTTTAATTCTGATACAGGGTACTGTGTACAATGTTGTTTGTCACATTTTCTGAAAAAAAAAATATTATTTTATATTAAGAACTCTGAAAATTATAAGGAAAAAACTTGAAAAAATTTGGGACCATTTTTATAAAAACCTTAATTACTCTGCGAGTATGCATGCTATTTCCATAAAAATGAACACAGTGTATTACAACAATGCATTCAATCATAATCTAGAGTTTGAGCGCTTTTGCTACATTAGTTTTGACAGGGATATTCAAAAGATATTCATTCTTTTTTAATTTGTTGACGGTCCCCTATGAAGTTTCGGGAAAAAATCTTCACGGAGATGTATGACTTATACTACTATATTTATACACTAAGAGTTTTGAGATGATTCCTCATGTATTTTTTCTAGATATTTAACAAAATGTCTAAAATCGCAAGTGTCCAATAATCAATGGTCATATAGTGTATATATATATAATACAAAAATTTTCGTTTTGAAATGAAATCTTCATTATTTTACAAATGATCAATAGGCACCTTCCATTCATTTTAATCCATTGCTTCCATACAATTTGTACTTTGAAATATATACAGAATTTAACAATACTTTTAGGTTTATTCTTCATAAGTGCATTACAAACGAACTCTTGTATTATTATTAGGAATTATTACAAAGTACCGTTTATGATGAAATAACTTTAGAAAACAACGACGAAATATTTTGTGACAAAGCTATTATATTTCTGTAGAATTTTGTTCTACTAAAGTTTACTTTATATTATCGGATGATAAAACAATTTCTATTCAGTCACATATACTTTGTCTTCTTAAAACATGGAACTAGAAAATATAAAAATTCAGATACTGGAGATTATAATATTTTCAAAACACGCATCATTTGATATTTTATATTAAAAAATAAATTGAATTTACGTGTATATCAAACGAAAAAAAAATCCATACATATATCTAGGAGCATTTTAAAATAGGGTTAAATCAAACGCATTCTCTTTCCAGTAATTTTGATTATATTTTTTATTAATTTCTTTGCATCAGATAAATGTGATTATGAAACATACTTGCTGTATAATGTAAAATGTAGGTTTTATGTATTTTAAAAAACTAAGAGCTAAAGCAATATTTTCATGTCTTTATTTTTTCATCGAAATATTTACACAGTTTTATGTTACAGTTTTGAATTTTCTCTTCATAATGATAAAAATGAAGCGAAGTGTTGCAAGTTTTGTTGCAAGTGTTGCAAATATTTCCATAAAAGAAAAACAAAGCTTTGCAGATGAAAATTATGAATTTGAATCAGTTAAACGTAGTATGTAGCCACTTTGGCACGAAAATGGTTTGATTCTTCTGATAAGATTATCTATGATAAGAAATAATTATGATAGTGTCTAATTACTAAAATTTGTCATCATTGTAAATCTTCTTTACTTGCCATAACAGCGTATTATTCCTTTTACTTTAAGAAAATTAAAAAATTATCGAACCATTTCAATTGCAAACAAATTTCTGAAATTTTCTTTGAATTTTAATTATTTTTAAAGATCTAATATGGGAATTAAGTGTAATGATTGTTGATTTTTCGGTGTTTTCATTAACCCTTTGAGAGCCAAATCACTTCTATTCATAAAATGCCGGAAATGATTGGATGACAATAAAAACTTACAGATTTCTTTCAAAACAGAAAAATGTGTGTGTGTGTGTTTTAAATATATACGCACCTGATTAAATTAAAGTTAGCATTTCAAAATGTTGGTGTCAATTTGGCATTTCGCAATTAAAATTAAGTGGGATGTATTTTATCCCACCGCCCTTCAAGGAGTTAATAGAGCAGCGGCCATCGAAACACACAATGCCTGAGGACAGGAGGCGTGATGCCATTAATTTACTACCCAACAAACACATGACTTACGGCCTGCAGCCGATTTCATTGCGGCCAGAAGGAGTTAAGGCCATTTGTAACAAAACAATGCGGTACCGCAAATGACCCGCCGCTAGTTGCGGCAGCTACCGCCGAGCCAGTAACGGATCGGCGATGAGAGAACAGTTACATTTGCTTTGCCGGCCAACTCCTAAGGGTCAGTTTCCGGCAATAATGTAATGGCGTATCATACTCTAGAAAGCAAAGGGCCGTTATAATCTAACCAGCTTTTTTATTTAAAGAAAGAGAGAGTATTTTTTGTGTCTTCATTTCTTTCAGAAATTACTTCAAATCTGGGTTTTAATAAACATAAATATGTTGTAAGTTTTATATTTAAAACAGTAATATAGATGTCATATTTTTATTTAGTTTAAAAATATTTTTTTATAAATAATAAAAATTGCTCCCAAAATGTATAGAGTATTCCAAATAATTTCTTCAGGCGCTCTTTTGCATTCATTATTTATAAAAAATAACCAAAAGAAAATGAATAAATGTTTAAAATACATTAAAGATATTTAAAATAAATATTAAAATAGAAAAAGTCTTTAGATTGTTCCTAAATCAGTCTCTGTCTGCTCTCCCCACCTACTCTGTAATGTAAAACTCTCGTATACATACATGTATAATTTTTAGTTGTAAATGCATAAATATTTCTAAAATTGCCTATTACAGTATTTCTAAAATTGTCATAAAAGCCAAATTACTTTTTTTTTGTTTTAAGGAAAGATTTTTTTTCTTAAAAATAAAAGAGGTTGTTTTTGGGAAAAAAAAAGAAAAAAGAAAGAAAAAAAGAAAGAAAGAAAGAAAGAAAGAAAAGAAATACATTTCGATTTCCTTGCCTCTGCAAGCGTGGGTGGAAGGCAAAGGTTGTGGGCTAATAATTCTCCCTTAAAATGAATAATTTTTCTGTAGAACAGTACATTTTTTAAAAATTCTTTTGTTCATTTTGTTTAAAAAGTGTTTTACTTTTTTTCTGTGTAAAAACATGCTTTTGACACATTTTGTTACATCAATTGCTCTCTGATACATTTAATTATTTTTGTACATAAATGAATAAAAATTGTTTTTGTAATCGAACAACTTTTTTCAATTTTCATGAATGTGTATATATGAAATGGAATCCACACTTCCATACATTTTTCTTAACCGGCGCCCTTTTACACTCATCATTTATATATTTAAAAAAACTGAAAGAAAATGAAAAAAAAATAAATAGATTAAAATAATTTAATATAAATATTTAAACAAAAAAGTCCTTATATAAAAGTAAATTTCAGTAAAGGTAGCAGATCTTTCAGAATATGCTGTGAAGTTTGATGTTTTGTACCAAAAATCTGGACGCGAGAGCACGGGAAATGGTAAAAAAAAACGGAAATAATAAAAATTCAATCGCTTACAAGTTGTAATTCATGCCTAGATTTAAAAAAAAATGAAACAAAAACTGCTCAATGACAAATCGCTATAATAATCATTTGGTCAAGATTAATGTTTTTGCGCTTAAAAATCCATAACAAAATGTGTAGAAAAGATTCGGGACATTGAAAGGGGCGAAAAAAAAACACACACATTTTAAAAAATATATGCTTTAAAAAAAAATTAAAAACATAAAACCACTAAGAATCTCAAGTTAACGAAAAATTTTCAATGATTTCTTTAAAATTACTAAAGATCGTACAATCATTTCTTAAAGTTTTTTCTTAGAGAAGTAAATGCCTAAAACTTTGATAAAAGTATTCTATCACTATGTATATTTTTTAACTTAAATTTCTGTAATATGACTTTTCATTTTGTTTCAAAAACATCATACAATCTTTTTATTTATGAAAAAATGATTAAAATGCAGTAAAACACTGTGTAAGACGGAAATCTATATATTTCGCAAAGATTTTCAAGTCTCTGCGAATTTATTGAGATAGAATAAAATTTATTTATGGCGGAATATTGTCTACGATAGGAAACTTTCTCGATTCAAATGTATTTCGCCTTACACAGTTTACTGTATTTAAAATCCTGAAGAGTTGTCGTTAAATTTGCGAAACGTCTCCTTAAAAAAAAAATTCCATTAAATATTAAAATACATAAAAATATATCCGGGCTGTAAGAATGTATCGTTAAATAGACATAATTTTTAAATCCAGATACATCAAATAGACGTTTATTTTACTATATCTGTAAAAAGATTCCTTATCTTTCTCCCTTTTTTTCTGAGGAATTTCAAGGACACATCAGTGACCTAGCAGTTTTTCGCTGAGTCACTCACCCCTCTCCCCCGTTCCCGTTTTTGTCATTTATCTCTGTCATTCCTTATTCCAACTTCACACCTGATGCTAGCTGGCACGCTGGTGCTGCAGTCTTTATCTGTGAGGATATTTACACATAAAATATTGTAAGTCTTTTCAATTTTTGTCTATTCATTAAAGATTTTTAACTCTAAAATATTTCTGCATCATTTTATTGTATTTGTTTTTATATTAGAACCGTATTAATACGTATTTTGGTTTTCGCAAACACACAATAACATTTATTTAATATTTATTAAATTTAGTTTTCTTCAAAATTTCATTTAGTTTGTATCATTAAATGTATTTTTTTTACGCGAAATGTTTTATAGTTGGAATTATATAAATCGATTTTAAATATTGTGAATTTTCGATGTTACTTTCTTAACATTTTAGTTTACTTAAAATTAATTGTTTCCATGAGGGTTTTTTTTTAAATATATATATATATATATACAACTTTCAAAGAAAAGGATTTTTCCCCCCTTTCTAAGTGCGGATAATAATTTCTCCTTGATGAAAATGCCATTAAAATCAATAACTAAATAATTTTAATGCACTAAAGAAATAGAGTAAAGATAAAACGCAACATTAATTACTCGAAATACTTTTCTGAGAAAAGATTATAATTATTTTGCTCAATTTCGAAAGGAAAATCTAATATTATCTGATATAAACAAACTAAAAATGTGCACAAGAACGAGAGACAGTTATATATATATATATGTGTGTGTGTGTATATATAAAAAAAAAAAAAAAAAAAAAAAAAAAAAAAAAAAAAAACGTTTGTGACTTATATAAACATCAAACTCTATTTTTATTTATTTTAAATAGCTGTGTGATTTTTTTTTCATAAATTGAAAATGATGCAAAAATAATTGTGATTTAATGTACTTTAATGAATAGACATCAAATATTAACAGACTTAACAATAAGAGAAACTAAACACCACATACATATATAAAATAGATTTATTTTAATATAAAATACATAATAAATCATATTAAGAATATATGTTATTTAGGCGTAAGTTCAAAATGTGTTGAATAAAAAATAATTGTTGAATAATAGCTTGAATGACAAATGTTTCTTCATGAAAAATAAATATAGAAATAATAATTTAGGTTCATTTTTCAAAAATGTATAAATTTATTTATCTTGAGCTTTTTATAAATATTATGCTTGGCATACTGATTTTATTTTTCAAATTGTATATGAAAAGCAACTATTTATAAATGGCATTATTTATACCTATATTTTTTTTAATGCATAATAGAATAAATAAACAAATTATTAAGTTCAATATGCCAAGTATTGTATTTTGGAAAAATTCAAGAAAAGTAAATTTATATATACATATATTTATTGTACCTAAATTATTCTTAATATATTTATTTTTTATGCAGAAACATTTAATCATTCAAGCAATTCTTCAATAAATATTTTTTATTCAACAAATTTTGAATTTATGCTTAAATAATTTTTATGGCAAGGCATTGGCAGGCATTTGGAGAGTAGAAATCATTAAAGGCTCTTTTGCGGGCAGCTTTTGGCTAAATTTAATTCTTACAAAACACAAGTGGCATGGCTAGGGCAAATTTCTGGCTAGCTTTGATTGTTAATGGCCTTTAAAAGAATAACTGTGGCCAGTTTGAGGCTGTCTGATATTTTGGTAAAAAGTTAATGGCACAGTTGTGGGCATCTTCTTGTGGGCGCGTTCTGGCCGGCGTGACAGTTTTTTGAAGGAGCCGTTACGGCAAAGAACGGCGGGCCGTCACCAAACACTTTGGGTCAACGTTAACAACACCTTTAGTGGCCACAAGTTATGTGTTAGTTGGGTAGGTTCTCGCCAGTACTGGATTTGACAGAGGGAAATTTTGAATAGTAATTTATTTTTACTTTATTTGTGGCATATCTATCATCTTAAAACTTAATAGTAACTGTTTCAGATTATTGGTGAGAATTCGGATTCCTCTAAATGAAAATTCAGCTAGATGCGGAAACTCACATTGGTGCCGCATATGACTAGTTTATTGTTAGGGAATTCCAAATTCTCACTAGTAAGTTTAAATATTTCTTATTCTTATAGTTTTATAAGATAATAGATATCCCGAAAATAAAATAAAAGAAAATTATTACTGCAAATTTCCGGTGTCAGTTCCAATACTAGCGAGAGCTCGGTCCATTGGTGCTGACGTCACGACTCCTGTCCTCAGCCCTTGAAAATTTTGATGGCAACGGCAAAACGCATTTTTAAATTCTTATAGACAGAAAAAATGTTTTAAAATATCGCTTGACGGGCTCGGAGCATACAGTACAAGTATTACTGTTATTCAGTATCTTTTATCATTAATATTTCGGAGAGATTTTTATAAGAATATATCATGAAGATAATTGATAAAAGATACTAAGTTCAGTAAGCATGGTTCGCACAGTTCTACCACTAAGTTTTAAGAATATTTTCAAAGTGTTTCACTTCTGAAAAATATAGTAAAATCTAAAAATGAAGGAAGGGATGGCGAATGTTGTGGTTTAAAAATTAAAGATAAATTTTCTTATTTTTAATAGTGGTGTCAGAGTCCTTGGAAATTCTAAGGAGTGTGCGAACCTTGGTAAGATTTGTCTTATACAGGGTGATTCCAATTTTTTTTTACAATAAAAGAGGGGTGATAGTACACATCAAGACAAACAATATTAAATAGGAGACCAAGGGTCCAAAACGTTTTCTTAAGGAGATAGCCGCCATTAAAATTTAGGAACCAAAATTTCAAATAAACATAAAAAACGGAAAAATCGGTCGATTGATTTGCGGTTTACACTAAAATTATTCTTTATGTCGGCATTTTCTTGAAATTAAATTATAAAGATAAATTTTAAAAAATGCCGATAGAGGGCGCTTTAGACTTTGGAGTAACGAACAATTATATTTTGTCGGTATGTTTTGCATCTCATTAAATGTTTTCGTAAGCTTAGACTCAAACTTAAATTTTGAGCTCAAAATCTGTAGTTGGGAGTGGTTAAGTAACACAAACTGAGCTGTGTTCAGAGGGTTCAAATTTCAAATGATTAAAAAAAACGGAAAAATTGGTCGATTGATTTGCGGTTTTCACTAAAACTATTCTTTATTAAGTATTTTCGTGAAAATAAATTATAAAGATAAATTTCAAAAATGCCGATAGAGGGCGCTTTAGACTTTAGAGTAACGAACAACTATTTTTTGCCGAATTGTTTGCATCTCTTTAAATGATTTCGGAAGCTTAGACTTAAACTTAAATTTTGAGCTCAAAATCTGAATAGTAGGGAGTGGTTAAGTAGCACAAACTGAACTGTGTTCAAGGGGGAGGGGGAGGTTCAAATTTAAAGTAATTATAGAAAATGGAAAAATTGGTCGATTCGTTTGCGGTTTAAAATAAAACTATTCTTTAAGTCAGTATCTTCTTGAAAATAATTTTTAAAGATAAATCTCAAAAAATTCCGTCAGAGGGTTCCTTAAACTTCAGAGTAACCAACAATTCATTTTAACCATTATTTTTTGGTTCTAATTAAATGCTTGCAAAAGCATTTTAAATGTTCTCGGAAGCTTAGATTTAAACTTAAATTTTGAGCTCAAATCCTGAATCGTTATGAGGAGTTAAGAAGCGCAAACTGAAGTGTGTTCAGGAGTAAAATTTAACCCTCTTTCCTCCTCGAACACAATTCAATTTTTCGCTACTTAAACACTCCCAACGATTGAGAATTTCAGCCCAAAATTTAAGTCTATGCATTTGAAAGCATTTAATGAGATTAAAAAAATAACAGTTAAAAATAGTTGTACGCTACTCCAAAGTCTAAGGCGCCCTCTATCGGCATTTTTTTAAATTTATCTTTAAAAATTATTTTGAAGAAAACACTGATTGATCAAGAAAACTGCTGATTTAAAAATTAGTTTTAGCAAAAACCGCAACCGAATCGACCAATTTTTTCCGCTTTTTACAATTTTTTGTAAATGGAACCCTCTGAACACAGCTAAGTTTGTCTACTTAACGACTCCCAGCTATTCAGATTTTGAGCTCAAAATTTAAGTTCAAGTCTAAGTTTACGAAAGCATTTAATAAGATGCAAAAAATAACGCCAAAAAGAATGTTTCGTTACTCCAAAGTCTAAAGCGCCCTCTATCGGCATTTTTTGAAATTTATCTTTATAATTTAATTTCAAGAAAATGCCGACATAAAGAATAATTTTAGTGAAAACCGCAAATCAATCGACCGATTTTTCCGTTTTTTATGATCATTTGAAATTTGAACCTTCTGAACATAGCTCAGTTTGTGTTACTTTACCACTCCCAACTACAGATTTTGAGCTCAAAATTTAAGTTTGAGTCTAAGCTTACGAAAACATTTAATGAGATGCAAAAAATACCGGCAAAAAATAGTTGTGCGTTACTCCAAAGTCTAAAGCGCCCTCTATCGGCATTTTTTGAAATTTATTTTTATAATTTAATTTCAAGAAAATGCCGACATAAAGAATAATTTTAGTGAAAACCGCAAATCAATCGACCGATTTTTCCGTTTTTTATGTTTATTTGAAATTTTGGTCCCTAAACTTTAATGGCGGCTATTTCCTTAGGAAAACGTTTTGGACCCTTGGTCTCCTATTTAATATTGTTTGTCTTGATGTGTACTATCACCCCTCTTTTATTGTAAAAAAAATTTGGAATCACCCTGTATACTCCGATCCCTGCTATAAAAGATATTTTTTTTAAACCCATTCCATTAATTCATAAAATAATCTTATGATATTTTAATGTAGAAATGTCTTTATGAAATTTTCTGGTTTTATTTAAAATTTCAATAATAAAATTATAAATATGATAAGTTAAAATGCAGATTTATTTTCTTTCTTCTAAAATATCAGATAAACAAACAAGCAAAAAGAACTTTACAAAAGCATTTAGTACTTTCCTTATGTATTGCGTTCTTTTCTTAGATTTTTAGAATGGAATTTTTCGTTTGATATAAAAAGTAAAAAAATTCGAAGCGATACACATTTTAATATTTAAATCTTTATTTCAATATAATTAATCTATAATTATTTTTGCTAATACCTGAATGTAAAATAACAAATTGTTATGTCATTTCTTTTGTTGCTTATTTTGTTGTTCATTTCTTTGTCATTAAAATCTCATTTTTGAAAAAAATTTTAAATTTACTGAAGAAAAATCTTTATTTCTTAGAAATATAAATGCAAATCCCTTTCTGATAGCTTCATAAGTTACTAAATCAAGGTTCGAAAAAATAGCATTATATTCCTTTTCTTTTTTTTTTCTTTTTTTTTTTTTTATAAAAAAAAAAATCAAGTTCAAACGAGTGAAATTTGACTTTGTTTAAGAAGATATTTTATATAAGAAAAAAACTGATATATAAGAATTTCCTGCTCTTGAAATTCCAGGACACGTACGAACCATGTAAACATGTTTATTGAAAGCAAAAATAGTTTTAATTCGTTTATGGTTGTGTTACATATAAATTTGGTTGTCTGAAGAGTTTGTGTCGTTATTAAAGAGTAAATGAAAAGCAGAAAATTTAAATATTACGGGTGATGAAATTTATCCACAAAGAAATATTTTGCTACCAGTATTCCTATTTAGCGAATTTTGCTTTTTCTCAAACAAAAATGAAGGGAAAACCTTCTATTTAACGAATAATAAACTCCGAATTAACAATTTTTTTTCAACAGCCAATTTTTATTTATTTATTTATTTATTTATTTTTGTCATTTTGGGTCAAGAAAATATTGAGAAGTTATTACAGAAAGTTGTTTATTATAAAAAATGTAGCATCAAAGGACGATTTGGAAGATGAGGCGATGGAAAGAATAAAAAGTCAATGTTTTGTATTTTCTATAGTTTGTGAGAGAATCTTGGGACCAAATTTCAAAAATATGAATAAAAAATGCTTTCAAAAAGTGAGATTTCCAGGCACAAAAGTTGAAAGAGATATAAATGATGAAGATATCGCCCCTTCAGAAGAAGTTACACGAGTTCAGAAGAAGACAACGCTCCTGAGATAGTTTTCAACAATTATGCCACATGCGATGACGGACTGTGTATCCGTGCAACTGAAAGATAGTGAAATTAAAATTGATGAAGTAGTTAATTGGTCGGAACCAATAAATAGCGATTCTGATGCAGAAATCGATTATGAAATTCCCATGAAAACTCTTACTTTTTCTCATGATTTATTTGGTTTGGAAATTGTGAAAATATACCTAAATAACTCAATATTTTCTTCCCTGTATAAAATCGAAAAAGAACTTTTTCCAGTATAGAATTATAGAAATTCGCAGATATATATTACCCAGATGTTTAAAATTTAAAATTAATTACGGTGAATTGTACGCTGCATTTTTAGTGCACAATTTCTAATTATGGATATTTATGTGTAGTGGCTTATTAGAGCTTTTCTATTACGTAATTGCAGGTATATTTATTTATTTATTTTAATCCCAATATTACGATTAACCGCGAATCATCAAAAACAATTTGCGGTCCCGACGAATTCGTTAAATCGGGGTCGGACTTTATGTATAAACTTATCTTTGTTTTAAAAAAAAAATGGTGCAAAATAAAATAAAAAAATAGTCGTTTGTGACAACACATTCTTATGGAAAATTTCCCCTTAAATAAGGAGAAATTTTGCAATTTTGAAAATCGAATCCCTACGAACCCTGTTTAGCACATATTTATTAAATTACATTGTTGTCGCTCTGTTGTATAACTCTCTTCCATCTGTCCAGAAGTTTCATAATGACTTTTCAAAACATTTGTGATTTTTTGCAAAAGACTTATCTGGAGGATATTTCACATCATTAAAAAAATCAACTATTATTTTTTATTTATTTATTTATTATTTTTTGGAGGTGGGGTTAAGGAAATAAAAGATTAGCCGTCGACTAGGGCAGCGTCCGGAAGCTAGGTACAGCAGGGCAAATGGCCCAGTCAATTGCAAAGAGTTAATTTCTGACATTCAAATGTGCGAGTTTGCTAAATTTGGGTGTTTCCTAAGTATTGTTAACTTTTGAGAGCAGTATTTTCTACAGTTGGTCTGGTTTGATTCAATTAGCATCTATCTATCTATAATAACAAAAAGACAAGTATGTTTGTGTATCATCTATAATTAATGCGATTTTTCGAGATTTTCTACGCTTTGCGCCGATTTATTTTCATTCGTAAATGATTTCCGATTACAGTGTTTTACACAAATACAATAAACTAGTTGCCCTTGGTGATCAGATTGGTTTCTCTTGAATGTAAACTAAGCATTAAATCATATTTCTTTTATTCATAATTTATTTTAATTGCTTATTTTTTGCTAAATTAGAAGATTCTGCCAGAGAAATAGACACAAGATGTCATATACGCACCACATTGGTGCGATTGCAACAAAATAGCAATTATATGCGCTTCACACTGTAACCTGGCTATTGTTACTTATTTATTAATAAACTGTTTGTTTATTTTTATTTTCTGTTTTAAAGTGATATAAATTGTTTAACTCTATAATTATTAACTAAGCTTTTTTTTGTTTATGATTATCCCCTTTTAATATTATAGAAATTAGTTTAAAAATATGCATGTAACTGGTTTTGCGCCAATGTGGTGCCTATATGACATCTGTGCTGACATCTGTGACATTTAGCCATTTGTTTAGTTCGTTGGCGATTTTTTGCCATTCGGAAACCTATTTCGATTTCAAACTTTTTGCCTAATATAGTTATTTTTCGATAGCACTGCTTTAGCATTTAATAGGATTTTCGGCGTTCCATGTGAACATTTTGTTATTCGTGAATAATTTCTGATTACAACCCCCCCCCCCCTTCATATTAGTTTTATAGGCATTGACTACCAAATATTTAGCGATTTTAAATGAAATTTTCAATGTGATTTTTAGCCATTCTTCAAGTTTCGTAGCGATTCATTGACATTCGGAAATTGATTTAGATTTCAAACATTTTGTTTAATATAGTTAATTTTTTGATTGCTGTATTTTATCTTTTAACAGTAAATTTTTTACCCTGGAGATTTTTTAATATTTTGCGATTTTTAATACTATTTTCAGTGCAAATTTCGGTTTTTCACATTTTTTGTCATTTTTCAAAGGAATTCGATTTCAAAATTCTAGCCGAACAGGAATTTGCTTTCAAACTTTTAGTCTTTATGGTAATTGTTTTGCTCTCCTATTTTGAACTCCAGATATTTTTAATGCAGTGTTTTTGCTTTTTTTGTTTGTTTGAGTTCACGGCGATTTTTTTTTTATACGGAAAAGGAATTCGGTTTTAAACTTCTTTCTAATATGAAAAATTTTCTCCTGTGCGATTTTTGCTACATTGTAGGTTTTTATTGCGATTTTTTAAATTTTTATTTGCATTTCACTGCTTGCCATTTTATTACACTAATTAGATTCAAAACTTTTATCCAAATGGAGTAAATTTTTAGTTCCGTGATTTTTGAAATTTTTGCCATTTTTGATGCAATGTTTATTTTCTTCGCGATCCACTTCGATTTTTTAGAAGTTTCAGTTTTCGACCAAATGTAGTAAATTTTGTCCTCTTTTCCTCTAAGTTTATTCAAATTTCGAAATACAATTTTTGAATTTTGTCTTATATTTTTATAAACTTTTTAATGCTTTCGCTATTTAGTAAGATTTTTCCACATTAAAAAGCATTCAGTTTCAATTTTCTAGCCCTTCTCTTTTCGATAACCGTTAAACGAAATTCGTGCAAGAATTTTTAAGTATTTAGAAATTTTCATTTTTATTTTAATTTTTTTTCACACTTCTTGCTTTTTTTGACGAACCCAAGCAACGCCGGGTAGATTATGTAGTGTAGTAATAGTAGTCTAAACTCACAAAATAAACAACGTTATCTTCTTCTAAAAGAGTCTGGTTTTATGGATAGCAATGGCTCTTTCAATTAGTTTTATGCTTCCCTTTAAAATTGTGTGGACGTACATAATTATGCACAAGAGTTAATGTCACACTTCAGTTCATTCGTTCATATTCGCATTACAAAAAAACGCATTGTTTTAATTAGGAATTATTATAAAATACTGTTTATCATAAAATAACTGCAGAAAACATCAACTAAATGTTCAGCGAAAAAATATATTTTATCGTTTTTTTTCTTCTACAGAATTTCGTCCTATTAAAATTCACATCACACTAACGGATGAACAAACACCTTTTCTATTAGGTTACATAAACTTTATATTCTTGAAACTTGGAAAGAAAAGATTTAGAAATTTATGAATTTGAGATTATAATATTTCCAAGACATGCATCATTTGATATCTTTATATTCAAAAAATAAATGGAATTCTTGTGTATTTCATGGGAAAAGATTTCCATTCCTATTCTAAAACATTTCATTCTGTATATATTCTTCAAAACTTTTAAGTTTCACAATGATGCAAAATACACTGAGGATGAAGTCAAAAACATTCTTTTTTGAGCATTTTTTTTATATTTTTACTTAATTTACGTAGGGGAAAGTTGGATAAAACCGTGAATGAGGCGGTATTTATTTGGGGCGGTATCTAGCCGAAACCTTTAGAATTACTTTTAGGCGAGCTGCATGCCAGCTCCCAGTAAACGAGCTCGTTTCGCAGTGGGGATTTTATAAAGATTTCATGGGAAAAAGTAAAAATATCGACGTCTGCAATATTACGTTACCAATTCTAAATACCTAAGGATTTAGTTTAGGTAAGTCTAACGTATGATAGTCTATTATTTACTAGTTATTTTAAAGTTTTGTATTGGTGTTTATAAGTTATCTGAAAAACGCTAGAGTAACATTTTATCTAAAACTGGTTGGGAAAAACCAGGATGCAGATAGGTTGGACATAACCGGGAAGTTTCCGACTTTGAATAATTCATTTATTTGCGTGATTGAAATAGAATTAACTTGTTCATATATTATTTGACGATCTATAAATATTTAAAAACTATACAAAAAATGTTTAAACTAAGTTCTTACAAAGAAGACTGTTTTTAGACATTTGAATTCCAATATCGATCCGTATTTCAACTCCCCTACAAATTAGAACTCGAACAAGAAGAAAACGGAAGGAAAGAAAACCAAGACAAGAAGAACTTAATATTGAAGCGAAAACATACCATGATGACAGAAAAAAAATAGAAGAAAAAAGTGATATGAAAAAGAAGAGTCCAAAGAAAAAACCCTTGACATCAAGCGAAGAGGAAGATGAATGTGACGCATGCATCTTTTTCAACAGTTGATATAAACAGTCTAAACCTAAGGAGAGTTGGATACAGTGCCTTCATTACAGAGGGTGAAGAACATGAAGCATGCAGCAAGCATTTTTGCTGATTCCACCGAAGCTAACATAGGGAAGAAAATACGGGCTTCTGATTGGCTGATTAATTTAAAGAGCTTTTGTTTTAGTTCCTTTTTGAGTTTACGTTTATTTAATCATCAGTTTTTGTTTGAAAACCTTTTAAAAGATGAATTTTTTTTTTAATTTCCTTCTTATTTTACATATTTATTTATTGATAAAAAGAAAGATTTTCTGGAATTTATAATTAAAGAAGTTAATGATGATGTTTCTTAATTGTTTTATATTACTTAAAAATAATAAAAATAAAATTAGAATTTCTTCTTAATTATTTTAACATGATATTCACAAATATGCCCCTGATATGTACATCGACATTCAGAACAATTTATTTATAAACGATAGTCAAACATTTCCTTTTAAGGCGCCTAATACGCGATATTTACAAAGCCAGGTACTGTGTATCACTTTTAAAAAATTCCAATTTCTTCTTATTATTATTTTAATATGATATACCCATATCCGCCTCAATGTGTACATCCATATTCATAATGATTTATTTACAAACGACAATCGCTCTTTAAATTATTCAACCAATCAGAAAACCGTGTATGTTATCTTTGGTAAGATCGGCAAAAATGCATGCAGCAATGCAAATGAACAAGATCTAACTTTCATCTGTGATTTTTGTGCCTAACCATTTCAACTCTTCAAGCATAACTTAACTCATTTTTTTATTTTATGTAGATTTGATATAGATTCACATTCTATAAGTATAATTCTTCATTTTTTCTTTAATAAATAACATTATTGCTAAGTTACAACGGGCTTTTAATTATTTTTTCCAGTTGTCCGACCAAGTCTGACAAAACCGGAACAATGCACACTTCTAAAGTAAGTGTTATTATGATTTTAATTGCTATTGTTGGAGACTAAAAGAATACTTTTTTTCTACGGAAGGAATCAATTTATCGTTTTATTACAAATTTGGACTGTTTTGTTCACATAGTGCACAATAATAAAAAGAAAAGCATTAGTGTCCCGGTTTTATATGACTTTCCCCTACATAAGATAAATGTGAAAATAAACTGATTTATATGTTGTTAATATATAAAAGATATTTTATGTACCAGCAAAAAGTGAGTGATGCATAATCATCTTAAAATTTCTTTAACTAGGTCCTGGAACGTCAAGATAAAAAAATTATTTGCTGCCAGTATTTTTTATGGAAAATTTCTCTTTAAACAAAGTGAAATTTCTCATGTAAATTGAGATTCAATTTTTTTATAAAAAAAATACTGTTAATTAACTGGAAAACAGAAAATAACGGCATCTACATGACCCTTAATTTTTCACTTTTTAATTTTCGAAACAGTGTTGCCAGTGGGCTACTTTTTTAAAATTCAGATTTCTTCATTGACACCGCTTTTTTGAAACGGTAAATTACTTTTTGTTTTCGCCTTAATTGTCATGCCATTGAATAAGGCACATTATAGCATTTATAAAAAGCGGTGCCAATCAAGAATCTGAATTTAAAAAAAAGTAGCCCATCTGGCAACACTGCTTCGAAATGTGCTATTTGTTAATTCAAAATAGTCTTTTGAGTTTTAATGGTAACAAAAAAGGTTGACAGTTAGAATGTTTTTATACAAGGTTTAATACCATATTTATGAGGGAATAAAAAACAACGTTTAGAACAATAACATATCAATTTTCTTATACGTTCAATGAGCTTGATATCGTTAGGGAGACTCGTGAAAAGTGGAAATGAGAGATTGATGTTTTATAGATTTCGGCATCATTGTGGTTAGCGACTTTTAACACAAGATTCAGGGAAGCTTTATTGCGGAAACTATTGTTTAGTTGTGAAATGCTATTTGAATGTCAAGTGTATATTTTTAAAGATCTATTTAAACCAGAGGGACAAAAATCTACGCGCCAGCAGGCATCCTCTGAACACTAATTTTTTTTTCTTCTTTCGTGTAATATTTCGTGTAAAATCCTTGCTAGTATGCTATTCAATTCCCAGCAAGGAATACATTTAAATTTTAGAAGTAAGAGATTACCCGCTAGCACCTAGATTTTTGCAACTCTGTATTAAATCTTTTTTATACTTTGAAAAACATAAATTTTGATTAAGCTGTACTTTATTCAGTTAAATCCCACTTTATTTCACGTATTTAATAGTCTAATGCCCGTAGTAGCATATATGCTACTAAGAATGTTTCAGATTTAATTGATTTTTAAATTCGGATATTCTAAATTCATACCAAAAATTGAAAATAGCAGAAATAAAGCGTAATATGTTTTATAATTTTCTATTTTGATTTTTGATTGTCTGAATTACGGAAATTCTAGAATGGATTCTATTAGATTGTTCCAAAAGTTTCTTCCATTTTTTTAAACCTAAGCAAATTTTAAAAACGGCGATATTTTATTGAACAATAACTGTGCTACTGTCTTCTGTGTACCTTCTTCTGCATTTCTAAGAGTCTTATAAGCCTTTTTTCCAAAGTTTTTTTTTATTTCGCTCCAAAATACTTACCTAGATAATTTTTTAACAGTTTTTTTTTGTGTGTGTGCGAAGAGAACTTTTGCGAGAAAAAAGCATACAGTAATCGGATAAAGCAATGCCCGAAGAATAGGGAGGGTGCATCAAAACATCTCGATTGAACATAATGAATTTGTGTTTCCCAATCAAAGTTTGTCCGAAAAGTTTCTTTTGCAATTCATGTGCTATTTTTTTAAATTCTATTAGCACCCCTTTCTGAAATAAAAATCTTTTACTCACATTTTGGCAACATTTGCAAAAGAAAAATACTACAAAACTTTTTTATATATATTTGATGAAATATAATATAAAAATAGCTACTAGTAGTCGATCTGCTCATGCCCTGCTGGCGAACATCTTTATAGTTTGCATTTTCAGCATCAAAAAGATCCTTTTTAAAACGACAAGTCCTCGTGAACGAAAATTGGATATTTATAAAAGCCAGGAACGCAAACAATTCTGACCCAATCGAGCTCCCATTCCTGACGCCAGACTCTTACAAAAGAAAGTTTTGATTACTACTGACAACTAGACAAACTGAGGGTGGCAATAGCCGTGAAACACTCCGAAAAAGCAGACGAAACATTATGACAGCTCCATTTCACATGTACATTTGATTTTTGAGAAACAAACTCCTTGCACTTGCACTTGATTGAGACATTCTGATCCAAACTCTTTACTCTCCGGATATTGTTCCGTTCGACTACTATTTGTTTTTTCCCCTGAAAAAATCTGTTCACCAAAAAGAAAAAAAGAACTATTTCAATGGCATTAAAAAATATTTCGGTAAGTGTTTTGCCACCAAATCAGAAAGGATTTGAAAAGAATATGTTATTAGACTTCAGGAAAGGTAGATGAAGGTTTGTTCAACAGATTGCCAGAAGCATTCTTCATTAAAACATTGTCTTTATTGAAACTTCCATAGTTTGATTTTAAATAAAGAACGAAGAAACATTTGGGACAACCAAATAACATGGGAATTAGAGGGTGTAAAATACTGTGTGTTATATTTAACATATTACTCACCGATGTTTATATTTCTATTTACTTTGTGACAAGTTTATTTGAAAAACATATTTTGATATTCTTACCAAAAAAAAAAAAAAAAAAAAAACTATAGAAATTTACAAACGGAATTTTCCATTCCATAAATTCGTGGTAAAATAATTACATTATCATAACTACCAACATCTTACGTTCTTTTTGTTCCGGAAAAATTTGATAGTAAATTTTGTTATTCAAATCATCGTAATCTGCCGATTAAATAGGGCAAAAATTTCTTTAAATTTTTCCGGGCCCAAAAAAATCGGAAAAGTTGGAAGCTATGAATTATAAAACATAGTATGCGTAAACTGTTTCTATGATTTCAACAATGATTCACTTTTTCTCCATATAAAAATTCATAATTCAGGAAATATCTCATTGTGTTCTATGATATCACGACATTTTTTTGGTATATGTGTAATTCTCGTGTGGCGGTATACACTAATTTCTTGGCATTTCGCTCGAACTACTGTCTTACATTTCCATACCAAGGATATGATATTGATGATTCATTTCCGAATGAAACATTCCTGATTTGTGTACGTTCATTTTTTCTGGATACATGTTTTGTTAAACTACAGCCATATTAACCACTTCCCTGATTTTCTCTTACGTCATAAGAGCAGTGTTGCCAGTGGGCTCCTTTTTTAAAATTCAGATTTCTTGACTGGCACCACTTTCTTGAAACTGTAAAATTCCCTTTATTCTCGCCTTAATTAATATGCCATTAAATAAGGCGCATTTTACCATTTCAAAAAAGTGGTGCCAGTATAGAATCTGGATTTTTAAAAAAGTAGCCCATCTGGCAACACTGCATAAAAGCAACATATTTTTGTCAATGATGATTTATTATTTTCACCAGTAAATTTTTATTGTAAATTTTCGTTTTTTAATATGAGCGTTTTTCTGATTCAAGTAGGCGAAAATTTCTGTTTTAAAAAACCCGGTGATAAACGATTAAAAGTTCTGTAAAAGACATAAAAAATTAGTCAACTTTTTTTTTTAAACATTGATCAGTTAAGCGGTTAAGAAAATCTGAAACAAACAATCTTAGTTATTTTCTCAACATTTCAGCGCCTGTTTCACATATGTGCTTTATATACTAAGACTATTAACTTCTATAGATATTTAATATCTGTTTTGTCTATTTCCGCAGTGAACCAAGTCTGTCTTTACATACTTCCTCATATACGTTATCATTTTACACATTCGGTCCACTGTTACATTGTACAAAACAGATTTTATGCCCTTTCTAATTGGACTACCCCATTTTTTGTTTCAATATGGGCGTGGCTGACTACGGTTTAGAGCCCATTACAGGGCTCCAAATGGTCCGCGAACTGAACATCAGTATTTTTTAACAGAAAATTTCATGATACGTTTGCGCTAGAATCAACTTCTAAAGCTGGTTTCTTGACAATTTGCAAGAAAATTCTGATGTTCAGTTCGCGGACCATTTGGGAGCCCTGCCATTACTTAGTGTTTATTAATAAATTTTGTAATCAAAGGAAAAAAAATTTTGCTTGCAGTCTGTATCGTGAAATTACAGGAATGTCAATGTTTATTTAATTCGAGAAATTCAATTGAAAGGAAGAAATCTCAAAAGAAAGTTAAGAAAGTAAGAATAATTACTAAAATAAGTTTTCAAAATCATGTTTTTAGTAAGCGCAAGGCTACCACGGGTGCCTATTTTTATGTTTTACTTGCAGCACTATTTTGCAAAAGTTAAATTTCTGGTGTATTTATAACGCGTACCAAAATGATTCAGTGGAATGCTACTAATTTTAAATACTTATCTTTGACTTTATAATGACACAAATTCTGTCATTAAATAATGTAAAAATTGTTATGAAAATGTGTTTCACACATTGAGCAAAAGATTGATGCGTTTGATGTACAATAAAATATGAAATTTAAGAATCTTACTTGTGTTCTTTTTGTTTTAAAATTTACAACTTAAAAATATATCGCAATGGAATTAAATTTTAAAATCTTGCTAACTAAGTGTGTATTATAAAAAAATTTAAAAAGCACAGTTTTTTTATTCGTATAAAAAGAAAATGTTATTCCTATTTTCATATTTAAAAAAGGCCAAACTTCCAACCCTGATTTTTGCTTCAACGATAATCAGCAAAATAATATAATACTATGAATTTATGTAAATTTCCAAGGCAGGAAATATTTGACTTAGAATTATTTAATCTTTATCAAACAGCATAATATATTAAATTGCATAAAATACACGATAAGAAATAACGTGGCGTTGCTGAATTATACGTCAAAATTTTTATGCAAGCTCACTTTTTTTTTTTCTATAAGTGCATTTTATGGAACAATTTTAGGTTACATTATATACAGTTATGAAGGTGGAAAATGAAGTAAAATATTTGCCATTAACAGATTGTATTTATGTATTTAAAAAAGATTTCTACATAATATATTACTTACACACGAACATGAGAGATTGTTCTCGTTAATAAAATAACCTAGAATGTAATAAAGTTGTTTTTTTCTCACATAAACAAAGGATTAATCATAAACAATAAAAAATAATTACAGATCAAACAATAGGGAAATATTAAAAGAAAAAGAACTTATTTTTAAAGATTTTTATCGATTAAATTTAGGTATCAATTTAACTTTATTTTTGAAAAAGTAAAAACTGAAAGAGGCATTTTTCTGCACAAAGACAACTGGTTGTTCTAAATTCTTGTAAGTAACAGTGAAACTGGCATTAAAAGGCTGAAATGTCTCTTGATGGCAAAAGTTTTTCAAATAAAACAGTTTTTTCTTTACATTGGAAACACAGTTAAACAAAAAATTTTTTCCTACTCACAGTGAAAAAAAAATAAAGGGTTTTTTAATTTTTAAGACATTGATTAGTTTTAAAATACATCAATCAAATATTCTGACAAATTTTATAAACATATATGGGTAAGTGTGATCTCTGACCTCACAGAGTGTTTCGTTTAGTAATTCTTTCGAAACAACATCCTTTAATAAATAAATCCAACTTGTTAATTTATAATTGTTCAATTCTTACACAGTAATTCTTCTTCTACTAGCACCAATATTTTAATTTAAAAATAATTATGAAAAGAAGTTATTTATTTTCATCAAATTAAAAATGTTCAAATCAAATTATTTAAATAAAATCTAAAATTCTAATTTTGTTGAGTAATCGAAATTTAAAAAAATTACCGGAGATATAAATAAGATTTTAAATTTCTAAAAGCGCAAATTTTTTTTTAAATTTAATATAAAATTCTGAATCATTAATATATCGCAAAAGTTTTTAAAATAGAAAGAAAATAGAATTCCAAAAAATACTCTGAATGTCTGATGAACGACGCATAATTTTATTGACGTAATTGATGGTGTATTAAGAAATTCGGCATTGAAAACTTTTTCTCAATTCAACAGTTCAAATTTTTAACAATTCAACTTCACATGTTTAAAAATTTGTTTTCGTACTAAGGAAATTTCCAACTAAGGGACATTTTAATAACTGTAATATTTGAAAAGTGATTGTGATGAAAAGTTTAATATCGTTAATGTTTGTCCTTTTTTCTGTGTTTACTTCTAAAATTTGGAAATTAAAGTGCCTGCTTGATTTAGTTTGAAATTGTCAGTACTGTTTGTTCATTTTTTTTAGTGGAAAGTTAAATTAGTTTACCGACAACTGGAAATTTACGAAATTAGGGCAAGTCAACGTTTTTACTTTCTTCTATCGTCAATAGAAGAAAGTAATTTAATCGATTTTTTTACTTCCGGTTTTTGACCGATTTACACGTGTTAGGGGTCAGAAACTCCAAAAATATGTTTTTTTAAAAATGTCTTTCTGTTCGTGTGTCTCTCTGTGCGTCCATATGTCGCCATTATAACATCGAAAAGTGTATGAAGATATAAAGTCTTAAATCATATCTGTTAGCAATATTTTAGTTTTACCTTGTGCGTAGATGGCAACATACTCAAATTTTTGATTTAGTTCGATTTTATTTTATTAGAAATATTATTTGATATTCACTGGATGGTGCCATTGCATCGTCGCATTCATATTATACGCCCAGACTTGAGAAATTGTCTTTCGCCCAGGAAGCATTCATCTCTGAACTTTTAATCACTTCATCATCACATTTTCCAGAATATGGCTACAAAATACAGCTCGAAACATCGATTTTATTTTTTTTTATCATTAATTGTACAAGTTCATATTACAATTCTTGTTTTATTGTAGAAATGAGGAAGATTATGTGTTTTTTACAAATGCATTCTTAATAGTCTCTTGTGATGTGTTTAATGTCAAATGAATGTGACAGTTACGATAAACCATTATTAGCATTTCACTTTAGAGCTTGGCCATAGTTTTTTCATCGACTGGATAATCAAGTAATATCGAATTATATAAAAAATATCCTTATAACTCCAAAAATAATAATCATATTAACTAACAATTGTCGGATTAACTGTGTTGGATTAAGCGACTCATTTTAGATAAGAATCTATATTTGAATTGAAATTTTAATGAAATACAGGGTCATAAAAATGTCATAAAAAGAGTGTCAAACATCATAAAAATGTGTAGAAAACATTATTACAAATATCTCCGCTACTAATCCGATTGATTTCATTCTTTATGCAAAATTTATGTTTTTTAATTGTCTTTATACCCAGTCCGTAAAATAAAAAAAATCGAAAAATTTTACATATTTTTTATCTGAACGAATATTTTGAGAGTTTAAAAAAAAGTTTGGAAAAATCGAGGTTACTGATATTAAAGAGACTTCTTTCCATTATTACATACTATGAACGCACCAAATTTTTGTTGGAATGTTATTCCATAAGGCGTGAGCAAGTAAGTTCCTCAATAATAAAAGGAGTTAAAAACTTTACCTTTTAGTTGGCACACATTTATTTGAAGAAATAAAGTAGAATAATGATGAACAAATACTTGGAAACACTTCACAACACAAAAGAACAGATGCACAGTCTTCACAATATTTACAGAACACAACAAAATAAAAAAAAATAACTTTGAAACATATATTAGCTTCAGTTTGAAGCAGTTCTTCATGAACAGTAATTATTCCTTTGGAATCATAATGTATGATAATGGATTGTTAATCCTTGACAGCATTTTGCTGCCTAACCCAGCTCAGTCACTACATCAACCAACTGTTCTAAAGTTCTCTTCCAGTGAAAACAGAATAATGTCTGGTGCTGCCATCTGGCGGTAGATTTTAGTACAAAAAGAAGCAATTGTCTAACATCTCTCCCGTTTTGTGATAGAATCTGACACCAGATGGATAAGGTTTCTGCAATGTTCAAATTTGGTCTTTGGCAATGGCTTTGTCATTATATCTGCTATCATTTCATTTGTTGACAGGTATTTGACATCTATTATATTTTTCATTTTCAAATCTCGTATGTAGTGATACTTTGTATCAATGTGTTTAGTTCGCGACTTGAACTTTTCACTTTCAACCAATTTAATAGTTGATTGATTATCTTCAAAAATTTTAATTGGATAATGTTGATGTAATTTGAGATCTTTACATAGTTTTAAAATCCACAACACTTCTTGAGTTCCTTGTGAGAGTGCCACATATTCAGACTCGGCTGACGACATGTTTGTTTTCTTGAGAACCAAGAAATGCAACTATTGCCCAAGAAGATTACATTTCCTGAGGTAGATTTTCTATCTGTAGTATCTTGACCCCAGTCAGCATCTGAGTATGCAACTATATTAGGATAATCTTCTGAGGAAATATGAAGTGCAAGATCTTTTGTGGTTTTTAGGTACCTTATTACCCTCTTAACAGCATTCCAGTCCTTTTGTCTTGGATTATTGCATCTTCGACTTAGTATATGCGTAGGAGCTGTAATGTCAGGTCTTGTGCATGAAGAAATATATAATAGACTTCCGATAGCTTGTCTATAGTTATCATTTGATGATAAAAGATTTTCTTCTTTTTCTAAACTTTAATAGTTTGTTTCCATTGGGGTATAAGTTGGTTTGGCTTCTTCAAGCTGAAAATCTTTAACTAATTGATTTATTTTATTTGTTTGTGACAGCAGATAACTTCCATCTTCTTTTCTATGAATCTCTATACCTAAGAAGTATTTTGCTTCTCCTAATGATGTTATAGGATAAGACTTCTTTAAATAGTTTATTACTTCATTGACTTCATCTTCATCTTCTGAGCTTATCAACATATCATCTACATATAGTATGAGATGAATTGTCTTCTTTGATTTTTCTTTCGTAAACAAACATGGATCTGCTTCACTTTGTTTAAATCCATTTGCCTTTAGAGTATTTTCTATTTCTTCATTCCAGCACTTGGCGGCTTGCTTGAGACCATATATAGCCTTTTTTAATTTATAGACTTTGTCTTTGTTTTCTTGATCTTGAAAGCCTTCTGGTTGAAGCATGTATAATTCTTCATTATCTAATTTACCATGTAGAAAGGCTGTTTTAACATCTACTTGGAATACTTTGGCTTTGCGATAAGCTGCACAGGTCAGAAAAGCTCTAATAGTTGTATGTTTGACGACAGGAGAGAAGGTTTCATCATAATCAGTGCCTAGTTGTTGAGTGAAACCCTTGGCAACTAGTCGTGCTTTGCATTTTATTTCTTCTCCATTTTCATCACATTTTGTCTTATAAACCCATTTACAGCCAATTGCGCGCTTACCTTTTGGTAAAGTAACAAGCTCAAATACTTCATTTTCCTTTAAAGAGTTAAATTCTTCTTTCATAGCCTGTAACCATTTCTGTTGATCTTTTAGTGGTAATTTTAGAACATCTTTAAAAGTTTCAGGATCTTGATTTTTCGAATAACTGTCTTCAGTTTTGTAAGAAAACCTTTCTGGTGGAATTCCTTTTGTTTCTCTGTTAGAAATTCTTCTCTGTGAATTTTCTTCACTTTTTTCTGTGGTTGGGATATCTACTGATTTGCCATCAGTTTCTATTTCTTCTGCAACATTTTCTATTGGAATAGATTCACAATCATTTTCAAGATTTTCTTCTGAAAAATTGAAATGAATTAAATCAGAAGTTCGCTCTTCTACATTTTCTGGGAAAAAATTTTCACCGTTCATATTTTCAAAAAACTTTACTGTTCTGCTTATCACAATTTTTCTTCCGCCTGTATAAATTCGATATCCCTTGCTTCTTAAATCATAACCAAAAAAGATTCCTTCAGTGGCTTTTTCATCAAATTTTTGCCTCTTCTGTTTATGAACATACACATATGCTTTGCATCCAAATACTTTAAGGTGACTCATATTCGGCTTATGTCCATTCCACAGTTCATATGGTGTCTTTTCAGTTGATTTTGTGGGTAATCGATTTTGCAAATAAGCTGCTGTAGCTACGGCTTCTGCCCAGAATGTTTTTGGTAATTTAGCATTTATAAGCATGGCTTTACACATTTCAATTAGAGAGCGATTCTTTCTTTCCGCGACTCCATTTTGAGACGGCGAATATGGCGTTGTTGTTTCATGATGTATTCCTAAGTTCTTTAGGTAGTTACTAACATATTCGTTGCAATATTCTGCTCCATTGTCAGTACGCAAGGATTTAATGTTCAATCTAAATTTATTTGTTGTTGATGCAACATACTCCTTTAATTTATCAAATACTTCATCTTTAGAGGAAATAAAATATACCTGTGTATAACGAGAATATTCATCGATAAACGTAACGAAATATCTTTTTGATCCCATACTATTTGTTTCAGCAGGACCGCAAACGTCACTATATATCAGATCAAGTGGTTTTCTACTTCTGTATTGCGTTTCTTTTGGAAATGATTTTTCTGTTAGCTTAGCTTTTATACAACTTGAACATTCAGTATTATGAGAACAATTATTCAGAGTAATACCTAAAGCTAAATCATTCTTTTGAATTTTCTTGATGGATTCCAAATTTCTATGACCCAGTCTTTGGTGCCATTTTAGAATGCAATTGACATTAGAACATACAGGTAATATTTCTGAAGCGCTGTATACTTTTTCATTTGTGGGTTTTATTTTTAATCTGTATAACCCCTCATCAGCTTTTGCATCTGCAACTAATATGTTACCCTTTTTAATTAAACACATATCATCTTTAAATGTTACAACAAAACCTTTCTCAGTGCAAGACTGTACAGACAACAAATTACTGTCTAACTCGGGAACATAAAGCACATGATCTAGTGTAACTTTATTTGTTTGACCATTAACTGTTTCAATATTAAAAGTACATTTACCCTTTCCTTTTGCAGTTAATTTAGTTCCATTAGCAATTGTAATTGTATCTTTATTTGAATTCTTTAATTCTGAGAATAGTTCTAAAGAATTAGCTAAATGAACAGATGCGCCTGAATCAATAACAAAAGTTAACTTTTTGTTTTGATTTCCATTTTGTTGAGATTTCATAACAAAACCTGAAGAATTTGATTCTTTGATTAATTCATGATAGTTTTGAGAATTTGGTGGATTTTCATTTTGACTAGCAGTAGAAGCAGAGAAATTGTTTTGTTTTTTAAACTGCTGACGTGATCTATCTTGAGTAAAATTTGGTTTTGTTTTGTTATTGTTGTTATTCTTTAAGTGAAAACAATCTTCACGGTTGTGATTGGTTCTTTTACAATGAGAACAAAATTTTTGTTTATTCAAATGTTTTGGTTTATCCCTATTACCCTTTAAAGCAATAGATTCAAATTTTGTTGAAATTTGTTTAGTTTCAACTCTTCTAAGATATTCATCAATTAACTTGTTTTGAACATATTTTAATGATAAATCTGTGTCATATTTGCTTTCAATAGCAGTTATAAAGGTACTATAAGAATTTGGTAAAGAACAAAGCAAAATAGCTATTAAATTATCATCTTGTATTACTTCACCTATACTTCTTAATTTTTCTGCCAATTCTAAGACAGAATTTATATGTTCCTGCATTTTAATACTTTCATTATATTTAATGGAATACAACTTCCTAAGAAGATAAAGTTTATTTGTAAGATTTACCCTTTCATGAACAGATTTCAATTGATCATATGTTTCTTTAGCACTTTTAGCATGTCTGACATGAACAATTTGAGAATCTGAGATATTTAAACAAATTAATGCTCTAGCATTTCTATCATTTTTCACCCAATTGTCATCATTTTCTTTTTTAGGTTCAAATACAACATCATATAAACCTTCTTTGATTAACAATTGTTCAATTTTAAACTTCCATACTGAATAATTATCATCAGTTAACTTATCAATATAATGAGATTCTTTAAGACTAGACATCATTATATAATAATATTTGCTTATTTCACACAAAATAAAATAGTGTTTATCTTATTAATTTACAACAATAAAATATTATAAACTCATATATAATGCTAATGATGAAATAAGAACATAATAGAATTCTTGAGAACAACTTTAAAGTTATTTCTGGTTTCAGAAAATCTTCCTAAATATTCAAAATTCTTTATTTAAAACATGTATTTGTATTTTCAACTAATAAATAATAAATTTCAATAAGAAACAAGCAAAATAATTTCTTTTCATATCAACAAATAATAGTTTTGGTTTCAAAACAAGAACAATTCTTTGAATTTTCTTTTATATCATTCACTTCTAAATAATACAATATTCAGAAAATAATTATTTCTTTTGAATTTAAATATTATATTTTCTGTTTTGATATTATTATATTTAAATTTTGAGACTCATTTCTCAGTCTCATAATCAACAATGTTGGAATGTTATTCCATAAGGCGTGAGCAAGCTCCTTAAATAATAAAAGGAGTTAAAAACTTTACCTTTTAGTTGGCACACATTTATTTGAAGAAATAAAGTAGAATAATGATGAACAAATACTTGGAAACACTTCACAACACAAAAGAACAGATGCACAGTCTTCACAATATTTACAGAACACAACAAAATAAAAAAAAATAACTTTGAAACATATATTAGCTTCAGTTTGAAGCAGTTCTTCATGAACAGTAATTATTCCTTTGGAATCATAATGTATGATAATGGATTGTTAATCCTTGACAGCATTTTGCTGCCTAACCCAGCTCAGTCACTACATCAACCAACTGTTCTAAAGTTCTCTTCCAGTGAAAACAGAATAATGTCTGGTGCTGCCATCTGGCGGTAGATTTTAGTACAAAAAGAAGCAATTGTCTAACATCTCTCCCGTTTTGTGATAGAATCTGACACCAGATGGATAAGGTTTCTGCAATGTTCAAATTTGGTCTTTGGCAATGGCTTTGTCATTATATCTGCTATCATTTCATTTGTTGACAGGTATTTGACATCTATTATATTTTTCATTTTCAAATCTCGTATGTAGTGATACTTTGTATCAATGTGTTTAGTTCGCGACTTGAACTTTTCACTTTCAACCAATTTAATAGTTGATTGATTATCTTCAAAAATTTTAATTGGATAATGTTGATGTAATTTGAGATCTTTACATAGTTTTAAAATCCACAACACTTCTTGAGTTCCTTGTGAGAGTGCCACATATTCAGACTCGGCTGACGACATGTTTGTTTTCTTGAGAACCAAGAAATGCAACTATTGCCCAAGAAGATTACATTTCCTGAGGTAGATTTTCTATCTGTAGTATCTTGACCCCAGTCAGCATCTGAGTATGCAACTATATTAGGATAATCTTCTGAGGAAATATGAAGTGCAAGATCTTTTGTGGTTTTTAGGTACCTTATTACCCTCTTAACAGCATTCCAGTCCTTTTGTCTTGGATTATTGCATCTTCGACTTAGTATATGCGTAGGAGCTGTAATGTCAGGTCTTGTGCATGAAGAAATATATAATAGACTTCCGATAGCTTGTCTATAGTTATCATTTGATGATAAAAGATTTTCTTCTTTTTCTAAACTATAATAGTTTGTTTCCATTGGGGTATAAGTTGGTTTGGCTTCTTCAAGCTGAAAATCTTTAACTAATTGATTTATTTTATTTGTTTGTGACAGCAGATAACTTCCATCTTCTTTTCTATGAATCTCTATACCTAAGAAGTATTTTGCTTCTCCTAATGATGTTATAGGATAAGACTTCTTTAAATAGTTTATTACTTCATTGACTTCATCTTCATCTTCTGAGCTTATCAACATATCATCTACATATAGTATGAGATGAATTGTCTTCTTTGATTTTTCTTTCGTAAACAAACATGGATCTGCTTCACTTTGTTTAAATCCATTTGCCTTTAGAATATTTTCTATTTCTTCATTCCAGCACTTGGCGGCTTGCTTGAGACCATATATAGCCTTTTTTAATTTATAGACTTTGTCTTTGTTTTCTTGATCTTGAAAGCCTTCTGGTTGAAGCATGTATAATTCTTCATTATCTAATTTACCATGTAGAAAGGCTGTTTTAACATCTACTTGGAATACTTTGGCTTTACGATAAGCTGCACAGGTCAGAAAAGCTCTAATAGTTGTATGTTTGACGACAGGAGAGAAGGTTTCATCATAATCAGTGCCTAGTTGTTGAGTGAAACCCTTGGCAACTAGTCGTGCTTTGCATTTTATTTCTTCTCCATTTTCATCGCATTTTGTCTTATAAACCCATTTACAGCCAATTGCGCGCTTACCTTTTGGTAAAGTAACAAGCTCAAATACTTCATTTTCCTTTAAAGAGTTAAATTCTTCTTTCATAGCCTGTAACCATTTCTGTTGATCTTTTAGTGGTAATTTTAGAACATCTTTAAAAGTTTCAGGATCTTGATTTTTCGAATAACTGTCTTCAGTTTTGTAAGAAAACCTTTCTGGTGGAATTCCTTTTGTTTCTCTGTTAGAAATTCTTCTCTGTGAATTTTCTTCACTTTTTTCTGTGGTTGGGATATCTACTGATTTGCCATCAGTTTCTATTTCTTCTGCAACATTTTCTATTGGAATAGATTCACAATCATTTTCAAGATTTTCTTCTGAAAAATTGAAATGAATTAAATCAGAAGTTCGCTCTTCTACATTTTCTGGGAAAAAATTTTCACCGTTCATATTTTTAAAAAACTTTACTGTTCTGCTTATCACAATTTTTCTTCCGCCTGTATAAATTCGATATCCCTTGCTTCTTAAATCATAACCAACAAAGATTCCTTCAGTGGCTTTTTCATCAAATTTTTGCCTCTTCTGTTTATGAACATACACATATGCTTTGCATCCAAATACTTTAAGGTGACTCATATTCGGCTTATGTCCATTCCACAGTTCATATGGTGTCTTTTCAGTTGATTTTGTGGGTAATCGATTTTGCAAATAAGCTGCTGTAGCTACGGCTTCTGCCCAGAATGTTTTTGGTAATTTAGCATTTATAAGCATGGCTTTACACATTTCAATTAGAGAGCGATTCTTTCTTTCCGCGACTCCATTTTGAGACGGCGAATATGGCGTTGTTGTTTCATGATGTATTCCTAAGTTCTTTAGGTAGTTACTAACATATTCGTTGCAATATTCTGCTCCATTGTCAGTACGCAAGGATTTAATGTTCAATCTAAATTTATTTGTTGTTGATGCAACATACTCCTTTAATTTATCAAATACTTCATCTTTAGAGGAAATAAAATATACCTGTGTATAACGAGAATATTCATCGATAAACGTAACGAAATATCTTTTTGATCCCATACTATTTGTTTCAGCAGGACCGCAAACGTCACTATATATCAGATCAAGTGGTTTTCTACTTCTGTATTGCGTTTCTTTTGGAAATGATTTTTCTGTTAGCTTAGCTTTTATACAACTTGAACATTCAGTATTATGAGAACAATTATTCAGAGTAATACCTAAAGCTAAATCATTCTTTTGAATTTTCTTGATGGATTCCAAATTTCTATGACCCAGTCTTTGGTGCCATTTTAGAATGCAATTGACATTAGAACATACAGGTAATATTTCTGAAGCGCTGTATACTTTTTCATTTGTGGGTTTTATTTTTAATCTGTATAACCCCTCATCAGCTTTTGCATCTGCAACTAATATGTTACCCTTTTTAATTAAACACATATCATCTTTAAATGTTACAACAAAACCTTTCTCAGTGCAAGACTGTACAGACAACAAATTACTGTCTAACTCGGGAACATAAAGCACATGATCTAGTGTAACTTTATTTGTTTGACCATTAACTGTTTCAATATTAAAAGTACATTTACCCTTTCCTTTTGCAGTTAATTTAGTTCCATTAGCAATTGTAATTGTATCTTTATTTGAATTCTTTAATTCTGAGAATAGTTCTAAAGAATTAGCTAAATGAACAGATGCGCCTGAATCAATAACAAAAGTTAACTTTTTGTTTTGATTTCCATTTTGTTGAGATTTCATAACAAAACCTGAAGAATTTGATTCTTTGATTAATTCATGATAGTTTTGAGAATTTGGTGGATTTTCATTTTGACTAGCAGTAGAAGCAGAGAAATTGTTTTGTTTTTTAAACTGCTGACGTGATCTATCTTGAGTAAAATTTGGTTTTGTTTTGTTATTGTTGTTATTCTTTAAGTGAAAACAATCTTCACGGTTGTGATTGGTTCTTTTACAATGAGAACAAAATTTTTGTTTATTCAAATGTTTTGGTTTATCCCTATTACCCTTTAAAGCAATAGATTCAAATTTTGTTGAAATTTGTTTAGTTTCAACTCTTCTAAGATATTCATCAATTAACTTGTTTTGAACATATTTTAATGATAAATCTGTGTCATATTTGCTTTCAATAGCAGTTATAAAGGTACTATAAGAATTTGGTAAAGAACAAAGCAAAATAGCTATTAAATTATCATCTTGTATTACTTCACCTATACTTCTTAATTTTTCTGCCAATTCTAAGACAGAATTTATATGTTCCTGCATTTTAATACTTTCATTATATTTAATGGAATACAACTTCCTAAGAAGATAAAGTTTATTTGTAAGATTTACCCTTTCATGAACAGATTTCAATTGATCATATGTTTCTTTAGCACTTTTAGCATGTCTGACATGAACAATTTGAGAATCTGAGATATTTAAACAAATTAATGCTCTAGCATTTCTATCATTTTTCACCCAATTGTCATCATTTTCTTTTTTAGGTTCAAATACAACATCATATAAACCTTCTTTGATTAACAATTGTTCAATTTTAAACTTCCATACTGAATAATTATCATCAGTTAACTTATCAATATAATGAGATTCTTTAAGACTAGACATCATTATATAATAATATTTGCTTATTTCACACAAAATAAAATAGTGTTTATCTTATTAATTTACAACAATAAAATATTATAAACTCATATATAATGCTAATGATGAAATAAGAACATAATAGAATTCTTGAGAACAACTTTAAAGTTACTTCTGGTTTCAGAAAATCTTCCTAAATATTCAAAATTCTTTATTTAAAACATGTATTTGTATTTTCAACTAATAAATAATAAATTTCAATAAGAAACAAGCAAAATAATTTCTTTTCATATCAACAAATAATAGTTTTGGTTTCAAAACAAGAACAATTCTTTGAATTTTTAACCGACTTCCGAAAAGGAGAGAAGGTTATCAATTCGACGCGTATGTATTTTTTTTTTATGTATGTACACCGATTACTCCGAAACTATCCAACCAATTAACTTGATTTTGGTGTTAAATGAGAGAGCTTGCTCTCGAATTGGTACCACTTCCGTTTCATAGAAATTGGTTCAGTACTTTTTTAGTAATTAGGCAAAAACTAATAAAATTAGTGATTTCTCGCAAATCAGTAGTAATATGGATGTCGAATAAATATACCGATGCCAGAATGGCCGAGCGGTCTAAGGCGCTGGATTTAAGATCTGGTTTTCGAAAGGCAACGTGGGTTCGAACCCCGCTACTGACATACGAGTATACAATAATTTTTCCGTATTATAATTTTTAAATATATATTTAAAAAGTTAAATACTAATTATGCTGTTAGGAATATTTTTGTATTTAACCATTACCACAGAGTATCAGAGATTTTTTATTAACTCAATACTTTATCAGTGAAAGAGTACTCAAAAAGGAGAATAGACTTGCAAAAAGTAACATGAGATTGAATAAGTTCCCTGAAGCGAATGTAGTCCGGACAGCCGAGCGGTCTAAGGCACCAGAATTTACCTCTGGTTTTGAAAGAGAGTGTCGGTTCGAACCTCACTCCTGACATATGTGTATAGTATACATAAAAAAAAATTCCGTATTATATGTTTTTTTAAGTGACTTCATAAAAGGAGAGGATGTTATCAATTCGGCGCGAATGTATTTTTTTTTCTATATATGTTCACCGATTACTCCGAAACTATTCAACCGATTAATTTGTTTTTTGTGTTAAATGAAAGAGGCTACTCTTCCATTGGTACTTCTTCCATTTCATTGAAATTGGTTCAGTACTTTTTTTAGTATTTAAATAAAAACTAATAAAATTAGTGATTTCTCGCAAACTAAAAGTAACATGGACGATGACTAAGCTCGCCGAATGGAGTGCAGTCAGGTGGCTACAGCGATTTTTCCCGTATTATAATTTTTATTAACTAACTTCAAAAAATCGTTAACTTTTAACTAAAAAGAGAAAAATAAACTTTTCTACCAAAAATTGAACCGACTTCAAAAGCTACTGCAAAGGGAAAAATAATTTTTTTACAGAATAGTATTAAGAAATTAAATTAAGAGCGTAGTATTTATCATGCGTATTATTATATTTATGTAGATTAATTTGATTTTTTGAAGTCGGTGCCAGCCAAGCCAAGTTCAAAATTAAAATTAATTACCCAATGCAAATCATAAAAAAATAAAGTTAAATCTTTAACTAAATATTAAATCGTAAAAAAACTCGTAGATACTTTGATGGGTGTATATTGGAAAATTACATGTAACTTGGCTTGGCTGGCACCGACTTCAAAAAATCAAATTAATCTACATAAATATAATAATACGCATGATAAATACTACGCTCTTAATTTAATTTCTTAATACTATTCTGTAAAAAAATTATTTTTCCCTTTGCAGTAGCTTTTGAAGTCGGTTCAATTTTTGGTAGAAAAGTTTTCTTTTATATCATTCACTTCTAAAAAATACAATATTCAGAAAATAATTATTTCTTTTGAATTTAAATATTATATTTTCTGTTTTGATATTATTATATTTAAATTTTGAGACTCATTTCTCAGTCTCATAATCAACAATGTTGGAATGTTATTCCATAAGGCGTGAGCAAGCTCCTTAAATAATAAAAGGAGTTAAAAACTTTACCTTTTAGTTGGCACACATTTATTTGAAGAAATAAAGTAGAATAATGATGAACAAATACTTGGAAACACTTCACAACACAAAAGAACAGATGCACAGTCTTCACAATATTTACAGAACACAACAAAATAAAAAAAAATAACTTTGAAACATATATTAGCTTCAGTTTGAAGCAGTTCTTCATGAACAGTAATTATTCCTTTGGAATCATAATGTATGATAATGGATTGTTAATCCTTGACAGCATTTTGCTGCCTAACCCAGCTCAGTCACTACATCAACCAACTGTTCTAAAGTTCTCTTCCAGTGAAAACAGAATAATGTCTGGTGCTGCCATCTGGCGGTAGATTTTAGTACAAAAAGAAGCAATTGTCTAACAATTTTAAGTCTCTATTTCAATTTGTTTGGGAGACAGAGGTTTAAAGGCAGACAGAAACACAGACGCACTGACAGACTAACGGCAATTTTTTTTTCTAAAAATATATTTCGAAATATGTTTTTCGAAATATCCGGTGTCTGAAAAGCATAAATCTATCAAAAGATTTTTATGATTTACGAAATGATTGCAAGGTTTACCCTATATTAAGTATGATGAATAAGTAAAAAAACTTTGCACATAAAAAGGAAATTTCTTATAAAAAAATTCAAATTGAATTATATTTCTGTTTTATACTCTTTTTTTATATTTTATTTCGATATCAATTAACAGTAAATATCCAAAAAGAATAATTAAAAAAAGGAGAGTATTTCATTATACATTGTGTTATTTTCTTTCATTTTTTACATTAAATTTATTGTTTGAAATATGTTATAAATATTTTCGTACTGAAGAATTCATTTTTCTACCATTCCTATTTTTATTTTAAAATTACTTGCTTGTAATTATCCTTTCTAATACCCGAAATTAAGAAAATAAATCTTTCTCTCACTCCTTTTGTTTCCAGTAATTACTTTCAATCTTTATTCGAAAGAAGAAAAAGTTGCAATTTAGATAACAAAAAGATTTAATCTCGAGAAATATAGATGGAATTGTTTTCAGTTAACTGCATAAATCATTAAATATTTTTCATTACAAAGAAAAAGTTATTTTATTTAGTTCATTCATGTGTGTCTGTAATATAAAGCAACAAGAAAGAAAAAATCATGCGTACAGCGTTATAAAACACTTTCCAACACAGTCAGAATAATGTAACGAAAGTACATCTTTTAAAATCTTAAAATATTATGTCTCATTTTACATATCGAAATGTATAGCGCATTCCAAAACGGAATTTTAACTGTTCCAATCCTATATATGTAACGCTAACGTCACATCGACGATGACAATAATTTGAGCATTCAGTTTTTTTTTTTTTTTTTAAATTGGAAATATTTCAATTTCTAAATACCGTTCAATTTGAATTTTTTCACCTTCGGATAAGGTAAGCGTACTTTTATAGGAAATATGTTTTAAAACAGTACATTAATTTATTGATTTTTAATAGTTTTAAAATCACTTTTTAATATGATAGTTAGATTTTGATTGAGATGTTGTAATGTTTATTTTTTTCATGTCTTTTACAGAATTTTTAATCTTTTACCACCAGTTCTTTAAAACAGAACATTTCGGTGCTCGAATTGAATAATGCAAAATTTACAATAAGCATTTACTGGTGAGAATAATAAATTACTATTGGAATATGGATACCCGTACGTGGTACGGGCAAATCATGATTGGTAAAGGCACGTTATCCGTGCGGCATACGGGCAAGACAGGGAAACGGTTAATATTTATCCCTTGAAGCCAATTTAAAGAAGATCGATAGGCGTGTATTCAAAGCAATGTAAAAAGTTCATCTATTATTTGGAACTAATCTATATTAATAAAAGAACAAAACGCTCTGTCTGTGTGTGTGTCTGTGTGTGTGTCTGCGATGGCTAGCAAAATCTACAGCATGTACGAAGCTCAAAATTTTTTTGAGAGTAGCCCTAAATCTCTCCTGATGCACCTGAGCTTCAGAATTTCGAAATTCCAATTATTAACTGAGTAATTAATTAAAACCGAGAGGTCACTCTCATAAAAAATCATCTTTTTCCAATTTTTTTCTCTTTCGTTTCTTTATGGTTGGTTGGTTGTGTAAAAATTTTCGCAGAAGTAATAAGAAAGCTGAGACAGAATTAAAGAAACCCATAGAGGAATGAGATAAGTGGAGGTGAAGTAAGCCTCTAAAAAGTTTTGCAATATGAAACCATTTATCGCTCAAATTTTAAGATGCCAAACAAAAGGACGTGGAAGGGATTTTGTATTACAAGACGAATTGAAAGAAATGAATTACAATTGAAGCATGTTTTAAGAGGAAATAGCAAATTTTTAAAATGGTCTTTGTTCTATTATTATTTATTAAAAAAATGTTCGCTTTTAAAATGAAGGAAATTGGAAAATTAGCAATAATTAAATATCAAATTAATTCTTTTAAAATCATGTATGAAAACGTAAGTAATAAATATTAATCTAAAATATAGATTTCTGACTGCAGACGATTTTAATGTATTAACAAAAGAATGTTATATTTTCAAGCAAAACGTTAGAATAATTTTCTATATTGATATTTAAAACACATATGATAAAATAATTAATAAAATTTTACCGGTGAAGCGATAGATTAGTTCTTTTTAAGAAACAAGAGCAAAAAAAATACTGGTTTAAACCTGTTTCAATTGATAGGCGTATCAAAGCATGTACTTTAGTTGGTACTTAATTGGACTTAATGTAGGGTTACATTTTTAGCATCACCTCCAGAGATAATACTTACACTCTATTAATTTCTTTTTACTCTGTGAAAGAAACCAATTTGAGATTTTGACATTTCAAAAGTGACTGTTTTTTTTCCCCAAAGACCTTTAAAATTTAAAGACTGGCCAAATGTCAGTTTAACTTAGGATTTTTGAACACAGCTGTTACGGCAGATCGTTGGTACTTCGTACATTAGAATGTATGTGTAGTTAGCTATAATGCAGTAAATATATGTATATGTATATATGAGGCATTTTTAGCAGTTTTTTTAAATCATTGATTAAATTTGAATGCATTTTATTTAAGTTAAAATTTTATTAAGACTTTAATTTGTTTTTAAAACAAAAATGAAATGGCTGTTTGACGTACAATTGTTCGAATCGGCAGACGATTCATACACATTAATAAATTATCAAATAGCAAAATAAATTATATATCAAAAATAGTCACTAAAAGAATAGTAGCAAAACATAATGTTTAGGCGTATTAACACATAATCCGATCCCAACCAGAAAAAAACAGACTATACTCCGATCCAAGCAAGATAAAAATTCCATGAGCATAAACCCGACCCGAACCTAAAAATTCCATTTGAAAAAAAAACTATGGATTTTATAACTGACCCGGATCAAATCTGGATCCCACAAAAATATTCAAATGAAGCATACCCCAATCCGATCAAGGAAAAATAATGTTCGTGTATATGCAACCCGACCCGAACCTAAAAATTTTCTTTGAAAAACCCTGAAAAAAAATGACCAGAACGAAACCTGAAATCGATAAAAATATTCCAAAGAACTATAACCCGATAAGAGTAAGACAAAATAATTTCCGCGAACATAAACCTGATTCGAACCTAAAAAATTCCATTTGAAAAAAAACCTGAAATTTTATGCAAACTACATCTGAATCCGATAAAAATATTCGAAAGAACCATAACTGGATTCGAATAAGAGAAAATAATTTCCGTGGACATGAACCCGATCCGAACCTAAAATTACATTTGAAAAAAATACCTGAAATTAGAATCGAACCAAATATGAACCTGACAAAAATATTTCACAGAACCATACCCGGATCTGAACAAGACAAAAAATTTCCATGAACATAAACCCAATCCGAACCTAAAAAACTGAACTAAATCTGAATCTGACAAAAATATTCCAGAAAAGCATATCCTTATTCAAACAATGCAGAATAATTTCCGTTGATGCGCAACCTAACCTGAACCTAAAAATTCCATTAAAAAACCGAAATCTGAATTGAATGACATCTGAACCCGAAAAAATATTCCAAAGACCCAAAACCGGACCCGAACAAGACAAAATAATTTCTCTGGATATGAATCCGACCAGAACCTTAAAAATCAATTTGAATAAATACCTGAAATCTTAATCGAACCAAATCTGAATCCGACGAAAATATTCCAAATAACTATAACCAGATACGAACAAGACAATATAATTTCCATGGGCATAAACCCAATCCGAACCAGAAAATTTGTAAAAAAATAAATAAATAAATAAATAAATAAATAAATCCCGAAATTTGAATCAAACCTAATCCGAACCTAACAAAAATATTTTAGTGAAGTATAACCTCATTGGAACTAGGTAAAATAATTTCCATGGAAGTACAACCCGAACCGAACTTAAAAATCTCATTTGAAGGAAAAAAACCCCACGAAATCTGAATTGAACCGAATCTAAACGGAACAAAAATATTCCAAACAACCATAACCGTATCTGAAGAAGACAAAATAATTTCCATGAACATGAATCCAATCCGAACCTAAAATTCGGATGTTCTACAAAACATAATGCGCTCCGTAGCGGTGGAAAGTGAAACTAAGTACTTAGCGCGAGATGGTTAAGATATTTCGTTTATAGTTAGTGTTAAATTAGAACTTGGTTACGGTTAGGTAACAGTTAGGTTGAAATTACGTTCCAGTGAACCTTATGTTATATTTATTTTCCGGTTAGGTTACAGTTAAGTCATGGTTAAGTTACAGTTAGGTTAAGGTTAAGTTGCGGTTAGGTTGTGGTTAGATTATGGGTAGGTTATGATAAGGTGACGGCCAGGTTACATTTATGGTATATTTAAGTTACAGTTAGGTTACTGTTAAAATACAGCTAGGTTACAGACAAGTTATCACTACAATTAAGTTACGGATATGATTTTGTTCACAGAATGAACATTACGCATGTTTGATAAAAAATATGCACCTATTTTTGTAAAATAGCTCTGATATTATGATACTATATACTAACCTTTTAGCTAATCATTGAGAATCGATTTCATTCACGGTATAGTCGGATTTAAGAGTGATATAATTAGTTTGAAATTCAAAATATTTCACTTGGGATATCTATGTGAAAAAAGTATTTAGTTAAGTCACTTAACAGTAATTTTAAGGATAAATATCAACAGTTTAACACGAAAATCACGCAATTGTTGAACATATATTCCCTCCTGCGTTTCCCATTGCAATCATTTTGGGTACTTTTGCAGCTAAATATTACTCTTTTTTTAACCAATTTTTGACACAGTCAGGGGGCACGTATTTAATATAATGTACACTGTAAAAAATTTTACCCTTTTGCTGTATCATCACTCTCCCGCTTTTATAGAATATCTCTCTTTTGACCTATGAGAATGCTCCATAATAGACTGAAGTAATCATTTTCTATAAAAGCGGTGAAGTGACGATGCAGCAAAAGGGTCAAGTTTTTAATAGTGTATTTACACATATTTCGAGTTAAAGATAAAATCATAAAAATTTCAAGTTCGTTTAAGATTATTATTACGGACCCAGGCAACGCCGGGCGGATCAGCTAGTATTCAATAAAGATTTCGAACTCCATCCATAAATAAATCAACAAATGAAATAAAATAAAATCACAAATATATTAAACATATAATCAATCAAATATGTAAGCAAATAATCAAAATAAGAAATGCTGGTATAAATAGCGAAACCTCTTAGGGATTTTTTTTCTATTAATCACTGGCATGCAGTTAACACAAACTTAAAATTTTCAACGAATTCTAAATACTATTTTAATAACTAATTGATAACTTGAAGTTTTTAGCCAACTTGTTTTAAGAGGCGTAAAAGCAACAGTGTAGTGTAAAAATGTTTCCAAGTCAGGGTCATTGGCGTTTTACACAAATGATTGAGTCGAGAAACACTCAACATTCGATCTTTAACCCCTTAATGCACCACTCCCCTTCTTTTTTTCCCCTGCTTATACATCATTTAATTATATAAATTCAATTATCTAAAAAATGAAAAAGGAAAGAAAAATAAACTATATTTTAAATGTATTCTGTTCTAAATGTATTCTATTTTAAAAGTTTTCTTCATAATTTCTGAACAAACTACATTCTATAAAGCTTGTACAATAAAAAAAATCTAAACCTAATTAAAATTTATCTAAAATTCATTAAAATGTCATGAAATAAATTCTTCAAGTCACTGTTAACTCAGGATTTTAAGATATCATATTCAATGAATCATGAAAAATTCAAATTATAGACAAGAAAGTATGTGTCATAAACCTTTTTTTTCTTGGATTCTTCGGCTTTTCATTGAAGTATGTACTTTATGATAGTGTGGAAATTGTAATGTTGGCTATTGATCCTGTTAACACATACTAACAAATGCATCGTACAAGTTGTAGGATACCTCGTTTCGTGTTTACCCCGTGGTGACTAACACATGAAAAATGTACCATCATGTGTTACATTAACCCTTCGAACTCCGGTGCCTCTTACACAAATTTTATTCGATTAGCACCACTTTTTTTAAAAGAATTTTCCTTGGAGTAGACAGTTTAAAAAATTCTTTGATTAAATAAGAAAAAATTTATGTTCCTTTATTACTGGTGCTAAAAACAAATTTTGGAAGGAAAGAAGATGTCTCCTCAGCGGAGACAACGAGTGCCAAGGTTTAAAGCGACACATCCTAAATTTGATATCTTCCGGGTATCGAAGTGATTGGTTATTTGTGCTTACCCCAGTAGCCAAACAATATTGGAACAATATTGTCTACATCTTGGAGCAATATTGGCACACTGGCGCAATATTGTCATGAAATATTGCTCCAATATTGGGGTGTTTACATTTTACCCTTATTTAGCCAATATTTGCAGCTAATATTATGCTGATATTGGGGATTCATTGGAAATATCGTTAATAAAACGCCAATATTGGTTAAATATTGGGGTTTCGTTGGAAATATTTCCAATGTAATGCCAAGATTTGTACAATATTGGGAATTCAATGGAAATATTTTCAATATAAAGCCAACATTTGTACAATATTGGGGATTCATTGAAAATATTTCCAATGAAATGCCAATATGTAACGAATATCGGCGATTTATTTGCAATATTTCCAATAAATGGAATATCGGCGCAACGTTGGACCAATATTGGTTTGCTACTAGGGTAATATGTCAATGAGTGTGGTTCTATTTCAGGTTTGAACGCTTTTGCAGTCTGTTAGTTTAATGTATTTTAACCACATCCCTAATTTGCAAGTACGTCGTACGGGAAACGTCTTTTTGGCCAATCATGATTTGCCCGTAATAAGTAGTAATTATTAAAGTAAGACTAGTAAGGTAATAAAAATTTTTTTTTCCATATTATGAGTAAAAAAAGTGTTTGTGTTTGAATATATTGTTCCTCTTATTGCTTCTCCCTTCAGTCAGCCATTCTTCGCAGTGGCGTAACTCCAAAACCAGTAATATTGTAAAGTTTTCGTCTCCTTGACTCATAGGTGATTCTTTTTTTTTCTGGTTAGATAAGGTGAACAGATCTTTAAAAAATTATCGGTATTCAGAGCAGTATTTGTGCACCAACTCTGGTTACGCCATTGCTTTGAAAAAACAGGAAAATTCTTGGAATGGAGGACTTCAAAAGATAAGCGCATCGCGTATGTAGATACATTTCTATGTAAAGAAAAGGGTGAACGTAATACGCAGAAAATATCTGAAAATAGAAAAATACAGCGTAAAATCATAGGTGCATGCTGTACACCGGTGCGCGTTATACATTTGATTTTACGGTAAGTGTATTAAATAGGTGTTGTCTATCGTATAAAATGCTTTTTAATGTTAATAGTGAAAAAATTAAAAAATATACATTAAATAAAAAAAAATATGGAAGTTTTCGATTTTTTTTTTTTTTTTTTTTTTTTTTTGACTTTACAAAAAAATGAGTACTGTTTTGTTGACAAAAGTGCTGATTTTAATATAAGTATTATTTTTCAACCACAGTATACACAATTCTTGCATACTATAAAACGTTTTTGGTTGTTTTTAGAAACTATTATTTTTCTCGTTTATTTTATAAATTTATTCACAGTTTTCATTATTCTTATTTTTGTACTATAAGGCAAGAATAATATTTCATTTAATACAAATTTTATTCCGCATTTAATGCAAATTTTATTATTTTAAACAGTACTTAAATATCTGTCGAAGTTATAAATATTAAATATTCGTAAACTGCATTGATATCATAATAATGAAATTTTGAAATAACTTATTTGAAATAAAAAACCACCTCATATAAATCATAAACTAAGAAATAGATTCTAAATATTTTACTTACTAATGCAATTCTTGAATTAAAAGAAACATAACAATGATAATTTATTTTATACCAAAAGAAATAAAACTGATACTTAAACATAATATTTAAATTTTACTATTTCATAAACTTGAAAATCTATTATCTATTTTTTTTTAATATTGAAACAAGGATCATGATTCTTACTATTCTTTATTTAAACATCATTACAAAAAAAAATAGACAAACTAAATCAAGTTATTCTCTTGAAAAATGTCATTCGCACATGTAAAAAGATAAAACATTTTTTTGTTGCAGACGAAAAAACGTTTATTATTTTCTTTGTATTCGAAATTCCAGATACATTTGTAGAAATTTTTTATCGATAATAACATAAAAGGTTCTTTTTTGTTTCAGATTCATGACTTTTTTTCTATTTAAGCGGAATAACATAAAATAAATCCTGTTTATTTTTTAGTGAAATATTTCAAGATAACTCTGTCACCATTTCTTGTTTAGAGATATATTTAGAGTGCTACATCTGTTTCAAATACATTAACTTTTTTATGAGCACAAAAAATACAATCTAAAAATTTTAAAATAAATAAGAATATAATACAATATAACTTTTCAATTTATATATTTAAAGGATACCTTGATAGCGCAATGTAACATTAAGTATATTCATCTTTTCCTTTTTTACGCTTAATTTTACGCTCCCCCCCCCATATTATGAATTAATGTAAAAGAATGTTTGGTATATGTATACAATAAATAAAACAATTTATTTCTTAAAAAATGAAAATTGTAAAAAGTATACAAATTATCAATCCTCATTTATACTTATTTTTTCAAACTAAAGGATTCTCTAACCGAGGTTATTAAAACTAACAAAACTTGCATGTAATTGAGAGATCCAGAATGGGTCTTTTTAGCTCGAATACAAATTTTGAGCTTTATTTGAAGTATCCAGGTTCCATGACCAGTTTGAATACTTTTACTCCGACGATTTTACCCTTAATTAGTATGTTTTATATTCTAATAAGACTTTTATACTTTTTACTTTTAGACACGTTTTTCTTTCATATTCTGATTATTTTACGTACTAGTATACATTATGGCTAAAAATAACATACAATGAAACTTTTTTAAAAAATATTTAAAATGCATATATGTGACACAATTGCGTCTTGGAGTTATCGCTGTTTAGCTATTTATTTAAAAACACACAATTCTTGCGTATATTAATTTATTTGGCTTGAAGAACATCTTATAGTAGAGACCATAACAACGCATATTGATACTTTGGATCATTTGCCCACAGTTTCTATATCCATATCCGCTCAAATGGGAAGCTAGAAGAACATAATTTCTAGGAATCGGCTTATTTAAAGATAGTGTTTTGCATCCTAATATGTTTTTAAGGTCTACGCAGATAGCACTATCTTCTTGCGCTATCTTTGATCTTTCGTTTCGGCGCTTTGATCTAAAAGTGCACTTTCAGTGCACTGAATCCGAACTTCAAGAGAGAAATCGAAAGCGAAGTCAATTGACAGCTTTACGACTGTAGATGTGGGGGGATAAAAGTTCCCCTTCCTTTGTAAATTTGGGAGGGTCAGCCCCTCAAAAATCATTTAAAGAGATTTTACTCTTATTTCGTTCGGTCAACAAAGATTGATTGATTGCTCTTTTAGTGTAATAAAAACTAGTGCTGTTCGCTCCGAGCCTTAGTTCACAGGCTATTAGAACTTGAGAGCCAATGTGCTCGCCGGCTTTGTAGGTATATATGTTCGTATGTATGTACGTAACGCCATAAATCTTGATAGAACGAGCCGATTTGTTTCTATTTTTTCCGAGTTTCATTCTGATAAGAGGCTTCCCTGATAAGTTTTGAGTATTCTTTGCTTATGTATAAAGATAATTAGGGGGGGGGATACTCCTCCTTAATTTGTAGAAATGATTTTTTCATGCAGATTTTTCGTTAATGCTTCTTATTTTACATAACAGTTGCTTTCTTGATAAAACTTGGAATTTAATTGATTAGATATAAATGTAGTAATGGGGAATCTAATACCCTCCTTAATTTAGCGAAATGTTTATTTCATGCAGAATTATCTGATTTTCTTCAAATTTTGTATACAGGTTTACTCTGATAAGGCGCTTCCCTAATTCGAATTGGATATTTATTGGTTAAATATAAAGGGGGCGTGGCAATCCCTCATAATAGGAGTATTTATGCTTTGAAATAAAAATTCAATGTACAGTTATCGTGAATGGCCTATGAACTCAATGCCACAAGTTTAATTTGGCACTTTTTTAAAATTATGTACACAGACAATCGAAAAAAAAATCTTGAATAATTGAAAATACTTCATTTCATATTATGTGCTCTTAAACTCAAAAATAATAAACATTAAGTATTCATAGTGCCAGCTGCAAACTAGTTGAGATTTTAACTGGTACCTCTTCCTATGATTGAGGAAAAATTTATGATGCCTTCAGGAGTGCAGTGACAAAGGACGCATGCCTGCACTTAAAACTGTCAAACTAGATACATAGAAAGCAGGCCGTACCTGATACAACAGGGCCGTTTTTAATATGACTTATATCTATTACATGTTTCTAGCTATTTAAAGTTTTATTTAAGACAGATAAAGAAGTTGATTTACGGACTAAGGGGGAAGTGTATTAATTGAATAATTTCATAAACAGTATAAAGTAACACAGCATTTTATCAATTTATAACACGTATATAAGAAACCAAAAAAGTCTTTCGAAACTCAAAGAGGATCTGCTGGTCGTAGCGATAAATATAAACAAACACCTTCTGTAAACACTATGCATAACTTCATACATTTTTCGATGCTACAATAGTGAAAAAGGTACAAATCGCTATTATTGCGTCCCCCTTCTGGAAGAATATTTTCAAATTTACGGAGGACCTGCGTGGCATAGATAAAAACATGCACAAAAAAATGGTTCAAATCTATGAATAATTTCATAATTTTTTGATAGTACAATGGAGACACATGGACCAAGAGAAATACAAAGACAAACAGATATTTTGCATAAAAATATTTATTGGGTTCTCTGAACCGTACCTATAGTGCGCAAATCAGTCTGTGACCTGAAGTCGAAATAAAATTCTATTACAATGATTTATTCAATTAAAGGTAGAAGAAAGATAAAAATTAAATTATTTGCATTTTAAATAAACCGCTGCATTATGTAGCATAATTTTATTATTTCTTTTACTATAAATATCAGTTTTACAGCAACTATGAATACATTAGCGGATTAAACGTACACAAGGAAAATTCATTGTAACTTAAAGATTTTTCACGTTTTTAACGGCAAAGAATACAAAAAAATAACAAATATCTGGTTTATTCAAAATAATATAGAAAATTCGTTTGAAATTGACGTCTCAAGAAACTTCTTGAAACCTTTTAAACTCTCTGAAAACTTTTAAATTGGAAGAAGAGAAATAAAAGTTTTTCCACTCAATACAAACTGGCGGTTGTAAATAATTGCATCTTTTAAAACTGGCAATGAAGGAAATTAATTACCACTTGATTGCAGAAGTTTTTTGTGTTAAATAAAAGAAATATTAAACCAAAAAATGTTCTTAATACATTTTAATGAAAAAAAAAAGATTCTTCAATTATCGAAACGATTGAATATTTTAGATAATTTAAATAGCATCCGACACTATATATATGTATATATGTATGACACATATGATAACATCTGACAATAATAGAAAAGTTAAACTTTAACATGAATTCAACAAGTTTTAAAGTTTAAACACATAGAGACAAACGTTTTTGTATTTAACCCCATCCATTTTAGCAATATAAATTATTAAATGCCAAATCGATATTTATTGAAAATGAATTTTTTTAACACTAGCATTCAATTTGTACTATAAGTGCCTAGCTACCAGAGCCGTCCTTAGGGGTATACGATAGGTGCGGCCGCACAGGGCCTCGCACCTGGACACAAAATATACTTTCTTTAATAAAATGAAGAAGGTATAACAGAAAATCTTTAATATAAATTTATGATTTTAGTAAAGAAAAAACAGTGGCGTTGACATAAAATATAGCCTATGTTGGAAAGCTTATTTTCATCATCTATTAGCCACCATTACTTTTGAAATTGATTCAGTAGTTCCAGAAATTAATCCGACAAACTCACAAACAAATGCTACTTCTTCATAATAGCTAGGGGATAGAACCGTGACTACCCTGGTCACAGTATATAGGTGAAAACTATTCCTTTTTATTGATAGTCTAAATAAAATTATGTTAAGAATCTGAAAGAAAAGGGCCTCGCAAAATCCTTGCACCGGGCCTCGCTTTAAGATGTCCTCCATAAGGACGGCTCTGCTAGCTACTCTAATATGAAGATAATCTAAGATCAAATGCACCCTGTTATACGAAAATGGGGCCACGACCACGAAACTTTGCATGTGGATAGTGTTTGGTTAGATGAAAAAATACTTCTAATTTTAGAAGAGGTGCGAACGCGACGAATTCTTTACATTGTATATAAACTTATTTAATAGAACTTATATTATCCGAAGTAATATGTACCGATCATTTTTCAGGTAATCGAAATTTTAGAAAATACAGAATGCTTCAATTTTAAGATTAAGGACAAATATATGCGCTATTTTTTGTTATTGTAACAAGTACTCCACCGCTTGGTGATTGAGTGACCGGTAGACATGCCGCATAAGGTGCTCAGAATCCTTGATTATTCTTATCAATAAAATTTTATTGTAAGTTGTCACTTAAATTTTCGTGGTTCAGCTATGCCAAAAAAAAACTGTTTTAAAAAACCGGTGATAAAAGATTAAAAATTCCGTAAAAGACGCTCGCCCCAAACGTGTTAGTAAAAATAAAGCAATAAAAAATAGAAATAAAAATAAATTACCTGAATTTTCAATTTGAAACTAATCTATTCCGATGCTGGCAAATTCTGTTAGTAAAATGAAAAAATATCATTGAACCGGAATTTACAAGTGACTCTTTTAGAAATTAAGAAAGCCTCAATATAAGCTTTATTTGTGAAAGCGAAATTTTGTTTATATATTATAGGTGCCATCTGAAAGTTTTGAATTGAAATTAGATGTGCCTAGACTGGGCACACACGTTATTTCACAAAGATTTGGAACAATATTTTGATTGCTAAAGTTTCGGTCGCATTTGCTTTAAAGCTCTATCGTGGTGTTTTATGATGTTATTATTTCACCAGTATTGCAACCAATCTGCTGCTCTACCTATACCAAACCTTTTTCAGAACATTCAAAAGCTTCAAAGCTGCTAATTTGTTCGATTTCTTCTTTCCACTCCGCAAATTACGGAAGTTCAAGATAAGTTCAGAGAGGTTTAAAATATCAATATGTACTTGTATTCTAGAAAAGACTTTTTGCACACAATGATCATTTCAGAAAGACACACGGATCATTAGATTCCCCTATTACCAATTTTTCATATAATAAAGTTTTTTTCTTGTGCTCGATAACATAGGTTTTTGTGCTGTCGGCTCTTGGACTATTTCCAACCTGTCCCAAAAATTTTCTAGTATTGGTGCAAGATTTTGTGGTTTGTCAGGCATGCAATAACATTAATCCTTATACTCATTTTTTAAAAAGTTGTAAAGAAGTCTATCTTGCTGAAAATTTCGCGCCTAGCCGACTTGATAGCATAGAGAGTACCGCCAGCTACAAAATGCCATCTATTAGACATTAGAACACCTTGCAGCACGAGTAAAAGTGATGATCTGAACCATCAGATCGCTCCCCGAAATTCCTCTTCAAGTGTTGGCAATCTTCCGCTCAATGACAAATTAAGGAATCAATATCTAAATTCTCCGATTAAACCACGGTTCGCACGAGTTTCGGTATTTTCCAGATAAAATACCACTATTTTTTTTTCTAAAAAAATAAAACTGGTAAAAAGTTTGAAATGTTGTCTTATTTAACCTTCCTACCCTGTTTAAATTTTTCTCAATCTTGATCAAAACATTTCACACCAGAATTGTTATTTAAAATATTTTAATATATTTAATTAACTTATTCCTCTGAATCTTTGATTTAACTTTCTTCATTAAGAAAGTTCTGCTTCGAATCGTATTAAACAAATTCTAGTTGTGGGTCGATGAGACCCATTAAGGGTAGGGAGGTTAAGAAAAGATTATCCATAATAAAATATTGATAACAATGTTTTCGTAATTGCAATATCCGTAAGAACCATTGTCGAAGTCACACCACTGTTCGTAGTATCATGGAGTACTGATAAGGGGACAGATTTTCTTAAACTTGAGCAAAAAATATTCTAATATCTCCTTTCTGTCAATACGGTAATTATACCCAGGGTATTTCCATGAGCAGTTGTCGCGTAAGTCACATTATTACTAACTGCTAAAATGTTGGCCACCGTTATTTTCGAAAGGTTTGCATAGCTTTATTCATTTAATGAAATATCTCTGATAAAATAAGTCACATTTTTTCGTTCTAAAATAGTGGTATCGAAAATCGTAGTATGTGACTTACACGACATGTGCTCATTGAAATATCCTCCAGAGATATTGTATTTTTTTTAATTTAGAGATGAGAATTTTTCGCGTTTTTTCCCATTAGTATAATCTTAGATAAAATGTAATTTTACACAATCGAAAAATGCCGCGATTTAACAGAACAATATTTTCTCTAATTTTATACTGGTATGTTAAAACGCGGAAAAATCTCATCCCTAAATTTAATACACCCAGCTCAATTTTCCACACAAATAAAAATTTTAATCGGGTTTTTCTTCATGTTCTCTTAGGCTATTTTTTAAACATAGAGATTTAAATTTTTTGGCACGCACTCTTTATTATAAATATGGAAAATCTGAACATGAAATTATCCTTCAAGTATATCATTATCAAATATATATTGTTTAAGATTTGTTAGATTTAATCGTTTTACATTATATATATATCACTAAAAATGTGTTAAATATAAGATGTATCTAAGATTCCATGCGCAGTTTTGCGTAATACATATTTGAAAATCTTTCTAATAAAATCGACAAAAATGTTATTTTTAAGTAGTAAGTTTTTTAAGAATTCAAAATTTTACAAAATTTAAATTTAAAATTCTTTTAATTATACATGCAGATTGTTTTAAAAAGCTTATATTTACTAATTTTTAAAGTTTTCGAAAAAACAAGTATACATAAAAACTAAAATTAACACTGTAGAAAGTGATTGCAACTCGAATTACTTTTTTTTTGGCTGCAAAGAAAAGAAATTTATACAAAAGTCTCTTGTTTGTACACAGATGTATCGAACATTCGATTAAATTCATGTCACAAGAAAATAATTTTCTAAAAGAAAAAAAAGAAAAAAACTGGAAGAGCAAATCTTTAGTACAAAGAAACAGATTGTAAGTTATTAGAAGCAATTTTGAAACTGACAATAAAAGAACTCAAACACCCCTTGATTGCAAAAGTTTTTCAAATAAAATAAAAAAAAAGATCTTTTTTAACATTGAAAGTTTGGTTTTAGGAAAAAGATTTCTCGTTTCTCTAACATTTAAACTAAACTCTATGTTTTTAGAAGAGTGGAGTTAATATAGAATAAGACAATACGATATTGAAAACTTTGCGCTGAATTGAATATTCTTTTGATGTTGCAGTAATTGCAATCGTTAATGGTAAAACTCATCCCAACATTTAACATTATTATTCAACAGGAGCTCTAAATGTTGGAATGATATTTCACTATCTTCAAGATTAAGATAAAACTGCACCAAAAGTTGATTTTAACCAGTAAACTGTTTTAACAGATTAACGCATTGAAGGGACATCTATTTATTTTTTCATTTGCCATTGAAACTAAACAATTATTAATGAATGAATCGTTAAAAGTATGAACGCTGTATCCTTTAGCAAGCTTCGCTATTGAAAATGGTACTTTCACGAATATTATTTTTGCATTTTATCTATTTTTCAAAAATGAAATTATCCTTGACGGTACGATGTGCATCTCGTTATTTTTTACACGGAAGATGCACAGGATATTTGAGCACTATACTTAATTACTTTTAGATATGTGTTCAAAATTAAGCAATTTTCTAAAAGAAAGTTGTGTGGTAGATGCCATTCAATCTTGGCACATTTTGTACTCTATTTAATAAATCCATCACTACCAGAACGTTAAAAATAAAATTCACCAAATGTTTAATTCGATACTAATGTTTCGAAATTTTTATGTAAATTGCACACTCATTTGATCTTTTATACAAAAAATGGCTACATAACCGTAACTTATCTCTAATTTTATCATAATTTGGTTGATTATATAGTCCGGTATGCTTTATAATATAGTCAAATAACCATTAATTTTAAAATGTTTGAAAGCTTGGCAAATTTCCAACTTCAAATTTAACAACTTATAATTCAACTTCTTTAAGGAATTGTTCATCAATTTTTATTTAATTTCCTTTGTTAAAGGATTGTTCATCAGTTCAACTTTCAATTGCAAAAATATACAGGGGGAACTGAAGGACATTGATACAGCTTTTTTCAAAAAACTTTTTTGGTGTCTAGAAAGCAGAAATTTGAAGTTATTTTTCTATGTGATGTCAGCAAAACCTGTGTAGTGTGTTATAAAAATATACAATCGTTGTTTTATATATTATTTTTCCATGTAATTTTAAAAAAATCAAAAAAAGTAATTTGCATCAATGTGCCCCATCCCCGGGGCAGATTGATACACTTTGACACGTCTGGGAAAAATGGAGACAAAATAACACCAATGCATATTTTTCATAGAAAAATAGTTAGCAAACCATTTTATATATATTTATAGACATTAAAATCGCACACAGTTTATTTGTAAGCAATATTAACGCAATCAAAATGAAATGGATAATGACCTGATGTTTGGCTGTTCCTTGTCTGTTTCTTGGCTGTGGTAACTTTGTCATATCTGGCATTTTAACCCCAGAATTATCTTCTTTCTTAGGAAAGGTGAAAGAATTACCAGGTTTTCTGTTTATAAATCGGTTTTCAAATAGAAAGTAAAGGATAATTATATTAAAAATTATGTTTATAATATAATTATCCTGTGCTGTCTTGCAGCTTGTTTCTCTTATGTAACATTTTTCATGTAGAAAATACTTTTTTTTTCTGGAGAATTGATATAAATTTGAGATTTTTCAGGCTGCTATCCTTTTCTTTAATTAGTTCTACTATCACTACATGTTGGGTAATTTGTACGTCTTCTCTTTTAAAAAATACTATAAAATGTTTTAATATAAATAAATTAGAGCTATTTCACTTCAATAAAAACTAATATTAGAATTTTATAGCAAAGAAAAAGTCGGATTAAAGAGTGCATTGTAAAAAAATAATAAAAGGTAATGAAAAAATGAACTAGAAAAGGATTTAGGTTGTATCAATGTGCCCCGACAAAGACTGTATCAGTGTGCCCCATACTGCCATTTTGAATAAAATGAGTCGCAAATCCAACACTTCATAATTTATCTAACAATAAAGAATGAGGAACTGATAAAGAGTAGCTTTACTTGCCAGGTAGGGTATTCTTTTCGGTTGAAAATACTGGAACAGTTGTATAATACCATTTCAACTGTGCAACTCAAATTTACTTTTGACCTACAAAAACAATTAATCACCCATCCCATTCCATCAAACTATTCAATCATTTCAAAACTTTCTGTATGTAGTTCATTTCACTAGTATCACCTTTTGAAGCTGTTACGAAATTTCCTGTAATGACCCTGTGTTCTGTACAGTTGGTGTATCAATGTGCCCCAGTTCCCCCTACTTATATATCACGGTCTTTATACAGTGGAGACTGTTTAGGCAAAAACACAGTCAAAAAATAGGGGGGGGAAGCGATTACCAGTATTTTCTTATAGAAAATACTTAGAATGATATAAAGTAATTAAAGAAAGCTAATTTCTCTTTAACAAAATACTGGTATTCAACACCTATTTTGACCCCGACCACTTGCCACTGTGTTATAATTCTTGTTATAATGCATTTTTAAACAATGTATTAAATTCTAAATAAAAGCAACCGAACGCACACCAATTCTAATATGCCCTATAGAAATTCATTTTAATTAAAATATAATTAAAAATTAGAAATATGTATGAATGACTAGAACATAACTTTTTATACAGCTAAATAACAGCTTGAAAGACTTTATTACTACACCATATTTTCAAGTACCCGAGTTTGACAGACAAACCGTGCATTCTTGCAGGCATTTTTTTAAATAAAAAGAAATAGTTTAACAATAGTAAATAAATAGTAACAATTATTTAATTTTTGTTCCAACCCCATTTAACCCTTTGAGGGGCGAAGCAATTCCATTCTTAAAAAGGCTGAAATGATTAAATGGTACCAGAATTTAAAAGGAAATTTATTCCAAAATTTATAAAAGCTTTTCTTCACATATTTCATAAAATTAAAAGTTTCATTTCAAAATTCTGATGTCAATGTGGCATTTTGCATTTAAAATTAAGTGGGATATATTTTATCTCACCGCCCCTCAAAGGGTTAAAGATACTTTAGCCACATGTCTATGTTTGTTATATAAGATGCAATGTTTCAGTTGTAAATTTTGAGGACGTAGATTTGGAATAAATGCTATTCTCTACCTTTCTCCCAACGGTATCAAAATATCACCTGCGACAATAGCTCTGGAATTGGAAAGTGCATTCAAACCTTCGGGTACAATCATACACATACGACTAACGCACAGTTAAACTAGTCTTTGGGAGCCACCGTAATACTTCAACCCATCATGGATATGCATAAGGTAAAATACGAAAATAAAAAATGTGTAAACTATTTATAAAATGCATTGCAAATCCAAAATAAAATTTAAAAAATTATACTTTAATATTTTTAACTCATAGTAATGCTCAATTAATGAATTGCTGATGAATGAATTTCGAAAAATTATATAAAACTCTAAAATACTCAAACAGTACCGAACTGCATAAAAGACATATACATAAAATTCCAAAAATAAAAATCATATTAACTAAGAGTTCACTGCGATGAATTAAGCATCTTGTTTCTATTTAAAATATATCTTTGAATTGAAATTTGAATAAAATACACGGTCATGAAATATCGCAGAGTGTGGAAAATAGGAATACCAATATCTCGACAACTAGTTATTCGATCGACTTTGTTTTTTATGCAAAATTTAAAATCAAAAATATGTTATTTTATTGTCTTTTATATCCACCCATTAAAATAAAAAAAATAAAAAAAAATTATATACCTTTCATCAGAACGAATATTTCGAGAGTCTGAAAAAAATAGTTCCGGATAATCGAGGTTACTGATATTAAATAGGTTTCTTTCTATTATTATATACTAAGTGCATACCAAATTTCAAGTCTGTATCTAGATTTTTTTTCGGCAGATAGAGCGTTTACAGACATGCAGACGCACTGACAGACGGACGGCAATTTTTTTTTTCTAAAAATATGTTTTTCGGAATCTCCAGTGTCGGAATAAGTGAAAATACGTCATTTTTTTCGGTTTTCAAAACGATTTCATGATCTTCCCCATACTACATATGATGGATAAGTAAAATGTTATAATGGGAAAGTCCAACAATAATAATGTATAGCTTATGCATTCTGTCAAAATTCACTCAATAATAAAATATTAAAATGTTTTCCTTTTATAGATCTGACAACTGTTTGTCCTTTCATCTAATCTCGAAATCGATAAATAATAACGAATATGCAAGTTAAGGTAGATGTTATACGCTTAAACAACAAATATGTTTGTTTAAAAAAGTGTACATAAGTGTTACATTTTTTACAGTTAAGTGCTTCATAAGCGTATTATAAACAAAAGCCTCTATTGTTATTACGAAATGTTATGCAGTTCCATTTCAAATGTGACATTTCTAGAAAACATAGATCAAATGCGTTTCGATAAAAATATATTTTAAAGAAAAAAAATCATATTTTATTTTGTATTGTTCTATTTTTTCAAAATTCAGTTTCTAATAAATGTAAGCAAATATTTTCTTTGTTGTAGCATATGTTATGAAATAAACGTAGAAAGTATAAAATTTTAGGGTTTAGATATTATAATATTTGCGAAACAGGCATCACTGATAGTTTTATATTCAAAATAAAAATGAATTTTTCATGCATCTTGAACGACAGGATTTTGATATCATATTTTCCATTATTTTTTCACTTCAATTTATAATTCAGTTTAGTATAAATTTTTATAAAGATCCCTTTTTCTATTAGTCCAGTCATTATAGTAAGTTCACATCGGAATTCGAGATACGAAGCTGTAAGTCTGTAAATACTTGTATATTGACACCCTAAAAGTTGTCTCAAAACCTACATATGGCAGGGTGTACGCAGCTATTAAATTCCAAGGTCAAAGGTCACAAAAAACGGTTTTTTGCGCTTTTTTTGTAAATATCTCATTTCCTATAGGTTTTTGCTATTTGTATTTATCAATATTGTAGAATACAAAATTCTCTACAAATTTTGTTTGAAAACATTTTTCATACGTCGAACCGTTTTCGAGATAGAAGGCGGAGGAGCGCGCGGTCACAGCATCACTTCAGGTCAAACGGTGCCTCCGGTCGAAAACGCGCCGTATATCATTTTTTCCCTAACCTATCCACTTTTTATTCAGTATTAATTTATTTAACAACACTTACCTGTCCATGTAATTGCAGAATTGTTAATGAAAATATAGGAATTATATTTGAATTTTAACCTAATTAATATAATATTAATAACTTCTTACATGATGAAAAAAAATAAATTATGAATTAATCGTTTTATTAAAAAATACTATTCAATACGTTTATTTTTATTAAAAGTAAAAAAATGGAATAAAGGGTACAAAAACTATAATTTATGTTTTTAATCATCTTCTTCCTCTTCGTCGTCTTTCGGCTGCTGGTAAATTTCAAACTGGTCTTCATTATCGTCTTCAACGACATTTGTCTCAAGTTGTTCCATGATTTCGGGGTCAAAGGTTTCATCTTCGTTAATGTCGCTCTGATATGGTTCTGCATTGAGACAAGCTTGCCCATTACATTGGCCACAAGCTAAAGAGCATTGCAAGCCCACTTTCCTGCATCCGCATCGCGAACCACAACCACTCTTGCAGTTGCAGAAAATTGTATTTAGCAAATCTTCTGGAGCAGGTGGTAAAATTGTCATGATAGGCTCCAGAAAATCGTTTTGCATTGCCCAACCCCATACCTGGGATTCCAAATCATGCCCTAACCAAGTTTGAACTTGATAATATACACGTTTGAAATGTTGATGGGAAGCTGCATTTGTTGGTGGAAAAAATTGAAAGCTGCACAGGTTTATTAAGTTTTGTAGACTTAACGTAATGCATATAACGAAGATGATCGAGACTTTTCACAGATTTCGGAGCATTATAGACTGCCAATAAGATTTGAGTTCCACTCTCTAATAATTTCTGGGCCGAACTATTTTCTTCCTCAAATGCTGCAGCTAGTTGATCCAAATTCGTCAGTTTCTCAAAAACTTTTTAAAAAGATTTTTTTCCCTTTTTAAAAAGCGCAGAAGTTGTGCAACAGCCACTTAATGCATGCAGAAATAAAATATGTGTTTTGGAATGAGGATAATTATCAAAACTTTTAGTCGAGTATATCTCCGTTTTTACATTTCCTTTCCCAACTTTTTTAAAGAAAATTTCTTGTTCGTAAGACAGTGTACGCCCAATTAAAATGACAAGTAAATCAATATCTTGTCCTATTATAACTGCACTTTTTTCAGACTTTGATTCTTCAATTGCAGTTTCAACGATAAGAACATACGCATCATCTCTGGCTTGTTTAGTAGAAATATTTGCAGCTTGTAATTTTTCAGTTAAGGTATTAATGACCATATCTTTGTTATTTCGATTTGATAAGAATTTTTCTTGAGTAACTGGTACAACCATTGTTTCATCTAAACAGACTTTATACGTTTTTGAAAGTGCAGCAGTTCTTCTCTGCTGCTCCATAGCTTTTACGTTCTTACTGTAGTCTGTAAAAATTGATAAATATTTATAATCATTGATTTATCGATAGTTCATCAACTATATATGGCACGTTTTCGACCGGAGGCACCGTTTGACCTGAAGTGATGCTGTGACCGCGCGCTCTCCGCCCTCTATCTCGAAAACGGTTCGACGTATGAAAAATGTTTTCAAACAAAATTTGTAGAGAATTTTGTATTCTACAATATTGATAATAAATACAAATAGCAAAAAACCTATAGGAAATGAGATATTTACAAAAAAAGCGCAAAAAACCGATTTTTGTGACCTTTGACCTTGGAAATTAATAATTGCGTACACCCTACCATATGTAGGTTTTGAGACAACTTTTAGGGTGTCAATATACAAGTATTTACAGACTTACAGCTGGGTATCTCGAATTCCGAGATTCTTACCTAATTTAAGCTTAAATGACTGGACTATATACATTAGTTTACTTTACGTGTAGATATATGCTCTATACATAAAATGCGAATATAAAAGGTTTTTTTTATATCATAAAATATGAGGATTAGTTCCATTATAACGAGGGATGCAACCACTGCTCCAGAAATGGCTGATTTCCACCACTAAATTTTAATAGCATTATTTGCCTAATAAAATCTCAAAAATTTTGCCATTAAATAACGTGAGGAATAAGAATACAAAATTTTAATGGTACAAATCAGCCATTTTGGGCGTAGTGCTCGCATTTCTGATTTAAACTAAGCGTTTTAAGATTCGATAAAAAAAAAAATACAGATAAAATAGTAATTTCTACATTTATCCATAGTAATATTTCTGTTCTTAACAGATAATATGGATTCTGGCAGTTCAATGCTACAAATTGCTTCTTTTTCTTCGAATCATACTTTTTTCTTGCGTGCATCATTTACATCAAAGATATATCTCTAATGTATGGATCGTAAACGGGATTTTTGCGCAATAAACAAATGCACTGAAATTAACATTGAAATTATTCAAACTAAATTTGCGCAGAATAAAATATACCATAATTTTTTAGCTAAGCAGATGTTGAACTGAGACACTTCACCAGGCGCAGAAAACATATTTTACTTTTATTCTGAATTAATGAAAAAAAATGAAATATTTTGACTCTTTTTAGCTCATCAAATTACTTAATTTAAAATATAAGAGAGAATCCAAAAATAAGTTGCCCCAGGTGACTATGGACAGAGCTGTGTGTGAAAGACAAAATGTACAATGAAACATTTAAGATAAGACGTAACTTTTCTTTTAAACATAAGTACCAAAAGTAAGTTGAGACATTTGCCATACCCTTTTATAAGCTTTAAAAATAAGCTTTCAGGAAAATAATCAGGTCTTTGCATACGAAAAAAGCATTGAACCAGTTGTGTGATTTCGGCATTGCTTTAATTTATAGTGGTCGTACACGCCCGTCCAGGTCTCGGTCTCTCCAACACTTGTTGATGCCTCTCAATGGAAGTATATGGGCCCGATGTGATATCGAATCAAAAGGCGCAGTGATAGTGCCGCCAATTCAGTGAAGGTCAATATCAAGTGTTGGACAGACACAGACCTGGACGGGCGTTCAAGACTACTACTGACGAAAACAATACTTAACTACAGTTTTGGAAACAATGCCGAAACCTCACAAGCGGTTAAAGGCTTCTTTTGTATATAAAGCCCTGATTTTTTGCTGGAGATCTTTTCGAAGCTTATAAAGGGGTATGGACAATATCGCAACTCACTTTTGGCCCTTATGTAGAAAAGCAAAGTTACGTCTTATCTTTAATGTTTCTTTATATGTTTAGTCTTTCATATACACCTCTGTCCACAGTCGCCAGAGTAAACTTATTTTCGAACTCTCTCTAGTACATAGATAATTAACAAATCTTTAATGTAGAGATTAAATAATTTCACTTTTTACACTTATACCTAGGGATTATTTTATTAAAATGAATTTATGATACGCAAAATGAATTTTTTAGAAAAAAAACATGTGTATCTCTGCCAATATATAGTGTACCGGGTTATGAAAATTTTCAGAAGTAAATACCATTATTTTCTTTTACAGAAACTTTCCATACCTTAAAATTCTCACTTGCATAGGTCAAGTTTTTCTATCAGAAATTATCAGTACTTTTCATAAAATATTTCCTGACCGACAGAGTCCTTGCTGTAGCAAATATCTAAATTGTAAAGAAAGTATAATATTTATTAAGAAGTTTAAGTTTTATAAAATTACTTGACGTTCATACACAAATGTAAAAATTTCGAATTAACATTCGCATTATTGTTGTTATTTGAGGACATATAATGAATTATATTTAAAAATGTATGTAATATTTGTAAACGTAACTATTATTAGTTCGGCAACATAAAACTTTCTTTTAAAAAATTATGTTAAATTAACACGATAATACTGAAACTTTCCTAAAAATAACAGTTATATCGGTTCATTTTAAATCTTACATTAGTATTTTAATATGAACTATTATTTAACATACTTAATGAACATTTAAAACTATATCAATTTGTTATTAAAAAATTGTTTCAAAAGTTAGAATGATTTTTTTTTATTTTAGAAAGGATGCATAATAATAAAAAAGGAGATTAAAAAATAATAATTATGTTCAATATTTGTTCTGGCTATAAACAGCTAAATCTATTTTTAAATACGAGTGTTTGAATTGGGATTCTATTTTATAACTAATTAAAATAAGAAATGTGTCTGGCGATACTTAAAAAATGACAAAGAAAAACTAGTAATAATGTAATGTGAAAGTAATGTCTTTTAGATGAGGCTTAAATTCTAGATGTTTTAGCATAAATACATTCTTTTAATGAATTTCTAACCAAATGAACACGTTTTGCAATAAAGTAAATAGTTATTAAAGGACAAAAAAAAAAAAGGGATTATACGCCTGTTATAAAAATTGTCAAGTAACCGTTTAAAAAACAACCAATAACGAAAGACAAATTATTTAAAGCAATTTTTATTTCTTCCAAATATCAATTCATTCCCCATGATGTCTATAACTAAAATGATAAAATAAAAAATCAGTGTTTTCTTTAAATACATAAAATAAGTATGTAACTAACTTTAATAAATAAACTAAGTTCTCAGCAACCACTATGTTTAGATAGCAATATTAGTCCTGTGAAATTGCAACAATATGCTGCTAAATAAAGTTAAAATTTAGTTTTAAAATTTCTAGTGTCTAACTCTTAATATAAGAATATAAAAACACAATTATAAAAGAAGAAAAATTGCATTTAAGGGTTAAAAAACTATTTGTAAATTTCTTTTAGAATTCGATATCAGAAGGAAAAAAATCTTATTATAATTTTCCAATATCTAAATACGTTTAATTTCTATTTAACTGAAGTATTTATGAAATTGAATTATACATATATGTTATGACTATTTGTGGCTTTCAGACGAAAACTGAATCATAATCATCAATTGCTTTATAAACATCATTTACATTGATCGGGACGTGAAGGGCAAATTTCATTGTTTGTACTAGTATCTTTTATCAATAATCTTCAAGAGAACTTTTTATAAGATGAAGATGAATATCATGAAGATTATTGATAAAATAAATTAGTAAGAACAGTATCATTTATCCTCTTCCCTACGACCACAGCTTTTAGAAAACTCCTCGAGTGCCACTTCTAAATTCCAAATTCAGGAATTATAATCCGAACCATTCTTCTACTTATCTGGTAAATAATACTGAAGTAGATATCGCTTACCCACAAGAAAAGTGACACATCTCGATAAAAATAAATTTCACAGGAAAGACAAACGAAATTTTACGCCTTTTTATCATAACATGAAATTGTTGCAATTTGCTCTGCATGCAGGAATAAAGCCGAAAAGTCTTAAACCCAAAACTCTTAAGAATGAAGATGTAAGATGAGGTTCGGAAGGTTGTTGAATTTTACATTCCCGCACAATCCATTCGTCTTTTGGGGTCACAAATGAACCATACAAGGTGTTTCACTACCAGACCGACAAACTTTGAGGGGTGATAGTAGACATGAAAACAAACATTATTAGGTAGTAAACCATGGGGCGCAAACGCCTTCTGTACGAGCTAGGAGGTATTAAAGGTTAAGGTCCAAAACTTCAAACGATGATAAAAAATGGAAAAAAGTATCGATTTGTTTGCGATTTTCGCTAAAATCATTCTTTATGTCACAAATTTTTGTAAAGAAAATTTTGAAGGATACGTTCAAAATTTGTCGATAGAGGGCGCTTTAGACTTTAGAGTAACGAACAAATACTTTTTACCGTTCTTTTCTGCATGAGGTTGAAGTTATTCTAAAGATTAGACTTTAACTTACATTTTAAGCCCAAAATAGGAAACATAGGAATCGGGTAAATAGCGAAAATTGAAATGTGAAAGGAGGGGGAACTTTTAAACGCTCATAAGCATTGGGTAAACTAATCGATTTTCTTGCGGTTTACATATAGGTCATTCCCTTGGTAATTATCTTATTCAAAATGACGTACAGCTTATGTGTTCTCATTTTTTTATAGAGGGCGCTTCCGACACATCTTCGATATTACAATGGCATTACTCCTGGGTGTTTTACTACCAGAACAACATACTTCCAGGAAGTGTTAGTTATGGAAAGACGACTCCGAATCACATGGGAATATAACGTTGAAAATGCTTTTTTTGCGAATTATGGTTTAAAGAAGCAGAGAAAAAAGCAGCAGAAACAAGCAGAGAAACAGCAACATGTTAAACTGACAGAACAAAGTTTATTTAAAGGTATTACTGCAAAAGTTGTTCGAAATTACAACCAGAAGTAGTCCGGTACGCTTGACAGCGACGGTAGATGGCGCTGAACGGAAATGCTAGTGAAAAGTGATCACGCTGAAATGATCTTTCGCGAACCGGTCCCAAATGTACTCCATTCTACTATAGTAGAATGGAGTACTCGAACGATGAACTGGTCGACATGTTGCTCATGTCGACCAGTTACATGGAGCTATGGATTGTAACGAACACGCCGTTCTTTTTGTACAAGGAGCGTTTTCCGCATAGGCGTGCTCAGAAGGCTTCGCCTGACTGGTTGTTTATCGAAAGCTAAGATGATTCGGGAACGAAAGACAAATGCGTCGTACAATGAGGAACAAGTCGCAAAGGCTATCCAAGCACGAGTACTCGTGCAATAAGCCAACAGGTGTGATTTCCGCACACCAGTGTCTAAAGCTGCCAGGAATCTTTCAAAATCCATGCGACACTACTGTCAAGCATGCCGGACTACTTCTGGTCGTAATTTCAAACACCTTTTGCAGTAAAATCTTTAAATAAACTTTGTTCTGACACTGTAACATGCTGCTGTTTCTCTGCTTGTTTCTGTTGCTTTGTTCTCTTCTTCTTTTAGCCATAACTCGCAAAAAAGGCATTTTCAACATTACATTCCTATGTAATTGCGAGTCGTCTTTCCATACCTAGCACTTCCTGGAAAAAAGTTGTTCTGGTACTAAAACACCCAGGAGTAATGCCATTGTAATATCGAAGATGTGTCGGAAGCGCCCTCGATCAAAAAATAAGGACACATAAGCGGTACGTCATTTTGAATAAGATAATTACCAAGGGAATGACCTTCATGCAAAACGCAAGAAAATCGATTAGTTTGTCCAATGTTTATGAGCGTTTAAAATCTCCCCCTCGGTTCACAGTTCAATTTTCACTAGTTACCCGATCCGCATGTTTCCGATTTTTGGCTTAAAATTTAAGTTAAAGTCTAAACTTTAGAATAATTTAAACCCTATGCACAAAAGAACGGTAAGAAGTATTAGTTCTTTACTCTAAAGTCTAAAGCGCCCTCTATTGACAGTTTTGAACGAATTCTTCAAAAAATTTTTTACAAAAAGTCGTGATATAAAGAATGATTTTAGCGAAAACCGCAAACGAGTCCATACTTTTTTCCGCTTTTTATCATTATTTGAAGTTTTGGACCTTAAACTTTAAAGGCCCCTAGCTCCTACAGAAGACGTTTGCGCCCCATGGTTTCCTATTTAATAATATTTGTCTGCATGTCTACTATCACCCCTCAAAGTTTGTCGGTCTGGTAGCGAAACACCCTGTACACAGGTTTCGCACACTCCTTATATTTTTTAAGGACTCTGGTACCACTTTTAAATATAAGAAAAATTACGTTTATGTTTTAAAACACAGAATTTGCAAACACCCCTCTCATTCATAAATTTTGCAGTAATTTGCTGAAATACTTTGAAATACTTTGAATACACTCTTAAATTTTAGTGGTAGAAATGTGCGTTCTGTATAACTATACTTGCGAAACTTTTTGTATAGCATGCATCTATGACAGATTTGTTGGTGAAAAAATGAATTTTTGGTAGACGTGGCACTTTTCTCTCAGGTAAGCAATATTTCAATATTATAATTAAATATTGCAAATAAAATCTATTGCTTCAATATTGCAATTAAATATGCAACTTCTTGTGAAAATGCATTTTTCTTCATCATAGGATTTTTCATTATTTCTTCTTTTAAATTATTATAAGTCAAGATCCATTAAAGTTGAATGCTTCAAACTTGCACCATGACTTTTTCGATTTTTTTTTTTTTTTACTTTTATTTTAATTCAGATTTTTAAAAAATTATTTTTGAAAATCAGTTTTTTTAGGTTAAAGAAATATATATACATTTTTTTTAATTTTGACTTTAAATATTTCTATATTTTACTTAAATTAAATTTTTTCATAATGCTGAATCAAACTTAAAACTTGTATATATCTGTTTATTTAATAAAACAAATGCAATTCTACAAATAATACTTCAAATTATAATTGAATTATGTTTTATCGTGTTATCTTGTTTACAAATAAAACGTTAACTATTGCAAAAAATTTCAAAATTTTAACTCCACGAATAAAAATTATTTTAAAATCTGTCCCAGTCTACCTTAAGCTTTCGTATACAGACATATAACAGAGGAATATTAAAATATATTTCAAACGGCATCATTCTAAAGAAAAAATTCTGTTTCATCAAAATTTAAAAACAACAAAGAAGCCTTTGTTTAACCAAGTTTGCAATGTAAACAAAACCCTTTTATCTTTTATTTGAACGACTTTTGCAATAGAAAGGTAATTGATTTTTTTATTGTTACTTTCAAAATTACTTCTAATAATTTAGAAGGGTCAGTGTCTTCTGTGTAGGAAAAAGTTCTCTTTTATTTTATTTTTCAAGAAAAGTTTTCTCTTGAGACCTGACATTTTTTTTTTTACAAACAAAACACATTTTATTAATTCCTTTTCATTGTAGTTAGGAAACTTTAAAACTTTCTTAGAGATATAAATTCTCTTCATTGTGTATATTTAATAATATTCTGATGTACCATTAGATGTTTTATAATTAATAATAATAATAATAGTAATAATAAATTTTTTAATGGTAATGTTTTCAAAAATGATATTTAAATCCATCTTCTATTTTTTTGGATTTTTTTTGTCTAATATATATACATTTTTTAATATTGCTTTTTATTTAAGAACAGCTTACTTACAGTCATAGTAGCCGCTTTTACATGGATTTGCATTTTAATAATGTATGTAATGGGCATACAAAAAGAAAAAATATATCACACTTATATTTTTTAGTATTTTGAATTTTTTAAAATGGTTGCCGAATTGAAACACCATGCATTAATTGCATGTATACATTATTTTTTGCAAAAAACCATGGCTGAAAAATACTTAAGATAACTTTTAAAAACATATTATTTTGAAAAAGATTTTTTGTAAATCAAAGTTTGCACTTTATTTCTTTATTTATTTGTTTATTGTTAAAATGAATACGTAAAATATAAAGTTACTAAGAGTTTATGGTAAATAAACGATAAGGAATGAAAATTAATTTGTGACCAATTAGCAACACAATGCTTTATAAGGTTCAGAAGTTCTCTTAGTTATAACACCTTGTTGCGTAAGAATAAGATTTAATGATATAATCCAGCGGTTCCCAAACTTTCTTGGTACGCAACCCATCTTTCAGTAAAAAAAATTTCGCGACCCACCTTTCAGTGAAAGAAATTTTCGCGAAGCACCCTTTCAGTAAAAAATCGCGACCCATCCAAGAAAAAGTTGCATATCAGTATAGCAATTTTTGTTCGATCTCTATACGCTCGGCTATCCTATCCTAAGTAAAACTCAAATTTTCGTACGGAAGATACATTATCAACAAAAACAAGAATCGGTAATACCAATGTGTGTAAGTGAATAGTAATTAAAACAATGTACAAACTAAAAAGATAGTTAAAAATACGTTTAATTATTATGAAAACATAATTTTATAATCAATGAGATATCTGGTACTGTGGTGTTTACTAATGTAGGAACATATATTAGTACGCAGTTTGCCTCAGTACTTGTCTTTCAAAATCAGCAAATCAGAAAAAGTATGTTCTCATAAGCACAAAGTGTTGAATTTCGTCAAGGACCTCAAAGTTGAATTAAATATTTTTGGATATTCTGTTCGTATATTAATCGAGAAGAAAATTAAGGATGTTCCCTTGAAATATTAGTTCCTGTTGAAATTATCATATCTTTTTAAACAGATGAAAAAAAAAATATATATATTTTGATGAAAAAACCTCGATTGCTCCTTGACCCACTACCGCGGCCCACCAGTGGCTCGCAACCGCTGATATAATCAATAACATTTAAACTTCAGTATACAGAAATATATAAGAAATGGTTATTAAAACTATCCAAACAGCGTCATCATACAAAATGATCTGTTTTATCAAAATCTAAAAGCAACAAAGATTCCTTTGTCTAATTAGTTTTCAATGTAAACAAAGACCTTTTATCTTTTATTTGAACCACTTTTGCAATAGAAAGGTAATTGATTTTTTATATTGTTACTTTTAAAATTACTTCTAACAATTTAGAAAGGTCAGTTTCTTCTGTGAAGGGAACAGTTCTCTTTTATTTTATTTTTCAAGAAAAGTTTTCTGTTGAGATCTGAATAATCCAATCGAATGTTCGATAAATTTCTTTACAAACAAATCACATTTTATTAATTCCTTTTCTTTGAAGTTAAGAAACTTTAAAACTTTCTTAGAGCTGTGAATTTTTCTCATTGTGTATGTTTAATCTTTCGAATGGCCATTAGGTGTTTTATAATAATAATAATTATAATAATTATAATTTAATTCATGAGGGAACAATTCTTTTATTTACAAATAATTTAAAAAACAATTTTAATGGTAGGTTTTGAGAAATGACTTTAACATCCATTTTTTAATTGTATTTTATTTTAGATTTTTCTTATGTAATGTATATACATTTTTTAATATTATGTTATCTGTTGCTCTTTTTTATGTTAAATAGAATACTTTATGTAACAGTCAACTTTTAAGTTTTCCTCCTACCACTAATATTTAAGAGAAACTTTTATATTATTTAATCGGCAATAAAACAATGTATGCATCTTATGGATTTTTTGGATATCAATTTTACATACTGTAGAAAATAAATGGCCTTCAAATCGTTGGTTAAATAACAGAAAAGTTACTTTTAAATTTTAGTGATAAGAAAGAAAAATTTAAAGGTTGGTTGTTGTAATTTAAGGAAAGCCAAAATTTGTGTTAATTACATTTCACACACCGATTTCTATTATTAAATTACAATGCCTACACAAATACAACAAAAGATTTGTCAAATTTAATCAAATTTTTCAAAGAAATGTATACCAGATGGTTATTAAAATATACTTTAAGCAGCTGCTTTCTAAAAAAAAAATCATCAAAGAATCCTTTGTGTAACCAAGTTTTCAATGCAAACAAAAACTCTTTTTATCTTTTATTTGGACTTCTGCAATAGAAAGGTAATTGATTTTTTTATTGTTACTTTCAAAATTACTTCTAATAATTTAGAAGGGTCAGTGTATTCTGTGTAGGAAAAAGTTAAATTTATTTTATTTTTCAAGAAAAGTTTTCTCTTGGGACGTGAATCCAATCGAATGTTCGATAAATTTCTTTACAAGCAAAACGCATTTTATTAATTCCTTTTCTTTGTAGTTAGAGAACTTTAAAACTTTCTTAGAGCTGTAATTTTTTCTCAATATGTATGTGTAATCTTTCGATGGGCCATTAGTTGTTTTATAATATTAATAATAATATTTTAATACATAAGAGAACAATTATTTTATTATACAGATCATTTACAGATTTTTTAATGACAGTGGTTTGAGAAATGAGTTTTAAAATCCATCTTCTTCTTTTATTTTATTTCAGATTTTACTTTTGTAATATATATGCATACTTTTATATTGTCTCATCCGTTGCTCTTTATTGCGTTAAAGAGATACTTTACATAACTACCAACTTTTACTTTTTCTTCTTACCATTAAAATTTAACAGAAGTTTCTATATTACTTAATTCGCATTTATACACAAAAACAATGCGTGCATCTTATGGTTTTTCTAGAGTTCAATATTACACGCTGTAAAATCAAAATAAGTCTATCAAAATAAGTCTATCAAATCGTTGATTATATAACACAAAAAAAATTCTTTTAAACTTTAATTATTAGAAAGCAAAGTTTAAAATTTGGCAGCTATATTTTAAGGAAAATTAAAATTTGTGTTAATTAAACTTATCACATCGATTTCTACTATTACATTACAATGCTTACACAAACATAGCAATAAGATTTCTCAAATTTAATCAAATTTCTAAAAGAAATATATAATAGATGGTTATTAAAACATACTTTAAACAGTTCTAAAAAAATCTATTTTGTCAAAATCTAAAAACAACAAAGATTCCTTTGTTTAACCAGTTTTCAATGTGAACAATAGCCCTTTTTATCTTTTATTTGAACGACATTTGCAATAGAAAGGTAATTGATTTTTTTATTGTTAGTTTCAAAATTACTTCTAATACTTCAGAAGGGTAAATGTCTTCTGTGTAGGAAAAAGTTCTCTTTTATTTTATTTGTCAAGAAAAGTTTTCTCTTGAGACTTGAATCCAATCGAATGTTCGATAAATTTCTTTACAAACAAAACACATTTTATTAATTCCTTTTCTTTGTAGTTAGGAAACTTTAAAACTTTCTTAGAGCTGTAAATTTTTCTCATTGTGTATGTTTAATCTTTCGATGGGCCGTTAGTTGTTTTATAATAATAATAATATTTTAATACATAAGGGAACAATTTTTTACTATACAAATCATTTGCAGATTTTCTTTTTATGGTAGAATTTGAGAAATGAGTTTAAAATCCATCTTCGTATTTTAATTTATTTCAGATTTTTCTTTACTAATATATATATCCATTTTGCGATATTGTCTCATCCCTTGCTCTTTATTGCATTAAATAGAATACTTTACATATCTATCAACTTTTACGTTTTCTTCGTACCATTAAAATTTAAAAGAAATTTCTATATTATTCAATCCGCATTTATACATTAAACTATGTGTGTATCTTATGGTTTTTCTGGAGGTCACTACTACATGCAGCAAAATCAAAATAAGACTTTTAAATCATTGATTAAATAAAACAAAAATTTGTTTTAAATTTTAGTTATGAAAAATCAAAGCTTAAAATTTGGCAGCTATATTTTAAGAAAATTAAAGTTTGCGTTATTACACCTATCACATCGATTTCTACTATTACATTACAATGTCTACATAAATACAACAAGATGTCTCAAATTTAATCAAATTTCTCAATGAAATATATAACAGATGGTTATAAAACATACTTTAAACAGCACCGTCTAAAAAAATCTGTTTTATCAAAATCTAAAAAGAACAAAGGTTCCTTTGTTTAACCAATTTTCGATGTAAACAATAGTCTTTTTATCTTTTATGTGAATGAATTTTGCAATAGAAAGGTAATTTTTTTATTGTTAGTTTCAAAATTATTTTTAATGATTTACAACGGTCAGTGTCTTCTGTATATGAAAAGTTGTCTTTTTATATTATTTTTCATTTTTTTTCTTTTCAGACGTGAATCCAATCGAATGTTCGATAAATTTTTTACAAACAAAACACATTTTATTAATTTCTTTTCTTTGTAGTTAGAGAACTTTAAAACTTTCTTAGAGCTGTAATCTCTTCTCATTGTGTATATGTTTAATCTCAAAACCACCCTTCTTTCAAATGTTGACATACATATATATATCCGTGGCTTCCGGTAATAACCAGGTAAGGCATATTTTAAATATTTTGAGTAATTAACGTTTAAAGTTTTCAAAAAAAAGACTTTTTATCATTACTTTTGTAAAATAGATTAGTACTTAATAATTTTCACTATATTCAATTACGATATAAGAACTTCTTTTTTTGCAAAAATAGGTATATAAAAAAGGTTTTATTAATTGAGAACCAATTAAAATTGCAACTTTTATCTGGTTATCATCGCTTTACACTTATGTTTAATAAATGTAAACAAAATTAAATATTTATTTACATTTTAAACATTAATTTCACTATAATTAAATGCATTGTCAATTTTTTACTTTTTTCTGTTTGAATCTTTCGCGGCGTTGTTATTAGTAATTTTCACAATAGATAGCGCTCGACAACAAATTTTTAGTAAAATAAAAATTAACAACGACAATTAATTTAAATTTATAATTTCTGTTCTAATTATGATAAAAAAAATTTATATTTTTTTTTATTATAATTGTTTATTTATATTATATTAAAAGAATACACAGCATTAACCAGATCATTCACTTTGTGTGATTATTTTGAAAATTAATCCACTAGCTGGCTGCAGTTTCGCACCATAGATATGTTAGTTTTATACTTTATTGGCGTTAATTTAATTATTTAGAGAATTTTATAAATTATACAAGCCATTTTATGTTATTTTCATAATTATAGACAATTTAAAGAAATAAATAGAAATCGTATCTAGTTATTACCGTTACTTTATGCACTTACTCGATTATTAATGTTTTTGCAATTTTTAAATGAAAATTTATAGTCGTACTAGGACGGGAAGTATTCGATTTTCATTTTTCAGTACTATGGCAGATGAAAGTACTCTTTTAAAGCCACATTTTCAAAATTTTCTCAATTTTTTCAAAAAGGTGCGTTCGTAATTATATCAATCTGTAGCACATATGTATATAGCCGTTATCTGATCCACCTGTCCTTCTGTCTGAGCGTACAATTGGAGACTTAAATTATATATATATATATATATATATATATATATATATATATATATATATATATATATATATATATATATATACTTATAATAATGCTGATAACAAACTTCTATTAGAAATTCTTAATCAAATCTATAAAATTACAAAAAATAGTGATAATATACATTGTATAAAGAATAGTTATGAACTGGTCACAATTATGAAAAATCTTAAATGTATAAAAAATATCATTACATATGACTTTAAAGATCTATTTAATAATATCGATTTATCAGATTTACATAATATCATAAATGAGCTTTTTTAAAATTATCAACATGAGTTGGATATATCTATGAACATCGATTCTGATTATTTTCATACCTTAACTAATTTCATTATCTATAATAATTTTATAATGCAAGATAATATTATATATATATTCAAAAAGTTGGTATACCACAAGATGGTAGTACATCTAGTTTATTATCAGACTTATATTATTATGAACGTCATTATTTAAATAATAAAATACATTTATATCGATATACAGATGATGTAATTTTAATTGATAATCTCAATTCCCAGTTGATTATCCATCCAATCTAGAAATTTCAAAAAACCTGCTTTCTGATAATACTATTAACTTCTTAGATATTAAAATTATATTAAAAGAGTACAAATTTATTACTGATATCTATGACAAAAGGAAAGAATTTAATTTTAAAGTTAATATCATTACAAATTTTAAATCCTGTCTTCATAATTCTGTATATCATAATATAATACTTAACCATTTATATAGAATAAGATGTTTATGTTCTTCTCATTTAATTAATACTAATATTAAAAAGCTTGTATATGATGCTATAAATAATGGTTATCCTAAAAAATTCATGTATTCTTTAATTTATAATTAAATATTACATGATCTCATCATTAGTTAACTCTTTGCGTAAAAAATATACAAAAAAATATTAAAACATAAAAAAAAAAATGATAAAAAATAAAAAATGTTAAAAAAGTAATATAATATATATATATATATAGGTTGGTTGGGAGGATAGATGTTAGAGTACGCTGGAGGGTGGTGTTGTCTGGATAAACACGCAAAGGTTAATAAAAAAAAATTTGAGAGTGGGAAATTTATTTTAACATATTTTTATAGAGTTTAATTGACACCAATATATGGATAATTGTTTAGTTATATCTTTAGTATTATAATAATATGTATCATTTACATTATTAATATACAATTAAATTTTAATTGAGAGTACTAGATCACTACTCCATGTATAAGGTACATTTATTAATAGGCTATATTATATTTATTAATTTTATTATTATTATTATTATTATTATTATTATTATTATTATTATTATTATTATTATTATTATTATTATTATTATTATTATTATTATTATATTTGAGAATTTTTTTAATCTTTTATCATCCTATATTAGGATTTTGAGTTTTAGCCAAGTAACGTCAAAATAAATGTTATTGATTAATGTAATAAAATGATATTTTTAGGTATATGCTAATATTTATGTAATTACTTAATTAAACTTTTAATTATTTTATTAATTTAATATTATATGTTATGAAGGATTATTAATTTTTCTCCTGTTCAATTTTATTTCCAATTCAGCATTTTCTTCGTTATTGTGACTTTGAACTCTACACGTGGATTTAACTCTAATTTAACTCTACTTTTTACTTAATCTTAACTCTTTTTTGTAATTTAACATTATTTTTCTGCTCCAATTATTAAGCTATATTTATTGTCTTCAATATTTTGTATCGCTTTCAATCATAGCTGGATTTGTTTACCTTATTTATCTAGATAGTTGGCGCGTTAAGCTTTGACCATTTGAATAGAGTAACCCTATTGATTTGGCGACTAAGTTACGACGCGTCTCAGGAGCGAGTCGATTTTTTCCCGTGTTTGGCGTATGGTAGCTGGTAAAATCACCTATCGTGCTTTACGTATCAATAATTTTTTTGTGAAGTCCTCTTTAAGATCTATGATGATGGCCGTTAATGTGATTATAATGGTAGTGATCAACAGATAAGTTGTTTTTTTTCTTAATATTTTTTTATCTAACTTGATATGGAATTTATTTATGAATGCCACGTTTATGTAATGCTACATGCTAGAATAGGGTTACGATTGTGATTTTGTGACTGATACTATTTGAAGTTAGTTACTGATCTAATATTATTATTTTTTCCCCTTTTCCACTGTTTATTACTTGGTATTTCGTTATAGTATTATGGTTTTTGTGTGTTGGTAGCCCCAAATTCGTATAATTTTGCTTTTTCATGGCTAATACGTAGATGGAACCACACACTTCATTTGTAGTTCTAAAGCATTTGGGGCCTGACGAATCTGCTTTGGTTCTACAAATTTCATTTGTATTCATTTTATTTATTTATTTAGATTTTCTCGTTTCAATGTTTTATTTTTATTTTTATTTAATTCAAATTATTCGGTATGATTTTTTAATAAAATCAATTGGTGAATATTGTTTACTTTTAATGGTATTATATATATATGTTACAGGCCAAACCCGATTTTAGGCCAAACTAGATTGGCCTAGGCCAAACCGGTCTATCCTAACGCCCATCGGATAAACTAGTTTTTCCTAGGCCAAACCGGTCTATCCTAACGTCCATCGGATAAATTAGTTTTTCCTAGGCCAAACCGGTTTATCCTAACGTCCATCGGATGAACTAGTTTTTCCTAGGGCAAAGTTGTCTATCCTAAGGTCCATAGGACAAACTAGATTTTCCTAGGCCAAACTAGTTTGGCCTAATTCTTATAGGATAAACTAGTTTAGTCTGCTGTTTATTTATCTGAACTAGTTTATCCTAGGCCAATTCAATTTGGCATGATTTTATTGAATTCAATGACCGCCTAAACGCCAACATTCTTGTTTGTCCTGGCTGATCTAGTTTACCCTAGGACAATGTAGTTTTACGTATTTTTAGCTCACGGGCGTCAAAGCCAGAGAAATAATGGGCTCACAGGTTCTGTATGTATGTATGTACGCATGTATGTACGTATGTGCGTACATATGTACGTATGTTCGTACATATGTACGTAACGCGATAACTCTTGATAGAGATAATCCGATTTGATTCAAATTTTGGATGTAGGTTCATTCTGATAAGATACTTTTCTGATTAATTTAGGGAATTCATTGGATAGAAATAAAGGGGGGCGAACGGCAGGCTAACCCCCACCTTTAATTTAGAGAAATGGATTTATCATGCAGAATTATCAGTTTTCATTTTAAATTTTAGATATAGGATCATTGTGGCAAGGCGCCTCCGTGATTAGTTGTGGATATTTATTTTTTAAATCTAAATTTTAGACTTAAACAATAAAAATTTACAACCCTAAAAGAAAGGCCAATGTTGTTAACACAAAATTATTTAGAGGCCTAACGGCCCAGTCAGGCGGGACCCTGGCCTAGAAATTCCGGCTCGTTCAAACCTCTGACAGTATTCTAACACCCTTCGAATAAAATACATTATATAAGTGTGATAACAAAACCACTTTGCACAAGGTTAGCTATGGAGCAGTAGGCGGGATCAATATTAAAAAGAATTTTGCCCAATTAAAGTGATGGCTTTGCATTCACAGGCTGTTTACACTAATTATGTATTACAGCCTTATATTTTTTAAAGAATAAGACCCTCGAAAAATAAAGTAAGTTGGATTACTTTTTCCTATTTACCCCAATTATACTTAACCATTGAACCCCCAAAACTAATCACAGATACGCTTTATAAAATTAAACAATTATCCAAAATTTGAAGCAAATCAGATAATTCTGCTCAAAAAACAATTCATCAGATTTAAGGAGGGTAATCCCCCAATCCTCCCAGTGTACTTAATCAATAAATCTTCAAAACCGTGCAGGATACGCCTTAAAAAACTAAATTCAAAATTTACGGCAAATCGGATAAATTTGCATAAAAATCTATTTATCTAATTTAAGGAAGGCGATAAAATGTACACTATCCCATTATACTTAAACAAAAGAAACTCAAATTAATTAAAGAAGCGTTTGATCAAATGAATTCATGTCCAACATTTTAAGCAAATTGGATTATTCTGTATTATAACCAATTTATCTAATTTAATGAAAGAAAGAAATTGTAAGTTTCCCCCTTATATTTAACTGAAGAACCATCAAAATTAGTCAGTAGAGCTCTTTATTATAATGGACAAATCCAAGATTTGCCGCAAATCGGATAATTCTGCATGAAAAACACATATGCCAAAATTAGGCGGGATCCCCCCGTTATTCTCGTTGTTTTTATTCAATTAACCACCAAAACTAATTTGGGAAGCGCTTTATCAGAATGAATTTAATTCTAAAATTTGAAGCAAATCAGTAAATTCTGCGTGAAAAAAGCATTTACATAAATTATGGGGCGTTACTCCTATTCCCCCCTCCCTTTATACTTAAAAAATGAACACTCACAAATAATCATGGAGGCCCCTCAAGAGAATGCTCCTACATCTAAAATTTGAATAAAATATGCTAATAATGCATGGAAAACCATTTATTTGAATTAAGGAAAGGGGCGAATTAGCCTATCGGTCCCTCCCCCACACACACTTATTCTTCTCCAATCACCTCCAAAAGTAATAAAAAAAGCCCCTTATAAGAATAAAACTACATTGAAAGTTTGATGCAAATCGATTATTTCTATCAAGAATAATTGCGTTACGGACTTACGTACATACATAGATACAGAACCTACGGGCACATTAGTTCTCAGGCTTTGTGAGTTAAAAACATGCCAAATTACATTATTTCTATCAAGAGTTATCTCGTTACGCACATACATACGTACATACGTATATACATATGTACACTGTACATACATGCGTACATACATACAGAACCTATGAGCCCATTATTTCTCTGGCTTTGACGCCCGTGAGTTAAATACACTTAAAACTACATTGGACTAGGATAAACTGGATCAGCCTAGACAAACAAGAATGTTGGCGTTGAGGCGGTCATTGAATAAAATAAAATCACGCCAAATTGAATTGGCCTACGATAAACTAGTTCAGACGAATAAGCAGCAGTTTAAACTAGTTTATCCTATAAGAGTTAGGCCAAACTAGTCTGGCCTAGGAAAATCAAGTTTGTCCTATGGGCCTTAGGATAGACTAGTTTGGCCTAGGAAAAACTAGTTTATCCGATGGGCGTTAGGATAAACCGGTTTGGCCTAGGAAAAACTGGTTTATCCGATGGGCGTTAGGATAGACCGGTTTGGCCTAGGAAAAACTAGTTTATCCGATGGGCGTTAGGATAGACCGGTTTGGCCTAGGCCAATCTAGTTTGGCCTAAAATCGGGTTTGGCCTGTAACACATATATATATATACATAAACTTGAAATTTACCTTATTTACAAACAATCTGTGACATAACCATGATATTTCTGTTATGCAATAATCATATATCTTGATTTCAATAGCTAACTATTTTTTCCATGATTATTACTTCGCTTTTCAAAGAGTTATTTAAAAAAAAATTGCCTATCGATATACTTTTCAGACTTACTGTATATGTGACTCGAATTAGATTTTTGGCATTCCAGTGATAAAAGCAAAATGACTGGTGTTTTAATACAAGTTATGTACTAAAGGTAGAAAGAAAGACAGTTCATTTATCGCCACTGAAAATCCATTAGTTTTAATCAGAACATTGTTTATCTTAATAAAAGTCTTTTTCTACATTTTGCTAAAAGGAACGCCCAAAGTACTTATTGAAAGAGTTCAACTTTAATTTCTTATTTGATATTAGTATTTGAGATTTAGATAACAACATTAGATCTAGGATGAACTTCGAAAAGTAATTTTAATATCAATATGTGATATAATTTCATTATTTAAAATATATCATGTTTTTTGTAATAGGGTTAATTTTTTTTGGAAAAAAGATGATTGAAAATTTTTAATTTATTTGTTAGCTGTAATCAATATCTTTAAATATTTCCAAATGTACAGGTTGCTCCAAAAAGGTTGAAACATACTTTTTGTTTTATTTATTACAAATATATAGGGGAGAGTGGGGATACTTGAGCATAGGGGATACCTGAGCCACCCCTATTATCTCTATTGGTTAGTGATTCTTTGTAAAATTTGCAATATGATATCATATTTGAAGTCTGAACATGTAAAAAAGTAATTACATACCTTGGTACCATTTTGAAAGTATGGTGATTAATAGTTGTTTTTTCCCTATCTAGAGTAAATATTTAGGTGCATGTTTTTATTTTTTATTTTTTTTTGTAATCAAAGTTTTGTTTAAAGTTGCAACAATATTGATAAAATTAATAAGTATAATTTAAATTACATTTTGAATCTAAAATAGTTCAAATAGCTGCATGCTTTACTTATTAAAATTCTGATTAACAAAAATAATCGTAATGGGGATACTTGAGATGATGAGATTGGGGATACTTGAGCCATGGCTCAATCCTACCCACTAGGAAATCGGACATGGGTGAAACAAGCAAAAAATAAAGTTACGTCCTTATATTCACTAATAAATTTTTTTTCGGATAAAACGGAGAATATATTTTTTTTCTTAAAAAAAATAATGACTTACAAAAGAAATGATTAAAAATGTATATTTTAAAAATGAAAATAGTCATTTTATTTTTTATTTTGACTACGAAATAGCCTGCCTAAATAAATGTAAACATAGTTTAAAATTTAACTTTTATTACATTAAAATAACTTTTTAAAAATGTTTTACAGGTCATAATCTCTAATACTTTAATTAGTTAGGTCCAACATATTAAAATATTTATTTTTCAATGTAATATATTAAGATTAATATTTTATATTGAAATTGTAATCTCTGTTACAGTAACTTTTATTTTGAAAGAAAATGGAAGAATTGGTAAAAAGAGCGCTCAAAAACAAAAAAAGCAACAAAAATTACACTGCAAACTTACACTGCATGGGGCCAAAGGTGAAGACAAAATCTTTTCCTGTGAAATAAAAAAAAAGTGTTTGAAAGAGTGGAATGCTACATCTGGCTCAGATTCCAATAGCTACTCAATTAAAAGCATGCGTTCAATAATATCATTATATAAAAATTCTGTAAATGATGGTGATGATATGAACAGAAAATATTCTATTGATGATTGGTTGTTAGTAAAATATGCCGGAAAGAAAACTGTTAAAAGATTTGTTGGAAAAATGCTTAAAACTTTCAGAAGATGAATTAGAAATTAAATTTGATCGAAGAAGAGCAGATTCCAAATTTAAATGGCCCTCAACTGAAGATGTTGCTACCATCGGTATAACTCAAGTTGAAATGATCCTTCGACCACCAGTTATAACGACAAAAAATGATCGTATCATTAGCTTTGGTTTCTCATTTGGTTTTGAAGGACTTTATGTATCATAATTTATCATTCTGTAAAATATATGTGCAAAAAATAAAGCGAAAAAAAATTACATGTAGGTATTTTTCCGTACTGGCTCAAGTATCCCTTCACCATGGCTCAAGTATCCCCCTCGAGGGATACTTGATCCACGATGTGCAAAAAAAGTAAAAATTTATTATACACAGAAAAGTAGTTCAAAATTAATTGAAAGTGGTTGTCAGTTGAAGAAAAAATATCAAATTTCCATTTTCAATATTTTATTTTGTTCTAAGAAATTATAAAAAATTAAAAAAAAAATAAAATTTAAAAAGTGGTTTATGTACCTCCATCTTCCCCTACCGTATACTGAAACTATTTTGTCATGTTTCAGACATATTTTTGAACACAACTTTTTTTATTCTTCAATTTCGAGTATAAAGAAATACAGGTGTATCGACCTAACGACTCCTTCAACATAAAAGCAGGTAGAAATACACACGAGAATTTTTAATAAGAAATGTGGTGATAAAGTTACCCGGGTTTGGGGTAACTTTGTCACCTAACTAAGAAAATGTTTTAGATGCGAAATAGGCGATTGATGGCAAAGTGACCTGATAGCGATGTAAAATAAGAAAGGTGCATCCCTTAGATGAGTATTTTAATGACTCAAGTTTATAATTTATTGCGAAAAATATGATTTTCCATTTACTTATTTATTTATTTATTTCATGTTGAAAGCAATGATTATATCTTTAAAAATGATGTCAGTCATTATGAAGTGTTATTGGTCAATATAAGAATCATGACTTTCTTCAGTGTAAGACATTTTTTAATTACCATTGTGACATTGTACTTGATTAACCCTTTAACGATCATAGCATTTTCATTGCTAAGATGTCGAAATAAATGAATGACACCGGTAATTAAGAACAATTATATTTCTAAATAAGAAAACGTGATTTTTCACATACAAAATAAAAGAGATATTTTTAGATAAAAATATCGGTGTCAGTGTTGCGTATCGGAATTAAAATTTTGTGGTTTCGTGGCGAAACCAATGAACGTTAAAGGGTTAAGGGAAACCCCAGTCAACTACGACTCCTAAGGTTTTAGAAATCAAATGCTTATCTTCATAAGTACGAATTATCGGGCAATCCACAGGCTCAGTATGTTTTCCAAGCCTCTGATAGACAAGAATATTGGGTGGTATTTGGAATGTTGATGGTTGTTCGTTTTTTTTACTCATACAATTATTGGCATCCGCCTCAACGTTTGCAATATTCGCTTGAGTGTAATTCCGATAATCTCAGACCCCTGAAGTTTTTCCGTGGGTTCTCATTTCACTTACTACCAAACACCTATAAGAAAGACTACCTATAAGCAATGTAAATTGCGAACATGTTCAAAAGAAGATAAGAATGATTATGTTGTTAATATTTCTACCATTAATTTTCAGAAACTGGCATTTTTTCGACCTTTCAGCACTAGTAGTTACATTTAGAAACTAAATCTCTTTACTCTGACAAGCTAAACAGTAAGTTTACTATTCTTCTATGACTGAATGTGACAAAGTTGTGATAATTTAAATTTTATGCAATTTTAAACATTCAGAAAATATTTTAGTGGGAAAAAGTCCGAAATTTCATAAACTTCAATGTAAAGGGCATAGCCGGATAAGTATTGGAAACATGCCTTTCAATCCAGTTTCTTGATTTTATAGCCCTGTGTGGCTACTTATCCGACAATGTATTTTACCTATTATCACCTTATAAATATTGATATTTTATGAGATAAAAATGTTTTTTCGATTTTTTAAAAACTTCATTTTCTCAAAAACTATTGAACCGAATTAAATGCCATTAATTGAGTGTATATAGGCATCAAAGATGCATAGCTGGGAATTTTTGTATAATTCTCTGATTGTAATAAGTGTGTGAAAAAGCAATTTAAAATTTTACAAAAATAAAAATCATATTTTATAGTTGTCGGAAAATTAACATTTTCTTGTAAAAAGTTCCTTATATGTGCCCAAATATTATATAAAAATACCAAAAGTTTGCGTTGGGTACTACATATAAATATTTACAAAAATGCATATAAAAATGATTAAAATTCATTTAAAGGCGGTATTTGGGGCGGAGCTACTCATCTACGCCACCTGAAGAATTTTTGCAATGCACACTTACAGAATTGTTGTATTTTAAATTTTAATGATCACATAAGCATCATTCTCAACGCTGACGATACTGTTTCGATATAAAAATAAGTTATTGGTGTTGGATAAAACAACAGGGAAGAATATTTTCGGCCTAGAAACAAAACTACATTCTTCGATATCCAAATGTAATGACACTGATCACAAACAATTAAAATGTTTTTCACCAGTTTTTATATAGATAAATTAAAGTTAGTAGTTTCAAGCTTTTCAACCCACCGGTATGCCCTGTTTAGCACCATGTGAAATGCGTAGGTACCGTAAAATGGGGTGAATCGGAACACTTTTCAATTTATCGTTAAAAAAAAAAAAGCAACAACTGATTTTTTAATTTTTCTACTAGGAACTTCGGTCTTGTTTTGTTCTTTACTTTTTAAGCAAAAACGAAACATTTTTGCTGTTTATATATATATTATTATTTTTTTAATGGTGTTCCGATTCACCCCGCAGATAAGGGTGAATCGGGACAAATGTTATGATCTTTATTTATTCCGATTCAAACTTTAATAGGCTTAATAAAAATAGGTATTAATGATAAAGGAGGAATAGGAACACGTAGTTACTGTGAAACCAATCCTTTATTTTATATACAAGTAAAGATATGCCTTTTTAAAAATTAGTAAACAGCTTTGAAATCAAGAAAAATTAAAATTTATTTAAAGAAATTATATTCGAATTCCAGAAGTAGAATTTAATACAAATTCAGCCCTGTTCTGTATTGTCTTTTATTAGCAGTCATTGGGTAAGTGAATCTATTGAGTAGCCGCAATCGCTGCATATATTTATACGATCTACTAATACGCTCTCATCCTCAGTCTTTAGTACTGTTTACATACCTCTCTTTTTTAATTGATTTTTCATTTTGAGATGTTTGTGTAATGATGTGGATGTCAGAGAATAATTTTGTGTAGTTTGTCTAATTAATTTGCCATTTTTAAATTCTTTTATTGTGTGTTCCATGTCTGTTGGATTAGGCGTTGACTTTTTTTGTTTAACTAAGTAATTTATTGGCACCTTTAAGCTATTCAAGTAATTAGAACAGACAAAATATTGTTACAATACATATTCATATATATGTTTTCTTATATTGCATGAAACTATTACTGTATAGAAAAATGAACCATGAGAGAAAACGTGTTCCTATTCACCCCGTAAATCTTAAACCTCTGATATTACAAGCCATTTTTCTTTTTTTTTTTTTCATTATGTAGTTTAGAAATAAGTAGAATTTAACTCAGCATATCGTTTACAGGTCTATCATTAATTAAAAATCCCCTCTCTTAGGTTTAGAATACGAAAAATACTGTAGTTACATACAAAGTTTTGAAGACGTTGAAAAAATGAGGTTTTTGAGGATCCTCTTGAAGTTTTTTATATACCCTAGTAGTGGTGCCAACAAGTCAAAACTGAATTTCCCAACAATTAGTTTTATTACCTTCTTATAAAAAAATTAGCAACTAGAAATATCATCGCATATATTTATAATGAATTTATTTGTATGACCGGAAAGTTTCGTTCCTATTAGCCCCGCTGTTCCTATTCACCCCATGTTACTGTAGTTGATAACTGGGACGATCATAAACTGATTTATTGTAGTCAATGATTTCTGTTTGTTACGATGTCATCTAAAAATGAAAATCTGGAATATGATTGTTGTCGAAGTTTCTAGAAAACAAAATTGTGGTTACAGAAAAAAAATTAAGTTTTCATTTTTATGTATAAAATAATGCATTACCTTATCACGTGTCAGCTGTTTTTCCCCATAAATGTCACAGTTCTTGAAAGTGAAGCCTAAAGCACTGAACTATTTATATATGCATATATATTTATACATGGTTCGTACGGGTACCGTTATTTTCAAGGTGAAATACCAGCATTTCTTTACAGAAAAATAAATAAAGCTGAAAAGCGTGAATTTTCGTCTTACTTAATGAAAGATTTTCTATAAGAAAATACTGGTGCCGAAGAATTTCATGGCCATAAAATTCCAGGACCCGTACGAACAATGTTATAATATATTCACAAAGAAATAACTATGTCTTTACAATATTTTAATCTCCTGTACATTTTTCCACTGTGTTTTTGGTCTGAAATTTATTTATAAAAAAAAATAATTTATATCAAAAACATTTTTATTTTATTTTATTTTCAAATATTAAACGGTTCAAAATTGCAGAAGTATACTTCTTAGTACAAAATATCACCCAATGTTGTCAGTATTCTTTTTTATTTCTTTTAACTCAAATTATGTACTTTTCGCTAATATTTATCAACAAATAAAACAACCACAGAAATCTATCGTTAGAATATAAAAAATTGCTAGTAGCGTATATATTAAACAAAAAGTTGCCAATTACCACACATCAAAGATATGTTAAAATTAAAAGAACTCATTAAGATTTAATCATAGCCATAGAACATTTGTACAAATTTTAGCTACCCAAAAAAAAAAAAAAAAAAAAAGGAACTACTTTTTTTATTATTTTTCGTTAAAAGTGGTGAAAATGTTTCAATAAAAATCATTATAATAACTGGCGTTACATTTCGATATCGAAGAATGTTAGTGTTTTCCAAGCAAAAATATTTTTCTCTACTGTCTCCGAAACAAAACATCAGTTTTCGATATCGAAATAATATCGACGGTTTTGAAAATTATAGCCTATAAGCTTAATGAAATCTAAAATACATGAATTGACACAGCGTCTCTTGACATTCTTTCAAAAAGTCTTCGGATAACGAAGTTGAGTAGCTCCGCCCCAAATAACGCCTTTAAATGAATTTTAATCATTTTCATACAGATTTTTGTAAATACTTATATGTAGTACCCAACGCAAACTTTTGGTATTTTTATATAATATTTGGGCACATATAAGGAACTTTTTACAAGAAAATGGTAATTTTCCGACAACTATAAGATATGATTTTTATTTTTGTAAAATTTTAAATCGTTTTTTCACACACTTATTACAATCAGAAAATTATACAAAAATCCCCAGTTATGCATCTTTGATGCCTATATAAACTCAATTAATTGCATTTAATTCCGTTCAATAGTTTTTGAGAAAATAAAGTTTTTAAAAAATTGAAGAAACATTTTTATCTCATAAAATATCAATATTTATAAGGTGATAATAGGTGAAATACATTGTCAGATAAATAGCCACACATGGCAAAAAAATCAAGAAATTTGATTGAAAGGCATGTTTCCAATGCTTATCCGGCTATTCCCTTTCTATCGCAAATCAGGCAAATTGAGTAAAGAAAAAAAGAATAATATGGAAAAATCAATATGTCAAAATATAGCCCAGTCATTTTAGCAAAAATAGGGGAAAAAATTAGAACAAAGCTGGATTTTTGCATAGGTGCTAGTTAGGTTATGTAGTTAAACATACTAAAAGTCCCCATCGATCCGATGTGAGCTTTCGCCACCAGGGGGCGCTAAAGGGCTTGAAAATCAGTTTTTTGTGAATATCTCACGAACTATGGCATTTAGAGAAAAAAAAAATGAATTACAAAGTTGTAGATAATTTAATTTCCTATAAAAAGTGTCATTAACATTTGTTTGTCACATTAACCCTTCCCTGTCAAAAATGTAAAAACGTGAACATATTTGAAAGCAAAATTATAAAAATACAAAAAATCTGCTGCTACTTAAAAGAAAAATTTTTTAAACAGATCTATAATTCTCATCTTTGATTGGAGAAAGTGAATATATAATATACAGTTATGCTTATTTTCACACCACCCTTGAGGTAAAACACTTAGTGCGGTTTTTTTTTATTGTGGTTTCCCCCGTAGGCATATTCCACTTATAGTGACTGGCTTATTCCTATTTCAGTCTTTTAACTGCTGTAGTAGTTCTTTGCATAGCTTCAATTTCTACACTCGATTCAGATTCGTCACTATCTGTATTTATTTCTTCGTTGCTCTGCTGCTTTCGGTATTTTTTGTTCGCCTTTCGATATCATCTCTGAATACAGAAGTAGCGCTTCCCTCCTCCCTTGCAGTGGGCAGGATTACTGTTAATATTTTCCTCTTCTTGAAATTCAATTTTACTTGCATTATGAAATGAAACTCCACAGCAATTTATGAAATATCAGAACATTTCAATCCAATTTTTCGGCATCCACATGCTTTTCCACATCCTTTGGAGCAAGTATAAAAAATAGATTCAATAATATCTTTTGGTGCGGGCGGTAAGGTAGCAAGAATTGGAAACAAATTAGGTGCATTTTGCCAGCCCCAGTTCTCAGGAAGTAGTTTATTGCTCAATCAGTATTGTACTTGATGATAAATACGTAAACTGCACAATCTAGCTGCATCTTCGGTAGGCGGCAACGATAAAAGGCTTTTTTTTCACCAACAGCAACTCTTTTCTTGAAACATGTACATAATGGTACTTCTTCAGAGAAATTTCTGCTTTACTGCCGTATAAAGCAAGAAAAATAGTTTTTCCAGCCTCGGAAACTTCAAATTAAGATACTTGATCACTTCTTGCTGGCAACTTGTATGTTATGATCTTCTTCCTTCTTCAAAAATTTTGCTAACGACATTTTACCTCTCCCAAACATTGTTGATGTCGAGTCACAACCTGAAAAAGCGTGAAGGAATAATATATGATCTTTCAGAACAGCATCATTGTTAAGACTGTGCGATGAATACAGGGTGGTTACAATTCGTCCTCTTCCAGACTTAATAAAAAATATCTCTATCTCTGGAGGTGCTAAAGCTGTCAACAATACTAGCAAATCAACATCATCGCCAACAACAGTAGTAAGCGCACCAGGCTTTGCTACTTCAATAGCTGTGTTAACAATTACTATTGCCTGCATCATCTTCTGCTTGTTTCGCTTCGAAACCATTCTCCATAAATTTCTCCATAAGCATAGATATGAGACACGTGTCTTATTTTAATGATTAGATTGAAAAAAAAATTCTTTTTCGCGATACTTTAGAGTTTTCTTTTTTTCCTTCTGTAAAAAATCTTCGTCTAATATATCAGAAATAACAAACATTTTCCCTTAAATTCAAACAACGGAATGACATTTCTCAATTTTTCCTTCAATGGATGATTAATTTGTGCGGATGTTGATCGTTTTTCTGCAATAGATTTATTGTATGATTTAATAGAATTCTTTCGTGAATAATTTTTCTTATTTTTTGAATGAACTGTAAATTTATTATTGTTTTTAGCCATTTCTTCAAATATTTTCCACTTATGGTCATCTCTTTCCAAACTTGCTGTCACAAGCGACTTCAGTCCCTTTTTTCTATTTTTACAAAATCTTTCGAAACCCAGTCCTCATCTCATGCAAGATAAACTATCTTGTCAATCTCCATTTTCCCCTCAGAATCAGCAATTAAGAAAGAGTAATTTTAAACTGTCATAACTAAATTAAAACTTTCTACAACATGCGTTGAAAATAAAATTATCCCCTTCCTAAAATCTTAAAAAGAATAAATACTTGGTTCAATAAATTAGGGTCATTTCATACTTAGCGAAATAAGCACCAAATAAAAATAAAATATTGGAAAGTACTTCTTCATGGTACATTTCGACAAATGCAAAGAGAGATAGGGTATTGGGTAATGACTATTCGTCACCTGAGAATAATAAAGTTCTATCTGTGTTTTTGAAAATATTGACTTATTAATATTGACTATATAGAAAAACTCTATTTGTATCTAAGAAGGCATTTTTGCATCAAAATTATGTTATATATAATTTACATATAACCTTATGCTTATATTACGACATTATTTTAATCCAGATATATCCTCATAGATACAAATAGAACATTTCTATATCGATAAGTCGATTTTTTCAAAAACACAGATAGAACCATATTATTCTCAGGTGACGCATTGCACAAGCGCGCGAAAACGCAATACAAACAATGGGGGAGAGATGAGGGGGGGGGGAATCAAAAGTTGTTTAGTATTTGTTCTGCCTCTTCGCCGCGTTATGATTGTGCTTGCACATTCTTCTTCAATAATGTTTACTTTATCTTAATTTTTGGCAGGGAAGGGTTGGTGTGACAAAAAAATGTTAAGGACACTTTTTGTAGGAAATTAAATTATCTACATTTTTGTAATTAAACTTTTTAGTCTAGATGCCATTGTTCGTGAGATATTCACAGAAAGCTGATTTTCAACCTCTTTAGCGCCCCCTGGAGGCGAAAGCTCACATCGGATCGATGGGGACTTTTAGTATGTTAAACTACATACCCTAACTAGCACCTATGCAAAAATCCAGCTTTGTTCTAATTTTTTCCGCTATTTGCAAAAAAAGGTGCTAAAATGACTGGACTAATATGGGTTGTTTCATTTTCTCATAGTGGAGAATGGAATCGCTCTTTTTGAACATTTTCTTTTTTTTTCTAAAAGTATCCTGAGACCTCACTACTTTTTACTTACCCATCATACGTAGTATAGGGTAAGTCTTGCAATCGTTTTGAAAATCGAAAAATTTTTTTGACGGATTTACACGTTTCAGATACTGGAGATTCCGAAAAACATATTTTTAGAAAAAAATTTTTTGCCGCCCGTCCGTCTGTGTGTCTGTGTGTCTGTCTGTGTGTCTGTCTGTCTGTAACCGCTCTATCTCCCGAACAAATTAAGATAGAGACTTGAAATTTTGTATGTACTTAGTATGTAAGAATGGGACGAAGCCTATTTAATATCAGTAACCTCGATTATCCGGAACCATTTTTTTCGGACTCTCGAAAAATTCATTCTGATGAAACGTACATAAAAATTTTCGAAATTTTTTATTTTAAGGTGTGGATATAAAAGGCAACAAAATAACATAAATTTTGCATAAAGAACGAAGTCGATCGAATTATTAGTTACTGAGATACGTGTAATCCTGTTTTTCACATTCTTTGATTTTTCATGACCCTGTATTTCATTAAAGTTTGAATTCAAAGCTATATTTTAATTGGAAATGAGACGCTTCATCCGACGCAGTAAATTGCTAGTTAATATGATTATTATTTTTAGAGTTATAAGGATGTTTCTTTTACGCAATCCGGCATTACTTGAGTATTTTGGCGTTTTATACAATTTGTCGAAATTGGCTCATCAACATTTCATTAATAAATTATTACTATGTATATTAAAATTATTTAAATATGCGTTGACATTTTATTTTGGAATTGCAATGCATTTTATAAATAAATTACACATATTTTATTTTCATACTTTATATTATGCATATGTATGATGGGTAAGTATTATGGTGGCCTCCAACGACCAGTTTACTTACCCATCACACGCAGTATAGGGTAAGTCTTGCAATCGTTTTGAAAATCGAAATTTTTTTTAACGGATTTACACGTTTCAGATACTGGAGATTCCGAAAAACATATTTTTAGAAAAAAAAAATTTGCCGTCCGTCCGTCTGTGTGTCTGTGTGTCTGTCTGTCTGTCTGTAACCGCTCTATCTCCCGAACAAATTGAGATAGAGACTAAAAAATTTGTATGTACTTAGTATGTAAGAATGGGACGAAGCCTATTTAATATCAGTAACCTCGATTATCCGGAATTATTTTTTTCGGACTCTCGAAAAATTCGTTCTGATGAAAGGTATATAAAAATTTTCGAATTTTTTTATTTTAAGGAGTGGACATAAAAGGCAATAAAGTAACACAAATTTTGCATAAAGAACGAAGTCGATCGGATTATTAGTTGCCGAGATATCTGTAATCCTATTTTTCACATTCTTCGATTTTTCATTACCCTGTATTTCATTAAAATTTCAATACAAAGATATATTTTAATTGGAAATGAGACGCTTAATTCGACGCAGTAAATTTGTAGTTAATATGATTATTATTTTTGGAGTTATAAGGATGTTTCTTTTACGCAATCTGGTACTTACTTGACGTTTTGTATAATTTGTCGAAATGGGTTCATCAGCAATTCATTATAGAGCATATATATAGAGCTATGTATATTAAAAGTATTAAAATGCATGTTTAAGTTTTGTTTTGGAATTGCAATGCATTTTATAAATAGTTTACACGTTTTATTTTCATATTTTATATTATGCATATCTATGATGGGTAAGTGTTACGGTGGCCCCCAACGACTAGTCTTTTCTGTGTTTTTGAACATACGTTCATCTACTATATGATATGTTTTATTTTATTCAACTATGTCGCTTTTTTCATATAGAAATAACTGAAAAGCTGCAAATTTTGAAATTTTTGAATTTTTAACTGATTATATCTGCTAAAAGTAGCGGTATCTCGATAAAGATCTGCATTATTTAGCTTGCCCTAGTAGTACATTTTCCTATTCTATAAGAAAATATTTGGGGTATTATTCTTTAACTAACATAAGTGCAGAAAATGAACAAAACATCATTTTGATTGCATTTTGAGGCAACATAAAAATGCAAATTAACAATGCCCCATGGAAACAAGTAAATTTTACTAAACAGGCAGTGTTATACTAACAGTTTCGGACAAAATAATTTTGGGATGTTGTTTCTTTCGACAGATATAACATTTCAAACATACTGGTATTTCACTTTTCATGAAAAATAGCATTCACAACCTTGGACTTTGATATTTTCTACAGGGAAGCAAAATTTTTTTTCAGTTCTTCAAAATTGTACATTATTCATTAAATATGATTTACTTCAACATAAAAAACAAGCAAATCAAAAAATACAGCTATCGCACTTTGTCTGATTTTCAAAAGAATGGCTTTAAAAAACATCTTTTTATTTATTTATTATTATTTTTTTTTTTTTACAGTGTGCTGACAATTATCATTTTTTACTGTTTAAAGACAAATGCACTAATACAAAATATTTTATTTATCATAAATAACCATCTCTTTTGAAATCTATAAGCACCCTAAATTTTTTTATTATTTATTGTAAACGATTTTTATAAATATATTTCAAATAATTTGTAATATAATATTAATTTTTTAGCATGTGTGTCATATGCTAAAACCTTATTGTTTTAAAATATTTTATTTTACTTAAAGCATAACTAATAATTAAGTTAAAGATTTTTACATGAACCAATCTGAGTTTAAATAAATCTTTTTTAAACTCAAAAAAGTTGAACGAACATTTCAGCGTACCAGCAAAAATTCCACATACTTAAAAATAAAAGGATTTTTTCTTTCAAATATTTTTACACTTGTGTACTTTTAAAAATATGTGACAGGTGTTTCCGAGTTTAAATATTTTATGAATACTTATAGTTTTCATTCGCGACAGCTGGAAAAATCTTCATCTGAATTAATGCTTCGGATGCTTTAAACTGTGTTTAATATCTGAAAAGTAGCTTACAGTATTTTTATAGAAGCTGAATCAATAATTCTTCAAAAATACTCTAAAATTTAATATAAAAATATTAGATTAAAAAAAAGATGTTTTTATGCCAATAAAAATGTTATTCTTTCTATATAAATCTAAAAATAAGTATCTAAAGAGGATTATATGAAGTAACTGTAAAATTTTTCGCCAGTGGTATATCGCATCATATAGAAAATGAAATAGAGAACAGTATTTAAAAACGGTATAAGAGAATAAGAGTACGTTTACGCATTTAAAAATACGTTTCATACTTATGAATCACCGAGTCACGGAAAAAATGACCTACCAATCCATTTGGGATTGTTTTTAGGTAAGTTTGAAATCATGCAAATACGTAATACGTATTGTCGTTGTTCAATCCGTCCATCTGCCTACAAAAGTTACCCAATTGAATCGTTTGTATTTATAATATTTAATTATCACATTTCAAATTTCATATTTCAAATTTTATGAAAATCACATGCATAGTTTAATTACAGGGACAATCAAAAGTATTCGGCTACATTATAGCTAATGGGAAAAATAGCTTCAAATGCATTTTAATGGTGTTACACTTTCACGAACATAATAAAATTGATATGCATCTATAAAATATATACTAAAATATATATTCTGTACAGTATGTGGAGTAAAGCATATTTTTTATCAATTTCAGGGCTACACAAAAATATTTCATTGCATAATGGTAAAAGGGTAAATGTTGTTTGAAGCATGTTTTAATAATATTAAACAATTTCACATTTTAGAGAATTTATATACATTGCTGAGGTTTACTACAAGTTACTTCCTGTATAATAGAAAGCAGATAGCATTAACAAGGATACAGAAAAGAATTAGAAAGATATTGTGTCCTAAGTACTGTATTTTATCACACGAATATCTGAATATTTTAATTCCATACAGTACGAACGTACCTCATTTGCTACGCTTCACGTACAATTTCCAATTTGTTGTTATATTGGGTGATTTCAAAGCGGTTATCAAATATTTTCATAAGATCACAAATAACATTTTTTTTCAGGGTACATACAGATATTATTGTTTACAGCTTAAAGACAAATGCACTAATACTTTTTCTATTTATTGATAACGTTGTTTATAAATATACTTCAAATAATTGTAATGTAATATTAATTTTTTCAGCATTATACCATGGGTATCATAATCCAGCACCTTATTCTAAAATATTTTATATTACTTGTAGCATAAATAACACATAACAAATTAAAGATTTCCTCTTTAACCAGGCATCAAAAATAATAAAATCACTATCAAACTCAAAAAAAAAAAAAAAAAAAAAAAAAAAAATGGGACGAATATTTTTCTTGCCCAGCGATAATTTCACATATTTAAAAATAAAAAGGAATTTTTCTTTAAAATATTTTTACACTCGTGTACTTTCAGAAAATGTGTGACAGGTGTTTCCGAATTTAAACATTTTTATGAAACGCTTATAGTTTCCGTTCGCAACAGCTGGAAAAATCTTCATCTGAATTCAATGCTTCTGATCCTGTAAATTATATTTAATATCTTAAAAGTAGCTTACATTATTTTTATAGAAACTGAATCAATAATTCTCCAGGCATACTTTATAATTTAATATAAACATATAAAGATATTTTTATCTGAATAAAAATGTTATACTAACTATATAAATTTAAAAATGAGAACTTAAAGAGGTTTATATGAAATAACTGTAAAATTTTTCTCCATTGGTTTATCACATCACATGAAAAATGAAACAGAACACAATATTTAAAATTTATATAAAAATATAAAAATATGTTTACTCTCTCAAAAAAAATCATATTTATTAATCGTTAAATTACGGAAAACATTAACGTAAAAATCTGTTTGAAAAACTTTTTTTTTATTTTATTCATGATGATAATTTTTATATTAGCCTTCTGCAAAATAACACTAACACTTCTTTTTACTTAGACATAGCAGCTTTTATGTTTCGCCATGGAAAATTCATGCTTTTCTATGTCATCTAATCAAAGAAATCACAAAAACAACAGATTATTTTTCAAATAAACATGTAATAAAATGTTTCTTCTTTTTTTTCTATTTTAAATTGAAAAGAAAAATCAAAAAATTCCTTTAAAATCTATGTTATTGTATGCTTAATAATGTGTCTTTTTTTTCACATTATGCACTGTATTTTATTGGTTATTACTTATAACGTACTTTGGTTTTAAGCAGGGGTGTAGTCGTAAAAATAACAGAGGAAATATGCTCTAAGCAGAAGGTATACGCTAAGGCAGAGGGTATACCCAGAGCGTATAACATACTATAGGTTCCCTGAGAAACAAAGGGTATACGGTACTCCTTTAAAAAATCCAGGATGTATGCGGCGTATACCCCTGTATACCCAACCATGGTTAAAAGTACCATATTTTCTAGTCCCCTGAATGCTCGTTATAACCGGTGTCGTCTGTATTTGATTTATCATAAAAAGTCTTTTCAAATCTCTTTTCAAATATAAATGCTCTATTTTTTTAATTTATTGAAAACGTTTTTTTATAAATACAGGGTGTATCTAAACTGTTGGGCAAAACTTTAAGCGGTGATAGTATATAACAAGACAAAGAATATTAAATAGGAAACTAAGGGTCCCAAACGTTTCCCGAATAGAAATAGGTGCCATTAAAGTTTAGGGACTAAAATTTCAAATAACCATAAAAAACGGAAAAATTGGTCGATTGACTTGCGGTTTTCACTAAAACTATTCTTTATGTCAGTATTTTCTTAAAAATAAATTTCAAAATATGTCGATAGAGAGCGCCTTAGACTTTGGAGTAACGAACAACTATTTTTTGCCATTATTTTTTTGCATCCCATTAAAAGTTCTCAGAAGCTTAGACTTATACTTAAATTTTGAGCTCAAAATCTGAATAGTTGGGAGTAGTTAAGAAGCACAAACTGAAATGTGTTCAAAGGTACAAATTTCAAATGATTATAAAGAAAACGGAAAAATTGGTCGATTTATTTGCGGTTTTCTCTAAAACTACTATTTTAATTAGTATTTTCTTGAAAATAAATTATAAAGATAATTTTTTAAAAATGCCGATAGAGGGCGCCTTAGACTTTGGAGTAAAGTACAACTATTTTTAACCGTTAATCTTTTAACCTCATTAAATGCTTGCAAAAGCTTATACTTAAATTTTGCCCTCAAAATCTGAATAGTTTAAAGTGGATAAGTAGCGCAAACTGAACTGTATTCAGATGGGGAAGGAGCTTGAAATTTGAAATGATTATAAAAAACAGAAAAATTGGTCGATTTGTTTGTGGTTTTCGCAAAAACTACTCTTTAAATCAGTATTTTCTTAAAAATAAATTTTAAAGATAAATTTTAAAATATGTCGATAGACGGCGCCTTAAACTTTGGAGTAACGTGCAACTATTTCTAACCGTTATTTTTTAAATCTCATTAAATTCTTGCAAAAGCTTAGACTGAAATTTTGAGCTTAAAATCTGAACCGTTGGGAGTAATTAAGTAGCACAAAACTGAACTGTATTCGAGGGGGGGGGGGAAGTTAAATTTCAACTCCTGAACACAGCTCAATTTGCGCTTCTTAACCCCTCCCAACGAATTTAAGCAGAATTTAAGCTCAAAATTTAAGTCTAAGCTTTTGCAAGCATTTAATTAGATACAAAAAATAAAGTTAAAAATAGTTGTTAGTTACTCTTAAATTTAAAGTACCTTTAAAGAAATTTTTTGAAATTTATTTTTAAAATTTATTTTTAAGAAAATTTTGACTTAAAGAATAGTTTTAGCGAAAACCGCAAACGAATGGATTGATTTTTTCGTTTTTTATAATCCTTTGAAATTTGAACCCCCCTCCCCTTTAACACAGTTCAGTTTGCGCTACTTAACCATTCTCAAAGATTCAGATTTTGAGCTCAAAATTTAAGTTTATGTCTAAGTTTCTAAAAAAATTTATGAGATGAAAAAAAAATAACCGTAAAAAATAGTTGTTCGTTACTCCAAAGTCTAAAGTGCCCTCTATCGGCATTTTTGAAATTTATTTTTGAAATTTATTTTCAAGAAAATAATGATTTAACCCCGGAGAACGCGCGCTTATCCAGGGTACGAGTTGTTTTAGCTTTGTCACCAATAAAATCAAATTATAGCAGTCACTTTATTTTGACGGAGATATTTCTTACAAATTTTGAGATAAAATAAGTTGAAGATTACTTAAAAAAAATTAGTGGTTGCAATTGTAAAAACCATACGCAGTCCGGGTCTTTTAGGCCCTGCGCGCGTCCTCGCGGGTTAAAGAGTAGTTTTAGCGAAAACCACAAACGAATCGACCAATTTTTCCGTTTTATATAATCACTTGAAATTCGATGCTCTGAACACAGTTCAGTTTTCAGTACTTAGCCATACCGAACTATTCAGATTTTGAGCTCAAAATTTAAGCTTCCGAAAACTTTTAATGAGATGCAAAAAATAACGGCAAAAAATAGTTGTTCGTTACTCCAAAGTCTAAAACGCCCTCTATCGACATTTTTTGAAAATTACCTTTATAATTTATTTTCATGAAAATACTGTCATGAAGAATAGTTTTAGTGAAAATCGCAAATTAATCGACCAATTTTTCAGTTTTTTATGTTTATTTGAAATTTTGGACCCAAAACTTTAATGGCTCATATCTCCTTCAGAAGACTTTTGGGACCCTTAGTTTCCCATTTAATATTGTGTGTCTTGATGTGTACTATCACCCCTTAAAGTTTTGCCCAAGAGTTTAGATACACCCTGTATATTTCAAATAATTATATTTTTTTAGCATTAAATCAGGGTATCATATGATAAAGCCTTATTACTTTAAAACATTTTGTATTACTTGTAACATAAATAATTCATAACACATTAAATATTTTTACTTGAACCAGGCATGAAATCTCTTTCAAACTCAAAAAAGTGGGACAAATATTTTTCTTTCCCAGCAAAAATTCCTCATATTTTAAAATAAAGGGATTTTACTTTAAATATTTTTGCACTTGTGTTCTTTCAAAAATATGTGACAGGTGTTTCCAAGTTTAAATATTTTTATGAAATGCTTATAGTTTTTATTCGCGATAGCTGGAAAAAATCTTATCTGAATTTAATGCTTCTGATCCTTTAAACTGTATTTAATATCTGAAAAGTAGCTTACAGTATTTTTTTAGAAAAATAATCAATAATTCCCCAAGCATACTTTAAAATTTAATATAAAAATACAAAGATGTTTTTATGTCAATAAAAATGTTATGGTTTCTATATAAATCTAAATATGAGATTTTAAAGATATGAAATTACTCTAAAATTTTTCGCCAGTGGTATATCACATCATACCGTAAATGATATAGATAATAGAATTTAAAAATAGTATAAGAGTACAAGAGTATGTTTCTCTTTCAAAAAAAAAAAAAGACATTTCATGCTTATGAATCGTCAAATCATTGAAAAAATTGACGTAGCAATCCATTTGGGAATGTTTTTTAGCACTTTCGAACAAAGTTGAAAAGGGCTTAGGCATTAAATTTGTCGGTCCATCTGTAAGCCTGTCCGTCTGCCCATGCTCTAACTTTTATAAATATACAGTGGAGCATAGTTTATACGACGTCGAAGGGACTACAGAAAAATGTCGTATAAACGATAACGACGTATAATCGATTTTTACTTTCAGAACTAGAATTAATTTTGTTTTCTTTTAATTTTAATGTTTAACGTGATGATTTGCATGGATTTGTAAAATAAACAAACAAAATAAAATTTAAATAAAACGGGGAGGGGATTAGAAAGCACTTTCAATATGCTTACCATTATTTATGTTTCACCGAAAGGTTCCTCATTTGCAGTACATCATTTCCTTTCCATTTAAAGTCAAAGCTCAAAAACCCCGCGTGGCCAACTAAAAGTCGCCAATACTGATAAGAATTAGAAGGATAGTCTATTTGCAACTAAAACAGGTCGGGAAAGCTGATCATCCCTGAAAAAAGAATGACCCCTCCAAGTGTAATCTGTTACACGTAAGCTGATTTTTCAGACTAATCGAACACAGCCCACATTTTTATAATGTAGAGTGCATTTAAACACGCTCTTTGCAGGGCCTGATTATCAACGGGGCACTCTCCCACCAGAAAAAATAAATAGAATTTTTTTCCTTACTCGTGATAGTAATTTTGACTGAAAAGGGCGTTTAAACAAGGCAAAAATTTCTATGTAATTTTACTGGGGGGAGAGTGCCCCGTTAGTAATCAGGCTCTGGCTCTTTGGTGTCATTCATAGCTGCCAACTTCCGCTCGCTCGTAAAATACACAGGAAAAATGGACAAAAATAAACCTATACAAAATCGAAAAACCGACATATAAACGATTTTGGGCGTCGTATAAAAGATATATTTTTACATTAAAATGAATAGGAATGAGTCGAGACCACATTAAAACGTCGTATAAATGTAAACGTCGTGTAAGTGATCGTCGTACAAACGATGCTTTACTGTACTTATATTTTCATGTTCAGCTTATTTTGATTGACCAAAGCATGTTTGGTATTGCATATGAAGTATATACGATGAATGGTTCATTTACAGATACACTCAAAATATTCTATTACTTTATGGTATATGGGGAAAAAATTTTTGGAGAGTATTTTAATGATATTACGCTATTTCAAATGTATTGAGATTGATTTAAATCACTGAATATAACTATGATCACGTTAAAACAGAGTATTCATAGAATTTTTTATAATTTACAGGGGCACACAAAAGAAATCGGTCACAGTACCGTCTTTGTGTAATAATTACTGGAGAGTACATTTTAAATTTGGTCTGCTCATTTTAATTTAATTAGTTTTTTTTTAATCGAACTCTTTAAATATAAATTCTATACCTGATATACAGAGCTGCAGAAAAGAATTCCCACACCAATCTCCTTATTAGAGAAAATTGCTGAAGGGGAATTTCCAATTCAAGTATGTGTGTGTCTCTTAAGTGAACTAAGTTTTGCTATGCATGTTGTTAAATTATATAAATCTCTATATTATGCATAGAGTTTCTAAAAATTTTAGTTAATTTCGATATTGTAGATGTGAATAATTCCAAGGTTCGCACACTCCTTGGTATTTCCAAGGACTCTGGCACCATTATTTAAAATAAGAATATTTACATTTAATTTTTTATCCACAACATTCGTAAGCCCCACCTTCATTCACAGGTTTTGCGATATTTTTCTGCAGTGAAACACTTTGAAAATATTCTTAAAATTTAGTGGTAGAACTGTGCGAACCCTGGAATAGATGAAATTCAGTTTTGAGAAGCGTTATACATTTCCATATGGTGAAATGAGCCGCAATATTTTAATTTTTTAAACTCTGCATTTTTGTTACGTTATTTTAAATGTGTTGGAAAGTGCTTTATGTTTAACAAATGATTTTTCTTTCCTTGTTTTAATTCATTTAGGTAACTTTTGTATTAACCTTCAGCAAAATAGCACCAATCATTCATTTTTTTAGACATAGCGGCTGTTATTCTTCGCTCGCGTAAGTTAGAAACCATTCTACAAGAAAGATTTTTTTTTTAATTTTTGGATATTAATATTTATTCATTATATTTTAAATAAATGAGGGAAAAGTAAGTATTTTAAATCAACGTGCTTACAGATTTGTTGCATTTCATTACAGTTTTGGAATTTGTTGCCAAATTTATTCATAGAATAATACTCATTGCAATTAAATAAAGTGATTACACAATTTGTGAGTTAAAAAACAGAATATTTCTAATCGGAAAAAAAGTAGTGCCGAACTACATGGAAAATCCAAAGCACATTGATTAAATGTATAAAGTATATCAGGGTTCGTACGCATCGAAGGATTGGTAGGATTTTAGATGCCATAAACCCAGAATTTTTGTAAAGCACACTGTAAAAAAAATTCAAGAGGTTACTAAAAATTTTTTAGTAAATTTGTATTCCACAGAATTTTTTAGTAACCATTACAAACTTTTTTTGCAAGTGAAACAAACATTTCTTTTGTAAACTGAACAAAAGAATTTTTTGCATAACTAGCTTAAAACATTTTAGTATGAGCCACAAAGCAAATTTTAGTAATAACTCCAAAATTATTTTTAATAACCATTACGTGTGCCCGAAGGGCAGTAGCTTCCTTCGAGCTGCATCCACTGGGTAAAAAGACAGACTTCTGAAGCGAGAGATTTTCGGCAAAGCCGCAATAGATGGCAGTATCAAACATTGCTACCTGCTCTATTTTGACATGTTTCTAAAGGGGAGGGAAAGGCCACAGATAATTACCCATGGTAACTGCTACGACAGGCTTTTCAAAATCCCTTTATTTAACGAGTACTTACATTGCATACATTCGGTGCATATTTGGTGGCGTCCAGCATCGAACCCGGGACCTTTCATTCTGGAGTTCAGTGCTATGACCACTAGGCTATCACGGCCACACCAAGTGAGTTTTAGTAATAGCTTTTAAAAATATAAAACTATTAACTCTATTAGTTGCTAGCTTTTTTCTAGTAATTCTTACAGATTTTCTTGTAACCGAGTAAGATTACAAAAAAAATTTTAGTAATTCCAAGGATCACTAAAATTTTTTTAGTAGATCGACCCTTTTTTTTACAGTGCAGTGCTATTTGTATTAGTTAAAAAAAAAAAAAAAAAAAAAAAAAAAAAAACATTATTTTTATAAAATTCTGTTAAAGGGGGATTAAAAATCCTTGAAGCATATGGAACCCGTATACAGTGAAATCTCTAAAATGAGGGACACTCATGGGACCGGAACTTTTGTCCCTTAAATAGAGGTGCTCCTTATTTGGAGTTTTGTTGTATTTTTAATTGATCAGAATAATATAAAAATAACAAATCATTATAGATGAAGTTAAAATGCACCCGAAATGCATAAATTATGATAATCAAACAGCAAAGGAAGAGAGAATTAATAAACTAAAATTTCCAATTGATTACTAAATTATTAAATTATTTGTAAAATTATTGATTTTTATTTCATATGCACATTCTGTACATGCAAAAAGTATTAAAACATTTAAAAGCATTTTACTTGACGAAATTAATCAAAAGTAATTGTTTTGCAAATTTTAATTTTTCACTGCAAATCTTTGAAGTGTTTATTTATCATACTTAAAAATTTTAGTTCTTCATTATCAGCAGTATTTACAAAAAAGTATTCAACTGCTTTGTGCATTATAAGGCACAAATTTCTCAACTGCTGTGCTGAGCAAGTGAAGAACGTTTTGAAACATTTACATATTCATTTTTTAGTGGAAAGATATACAACTAGAATGCCTGACCGGAGAAGCGATTTGGAATCGAATTGTGTTTTCACTTTTTTGGTAAATAAATTACCTTTAGATATTTTGATAATGTGACGAATACGTTTCCCACCCCCACCCTTTCTGAGTACTTATTTTTCTTTTGCTATTCAAAACGCAAACTTTGAGAATATTTTCTGTAAAATTTATTGCATTTGCCAAAAAAAGTTCGATTACATGGACCAACATTCTGAACAACAACGCCTGCTAGTTTCAGGTATTTCCAAACAGAAATCATCAATTAAAATGTCATAAAAGTTGCCCTTTTGGATTTGAGAACGATGTATAAGCATCTGTAAAGTTCTTTATTTCATTTTTTTTTTTTTTTATTCTCCACTTTCAGAATCATCCTCAAAATTTTTAGCATTACTTTATATGGAGATAAACACACTGATATCAAATCAGAATTGTGGGTAAATAAATGTTTGTCAATAGTGTCGTATGCCTCTTTATCCACATGACTGTCTGTCTGTTTGATAAATTCACAAAAATATTTTATTTTAATCATAGATTACTTCATTATTAAAATGCAAAAACCAGTCCCTTTGATCTCATTTTCAGTTGTCCCTTAAATCGAGTGCCCCTCATTCAGAGGTTTACACATCCTATACCAAGGGACTGGGACAAAAAGTTTTGTCTCTTAAACAGAGGTGTCCCGTATTCGATGTATCCATTATTTGGAGGTTTCACTGTATATATATATTATATGTGTGTATTTTAAATAAAATAAGTGGGAGGTTTATATTTTAAATAAAAATAATCCAATAAAATTATTTATGATGGGAACAATAAGTAGGCACTTACTACTTTCTCCTATTGCTATAAAAGTATCGAAAAATGTTTAGGAGACCGTTTTTTTATATTAAGTTAAGAAACTTTAATATTTTCAATACGAGCCATTAATTTTGACATCATATTCGAATACTTCACCTTGGAATATCAAAGGAAAAGCTGTCGGTGCATTAGTTTAGCAATTATGCAGTTCGAAAGCTCTAAACCCCCTTTGTTAAATATTATTATTTAATTATTATAAACCAAATTGATTGCACAGTTTCAATTACAAGCGAATATTATTTAAGGCTACCTCGCATCACATTTTCGACACACAAAAGATTTCAAATAGTATATTCTACCCGAAGTACTGTATATTATAGATGATGGCTGTTGGATGGATGAAATACATTTCTAATTATGATATGCGCTTTTAAGTTTATCTAAATGTATGCATATTATATGGTGTGCATAAAGGCTAATAGTTACACAATTTAGATATATAGGGTTACACAAAAGATCTCGCAAAGATTACTGAATATGAGTGTAATTTACTTAAATGTGGTTTCTAAATAAGTTATGCATTTTTACGTTGAACTGCTTACTAAGAAATATTTTTAGAATATAGATAAAATGACATACAGTGTTACGCAAAGAATGGATGATGATTGTTGGAAAAGTGATTTAAATAGTAGAGTATTTTTTGAGTAAATTTTAGCAAAATACTCTCGTGTATTAAAGGTACTAGGTAAACTACAGGGCTGAGCAAAATTCAAGTATGTTTCCATCTTTTAGTATAAATTGCTGAAAAAGAAATTTCAACCAGTTAGGCGTTTTCTTTCAAAACTAAATTTCCCCATTATATAGTCTATATATCAACCGAACAATCTATATATCAACCCGTCTATGATCAAATACAGGGCTATTAAAAAGTATTGGAATACATATTTGGATATGGACTGTAATATATTATTTCTCTCTCGTTAACGAAGTTTTGCGAAAGATTTCAGGAAGTATTGGAAAGTGTTTTATAATCAATGCTTAACGCATAATTTCTCCTACATGATAACTTATCAAAGAAATACATATTCTGTTTCAAAAGAGTTTTTAACATAATTTTATAAATGCAATAGGATTATACATATGCATCTTCGATTTGTGCCAAAAAGAATTTTTGCTGCACTTTTACAATTCACCTCAACTTTAAAGAAGAGTGTTATACGGTCTGCATTTTTATCTTTACAAAATATATTGGAGAAAGACTTACATTTAACGTTAAAATTGATAATATTCATACATTTTATAATTTATTTTTCTAACTTATTAATTGTTGGTGGAAAAAGCTTTGAACACTAAATTTTCTTTTCATGGATAACACAATTGGACAAGAAGCATTTCAAGATTCACATCTTTATTAAAATTTAATAGCCATCATTCTACATTGTAACACATATTTCTGATTTTCTTTTCTAATATGATAAGTTGACTTCTGTGTATTATCTAATTTTGAAAATTTAAATGTATATGTCATCATGTAAATTTATTATTGTGCAGGATTTACTGTAGCCATATATATTCACTATCCCACATTTCCTTTTCTAATGCTATTTGATATTTATAAGTTTTATAAAGTAAATTCTTCGATATTTTGAAACAATAAAATATCGCCTAATCATTTTTTCAAAACATAAAAAAATATTTTATTCTAGCGAAATTTAAATTTCTCCCATTAACAAAAGCTTTAAAGCACTCTAACAGAGAAATATCGCAATGTAACACAGAAGTTCTTCTTTTATAGCATTTTACTTTCTTTCCAAATATATATTTACAACTTTGTCATTCCTTTTATTGCTGTACTAAACACCTACTCCTGATTCAATTTCTCTGTAAATGCTTCTTAGCTGGTTTATAAAAGTTTTTTTTTTCGAAAATTACATGGGATTTCTATTTAAACAGTTTGAAATGCTCTTTCCACATATTTTTATGTAAAGAACTTATTTTATTGAAAGGGAAAAAATGAAACGTTCATTACAATTGAAGGTAAATAAAATAAAATATTTTTCTATATTAAAAACGATAATAATACCATGAACAATCTTGTAAATGCATGCACTTTTAATTTATACTGCACTTATTTATAAATCATCAGAAAATTTGATAAAGTTAAACTTACAATAAAGTAGAAAACATTTTAAAATTGTTTAAATAAATACGTGTCTTTTTTTTTTTTACTAAACAGGCAATAAGATATCTATACCAATAACGTTAACTTTTCATTTTTTGCTTTACTGTACTGTTGTTACATTTACTGACTGTGTTAACAGTCACTATAAAATAACTCTTTCTTTTATATATATATATATATAAATAAGACTGTGCTGCAAAGTTTTCTACTTTATATATACTAGTAGATCGAACCCGGGCTTTCCGTGTTACATAGTAAAGATAAAAAAAAAAAAAATTTAATTGAAATTTGAAAACTCTAACAAATTTTCTGCATGTAATATGCTTTTTAGATTGCCATGTAACTCCAAAAAAGCATTTTTAACCCTTTAAGTGACCTGCAGATTTTTTCATTCATGTTTAATTCATAAAATAATAACTATGAGAAGTATTGGTATTAAAATTTTTATCTGATAATTTTACATATTTATATTATATTTTTATAGCTGTAATGGAATGCAAATTTTCTACAATAGTCACAAATATGTGTTAATTATTCCTCATGTTTCGTATGTATCGGTAATTATTTATCGATATTAAAATTTGTCGTATTAAAAAATGCATTTTCTATCACGTCAATTTTTGGATTCAACATAACAATGACTGTAATCAATTGAGGTAATTGTTTGAACATTCTCGGTAAACAATTTTTACTCAAATAACAACTTCTGCTAAAATCAAAAGACAACCTTTAAGCAGTTTCTCAAAAATGCTCCTTATTTGAAACTTTAAATAATTAGTAACAAATTATGTGTCATTTTTGGAGAAAGTTTCTAAGAGAAATTTTACTCTAAATTCATAATCAAGAAAATCCCACTTAGTTTAATTATTAATGAAACGCATTGTCACTAAGCACAAATATACAGTAAACAAAAGTATTTACTTACGTGTTGTTCACAAATTCTTCGTTTAGTACAGTGTTAGACTAAGAAATTTAGAAGTTTCGAGAATTTACGTAATAAGACAATTTCTGTTAAAATAATTAAACAATTATTTGTACAGAGAAAAGAATGTAACAATTAACAATTTTTTTCGTTTAAAAATAGACTAAAATTTCACACGACCTAAATTTCAAGAAACTTTACTGTTTCATTTCATTTAAGGTGATCCGGGAGACGGAAATCTTTAAATTTTCTAAAAATATTTTATTACATTTAAAATGTTTTTCTTTTTCCTACATAATATCGTTTAAATCATGTTTCTTTCTTTATTTGAACAGGAAATGTTATTTTTCATCTTTTTGTTTTATTTTGAAAATCTAGCTTTCAACCAATGACTTTCATGGAGACGTCTTCTAGTGAAAAATGCATTTTCTTTCGGGATGGTTTTTTTTTTAAACATTTCTCCTTTTTTAAATTGTTGTAAGTCAAGTACCGTTAAAAATAAACGATTTAAATTTGGAATGATATGAGGAATGATGACGGAATGATTTAAACTTCAAACATGTCTTTTACAATTGTTGTACTTTAATTTTGATTCAACAAATTTAGAAAAAATATTTACATTTGAATTTATGATTTTTTTTTTAGTTATATCATTTTTTGTTTAAGATTTTAAGATTTTATCAAATTAATATTTTTAAAAATACTGAGTCGAAATAAAGTTTATCTATTTCTTATTTAAATGAAAAAAAAAAAAAATGAAATTCTACAAATACTACTCATTATAATGAAGATAAATTATCCCATTTTTTTAATAGTTTTTTTAACATTAAAAAAATTATCATTTAATTTTGTTTACAATGGTACGGTTAATCATTAAAAATAATTTAAAAATTTACTTTAATAAGTAAAAAATATTTGAAAATGTGTTCAGATATACGCCTTAACCCTTTGAGCTCAGATGGTTGAATTTTCTACCACTTAATCCGTTGGGGACGAGCGACACGTATACGTGCCGCAAAAAGGCTTAAGAATCCGTGTTTATCCCCACCAGTAAAATTTTAGTGTAAAATTTGCCTTATTTAATGGGAGCATTTTCTCGATTTGATAAGGCACAAATTTCTGTTTTTAAAAACCGGTGCCCAAAACATTAAAAATTTCGTAAAACGCTCCCGTCGCGAAGGGGTTAATTGTAGTTCTGAAATGTCACAAAGGCCTCGGAATATTCGATAAAATTTATTTGAAAAAGATTTAATGCATTTTTTTTTTTCGTGCATATGGTAAACCAATTTTTTTTTAAATACTGGTGCCAATGTAACATTTGGAATTCTGAAGAAATTTACCAACAAGAGCTCAAATGTTTAAATGTTGAATGTTAGATGCTACTCCAGATTATCTATGATACATTACTCTTACAATGCGTTCCTAAACCACTTTATTGGAAATATTTAACCTCTTCACGATGGAACCCTTTTGCAAAATTTTTTATGCTTTGTCACCGGTTTTTTAAAAAAGAAATGTGTGTCCTATTAATCCTTTCAGGGACATTTGTACTCCAAAATGTTAAAATAATTGATTCCCACCGCAATTTACGAACAAATTTAGTTGAAAATAATCAAAACAACCGTTTTATCACGTATACAGTAGATCCTCGATATTCCGAAGTAATTGGGACCGAACCTACTTCGCATAATCGAAATTTTTGGATAAATCCAAAGCTCATTAGTAATCATCTAGTTTAATATGTAGTATTGTCATTGAACTGTTATTATGACTTATTTTAACTGTTAAATTCTAAATTAAAATTGGAACTACTTTGATATACCCCCCAAATCGTAAATTTGGCGACTTTTTTTTCTCGCCAAGCAAAATACCCGTTTCTAACGCTTTTTCTCGCCAAGATGAATTCTCGCTGAATACAAATAATTAATAAACAAATATTACTTAATCGTTAAATACAAAAAAGGAATACCTAAAAAATACAATGAATACATAAAAAATACAAATGAAGGAATGAAGCTGAGTAACAGCAAACCTAAAAGGTCCGTAGGAAAAGTGCGTAGGGAGTGCCAGATTTGGCGCGTAATTTTTGGGGGGTATATCAAAGTAGCACCTTAAAATTATGAATTAAAATAAATTTATTTCTGAAACAAAAACTCCTGAAAATCCTTTGCAAGTTTTGTCTCAGCTTTTCTCGATTCCAGTTGCGTAATATATCATATTTTTCATGTAAGGTTAATATGATTCTTTTGCCTTAATGGAAGCCATGATAAAAAAAGAAAAAATTTTGGATGATAGTAGAAAGTGAAAATAAAAGTGCAGAAGAAACTGACTTCGGTTAACGAAGAGTTTGGTTAATCGAGGCTCAGATAATCGAGGTACTACTGTATTATGAGATCAAAATTGTACTAAAGTTATTGGTGCCACTTGGAAATTTAACCCGGGAGAACGCGCGCTTACCCATGGTATGAATGGTTTTAACTTTGCCACCAATAAAATCAAATTATAACAGTCATTTTATTAAGACGGACACAATTCTTTAAAATTTTGCGGTAAAATAAGTTGAAGATTACTTTTAAAAAATTAGTGGTTACAATTGTAAAAAACCATACGCATGCCGGGTCTTTTAAGCTCTGCGCGCGTCCTCGCGGGTTAAGCCTTAAAATTAACCGTTTGCAGACTGCAAGCAGCGCCCCACAAGCGGTTAAATCGAGAAAATCCTCCGTTTAAATATGGAAAATTTTACTGGTGGGGATAAACAAGGATTCTTAAGCTTTTTTCCAAACGTAAACGTGTCGCTTGTTCCCAAGGGGTTAAAGAAGAACTTCTATGAAAATCATTTGTGTTGTTTGTTGTTGTCATCGACTGAAACATTTTTTAGATATTTTCTGATTTTTCAAATTTGTATAAATGCATAATTTATAAAAACACTAAAACGTGGCATTTTTAATATTCAACATTTATATTCATCAAATAATTTATGTAATTTCATTTTTAAGCAATTTTATTTTCAGGAGTTTTTGTGAATGACCATATTATATTATAATTTATTTCTTAAAGTAATATTTAAATCCTAATTTGTATTTTATTAATTATAACCATGAGTTTCTATGAGTCTCCAGTTCAATGGTTTTTAACGCGTTTCAACACAGCATTAAAGTATTTATAACTTCGGTTTGTGTGGCCATTTGGCCGTCTGGCCGCCCTCCAACTCACGTAAATATTCTTTTAACGCCTTGAAACTTTTGGAAGTTATTAACGTTTACTTAAACCCCATTTGAAATTAAGTTTCTAGCATGTTTAATTTATTTACAAGAACAGACAAAAGTATTCCGTTACATTACGGCAAAGTAGAAAAATATCGCTTTAAATGAAATTTAAAGATGTTACTCCTTATCAAACGTGATAAAATGTGTATATGTTCACTAAGTGCACTAAAATACGCATTCTGTAGAATATGTGATGCAACGAAATTTAATTATGCATTTAGAGGGCTAAACAAAATTATTCCATTACATAATGGTAAAGAGGGGAATTGTTTACGGCGCGGCGTTCTTGTACTGAGGAGGGACCATTTTTTGATCCGAAACGTCCTCAAATTGAAATTTTATTGTTTCAATGTAAGGTACCCTGGGGTAATAACGCCACGTTAAGGTTTTATCAATTTTCACGGCTTAGTTTTAGATTGTATTTTTCAAACAAATACAGGATCTGATACAGCAACTCATTGACTATCTATATAAAATAAAATAATTTAACAGATATGTATTCATAAAATGTAATGGCGTTTTTTCTTGACCAATGCTATTTGGCGTTATTACCCACCTATATGGGTAATAACGCCATGCAAGCAAAACTATAAAATAAGATGGAATAATTGCATGTAGATAGCCCAATTCTAAAAATACAAACTCTACAAACTTAGAAATTGACAAATTGCATTCTAAGCTATTGAAAATGTTCATTTTTTGTGAAAGTTTAAGAAAAATAAAGGTGTGGTGTGGGAGGGGGGGATGAGGCAAAAGAATATCAGACCGTGAGCTTCTTTTTGCTTAAAAAAGGACCGCTTAAATATAAATATGAGAAACATTGCACAGTTTTAACTGTGTTTATTTGAATCAGTATTTAGGATGTAGCTCGGCCACTGTAGGGAATCAACCGGGGTATTAATGTCAAGGATTGGCGTTATTACCCCGGTATAGTTATTGCGCAGTACATTTTAAATTACAAATTATCTCGAGAAGATATCCAAAATCTTCAACAACATTTTAAAAGTACATGAAATGCACTGCAAGTTTATGTAATTAACAAAGTATTTCCGGATAAAAAGATAGTCTTCACATCACAAAACGTATCTCGCAAATTTTAGATCAAGCGTTAATTTTAGTTGTTTGTAAAAACAATAAGACCTAAAAATGAAACAAATTAACTTGAAGCTGTTTTTTGCGATTTTTATGACTCAAAATCCTTCTGCGCAGAGCACATGGGTGTCATTTACCTGATTATTTCATAATTATGCAAAATATAAGCACTTGGCGTTATTACCCCGCCTGGCGTTATTACCCCAGGGTACCTTATTTTTTAAGTGTTTAGTAGTATCTGACTATATTTTTAAAAATTAAATTTTACTTTTAAGCATATCCGTATCAGTAGCCCATAAAGCATACTATCTTGATTTTTAGACTCTGAAGACGGTATGCTATTACTACCAAAACCGATATGCTTTAAAGTTAATTTTTTTAATATTTTTAACGTTAAATTTACATTTTTATATTCCTGAACATTTTCAATAAAATGGTCCTTTTGATTACATAATTAGTTCATTCTAGAGACATTCTACTTAATTTATTCTATGTATGATCATAATTATTAAAAATTCGTATGTATTTGATTGCTAAATTTAAATTACATATTGGAAAATCCTATGTAATATTAAATTCTATATAAGCTTTAAGAACATAATAAAGTTAAAAGTGACTTTCTACAGCTTATTACTAAACTTTCTGTTATTATTTCAAATTTCACCATCATTAGCTTGTTATTAAATGGAATTGAAATCATGAAACTGAGAAGAAGATTGACTATTCAATTTCAGTCACTCTCCGTAATTACTTTCTATCTCAATTTGGAAAATGGAGAAATTCAGATTTATTGAAACAAAATATTTAATCGCTTTTGGACGTTTGGATACAAAGTATATACCTGAATATGATTATTAACCCTTAAAGGTCTGATTTTTTTTCCCTTTTGAATTTTTTTTTCACTTAAAAATGTTAATAATAGTTATCCAAATAGGTTTACTGAAGTTTTACCCCTTAACTGGTCAATTATTTTCCATTCAATAAATTGAAAATAGTGGATTCACACCACTATTATTTAAATAAAATATACCTAATATTTATTCTTAACATTTCCGCCTTCCAATAGTATGAAAATTTTCTTAAAAATAACAGTGGCCTCAAAAAGCTTTAAATGATGCAATAAGCAAATTCCTCTTTCCCGAACGCCGTTCGGGCAAATCACTTAAAGGGTTAATGAATCTGTCATTAGCTGAAATCTAACGAATATAGTTATTTAGCGTACTACTCAATTCATTTTTATATGACAATTGGTTAAGGAGGGATTTTTTTGGAGATGTTTGGAAAATATTGTATTACAACTGGATTTAACAGATATTAGAATCTTTAAATATGTTTTCGTTTTATCACACTTTTTCGTTCACAATTGTAACCTAATTTTTTAATTTAATAAGTGATATATATATTAAAATAAAGAATAGCAATGGTGCTAAGAGAATTATCCAAATTTTTATTATTATTACTAAATGCCAAAATGTAAGTGAAATCATCTTAAGATATGCATTGAAACATACTATTATTACTACATGTAAAAAGTGACAAATATAAATGTTAAGACAAAACAACAGTCAATAAAAAGACATGTACTATAATTAGTACAAAATACTCGAGCTAATTAAGATGGAGTTTTATGCAATATTATAAAAATGTAAAAATGTGAACGTTAAAAGCACGGATAAATTTAATTTTTAAGCATACCGGTTTCGTTAGCATATAACATGCCATTTTCAGAGCTGAGCATTGGATACGGTATGCTATATGCTACGGAAACCGATATGCTTCAAAGTTAAATTTATTGGTGATTTCAACGTTCATATTTTTTACATTTTTATACATCTTAATAATTTTAATAAAATGAACTATTATTTAGATTCGTTTAGTGTCCTATTGATAACATAAATAGTTCGATGGAGATATTCTGGTCAGTTTATTCTGTTGTACGATCATAATTATTAAAAATTCTCTGAAAAATTATAAGTATTTGATTGCTAAATTAAAATTTATATTCGAAAAGGACATTTAACATTCAGTTTTACCTATGTTTTAATAAAATTTAAATACAACAACTCAAATTAAAAGTGAATTTCTATAGAATATTACTACATTTTCTATGATTACTTCAAATTTCAACATCATTAGCCTGTTATTAAATGGATTTGAAATCATGAAAATGAAAAATAGATTGGTTATCCAATTTCGTTCTTTCTCTATAATTACTTTCTATCTCAATTTGAAATTTAGATAAATAAATATTTATTGAAACTAAAGATTTTTATCGCTTTTGGACATTTTGATACAAAGTCATGTACATCATACTTTGTATTATGTATATACATCATACATCATACATTATATCATACCTGAATATAATTACTAACCCTTTCGAATGCGATTTTTTTTTCAATTTTGAATGTAAAATGCCTTTTACGTTAATCATGTTATTAGTAACAATCCAAATAGATATACTGAAATATAATGAATATGCCATCGTCTGAAATTTAACGAATATGCTTATTTAGCGTACTACTCAATTTCTATTCATATGACAATAGGCTAAGGAGGAGATTTTTGGACATGTTTGGAAAATATCGTATTATAACTGGATTAAATAGAAATTACAACTTTAAAATGTTTTTTTCTCTTTATCACACATATTTCGTTCACAATTGTAACCTATATTTTAAATTTAAATATGTTTAAAATAAAAAAAAAGGATCAGACGGCGAAAAGAGAATTATGCAAAAAATTATTATTATTAGTAGTAGTAGTAGTAAATATCAAAATATCAGTGAAATCATAGTGAGATCTGCATAGACATATACTATCATTAATACATATAAAGACTCTAACAAATATAAATGTTAAGTCAAAACAATAGTCAGAAAAAAGACACGTACTATTAAATAAATGAAATTGGATAGTAAATATCACAATGATCATAATACTACGCCATGCCCAAACGAGTTAAGATGGAGTTTGATGCAATATTATAAAAATCTAAAAATTTCGACATTAAAAAATCTAATAAATGTAACTTTTAAGCATACTGGTTTCGGTAGCATATAGCATACCATCTTCGGAACTGAGCACTGAAAACGGTATGTTATATGCTACCGAAAAGTGATATGCGTAAAAGTTAAATTATCACTGGTTTTAATGTTCATATTTTTACATTTTTATATACCTGAGGATTTTCAATAAAATGATCAATTATTTAAATTAGTTAGTGCCCTTTTGATTATAAAACTTATTGTAGGGAGATATTTTAGTCAGATTATTCTGTTGTTGATCATAATTATTAAAGGGTGGCGAGTAATTACATAAAAACACAGTCAATATATCTGATAAATACCAGCATTTTGTTAAAGATAAATTCAGTTTATATAATCCCTTTATATCATTTGAAGTATTTTCTGTAAGAAAATACTGGTAGTTTTCTTTTTTCTTGACTGTGTTTTTCCCGGTTTTCCCTCACCACTCGCCACGCTGATTAAAAAGCCTTATGTATTTGATTGCTGAATGAAATTACGTATTAGAAAATACCTTTTAACATTAAGTTTTACACATGTATTTAGAAATATAAAATAACAATTCATGTTAAAAATGATAATTCTATAAATTATTACTATACTTTCTATGATGATTTCAAAAATCATTGCCTATTACTAAATAGATTTGAAATCATGAAACTGAGAAGTATATTGACTATCCAATTTCGTAATTACTTTCTATCTCAATTTGGAATTTAGATAATAAATATATGTTGAAACTAAATATTTTTTATCGCTTTTGGATATTTTGGATACATAGTATATATATATGAATATAATTATTTAGATTTAACTTTGTCCAATATAGTAAAAATATAAAAATATTAACGTTAAAAGCACCAATAAATTTAACTTTTGACCCTTTCCGGCGCATTGTGTCCTGCGTGGACACACCTAATTTTAATTCCAAACTTGCACTTGGCACCGTAATATTTTTATAAAATCTTGATTTATGAATAAAAGCTTAAATTAAGGAGTTCTTGATTTCATAAAAAGTTGTTTGTAAATTCCGGTGTCAGTCGATAATGTCTCATTTTACTAACAGAATTTGTCCGTGCCGGAAAGGGTTAACAGTAGTCGGAAACGTATACTATAAATTTTACTGTTCTTACCAGTATATTTTATCAAGAATCTACACGAGACATTTATATAAGATATGCAATAGAACTATATGATTAAGATTATTGATAAAAGATGCTGATATAAACAGTAAAATTTGACCTTTATGCTCCGATCACTGCTTTTAATCATACCAGTTTTGGTAGCATAAGCACATCATTTTCAGAGCTGAGCACTAAAGACGATATTTTATAACCCACATAGCATGCATAGTCACAGTGACGTCACTGTGAGTCACTTTGGTCACATCACATCTGTGACCAAAATGCCACCACTCAGTGACGTCACATTGTGATTGAGATGTGACTTTTTAAAAAATGTTTAGAAAATTATAAAAAATTCTTCAAAACATGTCATTTACTTTTAAAAACATGTTTCTGGCAGTTTAATTATTGTCGCTTTTGTCACAGTTTCGTCACAATGTTAATGTCAAAGTAGTCACAAACGACACAATTTTCACAAATTTGTCACATTGTGACCACTTAGTGAAGTGGTCACAAACAAGCTATAAAACGGCCATAACGACTTCACATTTTAGTCACTGTGACTTCACATCGACGATCGATGGTCACAAAGTCACAATGTGACTTCACAACAACGTCGCAGAGACGTCACCATGCCTTATGGGAAGCTACTACAAGAAATAAGAGTAAAAGATAAATTATTAGTGCATTAACGTTCATATTTCTACATTTTCAAATACCTGAGTATTTTCAATAAAATGAACAATTATTTAAATTCGTTTAATTCCCTTTCGATTGCATAATTTGTTTGGAGGAGGCTTTCTGGTCATTTTATTCTGTTGTTGATCATAATTATCAAATATTCTTATGTATTTTACTGCTAAATTAAATTACATATTAGAAAATACCTTTTAGCATTAAATTCTGAGAATGCTTAAGAAATTCAAACACAATAATTAAAGTTAAAAGTAACTTTCTAAAGCTTATTACTATGTTTTGTATGATAATTTCAAATTTCAACATCATTAGTCTGTTATTGCGCGACGCGAAATTCAGAAATTAGGAAGCAAATTTACTATCCAATTTCATTCATTCTTAGTAATTATTTTCCATCTCAATTTGGAAATTGGATGACTTCAGATTTATTCAGACAAAGGAATTGAAACTGTCGGAATATTTTCCAGGAAATCAATTTAGTCCATTTACATACAAAGTATATATTTTAATATTTTTAGTAAAATGAACAACTGTTTTACTTTGTTTGGTTTTCTTAAGTTTGTAAATCTATTTCGGGGGGGGGGGGCATTCTTGGCAAATTTATTTTGAAATATTTTACGTTTATGTTTTAAGCAAAATGACATATAACTTGTAATTACCTGACACTTTTAAGTATGTGACTTTTAAAATTTAAATATTTTTTAATACTGAAAAGTGTAAGACTTAACTTCGCATGTCACAAGCAATCTGCTTTTTTAATATCTGAGTAACATAAAATTATTAGTTAAATTATATGAAAACAAGTTCAAACAGATTTTTTTTATTATAAATATGAGTTCATCTTTCGTCAATTATTAGTTCATCTTTGACTTGTACCCCAACAGACACATGCTTTCTTCAGCGGATGTCGAGCTGTATTGTTTTAGCTCGAAACGCGTCCTGCATTGCTTTTTATTTTTTATTACATGGTGAATCTAACAAAGTGTTGTATTTATTTATCACCAGTTTATTCCATGTTTTTTAATATTATTTGGTCTCATATATGATTCTGCTTAACAGAGAGTTACCCTGTTCTGGGTGAAATGAAATTACCTTACGATGAGTGCTGCTTATACATACTAACATGGTAATGACAACAAATTTATTGCCGTAGTAACATTTTATTTTTATAAAGAAATCGATTATTTTCTTAATTACAAAATTTCGAAGATTAGTTATTATTTTTACAATGTACTTTTTTTTTTCATTTCTCAAATAACTAGTAAATCTGCAGATCAGGAGCCTCAACGTCAGCTTTGTTCATATTTTTTTAAAACACACTTTGGGTAATATTCAACTCCCTGGAATCTGTAATTTAAAATTTTCAAATTGCGTAATTATTTATAAGAATAAAATAGGAATTAGAAATTTTCAGCCATCAAAAGCGGTAAATTAAAAATTTAGTTATGTTAGGATATTTTGAAATTTTCATGATCTATTATTTTTGTTTTCTTTATTATAACATAGTAGATTTCTTCAGGGGGACTCCGCCCCCCTGAACCCCCCGAGCCTCACTTAATTTAAATTTGTCACTTTCTAATAATTGTGCTAATGATTATTGTATATTTTTCATTTCTTTATACATTTTGATTTATAAGAATAAGTAACAGTTTGGGCAAATATTTTTCTTTATCTTCATACTTCTACATGCCTGCCAGCCACAAACACCTAAACCTGATGCATCGGGAAGTTTTGTAATTTTTAACTCAGTAATCTAGAGTTTTACAATTTTGTTTCCGAAAAAAAATTTTTTTTTTTATTACATTTTGCTGCAGTTATAGCGGCACAGACAGACATACAGAAATAGAGACTGACATATGAAAAAAATAAATTTCGTGTCTCCAAAGTAAGCCTTCACTGAAGTTTCGGCAATGACGTCATTATTCATGAGTTATTGATATTCATGTTTCTTGTATTTTTAACGACTACTATAAAATACCTGTTTTTGTTCAACTATGACGTCATATTTTACTAAGTGAAATATTTATTAAAAATATAATTCTTGTTTATTTCTTTTACTTCTAATTATTTCTCCATTTTTGTCAGAAAAATTCCTATTAACGAAACGAATATCCGTGTTTAATATTTAATAAAAAGTACTATATCCATAGTTATTTTAATTCTGACGTCATATTTTTTTTTTCATAGTTTAATTTTTCGAATGGAAATTGCTCAATTGAAACTTATTGCAGATGAAAAATTATTATTCCAAGTTTTGATTTTTTTTGGCAACAATAAAGGAAATTGCTTAAATTTTTATTAAAAAATCCCTATTGATTCCGTATGAAAAAGAAGGAAATTTTGAATTATTAAGGAAAATATTTGAATAAAATTAGTAAAACATAGCCTATGGTTTTTTTTCTGGGCTATGCTATATTTATACGCAAAGATACAAAGAAATTAATTAATTCATAAGTTTTGATGTTGACTTCATTTAAATTTTTCACACGCTTTCAAATTTATAGCATTATAAGGATAAGGATTAAGATGAATGGTTGCTTAGCAACCATTAGAAGAAAATAAAGAAAATGAAATAAATACATTTTAAATAAGTAAATCTCTAAAACAAATTAGTCTATATTATTGGAACACATTTATAAAAAATCTCCAAAATTTACAGTAATAATTTTAAAAATCTGACAAATGCGTTGACAAAATTTCAAAATAATACGAATAATTTAACTGGTAAATTTTAGTATTCATTTATCATTGAATTCCATTAATCAAATGTGTCATTTTCTCTCAGGGGAAAAAAATGAAAATCATTGGATTAGCCATAGAAAAACATTATTGCGCGAAATAAAATATTCTATTTCTTCCGAACGAATGAATGAAATCTAACAAAAAACTATACAGCTTAATCCCAGTGTCTCACTAACATACCCACTTAATTTCAAGCCAATCGAATGCTTTTTACGGAAGTTATCGCGGAACAGACAGACAGACTGACAGACTGCCAGACAGACAGACAGACAGACAGACAGACAGACAGAATCCAAAAAATTTCGTGTCTCCAAAGTAAGCCTTCAACTGACGTTTCGGCAATTAATGTACATCCATTCTTCACTGACTTTTATCATTATCCAGTTAGTTTGTTTAATGAATTTCATATTGTGGATGTATGCGGAAGATGTTTTACTTTCTTGATAAAAATTGTCTAATAAATAAAATGTATAACTTATCATTTATTGGTTTATTTTTTCATAAAAATGCTTTTTATTGAAATTTCTTTTTTTAGAAGGTAAAAACACAAATATCTCATTGCATAAAATATTATATATGCTAATTTACATTTGAAAATATGAGTTTAAATTAAACATATTAAACGCATATATCTGTAAAATATTGTATTATCCATTTATTTATATGATTCTCTTTCTTTCTTTCTTTTTTCTTTTTTTTTTTTTTTTTTTTTTTTTTTTGTTACATTAAAAACATTTAAAATATCAGTTTATTTGAATACAAGATTTTATTAGTAGTTGAATACAAGATTTATCTTATAAGTTTGAAAACTGAAATATCATACATTTATATGCAGAAATTTATTCTAAACCTCTCTTAACGTTTTCCATAAAAAGGACCTTTTTTAATGTTACTGTTAAATGTTTTGGTTAAAATATAGATAATACTAAGTTTCTTTAGATATAAGATTCTGCATGCATGCGAGAATTTAACAGTTACTTCCTTAAAAGGTTTTTTTTAGCAGATACATAAAACTGCACTTTTTTAACAAACACATAACGTAACTGCATAAAAAAAGATACCAAAATATAACAATCTAATGGCTGAATCCAAAATTTTGTAAAACATTCTCAAGGGGCAGATAGTAGCTGATGGCTTCTTTGTTTTACGATTGTCTTTTTGTTTCTTTTCCGCATATTTTCACTAGAGTTTGTCTAAGGGGAACAAGTACTATTCTTTTGCTCGATATTACATAACGTGCACTGAAATATAAATATAAAAGGAGTTGTTTGTTGATGTTCGTGATAGGAAACAGTAATGTTAAGTAATAGTATGTTAATAACAATATGTTTTTTAAATGTTTAAATAGTTGATATTCTTATCAAATATGATAGATGATCGATGTAATATAATAGATGTAATATTGCGAACAATATGTTTTTGTATTTTTGTTTTTGTATGTTTTTGTTTATGTATAAACGCACCGGGTCTTTTTGACCTGGAGTGCGTATGATTTTTGCAATTGCAACCACTTATCTTTTAAAAGTAATCTTCAACTTATTTTATCGCAAACTTTGTAAGCATTGTCTCCGCCTAAATAAAATTACGGTTATAATTTGATTTTATTGGTGACAAAGTTAACACCATTTCTACCCTGGGTAAGCGCGTGTTCTCCCGGGTTAAATAGATGTTATTCTTACCAAATATAATAGATGATAGATGTAATATTGCAAAATCTTAATTATTGTTTTTACATGATACTTTATAACTATTATTATTATAATTATTAGCATTACATTTCTCAATATTTAATGGACATCCATTCTTCATTGAGTTTCATTGCTGTTTACTTTGTTTGCAAATGAATTTATTTATGCGAGCATGCGGAAGATGTTTTACGTTCTTGCTAATTTTTTTAATGACAAAAATGTGCACTTAATCAATTTAAACGTTTATTTTTCCATAAAAAGGGCTTTCCCTTGAAATTTCATTTTATAAAATTAAAAAACACAAATCTTTTTTTTTTTTTTTTTTTGTATAATAATACACCTTTTTTTGCAAATAAAAACATCAGTTTATATTAAACATATTCATCTGTAAAATTTTGAATACAAAATCGTCTATCTATGTACTTTTTGTTATATTAAAATACTTATAAAACATCGCTTTATTTGAGTACAAGATTTTATTAGAAGATTTAAAAATGAAATATCATACATTTCTATACAGTAATTTATTTCAACCTTTCTGAACGATAATGGTGTATTAGTGTATTTTTTGTCGTCCGATTATCTACACTAGGGATATAGGACCGGGGGGAGAGCCCTTCGTGGGGGTCTTTCTAAGGGAACCTAACCCGTATTTACGCAAGGTTCGAAGAAAACCACGAAAACTCCGAACGGTTAGGCCGAAAGCCGCGATTGGGTTCGAACCCAGCACCTGCCGTCTACCAGTTGAGAGGTCCGTACCTCTCGGCCACTTTCTGAACGATAAAAAATGTCTTTTTTTTAATGTTACCTTTATGTTTTAATTTAATATTTGTTTTTTTCAATCTTACTCTTATTGTTAAAAATACTAAGTTTTATATAAATACATAATTTATTAAAAGATTTAAAACAGAAATATCATACATTTCTATAAAGTAATTTATTTTAAAACCTTTCTTAACTATAAAAAAAATATCTTTTTTTATGCTACTCTTACATTTTAATTTAATATGTTTTTTTAAATCTTACTCTTACTGTTAAAAATACTAAGTTTTATTTGAGTACATGATTTTATTTAACGTTTTAAAATAGAAATATAATATTTTTCTATACAGTAATTTATTTTAAACCTTTCTTAAATATAGAAAAATTTCTTTTTTTTAAATGTTACTCTTACGTTTTAATTTAATATTTAATATTTTAAATCTTACTCTTACTGTTAAAAATACTAAGTTTCTTTAATTATAAGATTCTGAATGTATGCAATAATTTAACAGTTATTTCCTTAAAAGATGTTTTTTAACAAACACACAAAGACTTGTATAGCACACGTGAATGCACTAAAAAGATACCAAAACATAACAATCTAATGACTGAATCCAAAATTTTGTAAAACATTCTCGAAGGGGCAGATGATAGCTGATGGCTCCTTTGTTTTACGATTCTCTCTCTGTTTTTTTTTTCGCATATTTTCACTAGAGTCTGTCTAAGGGGAACAAGTACTATGCTTTTGCTCTGTATTGCATAACGTACACTGAAATATAAATAATCAAGGAGTTGTTTGTGGATATCCGTGATTGGAAATAGTAATCTAAAGTAATAGCATGTTACTAACGATATGTTTTTTAAATGCTTAAATAGATGATATTCTTGTTAAATATAATAGATGATATATGTAATATTATAATAGATGTAATCTATCGAAATTTTAATTATAGTTTTTACATGATGCATTGTTATTACTATAGTTATTTTTATAATCATTATTAAAATTATTATTGCAATTCCCAATAATTAACCCTTAACTGCTGTGACAATAATTGTCGCATAAGTACTGTGAGAGGTCTGTCAGACCGCTTATTCTAAAGGTGGGTAAAATGTTAAATTAACTCCCATAATAATATATTGTATTAAACTTTATATACAGCACTATTATAAGTGAAATTTAGCTTTTCAAAAGTCTCTAGAGATAGTAGTAGGGTTCCAAACGAAAGGAAATTTGATCCGTATCTAGAGTTTAACTGAAAATTACGATTTAAACTTTGAAACATGTAAAACTCAGCGGTCTGTGAGACCGCTAACAGCAGTTAAGTTTTAATGGACACCCATCTTCATTGAGTTTTCATTACTGTTTACTTTGTGTGAAAATAGAATTGTATGTGTGAGTATGCGGAAGGTGTTTTACTTTCTAGTTTTTTTTATGACAAAATTGTGTTTTTAATTATTTCAAATGATTATTTTTCCACAAAAAGGACTTCTTGAAATTTCATTTCATAGAAGTTAAAAACACAATTTTTATTTGGTATAAATAGTAACACATGTTCTTTTACACATAATAAAAAAATTAAATTAAACAAATGAAACATATTTATCTGTAAACTTTTGACATCAAAATTATCCATCTATTTATGAGATTTGCTTTCTTGCTACATTAAAATAATTCTAAAACATTACTTTATTTGAATATAAGATTTTATTAGAAAATTTAAAACTTAAATATTACACATTTCTATTCAATAATTTATTCTAAATCTCTCTTAAGATTTTCTATAAAAATGTCCTTTTCTTTAAATGTTACTCTTATAGAAAATACAAAATTTCCTTAAATATAAAATCCCGCATGCATGCAATAATTTAACAGTTATTTCCTCAAAAGATGTTTTTTAACAAACACATAAAAACTTGTATAGCACACGTGAATGCATTAAAAAGATACCAAAACTTAACAATCTAATGGCTGAATCCAAAATTTTTTAAAACATTCTCAAGTGGCAGATGATAGCTGACGGCTTCTTTGTTTTACGATTCTCTCTTTGTTTCTTTTCCGCATATTTTCACATGAATTTGCCTAACGGGAACAAGTACTATTATATGCTTTTGCTCTATATTGCATAACGTACACTGAAATATAAATATAAAAGGAGTTATTCGTTGATGTTCGTAATAGGAAACAGCAATGCTATGTAATAATATGTTAGTAATAGTATATTTTTTAAATGTTTAAATAGATTATATTCTTAACAAGTGTAATAGATGATAGATGTAATATTATAATAAATGTAATATTGCGAAATCTTAATTATTGTTTTTGCATGAAACATTATATCTAATATTATTATTATTATTATTATTATCAGCATTACATTTCTTAATATTTAATGGACATACATTCTTCATTAAAGTTCATTGCTGTTTACTTTGTTTGGCAAAAGGATTTGCTTGTGTGAGTATGCGAAAGCTGCTTTACTTTCTTGTTATTTTTTTTAATGACAAAATGTGCACTTAATCATTTCAAACGTTTATTTTTCCATAAAAAGGGCTTTCCTAGAAATTTCATTTTATAGAATTAAAAACACAAATCTTTTTTTGTACAATAATACACGCTTTTTCGCACATAAAAATATCAATTAAAATTAAACATATTTATCTGTGAAATTTTAAATAAAAAATTGTCCATCTATTTACTTTGTTATTACATTAAAATACTCATAAAACATTGCTTTATTTGAGTATAATAATTTATTAGAAGATTTAAAATTGAAATATCAGGCATTTTATTCTATAACTTTCTTAACGATATGCAGTGTTTTCGCTGACATTTGTTCAACGTTAATAATTTGGCTAATTAAAAATAAAAAAAAACATTCACCAAATGAAAAAATATTAGCAAAATAGATTAGCCGTGTAGCAAAAAATAAAATAAAATAAAAATAAAATAAATAAATAAAAATAACTTTAATCCTTTAATGTACCCCTTTTTTCAATACGTTTTAAAATAACCTAGTTTTTATTACTGCGACAACTCATTTCATCAATTTTCAATTATTAATCTAATTTAAACTATCCGCTAGAAATTTATAAAAATATGCATATATGCATATGTATGAAAAACGAAACAGAAAAGAAAGAAAAAACAAAAATTGAGCGCTAGCAATTTGGCGAATCTAATCGCTTGTTTACTCGCCAAATGAAGAATTTAATCGCAATTTGGCGCAATGGCAAGTGACAGCGAGAACCCTGACGATATGTATATATACATTTTTTTAATGTTACTCTTATGTTTTAATTTAATAATCATTTTTTTAAATCTTATTCTTACTGTTAAAATACCAAGTTTCTTTAATTATTAGATTCTGAATGCATGCAATAATTTAACAGTTATTTCCTTAAAAGATGTTTTTTAACAAACACATAAAAACTTGTATAGCACACGTGAATGCATTAAAAAGATACCAAAACATAACAATCTAATGACTGAATCCAAAATTTTGTAAAATATTCTCAAGAGGCAGAAGATAGCTGACGGCTTCTTTGTTTTACAATTCTCTCTTTATTTCTTTTCCGCATATTTTCACTAGAGTTTGTCTAAGGGGAACAAGTACTATTTTTTTTTGTTCTATATTGCATAACGTATACTGAAATATAAATATTCAAGGAATTGTTTGCTGATGTTCGTGATAGGAAATAGTATTGTTAAGTAATATTATGTTAGTAATAGTATGTTTTTAAAATGTTTAAATAGATGACAATGTAATAAACCACGCAGGAAGCCAATACAGAAGGGCGAGTGGTCAGGAAAAAACAGTCAAAATAAGTGTTAAATGCCATTTTTTTAAAATATATATATATATATATATATATATATATATATATAAAGAATTTAACTTCTTTCATCTCTTTATATTATCGCAATATATTTACTGTAAGAACACATTAATAGTTTCCTCTTTTATGACTGCGTTTTCCCTTGCCACCGTGCGATATCGCAATCCACGGATATCAGACAATATCGTGATTTCTGTATATAAATTTAAGAATTTCAATGATATTTGAAAACATACAAACTCTATATCTGAACATTTTGTACCTAGCCTCATATTTCCAATTGCTGTTTCTAAAAAAGTTGATTTCCAATTGCAAGAGTATTCTAAAAAAGATGAAAATTTTGATGACATTAAGTTGCAGCCTACTGCGGGAAGGGAGAGATGCTATTGGGTCATTCCATGGTAACTGTCGTTACTTTTAGAGCAATTTGCAGCTCATTAGTAATATACCACGAAAAAATATTCAAATGTAAAATTAACAGGATATGTCAATGAAACTTATCAAAGGCAAAATTTGGATGAAAATTACCTAAAAAATGATAATGAAAATTACACTTTATATGATAATTTACATTCCCTTTTCAGCGATGTCAGTTACCATATTAAATACAACTATCAAAATTTATGAAATTTCACTAAAATTAGGAAATTTTCATGTAAATTGAACTTTGAAAAAATTTAATTAGCAAACCATGTCAAATTTATATTTTGATTTTTTTTTTGTGTGTGTGTGTGTTATATTACTAAAATTCCTGAAATAGTTCTAAATGTAACGTAAGTTATCGTGGAATGACCTTATTTGAGAAAATACACACACATAATTTTTTATAGTAGCGTAAAATCACCCTATCCATACCTGAATGAAACATACAGACATCCAATGTTATATTTTTAAAATTAAAATAAATATTAAAAACCAAAATTCAGGACTTATACCATTTAAAGCTGCTAGTCACCGGGCTTCTACATTCCCCTCTCTAATGCTAGGTCTCTGGGGGTCGAATGCATTCGTACTTTTAAAATATCTCCTCAGGAACGTGAATTTTTTCATTGCTTTTTTTCTTCATACTCATTTTAAAATATGTTTACTTTTTCCTTATTTCTCAAAATATTTTTAAAATCTATATGCTGATTTTTATATTTTACGCGATAAAAGCTGACAAACTGGGGTAAAATTTTAATACTTCGAAAAAAAAAAAAGTATTTATTTTGGAAATATTTTGAGAACTAAGGAAAAAGAGACATCTATTTAGAAGAGTACACAGAAAAAAGTAAGTTAAAAATAATAATTTCCAGATGAGGTATTTATAATATACGAATGCGTGAAACGCGCATTGATTTAACATTTGTGAGATTAATTTCAAAATTGTGAAACTAGCATTCTTAAGCATATATCTGGGAAACGTGATATTGATGCATTTTGAATTTAAGATAAAGAACCCCTGTCTTATTTCCCCAATCATCCAGAAATTTCTTAATATTAAAAGAAGATTTAAAATGTTACAATATTCAATTATATCAATTTGGTGAAAGGGACGTACTAAATACAGGTTGGCGAGTAGTCAGAAAAAAAGGTGTTAAATACCAGTATTTTGTTAAAGAAAAATCGACTTCTTAAATCCTTTTATTTTATTTGAAGTATTATCCCTTAAGAAAATACCGGTAGATACTTTAAGTTTTGACTGTGATTTTTGCTGATCACTCCGCCACCCTGAAAAAGAAGATAAATAGAGATAATAAAACACATTTGAAAAAAAAAGAGCCTAAATTCAGATTTTGAAGTAATTATTCAATTACAGAATGTCAATTATTTTGTAATTCCTTATACCCTTATGAAATATTTGAACGGACATACCTTTGTGAGATTTGCCGATATCAAGATGCAATTTTTTTCATTTCATTCAGATATGGATAAACAAATTTTTGATGATTGTAAAGTTTATGCTACGGGGACAGTATAAAAAATTAGCATGTGCTTCTTTGCAATTATTACGACACATTATTATTATTACAATATATGTATTAGAACACGGGGGTATTGCAACATATGTCATCAAATTTTTAATCTTTTTTCATTAAGCTTTACAATTTAAAGCATGCATCTGTGATCAATGTTAAAAAAGTTATTTGCTTCATATCTTAATGAATCATCCTCCATTTACATTTAAAAAAAATGCATGTATACCAAGGAAATATTAAAAATAACATTTCAATGAAATATATTAGTAAAGTTGTAAAATTGAAATCAAATTCTAAATACCCATTTAGTTTTTATTATTATTATTTGAATGAACAAAACGTTTTAACATTATGCTTAAAAAACACCCTAATCTTTTGAAATATCAAACGTGCATGTAAAAAATTTTGAAATTTGATTTTTTAAATAATGCATAGTGTATTGAATAAAATTAGCAAAATAAGCAAGTATTATGTAAATATTTTCTGTGTTAAAAATCGCTTAGTTTTTATTATGGATTCATTTTAATAAGCAACATTCAAGTTACATTGCATTAAAAAAAACATTTCCAAATATATTCACCAAACAACCTCATTTTTCTGTTTGTGTCATCATTCGTATAGTCCTCTACACGAATGGCTTATTTCAAAAGATATTAATTTCACTTTCAGAACTTATTGCCTTACTTTTAATTTAAATTACATTCTACGTGATAAAACTCTTGAATTCGCTGTAGCAGTTTCTCGTAAACTTCATTAATTTTATCTAGAGTTGATTAAATTTATATTCATAATTATTTTTGTTAATCTTTTTATTTATTTATTATTAATTAATTTTTTTATTTACTAAACACAATTTAAATATCGACAAACTATAGCAAATTATAGTTTTAGCAAAATATATACTATAAAATAGTTATTATAGTTATATATAGTTATATATATTTATTATTATAGTTATATGTATATACAAGGTGATTCTAATTTTTTTTACAATAAAAGAGGGGTGATAGTACACATCAAGATAAACAATATTAAATAGGAGACCAAGGGTCCAAAACGTTTTCCAAAGGAGATAGTCGCCATTAAAGTTTAGGGACCAAAATTTCAAATAAACATAAAAAACGGAAAAATCGGTCGTTTGATTTGCGGTTTTCACTAAAATTATTCTTTATGTCGGCATTTTCTTGAAATTAAATTATAACGATAAATTTCAAAAAATGCCAATAGGGGCGCTTTAGACTTTGGGTAACGAACAACTATTTTTTGCCGGTATTTTTTTACATCTCATTAAATGTTTTCGTAAGCTTAGACTCAAACTTAAATTTCAAGCTCAAAATCTGAAAGTGGGAGTGGTTAAGTAGCACAAACTGAACTGTGTTCAGAGGGTTCAAATTTCAAATGATTATAAAAAACGGAAAAATTGGTTCATTGATTTGCGGTTTTCACTAAAACTATTCTTTTTGTCGGTATTTTCTTAAAAATTAATTATAAAGGTAATTTTCAAAAAATGCCGATAGAGGGCGCTTTAGACTTTGGAGTATAGAACAACTCTTTTTTGACGTTATTTTTTGCATCTTATTAAATGCTTTCGTAAGCTTAGACTTAAACTTAAATTTTAAGCTGAAAATCTGAATAGTTGGGAGTAGTTAAGTAGACAAACTGAACTGTGTTCAGAGGGTTCAAATTTCAAATGATTATAAAAAACGGAAAAATTGTTCGATTAGTTTGCGGTTTTTGCTAAAACTAATTTTTAAATGAGCATTTTCTTGAAAATAAATTTTAAAGATAATTTTCACAAAATGCCGATAGAGGGCGCCTTAGACTTTGGAGTAGCGTACAACTATTTTTAACTGTTATTTTTTAAAATCATTAAATGCTTTCAAACGCATAAACTTAAATTTTAGGCTCAAATTCTGAATCGTTGAGAGTGTTTAAATGGCGAAAAATTGAATTGTGTTCGAGGAGGGGGGAGTGTTAAATTTCAACTCCTGAAGACACTTCAATTTGCGTTACTTAACTACTCCTAATTATTCAGATTTTGAGCTCAAAATTTAAGTTTAAATCTAAGCTTCCGAAAACATTTAATAAGTTATTGCAAGCATTTAATTAGAACAAAAAAAAAAAAAAAAAAAAAAAAAAAAAAAAAAAAAAAGGTTAAAATTAATTGTTGGTTACTCTGAAGTTTAAAGCGCCCTCTAATGAAATTTTTTTTAATTTATCTTTAAAATTTATTTTCAAGAAGATACTGACTTAAAGAATACAGCTCATATTCAAAATATTAGAATAATTGAGAAAAAGTAATAAGAAAAAATTATTTGTCATTTATTTATTTTTTATACTAAGTAAATGCAATTAAATTTCTTATAAATTAAATCTGGAATGTTTAGATAAGATTTTAACATTTATAAAATATAAAATACAGCACAATAAATTAGGTTACAGCTTCCTTAAACACACCAGAATATTAGAATAAAATTTAGATTGGTTCAAAATATTAGAATATTTTATTTTACACAACAATATTACCTTATGAATATGAAGTAAATGGTAGTTAATATTTTGTAGCATCCCCTTTAGCTTTCACAACAGCTTACAATCGATCTTGCATACTATATACAAGGTGTTTACAAACATTTCTATCAATATTAGCCCAAATAGACTTTACAGTGCGCGAAAAAAGTATAAGGACAACATTTAATTGCATGAAAATATGCTTTATTTTCATTTCACCTAAATGAAATTTTTATACATCTTACTTCTGCTACATAATTTTGTGATAACATTTATACCCGATAAAAAACATAATACAGCTTCAAAATACTGATTTTACAAAATTTAACATTAAAGGAAATACGGAAAAAATTATAAGGACATGTTCCAAAATACTTTGAAAATATTTCAATAATCAAGAAAATTACCTTTTTTTTCAATCACTTGAATAAGCCGAGAGGTCAGAGATCCTGACAGATCTTTTAAAATGTCCACAGATATTTTTTCCCAAGCGTCTTTGATAGCGACGACAAGATCTTGTTTACATTGATACTGTGTGCCATTTTTATAAACTTCTCGGGCTAGAAGTCCCCATAAGTTTTCGATTGGATTAAGATCGGGACTTCTCGCCGGCCAATCAAGTAACTTTACAGAATTAGCTTCAAACCAAAGTTTTGTGCTCTTAGAAACGTGTATCGAAGCATTATCTTGCTGAAAAATATAGTCCCCTGAAGTAATTAGTGGCGCTTCAGGTAACAAATTTTCTCCTAACATATCAACATACCTGTCCGAATTCATTTTATGATTGATAAATACAATTGGAGTGGTTCCATTTGCCGCAAAACCGCCCCATACCATAACTGAGCCACCACCAAATTGACGCCTGGAAAACACTTCCTTGGTCTTTCGCAAATCATACCAAAAATAACGAAAACCATCAGGTCCATCAAGATTGAACTTTTTTTCGTCCGAAAAAACTACATCAGCCCACTTTTGACCAAGAGAAATGTATTTTTTGGCAAAGTCAACTCTTCTTTTCTTATGATGATTTGTAAGAGGGGGACGTGACACTAATTTCCCATAAGAAACTTGAGGATGTTTACTCAAAACATTTTGAACAGTCCTCGTTGAGCATGGTAAACTCAAATATTGTCTAACTTCATTTGCGGTTTCTTTTTTCTCGCAAGCTCTTCTTACAATCATTCTTTTTTGTCGACGAGAGAGAATGTCGGGTCTCCCAGTTCGCTTTTTCATACCATACATCCCAGGATTTTTTAGAAAATTATAAACTACCGTTTTAGATCTCTTGATTCTTTTTGAAATTTCCCATCCACTTAATCCACATTCTCGAAAAGCAACAATTTTTCCTTTTTCAGAGTCAGAAAGTTGAGTTCCTTTGGGCATCGTTACAAATTTACACTGAAAGTCGCCGAGTAGGAAATTTTTTTCGCAAAGGAATCTTTTAACTCGGAAATGTCATTTGTTGCTTTCAAATATGCAAATTTTTAAATAATTACTGGAGAAAAAGCAATGTCCTTATACTTTTTTCCGTTTTCATTTTAGTTCAAAAATCAAAATTTAAATTTTAAAAGATTTAAAATGGAAAATTTTAATTACTTTACGCATGAAATATTTTAGTTTTACATCTATTTTTGCTGCAAAAATTTGCATACGATTCTGATAACAAGGCTTCTAGATTTGGCGATTTTTCGCGTGTCCTTATAATTTTTTCGCGCACTGTATACGTGCCACTAACTCAGTTTTACTTGAAGGAGGATTTTCTTGAAGTTTTTTCTTCATTATACACCATAAGTTTTCGATGGGATTAAGATCTGGTGAATTTGGTGGCCAAGGAAGTACCTTAATGTTGCGTTGGCGGAACCAATTCTTAGTTGACACCGAGGTATGCGGGGACGCTAAATCTTGTTGAAAGATGAAATCATCTTCAAATAAATCTTCTGATCATGGAATCATGTATTATTCTAAAATTTCTTGATATATCACATAGTTAACCTTTTCGTAGACGATGCATAACTTTCCAGGTCCTTCTGCACTTATACAACCCCAAACCATGACACTAGCAGCAAATTTTACGGAACGTTTAAGGCATTCTTTATCAAATGCTTCTTGCTTCATTCTCCAAACTCGAATATCTTGATTACCATATGAAACACAAAACATACTTTCATCACTAAATAATATATTTTTCCAATCTTCATTGCTCCATAAACGTCTTGATTTACACCAATTCAATCTTATACGCTTTTGTCTTGCAGTCATGAGAGGTTTTGTTTTCAGTACACGAGATTCAAATTTAAATTTATGGAGACGACTTAGTGTTGTCGATGTAGAAACTTCAACTCCTTCTTCTTTCCATTTTCGGTGCAAGAATCGCACACTTTTAAAACGGTTTTTCTTAACTATACACTTCAGTTTCCTGTCATCCCTAGCAGATGTTTTTGGTTTTCGGCCACCATTTCGGCGATTATTTTGAAATTTTCCAATTTTTGAATATTGTGTTAGTATTTTACTAACGCTCGATTGCGAACAATGTAAATAATTCGCTATAAAACACTGATTTTTACCGTGCCTATACAAATCAACCATACGAAGTTTAGTAGATTCAGGAATATCACTCACACAGCCCATTTTAAGACGAAAAAGAAACAAACTGCAAAAAAGAATACTGATTTTAAATAAAATAGTCCGAATTTAATCAATGATGCCACCAGTTAAGAATTGGTAATAATTAAAGGAGAATTAATGTGAAATATTCTAATATTTTGAACCACTTGAATAAATATTCTAATATTTTGACTTTTCAAAATAATTTTTTTTGCAATTAATCTTTTCAAAAATGATATTAAATTTAAGATAACAAGTAAGTTTAATCAACAATAAGTTCTTAATAAAAATATCGTTTGCATATTTTCATTAAAAGACATTAAATTACCAAACGATATTTTCAATTTCTAAAAAAAAGGTAATTATTCTAATATTTTGAATATGAGCTGTAGTTTTATTTTAAACCGCAAACGAATCGACAAACTTTTCCATTTTCTATAATAATTTTAAATTTGAACGCCCCCCCCCCCCCCTTAAACACAGTTCAGTTTGTGCTACTTAACAACTCCTTACTATTCAGATTTTGAGCTCAAAATTTAAGTTTAAGTCTAATCTTCCGAAAACATTTAATGAGATGCAAAAAATAACGGCAAAAAATAGTACTTCGTTACTCCAATGTCCTAAGCGCCCTCTGTCGACGTTTTTTGAAATTTTTCTTTATAATTTATTTTTAAGAAAATACCGACATAAAGAATAGTTTTATTGAAAACCGCAAATCAATGAACCAATTTTCCCTTTTTTCTTAATCATTTGAAATTTGAACCTTCTGAACACAGTTCAATTTGTGCTACTTAACCACTCTCACTTTCAGATTTTGATCTCAAAATTTAAGTTTGAGTCTAAGCTTACGAAAACATTTAATGAGATGCAAAATATACCGTCAAAAAATAGTTGTTCGTTACTCCAAAGTCTAAAGCGCCCTCTATCAACATTTTTTGAAATTTATCTTTATAATTAAATTTCAAGAAAAGGCCGACATAAAGAAGAATTTTAGTGAAAATCGCAAATCAATTGACCGATTTTTCCGTTTTTTATGTTTATTTGAATTTTGGTCCCTAAACTTTAATGGCGGTTTTCTCCTTTGGAAAACGTTTTGGACCCTTCGTCTCCTATTTAATATTGTTTGCCTTGATGTGTACTATTACCCCTCTTTTATTGTAAAAAAAAATTTAGAATCACCCTGTATATATATAACTACAGTTTTAACAAAAATTTTATCACAGTTTTTGGATTTCAAATTATTTTACTACTATTGTTGTTGTTATTGTTGTAAGTGTCCTAACAAATTTTCATTTGCTATTCATTTATAATCTAATGAAAGGTAATAAATTGTACATAGCTGCCAACTTTTAACTAAACTTTTGTAATACCTGAATTAGTTTATTCCAGGTCAACTTTATTTCGAACGAGAAAATCACGAACCTTTTTTTTTTAGTTTTCAGTTTTCTAAATGGAAGGCATTTAATTTCATTTCTATGAAAAAATTCTGGCTCGAAATTCATTAACCCCTTGAAGGGCGGTAGTATATATATGAAACCGCTAAATTTTAATTCCCAAACCAAGATTGGGATAAAAATTTTTGCAACAAAAATCGGTTTATTAGATACATAAAATATAGCTTTTTTCTTATTTACAAATGAGGTTGATTAAAATTCTGGTGCCATTCATTAAATTCAACATTTAAGCAATGAAAGAGCACAATGCCGCAAAGGGTTAAAACAGGATCCAATTAACACACGTAATTACAGCAGATTAATGTCAGGTTGGTATTTATGAAGTTAAATAATAAAGAAATGGAAACTGGTATTCAAAATTCTTTTGGAAGTTTAGTTTTATCGTGAACTTTTTTGTTGTTACTTTCCTTATAAATTCTGCGCAATTTAGCAAACGTAATTGATTTCTTTAAAACATTTTAAAATCAATATAAAAAGTATTAGAATACACTTCATTAAATACAGTTCTTCCTATAAGCTTAAGCTAATTTTCCACATTACAAGTCTCTAGAATTTATAAAGTATTCATTTGGAACAAGTTATGACACTTCAGCATTTGCTTAAAACAATTCTAAGAGAAACAATCACTATACGTGTAATGAAAACGATTTTGTTTATTCGCTGAAGTAACGAAGTGTACAGTTGCTAGTTTTAATCAAAGTTAAAGCGCACAAAGTCACTTCGTCGGTAAATATCTTATGAAAGAGTATTCTCATAGGGATTATTAAGCTTTCCGAAAATAAGATTTCAGTAAAGGAATACAACAAAATAGATTTGGTTCGAATATGTTTAAACGCGATAAAGTTTATCAGTTTTCATAATAACTTTTATGCCTCATCCCTTTAAAATGCATTAAATTTAACGTAGAGTATCTAACTCATCCTTGACATAAAAAAGTTGTAAAATTTAAATAAAATTCTTGTAAGTACGCAATTATTTAATTATTATTATTGCTATTATTATTATTATTATTATTATTATTATTATTATTATTATTATTATTATTATTATTATTATTATTATTATTATAAACAAAACTTCTTAATATTTTATTTAACAATGCAAAAATCATCTGAAATATTTTCAGAAATACAGGTAAAAAGCTTTTGAAAAGTGAAATTTTGAATAAATCATAGTTTGTTGCGTAAAATTTGCAAAAGTAGTTAAACATTATTTTAGCAGTTTCTGTGTCAAAATATTGCTTAGTTCTTATTAGGCATTCATTTTATAAACGACATTAGAAAAAAATTATTACTTAATTTTTTTTATTATTCCATTACTGTAAAAATCTATTAACCAAACAACTTTCTTTTACTGCATTCGCCATCATTCGTGTAGTTCTTATGAACTGTACATGAATGACTTATAATAAAATATATTAATTTTTAATCACGTTCAAGGGTGGTGGTTCAATTTTGGATCATCTAATTTTAATTCCATAATGTCACATTGGCACCGTATTAATTGAAGGAAACTTTCGTTTCTATTAAGTACGCGGTCGAATGCTTATTTTGAAATAAATTTCTTTTTAAATTCTGGTGCCGATCACTCATTTCAGTATTTTAGCAATAGAAGGATTTTGCCCCTGAAAGGTTCAATTTGAATTACATGCTGTGTGATAAAACTTTTGAATTGTTGTAGCAATTTTTTGCAAATGCTATTAATTTTCTCTAGAGTTGATTAAATACAGATGCATTGTTATTATTTTCTTTTCTTGTTAAACAAAATTTAATTCTCTACAAACTATAGCTGAAAATCATATTAAAACAGTTTTGTTCCAAGTTTAACAAAAATTTATAAGAGTTTATGGATTTAAATTTATTATTATTATTGTTGTTGATGTTGTTATTGTTGTAATAAATTTTTCTTGCTATTCAGTTATAATCTGGAAAAATGCAATAGGGTACGTAAAAAAGAAACATAAACTGGAATTAAAAGCATTTTCGCAAGTTTAGTTTTATGATATATTTTTTGTTGTCACTTTTGTTATATTGTCTGCACATTTTAACAAATATAATTGCTTTCTTTAAAATTTTAATGAATCGATACAAAAAAGCAATATAATGCACTTCATTACAGTTTTTCTATAAACTTCAGCTAATTTTCGTAATTTCAAATCTTTCTCTCTCCCTTAAAGGTATTAATTTGAAACATATTATGACATTACTACATTTGCTTAAAACAATTCTAAAACAAACAATCATTACACGTATAATGAAAAAGATTTTGCTTATTCGCTAAAGTAACAAAGTGTATAATAGCCACCACAAAATGATTACAAAAAAAAAAAAAGAATTATTATTTGAAATCGCCAAAATCCGTCGATTAATTGGCTTATTTGACTATCCCAATGCTCCGGAATATCGCTGAAATTCCACATTTTTCTGCTGAATTCCTATGCAATATGATGAATCGACTGATCAACATTCAGTAAGAACTTCATATACCCATGAATTGGTGCATTGGTTCATTCGTTCAAAAAAAAAAAAAAAAAAAAAAAAAAAAAAAAAAAAAAAAAATTTCCAGTCTAAATTTTCTGGTGAAAAAAGGTCGGAAGATTTGGCAGCTATGTAAAAACAATTTTTTCCAAGTTTTAAACAGAACTTTAGAGATTTTAAAATATATAATTATTATTGTTATTATTATAATACATTTGCGTTAACTATTCAGTTATTCTGTTGAAAAATACAAAAAAGGTATATAAAAAAAGAAATGGAAATGGAATTGAAATTTTTTTTGCAGGTTTTGTTAGTCGTATACTTTTTGTCGTTACTTTCGTTACAGCTTCTGCGCAATTTAACAAATATAATGGATTCCTTTAAAACATTAATAAATCAATACAAAAAAAAACTAATATAATACACTTTATTACATAAAAAATTGATACAAATTTCAGGTAATTTTCGTTCTTACAAATCTTTCTCGGTCTCTCTCCCTTAAAAGTATTCATTAAATTCGTTATGACATTACTATATTTGATCAAAATAATTCTAAGACAAACATCATGCGTGTAATGAAAACGATTTTACTTATTCGTTGAAGTAACAAAGTGTGCAATTTCCAGTTTCAATAAAAGTTGAGTCACAGTTTGTTGCATAAAATTAGTAAAAGTAAGTAAGCATTATGTAAGCATTCTGTGTTAAAAAATAGGGTTTTTTATTTATTAGGGAATTATTTAATAAGAAGATTGCTTTTTAAAAAATTACATTTCTTTAAAAATTATCCACCAAACAACCTTCTTTTTCCGTATTCGTCATGTAAAGAAGTACACGAATGATACATTTTAGAAAACATGTTTTCAACAATGTCAACAATTTTTTCTTTTAGAACAAACACATTGTCTTACTTTTATTTCGAATTACATGCTGTGTGATAAAGCTGTTGAATTCGTTACAGCAGTTTCTTGCAAATGTCATTAATTTTATATAGAGATGATCAAATACAGATGCTCAAATGTTTTTTTAAAGTTTTTTTTTTTTTATTTAATTTAATTTTTTTTTTCTTAACTTAACCTTTTTTTTTTTTTTTTTGTTTAATTCTGGACAAACTATGGTAGAAAATCATATAAAAGCAATTTTGTTCCAAGTTTTACCAAACAAATTATAGAATTTTAATTTATAGGATTTTAAATTTATTATTGATATTATTATTATTATAACAATTTTTCGTTTGCTATTCAGTTATAATGTAAAGAAAGTCAAAGATTTATAAAAAATAAATGAAAATTGGAATTCAAAACTTTTTTGCAAGTTTAGTTTTATTGTATGCTTTTTGTCGTTACTTTTGTTACAGCTTTTGCGCTCTTTAACAAATATAATTCATTTCTTTAAAATATTAATAAATCAATAAAAAAAATTGTAATAGAATACACTTAAATGCAGTCTTTCTGTGAAGTCCAGTTACATTGTATCATTTCAAATCTTTCTCGCTTCCTTAAAAGTATTCATTTGAAAGACGTTATAACATTGCTACATTTGCTTAAAACAATTCTGAGACTATTCGTCATGTAGAGAAGTAAACGAATGACACATTTTAGAGCACATTCATTTTTTCTTTCAGAACACATTGTCTTACTTTTATTTTGAATTACATGCTGCGCGATAAAACTGTCGAATTCGTTGTAGCAGTTTCTTGCAAATGTCATTAATTTTATATAAAGTTCATTAAGTACAGATGCATAATTATTTTTTTTAATATTCCTTTTTTTTTCTTTATTTGATACATAGCAAAATTTAATTCTGGATCAAGCTATGGCTGAAAATCATATAAAAGCAGTTTTGTTCTAAGTTTTGACAAAAAAATTATAGAGTTTATGGATTTTAAATCTATTATTATTATTATTATTATTATTATTATTATTATTATTATTATTATTATTATTATTATTATTATAACAAATTTTCGTTTGCTATTCAGTTATAATATAAAGAAGTTGACTATTTATAAAAAAATAAAAGGAAACTGGAATTCTAAATTTTTTTGCAAGTTTAGTGTTATCGTATGCTTTTTGTTACTGCTTTTGAGCACTTTAACAAATATAATTCATTTTTTAAATTATTAATAAATGAATACAAAAATTGTAATAGAATGCACTTAATTAAATACAGTGTTCCTGTAAATTCCAGTTAGTTTGCATCATTTCAAATCATTCTCGCTCCCTTAAAAGAATTCATTTGAAACATGTTGTGACATCACTACATTTGCTTAAAACAATTCTGAGACAAACAATCATTACACGTGTAATGAAAACGATTTTATTTATTCGTTGAAGTAACAAAGTGTACAATTGCCAGTTTTAATCAAAGTAACGGACAGAAAGTCACTTTGACGGTAAATATTTTCTGAAAGAGTGTTCTCGAAGTGAATATCAAGCTTTTCAATAATAAGATTTCAGTAATGGAATACAACAAAATAGATTTGGTTTGAATATGTTTAAAAATATGTTTAAACGCGATAAAGTTTATCAGTTTTCATAACAACATTTATGCCTCATCGCTTTAAGATGCATTAAATTTAGCGTAGAGAACTAACACATCTTTGCCAATAAGAAAATTGTAAAATTGAAATCAAACTCTTGTAAATCAGCATTTATTTAATTATTATTATTATTATTATTTGAATCAAGAAAACGTTTTTAGTATTATATTTAACAATGCACAAATCATCTGAAATATTATTATAAATACAGGTAAAAAGCATATGAAAGGTGAATTTTTTAATAAATCATAGTTTGTTGCGTAAAAATTGTAAAAGTAGGTAAACATTATTTTAGCATTATACGTGTAATGAAGACGATTTTATTTATTCGTTGAAGTAACAAAGTGTATAATTGCCAGTTTTAATTAAAGTTAAAGTGCACAAAGTCATTTCGTCGGTAAATATTTTGAATATGAAAGAGTATTCTTGAAGGGAATATTAAGCTTTTCGAAAATAAGATTTCTATAATGGAATGCAACGAAATAGATTTCGTCCGAATGTGTTAAAACGCGATAAAGTTTATCAGTTTTCATAACTTTTCTACCTCAACCCTTTTGAATGCATTAAATTTAGTGTAGAGCAAATTATCCTTGACATTAAGAAAGGTATATTTAAATAAAGCGTTTATTAGTTTTCCATAAATTTGTGAATTTCATATTATAGATTATGAAACATAATTTGCACCTATTTTATTCTACATTAATGAAAATTAACTTTGTGGGAAATCTTAACATTTTAGGATGTGTTTTTAGGATTTCGTTTATCTGAAGAAACGCCGTACCAGTAATCCAGAGGATCTGTTGCTGAAGCTGGTAAACGGGAGATGCTGGTTTCCAACCAGTCGCGCCCGTCGGCTTAATAGATCGGATATATATGTGATCTTCTTGGAAGCTTAGATGCCACTGCGTAAAAGTGTTAGGGTTTTTTAAGAAAGGTTCCCATGGAACGCGCTAGCGGCCGAGCTTATATCCCTCGTGCATTGGGCATCATAAAATCAACAATTACATTATTTGACGAAACACTATTCGTCTCTCACCTCTGTCTGTCCGTCTGTCACAAAGATCGTTCTCAGAAAGTGTTACAAACTTGAAATTTTACATACTTTTACTTCAATACTTCCGGTAACGCAACAAATCATAAAAATTTGAAAAATATATTATTTTAATTAAATGGATAAATTTAATTAGATGCAACCATCTCTGCGATTTAGATTTTAAAACATAATCTTTCAGACTGTTTTACAGAACCTAGATAGTTTTTTGGTACAGCCTCTGCCTGCTAATAAAAAGGTTTGAGGTTCGATTCTCGGATTTGAAGTTTGAAATTTTTTCTTATAATAAAATCCATTATCTAGTACATTCAATTTTACGGACTTTTTTATTATTATATTAAGTTATTGTAAAAAAATTTCATCGATTATTTATTCAAATATTATTATTGAAAAAAATTATGAATTATTTATTTAATTACTATCATTGTAAAAAAATATCAATTATTTATTTAATTATTATTATTATTTTAAAAAAGTATCAAATATTTATTTAATTATTATTACTGAAAAAATCAATTATTTATTTAACTATATTTATTATTATTATTATTATTATTATTATTATTATTATTATTATTATTATTATTATTATTATTATTGGGAAATTACGAAAATTAAATTCATTGTTTTTTTCCTTGTCCGAGGGATTTAATTAACCCTTTGTACTCATATGTCCAGTCTTCAAGGCCATCACCTTTCTTTGCAAAATTTGTTTTGGGCACGAGTAATAAATTAACTTAAATTTTGTCATATTTATTTAGAGCCTTTTTGAGATTGTGTACTTGCAAGAAATTTCTTTTTAAAACGTGGTTTCAACCGAATGAAATTAGTGTAGGAGATGCCCAAGTCGAGGGCATTAAAATAAATATTGTATTTTTCAGCCACTTTAAGAGTTTCTTTTGTGCCTTTTCTTTTTTTAACCCTTTTAGGCTTAATGGACTCACGTTGGGACTGACTAAATTTGACACCTAACTTGCAACCGGCATGAAGAGAATTTCTGTAAAATTTTGCTTTTGATTTGATAGTTTAAAACGTAACAAGTTTTCAGTTTCAAAAAAAATTCGCTTGTGAATTCCGGTGTCAGATAATCATTTTAGAATTTTAGGAATAGATTTTGTCTGTGCCAGAAAGGATTCAAGTTAAAACTAAATCATGGAATAAAATTTGCTTTCCGTGCATGCAAATATATTATGTTACAATTGTATGAAAGGCTGTCATAAATTTTCATTTTGATTAAAAATAATATCTTTCAATTAATTATTAATAGTTTTAATAATAAGTTTAATGATGCTGCGATCCATATTCTTATTGAAAAAACTGCGTTTTTAACAAATATAAAATGATATTAAGTGATATAGTGATATTTATTGAAACATGTAGTGTTTTGAAAAGACTCGTAAGCGAAAACCACTGTACGATCGTTGGTCACACTTACAGATTGGTTTTTATTCTTATATAGATTATAGTACTATATATTATGAATGAAGCTTGTTCAATTCCCGCTGAAAATATTCTGTTTCGCGGAAAAGATCTTTAAATTTTACTATACATGATTGTTTCTGCTGTTTATTTGTCAATGGTTATTCAGTACTGATGAGGCCTTTCGGCTGATTGGTAAATCGAATCTTCCATGATTTTGAATGTTTCTAAATATTTTGTCATTTTTTACATTTTATATATTAAGTGTATTTATGTCTGTCTTAATTTAATAATTTTTATTAAATTATCATAAATTTTAACCTTTTCAAAATATTTAATAAAAAAGGAAAGAAACAAATATTTTATTTCTTTTAAGTTTTATGTCAGATACTTCAGTCATTTTAAGTTACGCTACATCAAATTTGCTTAGAGTAATTTTTGTTTCTTAAATTCCAATGTATGAATAATTCCTTAAGCAGTGTACGGTAAATTGCATAAATGTGTTTTAAGATATCATTTAGTATAGGTTATGAAACCAAATTTATTTATTATGCATATATTCCTTGTTAAAAGAATGGACATAAAAAGAAAAATTTATAAAAACTGCTTCTTATAATTCATTTACTGGATAAAAAAAAATTGTTTAAATGCAGTTTTTGCTTGAAAATTATCAGTGTCAACCTTATAATTAGATTTCAACATTTTCTTTTTTGAAAGAATGACATTATTCTATAATTTTTTATCCATATTTTAAAACAACTTTTCTTTCTGAAATAATTACATTACAAAGAGTAATCTGTCTTGGTAATTATAAAATAAAAGGCATCTAAAAGACATCTAAAAGGCATTAATTCATCTGAAAGACATTATATTCATATTATATTTGTTTTTGTAATATATCTTCAACAATTTTCTTTCCACACTTTTTTAATATAAAAGAATTTTGGGTCAAATCTAATTATCTAAAAATGAATTTCCTTCATTAAACTCGGGTTAAATATTGTACGACGCATCATTTTTTACTTCTTTTATTGAAAATCCTAATTTATATAGAAATTTAAATTCGAGATCGTTCTATGTACATGCAGTAATATATATATATATACAATAATTAAAAAAAAATATTTAAATTGTTAAACAAATAAAAAAGCAATATGCATTTTTTATTTTATAGTTTAGATTGAAAACTTTAATTCTCTTATGAGTTAGTTTTGCTTAGAATAAATGAGAATATATCATTTTTTATATCTCTATAATCAAGGTTCTCACACTCCTTGGAATTTCCAAGGACTCTGACATTACTATTAAAAATAACAAAATTTATCTTTAATTTTTAAACCACAACATTCGCAATCCCCTCCTTCATTTTTAGATTTTACATATTATTCTGTAGTGAAACACTTTGAAAATATTCTTAAAACTTAGTGGTAGAACTGTGCGAACCCTTATAAAATACCTTAAGAGTGATATTTTTTTTCTTTTCGTGAATATTTTCGTATTAGAACTAATTACATAGTATCGGAATCAAAATTATATGACAAATAAATTTTTCAAGCTGAAATAAACTGAAATAATATTTAGACTAGTAATGGAGCAAAACTTACATATGTTTCTCTGAAAGTTCATATTGAAATTCTTTACAGGTGTCACAAAATATATTTTATACTAACGAAAATAGTATAAATAAATAGAAATTAAAACATAACAACAAGAGACACAAAATACCCACTTACTAGAAAATCTCCCAGTAACAACTTCACAATTCTCGCTTCTAAAGTATAGATTTGTATAGAGACTAACAGACGAACTTTACTTTTATATATTATACCAAAATAATAAACATTTTTAAAGGTCGAAATTGTTTACAAGTATCACAGAATGCATTTTATCCTAACGTATTTATACGAAAATTGTATAATTAATAAAATGCAAAGTATAACAACAAGGAAACAAATTAACAACTTTCTAACTAATCTCCCAAAAACATTTTCATAATTCTCGCTTCTCAAGTATAGATTTGTACAGATACTGAAAGACAAACTTCACTTTTATATATTACATAAAGATAATTAAAGATTTCTAAAGATAAAAAGAATCGCTTTAGTTTTCTTTGCATTTTAGCCTAACGAAAATCATACAAATAATAAAATATAAAGCATAACAAGTAGATCCAAAAACTACCACTTACTAGAGAAACTACCAAAAACAATTTCACATACTCGCTTCTAAGTTATAGATTTATATAGAGACTGGCAGACAAACTTCACTTTTATATATTACATTGAAATAATTAAATATTTAGAAAGATAAAAAATAAGTTCGCTTTAGTTTTATTTGTACTGTATCCTTACGAAAATTGTATAAATAATAAAATGCAAAATATGACACAAATTACCCATTTACTAGAGAATATCCCAAAACCAACTTCACAATTCTCGCTTCTCAAGTACAGATTTGTATCGAGACTGACAGGCAAATTTCACTTTTATATAATACAGTAAAATAATTAAAGATTTAAAAAGATTTAAAAGAACTAGCTTTAGTTTCTTTAGTTTTCAATTCCCAAAGAAACAGGCTGTCTAAGTAACATTATGTTGTTTGCATAGAATTTTCTTTTTCAAAAAATTATGATTCTCAGCTTTTTTTTTTTTCATCATTTATTTAAGAATGCATTAATATTGTATTTAGGGGTGTTATCACTTTTTTTCTTTTTTTGTAAATTAAGTTTTTTCTCTTACTAAGTACGTTAGAAGCACTAATCTGCATTAATAATTATCAAACAAAAGACTCATCTAAAAGACATTATATTCACATTATATTTATTTTTGAACTCTCGCTTCAACGGATTCATTCTCCCTGAGGATATTTTTTTACTTAATTAGAAAAAAAAATACATCAAATGATAGAATCAAAAATTTATTGTTTTAATTCAGGATTAATATTTGCCATACATTGTTTTATGTTGTTGCATTGCTGTCGGCATAAAAAGTGTCCAAATTTATGTAAACAATGAAATGTAAATATTTGACAATTATTTCGGTACATAATTTAGTTTCTCAAGTTTAACTTTTAATTGCAACAATTGTAGAAATTTTACATAGAAAAAAAAAGATTTGGGGTAAAATTTGAGTATGAATGCTTGTCAACATCCGGCTTTTTTGTAAAAAAAAAAAAAAAAAAAAAAAAAAAAATAGTAAATTAAATTTTAATTAAATGTAATCTTATATTAAATGTTGTTTCATTTGCAATCTACTTAACAACATTCATTAATGTATATTTTTTATTTCAGTAGGTCGAAAGAGATTAATGAAAAAATAAGCCCCAAAGTAGCCTTATAGAAAGGGAGGTGGCAGATAGACAATCACCTCATCGAGTTCACGGAGGAAAATCTGGGATTAGTTAAATCTTGATTCTCATATTAAAACGCTGTTGGTCTGCCAAGTCATATCTTGGAGGAAAACATATAAACACCCGATGTTAGCTTAAATCAGAGGTTACCACTAAGTTTTTCTGCTCCCAATTCTCCATGTTTTCATACTGTTGTGTGCAAGAAAGCACAATGGTAATCCTATGAGTCAAGTGCTAAAATCGAGGTTTTAGTGGTTTTCCACGAAGGTATGACTAGGCAGAACAATTGCGTTTTGATATGCGAACCGAGATTTAACTAATCTTAGATTTTTCATCCCTGAAATCGATGAGGTGATTGTCTGTGCTGCCGCTTCATGATCTATTACTTAAATTCATTATTTCGTATACTGTGTGTGTGTTTTTTATGCTGGACATTTGTGCACGGGTAGTTGTGAACTTCTACATAGAAATATGCAGAAAGTGATTTAATAACAAAAATTATAGATTTAACAACATAACAAATGATATAGCATAAATAAATTATAAGAAATAAATAATTTGCGTGACATAAATTGTAAAATATTTCGAAAATAGCTGATTTGCGGTGGGTATCTCCATTGTATTTTCTTACACCCCACGACGAGATTTTTCTAATGATAACATTCTAGTCAAAATCGGCGAGTGTACGTCACTAGTGAGAACTCATATATTCACTAAAATTCTCATCAGGAATGTGAAAAATCTCAAAAGATATTTAGTTATTTTTTTTTTTTTTTTTTATAAAACATATGCAGTTAAAAAAAAATAAATGTGCAGTTTAAGTGAAGAAATCAAAATGATTTTTCTTTTAAATTTAAATCTCTTTCAAGTATTTTTCATTATTTGAATAAAGTACATTAGAAAATCTTAAATTTTTACCATTCTTTATAACATAAAATGTAGAATTTATTGTAGAGCACAAAAAATACATTTTTATTATAATTCATACTGATAATTTTCTTAAAACTAAAAAAAAAGAACTAATTATGCGATTTGATTAAAATATATTTTCTTAATCGAAAGTAGAAAATATTGTTTAAATTTAGTGACTGCTTGGTGAATTTCGTTTACACAGATTTAAAAAAGACTTCATCCTCTCCCCTTGTTTTACTTTTAAAACAGGCCCAAAACATTTTTTTGGCCTTACAAATGCATTAAGAGGACTAATGTGCTTTATTAATTATCAAATAAAAGACTCATTTGAAAACATTATATTCACATTATATTTTCTTGCTTACGCTTCATTTATTTTTACATCCTCGGAAGATATTTTGTATGAATAATAAGATATAGAAATGTATTTTCTTGAAGCTCTGCTATGCAAATATGAATTGGAAGTCTTTAGTACTAAAATAAATATTGTACACTGTTTTGCATGATTTATATTTTTTAATTGTTCCAAATAAGTAATAATTTTCTCTATTAGATTTTAAAAGTTTGACACAATGAGTTTTGTGTAAAATTTATAATACATGTTAAAAATCTAAATACACATACTAAAGAAAATGTCCAAATATAAGCAATCAACCAAATGAAATAAAATTTTAGGGTTTTATGATAATTAGTATGACCTGAAAAAAAAACTGCCGTTACATTTTAAATATTTACATAAAAAATTGTATTCCTAAGAAAAAAAAAAGTATTGTAATCCAATCTTTTAAAGTTGAAACTATTTTTTTCTATGATACCCTCTATACAGATGTGAATATATGTTCTACGAAATTTATGTATATTTACAATAAGTACAAAGATTAGTCTTCGTTAATTCAGCATAATTCAACAACAATTTTTATTGCAGGCGACCCCCAGAACCACGTGTACCGAGTTAACAAGCCAGTTCTTGGATTCTATACCATTACTCATAAACGTTTATTTAAGTACTATTTATTTAAGATTAAAATAAAAAACATATAAATTTTTTGCTATCTAATAATATAATAAAAGCGAATTTTCTAAGGCACTTCTCTACTATTTACTATTTTGTTATGCGAAACACAAATTAGATTTTTATATCAATGAACAAATATGGAAGTAATTGGAAATAAAGATAAATGCTAATTTAAATATATTTCAAAAGAACCAGATTTAAAGGAATTTCTAAGCATTGGTAAAATGACCAAAAGAAAACAGAAATTATCTTATAAAGAAGGAAGATTTTCATGGCTGTATATTAAAATGCATCCAAATGCTTTAAATCTTAATGTAAAGGTGGCATTTGAAACTTGAACTCCATATCGATTGCTTGCATTGTTATAGCTTTAAGATAATTCATTCTATTTATTATCCTGTTTCAATGTTTAATGAAAGTGTTATACAGTAATTTTCAGCACAATTATAGATTATAACAAAAAAAGAAAAAAATAAGTATGAAAGAGATAAGTTTCCTCATGGATTTTGTCAGTTTTTCTTTTCTTTACTTTCAGCACAAACTATTTCTATTTCAATCGAACAATACTTTTCTACATTTGATCTGGTTTGGAGCAAATTACATAATCATTTAGGAGTTTATTAAGCAGCAAAGCTAGTAAAAATGTATTTCCATTCGTGATCTAAATTTACAAATGTCATTAACACTGACTTCTATGACAATCTAATTTAACATTTAATACTGTTGCAATGTATATATAGTAAATTTTGCTAAAATATTCAAAAATATTATTATAAATCCCCTTTAAAAAAATTCTACTGATTTTTAAATTGAAGTGAATGAAAGAAACTATATAAATTTAGCATGTTTCATTTAAGGCAGAATTTTTGTGATTTTCCCCAACCCAAAAGGCCTTTATTATGAAAAAACTCATTTGGGTTTTTTCAAAATTTCAACTTTAAATCACATAAGGTAATATATTTCGTAATATCAGTACACCACTATGAAAGTTAACACCCCTCCAAAAAGAAAGAGAAAAGTCTTAATTCTCCCAATGACAGTTTTTAAAACAAGTAATTGTAACTTAATTTTTTATAAGTATGTGTAGCTATCACAAACACTAAAACTAATTTTTGTCTATTAATAAATAAATAAATAAAAATTAGCACAAAAATAAATGTAATATTGTTATTTTAAACTGATTTCTGATTGAAGGAAATGAAAGGAATAGTATAAATTATTAGTTTGTTTAAGTTATATAAGATTTATATAAAGAAATTCAGTTGTACTTGGCATAATATATCATTCTTACAGCAATCTAGTCCCATGAGATACAAAATAATCTTTTTAAATATACTTTATATATATATATATATATATATATATATATATATATATATATATATATATATATATATATTTCTTTTTATTTTTAATCCATACTTAATGCAAAATTATACCCTTGTTTCACTGATAAATGAAAAAATTAGGTATTATGCACATGAAAATTAGAAGTTTAAAGAATTCTCTAGAAATTTTTAATCAAACCCGGGTTTTTTTTTCAGAAAACCCCGAAAAAACCCGGGTTTTAGACTACTGGGCCCAGTGGGTTGGGCTTAAAAAAAAAACCGGGTTTTCTCAAACCCTGAGTTAAACGCATAGCAGAATATAAAAAGTTCCTCTCTGCAGTTTCTCCAAACAAACAGACGTTGTTCAGAATTTTTCTGCGACTCTGTATATAATTTAAAGAATTTATACACACCAAATAATATATATACTAGCGAGCTACGCCCGCTAGCTGGGCCACTTTTTCCAAACGAACCTCGATATTAAGCAGTATATAATAAGCAAAAAAATTCATTTAATAAGCAAGTCTTGGTGTTCGAATCCTCAAGCACAAAAAAAAAGTAAATTAAAGAGCTATGGTTGTTATGCGCCCATTATCCCGTTAAAAATATGTGATTTCGCACAGTGGGCGCTACGCGCCATGGTCGCCATCGTCCCATTAAAAATATTTGGTTTTGTACGGTTGGCGCTGCGCGCCCATAAGACATTTTCTCGTATTTTTTGGTTCATCAGAAGCAGACTTTTACGCAGATTCTGAATATGTAATCAGTTTTTTTCTACTTTAAAAACTGTCTGCATGATGGTTTAAAAAAAACGCGCAAAAAAAGTTTGGGTATTAAAAATTGCAAAAGACTGCTATTAAAAAAAATAAGTAATTTCATTAATATCACAAACAACATAACTAACAAATACTTTTGGCAGCTCGTTTTCCATTTGTACTAACAGAAATTAGTATTAATCGCGTAAATCTTAGGTTACACAATATTCGTGTATGCTACCAAAAAGAAAAAGTATGAAAATGAGCTACAACGATTAATACTCACATACAGAATAAATATATGAATAGTTAGTTACATCTGAGATCCTCAAAATATTAATTAGCAACACTATTTCCTCTTAGTGAACATATCTTGCTGTGCTTAAATTGTTGTACTTATTATATTAATTAAACCGTGTTTAACATTTTTTACCAGTTAGTTCTTTGACAAAATGACGGGGTAAAAAGAAATTTTCGGCTGCTTCTTCTTTTAGCCAAAGGGGAAAAGTTCCTGTTCTTCACCGTAAGGTGGCGCAGTGTTCTGCCTAAGAGCTCCGTTTGAGCTCTGTTTGGGAAATGACACGTTTTCTGTTCCGATTCCCTACCGGTTTTTTATTCATAACTTTTTTAATTCTGGTCCCACTGTATCGAAAATGCCCGAAATGACTTTCCCGGAATTTTTCGAATCAAAAGACACCTCTCGCGACTTCCAACTCGCCCGCGTTGCGGACTGTAATCGGCTTCAAGCAGACAGACAGACAAAGGCGCACGGATTTTATTAGTTCAGACTAGCGAGCTACGCCCGCTAGCTGGGCCACTTTTTCAAAACGAACCTCGATATTAAGCAGTATATAATAAGCAAAAAAATTCATTTAATAAGCAAGTCTTGGTGTTCGAATCCTCAAGCAGAAAAAAAAAGTAAATTAAAGAGCTATGGTTGTTATGCGCTCACTATCCCGTTAAAAATATGTGATTTCGCACAGTGGGCGCTACGCGCCATAGTCGCCATCGTCCCGTTAAAAATATTTGGTTTTGCATGGTTGGCGCTATGCGCCCATAATACATTTTCTAGTATTTTTTGGTTCATCAGAAGCAGACTTTTATGCAGATTCTGAATATCTAATCAGTTTTTTTCTACTTTAAAAACTGTCTGCATGATGGTTTAAGAAAAAACGCGCAAAAAAAAGTTTGGGTATTAAAAACTGCAAAAGACTGCTATAAAAAGAAAATAAATAATTTCATTAATATCACAAACAACATAACTAATAAATATTTTTGGCAGCTCGTTTTCCGTTTGTACTAACAGAAATTAGTATTAATCGCGTAAATCTTAGGTTACACAATATTCGTGTATGCTACCAAAAAGAAAAAGTATGAAAATGAGCTACAACGATTAATACTCACATACAGAATAAATATATGAATAGCCAGTTACATCTGAGATCCTCAAAATATTAATTAGCAACAATATTACCTCTTAGTGAACATATCTTGCTGTGCTTAAATAGTTGTACTTATTATATTAATTAAACCGTTTTTAACATTTTTTACCAATCAGTTATTTTTTTTTCTTATACATTCTTTGACAAAATGACACGGGAGAAAAAGGGGTTTTCGGCTGCTTCTTCTTTTAGCCAAAGGGGAAAAGTTCTGGTCGATCACCGCAAGGTGGCGCAGTGTTCTGCCTGAGAGGTCCGTTTGAGCCCCGTTTGGGAAATGTGACGTTTTCCGTTTCGATTCCCGACCGGTTTTTAATTCATAACTTTTTTAATTTTGGTCCCACGGTCTCGAAAATGCCCGAAATGACTTTCCCGGAATTTTTCGAATCGAAAGACACCTCTCGCGACTTCCAACTCGCCCGCGTTACGAACCGTAATCGGCTTCAAGCAGACAGACAGACAGAGGCGCACGGATTTTATTAGTATAGATATATAAACTGTAAATGAAAAAAACGTATATTACAATTGAGCAGTACTCCCAACAATTATTGTTTGCCGGTTTCAGTAGTTTAATTATTGCTTTATTTCATCTAAACGAAATTATGTTGTGTGTTCCCGAAAATAAACTGTAAGTACTAACACACCATATCCTAGAGTAAAAACTTTGCATCAAAACTTCAATGATGTAGATCAAATAATGTATTAGAATACACGGCAAATGATTTTTTAGACCAAAATGAAAACGAATTTCTTTATTTGGCCCTGTAAATGAACCAAAAATGTAACACATTTTATTTTCAATATTGAGCACGTTTTAGTAAACCCCATATATTGATTTTATGGCAATCGGGCTACTCGGTATTGTCTGAATTGCAGCAAAGGACACAAACCGAATTCATTAACACTTGTTTGTTGGAAAAAAATGGTTCTTAAATATTGTAATTTTATTAAAAATGTTATTCAAACACAACAAAACAACAACAACAACAACAAAATCCATAAAGATTATACAGGTCATTTCAGTGTTTTTTATTTCTATTCACTTTCGAAAAACGTTCTACACTATAAAGAAATTTACTAACAAGACTAAAAAGAAAAGATTAAATATAACCCTATCAGATAACAATGTTACGAAACTTGGAACGCACTTAGTAAAACAGCCATTATTATCTAACTTGTCAGTTTAAAAGGAATTAGATGCACTCCTTGACAAGATAATAAGACATAAGTTACTACAGGTAACAGATGTTTTTTCTTTTTTTGTGTTTCTCTATCCTTTTCTGGTTGTTTTGTTTTAGCGTAAAAAATATTCCTTTTTTAAGGATATATGGGGCAAATACTAAAAAATACAAGTAATGTGTTAAAAATTGTTATAATTTAAAACTTTGTTATATTTTTAAAAATATTTTAATTAGTTAGTTATACTAGTATATTTTGAAAGTATATTTAACAAAAAGAAAAATATTTGTAAATTATGGCCTAAATAGTTATAAAAATAACATATGTTGTATTTTTTTCTGCATATGGTTTTATACAGCTCGCATGTTTTATTTGTAGTCAAAGTAATACGTGTAAACATCACGTACAAAGAAGAGAATCAGACAGATTAAAAATATTAAGAATACGAGAAATTTTTCTACTGACTTTAAAAAAAGAGATAATACAACAACATTTTAAAATTCTTTATTTGCTGCAACAGAGTCAGTGATTGTCGGAAGTACCTCCGAAAATCACTGGTATTTTAGTGGTATTTTAGGGTATTTTACTGATTTTTTTTTTAAAGAGTATGGCTTTACTTACCGTAATTTCCACCGTATAATCCGCGGATCAATTAATTCTTTTTGGACCCACAAATTTTATTTAGTAATTGAAGCCAAATATTTACGGCGATCTATAATGTAAATTTTATTTCAAATAATTTCTGGGTCGAAAAATAATTGTTTGATCCACAGATTACATGCGTGCTCTTAGAATTGGACTTAAAGAACATCACAATTATGTTATAAAGCAGGAATGTGAGAAATCTACAAAGCAAAATATTGTTTGAATTTCAACCATCAGTTTATGTATAAAAAGGGTAAATAAATTCAAAAATGTAGTTCGGTTTTGAATTTAATTTTTTACAAAGATTTCAACATTCGCACTATACTCAAGTGTTCACATAACAACTTCTAGATAGTGTGTAATATAATAGTTTGTATATAACAGTTTGTACTTTAGTGACCGATATGACCAGTACCCCCCTTTTCTCTCGCTAAAGTGGAGAGATCCTGCGCAGAGACTCTTTTTTTTCAGCTATTTCAGGTCAATAACGTCATTTCTTTCGGATATTTAAACTATTTGATTTGAGATTTTCAATAACTCATTAGCCAGTACTCGGATCTATAACTGATGGATTCTTTGAACATTTCTGACTCCTTTTTTTCCGCACCGTGGAAAGGAATCTGAGTATCCTGGAAACGGCCGTATGGGTTATTTTTATTTTTATTTATTATTTTTTTTGGGGGGGGGAGGGTGTATTTGTTTCTACGCAATTTATGCATTATAACGTTGTTTGAAGTTTAAAATTTGTATTTTGAAATTTGCACATAGTGTTTGATTTATGCTTATTTAAATTGTTATTCAATATGAATAAATACAAATTTCAAGTAACAATGATTAAGATAAATAAAATTAAAAGAAAAGACTATTTGCACATTCTAGAGTAACGTAATAGATTTTCAGATAAAACAAATGCAGCACAGCGCTGCATTCAATGTAATTGAAACGAACTGTTTATCTTAATAAAAGAACCGGATACAATTATCAAGATAAGATGTTGTCTGCTAGATTACATCTACTTTCTAGTTTATGCAAAACTAAGCAATGCGAATAACTTAAAAGTGTGATAAATCGAGTATATAATAATGCTAAATAGAATTTAAACAAATGGATTCTGTGTGGAAAACTAGATGGAAAATGCAAAGTATGACATGTCCGACACAAACCGTTGTTCAGCAAAGTGTCAAACATTGCATTTAAATACTAAATAAACACTTTATATGCAAAAGTTAAGGAACTTAATGCTTAACGTACTACAAAAAAAGAAAAAAAAATGTTTGATATCATCAGTGTTGCCAATTCTAATAGATATTGAGAAATTCCAAAATTATAACAGAAATTTTTGAATCCCACAATTTTATTTTATATTCAGCATTACCGTCATTTCTGGAGACCCTCAAAGACATTACATTGTTAACCATTGTTAAATCTTTGGGTCCCAAACAAGGATGAGATTTCCGCGCTTTTCCACACAAGTATTTTATTAGAGAAAATATTACATAATTTAACGGATCAACTTTTTCTCTAGTATAATACAGGTGTACAAATACGCGGAAAGTTCATCCGTATTCCTGAAATGGAATCTCATTCCACTACATCTTTCTCGGCAACTTTTTTTTCACTAGTAAAACATAAAAATAATATTTGCCTTATTTAACTAGAACTTTTTTGAAATTATGCAACTGATATGAAGACAAGATATTAAAAAGCGGCACCAGCTGAATAAAATTTTGTGATTAACGCTGGTCCCGAAATGGTTAAAGAAAAGTTAGCTATTCAATCTTATTAGAGAGAAACTTTTTAATGAAAAATCTGATTTGACAACACAGGGCGAAGTACAAGAATTGTATATCATATTTGCTTGTATATATCATATGCTTTCTAACCCAGATTATAAGTTTCAAAATTTATGTGCGTATTACACACGGAATATTTCCGAAAACTATGCAGGGTTGTTGCCTTAGTATCCGATTTTAATTTGAAATTTCAATTCACACCTTAAATTTTGAAAAAAAATATTACACTTTAAGATAAACTATAAAATTTTATTTTTAAATAACATATAAAATAAAATTCTTTATTTCTGATACGAACTGGAATTTTCTGAATAAAATTAGAAGTCGAACTGGCAATCAGCAGCTATGTTAGATCACGTGTGCTTGCAATACATCACTGAACATAACATATAGCTATTACTATACGCTTACGTACTAATTAATGTAGTAATTACCAAGAGAGAAATGATTGCATTTTTATGAATCGTAGCTTATGTATTAGGATCAAATATTTAGTAATTTTTGAGTTTACTGCCAAAATGACAAAAAAAAAATGTTTATATTTAATCTGAATTTATTATAATTAAATCCTTAACCACTTAATCGTTACGCCCAAGACACTCACTGGCTGCAAGCTTCCGGCTTTTATTCAGAATTGTTTGATTCCCACCAGTTTTATAAAATAGTGTAATTGGTTTTTTTCTGGTATCACTTTACTTGCCATTAAGGGAGACCCGTAAGAAAAAATCCAAAATTTTTATTATTGATTTTAAAGTAATGAATTTTGGTGTACTATTTAAGAATCTTCTTGTAAGGAATAATTAGCAAAAAAATTCACTTTTTATTAAAAAGTATATTTTTATGGGGATTTTTATGATTTTTTTTGTCGAAAAATACACTTTTTAAAATTACTACTTCTCATTCAATTTTCAATATTTTGGTATTACTAAAATTTCTTAAAAAGTGTTATAGTATATAGAAAAGAATTAAAAAGAGATATTTTTAATTTTCTATTTTAATCGGTTAAGAAAAAAATAAATAAAAATACGCATGATAAATTTCCTTAAATTCGTTATAATTTTCATGTTTACCAATTTATGTAACATTTTCAGAAATAGTTAAAAAAATATCTCTTCTTACTTTTGTTGCAAATTTTTTTAAGATTCTAAAAACATAAACACTTTGTTTCTAAATCATTTTACTACTGAGCCTTAGTACTTTGAACTTAAGCAAAATATGAAAAAGGTCATTTTCAGGAAAACACGTTTTAAATGGGCGCTAGTCCTTTAAACTCTATAGTGAGTACAATTTAAAAAGCTCATTTCTACCTGTTCCAAGTGTCCCCGAGTTTTGAAATTTTGCATGGATATTCGCAAATATGTATTTTATCGTTTTCTGAGAAAAAAAATGTTTTGAACTTTTGATGATTTTTGGCCGAAAATGGGGTACGGGTCTCCCTTAAATAAGATTAATCTTTGTTTTTCAAAAAATTGGTGCCAATAATGAATTTGAATTTTTAAACCTTAATTTAATGCGACCATTAAGGGGTTAATAATAAAGAAAAGTCTGAAATCGATCGTAAGTGGTTGTCGATTTTTCACGATTCGGGAAATATATCACTCATAGTGTTCTACAAACTTCGTTCTGGATAGTTATCTAGAGTCATCCACCCCATCTTGGAATTTTTCTATTTATTTCATTATTTATTTGGCGATGTGTATCTTTTTTCTCATTTTCGTACGATTTTTAATATTAGTAAATGATTCCTGTTTCCATATTTTAGCCTAATGTTAATAAATATTACATATACATACTGCAAAGTAAAAATTAACTTTTTTATTCCATAAATTTAACCCTCCGTGCATTTTTCAAATGGGTAAAATTGTGATGTTGTTTTCTCTGTATTTTGTTTTAAATGCTCATAAAATACATTTCTTTCAACATAATAAAAAAGAAAAACATGTTGGAAATTACACGTGAAGCGTAGCAAATGAGGTGCGTTCGTACGATAATAAAGTTTTTAAAAATATCACTCTCATATACCAATCTCATAAAATTGCAAATAGTTAATTACAATTAAAATGCGCAACAAACAATGCTCTCTCTATTCTCATTATGTAATGGAATACATGGTGTGGCCTTGTAAATCAATAACAAAAGTTCTTTGCACAACCAATTATGCAAAATCTATATTATAATATGTACTTCATGATGCATATCAATATTATTATGTTCGAATGAGTGTAATATTAATAAAATGCATTTGAAACTTTTTTTTTTCCATTGACTGTAATGTAACGGAGTACTTTTGATTGTCCCTGTATTTGATCTATGCATCCTATTTTCAAAAAAATTGAAATGACTAGACAAAATTATGTAATAAGTGTGTAATTTAAATTTCAAACGATTAAAATTCAATTGCAACATTTCTTCCCATTGACCGTAATGTAATGGAATACTTTTGATCGTCCCTGTTATTGATCTATCCATCCGATTCTCATAAAATTTGAAATGGCTCGACAAAATTATGTAATAATTATGTATTTTAAATTTCAAAAGATTCGGTTGGGTAGTTTTTGCGTTGTTATATGCGGACAGACAGACAGAAGGACAGACGGACAGACGGACGGAAGGACTGAACGACAACTATCGGTGCTACGTATTTTCATAATTACGAACGCACCTAAAAAGTAATTACAAATGTGAATGCATCCTTGAGAGTATTAATCATTCTAAAATGTATTGAAATTTCATCAAATCTATAGAATTATAGTATCTTAAATATTGTTTATATTACAGTGAATCCTGGAGCTTAGTGTACGGAATATTACGTTCCAAACACTTAGAGGTTAATACAGTGTATGTTTTTTTCATTTTTCGCGTATTTTTAGTACCTCTCATCACCTTAAAGCCGAGAATTTGTTTTTAACCGCTTCCCTGATTTTTCCATATGCCATACGGCCCATGTGCTATGCCTGTCATGATTTGTCCGTACCACGTACGGGCATCCATAGTCTAATCATGCTTTATTACTATCACCAGAAAAATTTTATTGTAAATTTTTGTATCATTTAATCTTAGCATTGTTCTGATTCAATTTGGGGAAAATTTCTGTTTTAGAAAATCGGTGATAAAAAATTAGAAAGTCTGTAAAAGACAAGGACAAAAGCACCATTATTTAACACATTCTCTGCCGCTCACGCGCTGGTGCGTGAAGTTCCCATTCTTTTACACAGATGGCGGAGTTATCGGCAGCGAACGTGTTAAAAGCTTCTTTCAAAAATATTGATCGGTTAAGTAATTAATTAATGTTTACTTGTAATTATAATAATTTAATCTTTTATTTTAGGTACTTTCAAACATCACAAAAACAAGAAAAACTGAAAATTTTGTTTTTTTAATTTAATTACTTAACACAGTAAACAAATTATATTTTCTATCATGGAAAAAAATGCCCCCAATATTAATAATAAATTAAATACATTTTTAAAGGCATTTAAATAAAAGTCATCTCGTCTAGAAACTGCATGTTTAGAACAAAATTTTTCTTTAATTGAATTTTTAAAGTCAAATGAAGTTGTTCAATGAAATATAATACAAATCAATACTTCGTCTTTTTGGAAGTATATATTATTACAGCACAGGTCATTTTCATTTATCTGTTGTGAAACGTGTTTTACTGATTGAATGAAATGCTGAGTTTATGAAAATTTAAATAAATTTTTTCAGACACTAAGGAAGATTAAGAATAAATCATTTGAAACTGCGGTTTTCAAAGCTTAAATAACATTGACCGTAAATAATTAATGAAAAATAAAATGCTGTTGGAGATAACTAAATGCTTCGTGTAATAAATATTCTAGCATAACAGAGATAAAAAAATATCAGCATTAGGCTTCGAAATAAATTATGCAGTAAAAAAAGAAGACAAAATACGTAGTCCAAAGATTTCATTGTAGGCTAGTTCCACGGGTTTTGTAGTGTAAGTCACATTAACTTATAATTGCTATGCTTGTTTGCCACCGTTATTTTCAAAAAGTCAGCTTGGCCTTATTCAATTAATGAGAATGAGCCGATAAAATAAGCCACTTTTTTTTCGTTCTAAAATACTGGTAGCCAAAAATCGTAGCCTGTGACTTACACTACAAGTACTCATGGAAATAGCCTGTAGATAAAATGCATGCTGGTTTTAATTATTTAAATTTTAAATGCATATTTATGTAATGAAAATTATTTCGGAAATTTGACATTTCAGTAAATGAAAAAGATTAGAAAAAATGCATTTTTATAATTAAATATTTACAACTCATAACGTTGGAAACATTTAGTTGTTTAATTTTGAAAATTTGTATGATCGTTTGTTACTTTAATATAGCTTTTTTTTACTTGTTATTTTAGTTTTAGTTTAGTTTTTATAGTTTGTTCAGTTTTAAAAGGTAACATTAAAATGGCGCACATTTTTCTTAGTTAAACAAAGTTAAAGAAATTTAAAAAGATAATTTTTTTTCGCATTTTAAAGCATATTACTATCGCGTTTTTTATTACGTATTTATGTTTTCCTTCTCTCTAGTCTTCTTGCATTACATATTTTCAAATTCGAAGTGCAAATATTAAATGGTGAAGCCATATTACAAAAAAATATTTTCTGAGAAAGAAATTTATTTAGTAATCGTGTCTAATTTCGATTAAAAATGTTATGTGTATCTTTAAATATATATATTCATTCTTAAGTCAAATTATTGACAACCGGTATATGGTATCTCATAAAAAAATTATATATGAGGACCCCAGAAGCCAAGGGGTATAAGTGACAAAATTGGAAAATTTGAGTTAAGTCCACAGGGTATCTGGAAATATGCTTTTTTCATTTCAGGTAAAGAAATATAGGTCATTTTCTGATTATTTGGGGAGTTATAGAGATAAACCACTTTTTTCGAAAAACAACCAATATTGATTAATTATACATTTAAAGAAAATTGTACTCTATTTTTTTAACAGTTATTGAAATGAGAGTTCAAAGATTAGAATGCAAGAAGCAGATGTTTCCTATTTCAATTTAGTCAATTGTTATTGATGTTCCAATTTAACATCAATTATCTTTAAACTCAATTTACTCCAAATCGACATTTTGTCACTTGTACCCCTTGGCTTCTGGGCTCCTCATATATTAAAATTCGAAATGAAAATATTAAATGGTGAATCCATATTACAAAAAAATATTTTCTGTGAAAGAAATTTATTTAGTAATCGTGTCTAATTTCGATTAAAAATTTTATATGTATCTTTAAATAGATATATTCATTCTTAAGTTCAAATTATTGACAACCGGTATATGGTGTCTCATAAAAAAAATTATATATATTGTCAATGTATATATTGCATATATATATATTGTCAATGTATTATATTCATGTGTATAGAGTAGTGAGATGTGTATAGGGTTCATGTGAAAATTCTTGATCCAATATTTAAACTCGTCCCTTCTTGATTAGCAGCTATCGTGGTATCGAGCAAAATAAAGGTTGACTAGTTCGAAAAATAGAAGAATACAATGATTACACTAAAATACAAATTGTTTACTTTTTAAGGCGAGCGCAATATTGTTACATGCAAAGAGTATATATTAAAAAGTTATGCGGGACAGTGTGGTACAATGAACGTAAGTATAAGTGGACCACCCCTTAATAGTTAATATATTTTTTAATATTTAGAACATTTCTACTGGGCAAATTGATTACAGCATTGCAATGAATACTTATAGCTTTCAAAACACTTTGTTTGCTAAGAATGAATCATTTTATCTTGATAGGTTGTTTTGATGTTGTAAAAGTAAAATGTTTCATCATCATACTTTTCTTTATTATTAATTAAATGTCATAGATAAATAAAGAAAACAGCTTTCTTGTAAAAATAAGATATTTTTTAAATTAAATTTTAAGGTTAACATGCTAAAAATAAATCTTTAAATAGCATTTTCATGAGAATGTATTGAACTTCAACATGAAGCTCAGTAGAACACCTACTCCTGGGGTACAGTGTTCCTCAATCCACTGTATTACTGTCATGCAGAATTTTCAAAATATTTAATAATTGCTTATTCACTTCAAAAAAATACTGTTTTGAAGTTACTGCTCAATTGAAAAATAAAGTAAATAAAGAAAAATAACCATTAATTTAACATAGAAAGAAATATTTTAGTTTGTACACTGTCAGAAAAATTCGTCAATATACACTAAGTTATCGTTATTTTTTCACAAATAATTTCTGTTCTCCCAGAAAACGTATTTGTTCTGTGAGTTCATTCCGAGCGTCGAAAAATGAGGAAAAGTTTCCGTTTCTATCCAGCACGCATGCGCATTGGGTCTGTTAGTAATAAGTTCGAATTTATTTTTAAAATGAAAAACAAAAATATTCTATTGATTAAAATGTCTAATTTAGTTTTAAAAGACAAAAATGTTTTCGAATTTAAAAATAAATAACAATTACTTTCTTTATTCGTTCAAAAATTCTCACAAATAGAACATCCATGTTTTTTCTCTAACATTCTACGTAATATATTTAAAATTCACATTTTTATACTATATTAATACTAAACGTAAAAAAAAACCAGCCACAGTTTCATTAAAGATGAAATCTTTCCGAGATTAACTGCATAATTAAAAGCTTTTTAACGAAATACACCAACCCACACCATATGAAATGAAGAGTTCTATTTTAACGCACAATCATCATGAGCAGCCGTAGCGCCGTGGATTAGCGTTGGTCTGGTAATCCTGGGGTCCTTGGTTCGATCCCCGCCTCTTCCGCATTGATTTTTTCCAAACTTTTTTCAAGTGACGGATATTTTTCCTCTTTTGACAGAGAAAAAAATAAACAGAAAATCGTCAATATACAGACAATTTCTGGCAGCAGTGCTGCCAGTGCATTTTCTGTGAAAAGACGGAAGTTTTTTTGAGAGTGTACTTACTGCTTAAAAAAAAAAAAGAAAAAAAAAAGTACGCTACTGACTGTGGCCAATTATTACTAACAGACTTTACGGCAGTTGGTTCTGAAGTTTTAATACTCATTTTAGATGTAACATAAAACAAATTTCAATTTAAAACTTTGTTGTTATTAATTTATTGTTTTTATCAGTGTTATCGCAAAACCTCCATCAGACCCTAAAGTATTTCAGGAAACTTTCATAATCATAAGTATTTTTAAATTTCATTTTTAAATTTTAATGACGATGACGTTATTTTATTTTAAGCCTTCAGATTATTTCCAATTGTTCCTGTGTCTTAATATGTTATTTAAAAAATATACACATAATAATATTTTTGAAAATTTTTCTGTTTTGTTTGCGAATGTTAAATACTTGCAAATATGCATTATCATGTTACTTTAGAGATGAAGGGAAATAAAAAAGATTTAAATTGATAAAAAATGTATTTGTAATGTATTTTAAATAATACTTAATATTGGACCAATTGTCTTAATGGGTGGGCTAATGTACCCCGCTTCTAGGGCACACTGGTCCACTTTAAGAAAATATGAAAAAAAAAAAAAAAAATGTATTTGAAACAAAATTCTTAAAAAATTCTGAGGCATGTAAAAATGTTTACGGATTGTTCCTGAATGTTTTCAGGCAGATTAAAGAGGAAAAAGAAATGTAAACTGCAAAAGTGCAAAAGTCTCCCCTACATCTAAAATTCTGAACTGCATTAATTAAGATTGCAATTGATATACCTCTTATATATTGCTTTCCTTAAATGTTCATTCATATTTAAAACATTTTTGAAACATCCATAAATACATACAAGATGACTCAGTTTGTTTTGAGCAGTCATTATTAGCTTAACAGCATCTTTGATATAGTGTGTAGAACACGTGATTCTTCCAAATCCTATGTCTCTTTACGCAAATTTATTACGTTGGCACCATTTTTAGGTGCGTTCGTAATTATGTAAATACGTAGCACCTATTGTTGTAGCTCAGTCCGTCCGTCCGTCTATCTGTCCGTCTGTCCGTCCGTCTGTCCGTCTGTCCGCATATAACAACGCAAAAACTACCCAACCGAATCGTTTGAAATTTAAAATACATAATTATGAAATAATTTTGTCGAGTCAATTCAAATTTTATGAAAATCGGATGGATAGATCAATTACAAGGACATTCAAAAGGATTCCGTTACATTACGGTCAATAGGGAAAAAAGTTTTAAATGCATTTTATTCGTTTGAAATTTAAAACATATAATTATTGCGTAATTTTGTCGAGTCATTTCAAATGTTATGAAAATCGGATGCATAGATCAATTACAGGGACAATCAAAAGGATTCCTTTACATTACGGTCAATGGGGAAAAAGTTTCAAATGCATTTTAATGATGTTATACTCATTCGAACATAATAGAATTGGCATGAATCTATGAAATATATATTAAAATATGCATTCTGTACAATCTGTGATGAAAAGAATTTTTTGGTTTGGTACGTGTTTTAATTCTATTCAACTATTTCACATTTTATGAATAAGATATACGTTGCTGAGGTGTAATAAAAATTACTTTCTGCATATTTACAGAAACGTAAAGATTTCGACTACTATACTGTATCCGGAGTACGCTCTACTATATCAGCAAGATCTGAATATTTTTAAAACTTCATTATCGTACGAACGCACCTCATTTGCTACGTTCACGTGCTATTTCCAACTTGTTTAAAAAGAAATTGCTTACATTTTTCACTATATCAAAGATGCTTTAATAAAATAGGTCATATTTTATTTTCCTCCATTACTGGTGCCAAAAACAAATTTTGAAAAGAAATTTGAAGGAGTGCAAAGAGTTTGTCTTTTGGCATATATCGTATTGCATGGTATATCAATAGTTTATTTCCTCCACTTACACATTCGAACGTAAAATAAAAATTGAAAGCATTCCCTCCAAATATTTAATTCTGATTAATGATTAAAATGAGTTCTTTAAGTACACAAACGGAAGCAAGACACGGATTAAAATAATGGATAAATTACCATATGAGTCCCATTTAAATGCGGGAGAACTTAACGAACTTTTCCACTTGAATTCTAGAACTGGATACTTTTATTCCCAAACCAACAAATCGCTTGCCTATTTATAGAACATTCTTTACTGGGAAAAGATTTTTTTATAAATGAAATCCAGTGTATATATTTATTCAAAACAGAATATGAAAGGTTACATGGCGTGTCTATAAAGAAATCAAATGTATAAAAAAATATGAATCTTATTTTCTATAAAACACAACCTTACATCAGCGATACCAAAAATTTTGCTTGCTCATGCCAAACATCTTAACCCTTTCTAAACTTGCAAACGGCACCAGTAATATTTTAGTAAAATTTTGTTTCTACAACAAAAGCTTAAATTAAGAATTCAAAATATCTAAAAAAGTCGTTTGCGAATTCCAGTGTCAGTCGATAATTTCTTATTTTACTACATATTTTGCCCGTTCCGGAAAGGGTTAATCTTTTGCGGCACAGAGCAAATTCATTGTTTAGTGTTGAAATTAATGACTGACACCGGAATTTGAAAACATTATTGTTAAATAAGAAAGAAATAAAAACCCATATTTCACGCATTCAGTAAATCGTAATTATTCTTACCAAAGTTCTGGTGACAATGTGGCGTTTGGAAATTAAAATTAAGTGGTTTCATAGATTTACCACCTCACCGCAAGGGTTAAAAGTATTTATCAGCTTTTAACCTACCATTAGCGTCTAAATTTAAAAGCATCTTAGTTAAGAATAAACATTGTTGAACTCAGGCGTAGGCCCTGGGGCAGGACCTGATTACTAACGGTACACACTCCCACCAGGAAAAAGAAATTAAAACATATCTTTATTTATGACAATAATTTTGAATGAAAAGTGCGTTTAAACAAGGCGAAAATTTCTATAACATTTTACTGGTGAGAGAATGTCCCGTTAGTGATCAGGCCCTGCCCTGGGGTATATACCCTCTGCGACAATGAGATGCCCCTCTGGAAGATTTGACATTTTATGTAATCATTGGTCAAAAAGAGCAAATCCTCCTTGAAATTTTCAATGCCGCCCCACTCGCGGAAACATGGAAATAACCTTTACAACTATAACATTTTTATTAAAACAATACTTTTCAGTATAAAAAAATATTCTATTCTTAAATCATCGTTGTTTGGAATTAATCTTACTGCCCTATCGGCCTGAGAAAATGAATTAAATTTAATAGGTCCAGGAAAAAATACCAGTGTCCATGAAAATTTATATCAAAAAAAAAGAAAGAAAAAAAGTTGACAATCATTATCAGTCAACGAAAGCAACATTATTGCGGCAAGTTTTTAACATAGGAAATTTAAATTCTTTATTTTATAATAAAAAATAAGAAACTTAGTATTTTCAAACTTTTTAGTGTACAAAATATAAAATTTCTGATAATATAGATTTTTTTCAACTTTTGTCTCTGTATATTTTTTATGATACTATAATTAATGTCTACATCTAGTTTATAAAAATAGATTTATTTATTTATTTACATCTGTAAACATGTTAGCAATGCAAACAATAGTAGGTTCCTTTATATTTGAGTGTACTAAAAAGAAAGTAAGCAAAAATGAATCCCACAATGGCTTTAATTCTGATAAAAAGTGTAATTCCTTAAGAATGGAAACGAAAAAAAAAGAACCCCGGATTGATTTAATGGATAAATTACCATATGAATCCAATTTGAATGCTGGAGAACTAAAGGATTTTTCCACTTGAATAGCAGATAGATTTATTTTATCCCTAAAGTAAGAGATCCACAGTTTATTTACGGAATGTTGTTTCAATGAAGGCAGTTTTTTACGATAATAAAATATGCATACCCATTCTAAAAGGATACAAAAAGTTAATAAACATTGATTCAATGCAGACAGAGGGAATTTTCTTTTGCTAAAATGAAATACAATGTTATACTTCTAAAATAATTTTACTTTTTAAACAATATTACAGAACACTTGAACTCGTAATTGTTTCAATCGATGGAAGAACAATGTTTTGTATGTGATGAAAATATCTCAATTATGGTGAACTTTTATGCTGTAAAACAGGCCTGTCCAACCTTTCACTAAGCAGGGGTGCATTTCATCTCATGGTAAACAGTGAAGGGCGCCATTTTTAACGAAGCAATAAAATAATCCAACAATATTAATAAGTGCTATTCACATGCAAATGCATATTGTAGTAAGGCCCTATGAATCTAAAATTCCGTGTTTAAAAAAAAAATAAAATAAATAAAATAAATAAAAATCGTGATAAATTTCGAGTTTACGTTTTTCTGTTAGGGACTTTCGCAACATTTTTTGTAGTAGAAGGAGACAAAAACATTAATCTCGCTTATAATAAAAGTAAAATGCTAATCTCAGTTTCTTAGATATTTTAGGACGAAAAAATACTTCTCGATTCATTTCAGAGGCACAAATATTCCTTTATAAACAGCAGAAAAAGAAAGACAGGCATGACAGTGACCAGTCCATGAGTGGTCCCAAAGAGATTCATTCATGGAATTTTGCATGATTTTATAGATTTTTTTAAAATAAAATGAGAAAAAATGCCTAACATTTTTAAGCTCTGGGAGAGAAAATGAGCCCTTTTACTATTATAAAAAAAAAACAATGGGCCAGTATTACAACATGAATAATAATAATAACAACAACAAAAGGCTATACATTCATACACAAATGAGGAAGGGGGTATTTATTTTTCTATATTTCACCTTTTAGCATATTACGAAAGTCATTGGCAACTTTTGCCAGTTTTCATCGTCATAATTTCCAAAACATTTTTTAATAATAAATAACTATAAATTAGTGAAGAAACTTAATAACACATCACTAAATTTTTAATGTACGCTTTCATTCTTAATGCGTGACCGAGTAAAACAAATATTTCTCAAGCAAATAACAAAAATAAAAGAAATCATCCTTTAAAAAGGAATTTATTTACGTGGTAGTAAATCTTCAAAAGGGCGCCACAAAAACCTGCAAAGGGCTCCATGGCGCCCGCGGACGCCGCGTTGGACAGCTCTGCTGTAAAATTATCTTATTAAAAAAGAAAAAAAATCAGTAGTCACTATTACTATTCGTTATTGAGAAAGAGTAATATTGAAAAAGGAATAAATAGTATCTATTATATGAATACTTAAAATATGTAAGTACGTTGAATATTTAGAAACATTTAAATCATTATGTAATTTTAAATCTGTAAGTAAGTAAAATGTATGCGTTTGTATCGAGATAATGTATTAAATATTTGTTTAAAAATAATTTAAACAGAGGAAAATTAACATATTTATTTTACAATAAAAAATAAAAAAACTTATTATTTTCAACCTCTTTGATGTCAAAAACTTATAATAATATAGAATTTTTTATCTTTTATCTCTATAATTCTTAAGATACTATGATTAATATCTACATTTGGTACATAAAAACAGATTTATTTATTTATTTACATCTGTAAAGATGTTAGCAATGCAAACAATAGTAGGTTCCTTTATATTTGAGCCTACAAAAAATAAAGTAAGCAAAAATGTATCCCACAGTGCCCTTAATTCTGATAAAAAGTGTAATTCCTTAAGAATGGAAGCAGAAAAAAGAGAATCTGGGATTGATTTAATGGATAAATTACCATATGAATCCAATTTGAATGCGGGAGAACCAAAGAAGTTTTCCACTTGAACAGCAGATAGATTTATTTTATCCCTAAAGTAAGAGATCCACAGTTTATTTACGGAATGTTGTTTCAATGTAGGCAGTTTTTTACGATAATAAAATATGCATACCCATTTTGAAAGGATACAAAAAGTTAATAAACACTAATACAATGCAGACAGAGGGAATTTTCTTTTGCTAAAATGGAATACATTGTTATACTTTAGAATAATTTCACTTCTAAAATAATTTTCCTTTTTAAAAAATATTATAGAACACTTGTTTGTAAGAGAGAAACTCGCAATTGTTTCAATTGATGAAAGAACATTGTTTCGTATGTGATGAAAATATCTAAATTATGGGGAACCTTCTGATGACCGGATTCTGTTCGATTTCTGATCGATTCATGTTTAATATCCGGAAATAGAATACTTCTGTTGCCCTGATGACAAAAAACTTAAATGCAAATTGAGATGCAGCTTTCAAAAAAATCAATTTAAATGTATATTTTTTTCTCAGCAACGTATATTCATTACATAAAATGTGATTAAATAATGCTCCAAATATTGTTTCCCAATATACCATTACGTAGTGGAATACTTTTGTGTGGCCCTGTATACTAATAGCAAATATTTTTTGCACCACAGATTGTACAGAATGTATATTTTAGTACATATTTCATAGAGACATATCAATAACAATTTTATTATATTCAAAAGAGCATAACATCATTAGGATGAACTTGAAACTATTTTTTGCCATTGGTCGTCATGTAGCGGATACTTTTGATTGTCCTGTAATTAAATTATACATCCAATTTTCATAAAATGTGAAATAGCTCGACAAAATTATGCAATAATTAAAAATTTTAATTTTTAAACGATTTGGTTGGTAGTTTTTTCTTTGGTATATGCAGACAGACGGGCGAGTTGAACGACAACTATAGGTGCTACGTATTTACATAATTAAGAACGCACCAAAAATGCTGCCTTCAATGGATTCAAATTAAGAGAATATCAACGGCAGAAAAAAAGTATTGCTGATATTTTTTTTCATTAAAATATGCACTATGGATGACCGTCTATGGATGACTGGGCAGTTTCAATTTTAGACATTTTGTGAAATATTAAAAGATGTACTTATCAGATTTTTCTAAAACTTCAGGATTATAAATATTATGTTTGACAGCATATTTATCAATGCCCTTTTTGATAAGACGGAAAATAAGGGGACCAAAAAAAATTAAAGAAAAATAAAAATATATTTGGGATCACCCTGTATATTAATTTGATCGAAATAATCTATGCAGAATACAAATATGTAGATGCTGTACCCTATCTTAACTGATTTTTGTTTGAATATCACATAAATTCATAAAAACATATTTTTCTTTTTTAAAGTTCAAAAAATTCTGGCATGTTTTTAGCTTTTATCATGCAAATTTTTCAACCAATTTTACTTCATTTTTAAAAATATATATATAATTTAATTAAATATCATATGGATGTCTGATTTATGAATAATAATTATAAATAAGTAAGTAATGTATTTTTCTCGATAATTATAACTTTTTTTAAACTCTAAATATCATTGGAAATATATGTATATATTTATAAAGCATTCCTTAATTGGTTTTTGTATCTTTTGTAACACAGCCCAACACTAATTAAAGTAAATATATGTATTTTTCAGAAAATTTTATGTACTTGAATTTTATAACTTTGAATTGTCGATGAAAAACTTACTTGTATGAAAACCCAACGGTTTCTTTCGTTTTGGCAAAAAGGTTAAAAAAAGGGGTACTTTTAGGTTATCCCGTCGACCAAAAATTTATCGCCAAAATTTAAGATTAAATGACAATAATAGGTGATCGTGAATATCACATTCAATGACATTAAATACGATACACATATTTAAAACGTCATTAAATGTTTTTTATTTCGATTTTTTACTTGTATTTTTATTAATATTCTCCTAATTATTTGTTTTTTCGTTATTTAAAATAAAAATTAAATCAATACGTATAATTTGGCAATCAGTTTGGCGATTTGTATAATTTGGCGAAATTGGTCGACGGGATAGCCTAGTAGTACCAAAAAAAAAAAAAATAATAATAAGTGCCTTTTTCAGTTTGATTTAGTGCTTATACTTTTTGTCAGAAAATGAAAGTTATTTTGTGAATTTTCTAAAAAATATTGTACTTGAATTTTGTAACCTTATTCTTTTCGAGCGAAAACAACAGTTTTGAGAAATCCAGGTTGGGCGAAAGTTTTTCTCACGTTTAGGCCACATCAAAAAGTTGCCATTCTTCAGCGTGTTCTATCACCAAAACCCTTTGTGACAAAATTAAAGTTGATGCATGTATTTTATAGTAACATTTGTCTGCATTAATTTTGTAATAAGATTTTTTGTCCATAAAATGCACAGTTTTCGAAATATAAGCAAAAAACTGATTTTCGTGACATTTGAATATCTAGTGACGAAGGAACGAGATTTTATGACGCTTTTCAGCTGAATTTTAAAAAGTCAAAACAAAGCTCTTAGAAAGATTTCAACTTGCTGTTTTTCTTTCTGGGGTTGAACCGCCATTTAGTTGGGCTAATGAGAAACACCATTTTAGACATATAGGGAAATACTCGTTTTACCCTTTCATTGGCGACGTTTGCACTCTGCAAACGGTAATTATTTTAATACCCAAATTGCCAAGTGGCACCAGTAGTTTTTTTAAACAATTTCGATATCATAATGTATGGTTTAAAAAAATTGTTTATTCTGAATTAAATCTGTTTGTAATATTTGGTGTGAATTAATTATTTGAGCATTTTTGGAGAAGAAATGCCCCTGAAAGAGTTCTGGTGGAAAATTTCTTCAAAATTCTAAACGTCACATTGGCACCAGTATTTTCTAAAGAAAAAAAAAATCTATTTACAATAAACACAGGAAACAAATATATATATTAAGCCTTTTTAAAATAAATTTGGTTGAACATTCAGGTGTCATTGCGACATTTCTGAATTAAATTTAAGTGGTAGAAAATTCAGTTATCTAAGATTCAAGGCTTAATATTGTTTATGATTTATTTTTTAGTAAATGCATAAAGAAAAACTATGGTATTATATGACTTAAGGATTAGGTGAATATTGATTGAGTTTATTAGTTAAACGTGTGTGATATTACTCTATAAAACTATGCTTTTCCAATTTCTTTAATAATCACATATTAAAATTATTTCAATATTTCGCTAACTATCAATGTAGTTTAGTTTTGTTACATACAGTTTTGATTTTATTTTCAACTTTAATTTAATACATCATTTCAGTTTTGCACATTATTTATATTAATGTCAGGTCATACAATTTAAATTGTTGAATTTTGTTTATTTTACTTTCGGTTTTTAACATTATAAATAATATAAATACGTCAACCATGCATCAAAAATGATTTAAAATTACTTTAACTAAATTTCAGATAAGGTAACGATATGTCAAAATGTTTTGATGCCGCTATCGAAAATATAAACCAGTGCTAATGACGGTTTTCTATTACAATTATTTAAAAGTCAGTAAGGGCTTTCTCATTGAAATGATAGTTGTTATTCTTCAAAAAAGGACTATGCTGCTCCTTTATACAATACTGAATAAAGCACCCGGCCTTGTTAGGAATTCAAAGCATGTTTGTTTTGAAAAATCAATTTCAAAAGTAAATTTTTAGTGTAAGACTGGCAATATAAAAGCGATAAAGTTTTTATTTCAGTTCTTCACCAAGAATGAGCTAAGGACTTAAGGACGTAAACATTTATGAAATCACTAACATACAAGTATACACACATGTATATATGTGGAATAGTTTAAAAAAATGTAAAAAGAAATCTAGAGAAGTCAAAGTGTTAATCCTTCGCATTTGTGACGTGGTTCTCATTAACCACTTGTTTCCCGCGTAAATGGGTGGTCCAGGGCGGTTGCCAAACGCGGGGATTATTTTTTCTTTTAACGTACTTAATTTTTACGGTCCCTTAAATTTAGACACCTTTAAAACAAAACCAATAAATTTTAGCACTGATGAATATTTCCTTATAAAATAAATATTTTCACCCGAGTTTCGAAAATATCTTCAAGACATTGTGGCCAAGAAAGTAAGAAATATTCAAGATTATTTAACTTAACTGCTTTACAATAAAAAAAATATGATGATTTGCTGACCATTTACTTGTTTAAAGACCTTACTTTTGTTATTGCCTAAATTTATATTACTGATAGTTAAATTGATGTTTTAAGGAGATTATTACTTTTAATCCGTATTTGTAATCCTGAATTACCAGGCCCCTAAAGTACAGATTTCATAAAAATGACTTTTTCTGTCATCTGTGGTGTCATTTCGATTATGCAAAAGCAATAAATATATATTTGTAGAGTTATTTTATGCTCAGGTCTGAAGAGGTTAAACTAATTTTTTTCACCTTATCTAAGGGTCGAATAATCTGTGATAAAAGATGGGGAAGTAAACATTAAGACATTAGTGGTGTCCAAAGCATCTGGTGTCCCGATGTACGAGGACACTAGTGATGAGTGTGGGTCACCTTCCTAATGAAAATGGTAAACTTGTTTTGTACAGGTTCCGCTACTTTATTGACCATTTTATGTATTATTTTTGTACCAGTATTTGTTTTATATGTTAAAAAAATCTAGTTCAAATGCTCAAATTTTCGCCTTATTTAAAGAATGTCTATAAGAATATTCTATAAGAAAACACTGGCACAGAAGAATCTCTACAATCGGTTTTTATCAAGATTCAATTCGATTTTTTCAAATTCATATGATGTGATATATTCACGTGCTGACGTCCATTATATTTCCAATAGAACGTAATATTAACTGTTTCTTAAATTCGACAAACTAATTAATCTATTTTCATTTTTCACAGCGAAATCTTGCAATAGAAAAAAAAATATATTGTGTCAAGATTTATATTGTGTTTTTTTAACTGTTGCCAACTACTATAAATAAATTTTTAAATTTGACAAAAAATTTCTGTAAAGTGGGTGTTTTTTTTATCGATTAAAAAATAACTATTAATTATTTTGATTTCGTATTACTTTAGTTGCCTCGGCCGTGTTTAATACGCATGTGCGTAACATTTCAAATACTTCATAGTTCTGTCTTCAAAATTCTGGATCTGTACAGACAGTCAGCAAAATTTAATTTCTATATATTAGATTAAAATAACACAAGAAAAGTTTTTCAAGCATAACCTATTTTTAACTTTGAGTCGCCACCGGTTTTGCATATGCGTATCTCTCTCTCTCAAAAGAAAAAAAGAAGTTTATTTAAAAAAGAAAAATATATCATGCTTGTATTTTTTTATTTAAAGTTATTTCTTACTCCTGCGCATTCTAAACTTTTTTTTTTATTATTTTATACTGAAAGTAATCAAACAAAGAAATAGCTTTTATGACCTGTCAAATAAAATGTTTCGCAAAAGCATACTTTTTTCTACATTATAAAAAAAGTGCAGTGTAAGTAACATATTCAACGAACATTGATTTATAAAAAAAATATGCTTCCCTCCGGAAAAAAAAATATTTTTTGCCTCGCCGAATGGTAAAAAAAGCATTGCAAGTTATTCATTTGAAAAGGAAAAAGGACCATAAAAAATTCTTTACACAAAGATTAAATACAGAATCTGGCAACAATTGATCTGTAAATGTTCTCTAGTCCCTTTTTTTCTTGATAAATTTACTGTAGCAGGAACACCGAATAAAAAATCTTCTAACTTATATCATTTTTCTTATAAGAATGTGAAATGATTTTTCTAAGTGTACCTAAATTTAATATACGGGCACTATGTTTTACTTTTATATTTGGAAATTAGACGTAAGAAATGTGTGAATTACAAAAACATATAATATTGTCAGATTAACATTATCGTATAAGGATGTGTCTTGATATTAATGTAAAAAAATTATAAATAATTGCATTCTAAATAAAAGATTATCATTACTAATATTTGTACATAATAATTGCAAGAATTATTAAAAACTATGTAAATTACATTTATGTAAAGAATAGGCCTAATAAATAGCACTAATAGCACGTCAAGCGTAGCAAATGAGGTGCATTCGTACTATAACGAAATTTTAAAAGTATTCATATCTTGGTGTAATAGTATAAAGTACTTCGGCTACAGTGTAGTAGCCGAATTCTTTTAAGTGTCCCTGTAAATACTATCTGCTTTCTATTATACACGAAGTAACTTGTAGTAAACCTCAGCTGCATATATCAATTTCATAAAATATGAAATAGTATAATTAAAAGCCCCTAAAAAATGTTTCCCCCTATACCATTATGTAGTGGAATACCTTTGTGTGTTCCAGTAAATTAATAAAAAAATTTTTTTGCACCACAGATTGTACAGAATGTGTATACTTCATAGATGTGTAGCAGTTTTAGTATGTTCGAAAGTGTGTAGCATCATTAACACGTTCGCTGCCACTTACATGAAGATGTGATGATAGTTAATGCCTCACTGCAGAAGTGGGTCTTTCCCAGAAACCGATTTACTATTTATAACAAAGAATCAGTGAAAGATTTTCTAGCGCCAGCGCGTGTCTGGCTTTTAGACATCACCCAACATCACGCGCTAGCGCATGAATGGCCTCTTAACGTTGGCGCCATATCACGCGCTATCACTTGAGCTGCAGCGAACATATTAAAATGCACAAACTATTTTCCCCATTGGCCGTAATGTAACGGAATAATTGTGACAGTCCCTGAAATTAAACTATATATCAGATTTCCGAAATTCTTCTTTTATATAATTGTATAATTTCTGCAATTGAATTAAGCGAATGATACTAAGTAATTACTGGTAGTGATATACAAAGTTATTTACACGTTTTATCTTTTCGCATGCTTTATTTATTGAAAGGAAGATAAATTAATAAAATAGCACTTTATATCGCATAACACTCAAATGAATCTGTCATTATTTAAAAATACTTTATAATAGCTTTTTGTTACGTAATGCATTCAACAATAATAATGTCTTGTTGTACTTGCTCCTTATGAAGAAGGGTAGTAGCGAAATAGAAATTCTTATTAAAATAACAAGGAGGCAACATTCTTTATCTTTTTCTTATTAGCGATTACATGATTCATTTAAAAAAAATTCAAATATTGGTTTCTCGAACAGTGACTGTATATTAGGGTGGGCCGAAAAAAAACTTTTTTTCCGATTTTCGATTATGGCGGGTGCGGAAAAGTGGCCACTGGTGGCACTCAGTTCATACAAAAAATTTGAGATTTTTTTGACATTTCCTTACCCTGCCGCAAACGGCTTGAAGTTTTGCAAAAATGTTCATTTTTGAACTTTTTCGAAAAAAAATTAAAAATGTTAAATTAAATTTATTTTGGTTGTATTTACTTGAAAAGGCATATTTAATGTACCAAATGTTTAAATAATATCTGATCATGCATTATTTAATATCTATGTGTATTATAACTTAGGCTATTTTTATAGCTTTTTCGCGTATAATAGGCAAAAGTTGTATTTGTTTGAATCGATCGTTAGTTTCTACATTATTTATGTCCCTTGGTCTTCTTAATATTTTTTCTATGTATCAAACGTCATATATTTGGGGAAAAGACAGCAGTATACTTCAAAAACAAATCTGGAAGGTGAGAAAGTGGTGAAGCAGGACTCTAAGAGAGCACAATGACTCGGCGTAATACTCAGGGAGTGAAGGACGAAATAACTAAGAGCCAAAATGCGATAAAGGATTCTTATTATTTATCCTTGCTCAGTAACCTGCGACATTTGTTCAGTGTTAACGTGAAACATTTTTGTAGTAATTATACAGTGCTTTTTGGGTCGTTTAATGTGCCATTATAGTGTTTTGTGTGTTTTATTACAACGAAATTAGAAATGGCTAGTATAAAGGGCCATGACAATGCAAAGGCACGCAATAGCGTGAAAAGTAACTTTTGGGGGGCGTCATGCATATTGAAAGAATTGCATTTGCCAACTTATGCTGATAATCATGCGCCACTACTACTGGTTGCTTCACCATGTAGACGTTGTGACTGAAGAGGATACGAATCTCTTCATCGATAAAAACAAAGTCAGAAGAGAGAAATAGAAACTTGGAAAGAAGATACAGGCAGAAGAAGTTATTGAAAGAAGGAAAATTAAAAGCATAGTTTTTGATGGTAGAAAGGATAAAAGTATATTAAGAGGAAGAAAAATAACAAGCGGCACCGTCGAGAGAAAGGCGAGGAACACATCACCGCGTTCCGGTCACCGAAAAGAAATAGCAAAATCATTATGCAATCTTCCAAGTCACCACAAGCTAGACTTTTCTGAACTGACGAGATATCAAGATAACGGAACGAGGTATCAAGTGACCCGAGTATTCCTAACCAGGTTCAAACAACACGGTGATGTGTTCCTCGCCTTTCTCTCGACGGTACCGCTTGTTATTTTTCTTCCTCTTAATATACTTTTATCCTTTTTACCATCAAAAAGTATGCTTTTAATTTTCCTTCTTTCAATAACTTCTGTCTGTATCTTCTTTCCAAGTTTCTATTTCTCTCTTCTGACTTTGTTTTTATCGATGACGAGATTCGTATCCTCTGCTGTCACAACTTCTACATGGTGAAGCAACCAGTAGTAGTGGCGCATGATTATCAGCATAAGTTGGCAATTGCAATTCTTTCAATATGCATGATGCCCCCAAAAAATTACTTTTCACGGTATCGCGTGTCTTTGCATTGTCATGGCCCTTTATACTAGGCATTTCTAAGCTCGTCGTAATAAAACGCACAAAACACTATAATGGCACATTAAACGACCCAAAAAGCACTGTATAATCACTACAAAAAGGTTTCACGTTAACACTGAACAAATGTCGCAGGTAACTTAGCAAGGATAAATAATAAGAATCCTTTATCGCATTTTGGCTCTCAACTATTTCGTCCTTCACTCCCTGAGTATTACGACGAGACATTGCGCTCGCTTAGAGTCCTGCTTCACCACTTTCCCACTTTCCCACTTTCCAGATTTGTTTTTGAAGTATACTGCTGCCTTTTCCCCAAATATATGACGTTTGAAACATAGAAAAAATATAAAGAAGACCAAGGGACATAAATAATATAGAAACTAATGATCGATTCAAACAAATACAAATTTTGCCTGTTATACGCGAAAAAGCTATAAAAATAGCCTAAGTTATAATACACATAGATATTAAATAATGCATGATCAGATATTATTTAAACATTTGGTGCATTAAATAAGCCTTTTCAAGTAAATACAATCAAAATAAATTTAATTTAACATTTTTTAATTTTTTTCGAAAAAGTTCAAAAATGAACATTTTTGCAAAATTTCAAGCCGTTTGCGGCAGGGTAAGGAAATGTCCAAAAAATCTCAAATTTTTTGTATGAACTGAGTGCCACCAGTGGCCACTTTTCTGCACCCGCCATAATCGAAAATCGAAAAAAAGTTTTTTTCGGCCCACCCTACTGTATATGCTTCACGTATCAAGAAGACAAGGGGTATCAAATATTGGGATATTCCATAGTTTAGAATTAAATATTTTTATAATAATTTAGTAGTTTTAATAAAAATTTTGTATTTTCATAAAAAAAATAACTGACTAAAAATTAAAATTAACATACTATTTTTATCCAAAAACCATGTTATAAGAAAAAAAATGGTTGGATGGTTGTCTTTTAGTATCGAAATGATATCGATACTAAAAGACAATCCCTCTCCCCCAGAGATATCTTACGATATCATTAGCCAGACCTTCTCTCTCCTCTAAAACGACAACGAAATAATTGCGCAGCCTCTAGACAAGTAATAGAGAGGTTAGCATCTATGATATAGTATAGCACATATTTGACTCATTGGATTTATTTTATTTTCTTTCTTATTTGTACGGAAGTGGTAAAATAAATAAATTTTTGTAATTTTTTAAACTGAACTCCCTAAGAATTTATCCTACTTAATAAAATTCTGTACCTTTTTTATTTAACAATTTAATTAATAATTTATATTTAAAATCAATGTTTAAGAAATAAAAGCCGAGATAATGTTTTTTGGTAGACCCTGTATATTCATTATTTTCTAACTCCCCCCCCCCCTAAAAATTTCAAACAAAGATACTTTTAACCACAAATAAAATAAAACATAATAAATTATTTGCATTCCAAGGATTAATTCTGACTATTTCTTTGTCTCTATGTTTCCACGGTGGAGAATGTAATAGGGTTCTATTATATTTCAAAGTCTGTGTAATGAATTGTCGAATGGTGTGAGTATTTTTAAATACTCATTTGGTCGCTGGTTCAATTACTACGATTAATGTTACTTAAAAATTCGTTATATACAAAATTATTTACAGATTATATTTATATTTTAACGAGAGAATGTGGATCCAGCGAATGCACCATAGGTCCGCTATGATCAACGATAAATAAACAATTGACGATTATATGTTGCCAAAGCCGCAAACCTAGAGAACAGTAGAATACGCCATGGAGGCGCGCGCGACATCTAAGGTATTGGAGAAGCCGTAACAGTCTACATTCAGAGTTTTCTTCAACACTTTTATTATAAAATTATTTAATTGAACATTTTCATTTACAGAACTTTCCATGAGTTTGTGACCACTATTTATTATTAGTATTTTTAAATACTGTAATTATGTAATTCACAATTGTCCTACTAATTAAGAAATTACATATTTTTTTCTGCGATTAAAGAAGGCATAATTGACAATTTAGCCTCTATTTTTATTTCGAAATTTCACATTCATACAGGAAATTTTGGAAGAAGAATCTATACTTTATCTAATCAATAAATTTCTCTTATTAAATGAAGTGAAAAAGGATTTTTAATTTCTTGATCAAATCCAGATGTTGTGAATAAAAATGCAAGCCAAGGCAACCATGAAACAAGATGAAGAAATTTATACGAAATTTGTTATAGAACCTTACGTACCCTGAATGTAGGAATGCCTTAGTATTTTTTAAAAAGTATTTTCATTCTTATAGGCTTTCTTAAAAACGGTAAAACTTCCTAATATGCTAAAAATTAGATTTAAAAAAACATTTTAGTCTTATGACTACACAAAGGCGTTCAATATTAAGTTTTTTATCTTTTTTAAGATAGCTAATGGCATGACAGATCACACGTAAATACAGATAATAGGACTAAGTAGGATCAAGATTGCAAGATTAACAGCTTTGTCAGGTCAATCTATAGGTTGAGAAGGGAATTCAAAAAGGATGTTTTTACTGAGTTAGTTATTGGAGAAAAAGAACGATAATGGCAAAGCTGTATCTGGGTATTTCGTTTTTATCTGATATTTGTTCTAGTTAAAAATATTAGATGCATGTTTTAGATTGAATCGAGAATCAAATGTTGTTTGATGTTGTTAAACTTTACACCTTAAAATACAATGGAAGGGCTAAAAAATAGCAATAAAAACAAATCAGTAATTCGTAAAGTATAGAGACTATTACGACACTGTTTCACAGAAATAAGCATAAAAAAATAGATATTTTTAAATAAGAAAACAAAATATGATAAGCATAGTTTCACAAAATGTGTGTATCAAAAAATATACATTGGAATATCACATTTATCTTGAAAAATATCGAAACTAAATAAAAAAAAAAAAACATGCTTATTAGGTACAATTAATATGTAAAAATATCAGAAATATAAAATATATTATTACATAATAATATTTTTTTTTAACTTAAAAACTTCCAAAAAGATTTTTTTGGAAATTTTTGGAACTCAAAAATTGAAAAGGAAATCAATTTTTGAAATTTTTGGTCTTGTCAAACTTTTCAAAAAATGTTTTTGAAAGTTTTTATTTTATTTTTTATTTGTTTACATTATTAATTCATCACAAAACATTATTATGCAATAACAAAATAAATATAGTTTGTTATAAAAAAATGGAGGCATTTCAGTTATTTTGAAATTTATTTTGTATAGCGATGCAGCAACGCTTATGTTGTAGGTAAGTATACAACTGTTCAATCTAAAGACAGTTCATGTAAATGACTATCAAACGTAATTTTCTGCTACATTGTAGCGAATAATTTTCCTTAGCAAAGCGAATGGTTATTCTTGTAAACGAATTACAAATGCTATGCACTTCCATTTCATCACCGAAAATTCTAAGGTAAATATCAATGAAATATAAAAATTGCATTATAATCCGATTATATTTAGTAATTGCGCGGCTAGACTGCCAGACACACCAAATTTGTAAAAACTTTTCAACAATGATTGAAATTGTTATCAAAATTCATATAAATGCAATAAAATATTAGATTTTTTAGATTAAAAATTAAGACACTTTGATCTTAGATGATGATACATATATACAGATGTTTTGAAAACAACACTGTAAAAAAAAAAAAAAGCAGATGGTTTCACGGAAGTATTACTGGTAATCTGGACTCCAGTAGTATTTACTGATTTTTAACTGAAAAATTTCCGTAAATTCCAGGAAAAACGGAACATTTTCTGTAATTTTTCCGTTAAGAAACAGTAAATTGTACTGTCGTCTAGATTACCAGTAATACTTCCGTAAAACCGTCCTTTTTTTTTTTTTTTTTTTTTTTTTTTTTTTTTAACAGTGAAATTAACTCTGAAATTTATACATTTTCATTTAAAGCAGCATTATGCATTTTTATATGATGTTTTTAAAATATTTACATAACTTATGTTAAAAACTGCTATGGCAAATGTACATTTCAAATGCAGTAACATGAAAAAAAAAAAAACTTTTCACGATTACTTTTTATTTGAAAAAGAAATGTTCTTCAAATGGAATTTTCTCTCTGCCAATGTATTTTCTCCAATTCTTTCTTTTTTTTGTGCTATCAAATACAATGTAACTTTCAAGAAATTCATTTTTCAAAATTTCCGTTTTTCATTTTAAAAGTGTATATAAAATCGGAAAGACGTACTTACATTTCAAGCAAATTTCATTTATTGTCCTTGCTTCAGTGATTTTACTTCGATAAATTTATTTTATTTGCCAAGAAATTTCTCGGCGAAAAGAAAACTCCGAAAGTGAAAAAAACAAAAAAATCACGAAAAAGGTGATAAGTTTAGTTTTTAGTGAAAAAGCGCTATTTTTTTCCCTACGGACTTTTTTGTCGTCTTCATAAATTCACATGACACTTTTGAAAGATTTGAAAAGATAGATCCTTTTTTTTGAAGCTATGAACAAACATTCTCATACGTAATGACTGTTTAAAGCAGAATTTAGATTTAACTTTCAAACGAATAGGTAAAAAAAATATACTTTCATAGGTAGTATTTAAAAAAAAATCATATCACACTTATTTTGAAAACTATGTCATATTTTGCGCAATTTTTATCGTTTTTTAAATATTTTTTAAATAAAATATATTCCTATCGTGTATAAACGTTACAATAGGTGAATCCGACTGTACTTAACAAGGAACTATTAATAAAATGAAATGACATATCGAAGCTTTAACTGAAACCACTTTCACAGAGTTTAATTACTATTAGTACAAAATCTTACAAGTAAATTTAAATAGACAATTTCACTTTATTTAAACACCTTATCAATGAGAAATTTCGGTCATAAATCATGGCCAACGATAGATTTTTACTATAACTATTAGGAATTCACTTTGGCGGTAGTTAGTCCTGGTGTCTTCGCCATATTGTGACAATCTAGAATCTAGACAATCCGCGTGTTATATATATAAAAAAGATATATAGTGCAAATATATATATACTGTATATGATGCCTTTGCAAACTCCAAGCAGGTATAATAGTAGAAAAAAAAATAAATTATGTTTGATGAAAAAGGCCTATAAATTGAAAGAAAATTTTCTATTCAAGATTTTCTGGTTTCGTGGCGGTAATCAAAAACTGTTCATCCGATTAAAAGAAACAGTCATCATTTTGAGTCAAACTTCTCAGTTACTTCACTTGCAACTGGCGGATAAAACGTTTTACGTCTCCCCCTCTTTATTCGCAACTGTTTGTGCGTAACCCATTGAGCTATGATGGTTGAATTTTGTACCACTTAGTTTTAGTTACGAAATGGCTCAGTGGCACTGGAATGTTCGATCACATTTATTTGAAAAAGGTTTAATTCATTTTTTAAAGTGTTTATCGTACATCGAACTTTTTCTTTGCAAAGTACTAGTGGCAATATAAGACTTGGAATTTTGAAGAAATTTACCCATCGAATGTCAAAGGCTTACATTAACATAAATAGCTCATCATTTTTCCAGCATATATGCCATAACAAAATTAAAACATTCCCCAATTAATAAATAAAAGAATAAAATAGAAATGAAATACAAATTGAGGACATGCAATGGTATTTCGCGCTTAAAACATTGAAATGAACAGAATCAAAAAGGCTAATTGTAAATACAGATCTTTGGAAATTAACTTCTGAAAAGTGACCAAAATTAAAGAAATAAAACTTTGTAAAATAACCATCATAAAACAGGTTTTCTATGGATCAGGAAATTTTCCAAGAGAGTTAAAATATTTTTTTTATATGTTTAGATAAAGAAAAAAAGTTAACACGTTGAGTGACACGTTGACTGCCACTGAATTTTCCGTTTAGGCAGCACCAGTCACCGGCGACTGACCCTGAGAATCATAATTTAAAACTAAAAATAATTATCTTATAGATTAAAAGAATAGCCGAAAAAAGTCAGCATGCTTTAAATTGGTCTCTACGCATCCATACTTGTGCCGATATCTGAGTTTCTCCTCCTATTGGTTAATCGGAGGAGAGTGTAGTTACTGTCTGTAAAAGCATTTGCAAAGCGCGTTTGTAAATATGGGATAAGAATAAGACTGCATTTCGCTGACACTGTTTAATGCAATGCTATAATAATTAATTTTTTTATTTAGTCATCTTATGATGATCGAAATACATTGGTATTTTCACTTTACGTAAGTTATTTCCATCTGTATTCTTTTTTTTGCAATGTTATTGCCGGCAATCTTAGGCTTAATTGTAGAGATGTTTCATATGAAATTGAAACATTCAATAGTTAATGATTATAGTGTTTATTTAAGTTCTTGGCCGATAAATCATTTTCTATATTGTAATTTTCAAATTTATACTAAATATGTATAAAAAAAGGCTGGAAATCACATTGTTTTTTGCTTTGTGTTTTGATGGTGAGATTTTCGACGGATATTTTGACTTCATGGATGTAAACAGATTCGCAAATCACTATTTATTTTTTTCTTCAGTTTCTTATTATACTCATGTCAAAAAACGGCGATTTTTTCCCCCCATATAATTTCATTTTTGAGCAAATTCATAACGTTTAGGAAATATTTACATTACATTGTTTTCGCCGAATAATAGAGAATTGCATATGAAATGAAAATAACCCCAATTATAAACAGCTTTGTAAGTCATTAATATTTATTTGATGTTTTACTTTCTTTGTGTTGACTCGAAGTTCCCTTTTTTAAAAAAGTGTTCCCGTGACAAAATTTGCTGAGTTTTTTTGGGGGAGAAGGAAGAGGGAATATTTTGATGAAATTTGCTATTTTTTTTTCAATCGCTTGATCTTGATCTCTCAACAATGTTTTTCCAAAAATATGAAGATCATTATAATCAACAAAGAAAAATAAAATTATCAGAAGAGATCCCTCTTTTTGCAAAGCTTTCAATCATGATAAAGCAGTCTTTATATACCATTCATTGCTTGCTGTTTGTTGTTTGCTGTGCAGAATACTAATGGAAGTAAAATAACTTACGTAGAGTGAAAAAAATAGTGTATTTCGATCATTATAAGATAAGTAAAGAAAAAAAATATAATTATCATAGCATTGCATTAAACAGTGATAGCAAAAATGCAGTCTCTCAACAATGTTTTTTCAAAAATATGAAGATCATTATAATCAACAAAGAAAAATAATTGTAATCGATGTAATTTACCGTTTTATCGAATTTATCCTTTTTTCTTGATTTTTTTTGTGAAATTTGTTTTTTTTTTTTTTTTTTTTTTTGTTATTTTCTTAAATTTGTCATATTTTCTCTTTTTTTTTCTTTGCAAAAATTACCTGCTTTGCGATCTTTTAATGAAATGTGCCTCTTTTTTCATCTTTTGACAAAATGTGTTGTTTTCTCACAATCTGTTTACCAATATTGCGTTTTTTGAAGTACCTAGACAAATTTAAAGTATTTTCACGATCTTTTCACGAAATTCACATCTTTTATTGTACCAGGACAAAATTATTTGTTTTCTCAGGGATTTTTGGGGAAATTTGTCGTTTTTTTCCCCGCTATCTTTCCATGTAATTTTCCGTTTTATCGAATTTATCCTTTTTTCGTGATTTTTTTGTGAAATTTGTTGTTTTTTTTTTTTTGTTATTTTCAGAAAATTGTCATGTTTCCGCTTTTTTTAATTTGCAAAAATTACATGTTTTGCGATCTTTTAATGAAATGTGCCTCTTTTTTTCAAATTTTGACAAAATGTGTTGTTTTCTCACAATCTGTTTACCAATATTTGCGTTTTTTGAAGTACCTAGACAAAGTTAAAGTATTTTCACGATCTTTTGACGAAATTCACATCTTTTAAGGTACCAGGACAAAATTATTTGTTTTCTAAGGGATTTTTGGTGAAATTTTACGTTTTTTTCCCCGCTATCTTTCGATGTAATTTGCCGTTTTATCGAATTTATCCTTTTTTTCGTGATTTTTTTTGTGAAATTTGTCGTTTTTTTTCGTTATTTTCAGAAATTTATCGTATTTTCGTTTTTTTTTTTCTTTGCAAAAATTACCTGTTTTGCGATCTTTTGATGAAATGTGCCTCTTTTTTTCATCTTTTGACAAAATGTGTTGTTTTATCACAATCTGGTACCAATATTTGTGTTTTTTGATGTTCCTAGACAAATCTAAAGTATTTTCATGATCTTTTGAAGAAATTCACATTTTTTATGGTACCAGGACAAAATTATTTGTTTTATCAGGGATTTTCGGTGAAATTTGTCGTTTTTTCTCGCTCTCTTTCGATGTAATTTGCCGTTTTATCGAATTTATTCTTTTTCGTGATTTTTTTTTTTCTGAATTTTGTCTTTTTTTTTTGTTATTTTCAGAAAATTGTCATATTTTCGCTTTTTTTTCTTTGCAAAAAATATCTGTCTTGCGATCTTTTGATGAAATGTGCCTCTTTTTTTCATCTTTTGACAAAATGTGTTGTTTTCTCACAATCTGTTTACCAATATTTGCGTTTTTTGAAGTACCTAGACAAATTTAAAGTATTTTCACGATCTTTTGACGAAATTCACATCTTTTATGGTACCAGGACAAAATTGTTTGTTTTCTCAGGAATTTTCGGCGAAATTTGTCATTTTTCTCTCGCTATCTTTCGATGTAATTTGCCGTTTTATCGAATTTATGCTTTTTTGTGATTTTTGTTTGCGAAATTGTTGTTTTTTGTTATTTTTTTTAGAAATTTGTCGGGTTTTTTCACTATTTTTAGCTAAATTTACCTTTTTTTCGATTACCTGAATAAATTTTATGTGCTTTTGAGATCTTTGGGTGAAATTCATGTCTTTTATGATAACTGGACAAAATTTCTCAACTTGAGGTCTTTTGGTAAAGTTTATCGTTTTTCTCGATTTCTTTTGATGAAATTTGTTGTTTTGTCACGATTTTTTCGATGTAATTCGCCGTTTTTCGAAGATCTTTTTGCAAAATTTGTTGGTTTTTTGCGAAATTTATCTTTTTTTGTGATTTTTTGATGAAATTTGCTTTTTTTTCAATCCTTTGACGAAATTTGTTGTTTACTCACAATCATTTGTCGAAATTCGTTGTTTACTCACAATCATTTGTCAAAATTTGTTGTTTTCTCAATTCAAACAATATTTTGAATTTTTTTTCATAATATGTTTACAAATTTGCCATTTTTTAGGGATTTTTTTGCCAAAATTTGACTTTTTTTTCGAAATTTTTTCATGAAAATTGCCTTTTTTTAGACGTTTTGGCAAAATTTTGATTTTTTGCAATACTTTTGAGAAATTTGTTTTATTTGGGATACCTAGACAATTTTTTTTTGCTTTTTTTTTGACAAATTTTTAGAGATCTTTTGAAAAAATTTGTTGTTTTTTGCAATCTGTTAACGAAATTTGCTGTTTTTTTTCCACATCTATTTATAAAATTTCCGGGTGGTGTTTTTTTTTTTTGGGGGGGGGGGGGTATTTTGCCAAAATTTGCATTTTTTGTGGTACCTAGACAAGCTTTGGTACATAGCAAATGATTTCTAGCATTTTTTAACAGTGTTTTTTTGTACTCTTTTTCTTTGGTTCTTTCATATTGTTGCCGTCAAGTTTTGACGGGTTTCACCTAGCCAGAATAAATATTATCATTAATTTTTTTAATATGTGAAATTTACATGAATTTTTGATTTAAGAAAAGGTAATAGAAAAGTAGTTAAAAATGCAAATGTTTATTTGTTGAATGGGGTGGGTAATGTAACAACAAATTAACCACTGAGAGGATCATTTTTATAGTTGTTGCTAAATGGCAAACTATAAATTCAATCTTATTTTGCTGCGAAGTAAGTGAAGTATGTATATTTTGTATGAAATGAGTAATGACAGTAATTTATGATTTATTCATGTCATGTACAAATTATTGGTGTTGTATTTGTAAATGGAAAATTATCAAATGAGAGATATTCTAATTCTATGACAGCATGTATGAATGTAACTCGGCCAACTGCGGGTCATTTGCCTGGATGTAAAATGCAGGTTTTTCTTTTATTTATTGAAATTTTTGCTGAAGATTAGTCGTTAAAAAATCCTTCAATAGTTGGAAAATACCTTTTTCTTTTTTCGGTGCCGTCAAGTTTTGACGGGTTCCATCTAGTATTGTTTTAAGTAAGTAGTAAGAAGGTATAATCCTGTAATAAATGAAAATTAAGTAAATTTTAAATGCATTTTAGGTAATTATTTATCATAATATACATAGATATGTTTTGTTTTGTATCATATTTTACACTGTCAGGCACCAGTGAATGACGCTTCACCTAACCTGTTTAGCACACAAAATTTCGCTTTCTTTTAAGGAGAAATCCTCTTTAAGAAAATACTGGTGCAGAAAAATTTACTGGGGGGAAAATTCCAGGAGTTGTAAGAACGCTGATAAAAACGAACAATACATAAGACACGTTTCGGGTGGAATTGACCACTAACACGGGGCGAGGTTAACAATGTTTAACACAAGCATTCAGGTATTTGATTGGCTTTGGGGGAACGCTTGTGGGATAAATCGAGAAGCTTATAAGCTATAATCCATCATGACGTTCTTTGACTTCAGAAATGCTTGTGGTCCCTTTTTAACAGCTCGTCATCATCCAAAATAAACATGCGCCGTAACGGAGACCTTGTCCAGTTGCGGCACATGTGTATTTTGGCTAATAACGAACTCTTAAAATTACCCCCCCCCCCCCGAAAAGCGTGTACATACAAATTTAAGCAATCTATGCAAAATTTAAGGACGAGGCCCAAAATACCAATTTCAAAGAATTTTTAAGCGATAATTTTCATGCGAATATTCAAAAGGAAGTAATATAATTCGAATAATTACTATCCCTGCATAACAGCTTGTCCATTTAACATCTCACTCAGATCACACATGGTCACAAGCGTCACAGTTACTACGGCGAAACAAAAAGTAGGAAATTCCATACGTCTTTTTATGAGTCTCAAATGATTACTCTATGTGACTCCACTGACAGGTCATTGTGACTGCTGCTTTGTGGCGAGTCACCAGGTGACTTTACAATGCCGTTTCATTGAGACTCTCGTGTGACTTCTCATCTGGAGACTTAATTTTAAAGTCATTGTGAACGTCGCATCATAATAAATCATCAATACTTCACAGTAGGGTCTCTGTCACCATTTGACAAAGTCTTGAATCAGAAAGTCACCATGTGACTTTAATGGGACTTTATTTGGCGATTTATCATATCACAATGTTCACAATGACTTTGAAATTGAGTCTCCAGATGGGAGGTCACACGAGAGTCACAATGAACGACATTGTAAAGTCACCTGGTGAAACGCCACAAAGCAGCAGTCACAATGACCTGTCAGTGGAGTCACATATAGTAGCCATTTGAGACTCATAAAAGAGACGTATGGAATTTCCTATTATTTTGCTTCGCCGTAGTGACTGTGATTCTTGTGACCATGTGTGATCTGAATTAGATATTATATGGCCAAGCTGTTATGCAGGGATAGTAATTATTCGAATTATACAACTTCCTTTTGAATATTCGCGTGAAAATTATCGCTTGAAAATCCCTTGAATTTGGGATTCGTCCTTAAATTTTGCACATCAGTATATATATGTATATATATATATATATATATATATATTAATTTATGATGATTTTTTCGATGTTTTATTAGTTTAATCTCTATATAATGCCAGTTTTCGGTTTTGTTTTCACTTTATTTGAAAACATTTTTTCTATTCTTCATATGGCTGTCATTTTTGGTGCTGTTTATGGGCATTCAAAAGAACTCATAATTAATGTAAAAAGCCTGTTAGTGCCATCACAAAAAGAAAAAAATGAAGACCCGCGCCAAATTTTCTCAGCACAATCTTTGAGGTTAATTGACAATGCGTTTTTTGATCATTAATTTTCCGTAACTCTAATAATTTTACAATTTCCTATCTTTACGAGAAAAAAAATATTACATTCGTGAACATTTTTGACGAATTTACATGTTTTAAAGATCAGAGATACCAAAATGCATGCTAAAAAACGTCTGTCTATGAGTCTGACTGTGAATTAATATTCAGTTATTCCGTGATATAAATTGACACTGAATATTTTTTGGTGTAATTCGCTGAAGAAGTGGCGCTACTGTCCAGCATTTTTTGACAGAAACGATTTTTTATCATTCTCGGCACTTGCAGCCGTCATGTCTGCTGTTTGATTCTTGTATACATCATACTGATACTTATTACTATTTACGTTATTTTAAGTCTATTTAATAATTTAAATAATTTAGTTTATGTTGATTCAATATATATCCTAAATTAATGCAATTTTTCTTTTAACTAGGCCGGCCACGTCGTCGAGTCTAAAATAACAGATTTTTTTTTTTTTTTTTTTTTTTTGGCCCTTATGGCAAAAAGGGTCATTTTGTTATTTAAAATAAAAAACATTTTTTAATAAAAATCTATTTTCAGAAACAGTGTTCGTACGGATAGCATTAGTTTCCCAGAATTCCCAGCTCAAATACCAATTTTTTTAAAAGAAATCTGCGTAAAACACGCGAAATATCGCGTTATTTAAAGGCAAGTTTTCTATAAGAACATACTGGCACCGAATAATTTTCTGGTTTTAAAATTCCAGGATCCATACGAATCCTGAGAACTTAATGGAATGTAATTAGTAGTCATTCAAAGATTGTAAAACACTTTTCCTAAAATTCTATTCTCAATAAAATAGACTTTCTCTCTGAAAGCGAAAAGATGTCCAATGACAATTTTTACGTATATCTTTCCACTTAGTGGGGTAATAAAAATATATCCCAAAGAAAAAAAGAGTTGTATTTGCAAAACTTTGGAAAGTTAGAACACCCCAGGGCATATCCCTATTTCCGGGCTATATTCCCTCGTGTAGATAATTGTCCGTCATCACCAACACCTGTTTAATTCATATCTTAGGAAATAATTAATAAGTATTTAGTTTCAATTTTTATATGTATGTTTATTGAATTCACTGTCGAATATTTTATAAGAATTGTGATATCTAATTTTGAACTCTACGCGTTATAAGAGAACATATTTCAGAAATAAATCAAAACGAAAATGATTATTAAAAAAAAATAATTTCGCAGAATAATCCCGAAAATATAAATATTAGTAAATTTTTGCATTAACATCCTGGAGATATTTTACTTCGTAGTTTTATATTTACTGGTTTTTTATCCTTTGAGGGGCATAACACTTATATTCTTAAAATGCTTAATTGATTCAATGACACCAGAATTTAAAAAAAAAATTATTTCAAAACAGATAAAAGCTTTTCTTTATGTATTTAATAGAATGAAAATTTTCATTTCAAAATTCTGGTGTCAATTCGGCATTTCGAAATTAAAATTAAATGGGACATATTTTATCCCACCGTCCTTCAAGGAGTAAACATAGTTTTTTATTTAATCCCCAGCAAAATAAATAAATAAATAAAATATACTAATTCTTTCAAGGACTGCATTCAGTTAGATCGACCAGTATTAATTTGATAATTTTATTTGATAATGTCACACTTTAGTCAGATATAGTAAATAAGGCGAATATTTTTCTTTATTCAATTCTATTTTTACAAGATAAATTTATTTGGTGTTCAACTTGTAACTAAATTACATGAACTAAAAAGAACCAAGATTTAATAAATTAATATATAGGAGAAAATCAATGTGTCTAATTCAATTTAGAAGGATACGATTCTGCTAACTCGATTGCTTCTTTTCCTCGTCTAATGAATTATTTCTTCAGCTGATGGTCATAAATTACATAAGAAATATAAAAATATCTGAAATGATTAATGCAGTTTAGAAGCGGTTTGCAAATATTTTATTAATCAAATCATTATTAAATGTAAGTGCATTGTAAAAAAGCTAGTATTCTTCATATATACATATTCTACATAGAAATTATAAAGATATTGATTAAATATTTATTACGCTCTTCCCTAAGAGTATTAATGAAATATTATTAATTATTACTGAATTATTTAATCATTTTTTTTATTATTTTCAGAGCAAGATTTTTATTTTCTTTGTATTAATTCGAATCTTAGACTTCGAAATAGATTATTCTGATACCGATATCATAATAATGCTCCAGAATAATTAAAACAAGTAAGAAAAATCATGTGTTATGCATAGATTGTGAAACATTTTCCAACACTTCCTGAAATCTTTAACAAAACATTGTTATTTAGAGGAATAAGGTTACCGTATATGGTAAAATATATATTCCATTTTTTGAATACCCCTGTCTATATAATAGGGAAAGTTATTTTAGAAAATAAAACGCCCAGTAAGCTGAAATTTCTCGTTCTGCAATTTATACTAATAAGTGGAAACATACTTGGATACTTTTGTTCAGCCCTGTAATTTACCTAGTACCTTTATTACATGCCAGTATTTAGCTTGAGGTATTAAAGTATTGATATCATAGTATTAAAGTTAGCTTAGTGGTAAAGGTATTCATTAGATATATATCGAGCTTTTCGCTGAGAGAATTAATAAAAGAATATTAACCATTACTGAATTATGTCTCCTTTTATTTGACTTTAGAGCAAGTTTTTTTTTTTTTGTTTTATTTGCATTCATTCGAATCTTAAACTTCGAAACATATTCTAATATTGAAATTGTAATTATGTTGGAGTATTATTAAAAAATGGGGCAAAAGGGGGTGCCCTCATTCTTTTACCCGCAAGAAAAGTGACACATTTCGAGAAAAATAAATTTCACAGCAGAGGCAAATGAAAATTGGCCTGATCTTTCTGCAATGTGAAATTATAGCACTTAGCCCTGCATACAGGAATAAAAACGTGCATGAAAGCATAGCTGCCAACTCTTCCGATTTTTTGGCCCATAAAAATTTAACAGAGCGTTTTGGCTTATTTAATCAGCAGATTTGGCGATTTGAAATAGTAAAGTTTACCATAAAATTTTTCAGGAAAAAAAATGGACGAAGTTGGCAGCTATGATAAAACATAAAACTCTTAACTCATTAAAAACCAGTTGGTTCAAAAACTTGCCATGTAAAGCGAACAAAACTTTTAAATTTCAATACCAGTGTTTTAGCCTAGAACTTTTCGCATAGTCTAATCTCGAATTTTTAACAAATAAATAATTCAAAATTATAATGTGGAAAAAAATGTGGAAGAAGGAATGAAATAGCTGTAAAAGAAGCTCGTTTTTAGCCCTTTCTGGGACAAGGCCTTTTTACTCTAAAAATGTGCAATAATTAATTACCACCACAATTTACGAACAGATTTAGTTGATAGTAATCAAAATCGTTATTTCACGTATAGTATGAGATCAGAATTGTACTAAAAAGTTATTGGTGCCAGTTGTAAATTTGAGCATTAAAATTAACCGTTTGCAGAGTACAACTGGTGTCTTGGCAGAGTACAAGAGGTTAATGAATTAAGAATGAAGACATAGGATGAGGTTTGGAAGATTGGATACATTTTACTCCGCACACAATCCACCCCCTTCTGACGTCACAAATGGACATTTAGTGTAGTAAAGTAATTGTACGTGTTACTACACTTATGAAACTTTTTCTATAACAAGACGCACCTATGACAGACCTACTTTTAGAATAAAACGCAAAATGAATTTTTACAAGATGTGTCACTTTTCTTGGGGGTGAGCAATATGTGAACCCGCGAAACGAAGAGATTATGTTCTGGAAACTTAAGCAATTTTTCTGAAAAGACGGTAACTGAGAGTTTTGGAGCTGTGCGATCAAAATTTGGATGCTTACAAAAATTCTATCAAATAGTTTTATAATTATATATTTTAATATTTATGAAGCAGAAAGTAATTCATTGAATGTACAAAGCTCCGTTAAAAAAATGATAAGTTTAATCTAATATTCAGCACCTTCACAATCACTAATGAAAATACAAAAAATCCAATCTTATTACCTTGCTTTATTCAAAATGTCACAAAATAAACAAGGAAAATGTATTCTTGTCCTAGGTATACGAAAATTAATGTTAAATAACAGATAGCTAGTACAGGGGGTTGCATAGTATGCAACATTATTGAGGAAGAAAAACTAAAAAAAAAAAGTTTATATTTGATCTATTTTGTTTTACCGCACTTTCTCCTGCATATGAATTAACCCTGTCAGGGATAAAGAACTTTTATCAGGAAATGCTGACATTAATTAATGACACTAGTATTTGTAAACACATGTTTTTCCAAGTAAGAAACGATTTTCTTTAGGTTAATAATAACAGGAAAATTTTCATCCAAAAATTCTAGTGACACAGATGCAATCAGGAATTAAAATTTAGTGGTCCAAAAATAAACCAATGCCCTTCAAGGGATTAAACAAATTTAAAGAAAGGTACTATACATGATAGGCAAAATATCCGTAGAAAATTTAAAACTCCATAAAAATCGGAAAAATAACCAAATAAAAAAAAGTTTGCAGTTTTTTCATCGTTAGGTCACAGGAATTTTTTAGGACAGAAAAAAAAGTTAAAAAACAGCCGACAGGAAGCTCTGGTGCTATTGGATTTGAGGAAATATTCAATTGAAATGGTTATAAGAATTTTCGCTCCTAATCTAATACCAGTTCACCATTGTAAATACTGTATGTAATAAGAATGTTAAATGCGAAGACAGTTTCATTAATTTTTCGTGAATTTCATTATGTTCGAAAGCGTGTAACATCGTTAAAATGCACTTAAAACTACTTTTTCCCATTGGCCGTAACGTAACGGAATACTTTTGATTGTCCCTATGATTAAACTATGGTTTAACTATGGTTTATAGTTTAACTATCCGGTTTTCATAAAAATTGAAATGACTCGGCAAAATTATGCAGCAATTATATATTTAAAAATTAAAACTATTTAAAAGTTTTTGCTCTGTTACATATTGACGGACAGACGGACAGACGGAGAGACATTCAAAATGCGTAAAAAGAGTGACAAATTTCACTTTTAAACATATGAATGCAGACTTTGAAGCGGTCACAACTTTAACCACCATTAATTTTTTAAAGGTTTTTTTTTTCCTTTAAGCGCAGATTAGCTTTAAAATTTCATTAAAGCTCCTACAGTAAAGTGGGTTAATTCGACATTTCCAAGACTGAAATAAACATTTTTGAAAGAAATAGTGGTGATAAAAGTCTCAGTAGAAAAAGACCGCTTCAAACGTTACAAATGTAAAAAAAAATATATAGTTACAAAATTTTTATAGATTTCTAAATTATGTTTTCTTTTGTCTTTGACATAAAACTAATTAACAATTTAACTGATCAATATTTTTAGAAAAAACTTTCATCAAATCCCTATTTTTTGCGCTTTTAATTTTGTATCATCGGTTTTTCTAAACAGAATTTATCCCTAATTGAATCAAAAAAAAAAAAAAAAAATGCTCGGATTAAATAATACAAAATTTACAATAAAAATTTACTGGTGAGAATAATAAATCATGATCTGCAGAAACTCGTTGTCCGTATGACGTACGGGCAAATGAGGGAAGCGGTTAAAGCAAAATAAAATTATGAATTTTCGGAAGCGCAATACAAAACGATGTCACAACAGATAAGCAATGAAAATCTAAGATTAAGAAATAAGTACACACGTTCGCTTTAACTACTTAATCGTCTCGCCCGAGACATTCACGGGCTACAAGCTTCACGTCTTTTATTCAAAATTGTTTTATTACCACCAGTTTTATAAAATAGTGCAATTGCTTTTATTCTGGTATCATTTTACTTCCCATTAAATAAAAAAAATATTTTTTTCATAAAACTGGTGGGAATAATGAATTTGGATTTTTAAATCATAATTTAATGTGACCATTAAGGGGTTAATCAGTCGAGTAATTTTTAATATATATTATTATTCGCATAACTCGGAAACGTATTTTGTAAAATGCATGTTGTTTCTGTATGGTACTTTTTTTAAGTATTATTTCTGGGTAATGTGTTTATTTCACATAATAATGAGAAGTAACAATTTTAGATTTATATTTGGGATTTTAATATCGCTTGTTCGTTGAATTAAAAAAATATTTATAAAATGAATATATTTTTCTTTTAAATAACCGTTTAAAAATATCTGTTAAATTTTGCGCTTGTTATTTTTCAAGCAAACGTTAATAAAATTTTATATAACTTTTTTTTTCTTTTATATGATACGTACTTTTTTGTTTTTGCAATTTTTTTGTATCTTAGTATAAGTCTAGACTTCTATACTGCTGTGAAATTGATTCAGTACTTGTTTTCTCGAAAATACCGCAATTCGATATCGAATTATTATATTTTTACAGCGTTCACTTTACATTTAAAATACACCCTAAAGTATTATTATTTCCTTTACAGCTTATGCTAAAGAATTCCCGCTTTTTAATGGCAGTATGAAATCTTTCTGTTATAAGGCTAGCAAAATAACTCTTTGATCAATATTGCAAAGAATTTTGTTTTTCTGCATTTGTTTGAATTGCATTTTTAATATATAATTTAAAAGTTGTTTTTTAATATAAAATGTCTGTAGAAAACTGATTAAAGTTGCAATTGTTACGGCATTTTTTAAAGATGTAATATGCATAGCTGCCAACTTTTACGCTTTTTTTCTACCACTAAAATTGTATAGAGATTTCTCATTTGTTTAATCATAAGATTTCGACGATAAAACAAGACACTATTTACTATAAAGTTTTTGTGCTAGGAAAAAATGCGTAAAAGTCGACAGCTATGAATATGAAAGCTATGATATAAAACAACTTTGAAATAAATATATTTTTTAATATGTATAATTTTAAGGATTTTTTTCTATACTTACACATATTTAATAACATTTATTTGTAATACAATACATTTTCTATATGTTTTATATATGAAATTCCAAAAACATAAAAAGAGTGCAGACTTCCGTTTTAAACATATAAATGCAGACTTCCTAGCTGAGACTTCGGTCACTATTCTAGCCACTACTAACTTTTTAAAATTATTTTTTTCTCAGAATACTTCAAAAACTGCATTAAAACGCCCACCATAAAGCGTGATACTACTAAATTTCCAATATAAAACTAAACTAAAAAAATTCCTAAATAAAAATTTTGATTTAGTTTCAAAAAAAAAAAAAAAAAAAAAGATCACTCCCAGGCCTGTGAATGTAAAACATGCATTTGCAAAAATTTTATGAATTTCTACATTATAATTGTTTTTCTTTGACATAAAACTAATTAAAGCAACATAAAATTTTAAATTATTGGAAGCACACTGCAAAAAATTGTCACATCATGCTAAACGAAGAAAATCTAAGACTGACAAATAAGTATAAAAGCTTTAATAGTTGAGAGTTTTTAATTTGTATTATTATTTTTTCTTATTACTTGCATAACTCAGAAATTTATTTAATAAAATGAATGTTGTTTCTATTATTATTATAATTTGTTAGTATTATATCTGTATAATATATTTGTTTTACATGAAAATAAGAAGAAACAATTATAGATTTATATTTGAAATTTTAATAACGCTTGTTCGTTGAATTTCAAAAGTATTTATAAAACAAATATATTTTCCTTTTAAATACCATTTTAAAAAAAATTCTGTTAAATTTTGCATTTGCTGCTTTTCAAGCAAACGTTAATAAAATTTTATTTAACTTTTTTCCTTTTATTTGAAACTTACTTTTTTTGTTTTTGCAAAAGCGTTGAACATTATCTGAAAACATAAAATATCTCATACTTTTGTAGAAAATATCTTACTAAAAGTCTATACTTTTATTCCGTTGTGAAAGTGATTCTGAACTTGTTTTCTCGAAAATACCGAAATTCGATATCGAATTATTATATTTTTACAGCGTTCTCCTTACATTTAAAATACACCCTAAAAAAGTATTATTATTTCCTTTACAGCTTATAATAAACACCCCTGCTTTTTAATGGCAGCGTAATATCATTCTATTTTAGGCTTATAAAATAATTCTTTGATCGATATTGCGAAGAGCTTTGCTTTTCTGCATTTGTTTGAATTGCATTTTAAATATACACTTTAAAAGTTGTTTTTTAATATAAAAGAAGCCATAAAATGGTTATAAAAAATGATTAAAGTTGCAAGTGTTACGGCATTTTTCTAAGATGTAATGTGAAATATATGATATAAAAATTTTTGAAATGAATGTTTTTTTTTTATCTGTATTAATCATAAATTTTATTGATGTATTTTTATAGTTACAAAATTTTAATAAAATTTATTTGTAATACAATATACTTTATATATGTTTTTATATATGAAATTTCAAACGCAAAAAGAGTTCCAGGCTTCCGTTTTAAACATATCAATGTAGACTTCGGAGACGTCACTATTTTTGCCACCACTAATTTTTTAAATTATTTTTTTCACGGATTACTTCAAAAATTGCGTTAAAATATCCACCATAAAGCGTGTTGCTACTAAATATCCACGATAAAACTAATATAAAAATTTTCGTAAAGAAATACTGATGATAAAAATTTTGATTTAATTTCAATTAAAAAAAAAAAAAAAAGGATCACCAGTGAGTGCTGGCCAGTGAGTGTAAAACATGTAGTTACAAAATTTTTATGAATTTCTACATATTGAAAGTATACTACAAGAACTTGTCACGACATGCTAAGTCAAGAAAGTTTAAGACAAACAAATAAAGATAAATTCTTTAATCAGTTGAATGATTTGTAATTTATATTATTCTTTTTTCTCAGTAATCGCTTAACTCAGAAATGTATTTAATAAAATGATGGTGTTTCTGTATCGCAACTACTTTTATTTTAAGTATTATTTCTTGGTAATATATTTATTTCACATGAAAATATGTAGTAAGAACCTTAGATTTATATTTACAATTTTAATATAATTGGTTTGCTGAATTTCAAAATTATTTATAAAACAAATATTTTTCTTTTATATAACAATTAAAAAAATATCTGTTAAATTTTATTCTTGCTGCATTCCAAAGAAACGTTAATAAATTCATTTTTTTTTTCATTTTGTCTGAAATGTACGTTTTTTGTTTTCACAAACGCATTAAACAATATATGAAGACATAAAAGATCTTATACTCGTGTAGAAAATATCTTACAATACGTCCAAACTTTTATTCCGCTGTAAGAGTGATACAATGCTTGTTTTTTCAAAAATACCGCAATTTGATATCGAATTATTACATTTTTACAGCGTTCTCTTTACATTTAAAATACACCCTAAAGTATTATTATTTCCTTTACAGCTTATACTAAACACTTTCTGCTTTTTATGGCAGTGTGATATCTTTCTATTTTAGGCTCGTAAAATAATTCTTTGATCAATGATGCATATTTTTTGCATTATACGAATTGCATTTTAAATGTACGCTTTAAAAGTTTTGTTTAAATATAAAAGGAATTATAAAATGTTTCTTATAAAAGATGGTTAGATTACATCTGTTACGGAATTTTTCTAAGATGTAATATGAAATAAATAATGTAAAAAGCTTTGAAACGAATATTGTTTTCAAATCTGTGTTAACCCATTTAGGACGAGCCTATTTTGAACTTTTTTTTAGCTATTAGACGCCAGTTTTTTTTTTTCATTGTAATTTTGACTTAATGTGAAAAATTCCAAACTAAAATACTGGTATTGATATATTAAAAGTTTTGTTCGCTTTACGTGGCAAGTTTCCTTGCCAGCCGGTTTTAACATATTAGTTATACATTTTAACAAAATATTTTTATACTTACACATTTTAATAAAATTGATTTGTAATATAATTTATTTTATATATGTTCTTCTCTAATTATGAATTTACATACCAGTGAAAATTGTATGATTTTGACATTTCTCATTTCACCGGTTCGAGTTTATTCCAGTTTTTTCAGTAATGAATAAAAAAAGCGAATAAGTGTGATTGCAGATCACACAGTGGGCTTCTTTTAATATTTCTTTCAAAGCAACTTATCCTTTAATTAATAAATCCAAACTGTTAATATATAATTATTAATTCCTTACATCAATGATAGCACGAATAAGTTATTTTGAAAATAATTATAGAAGGAAGTTATTTTTTGTAATAAAATTGGAACGGTTCAAATCAAACTATATAAATAAAATCCGAAATTCCAATTTTATCAAAGATATGAAATTTAAAAATTTTAGTGACGATTTTTTTATGAAGAAAGAAAAGCGAAGGGAGAATTTTTCGAAAGATTTAACCCCTTAATGGACGCATTAAATTTTGGCTTAAAATTTCAAATTCATTATTTCCACCCCTTTTTTGAAATAAAAATCTATTCATCTTACTTAATGACAAGCAGAATTGATAATAGAATAAAACCAGTTACATTATTTTATAAAACTGGTGGGAATAAAGCTATTCAGAATAACCACCGTAAAGCTTACAGCCCATGAATGTCTCGGACGCGACGATTAAATGGTTAAAATTTTAGAAGATAAAATCTTAAATTTCTAAAGATGAAAGAAAATTATTTCAACGAAATTTGCAATGCTGAATCATTAAAAAATGACTGTCGTTTTTAAAATAAAAAGAGCCAAAAGACGTTATGAATGTCAGTAACTATTTATCAAATAATAATAATAATAATAATAATAATAATAATAATAATAATAATAATAATAAAATCCACCTTCGGCAGCCTCCATTTTTATGTCACCGTTCAGACCTAGTATTCAAAGTGGGAGAGGGGGATAAACCATTATTGAAGAACGCAGACATCAGCGGGTAGTAAGTAGTTGCGTACGTTAGTCCGCTAAAAATTTTGTGATTTCAATTAGTGTCCTACAATTCATCCTGGTATTAAATTTAATTAATTATAATTTGTATTATTTCGTACACCAATAGACATCATCACTTTGGAATTTTCAGCTTTCCCAAAAATGCTTGAATTTTCTATAACCAATATTAATTTCATTAAAGGATATATAGTGGATATAAGGTGTATTCATTTTGTTTTTCAGCTTCACAACAACCACATACTTTGAATACAGAGCTTTCTTCTCCTGTAATTTGTTTTTTAATGGACTAATATTATCTGGATCCATTTTTAAGTGAATTCAAATAATTATTGTCTTATCATATGAAGAATGTGGATTGCTTAGCAAATTATAGCTTTAACAACATTTTTCATGTAACCAATTTTTTAAATTAATTCTTTTCTCATTTTGATAATTTAGTATTTCCAAATACAATATTATATATATATCGATATACATAAAAACACATTGTTTAATTTTTAAAACGTACAATAATACAATAAAATAATATTTTTTCAAATAGATTTTAAAATATACCGTAATTTTACATAATTAATAAACAATTACATTGAAGTTAATAAAGAAAAGTTTATTTTGTTCCCATAATTCGTAATCTTCATTTTCAATGTCCGTAATTTCATTTTAAATGTTCGAAATTACCATTCTGTACTACCCTGAAACTTCAAATTATGAGATATATGTAGAGTGTTTATTTATGATTTTAATTAATAATTTTAGAAACAAACGCAAAAAATACATATTAAAATGTGATTTATTTATTAGTTTTGAGTAAATTATTTGAAATTATAAGTCATTCTAATTTTAATTAAACGCTTTTCGTAAATGTCCAACGGTGAATATTCATGTAATTAGATTTAATATAACATTAATTCTGAATCGGAAAGTGAGTGAAATGCAAAGTTTGTATCCATAAACTAAATAAATGCACTTTTAAATCGGAGATTTAGGATAGTTCATAATATAATGCAAATATAACTTTTTTGTAATGTTTTTATTGATTTTGGAAAATGTTAGAAAATAATTTAAATCCAATGATAGTTAAAAAGTATACGCTTTGATATGCTGTTTTGGTCGTCAATGTATTTATTATCTCAACTCATCTTTTACTGAATTTTCGCACACACTCTTCGATCAAATTTATTTAATTAAAGTTAATTATTTCTAACGAAATTTTCGTTCTTTATAGGTGTACCTTCCGCACTGTTTTTAATGTAACGCTATTTAGCCTTTTGTACCAGTATACGATTTGATGGTTTTTAGAAAATGTCTGTCTGTAAATCTATTAATCTTTTTGTATGTGTTTTATTTTTAAAAAAAATATTGATACAGAATTTTTATTAAAATGACGGATTTTCACGATTTTCTCAATACCTGTATGTCAAGTTATTAAATAACTTTAAAAAAAGACTATATTTCAAATTGTTTGGTACCAGTAACTTTTTTCTACAATAATTTTCTGCAGAGCTAGTAGAAGAATTACATTTTTTTTTATAACTGTACATTATACACACAAAAAGTTTTTTTTTAAATCTGTATGCAAATTTTTATTTTGTAATTAACCGTTTCGGGTCTCATATACTATTAATAGTACATGTCTTTGGAGTATATTTTTTCAGAAATACTTTTGCTATTATTTGCATGTTGTTATTTTAGTATATGCGTTCATTTACTATATGACTTCATTTATGTTTAGACATTTAGTAATAGCAATAATAACAAATATTGCTTAATTCTCTTTGCGCCGTTTGTGATTCTTTTATTTTAATCTTATATTTTACTCGAAATGGATATTTCCAACTGAACGAAAAATTGCCCAGGCCGGAAATCGAAGCTAGATCCTTGGCCTACAAGGCCAATGCTTTATCGTTTCAGGTAACTGGGAGACAACTGGCGAGCATTTCTCTCTCAGATAACCTTGTAGGTCATAACATCTGGTCTGGCATTTAGAGAGCTCGACAGAATAAACCTCAGGTAAAGGAAATCGATATAACGACGGGTACATAGATATATTATTATTTTAACACAATCAAACTGATTGGTAAATTTATCATACTAATTGAGTAATTCCAACTGAGCGAAACATTGCCCAGGTAGGAAACAGAACTCAGATCCTTAACTTACAAGGCCAATGCTTTACCGTCATTGCCTTTATAAGACAAGGATCTGGTGATAATCTGGGTACAAAGTTCTAAGAAACATGTGGTATAAAGCGAAAAAAGTATTAGAAAATTGTAATCTAAATTAAATCTTATCGTTATACAGTACTTTCTAAGCATCCCAAAAGATTCTTCTTCAGCCTATTGCCATATCAGTGTCAATCGAATATTACGCAAAACAACAACATTATTTATGTTTCAAGCAATTACATTTTCGCTAAACCCTGATTAATCTCTTTGGATAGCTAGTGTTAATATTATTAACGAAAAAGAATTTTTTTCTAAAAATTGAAAAAAATTCGGTACCAAAATGGTTAAATATTTGTGGTCAATATAGTATACAGTCACACGTAAATGATTAAGAATATAAAAAGGTGTTTTTGTGTGTTATAATTATATTTCCAAGATATTCTTTATAACACTATGATTCCTAACATAATGTTTTTGGAGTGATTTTATCAACTGTTTCATTTCTTTTTACTTGAGCAATTACATTCAACGCTCGTCTCTTATTCATCGCTTGATCTCACCCAATGATAGATTATCTTTCAACTCCACATCCGTGGAAATAACCTTTCGATACCCTGTCAAGTCCTTTATTTCGGCTTCAGTAAGAGTGAAACTTTCTTTAGCAGTTTATTGTGCCGTGTTATTCGTGATAATGCGAGTGGAATACAGGGAAAGTTTGTAAATATTTCTGTTAAATTATATTTTTCGAAACCAAAAAAGTATTTAAAACAATATAGTTCAAAACATGTTGCTTTTGAAGTGGTTTTATCAACTGTTTTTTTTTTTCTTTTTCCTTTAGCAATCACATTCAACACTCGTCTCCTATTCGTCACTTGATTTCACCCAATGATAGATTATCTTTAAACTCCACATCCCTGGAAATAAACTTTCGATGCCCTGTCAAGTCCTTTATTTCGGTTTCGGTAATACTGCAACTTTCTTTATAAGTTTATTATGCAGTGTTATTCCTGTTAATGCGAGTAGAATGTATGGAAAGTTTGGAAATATACCTATTAACTTATATCTTCCGAAAACTATTTTTTGAGTCGATATCTACAAATAAGTGACAACTTAAATGATGCTAGATTTGCATTCAAAATGTAGGTGCTGAAAATAAGATTCATAAATTTATTTATTTAATGCAATGCAATTAATTTTAAATCGTAATCTTCACCTTATTTAAAAACAATGTTTATCATTAAAATTATTCAAATGATTTATTATTGAAAAATAATGTACGAAACATAATATTGTAAATTGGCCATGGAAATCTACAAATCATGAGGCATATACAAGGTGAATCTAAACTACTGGGCAAAACATTAAGGGGTGATAGAACACATCAAGACAAATAATATTAAATGGGAAACTGAGGGTCCCAAACGTCTTCCGAAGGAGATTGGCGCCATCAAAGTTTAGGGCCCAAAATTTGAAATGATAATAAAAAAACTGAAAAATTGGTCGATTCGTTTGCGGTTTTCACGAAAACTATTCTTTATGCCAGTATTGTCTTAAAAATAAATTATAAAGATAAACTTTTAAAAAATGATGATGGAGCGCGCTTTAGACTTTGGAGTAACGAACAACTATTTTTACCTTTATTTTTTGCATCTCTATAAATTTTTTTAGAAGTTTAGTCATAAAATTAAATTTAGAGCTCAAAATTTGTGGTTAAATAGCGCAAACTGAACTCTGTTCACTGGGAGTGTTTAGATTCAAATTTTAAATGATTATAAAAAACAGAAAAATTGGCCAATTGATTTGCAATTTTCACTAAAATTATTCTTTATGTCAGTATTGTCTTGAAAATAAATTATACAGATAAATGTCAAAAAATAGATAATGTCGATAGAGGGCACTTTAGACTTTGGAGTAGCGTACAACTATTTTTTACCGTTACTTTTTGTATTTCATTAAATTTTTTAGAAGCTAAGACATAAACTTAAATTTTGAGATGAAAATCTGAATCGTTGAGAGTGGTTAAGTAGCGCAAACTGAACTGTGTTCAATGGGAGTGGTGAGGTTCAAATTTCAAATGATTATAAAAAACGGAAAAATTGGTCGATTCGTTTGCAGGTTTCTCTAAAACCATTCTCTATGTCAGTATTTCCTCGAAAATAAATTTTAAAAATAAATTTAAAAAAAAAATTCCATTAGAGGGCGCTTTAAACTTTAGAATAAAAAACAACTATTTTTAACCATTATTTTTTTTTATGTAAATAAATGTTTTAAAAGCTTAGACTTAAATTTTGAGCTCAAAATCTGAATCGTTGTGAGTAATTAAGTAGCGAAAAATTGAACTGTGTTCGTAGAGTGTGCAGGGTAACATTTCAACTCCTGAACACAGTTCAGTTTGCACTTCTTAACCCCTCCAAACGATTCAGAATTTGAGCTCAAAATTTAAGTCTAAGCTTTTGTAAGCATTTAATTAGATACAAAAAATAACAGTTATTGTTGTTGGTTACTCTAAAATTTAAGACGCCCTCTAACGGATTTTTTTTAATTTATCTTTAAAATTTATTTTCAAGGAAATACTGTCATAAAGAGTGGTTTTAGAGAAAACCACAAACGAATCGACCATTTTTTCCGTTTTTTATAATCATTTGAAATTTGAACCTCCCCACACCTATTGAACACAGTTCAGTTTACGCTACTTAACCACTCTCAACGATTCAGATTTTCAGTACAAAATTTAAGTTTATGTTTTAGCTTCTAAAAAATTTAATGAGATGCAAAAAAATAACTCTAAAAAAGAGTCGTACGTTACTCCGAAGTCAAAAGCGCACTTTATCGACATCTTTTGAAATTTATCTGCATAATTTATTTTTAAGAGAATGCTGACATAAAGAATAATTTTAGTGAAAACAGCATATCAATTGACCAATTTTTCTGTTTTTTATAATCATTTAAAATTTGAATCTAAACACTCCCAGTGAACAGAGTTCAGTTTGCGCTATTTAACCACAAATTTTGAGCTCTAAATTTAATTTTATGACTAAACTTCTAAAAAAATTTATAGAGATGCAAAAAATAAAGGTAAAAATAGTTGTTCGTTACTCCAAAGTCTAAAGCGCGCTCCATCATCATTTTTTAAAAGTTTATCTTTATAATTTATTTTCAAGACAATACTGACATAAAGAACAGTTTTCGTGAAAACCGCAAACGAATCGACCAATTTTTCCGTTTTTTATAATCATTTCAAATTTTGGACCTTAAACTTTGATGGCGCCTATCTCCTTCGGAAGACGTTTGGGACCCTTAGTTTCCCATTTAATATTATTTGTCTTGATCTGTACTATCACTCCTTAACCCTTTCAGGCACACTGTGCCCGGTCTGGGATATCTAATTTTAATTCCAAACTTGCAAACGGCACCAATAATATTTTAGTAAAATTTTGCTTTTACAATAAAAGCTTAAATTAAAGAATTTAAAATATCTAAAAAATTCGTTTTTGAATTCCGGTGTCAGTTGATAATTTCTCATTTTACTACAGAGTTTGCCCGTGCCGGAAAGGATTAAAGTTTTGCCCAGTAGTTTAGATACACACTGTATACAGGGTGATACTAATTTTTTTTACAATAAAAGAAGGGTGATAGTACACATCAAGACAAACAATATTAAATAGGAGATCAAGAGTCCCAAACATTTTCCAAAGGAGATAGCCGTCATTAAAGTTTAGGGACCAAAATTTCAAATAAACATAAAAACGGAAAAATCGGTCGATTGATTTGCGGTTTTCACTAAAATTATTCTTTATGTCGGCATTTTCTTGAAATTAAATTATAAAGATTAATTTCAAAAAATGCCGATAGAGGGCGTTTTAGATTTTGGAGTAACGAACAACTATTTTTTGCCGGTATTTTTTGCATCTCATTAAATGTTTTCGTAAGCTTAGACTCAAAATTAAATTTTGAGCTCAAAATCTGAAAGTGGGAGTGGTTAAGTAGCACTAACTGAATTGTGTTCAGGGGGTTCAAATTTCAAATGATTATAAAAAACGGAAAAATTGGTTCATTGATTTGCGGTTTTCACTAAAACTCTTCTTAATGTCGGCATTTTCTTAAAAATAAATTATAAAGATAAATTTCAAAAAATGTCGATAGAGGACGCTTTAGACTTTGGAGTAACGAACAACTATTTTTTGCCGTTATTTTTGGCATCGCATTAATTGTTTTCGGAAGCTTAGACTTAAACTTAAGTTTTGAGCTCAAAATCTGAATAGCAGGGAGTTGTTAAGTAGCACAAACTGAACTGTGTTTAAGGGGGGGGGGGGTTCAAATTTAAAATAATTATAGAAAATGGGAAAAAAATCAATTCGTTTGCGGTTTAAAATAAAACTATTCTTTAAGTCAGTATCTTCTTGAAAATAAATTTTAAAGATAAATAAAAAAAAAAAAAATTCCATTAGAGGGCGCCTTAAACTTCAGAGTAACCAACAATTAATTTTAACCATTATTTTTTGTTCTAATTAAATGCTTGCAAAAACTTATTAAATGTTTTCGGAAGCTTAGATTTAAACTTAAATTTTGAGCTCAAAACCTGAATAATTAGGAGTAGTTAAGTAGCGCAAATTGAAGTGTCTTCGGGAGTTGAAATTTAACACTCCCCCCTCCTCGAACGCAATTCAATTTTTCGCTACTTAAACATTCCCAACGATTCAGATTTTGAGCCTAAAATTTGAGTTTATGCATTTGAAAGCATTTAATGAGATTAAACAATAACAGTTAAAAAATAGTTGTACGCTGCTCCAAAGTCTAAGGCGCCCTCTATCGGCATTTTGTGAAATTTATCTTTAAAATTTATTTTCAAGAAAATGCTCATTTAAAAATTAGTTTTAGCAAAAACCGCAAACGAATCAACCAATTTTTCCGTTTTTTATAATCATTTGAAATTTGGACCTTCTGAACACAGTTCAGTTTGTCTACTTAACTACTCCCAACTATTCAGATTTTGAGCTCAAAATTTAAATTTAAGTCTAAGCTTACGAAAGCATTTAATGAGACGCAAAAATGCCAGTAAAAAATAGTTGTTCGTTACTCCAAAGTCTAAAGCGCCCTCTATCGGCATTTTTTAAATATACCTTTATAATTTAATTTCAAGAAAATGCAGACATAAAGAATAATTTTAGTGAAAACCGCAAATCAATCGACCGATTTTTCCGATTTTTATGTTTATTTGAAATTTTGGTCTCTAAACTTTAATGGCGTTTACCTCCTTTGGAAAACGTTTTGGACCCTTGGTCTCCCATTTAATATTGTTTGTCTTGATGTGTACTATCATCCCTCTTTTATTGTAAAAAAAATTAGAATCACCCTGTATATCAATGGGCATCTGAAAATCAAAACTAGAGAAACATTTGTTTCCTCAATGACTTACTCTATTTTGATTGTATATTTTAAATCTTTCGTTCAAAGTATGGATAGGAACGAAGTTACAAGTCATTTTCTAGGTAAGTCTTGAATTATAAACACACAAAATCTACAGCTGCTAATTTAAATAATATTTTATTTTTATTAGTATCTCCTTCCTTTATTTTGTATGTGGTTATAATACTATAAAAAGGCAAACATAAATTTATTTGATTTGCAATTTATTAAATATATTAATAAGAAATTAATATTTAATAAAAAATATGAATTGCAACCTATAATCTTTTAACAGACATATATTTACTATGTCCTTTTTTATAAGAATTCTCAATTGTAAATTTTTTTTGAAAGTAATTTTCAAAATATGAATGAAAAATATGTCAAAATGATGGTTGAAAGTGCCATCTATGATCTGCAGGAAAGTATAAAATAGAAATATATACATATATACCTCTTTTTATTGAAACATTTGGGCTGGCAATATTCGAAACTAATTAAGTCAGTTCAAAAATTCTGCGAGCAATTCTTATTTTATAATTAAATGTAAATAGTCTATAAATATGGAACTATTGTTAAAAGGATTAATATAACGAGCTATTATTCCATGTTATTTTTATGTTTCCAAGTAATTATTTATAACACCATGATTCTAAATATAATGTGTTTGAAGTGGTTTTATCAACTGTTTCATTTCTTTTTACTTGGGCAATCACATTCAACACTCGTCCCTTATTCGTCGCTTGATTTCTCCCAATGGTAGATTACCTTTCAACTCCACATCCGTGGAAATAATTTTTCAATGCCCTGTCAAGTCCTTTCTTTCGGCTTCAGTAAGAGTACAACTTTCTTTCGAAGTTTATTATGACCTATTATTCGAGACAATGCGAATGGAACATATGGAATAGTTTGTAAATATTTCTGTTACATTATATTTTCCGAAACCAAAAATATATTTAAAACACTATGGTTCAAAACATATTGCTTTTGAAGTGGTTTTATCAACACCTTCATTTCTTTTTACTTGAGCAATCACATTCAACACTCGTCTCTTATTCGTCGCTTGATTTCACCCAAGGAGAGATTATCTTTCAATTCCACATCAGTATAAATAACCTTTCAATGACCTGTCAGGTCCTTTATTTCGGCTTCATTAAGATTGCAACTCTCTTTCGAAGTTTGTTAGTCCGTGTTATTCGTGGTACTGGGAGTGGAATATAAGGAATGTTTATAAATATTTCTGTTAAATTACATTTTCTGAAACCAAAAATATATTTAAAACACTATGATTCAAAACATATTGCTTTTGAAGTGGTTTTATCAACTCCTTCGTTTCTTTTTACTTGAGCAATCACATTCAACACTCGTCTCTTATTCGTCGCTTGATATCAGTCAATGATAGATTATCTTTCAACTTCACATCAGTAGAAATAACCTATCAGTGACCTGTCAAGTTGTTTATTCGGCTTCATTAAGATTGCAACTCTCTTTCGAAGTTTGTTAGTCCGTGTTATTCGTGGTACTGCGAGTGGAATATAAGGAATGTTTACAAATATTTCTGTTAAATTACTTTTTCTGAAACCAAAAATATATTTAAAACACTATGTTTCAAAACATATTGCTTTTGAAGTGGCCTTATGAACTCCTTCATTTCTTTTTACTTGAGCAATGACATTCAACACTCGTCTCTTATTCGTCGCTTGATTTCACCCAATGATAGATTATCTTTCAACTCCACATCCATGGAAATATCCTTTCAATGCCCTGTCAAGTCCTTTATTTCGATTTCGTTAAGACTGCAACTTTTTTTTTTTCAAGTTTATTATGTTATGCGATTCGTGATAATGCGAGTGGAATGTATGGAAAGTTTGAAAACATAACTATTATGCTCTGAAAACTTTTTCTTGAGTCGATAATATCTACATATATGTGCCAAATTAAATGATTCTGCTTTTGCATTCGAAATATAGGTGCAAAAACAAGATTCTTAAATTCATTTTTTTTTTCTAATGGGACTATTTTCAAATCGTAATCTTTACCTTATTTAAACACACATTTTTATTATTGAAAAAAGCATATTAATATTCAAAAATAATGATACGAATTCTGAAATTGTTTATTCGCCATGGACATCTACAAATCATGGGGCATCTAAAAATCAAGGGGCATTTACAATTCAAAACCAAACCAAGATTTGTTTTCTCAATGGCAATACCCAATATTTTAAATATTTTGTTGAAAGTACGGAAGAAAAGAAATTTCAAGTCATTGCCTATGTAAGTTTTGAATTATAAACATTTAAAATGTAGAGATTCTAATTTCAAATGACATTCTCCTATTCTTATTAATATCTCCTTCAATTATAATCCTAATGGGATATTTTGTGTGTGGTTATAATACCAAAAAAAGAAAAAAAACATAAATACATTGAGTTTGTAATTTGTTAAATAAATTATGTTAATTATGAAATTAAAATTCGAGAAAAAATATATATGAATTGCAACCTAAAACTTTTTAATTTACAAATATGTATTATGTCCTTTTTTATACGAATTTTTAATTTCAATTTTTTCTTGCAAATAGTTTTTGAAATATGATTAAACAAATTGGTGAGTATGATCAGAAATCGCACAAAGGGTTTCGTTTAATATTTCTTTCAAAACAACTTATCCTTTAATTAATAAATCAGAATTGTCAATGTATAATTATAATATTCTTACATAGATTGTAGCATCAACAAATTTAATATTTAAATAATTATAAAATGAAGTTATTTATTTTAATCAATGTAAAAATAATGAAATCAAATTATTTAAAAAAATTCAAAATTCAAATTTTTTTTAAAATCCGAAAAAAAAATAGCTGAGATATAAATAAAATTTTAAGGGGCATAGCTGGATAAGCATTGGAAACATGCCTTACAATCAAATTTCTTGATTTTTAATCCATGTGTGGCTATCTATCAGTATATATGCTTATCATATTATCATCTTACAAATATTGATATTTTATGAAATAAAAATGTTTTTTTTTTTCGATTTTTTTAAAAACCTCATTTTTTTAAAAACTACTGAACCGAATTAGAAGCGTTATTAATTGAGTTTATTTAGACATCAAAGATGTATAACTGTAAATTTTTGTATAATTTTCTGACTGTAAACAGCGTGCGAAAATGCGATTAAATTTTTTACCAAAATAAAAATCCTATCTTATAGTTATCCGAAAATTACCATTCTCTTGTTAAAAATTCCTCACATGTGCCCGCATATTATATAAAAAGGCCGAAAATTTGTGTTGGGTACTACATATGAATATTTACAAAAATATGTATAAAAATTATTTAAATTCCTTTAAAGGCGTTATTTTGGGCGGAATTATTTATCTTCGACACATGAAGAATATTTGGAATATACACTTACAGAAATGCTGTATTTTAAATTTTAATGAACGCATGGGCTTCACTCTCAACGCTGACGATAATATTTCGATATATATATATATATATATCTATATATATATATATTGGTGTCGCACACAACAGGGAAGAATAATTTTGTCATACAAATAAACTACATTCTTCGGTATTGAAATGTAACAACAGTGATAACAGCCAATTTAAATGAAAATGGCTTTTATCAGTTTTTATAAAGAGAAATTATAGTTCGTAGTTTCAAGCTTTTTAATCGAGAGAAAGGCGCTGTTTACCATCTTGTTAAATGTTTATGTCTTAGTAATAGTTAACCGCCGCGACCAGACAGAGATTTAATGTAATGAATGATTTCTATTTCTTACTATTTCATCTAAGAATGATAATCCAAAATGTGATTGTTATGGAAGTTTTTTAAAAAACTTACGGAACGGGAAAAATTTTTTTTTATTTCTATGTATAAAATATTGTCCGTATAATTTTTTTGCATAAAAGTCACTGTTCTTGAAATTGAGGCCTAAAGCACTGAACCCGACTATGTATTTGCAAATTATAATATATTCGCAAAAATTATCTATGTCTTTGCAATATTTTAATCTTCTGGTAATTTTTCCACTGCTTTTTTGGACTATATTTATCTAACCTCTTCGCTACTGGCGATTAATACAGTATTTTTAATTATTACTGAATTATTTCTTCTCTCGTTTGACTTCAGAACTAGATTTTTGTTTTATTTTCATTAGCTCGAATCTTAGAATTCGAAACATATTATTCTTACATCGAAATTTCATTTATATTTGAATAACATTAATAAAATGGGACAAAACTGATGTACCCATTTGGGTACTCAGGGACTGAAGAGGTTAAAAAACAGTTTTATCTCATGAAATATTAAACGGTTAAAAAATTGTAGACATATATTGTCAATACAAAATATCTCCCAGTGCTGTCAGCCTTCTATTTTTACTTTCTTCTATCTTTATAAGAAGAAAGTATTGGATTCATGAAAATTTTCGACTTCCGGTTTTCGACGGATTTATACGTTTTAGAAGGTCTTGAACACATTTTGACTATTTTTAGAAAATGTCTGTCTGTGAGTCTGTCCGTCTGTCTGTCTGTCTGTCTTTCTGTCTGTATGTGACAAAAAATTTGTGGGCGCTCTATCTCAAGAACTAATGCTCGAAATTTAATAAAATTTTATACTCAGTTAGACCTTGATATGAATTAGTGCCCATTGCTTTTTGGTGAAAATTGGCCTGCAAGTGGCGCTGCTATACTACGTTTTCATGATTTTCAAGATTGCTATATTTCAAGAACAAATGCACAGAATTTCACCAAACTTCAGATTCTGTGACCCCTTGATATACATAGCCGCTGATAAGGTTTTGGTGTGAACTGCCCTATATATATATCTGTCGGTGTAGGTGGCGCTGCTATGCTACATTTTGCACGATTTTTGCGATAGCTATACCTGAAGAACTAATGCAGAGAACTTTATCAAATTTTATATTCTGTTACACTAGAATATATAACATAATTAGACGCTGATTACATTTTGGTATTAACCTTGCAACAGGTGGTGCAGCTATGCTGCATTTTGCACGATTTTTCCGATAGCTATATCTCAACAACCAACGCACAGAATTTCATCAAACTTCAGATTTCGTTACAAAATGACATATAACATAATTACACGATGATTACGTTTTGTTATAAATCCTTCAACTGATGGTGCTGCTGTGCTATATTTTACACTGCTTTTTTTAAACTAGCTATATCTCAAGAACTAATGCACAGAATTTCATCAAACTTCAGATTCTTTTACACCATAACATAATTAGACGCTTTTTTACGTTTTGGCAAAAATTTTCCAAGATATGGTGTTGCTGTGCTACGTTTTGCAATTTTTTTGTTATAACTATATCTCAAGAACTATTGGACGAAATTCCATCAAATTTCAGATTCTGTTAGGTCTTGACATAAATAGATGCTTATTAGGTTTTAGTATAAATTACCCAACATGAGGCACTACTAAACTCATTTTCTCAAAATATTAATTAAATTTTGCGTTTTAGGCTTTTCGGATACTAGAATCTCATTAGGCTAGGTCAAATGTTCGAGGAAATTCGATAGTGGGTAACTTTGGGGTCACCACATTTTTTTTTTAACTATTAAAATGTACTTATGAGATAGAAGAAAGTTTTGGGATTGACACATCCAACTGGTTTCTTTTAACTCACATTATGTACCTTTCGCTAACATTTATCTTCAGATCAAATAGCCTCAGACATCTGCTATTAGGGGAAAAAAACGAAAGTTATGATTAGCATATATTTTAAATAAAAAATTGTCAATTACTACCCAATCATGATGATATCTCAGAATTAAATGAGCCAATTAGGTTCCAATTCTACTTATATACTAATATTCATATTCGATTTGAGAATAACAATAACTAAACTACTTACTCATATTACCCTTCATTAAAAGTAGTGAGAATGTTCGAATAAAAATCATTACAGTAAATGTCCTTACATTTAGATATCGAAGAGTGTTGTTGTTTTCCATTTGAAAATATTTTTCTCTATTATCTTCGATACAAAACCATCAGTTTTCGATATCGAATAACATCGACAGAGTTGAAAATTATGTCCTACACTCTTAATGAAATCTAAAATACATCTGTTGACACATTGTTTGTTGACTTTGTTCCAAAGATTTTTCTGATTTTGAAGTTGTGTAGCTCATCCCAAATAACGTCTTTAAATGAATTTTAATATAAATTAGAAATAAATTATATTAAGAATTTATATATATAATTAAATTGGTACGGTCATAAATATTAATATTTTGAATTACATTTACATTTAACATAAATAATACTTTCTAATAAAAAATTTATAATTTTAGCGTAATAACTTATATGTAAAAATAAGTTCTAATTATTATTAACTTAATAATTAGTAAAGAATTATAAGATAAAATTATATTCGTGAACCATGTTTAACACAGTTATGTTCGTTTTTAATATAACTTATCTTTAACTACGGACATTGCAGTCAAATACATTGCACAGTGTAAAACATTAATTAAGTGACAACATACTCCAGTAACAAGGTTGCTATGGATTAAGGCCTCCTCAGCACTTGACGCTTTGGTTTCCTTAGATACTAAGGTGTTTTCACTTATCCTAGTCCAATAACGGTAATAAATAAAGATATATAAAGTATGTGCGAAATGTCAAATATTTATTAATTAAAATTTTTTCATAGCTTTGAGACTTTATAGCTCGATAAATCTTTAAATATTTTTTGTGAAATTAAAATATATATGTTAAAATTTTAGCATAATTAACTTAAATAACATGTTTTTGGATTGTAGAGATGAAATAATGTGTCTAATATATTAAAAAAACACCTTTGACTTTATTACATTAAATCATAATACCAAACTGAGGTACGCTGAATACCACTAGTTTTTTGAAGAAATAGTAGACTTCTTGTATCACAGAAATTCGATGATTTGGCAAGATATCGATTTCGATAAACTTTTTGTTGCATTCGGAATGCCATAGTACTCCTGATTTAAATTTACTCGATAGGGCGTCATGTATGTGTCAACTATATGTCTGGTCTCACATCCCGTATTTTAAATCCTTCTTAAAGCAGTCTTATTGTAATAACTTAAATATTTCTACCAAAACGTTAATATTATTAATCTGTTTCAATTAAACTAAATAGATTAATATTTAAAGTACATTGTTCGAATACTTATTCAAATATTTATAAAATTTGGATGTTTATATATATATATATATATATAGGATTTATATAATTGCATAAATACGTTCAGGATAAATACCTGTTGCTTTATGAAATTCTTCAATCTTTCAATATTCTAAAATTTGATACTTAATCGTTATAACAAAAAGATAACCAACATAACAGAATGAAAATGGGTATGCCAGTAGTTAACACTTGAGAAAATTTTTTCGCATATTTTTAACGTACCGTTTAAAATATGTTAAATTCACTATAACAACAGAATGTTTTTGATACATAGTTTAAATCCTTTTTCTCAACGCATGTGCAGAAAAACGTGTTGCTTCAAATGATCAAATTAAATTATTTCGTCTCACAAAGTTCCAGTTTTAAGTTTTAAAATCTATAGTGAAAATCTGTCGGTTACAGTATTAGATGTGTCTGATTTCTTTAAATAAAGAGAGGTCAAATAAATGAAACGAAACGGCTAATAATCACAGTATTTTACCCAAATAAAGTCCTTATTCATAAGTGGAAATTTCATCACGATATTTTATATTAATCTTAAAAATATACAGGGTGGTTATAATTAAAGTTACCCTGTTAGGACCTACGTAGAGTCCGCCCTGGTTGACCGATATCGATGAAACTTGGAATATAAGTTATATGGACCATGGGGAAATGAAATCTTCAATAAAAATATAGTTCAAATTTTGACCACCAGGTGAAAAAAGGCGCTTTAAGATCATAAATCTCAAACTGGAAACAAAAATCCTTTTTTTTATTTATTTATTTACAGGACATGTTCAATGTGCATTCCATTTGCATCAAGCACATATTAAAAACGCATTATCGCGTGTTCAACAGTAGCGCGAAGGGTTTCTCGATCAATTGTAGACACATGACGTGTTATGCTTGCTTTTAAATCAGATAATGTCCGTATGCTTCCTATTTCACACACGATCTTTCAGGAATCCCCACAACCAGAAGTCACAGGGTTTCAAGTCCAAGGAGCGAGGACGCCAGGTTGTCGACAAATTTCTCGAAATTCCCGATCATCTCCAAACTGGGCACGAAATCACTGCTCGGGCTATATGTGGAGGAGCACCATCCTGCATGAATACGGTAGTCTCTAAACACTCCCGCTCTTGTAAAGATGGAATGACCTGCTGCTGAAGGAGATTGCAATAACGTGTACCCGTAATAGAACATCTTTTAGGACCCTAAGATGTGTTCTCCTCAAAGAAATAGGGACCAAGAATAAAAACAGCCGTAAAGCCGCACCAAACAGTTACGTAAGCAGATAGTAAAGACTGTTTATGGAGAACATAAAGACTTGCAGTACCCCATACGCGAAAGTTCTGAGTATTTACTGCTCCATCTAAGGTAAAATGCGCCTCGTCCGACCATAAAATGTTCCACGGCCATGCATTATCAACGGCTATTCTAGCCTAGAACCTTCCGTACTGTAGACCAAGGGAAAAACAAATCACGTGACACAGCCCGAGCACTTGTTGAAGAATATTGGGAATCCGATGCTCTTTCGATCACAGCAAGAGCAACTTATTCGGCAGTTTCATTTGAAATTCTTTTTCACCATCTTTCTTGCTGCACACCGAACTCTCCAGTCTTTTTAAATTTGGACATCATCTTTTTCAAGGCTTGTCTCGTCATTGGTCCTTTTCGTAAGCCTTTTAAGCTTCGGCATTCTCGCAGTACAATTAACAAATTACTGCCGTTCTGATATACCAACATTACCAGTAATGCTCGTTCCTTCTTTTGTAACGGCATGATGCAGAATGAATGTACGGCAGAGAGTACTGGCTTTTAAAAACGCTCCAAATTTGCATTAAGTCCTTTTCTCGCAGGTGAAGAATTCCATCTATCGATCGAAATTTGAAAGATTTTCTATTTCCAGTTTGATATTTGTGGTTTTAAAGCGCCCTTTTTTCACCTGGTGGTCGAAATTTTAACTAATTTTTTTAATTGCAGATTTTGTTACCCCATAGTCCATATAACTTATATTCCAAGTTTCAGCGATATCGGTCAACCAGGGCGGACTCTACGTAGGTCCAAACAGGGTAACTTTAATTATAACCACCCTGTATATACTCTCGCCTCAGTCATAATCAATAAAATCATAGCAGCCGTACTAATCGGAATGTTGTCGGCGCGCTCCCGAATGATTCGTTGAATTTGGCTACATCTATTTCCGAAAAATACACATTGCTTTTTTGCAGTTGTTAACCTCTTCCCTGATTTAAGCGTATGTCGTACGGACAACGTGCTTTTGCCAATTGTGATTTGTCCGTACCACATATGGGCATCGTTAGTCAATCATTATATATTATTCGCCCTAGTATTTTTTATTGTAAATTTTTCATTATTTAATCAAAGAATTTTTTTTTATTCAAGTACGCAAAAATTTCCGTTTTAAAAAACCGGTGATAAAAGATTAAAAATTCTGTAGAAGACAAAAATAAATAAATAAATAAATAAAACAAAACAGGCATTATTTGAATGTTTTTTTTTTTCAAAAATATTAATCGGTTATGTGGTTAATTAAGGCAAAAATTACCATACACAAATAGTAAAAATGTAAACAGATAAAAATAGCTTTGTTACAAGTTCAGGATTATCACTGATAGATTTACTCTATCCTGCTAAACCATTTTTTTTATTAACTCTGATATTCTTTCTATTCACTTCTTAGCTATTTTAGACGAATGCATTGGACTTGTTACTCACAGATCGGTCGACGGACTTTATGCAGTATGTTGTCTCTTTTGTCAAAAGGATTTTAACTTTTCAAATCATAGTTATCTTCTGTCATTTATGATGATAGGTTGTACGTCATTTATGATGATACGTACAGTACATGCCGCAAAACATTCGTAAAACTGCTGCAAATTTTGAAAAAAAATGGATTTTGCATGTACATTTAATTCATATTAAAGCACATAGTATAATATATTAAACGTATGCAAGAATAAAAAAAATGCAATACTCCATTACAAGTACTTTACTACTAAAAGGACAACCAAAACTCATTATAAAAAACTTATACTAAATTGAAATAAATTACGATAGCAGCATTACACTTTCGCATTTTTTTAGTTATCATCAGTTCGGAACTAAGAGATTGAAATTTCTGCAAATTAGAAACGTTAACACAAGAGGGTTATATCAGCAACAACAATTGATGCTCGAAGATTAATTAATAGAAGGTTAAATAATGATATCCTCTTCGTAACTTTGGAAGATATTTTTGTAGTTTAAATTTACTGTTGTCCATTATAAGGTCGTTATACCTTTTTATGTCAAAAAATTTGGATTTATGGCAGAAATTTTAAAGGAAGAATTCTTAGTTCTAACAATAATGAAATGCCCCTGTTATTAAATAAAGAATATTATAGGGAATTTTTAGTTTGAATGTGAATTCAAATTGTCTCGGAATGTAAAGGAAGGCCAAATTAATAATTTCATTCGTAACTGATATACTGCTTACAATTGCTACTGTTATTTTATAATGAATTCATAACGTCCCAACCGAAAGAAAAAAAAACTAATGAAAAAGCTTTTTTCATATTTATTATATTTTTCAAAATTATAAATATTTTGTCTCTGATCTTTTTAAGTAATACATCACTTACTTTAGAAACAATAAAATCATGCTTTTTATGACATTTTTTAAGAAATCAAAAAATAATATTTCGCTCCGAAATCCGCAAAACCTAGCATTCGATCTGTTGTTTATTTTCAATCAATAGTTTCGAGAAAATAACATTTTTAATGATGGAGACAGTAATTAAACCTTATTCCTGTTAAAGCCAGATAGGATTCACTACTTCCAATTTTAAATCTTGGTGCAGCATGCTCTTAAAGTGACTTACAACCATAAAACTCCATTGAACTAACCATTCAATTTAAATAACACTAAATGTTACAAAATATAAAAACACTCTCTATATTTGCGGTATTTGCAAGCTTAATATCTTCTTTCTTTAATCTGTTTATTACGCTGGTTTTATGAAGATTTAAAAATAGTTTCCTGATAAAGAAAAGATTTACATTGCGGCCAACTTTTACGCACTTTTGCTACCACTAAAATTGTACAGAGATTTTCCATTTGTTTAATCACAAGATTTTTGACGATTAAATTAGATAATATTTACTATAAAATTTTTGTGGTAGGAAAAATTCTTAAAAGTTGGCACTTATGAATTTACAAATAGTAACATAAGCTCTTAGCTATCGGTTAGAAATGTACGGATAGCTAGTGTGCGTAGCCTCCAGAAATATATAAGTAAAATTCACAAACTTTTTGATTTTAATATATCTGACGGGCTTTTCTTCGGATGAAAACAAGGAAAAAATTTTTACATTAATGGGTGATAAGTAGATGTTTCATAATTACTTATATAGAAATTCGTAAACGGCTCAGTTCTATCACGATTTGTTTCTGCCTTCTTTACAATATGCGAATATTTCCAATAAGCAATAAAATACAATTATATTTTTTCCCGTGAAAAGCATGTGTTTATACATCCTTGTAAAATTAATGATAACTTAAGTTGCATATCATCAAAAATGTCAAATTAATTTATTTTAATAAGCGCAATCTCAGTTGCCATCTATGTTGTTAACGATCGAAGGAAATTTACAGACAATATGAATCAGGAACTATACGCATAGCTGCAAACGTTTACGCATTTTTCCTACAACAAAAATTGTACAGTAAATATTTTTTACTTAATCGTCGAAGTTTTAAGGTTAAACTAATGGAAAATCTCTGTACAATTTTAGTGGTAGCAAAAATGGGTAAAAGTTAGCAGCTATGGCTAGACTATACGTAACCTATTTTTTATCAAGTATATTTTGCCGTATGAATATGTCATCTCTACAACATGTTAAGTTTTTTACTTCTTTCTCCATAAAACAAACACTTTAAGTAATTTACAGACAACGGATTTTTACTCTCACGGTTCAAAATATTTTGTCACAGTAAAATATGTTTTTTAGGTTCTACATGGTTATCGTTTAAGATTAAATGCCAATAATGGTTGATCGTAAATGCCACATTCACTTGACAAAACACATTACGCGTGTTTGTTACGTCATCAAATAATTTTTATTTTTATGTTTTATTAGTATTTTTTATTAATATTATACTAATTTATTTGTTCTTTAGTTATTTAAGATAAAAATTATGTCAAGTGGGCGGTAATTATGGCGAGTAGTTTGGCGATTTATATAACTTGGTAGAATTGGTCGGCGGGATAACCAAGTAGTACCGTTTTCCATTTTTGCGATATTATGAAAGTTAATTATGGATAATGTGAAATTGTATCTATTCGAATAAAACAAGGAATTCAGATGATAAATGAGAAGAAATTATTTCACAAACTTGTCTTTAATACATTTTGAAAATTTATCTGAAACTATAAGGAACATTTCAATTTGTTACATGCAGATGCTGTGCATTGTTAGGACCATTTAAATCAACCATAAGCCTGAATATACTTATTTTTCAGTATCTGAAAAATATTTAGATGTTTGAAATGCCATTATAAAATATACGTTAATGGTTCATTAATGTCTTCAGTCTTTAGTACCTATCAACTATATTAGTATCATATAATATGCCCTAAATTCCTATTGCATTCCAAAGGGAAATTTATTACGGAGTTGTTCACAACGCAATTACTGAAAGGAATTTCGAGTCTAGTGAAAGGTTTTGTAAATGAAAGATAAATCTATTCCAGCAGATAAATATTCTGAGTAATGAGTGTTAAAATATTCCATCAAAACAAGTAATCTAGATCAGGATTCCTCTAGGAATTATATTCACATTAAATGGATGATGGAAAAGTCGAAAAATAAAGATTATATTTCAATTTTGAACGTGATATATGCAAGGATGCAGGTCCTGCGAACAAATAACTGACTCTCACCAGTAGAAAATAAAAGTACTTTTTATTTTATTTAAAACTAAAATATTCCGTTATAAATAGCTCTCGGTAGGTAAGCTTTGCTGAGTGAAGACGTATTTGATTTCGCTCCGTGTTTTTGCCGTTATTCTTATGATGTGTTGCGTTTGGAGAGATCGGTTCGTTACTGAATAGATTCTTCTGACGTCTGCGTTGTTCTTCTGATTTGTAAGAAGTTTTTTCTCATATTTTTTCATAATGGCTTCGGATATGGAACGTTTAATGGCTGATACCGTTCAAGGAATAATTAATGGAACTGTTTAACCGAACTTTTGTGAAGAGTTTGCTAAAGTTAGCTCGTCATTGAAGAATTTTTTGTTTACCTGGACGATTATATAACATCTACTATAAGCAAGATGGATTATGCCACCTCAGCCGCAGACCAGGAGGAGGTAAGAAAAGTTTGTTTTGAGGCTATTTCTTTAATTAGGGAGCCTATTTGTTATAATAGTTTGTTAGATTCTACCTATTTTGGAGTATTTTGCTTTTCGAAATTTAGAGTTGCTTCTAGTAAAGTGTTAAAAGATTTCGGATTAAGTGACTTTACACTAGTTCAAAAAGGAACTAAGAGACCACTTGAGGAAAATTCAACTATCCCTCTTAGTAATAAATTTTCTAATTTAGCCAATGAAACTAACCTTGATAATCAAATGGATCAAAATTCCGATGTTGCCACCGAAGAGTCTGGTAATTCTAAAACCAGAATTAACCCTTTTTATATTGAATTTAATGAGAAATGGTCTGATCTCGCGAAAACAATTTCAGAAGTTAGCAATGTTAAACCAACTATTGCTCTAAAAGGTGAACGTCTTATGGTGTTATGTAAGGGTGATAACGACTTTAGGGCTACTCAAAAAAGGTTAGATGAAAATTCCAAAAAATACACAACTCTTCATCCTAAGGACCAGCGTCCAAAAAAAATTTGCATTAGAGGACTACTGTGCTTTACGGAAACTAATATTATTGTAGATAGTCTTAGAGACCATGGTTTCACCGTAACTAGGGCTGCCATGCTCAAAAAAAGAAAAACCGGGCAACCAATGCCTTTGTACGTGGTAAATGTTTTACCAACCAAAAACTTCGATGAAATCTATAAAATTAAAGAAATTTATTACATGTCCGTTACGATTGAAGCTTTTAAAAGCTACCAAAGAGTCAAACAGTGTTATCGGTGCCAGGGGTTTGGGCACGCCTCTGAAATTTGCAATTTCACGCCCAAATGCGCCAAGTGCGGGGCTGATCACCTAACCACTGAATTCGAGCATAAAGGCCGCATAACTCCTAAATGCGCGAATTGTGGGCAAACGCATCCAGCCACCTATCGTGGTTGTATCAAAAACCCATATCGCCATGAAAATAACAATAAACGAAATAATTCTAAGAACAATCCGGCTAAAACTAACGATAAGAGTATAACCAAAGATACCCAAATGTTATCCGAAATTCTTAAAGATTTCAATTATACTAAAAAAAAGAGCCCACCTAAAAACAATTCTGAACCCCAAAAGAATAATTCTGATAATTCTGAAACCCCAGTAGAGGGCGCCTCTACTTCTCAAAATACTGAAAATACTAATAATACTATCTCTGAAAATGATAATACTACTCCAACCACTCAAGCCACTATTCCACTGGCTTATTCTAATGATATACAGGAAATCTTTAATACTTTCCAAGACATTAAAGAAATTCTCCAAATTACTAAATTTTTAAAGTGTATTAAAAATATTGCTAGTCAAACCAAAAAATTCAAAAATCCTATGGAAAAAATGTTTGTTATAATTAAGGAGTTCGACATTCTTGCTAATGAGATATCTCTCCCTAACCATGTCTAGGTCCCATCTTAACTCCCGTATTGTGCTAACCTGGAATTGCTCTACTATTAATAATAAAATAAACGAATTACGCGACTTTATCAGTAATCACCCGAACATTGATATTATTCTCTTGCAGGAAGTTCATAAACCTAATATTAGTATCAAAATTTCTGGTTATAAACTTTACCATACCCCCCGCCCTGGCTCCAACCAGGATGGAACTGCCATTTACATAAAACATCACATTCCACATTACCCTGTACAACACACAAATTACATAGGTCTTGACTATACGGGAATTGTAGTACAATTACCACAAGCTAATATTAATTTTGTTTCAGTATATGTTAAACACGGACGTTTTTTCTCAGTCAACGACCTCACACAACTTTTTTCACAAAATACGCACTGTTTTATCGCCGGTGATTATAATGCACATAACCGACCATGGAACTGTCATTCAACCACCCGTCGAGACAGTTCACTACACAACATGATCACACACCTAGATCTTAGCCTACATGCACCTTCTACACCTACACACTTGGGGCATTGTAACTCCCGTCCCTCTATTATTGATTTTGGCATTTCCAAAAATATTAATTTCCCTATTACTACTACTTTTATCAACGATCTCAGTTCTGACCACCTTCCAGTTAGTTTCAAAATTGACCTTGTTGACCCTCCCTCTCCCCCCCTCTGTGGCTGTGGATTGGAGTAAATTTAAAACTATTTTACTTAACTCTGATCTTACATTTCCTAATATTACTAACAATGATGATATAGATAATGCTGTTACTCACTTTCAAAACCTAATTATTAATGCTCAAAATCTTGCTACTTACCAGTATGTGAATCATAATAAACCTTTTACTCTTCCTAATCACATACATAATATCATCAAGCAGCGTTATGACATCCGACGGCTGTTTCAAAATTCAAGAGATTCTGCTTTCAAACCAATTATTAACCGTCTTAACAACAAAATTAAAAATCTTATTGCCAAAGAGAAACAAAAAGTTGTAAAAATTTCCTTAATTCCCTTTCACCTGAGGACAACTCCTTATGGAAAATAAAGAAAAAACTTAATAATAACTATACCACTATCCCACCCTTAACTGCTTTTAACTCCACGGCGTATACTGACAAAGACAAAGCTGAACTACTTGCTAAATCGTATGCCGAGCAGTTTTCCCCTAATCCCTATTTGGGTAGTCCTACCCACTACTTTGTCGTCCATGACACGGTTCAAAATTTTCTTGCCACTCCTCCCCTGGACCCACTTCCTAAAATTCAACCTATTACTATTTTTAATAATATCAAAAATTTAAAAAACAGAAAAGCTCCTGGAATTGACAATATTTCTAACTATGCACTTAAAAATCTTCCTTTTAATTGCATTAAATACCTTACTAACCTTACCAATGCTATTCTTAAATTTCACTATTTTCCTAAACCATGGAAAACATCGATTATCTCTCCTATACCCAAACCTCAAACTAACCTTCAGGACACAAGTAATTATCGTCCCATTTCTCTGCTTCCTGCTATTAGTAAAGTTGTAGAACGCGTCATTAGGTCCCAGCTAAATGACATACTAGATGACAAGAACATACTTATTCCTGTGCAATATGGCTTCAGAGCTAAACATTCTACAGTTCACTAACTCTTACGTGTTGTGGAATTCCTCAGTGAAAACCTCAACACTAAAATTCCAGCTGCTGCTGTGTTTCTTGACGTCGCTAAGGCTTTTGACAAAGTCTGGCATGAAGGCCTTATATAAAAACTAATTAAGCTTGGTATTAATGCCAGACTAATACACTTACTACACTCGTACCTTAGCGACAGCACTTTTTGTGTCCGCATTAACAAAATTCTTTCCACTCTTTACCATATACTTTCTGTTATACTTCAAGGCTCGGTTCTTGGCCCCACACTATTTAACCTCTTCTTTAACGATATCCCCAGAACACTGAGGACTTATCTTGCCCTGTACGCGGACGGCACGACAATGTACGCCTCTGCACATCATCCATTCACACTATACAAAATCTTACAAAAGTACATCGATGATTTTCTTAGCTGGTGTAACCTATGGCGTGTTAAACTTAATGAGCAAAAAACTGCTGCTATCTATTTCTCTAGAAAACTAACCTATCCTAACCGCATCACTATCAATAACACCACCATTACCAGGACTAACAACACCAAATATCTGGGCGTTACTCTGGACTGTAGACTCACATGGAAAAAACATATAACTAATATTCGAGGCAAAGCCGCCGGAATCTCTAAATCTCTTTCTCCACTTCTTAAAAGTAACACCCTCTCCATAAATAATAAATTAATCCTTTACAAAGCCTGTATAAGATCTATTCTAATATATACCTGTCTTATCTGGGGTTTCGCATGCAAGACTAGTATGAATGCTTTATATGGCACACATAATAAAAAGTTAAGAAATATCCGTAATGGAAACAGATACTTACGAAACACTACGATTCGCAGGGATTTAAAAACCGTTTCTTAAAAAAAACGCATTAAACAGCTCTCCAAAAATTTCTATAAGTCTGTCTATAACCTTCCCAACCAAATTGTTGCGGAATTACCAGACTACGAGGTATCCGACCCTATTAACCGAAAACGCCCTAAATTTACGCTTTTGTTAAACGATGAAAGTTGAGTTTAGCTCACTCCATTAATAAACTTAACTTCTTTGTTTGTTTTTTGTTCCCTAATGTATAAAAAAAACCATTTGTTAATCTGCTATTAATAGGGGTTTTTTTATGTTATACTAAAAAATGTATGGACTCTGAAAGGTGTCTTTTTTTACGGTTGGGGTTTTCCCCGGTAGCTTTTTCGCCTGGCCATGGCCTTTTTTGATCTAATGGAATTTTCTTTTTTTTTCTTTTTCTTTTTCTTTTTAACTTTCTAAACTACATGTTTATTCATGTACCTAATTAACTTTTTGCTCTTTTTTCTTTATTTAATTATTAATAGTAATTTCTAACTTAGTGGCCACCTTAGGTAATCCAAGAAGATGATCACATTGTTCCATTGTTCCATTGTTATGAAATAAAATGAGGAATACTATTAATATTTAGTGGTAGCAATCGGCATTTTTTGCGCAAGTCTTGCATGTCTCTATTTATGTCTTGCCATTTTTTCATTGGACAAAAATAAACTTTTATATTTGTTAAAGAAATTTATAAACTTTTATAGAAATAAATGCGAAACAAAAGTTATATTTTTCAGACTGATTTCAATATATTTGTAAGATAAGTCTAATAAGCGTATACATTGTTTTTTAGTGTATAAATTATAACAATTGTTACTTAAACCCCTATTTCCTTGACTTTGGTATTAATTTGCAATTGCTCAAAATGTTTTACATTTTTCGCTTTAATTTAAATATAATATACTAGAAGATAGCCCGTCAGAATGACGTGTTTGCATTTTTAAAGGATGATAAAAAATTACAACTGTGGTTAATCATAGCCACTTTAGGCTGAAACAATTTTGAAAAATACAGCGATTAAACTTGGAGGGGGAGAAATATAAAGAAAGAAAATTTCAACAGATGTCTGCATTCAAAACTATAGCATAACTATCTGGTAGATGGGGGGGATTATAATGAAATTTAAAACGCAACCGCGGTTTGCTTAAATAAAAAGTTTTAATTAAATATTGTTTTTGAAATTGTGAAAAGATTTCAAAGCGAAGTAAAATGTAGTGACGTCATTTACAGCTTCTACTGTAAATCTGACCAATGAAAACGCTCCATTACGACTATGGAACGGTTTCATTGGTCAGAAAATAGATTGCCTTTAAAATCAGAGGTAACTTTTTACAATATTTTTTATAGATTTGAAATAGACGCTTTCAGTGTGACGTCAGGCATGGCATTTTCCTTGGATACTGATTCCAAACAAACGGTTGCTATGCTTCATTTCTTATTAAATATCAATCGTAGAAAATGGTATCCTTGCATATAAAGCATTAAAGATGTGTCAATTATATATATATGAAAAATGTTGCTGTCATATGCAAATAAAATTGAAAACACAGCATAGCAACCGATTGTTTGGAGTCAGTATCCAAGCAAAACATCATAACTGACGTAACGACTGAAATCGTGAGTCATTCACAGCTAAAAAAAAATAAAGCAACCCGAATATAAAAATTTTAACAATATTGCATTTACAAGGCACCTTCGCTTTCCTTTAATAAAATGTTTTAATTAAATATACCTTTTGAAATCGTGAAAAGATTTCAAAGTGAAGTAAAATGTAGTGACGTCATTTACCGCTTCCACTGTAAATCTGATCAATGAGAACGCTATATTACGACTATGAAACGTTTTCATTGGTGAATGAGTTTCTTTTTCTCGTGGATGGGTTGATCCCGGAATTGTTATACACGGAGGGGTTTTATATATATAATGAGTTGAAACAAATAAAGCGCAACTGTTTCACCAAATAAAGCAATGCTTTCATTACATTACCATATAAAAATAAAACATTAAAGAGGACATCAATATTTCATCACGGTCAAATCTGTTCTTATTTTAGCAATGTTATGAAAGTCAACTGTGGGTAATGTAAAATTCTATCTTTGTAGATTTAGGAATTCAGATGATAAATGAGAAGAAACGACTTCAGAAACTGCTCTTTAATGCATTTTAAAGATTTATCTGAAATTACAAGGAATTTTTCAATTTCTTACTTGCAGATACTATGCATTGTTAGGACATTAAAATCAATCATAAGCGTAAATTTACTCATTTTTCAGCATATGAAAATTTTTAGATGTTTGAAATGCCAATACAAAATATAAGTAACTCCTCCATTAATGTTTTCAGTCTTTAGTACTTATCAACTGTATCAGTATCATATAATATGTCCTAAATTCCTTTTGCATTCCAAAGGGAAATGTATAACTGAGTTATTCACAACGCAATTAACGAAAGGAATTTCGAGTCCAGTGAAAAGTTTTGTAAATGAAAGATGAGTCTATTCAGCAAATAAATATTCTGAGTAATGGGTGTTAGAATGTTCCATCAAAAGAAGTAATCTAGATCAGGATTCCTTTAGGAATTATATTCACATTAAATGGTTGATGGTAAAATCATTTTTGGCAATGAAAGTAGAAAATTAAAGATTATATTTATATATAGAATGAAATGTATGCAGGGATGCTAGTCCTGCGCAGCAAATAACTGATTTTCACTGGTAAATATTAAAAGTATTTTTAATCTTATTAAATCTAAAAAATTCTGTTGTGAAATAAAATGAAGAACACTATTAAAATTTAGTGGTAGTAATCGGTCATTTCTTGCGCAACTCTGGCATGTTTCTGTTTATGTGTCACCATATTTTCATTTGACTAAAACAAAATTTATGCAGAAAAAATGTATAAGATTTTTTTAAATTGTTAATTCAAATATATGCGAAACAAAAATTTTATTTTTCAATCAGATTTCTGCCTGTTTGTAAGATAAGTTTATTAAGCGTATACATTAGGATGTTTTTAGTATATAACTATTGATACTTTAAGCCCCTATTTCTTTGACTTTTTTATTAATTTGCAATCGGTGAAAATATTTTCGAAATTTAACACGCGTTCGAAAGAAACTGAAAAATTTAAAATTTTGTTCGTCAGTAAAATTTTACATTGACTTTTTCTCGTTTTTTTTTTTTTTTTTTTTTTTTTTTTTTTTTTTTTTGCTATAATTTTAAACAGATATGAGTTGAAGCAACTAAAATAAAGCGCATTTGTTTAACCACATAAAGCATGGTTTCATTACTATTAACGGAAAATTCGTAAATTCCGCTTACTTATACTTACTTATTCATGTTACTTATTCATGTAAGATTTACCAGATTCATTCCTAAAATTTCACATTAACAGTTTTTTATTTTTTGCAATAGTTTTAAACAATATTAAAAAATTGAAACAACTAAACTAAAGCGCAACTGTTTAACCACTTAAAGTATGGTTTAATTACATTACCATTTTAAATAAAACATTAAAGACGACTTTTTTAACAAACTCTTTGGGTGAGATGTAAATAGATTTTATGGTTTGCATAACTTGCAATAAATCAGGTAAATTTGCCTAAATGTGACAAAAGCTAAATACGACAGTGTTCTTATACTTAAAATCTTAATGAGAGAATGGTAAATAAATGCTATACAAAGAAACATTCAAAATGTGAATCATTTCACATCATTTAAATCATTTTATTTAAAAAAAAATTCTATTAAAATACACATCGTTCAATACTATGTGTTCTTATATTCACTAAATATGACGAAAAATCCCAAAACAGATTAAGGTTTTTATGCTTTAACTTTAAAGAATAAATAGCATTAAGGATATACCTCCGCCTATAGGCCAAGCCTACAGGGATTTAAATTTTTTTTACAGTGTTGGTGACAGCGTTAGTAACTTATTTTTTATTTAATAGAGAGATACAGCTGAAGACAGTATAAGTTTACCACTTATATGTTTGAAGAAATAAAACGTTTTTACACGATTGTCTCCAATTAAATTGCATTATTCTTTCTTAACTTATTTACATATGCAATTTAATTAAAATATGAATGCAACAACATCTATTTTTTTAATGATTTAGTATTTGTAATTTACTTGTTTATGAACAAATACAAAATAGCTCTTTATAATTAAAAATAACATTTTTTTTAAAATTCTGAAACATATTTATAAACTGTTCTGTTTGTATTAATGTACTCTACTTTAGCATTTCGTAAATTATATGTAGAAATTTTCCTTTTCCATTTAAAGCTTTAGGCAACTCTTACAAAAAATAAGCAAAATTCTTTTTAGTTTCATAAATTATATTTTGATTAAGAATAATTAAACTTTGCCGGCTTTATTGCAGTTTCTTCTTACGGGCATTTTTATTTTTCACTTATACTGAAAATGCACTTTTACAAATTTTTTTCTTAGTTCAAAGCTGCTGTTATTTATGCATTAATGACGAAAATCTAATTTATTTTGTTTCGACGATAAATTTACGACGCGACATAATTTTTTCTTAATAACTGCATAGTGTTAGGGAATATTCCTTTGATGTTTATTCCTTAATACAGCATTTTACTTTACTGTAAATAGATTTTGGTAATTATTTGTTACTGCTTTAGCATTTCATTCATTTAAAATCGCTGTTTTTTCTTCATAATTATAATTAAAGTAAAACTTTGCGTTATACATTCATCTTAGTGTTTGCTTTCGTTTGGTAATAAATTCATAAATTCAATAAAAAAACTGAATGTTATTGTGTAAAGAGGCTGTACTTAGATAACGTTTTCATTTCATTCCTTGATGTTGTAAGATACCTCTAGGGTAAGGGAAGGGGGGAGATTATCTTTTGATGTTGTTACTATTTGGAAAATAATTTTGTCCTCGGTAGAGAATTGGGAAATCTGAAGTATATCTGAATGTTTTCATTGGTTGAATTCCACAACTTATTTCATTTTATTCGTTTTCTGATTGGTCTATGTTTAATGCCCAAAAATAGAATACTTCTGTTTCTGAATGGTCCATGCTTAATGTCTAGAAATTAAGTAGTTCTAAAGTCACGATGACTAAAAAACTATTAAAAACTACAAAAAGATTATTAACTCAATTGCGAATTTCAAACAAGCTGCATTTAAAAGTAATTTTTTTCTGTATATGACGGTGTAAAAGTTAAAAATGTGCAATGTTTATATATTCAAAAATGTACATTAAAAAAAATTGTTAAACTGAAATTTCATTTAATATTTGTTTATAACTGGCGCAAAAATATTAACGTGACTCTAAATGTCTTATTATGTGACTCTAAATGCCATATTAATATAACTGTGTTATTAAGTAAGCTACGTTAACTATGTTATTAAAATGATATTAGTATAATTTTTTTTTTATATAGAAATCATTTATAAGTCTAAAATATAATCTTTGAAAATATTATTTTCCAAATAGTTTTTGTAATTTGTTAAATTACAATTTTTTTGAATGGACGGGGTATGTTTTTTTTATAAATTTTTTTATTTAACCAAAATTTTCTCTTCATGTATTTAACTAGTTTTTTTCATCAAAATAAACTATTATCTTCTTGAGATCTATAAGATGCACATCTTTACAATATTTATTCACGTTTATAAATAATATTAAAAATAGATAAATAAGTGTGAATGGAGCCTAACAAACAGCAGAACTAAACAAAATATCAGTTTATTTGTTAATAACGTTGTTTTAGCGAGTATATAAAAATGGCTTTCCTCAGAAATGTTCGAAATGATTACGTAAATAACTTCACTGTGCGTTAAAACACCGCTTGAGAGACTATTAGTTATAAATAATTATTAAATATATATTTATTTTATGTTTTTCAAAGATTTTACAGTTCAAAAAAGTAATATATATATATATATATATATATATATAGAAATCTGATACATTGTCAAAAATTTTATTTTTTGAATCCCTAGGTATCATCAATTTTATGTACAAAAAATAAAATTTAATTTTTCGCTGTTCAGCATTTATTTATTGTTAATTTGTTAATATTAATCGATACTCGGAATTAAAAAAGTGCTTAAGCAGTAAAGGAAGGCAGGAAGGGATGAGAACCTTCATCACTTCCTCATGAGCTTCAAGTGAATACAAGTGAATATTAAAAAGTGTTCTGACTTTTAAATTCGTCAAAAATCAACAAAAAATGAACCAGTTATAAATGTTTCTTCATTAATTTTGTAGGTATAAACATAAAATTTTGACTTTGATTAAACAGATTATGCTGTTTATTATAATTTCATTAGAAATCGACTAGTCTTTTATAGAATTTGTATATTGTTGAAATTAAAACAGCTCTTCTTTTAACTCTATAAGTTATTGCGCGCATGATATCTTGAGAATGAATGCATGTGTTGTTCTGAAACTTGATGTATATAATAAGCACATATGTATTTCCAAAATGATCTACTCTCATGTCAAAATTATTTTTCTAACTATGTAAGAAATATATTTTTATAAAAATAAATCAAAAATTCACATTTTTAAATGAACAGTCTATATTAACAAAGAGCGTATCTCAGGACATTGTGTTGCTTGCACTGTTCCATATGAACCTACACAACAGGCGGCTTCCTGAGCTTACAGCACTTTAAATTTTTCTTTTAAAAATCCCGTGATAAAACATTAAAAATTTTGTGAAATGCTGCCATCGTGAAGTGGTTCCATTGAAAAAAAAATAACTTATACACAAAAATATAACTATTTTATTTCAACAGAGTGAAATCATTTATAATTTGTGTTTGATCAAAATACTTATTTCCACAACTCTTTCATACTCCTCTAGTATAATTAGTAAAAATAGATTTTAAATAACACTTGGGAAAAAAAGCTTTTAACCCTTTCAGGGGCAAAATATTTCTGCTACAAAATTGTTCAAATAATTTATTCACATCGCAATTTAAAAACTAATTTATTTCAAAAAATAATAAAGAGCTCTTTTTTTTTGCCACGTATATTAAAATATCGAAATTGTACAAAAAATGTACTGGTGTCAGTTCCCACTTGGAACCGAAAAATTAACCGTTTGCAGATTGCAAACGGCGCCCCGTAAAGGTTTAACTTCTTCTATTCACACAATCTCATTCCTACTTATACATCCTTTAGATAAAAGCATATTTTCCTCCAGTTATAAAAGTTTTATTCATTAATTTTAAAATTAGGTCTTACTATTTGCAACTTTCATTTTTCTCCATACAAATATAATTATTTGTTGTATTTTTAAAAACGCCGGAGGCTTTCTTAGAGTCTGGTATAACAAACATTGCTACTAACAAAAAAAAAAAAAAAGTAATTAAAAATAATAAAAAAAAGAAAAGCTTTTATTGGATATCAATGTAGGAATATACTTTTGCATAAATAAGTTAAATTTCGAAAAGTAACATGCAAGGCTAAATAAAATTTCATTATCTATCCGATTAATATCATGACTAATAATTATATATTTAAAAGCTATTAGTAATGTTCCTATTGCTAAGTAATACGAATTTATAAAGTAAATGAAATAAAATTTTAAGATGTATGTATATTTTCAGTTTACAATAATTTATAGTATTTGATTCCATTTGCAACTTTATTTAGTAAAGATTTTTATTTATTTTTTAAATTGTACTACCTGTTTTTAAATATTAATTGATCAATAATCCTGTTTTAAACTTAAGTGTATAAAAGGAACAGTTAAAAACAAGATATAAATTTATAAATGTTTTAGAAATAATATCAAATAATCCTTTAGACATAATCCTTTATTTGTTACGTTATAAGTGTATAGGAATCTCGCTAAAAAACACACATTAAAATCGCATTATGTGTATTTAAAAATATATATTGCATGTGTTTGAATAATATTATATTTACTCCAAGCAAAAACATATTTTATTTTACATTCTATAGCAAAACTTAATTAGTGCCCAATATCATTTATTAAAATATAAATCATCCGAAAATTAATTAAAATCCTGAAGCACATATAACATTTTAGAAACAATGTTTACGATAACGTCGTATAAATGACAGGAAAATAATAAACAGCTTCTGTGTAGAACTTGCTCTGCAGAATTAATACCTCGCTTCATTTAATTAAAAAAAATATATTCCATTAAATTTCCGTAAAAAAGTAATTAACTAAAGCCAAGGAAATAGGAATTTCCTTAGGAATCGACTTTTTGACTTCAAATATAATTATTCACCAAAGCATGTTTTTGTTGGTTTTCATAGAGTCTCACGGAATTTTATTTAGAAATCATTTTTTTAACATTATTTTATGAGAGTAACAAAGATTTAATAAGGAATATAAAAGTCTAAAAGAAAAAGAAGCAAAAATATTTTTTCAAAATTATGAATTATTGAACAGAAAAATCTTGCATTATTTTAAGACTGAACTAAACTAAAGATTGATACTGAACTAAAAAGGATTTCTATTAGGTTATCCCAAAAGTTTCTTCGTTTTTTTTAACCTTAGAAAAATTTCGAAGACGGCGAGATTTTTATTTAAGAATATATGTGCTATTCTATTCTGCGAATTTTTTTCTACATTTTCAGGAGTCTTATAATGCGTTTTTTAAGAAAATTTTTGGTTTGGTTCAAGGGAATTTTTTAAAAGCTATTATTGTTATTATTATTATTTGTGGCGAAGAGAAATTTCGAGAGACAAAAGAGAATAGTATTCAGACAGAGCAATATTCGAACATCTCAATCGAACGCAAGGAATTTATTTTTCCCAGTCAAATATTGTGACTGTCCTAAAAGCTTCTTTTATAATTCATGTGTTTCTTTTTATTTTTTTAATTCAACTATTACCACTTTCTCAAAATAAAAATATTTTACTCACACTTTAACAACTTTTGTAAAAGAAAAATACTGCAAAACGTGTTTTTTAAAAAATTAGTACGAATAGAATATAAAAATAGTTAAAAATAGTCGACTTGCCCATGACCTGTTGGCGAACAATTTTGTAGATATTATTTTCAATATCAAAAAGTTCCTGTTCTGAAAAGATTGGTTCTTGTGGACATAAGATGGATACTTTAAACATCGGGAAACACAAACAATCCTGACCAAATCAAGATAAATGTCCATTTCCTGTCGCTAAAGCCGTAATCTTACAGAAGAAAGTTTTGGTCTCTGTTTAGCGAAACTGAATCTACTACGAGCGACTTCTATCTAAACAAACTATCAATTCTGAAAATTACTACTGGCAACTAAAAAACACTGAAGTTAGTCATAGTCATGAAACACAACGAAATAGGAAACAAACGAGGTATTATCTTCCATTGTGAGGAGAATGATAATGAAATGATATTAGAGATTCTTTATTACACAGAATAATGTCTTAAAGTCGAACAAGACAAATTTCTACCAAAAACAATTTTTCTTTCTATGTTTGGGTCTACTTTTACAACGCCCTTTAATATCGAGGGATGAGTATTAGATAAAATTGGCAATAAAATTTTTGCTCAAAGACTGATGCTCTAATTAAGCTTTCTTTTAGCTAAATATATTTTCTTTAAGTTAAAAAGACTTTATGTAACATATAGTTAAAAAAAAAGTAAATTGAAAAGGTCCTTATTAGCCATAAGGATAATATTTTTAAATGATAATTATCTGTTAATTTTTATGAATTTTCATAAGCTTGTAGATATAGAACGTCAGGAAAAACGAAATTAAAATTGTAACTTTTAATAATTTTAAAGGAAAAGGATGGAATAAAATGCCCTTTTTTACATGTTTATAATCATTGGAATTTTCTATTTCTTCACCATAATATACTAGCTATGTTTAAATGCATTTAAAGTAAAAATTTAAAAAAAATGATATTTCGTCTTTCTTCTCCAAAAAATTTCCTTGTGAGTTTTACATTAATACATCTTTCTTCATTCCATATGTATCTTTGACTGTCAGAAACAAACATCCTGCATTTTATTAAGACATACTTATCCTTACCCTTTGGGAGAATCATTTCGGTAAGTATTTTGTCAGAAAATCAAAAAAGTTTTGGAAAGGCGATATTATTAGACTAGCGGAACGACAGAAAGTTTGTTCAACAGATTAGCGCAAACGTTCTTCAATAAAATTTTGCCTCTATCAAAAATTTACACGGTTTATATCTAGCGTAAAAAATAAAGAATGTTTTGGAACAATCTAATACTATACCGCTGGGCTGTCCAGCCTTGCGCGAGCGGGATACCAAAAAAAAACGAGAATGGCAAAAAACAGAAAATGGTTACCGTATTGAATCACTGGAAGTATTTAAATAAATTTTGAAATATTTGTCTTTTGGTCCAAGTAATGAACAATTTATAGCAATCAAATAGCAATATCCGAATTATATTTCTGCCATTGTAAAAATGTCTTGTGCAATTTTTACAGCAAAATTAGAAAAATATTTTCAATTATCATAAAATTGGACCATATAGATAAAAATTTAATCAAACCTTTTGAGTAATAATTCCATTATTATAAATCGATACGGCTGAGAAAAGCAATTTTAATTTAAAATACTTTTACGTATGCAACATAATGTCTTTTGAACTTTAAAAAAAATATTTAAGTAAAAGAAGGAACTTAATCAAGGTATCAGTGTTTGGACAAAAACTTTATGGCCCATTGTTATCTGTTATACGTATCCCAAGAGATTAGAAGGACGTTGTAAAAGTAGACACAAACAAAGAAAAGAAATGTTGTTTTTGGGGAGAAATTTGTTTCATTCGAATTTAAGACACTCTTTTGAAACGGGTAATAAAGTAAATGAACCATTATTTGAGAAAAAAAGCATTTGTTTTACAAAGAGAAAGTGTGGGCATAGAAAAGAGAAAGATGTATTAATGTAAAACTCACAAGGAAATTTTTTGGAGAAGAAAGACGAAATATCATTTTTTATTAATTTTTACTTTAAATGCATTTAAACATAGCTAGTATATTATGGTGAAGAAATAGAAAATTCCGATGATTATAAACATGTAAAAAAAGGCATTTTATTCCATCCTTTTCCTTTAAAATTATTAAAAGTTACAATTTTAATTTCGTTTTTCCTGACTTTCTATATCTACAAGCTTATGAAAATTCATAAAAATTAACAGATAATTATCATTTAAAAATATTATTCATATGGCTAATAAGGACCTTTTCAATTTTTTTTTTAACTATACGTTACATATAGTCTTTTTAACTTAAAGAAAATATATTTAGCTAAAAGAAAGCTTAATTAGAGCATCAGTCATTGAGCAAAAATTTTATTGCCAATTTTATCTAATACTCATCCCTCGATATTAAAGGGCGTTGTAAAAGTAGACCTAAACATAGAAAGAAAAATTGTTTTTGGTAGAAATTTGTCTTGTTCGACTTTAAAACATTATTCTGAAACGTGTAATAAAGAATCTCTAATATCATTTGTAAGAAACGGATTTCTATATTTGTTTTATAAAAAAAAAACAATTTCTATAAAAAATGAAATTCATATAAAATTCATTAAGGAAATTTCTGTTTAAAAAAATGACAAAGTATAATTTTTCAAAATTTTTATCTAACGCTTTCCGGCACAGATAAAAATTATATTAGATTAATATATAACATGATTATACAATCGGTAAATGAATTATAACAGATGTAAACGTTCGAAGTAGGTAAAAAAATGTCCGGGCAAGGATTCGAACCATGGATTAGACCCGAATACCTGAACGTTGAGGTTATTTGGGTGAAATAGTCCTCCAGTATTTCATCCGGGATGGCTCAGTTGGAAGAGCATTGTCGGTTTCAACCAATACATCCCTGTTTCGAATCCTGGCCAAGACATTTTTCACCCACTTGGAAAAATTTATATCTGTTACAGATAAAAAATTTTCATAAAATGATAAATTGATAAACTAACCCGGACATTACAAACAACTTTTTAGAAGCCATTGTAAAGTTTTACTTAACTAATTTTACTCGACTTAAAATGACTTTTAAAGTCATTGTTTTTAGAAGATATCAGAATTTAAAACTCGCTACGACTTCGATTTTTAGCCGAGTAGCCTGTGGACATATCCACACTTCCCAGGTTGGTAACAGATGTAATATACAAAAGAGCAATCTAATAACCTGAATTACGCCAATAGCAGGAGGGGACAAATAAAATTAACGAAATAAATAAAAATAAAAAGTGGGTACATGGGATAGCATGTGTCAGCATGTGTTTCGTTTATATTTGTTTAAATACGGCTGCTTTACTTAACATGGACATAGTCGCAAATGTTAATTTATGTAGAAAAGTAATAATATAAAACAAAACACATACTTAAAAAAATTCCAAAATACATTTTACATATTTGTAAGTACCCATTAAAAAATAATAATAACCGATCGAAAAATATTCGAAAAGTATTAGAAATGTTTGACATTTTTAGTCAAAAGCTATCATTCCTAATGTATTAGTTATACAAAACAGAACTTGTCTGATAAAGCGAACTCAAGTAAATACGAATACTGTTTTGAGAAAGAAAACATATTTAAAAAAAAGTAAAAACGTCAATATTTTTCATTATCTTGGGACCAGGGTTCTCGCTATCGCCCAATCTCTGCTCTTTTTTGCGTGTAGTTACAGTTGCGATTCTTATCCGCATTACTGTACGACTGATGTCACTTTTCATTTTAAGTCGCACTTTGCCATTTGCATCATCATTTATAGAGATACTGGGTCAACACAAATTCAGTTCAGCAACAGTCAAATACCAGAAAGTCTTATACGATAAGTCAGTTTATCACTGCATACGGGCCGGTAAATTTACAACCAAAATTACTCGCATCGATCGCCTAATCGAGAAAAGTTTTGCTGGAATGCGGTGTTGAATTTTCCATTTACCGTCCTGCAAAGTGTGATTGACCAATCATTAATTTTTCTCTATTGGTTATAGTTAAATCTCATACCAATTTATCGCTAAAATAATGTTTGAATATTTACATATTTAGAAGACATTTAGAATGTGCTTTTTTTATAATTTTTGTAGCGTACAATTGAATTTCTATTTTCTAAGCAATGACAAAAAATTATGGTGTTTTAGAACATATTGAAAAAAAAAATACAATAAGGAGTTAAAACTAGATTTTTCAGTGTTTCTCTCCAAATCTATTTTGCTAACATTTTTTTTTTCATTTGGCTGCTGTTTCTTATTTATATTTCTCCAAATCGTTAATGTTGCTTAAAAGCCAGAGACAAGCCTGCTTGGGACTAAACATTTTCCTAGCACTTTCAACTATGCTAAATATAAAGTTAAAAACAGTTTATGAAATATTTTTTTAATGTTTTTTTTATTATTATTATTTAATTTTTATATTATAAGACCCATCATACTGAAAACAGTCCATTCTTTCTCATAAAGTTTAGTTCAACAAGTGCAGATATTTAAAAAATATTTACTTGTAATGTGTCAAATTATCTCATTTTACTTTAAATACAGCTTCAAATCTAATTAAAATTTAATCTAACAATTGTTGATGCTATTTCAAATTCGTTGTATCTATAAAAGTTTTCTAGCACTGTGAAAGTTTGAAATTTTTCTCTTAAAATTTAAAAATGACAGGCGAATGTGTTCCATTGTTCCAGACTTAATTAATGTTTTTTTCTAAAACTAAATACATCAATCTTTTTAATTCATACACACAACTCTTTGTATACGTTGACGAACATTTGGGAGTTTTTCTTAATTGTCTATAAAGACGACATGCCACAGTTTTATTTTGGAAATGTACATTTAAAATAACTGCATAAGAGCACAAACGAAACACTACGAAAGGAATGTTTAATGAGAACAAAACTAGTATTTTCAGCTTAATAAAAAAAGTTAGCTAAGAATCGTTTACATTGCTTAAAAATCCGTTTGTTTTAAAATTGACTATAATTCTCAATCTTTCGACGTTTAAGTATTTCGGAATGGTATTCAGTGCAGTTGTAAATCAAGTTATAAGTATTTGAAAAAAACAGCTTTTAAGATTGAAATTTCAAATATAAAGACATTTTAACGGATTTTAAAATAGAAGAAATTGTACATTATTTACTGTGAGTTGTATTATCATAACTTCATGTTTGTGTGATTAAGAAATTTCTTATAAATATTACTTTAAAATTATTTCCTCATCCTGTAAAAGTAATGTTTGGTTTGTTATATTTATCAAAACTATCTTGCTTTATCCTATGGAATTTTTTTAAATGTATATCCAGGATTTGGGCGAGTTTTGGAATTTCTAGATTTCGAAACTCTTTGATAACAAACCAGTATGTTCTTATTGAACATTACTTCTTATTTTAACCAAAATTTTGCCAGTTTGAAATTTATTTTCTATATAAGTATAATAAAAATTGCTGATTCTTTACTTGTAAAATAACGGTACCGTATGAACCCTGATATCTAACGGAAATAAATCATGCTTAACCAATCTGTTACATTAAATATTAAAGGTTTAATTTATAGAAATATAATAAAAATATTTACATAAAATAAAAATAAAAATGTTTATTTGTGATTTAAATAATTGTAATTTCAGTATAAATTTTCAGTCCAAAAATTCCAATTATATAAAGAAATATAAATATAAATATTTCACAGTTTTAAAGATATAATACACAGAATATAAGTAAATCAAATTAGAGCTGCATAATGACAACATGCTATTTAAATACATTTTCGAATGACTTGTAGTAGATTCATGTGTGACGTGACTTTTGGCTAAAACAATATATCATAGTTATATTCACAGTATAGTACATTTTTAGGGGGGGGGGGAATTTCATGGAAACATGAAAAAAATGGTTTGTGATAACGAATATGTCCACCCCCTAATTGCACTACATTTTCAGAACCGACGTTTAATGATGACAATCAAGTAGTTGTACACCGACCAGGCCAGAGACTGAGTAAACCGTTTACCAGCCATGTAAGAACCAAGGCAGCCACGGTAATTCCAATCAAAGCATTGGAATCCAGTACATTAAATTCATAATCAAAAAGTAACTCATATTTTTATATGAAATTTCAAAAATTTAAACTGCTTATAAACAGTATTTTACAAAAGGAAGCTTACTTGAGTCGGCTGCAGTAACATATCTCAATATTATAACTATATGAATATTTTGACAAGGCTTGGACCAGCTAATACTTCTATGCTTTACGTTACGTATAAGGATACATAACCTTAAATTGGTATGAATAAAAAACTAAGGATATGTATTTTTTTACATGGGACTTTAAAGGTCTGAATTACTCATAAAACACTTGAAAATGCAGCGAACCGCGTAAAAAACCTATATTTATACATCCTTACTGCCTTATCCGCGACGAGGTATTCAACTGAAAGAACAGCCGGTCGCTGTCAAGCTAGTCGTACAATTTCTGCTCATAATTTCGACCACCTTCTGTAGTACAAACTTTCAATCTAATGTTTTCAGTCTCATTAATGTGTTGCCTTTTCTGTTCTTTTTATCTGCTTCTTTGTACCAGGGTCACCAGTAGGCTACTTTTTTTATCTTAGATTTTTTTTTTTATTGTCAACAATTTTACAAATCACCAATTTGTAAAATTACTCTTTATTTTCGCCTTAATTAATATGTTATTTAATAATGATAATTTTTTTAAAGAAGTTTCAATTGAGAAATCTGAATTTAAAAAAAGTAGCGAACTTGCAACATTGCTTTGTATCATAAGTCGCGACTGCGGACTTTTCTACCTTTCATTTCTACATGATTCCGAGTGGTCTCTGTGCTCCCTGCAGCTCCTTCAAGTTTGTTGGATGGTAGTGAAATACCCTGTATAAACAAGAATAAGTGCTTAAAGCTTTCGGCATCAATTGACCTTTTTTTTTAAATTTATGATTCATTTCATTACATTGAAGTTTTTCTTTTAGTGGCGAGAAACTCTGTCGATTTTCTATATGAGAACAGTTTAAGATGAATTTATTTCGAAACAAATCAGTTAATGAAAAGATCTTTTTCAGGTTTAGATAAATTCATTCATTAGCTGTTTAAAACACAATTTAACAAGATAAGTGCGGTTCATAAGAAATCAAGAAAAATTTAATTTCTGAAAACAAAATCAAATAAATTGTTCTATAAAAGTCCAATTATTGACATTTTTTACAAGCGTGTTATATTCAAAATATTACTAGTCGTATTTGTAAAACAACTATTTCAAAGGCAGTAGTATTAGTTTTTAAAATATCAAGACATTTAACTTTTCTTTCTACAAAAGGGGATTGTTGTATAAAGTATAACTTTAATGAATCATAGAACGTTTTCGTGCTTAGGAAAATATACTGACTTTCAAATTTCAATTAAGTTAAATAAAATATCTGAAAGGAAGAACAAATAAAATGTGGAATAAACAAACTAAAATAAATCTATTTTCTGTATACAAAATTAAATAAAGTATAAAACGTAGAAAGAACCTCTTTTCGACAAAATCAGATTTAAATATTTATGGATGAAATCTTAAAGCAGTTACTTCCAACTCAGTAACTTAGAGTTTCTTAAAATTGTAAATATCGTATTTTATCTTCCCGAAAAAAATCTATTGTTTAATGTATAAAATTTCCCCCCAATAAACTACACCAGACGCAGGATAGAGATTAGAATTCAATTTAGATTTATTTAGCATGAAACGAGTCATAGAACAAATGCATTGTTTGTTTGTTTTTAAGTTTCGATTGTTTCGGATTCAATTTATCCTGAAGATAATAGATAAAATCAAACGAAACAAAATGCAAATTACAATAAATTAAAAAAGGATTTAATTTCTAAATGTAAAAGAAAAAACTAAACTATAAATGTAACTGAGTTAATATTTCGTTTTCTTTGAAGCAAAAGTTTGAAACATTCACGAACGAAATCTTAAAACAATTACTTCCGAATCAGTAAATTTTATTTCTTTAAATTTTAAACTTTTTGCTTTGTTTTGCAAAAACAACTTTATTGTTTAATGCAGCGGTTCCCAAACTTTCTTAGTACGCGACCTACCTCTAAGTAAAAAAAAATATATATTCACTTCCCACTTAATATGATGGTACATATCAGAATGGAAATTGCTATGTGAGATCTATAAGCTATCGGCTATCCTGTCCAACGAAATAGGCAAAATTTTCGTAAAAAGGGTACACTATCAACAAAAACAGCAATTCGTTATTCCAATGTGTGTAAGTGGAACAATAATTAACACAGAACACAAGCTAGCAAAATAATTAAAAATAACATTTGTTTACTATCAAAACATAACTTTATAATCAGTACGTTTTCTGTCACTGGTTTTTACCCATGAAAGCATCAATATCAGGGTTTAAACATGTTAATTTCAACCTTTATTCACTTTCAACATAGTTTTGTCTATACTTGTTTTAAAAAATCAGCGAAGTACAAAAAGTATGTTTACACGAGTATATTGTGTTGAACTCAATCAAGGAATTCAAAGCCCATTTAGATGTTTCTGGATATTCTACTCAAATATTTCATCATCTGAAAATTAAGGAATTTTCCTTCAAATATTATTTTCTTTTGAAATTGTTATATATTTTTTAACAGATAATATGCAAAATATTTTTGTGATAAACCTCAATTGTTTCGGGGACCCACTAAAATAGCCAGCGCGACCCACCAGTGGATCGCGACCCATAGTTTGGGAACCGCTGGTTTAATGAAATAAAACCACCGATAAATAACAACATACAAAGGAATTCTATATGTGTTTAAGTCAGATTTATTTAGAGTCAAGCGAGTAATTGAACACATTTATTGGTTTTGGAGAAGATTTAAGAGCATCTGATTTCAATAGCATTTATTCTGTGAAAGTTAATCGAGAGAAAAATAAAAATGCAGAAAAACCTTACTTCTACATTAAAAAAAAATAACTCTATTAAAATGTTGGATTTAACGTTTTTTTGACAAAATGGATAATATTTTATGGGCTAAATAATTTAAAAATTATTTCAAAGCCACAATTTTGCGCCCTTTTACAAACTGCCTTTTAATACTGATTTTTTTTTTTTTTTTTTTTTTTTATTTTTTTTTTTTAAGTGTATTACTAATGCAAAAAATGTGCTCTAACAATCGACATTTGTCAAATAAATAAAATTCAAGTTTCTTTTTCAGCTATTGCAAGTTAAAAGAAACATTGGATTTATTCGCTGTAAAGTTTGAAGTACATTAAACTCAAAAAACTCACAAAAGATCACAAAATTTGATATGAAAAAACTAATAAAAGTATTGTACAAAAAAAAAATAATAAAAATAAAAATAAAATAAAATAAATAAATACAAAAATTAGATGAAGTTATAAAAGGCCTCGAGTTGACGTTTACTCATTCATAAAATTAAGATTATTATTCATTAACGAGCTTTTAAAACTGTTATTTCTCTATAGGAATTTTTTTTATATGAAATATTTTTATTCGTATTTCTAGAGCATAATTATTGTTGGAATGTTTTAATTAGAGAGTTTGTTTTAAAAAAGCAACACAGCTCCAGACAAAGCGATAAGAAACGATCTCAAAGTGCATTATTTTATATTACAATATTGTGAACAAATTTGTTGTTACTTAAAAGTTTCATTTGTATACATTTCTTTTACATTCATACTATAATAGTTAACACAAAGTATCAATTGGGAAAAATTAATGCACAATATAATAAATTAAGAAACATTTCATTCCCATTTATAAATTTACAAAAGACTAAACTATAAATACCTGTGTGTGAACATTTTTCTCATAATATCAAGCATAATTTAAATAATTCCAGACAAAATATCAAAACAATTAGTTTTATTCAAATAATTAGATAAAAAGACACTTAATACTTTGTCTTTCAGCGAAAACTCTATTCTTAATGTTTATTTTTTTTCCCAATAAACAATTTTTTCAATGTTCGTAAGAACTGAAGTTAGATTTGTTCCAAATTTAACCCTTTGAAAGGCAAAGCATTTCGCTCCAAAAATGCTCAAATAATTTACGCCACAATTAACCAGCAAATTTGTTTGAAAATAGTTAAATGCTATTCTTCACGCAATTTATGAGATCGAAATTGTACTAAGAAATTATTGGTGCCTAAAAATTACTAATGTACTAACAAATTATTATTTGACTGTGTAGCATTAAAATTAACTGTTTGGAGACTGCAAGCGGCGCTCCTTATAGGGTTATCTCCTTCGGAAAGAGCGTTTTTTAGTAAACTTTTAATCATTTTTCACCGGTTTTCCAAAACAGAAAATTTTCGCTCATTGAATCGAGAAAATGTTCGTATTACATAAGGCAAAATTTACGTAAAAAATTTACTGGTGGGAATAATCAAGGATTCTAAGCATCTTATGAGACAAGTATGCCGGTCGCTCGTTCCCAAAGAATTAAAGAATCACTTATCGAATTATTTGGACTTTGAAATGTCTGATTGTTGTATCATCAGTTGTATCATCAGATAATTAAATTCGTCATATCATGTATTTTATGAGCAAATCTTGTGTGTGTGTGCAAATTTTATCAATACAAATTCTCTTAACGAGATAAAAGTTTTTGACGCAACACTTATCTTGTGGTCTGAAAATTTCATTTTGGAACTTAAAAATAATGATATCAGATTTTGAATGATACGATGCTATTTCTGTTATTTTTTATTTCATCATTAACTTTTGTTCTACTTATTAGCACGAGTTTAAAAAATAAGTTCAACAAGAAACTAATAATAAAATTTTATTCTCTGTTTCTTTATCATCTACATCTCTCATAAATTCGAAATATAAATTTTAAACGATATGATATAAAATTTAAGTGGCGCTTTGATATGTCTTTAACTACTTCCCTGTTTTGTCCGTCCGACGCAGGGGCAACACGTTTTTGACAATCATGATTTGCCCTTGCGACGATAGGCTTCCGTACTTCAATCATAATTTATTATTCTTACTAGTAAATATTTATTGTAAAATTTGCATTTTTGAATCCAGCAATTTTCTGATTCAATTAGGAAAATTTTTCAGTTTTGAAAAGCGGGTGATAACAGATTGAAAATTCTGTAAAAGGCATGAAAAAAATAGATAATATTGCAAGTTTTTTCACAAATATTGATCAGTTACGTAGTTAAAAGCAGGGTTGTTTGGTTTAAACCAAGTTGGTATAAACCGTTGTTTAAACCATGGTTTAAACTAATGGTTTTTTTGTGTTTTATTTTACACATTGAAAAATGCAAAATCCAAGTTATGCAGAAGCTACAAGCTAAGTTGTAGAAAAATGATGAATTGACAAATTTCTAACATGACAAACATTTTTAATCAACCCAGCTTTTCATATAAACTATAGGTCTACATGGCAGATTAACCAATTTTTTAAAAATTAGCTGGTTAGAAAAAAAATTAGTTTTATTTCTACCTTTTCTTTTAAAGGTTTATATATATATACATATATATATATATATATATATATATATAACATTAATTGTAAAACATTCATAGCCAGAAGTGCAAAGTCGAGTTAAAAATGCACTTTTATTATTTAAATTGCTTGATTAGTTAAGATTTACTAAGGATTTGATCCTCAAAGCCTCGAATATAACATTCTTAAGTAATTTTCTCTATTGATTGCTTTTTGTTATGTATGCTAATAAAAAATTGGCATATTTTTGCTCTGTGTTTATTGGATTAAGCCTTTGTTTTTCTTGCATTCTTACATTGGGAATGGGGATTTTGCATTAGGATTTTATTCTGTTACTAATTGGAATGGCATAATTTAAACCAATTAATTTTTTAGAACAAATCTATGTAATATTTTCTCATTTTTGTAATTTAAATGTACTAAATTGTTGCATGCAGGTAATTCCTATTTTTAAGTCTTATCTCAGCAGTCACCATGAGACATAGTGAGTCTAGTCTAGGCCATGTTAGAATACATGTAGGATGCAAATTTTATGCAATGATGAACATATCTGAAGCTATAAATAAAACAAATTATGTTATGTTGGAAAAGACAAAATGGATTAAAAATATGTAATATTTAGGGAAAAAAATGTTTTCCTTTGAGAAACGCAGATTTACAGTTAATAACATAAAATGACCTTTAAGATTTAAATCAAACTCTAAAAGAAAATTTTCTTGATTGGGGGGATTATCTGTAATAATAATAATAATAATAATAATAATAATAATAATAATAATAATAATAATAATAATAATAACAATAATAATAATAATATTATTAATAATAATAATAATAATAATAATAATAATAATAATAATAATAATAATAATAATAATAATAAGCTCAACATATAAAATCAAATAAGAAGACATTGAAAAATTTAGTGCTGGGGAAGCACCTATTTACATTTAATTAAAATATGCAATAAGATATATTTAAATCTTCTATTGCATAACCAACTTAGATCAGCTGAGAAAATTGGGGAGAAAGGGACAAGGCAAGGTTTGCTTGAGACATAATAGAAAAAAAATTTCATAAATTTGTCTAAAAAGAAGTAATTTTTTGTTTAGACATTTAAAAGAACTAAGAGTTAAAATATAGCATGTACACTGTAAAAAAAAAAGGGTCGATCTACTAAAAAAACTTTAGTTATCCTTGTAATTACTAAAAAATCTTTAGTAATCTTAGTCGGTTACTAGAAAATCTGTAAGAATTACTAGAAAAAAATTAGCAACGAATAAGAGTTAATAGTTTTATATTTTTAATAGCTATTACTAAAACTCACTTGGCGTGGCCTCGATAGCATAGTGGTTGTAGTAACGGACTCCAGGCTAAACGGTCCCGGGTTCAATACTGGACAGCGCCAAATACGCCCCGAATGTATGTAGTGTAAGTACTCTGTAATAAAGAGGTTATGAATTTCCGGTAGGAGCTGGTCGTAATGTTTGGTGCTGCCATCTATTGCGTTTTTGCCGAAAATCGTCCGCTTCAGAAGTCTGGATGCAGCTCGAAGGAAGCTCCTGTCCTTCGGACGCTCGTAATTGTTATTAAAAATAATTTTGGAGCTATTACTAAAATTTGCTTGGTGGCTCATACTAAAAATTTTTAAGTTAGTTATACAAAAAAATACTTTGTTCAGTTTACAAAAGAAATGCTTGCTTCACTTGCAAAAAAAAAGTTTGTAATGGTTACTAAAAAATTCTGTGGAATACAAATTTACTAAAAAATTTTTAGTAACCTCTTGAATTTTTTTTTACAGTGTAGTCTGATGGCTATTTAAAGCTTTAGTGGAAGACAGTATTTGTAAAACTGATTTATATTTTAAGATCAATGTTTTCAATAGTCTAAAAAGCTATTAAATATGTACTTTTGTTTATTTTAAAATTTTTGTTTGTCGTCTTTTTTTTCCTTTTTCTTTTAACCTGGTAGTTTCAGTGGAGAAATATCAAATAGCAATACACAATACTTCTCAAAGTGTGTAGACTCTGCTGGCAAATTCAAATCATTGCGAAAATTCTTTATAAAATTTTTTATTTTCAATAAAAGATAATTCATGTAGTCTTCTAACAGAAAAATCAGACATCTCATATAAGAAGTATTTCAAAGAAATTATTTTGAATAGTCTTGTGAAAATAATATATAAGAAACTGCATCATATTTATATTCTTCATCATTTATAGTGCTAATAATTAAAAGATTGTACATTAGAGTTGTCAAGGTGTCAATGTTTCATTATGTAAAACATTTTATTTAAGAAAAAAATGACACAGCTTTTTCTAAAAATGTTTAATATTTAAATTATTTCCATTTTCTACATAACTAATTGTAAATTAAATTATTACATTGATTAGAATTACTTTTAAATCAAGTTATTACTTATATGTTCAAAAATATTTATTTTTATTGATTGATATGCATGTCATAGGAAATCATATTAAAAAAAACCCGGTTTAAACCAAAAAAACCATGGTTTTTAAGTTAAAAAAAAAAAAAAAAAAAAAAAAAAAAAAAAAAAAAAAAAAACGTTTTTTTTTACCAACCCTGGTTAAAAGGTTTGTTTTAAAATTTAATTTATAATATTTTTGATTTGGCTAAAATATGTTTTCATATCTACGCAATATTTTTAATTTTCTCATTTCCTGTTAAATAAATCACTTTCATTAAACTTATGGTATATATTGAAATGTATTTTTTTCGAATAAATTGATTTATATTTCATGTCACACTATTCAAAATTGTAAGTAAGTTTTATGTAAATGTTTTCTTTGGGTCAAACTTTTTATTTCCATACATTTCAACATTATTTTGGTTACAGTGACACAAATATTACATTATAATATACATTTGCAATATAATATTATTCTGCAAAATAAACACTTGTTCTAAAAATAAGAGTAGAAAATTAAAAGAATTTTTACTAAATAAAATAAACAACTACCTTATTTGATAACAAATTAAATCATATGTTAAAATACAATTATTTTATCCAATATGACGTTTAATTAAAAAAGTTAATACCACCGTAATGCATGTACGATCACTTAAAAAGCAGATACACGGGCAATAAACTTTTCTAATACATTGAGCACTTTATATATGGCCCCTCGAAGCATGTACTAAACCGCTTTTATTTAGAAATAGAAAATTGGTTTAAATAATGCAGTTTAAAGTTTTATAACTCGGTAAATTTTATAGTCTAAGAGCCAGTGAACAGCTACCTATATGTATTTGACCAGACCAGAGTTTTTGTACATTGAGGTCCCTATACCTACTATACATGAGATGGGGAGTCACCAAGCCCAAAGTGGTGGACGCGGCTACAGCGCAGGTAACACAGGTATCAATTTTTGGCAAATTTTAAATCCATTTGACCACGTCTGCCGTTTTGAGATTTTAAAATATAATATCAGTATAATCGGAAAAAACAATGGCAGACCATTATCGCGCGTTTGATATTGTGGCAGACAGTTTTGAAAGTGCTGAAAAAGATAAAATTTCGAAAGAATTTGACCAGATCTGCCATTAATATATTTTATTTATTGGGGTCTTAAAAACTTATATTGATCACGGCAGACGTCTTCATTGAGTACACGCTTCAGCAGATAGCCAGATTTTAGCTACTACCCGATCAGATGTATGCATAGACTGCCAATAGCTATCTTTCTTTTTTCCCCTACGGCTTAGTATTGTACTCATTCTAGCATATGGTATTCTCTTTTATAGTTACTAGCATTCAAATAACTGAGGTTTTATATCTGAGAAGGCCCTATTATGCCATAACCGTAACGGTTTTTGCCAGATATTTTAAGTATATTTGGGAATCTTCATACAGATGCCTCGTGTTGCGCGAATTTAGTAAAGAACATACTGTTTGTTATCGTACCGTAAAACCCTCAGCTATATTGCGCATGCGTCTAGTGTTTTTTTTTTTTTCTTTTTTTTTTTTTTTTTTTTTTTTTTCGAAATAGGGGTGAACAATTTGTTTAGGTACATTTTTTTCAAGAATCCATTTTTGGGAAATATTATCGATTTATGTAAAAACGTTTTTCGAGTTAATATTTATAAAAAACGAAAATGCTTAAAAAAAAAAAAAAAACATTTTTTTCTCATTATAAGTTTTTTTTTGGCATCTTTAACTTTAAAACCAATTTTCATTTCCTGGAGTAATTGGTGCAAAGTTTCTTTATTTAAAAACATGAAGCGATTTATTCAAAGGTGGGATTGTTTTCTATGTGACAAAAAAATTGCGCACAGTTTGTCTCTTAACACTGAAATCGAAAAGCTATGGATGTTTTTTTCCAATGACATTCTTTTAACTCTTTTTCAAATGAACAAAAACAGTATTGCGCTCATTCCTTGTTTCTCGGCGATTTTTTAACAGTACTACTAGAATCAACGGCAATTTGATTAGATCATTTTATAGAATTAGCGATCGGAACAATTAATTTTTCTTTTTTCTATCTCTTCATCACACAATTGAATGATATATAAAATTGTTGTACTACTCCTCCTGAAAGATTTATTTCTACTCAAATTAGCCGTTTGAACACTAAATATAGAAGTTTTAATTTGAATTAAAACGTGATATTGATAGAATTTTAAACTTTGAACGGAAGTAAAAAATAGCAGAAGAGCGAGCCAATTTCAATGATAGAGCAGACGAGAAAATGCCCATCGCCTTGGGGTACAAGGCGAAGATGGACATATTAGATGGGCAAGATGGGATCTACGATATTTATAGTAGAATCGTCCCAGAGTGAAAGGCGCATTGTTGAAAAACGGACAATAGTTTTGCTTTCTTTCTTTTTTTTTCTGATTTCTCTATATTTATTTAATATGTCTGACATTATGTCGAGTGAAAAAAAAGAGCTGAAGTGTGTTTTTGTGACACGATAAAAATTGAGAAATTACTTATATTTTCGGAAGAAACTATATCAAAATGTCAAAAGATTTTTAAAATTTTATAAATTGAAATATAAAGATATAGTTTTACCGGACGAAATTTTTGATTCAGCATACCAGAGTAGTTGTTACATGACATTTACAGCATTGAAAAGACATTTTTCTCGATAGATGTTAAAAAGAAAGTTCCATCACAGCCCAGTACGTCTACGTCTGCAATTAAACAACCATTTGAAAATTCAGTAGAAACATCGATTTTTCAGACTTCGATATTGTAATTTCAACAAACGTAAATTTCTGTTTTTTTTTTTTTTTTTTTTTTTTGTAACAAAGAAAGAAGTTGAGAAAAAGAAACAATATCGGTCTAAGAATGAGCCATTACGCAATTCAAAGAAGAGTAAATTTGAAAAGAGCATTTTACTAAGCTTGAAGCCAGATAATGAAGTTATGTATTTACTTTTTATTAGCAAACTTATGAATTTTCGTGCTTAGTTTACAAAATTAAATATTAATTTTTATAAATACAATGATAAAGTAAATCATGTAGATGCAAAACAGGGAACTTAATACATATACATCTGACCGGATAGTAACTAAGATTTGGTTGTCTGCTGAAGTGTGTACTCGATGAAAACGTCTGCCGTGATCAATATAAGTTTTTAAGACCCCAATGGCAGATCTGGTGAAATACTTTCGAAATTTTATCTTTTTGAGCACTTTCAAAACTGTCTGCCACAATGTTAAATGCGCGATAATTGTCATTATTGTTTTCCGATTATACTGAGGATATATTTTATAATCTCAAAACGGTAGACGTGGTCAAACGGATTTAAACTTTGAAAAAAAATTGATACCTGTGTTACCTGCGCAGTAGTCGCGTCCACCACTTTGGGCTTGGTGACTCCCCATCTCACGTATAGTAGGTATTGGGGCCTCAATGTACAAAAACTCAGGTTTGGTCAAATACATATAGGTAGCTTTTCACTATCTCTTAGACTAAATCCTATTGTCTGATTGCAAGTTCAATGCTCTAACCGTTAAGTAATCGAGATCACCTTCATTTGCAACAGATTATCTTCATAAATAGCACCGTAATTATTCAAATCTGCGTCCTGTTCTCCACCTGTTATTGAGCGCACAGTTGCAGTACCTGTAGCACAGTAGCGAGTAGTGAACGGATATCCCGTCTGCGATTAGAACCCACTCCATGTATCTGGCACCTGAGCGCGCGCGCTTGGCGCGCTTAGCCGCTGAGCACGCCCATGTATTCTCAGATAGACACTGAGTGAGCCCCTGCGTAAAGGTTTTAACACATATATTATTCCTATTTACTTCTCAGACTGGTTTGTCAAATTAGTCTCTACTCTCAATTTAAAAACTCCGAATTCTGATCAGAAGTTTTGAAAGAAGAATTTTATTTTAGATAATTACGAAAAGTTTGTTGATGAATAAAGAAAACTACAGAAAGATAGAATTTTTGGTATGAATGCAAAATTTTTGAATTAAAAAAGATGCCAAATCTGGAAATCCAGTTCTTGGCTATTTAAGACAAAATCGTCGGACTTGTTTCTCACAGATGAGTCGGCTCACTTTATGCGGTATGTTTGTTGTCTCTTGTCAATTGGTTTTCAACTCTTCAAATCGTTATCTCCTGCCATTTATGGTGATACTTTGCGGTACCGGCAGTAGATAGCGATAAAACATTCGTAAAGCTGGTGCAAACTTTCAAAATAAATGGATTTTGTATGTACATTTAATTCATACTAAAAGTACGTAGTATAATATTGATTAAACATATGCAAGAATAATAAAAAACAAATCAAAAATTGCAATACTCCATTACAACTACTTTACTACTAAAAGGAACACTAAAACTCATTAGAAAAAATTTTGCAATATAAACTTTGCAAATACTAAATTGCAATAAATTACGAAAACAGCATTACCCTTTCACATTTTTTGAGTCAAAGTAACAGCAGTTCGGAGCAAAGAGTTTGAAGTTTCTGTAAATTGGAAGCGTTAACACAAGAGGATTACATCGGCAACCCCAGGTGATGCTCGAAGATTAATTAACTTTTGCTTAACTTTCAAAGCTATTTTTGTAGTTTAAATTTACTGGTGTCCATTATAAAGTCCCCCGTTTTACTTTTTATGTCAAATAACTTGAATTTATACCAGAAATTTTAAAAGAAGTGTTCTTAGTTCTAACAATAATAAAATTCCTGTCATTAAATAAAGAACATCATAGGGAATTTTTGTTTAAATGTGTTCGTTCGGAATTTAAAAGAAGGGCAAACTAGTAACTACGTCCATGACTAATATACTGCTTACAATTGCTACTCTTATTTTATAAATAATTTCTAACGTCCCAGACTAAAAAAAAAAAAAAAAAAAAAAAAAAAAAAAAAACAATGAAAGTGTTTTTCCAAATTATAACTATTTTATCACTGGTCGTTTTAATAATAAGTTACTTACTTTAGAAACAATCAAATCATGCTTTTTTGTTTTTTTTAAAGAAATCAAATAAGAATATTTCGCTCCGAAATTCAAAAAACCTAGCATTTGCTCTATTGTTTATTTTCAGTCAATATTTTAAAGAAAGTAATATTTTTAATGATGCAGATAGTAATTAAACCTTATTCCTATCAAAGCCAGATAGGTTTTACTAATTCCAATTTTGAATCTTGGCGCAGCATGCCTCTAAAGGGACTTAGTATCATAAAAATCCATTGAACTAACAATTAAATCTATATGATACAGATTGTTACAAAATATAAAAACACAATCTATATTTGTGGTATTTTCAAGCTTAATATCTGTTTTCATTAATCTGTTGATTAAGCTTTATGAAGATTTTAAAAAGTTTCCTGATAAAGAAAGGATTTACAAATAGTAATATAATCTGTTAGCTGTGGGTTAGCAATTTACGGATACCTTCCAGAAATATATCCGTAAAATTCGTAACCTTTTTTATTTTAAGATATCTGATTTTTCTTCGGATGAAAACGAGGAGAAAATTCTACATTAATGGGTAGTAGTAGATGCAGTAATAAGTAGATGTTTGATAATCACTTATATAAAATTTCGTTAACGTCTCAGTTCTATCACGATTTGTCTCTGCACTCTTTACCACGTGCGAATACAGTCGGCTCTTGTTAATTCGAAATAGGATAAATCGAACCTTTCATTCATTCGAGGTAAATATGAAGTCCCGAAATTTTCAATGGCAGAATAACTTTAAATGTTTTCAGTAATTTTAGCTCATTTTATCTTGAATTCGTTTAATTCGAATTAATCAGAATTCAATTTTTTTTTCATTTTTCTTGACTTTCTCACGGATTTATCAACTGACAATAGTTTAGAAATATCTGAACACTTAACTGCAAAAGAAATTCTTGGAACAATTCACGAAATGAGAAGATGGGATCGAATTCTGGCGTTTCCGCTGCTATGCTCCTAATGCTTAACGTATCCGAGAAAAAGCCAACTACACAATCGAGTGTTTGCGTAAATTTATCCTGATATAGCCATCATCTGTCTAAAACTTAACTGTTTGTTACGACTGGCTGAAAATTCAAAAATAAATAGGACTAGTCAAACAACAATTGATATTTTTTTTCAAAGTGATGATAAAAAATTTGAATATTTACTTAAATAATCATCTAATTTCAGGCAAAGAAATTATAGTAGAATTAATAAAAATTTGTAAATGGAGTTGTTTTATAATGTATTACTAATTTTTATATTTTATGTATAATTTTTATATAATATTTTAATATTTATTAGTTTATGCATTTATTTATTATAGTATATTTCTTTAACTTTGATATTAAGTCATCTTCTAACAATAACAGCCGAAACAATTTTTTAAAAATGTTACAGCATTAATTTCTTTGTTATAGCACCCCTTCAAACGCGTTTTCTTTTTATACTTTCGATAATTCGAATTCTGGATAATTCAAATATTTCTTGTGGACCGGAAGAGTTCGAATCAACGAGAACCAACTGTATTTCCACAAAGAAATATATTACAGTTATATTTTTTTTCGATGAAGAGCATGTGTTTGTACATCCTAGTAAAATTAATGATAACTTAAACTGCATAGCATGAATAATGCCAAATCAATTTATTTTAAAAAACACACTCTCAATTATCATCTACGTTATTATTGATTGAAGGAAATTTACACACAATATAATTCAGAACTATACGTAACTAATTTTATCAAGTATATTTTGCCATATGAAAATGTCATCTCTGTAACTTGTTTAGCTTTTTCATGTTTTCTTCATAAAACAAACATTTTAAGTAATTTTTAAGGTCACGGTTCAAAATATTTAGTCACGGTCAAATATGTTTTTTATTTTTTCGATATTATGAAAATCAAATGCGGATAATGTGAAATTGTATCTGTTTACATAAAACAAGGAATTCAAATGATAAATGAGAAGAAATTATTTTACAAACTTGTCTTTAATACATTTTGAAAATTTATCTGAAACTATAAGGAACATTTCAGTTTGTTACATGCAGATGCTGTGCATTGTTAGGACCATTTAAATCAATCATAAGCCTCAATATATTTATTTTTCAGTATCTGAAAAATATTTAGATGTTTGACCCATTACAAAATATACGTAATTGGTTCATTAATGTCTTCAGTATTTAGTACATATCAACTGTATCTGCATCAATATAATCTGTTCTAAATTCCTGTTGCATTCCAAAGGGAAATTTATTACGGAGTTATTCACAACGCAATTACTGAAAAGAATTTCGAGTCTAGTGAAAAGTTTTGTAAATGAAAGATGAATCTATTCCAGCAGATAAATATTCTTAGTAATGAGTGTTAGAATATTCCATCAAAACAAGTAATCTAGATCAGGATTCCTTTAGGAATTATATTCACATTATATGGATGATGGAAAAGTAGAAAAATAAAGATTATATTTCTATTTTGAATGCGATATATGCAAGGATGCAGGTCCTGCGCAACAACTAACTGAATCCCACCAGTAAAAATTAAAAGTATTTTTCATTTTATTAAATCTAAAATATTCTGTTATGAAATAAAACAAAGAATACTATTAATATTTTGTGGTAGCAATCGGCGTTTGTTGCGCAGGTCTTGCATGTCTCTATTTATGTCTCGCCATATTTCATTTGACTAAAATAAACTTTTATATTTGTATAAGAATTTTATAAACTTTTATAGAAGTATATGCGAAACAAAAATTATATTTTTCAGACTGATATCAACATATTTGTAAGATAAGTCTAATAAGCGTATACATACATTGTTTTTTAGTGTATAACTTATAACAATTGTTACTTAAACCCCTATTTCTTTGACTTTGGAATTAATTTGCAATTGCTGAAAATGTTTTACAATTCAATATACGTTCAAAAGGAACTGAAAAAATTTGAAAAGTTTATTCATTTCTAAAATTTCACATTAAGTTTTTCTGATTTTCCGCTGTAATTTAAAACATGTATGAGTTGAAATAAATAAAATAAAGCGCAACTGTTTCACCAAATAAAGCATTGTTTTCATTACATTACCATATAATAATAAAACATTAAAGACGACAATATTTTGTCACGGTCAAATCTGTTCTTATTTTAGCAATATTATGAAAGTCAACTGTGGTTAATGTAAAATTCTATCTTTTTAGATTTAGGAATTCAGATGACAAATGAGAAGAAACGACTTCAGAAACTGCTCTTTAATGCATTTCAAAGATTTATCTGAAACTACAAGGAACATTTCAATTTCTTATATGCAGATACTATGCATTGTTAGGACCATTAAAATCAATCATAAGCGTAAATTTACTCATTTTTCAGTATATGAAAATTTTTAGATGTTTGAAATGTCATTACAAAACATAAGTAATTGGTTCATTAATGTCTTCAGTCTTTAATACGTATCAACTGTATCAGTATCATATAATATGTCCTAAATTCCTGTTGCATTCCAAAGGGAAATTTATTACGGAGTTATTCACAACGCAATTACTAAAAGGAATTTGGAGACCAGTGAAAAGTTTTGTAAATGAAAGATGACTCTATTCAGCAGATAAATATTCTGAGTAATGGGTGATAGAGTATTCCATTAAAAGAAGTAATCTGCTAGATCAGGATTCCTTTAAGATTTATATTTACATTAAATGGATGATGGCAAGTTCATCTTTTGTCAATAAAAGTAAAAATTAAAGACTATATTTATATTTAGAATGCGATGTATGCAGGGATACCAGTCCAGCGCAGCAAATAACTGATTTTCAGCAGAAAATATTTAAAGTATTTTTCACCTTATTAAATCTAAAAAATTCTGTTATGAAATAAACTGAAGAATACAAATAAAATTTAGTGGTAGCAATCGGTCATTTCTTGCGCAGACCTTGTATGTCTGGATTTATGTGTCACCATAATTTCATTTGACAAAAATAAACTTTTATGTAACGTAGAAAAATCGTATAAAATTTTTTTAGACTGTTGTGAAAATATATGCAAAACAAAAATTATATTTTTCTGACTGATTTCAGCCTGTTAGCAATGTAAGTCTATAAAGCGTATACATAAGGATGTTTTCTAGCATATAACTGTTGTTACTGGAACCCCTATTTCTTTGACTTTTGTATTAACCCTTAGCGCTCCGCACGTTTTTGTACTTTATGACGGACGACTCCGTAGCAGAGCCAACGGAGCGCTAAGGATTAATTTACAATCGGTGAAAATACTTTCAAAATTTAGCACGCGTTCAAAAGAAACTGAAAAATTTAAAAAGTTTGTTCATCAGTAAAATTTTACCTTGACTGTTTCTCATTTTTCCCTATAATTTTAAACAAGTATGACTTGAAACAGCTAAAATAAAGCGCAACTGTTTAACCACATAAAGCATGGTTTCCTTACTATAACCATCTACTTATATATATATATATATAATACAAACGGAAAATTCATTAATTCTGCTTACTCCTGAGATTCATATAAGATTCATCAGATTCATTCCTAACTAAATAAAGCGCAACTGTTTAACCTCTTAAAGCATGCTTTCATTACATTATCATATAAAAATAAAACATTAATGACGATTTTTTAAATTCTTTGAGCAAGATGGAAATAGTACTTATGGTTCCTTATGTCTTGCAATAAGTCAGGTCAATGTGACTAAATGTGACAAACCCTAAACACGATAGTGTTCTTATACTTAAATTATTAATGAGAGGATAGTAAATAAATGCAATATAAAGAAACATTTAAAACTTTAATAATTTCTCAGCATTTAAAACTTTTTATTTAAAAAACTTACTATTAAAATACACTTACTATATGTCCTTATATTTACTAAATACGACGAAAATTCACGAAAGATGTTAAGATTTTCATGTTTTAACTTTAAAGAATAAATAGCGGTAGGGCTGACAAAGAATACACAACTATGTGTACAATGAGAGCTTCATTTACACGAAGGTTCATTCCAGAGAGTCCCATACGGAAAATCTTTTCTACATATTCCCGTTGGTTTAAGAGCGTCATTATATCTTCAACTTAAAAAACTTTTATCATTTGAATACTAATATGAAAATATGAAAAAATTTCTATTTATATTGTATACTTTACACATTAACATCTTATACATTAATATATATAGGTATTTGTGTGAGTTTCAATAACAATAAATTTTGTCTGTTTTTCATGAAAAGACCCTGGTACGGGCAGCTAATTCGCTAACACTCAACGTCCCAGCGCGCTTCACGCCAACCTCTGTAGCCAATCGCTTTCGGGAGAAGATGAAAATGTGCGTGCAAGTCTGAAGTTCTAAAGTATGTCTGGAAAAAAAGACAAACCAAGTTTGTAAATATTTTTGAATTACGTTGATCTACCTTGATTAACTATGCGGCTTATTGTTTCAACTATTATACCTTCACAACGCTAAAAACATGCATTTTAAATTTTCCAGCGTCATCCTAGCTTTTTAACGGTAATCCTATTGCAACAGCATCAGTATTCAACTAGTGTAATCAATAGCACAACTTGTGTAGACTGAATTAATCTGCTACAGAAAAAAAAGATATCTTTGAATTCTGTAAGCTTATCTAAAATATTCATATAAAGTGGATATAAATATTTGCAATGCAAATTTCAAACTCTGATACTTGCAGTATTCAAGTATGCACGTCGAAGTTCAATTTTTCGCCAAAGCCCTTGGCTAGAAGGGTTGGCGTCAAGTGTGCTGGGAGGTTGAGTGTTTGCGAATTTGCGTACGGGCAGATTAATTGGGCATACGATTTAAAATGTGGAGATATTTGACCTTCTCCGGCATGGGAAATTTATGATAGTGAAATGAGAAATTATCCATTCTCAGCGGAATTTACAAACGACTTTTTTAGAAATTATGAATCCCCTAATTTAAGCTTTCATTGTAAAAGCAAAATTTTATTCAAATATTATTGGTGCCATTTGCAAGTATCCCGGGACAGGGCGCCGTGTGCTGGAAATTGTTAAACCTTATTAAGGATCATTTCATATCACGCGTGAAAGAGCACGTCTACTTATTATTACTGTTTTAACAATCCTATTGTTTCATCAAATTTAAACATTCATCCTAATGTGAAAAACTGTGTTTTTAAGTGTAGTTATTATTATAACAACTTAAAAGTCAATAGATATTTATATTCGTGTCATGTGCAGGAGATTTAGTCTATTTTTTAAGGAATGGCTCTGAAGTGTAAGCTTCCACAAAGGTGACAAGTTTTCAAATAACGATAAGTATTCTACGCATTTTGGTGACTACTTTTTCTTCAGTTATTTATTAGTGACGATCTCAAAGCTCTAAATGCGACGACAGTTTTACGAGATTATCAAAATATGTTATATATTTTTCTTGTATTGTAATAGAATGATGTTTAAAGCAGATATTGAAATTAACTAAACAGTGTTGATTTAACCCTTTCCGGCGCGGACAAATTCTGTTATTAAAATGAGAAATTTACACTGACACTGGAATCTACAAACGACTTTTTAAGAAATCAAGAACGCTTTAATTTAAGCTCTTATTGTAAGAGCAAGATTTTATAAAAATATTATTGGTGCCAATTGTAAGTTTGGAATTAAAATTAGGTGTGTTCAGACCGGACACACTGCGCCGGAAAGAGTTAATAAATTCGGAATTTCTCTATGATCTTTTATAGTTAGTTTTATATGATAGAAAATCTTTAAAAAATATTGTATATATCAGCATACTCAAATGCATTAAAACAAACATACTTTATTTTACAAAAAATAAGCTTTCGGTTCTTAAATGCCTAATCTAAATAAAGCGTACTGCAGCTCAGTTAACCCTGGTTTGGAGGTTTAACTTTTAATTGCAGTTTACTTAAATCTGACATTTTTATTTTGTTTCTTATTTTTATTCAAAATAATCAACATTTTAATACTTCCATGTTTGAATAAGATCAAAAACAAAAATATTTATTTACAGCAACGGATTTTTTTTTCATACAACAGAAGACAGTAAAATTTATAGTTGATTACCACTTACATGTTTGAAGAAATAAAACGTTTCTACACGATTCTCTCCAATTAAATTGCAACATTCTTCAACTTATTTACATATGCAATTTAATTAAAATATAAATGCAACAACATAACTATTTTTTAAGGATTTTGTATATGTAATTTACTTGTTTATGAACAAATACAAAACAGCTCTTTACAATTAAAAATAATAATTTTTTTTTTTGAATTCCGAAGCACATTTATAAATTGTTCTATTTGTAATAATGTGTTCTACTTTAGCAATTCGTAAATTACATGTAGAAGTTTTCCTTTTTTACATTTAAAGCTTTAGGCAACTCTTACAGAAAAGAAGCAAAATTCTTTTTAGTTTCATAAATTATATTTTGATTAAGAATAATTATACTTTGTCGGCTTTATTGCATTTTCTTCTTACGGGCATTTTTATTTTTCACTTTTACTGAAAATGCACTTTTACTGTTTTTTTTTAAATTCAAAGCTGCTGTTATTTATGCATTAATGATGAAAATCTAATTTATTTTGTTCCGACGATAAATTTACAAGGCGACATATTTTTTTTTTCTTAATAACTCCATAGTGTTCGAGAATATTCCTTTGATGTTTATTCCTTAATACAGCATTTTAGTTTACTATAAATAGATTTTGGTAATTATTTGTTACTGCTGCTTCATTTCATTCATTTAAAATTGCTATTTTTTCTTCACAATGATTATTAAAGCAAAACTTTGCGTTACAAATTCATCTTAGTGTTTGTTTTCGTTTGTTAATAAATTCATAAATTCAATAAAATAACTGGATGTTATTGTGTATAGGGGCTGTACTTAGATAACGTTTTCATTTAATTTCTTGATATTATAAGATATATCTAGGCCAAGGGGGCTGGATTATCTTTTAATGTTGTTACTATTTGGAAAATGGTTTTGTCCTCGGTAGAGAATTGGGAAATCTGAAATATATCTGAATGTTTTCATTAGTTGAATTCCGCAACTTATTTCATTTTATTCTTTTTCTGATTGGTCTATGATTAATGTCCAAAAATGGAATACTTCTGTTTTGTATTTTATTCGTTTTCTGAATGGTCCATGCTTAATGTCTAGAAATGAAATACATCTGTTGCCACGATGACAAAAAAGTATTAAAAACTAAAAAAAATTATTAACTCAATTACAAATATTAAACAAGCCGCATTTAAAAGTAAATGTTTTTTATGCATATGACGGTAAAAAAATTAAAAATGTGCAATATTTAGAAATTTAAAAATTTACATTACCGAAAATTATTAATCTAAAATTTCATTTAGTATTTGTTTATAAATGGCCCTGAAATATTAACGTGACTCTAAATGTCCAGGCATATTATATGACTCTGTTATTACGTAGGCTAAGTTGATGATTTTATTAAAATGATGTTATTATTTTTTTAATATAGAAATCATTTATAAGACTAAAATATAGTCTTTGAAAATATTGTTTTCCAAATAATCGTTGTAATTTGTTAAATTACAATTTTTTAAATTTTTTTTTTTTATATGTATTTATTATTTAACCAAAATTTTCTCTTTATATTTTTAACTCGTTTTCTCATCAAAATAGGCTATTATCCTCTTGAGATCTGTTTATTCTATAGGATACACATCTTAACAATATTTATTCACGTTTATAAATAATGTTAAAAATAGATAAATGGGTGTGAATGAAGACTAACAGATGGCAGAACTAAACAAATAGCAGTTTATTTGTTAATAACTTTTTTTTAGCAAGCTACGTGGTATATAAAAATGGCTTTCTCAGAAATGTACGAAATGAACAGAAGTGATCACATAAGTAATTTTACTATGAGTTAAAATACCGTTTGTAGAGACCATTAGTAATAAATAATTATTGAATATGTATTTATGTTTTCAAAGATTTTAAAGCGCAAAAAATTTAAAAAAAAATGCGAGACATTCTCAAAAATTGTACTTTTTAAGTCCCTAAGTATCAAATTTATAAACAAAATTTTGTAATTTTATGTACAAAAAATAAAATTTAATTTCTTTCGTTGTCCAATCTTATTAACTTGTTAATATAAATCGATACCTGAAATTAAAAAAAGTGCATAAACAGTAGAGGCCGGGAGGAATTGATGAGAACTTTTATCACTTCCTCGTGAGATTCAACTGAGTACACGTAAATATTAAAGAGTCTTCTATCTTTTAAAAGCGTCGATAAGCAACAAAATTACTGAAAGCAGGTCTACTACAGGCCAGTTTTTCAAAACAGAAAGTGTTAACACACATTTTGACAACATTTGCGTGAAAAATGCTTTTCAAAATTTCATTCAGAATAGTACTTGTCCATGAGGAACACAAAAATAGTCGCCTGTGGTAGCCCTGTAAAAGTTATTAGTGCATCTTCCAAGGCTGCCACATACAACTATTTTTTAAATTATATTTCGCACCACTTTTTAAAAAAAAGATAGCTTTTAATTTAGCTTTGGCAACATATTTGCAAGATAAATATATTACAAAATATATTTCTTTTAATTAGTGCTGCGAAAATAATATAAAAAAAGTCCCCTGTGGCAGCCCTGATCTTTATTAATTTTATATGTATGAACATGAAATTATGACTTTAGACTAATCAAATTATGCTGTTTAATATAATATCACTGGTCTTTTACAGAATTTGTGTATTGTTGAAATTAAAACAGCTCTTCTTTTCACTCTATAAGTTATTGCACGTATGATATCTTGAGAAAGAATGCATGGATTGTTCTGAAACTTGGTGTATATAATAAGCACATATGTATTTTCCAAATGATCTACTCTTATGTCAATTTTTTTAACTGTGTTAAAAATATATTTTTGTAAAAATAAATCGAAAATTAAATTTTTAACCACTTAATGTTAGCATTAAGTTACGATTTTAAAATTCAAATTCATTATTGCCACCACTTAAAAAAATAATCATATCATTTAATTACAAGTAAACCGATACGAAAATAAAAAATAAAACCAACTACACTATTTTATAAAACTAGTGAGAATCAAACAATTCTGGATAAAACCCGTAAAGCTTGCAGCCCGTGAATGTCTCGGGCATGACGATTAAGTAGTTAATGAACAGTGTACCTCAACATAGTCCAAGAGCCGACCGCCCAAAACCCTAAATCATCGAACACAAACAAAATTCCTTTATTTTATTGAAGAGTAGTAATACAGGAATCCAATGATTCGTGTTTTCCGGATGCGAGGTAGTACATAAGTCAAAAATTAATACCCCTATTGGTTGATTCGTAAGCTTAACATTATGTTTTCTTGCACTCAGTTTTCAATATTTTCCTACTTCTGATTGTACGGCAGACACAAGCAAAGCCTACGAGTCAACCACTAGTGGTATTAATTTTTGGCTTATGCACAACTTCGCTTCCGGCAGACATGGATGATTACATTCCTCTATTACTACTCTACCATAAAAATAAAGGAATTTTTCTTGTGCTCGATGACATTGGGTTTTGTGCGGTCGGTTCTTGGACTAACAGACAGTGTATCTCAAGACATGATTTTGCGTGCACTGTTCCGTATGGACCTATGCAACCGGCGGGTGGCCTTAGCACGTTCCTGAGCAGACAGAACGTTATCACTTGCAGCGCATACAACAGGCCCATGAACATCTGATTTTGACTATAAAAGAATGGAAGAAAGTTGCAATTTCCAGTGAATCGTGTTTTCTGGTCTATCACATTGACGGGCGCTTGCGAATACGCCGATTTCTAACAGATACTCTGGTTCACGGACGAACAGTTGGTCTGAGGTAAACCGTCATGGCCACATTATCGTGTACGATATCTTTTATGAATCACATTAGGACGCATAATCCCCATAGTACAGTCCCAGACTCTCCTAAACATTGTTGCAAACCAAGTGCACCCATTCATAACAAAAATGTTCTGGAGGATTATGGCATTGACCAACAGGATAATGCAGCATCTCATACAGATCGAATCGTCTGTAAGTGGATCGAGGAGCATTCTAGTGTATTTGAAGTCCCGTCCTGGCCTCCAAATTCATCTGACATAAAACCAACGGATCATTTGTGTTTTAGTCTGGAAATCCCAATTCATGCTGCTCAGGGTGTAGTGGAGGATATACGCGGGTATACGTCGTATATCTTCTGGATTTTTTTAAGGAGTACCGTATACCTTTTGTTTCACAAGAAAGGTACAGTATGCACAACTAAGGCTATACGCTCTGCCTTGAGCGTATACTCTCTAATTATAGCGTATACCGTCTGATTTTTTACGACTACATCACTGGTGCTGCCATGTTACCACCTCTTTGTTGAGTAGATGTCAGGTCGGGTGTTGGCTTTTTTTGAGAGGAAAAGGCTGCCCTATGTCAAATTAAACAAGTGGTCATAATGTAACTGCTCTTTGGTATGTGTATATATATGCAATCATTTGCTTTAAATTTGGACTGTATATAACTGCAGTTTTTGTTTAATGTTATACCTCAAATAATTTTATTCACTATTTAACAAACTAAATTCCATTGAAAAAAATTGTACACAAAAAGAGAAATATTTTATTTCATCAGAATGAAATAATTTATAAATTATGTTTGATCAAAATATTTATTTCTACAACTCTTTCATACTCTTATAATACAAATAGTAAAAAATAGATTTTAAATAACACTTGGGGAAAGAAAGCTTTTAACCCTTTTAGAGGCAATGTATTTCTGCTCCAAAAATTTTCAGATAATTTATTCACACTGCAGTTTAAGAATAAATTTATTTAAAAGAGTTCCTTTTTTTTTACATATATCATGAGATTGAAATTGTACTAGAAATTTACTGGTGTCAGTTCTCAGTTGGACAGTAAAATTAACCATTTGCAGACTGTAAACGGCGCCCCGTAAAGGGTTAACTTCTCCTATTCGCACAGTCTTATTCCTACTTATACAGGTTTCAGATTAAAAAAATAAAATAAAAGGCATGTTTAAAAGCAGATTTCCCTCCAAAAGTATTCATTAATTCTAAAATGAATTTTATGTCTTATTTTTACAAATTTCATTTTTCCTCCATACAAAAATAATAATTGGTTGTATTTTTAAAAACGCGGGAGGCTTTCTCAGAATCGGCTTTAACAATCATTTCTACTAACGAAAAAAAATAGAAAAAATAATTTAAAATAATTTTTAAAAAAATGAAAAACTTTTATTAACATGTGAGTAACAAAAGTATATTCCTAAAGGAATATACTTTTGCATAAATAAGTTAAATTTCGAAATGTAACATGCAATGCTAGATAAAATTTTATCAATCCGATTAATATTATGACTGATAATTTTATATTTAAAAGCTACTAGTACAGTTCCTATTGCTAAGTAATACGAATATATAAAGTAAATGAAATAAAATTCTAATACATATATATTTTTCAATTTACGATAATGTATAGTATTTGGTTTCATCTACAACTTTATTTAGTAACGAATTTTATTTTTTTTTTATTGTTATTAACTATTTTTAAATATTAACTGAACAAGAATCCTGTTTTAAACTTAAGTCTATAAAAGGAAAGGTAAAAACAATATGTAAATTTATAAATGTCTCAGACACAATTTCAAATAATCTTTTAGACATAATCCTTTATTTGTTACGTTATAAGCGTATAAGAAGCTCCCTAATAAACACACATTAAAATCGCATTATGTGTATTTAAAAAATATATTGCATGTGTTTGAATGATATTATATTTTCTATAACTAGACATCTGCTTTCAAAAACATAATATTTTATTTTACATTCTATAGCAACACTTAATTTGTGCACAATATCATTTATTAGAATATAAATCATCCGAAAATTAATTAAAATCCTGAAGCACGTATAACATTTTAGAAACAATGTTTACGATAACGTCTTATAAATGACAGGAAAATAATAAACAGCTTCTGTATAGAACTAGCTCTGCAGAATTAATAACTCGCTTCATTTAATTAAAAAAAGATATATTGCATTAAATTTCCGTAAAAAAGTAATTAACTAAAGCCAAGGAAATTGGAATTTCCTTAGGAATCGACGGTTTGCCTTCAAATATAATTACTCACCAAAGCATGTTTTTGTCGGTTTTCATCGGAGTCTCACGAAATTTTATTTAGAAATCATTTCTTAAACACTATTTTATAAGAGTGACGAAGATTTAATAAGGAATATAAAAGTAAAAACAATAAAAACATTGTTTTTTCAAAACTATGAGTTATTGAACAGAAAATCTTCCTAATTTGAGACTGAACTAAACTAAAGATTGATAATGAACTCAAAAAAAAAATCTGTAACCTATTATATTCTATAACTATTGAAACCTAAGATAAATTTTCAAAACGGTGACATTTTATTGAAGAATATCTGTGCTATTCTGTTCTGCGAATCTTTTTTGTCCATTTTCAAATGTCTTATAATGCTCTTTTTTAAAAAAAATGTTTTGATTTGGTTGCAAAGTACTCATCGAAGTGATTTTTTAAAAGTTATTTATTTATTTATTTATTTATTGGTGAAGAGAATTTTCGAGGGAAAAAAGCGAATATTATTCGAATAGAGCAATGTCCGAAGAGCAGGTAGGTACGTCAGAACATCTCTATCGAACGCAAGGAATTTGTTTTTTTTTCAGTCAAATATGTATTGTTCCAAAAGCTTCTTTTACAATTCATGTGTGGATGGTAGCGGCAGCTGCTCCCACACCGCTGGTCCCTAGTTCAAGTCCAGCTAGCGGCATGGGTGTCTGTGTTGTCCCTGTGATGATGTATGTACTGGATATTCTGTAATAAAGTGTTCTGTATGGCTTCTTGTGATCATTGGAGGTTACACTGTAAAAAAAAAAATTCAAAAGGTTACTAAAAATTTTTTTGTAAATTTGTATTCCACAGAATTCTTTCGTAACCATTAGAAACTTTTTTTTGCAAGTGAAACAAACATTTCTTTTGTAAACTGAACAAAAGAATTTTTTGTATAACTAACTTAAAACTTTTTAGTATGAGCCACCAATCAAATTTTAGAAATAGCTCCAAAAATAATTTTAATAACCATGACGTGGGCCCGAAGGGCAGGAGCTTCCTTCGAGCTGCATCCAGTGATTAAGAAAACGGCCGAAGATTTTCGCCAAAGCCGCAATAGATGGCAGCACCAAAGATTACTACCAACTCCGACAGGATTCTCATAATCCTTTTATTTATCGAGTACTTACACTGCATACATTCGGTACGTATCTGGCGGTGTCCAGCATTGAACCCGCGACCTTTCAGACTGGAGTTTGATGATATGACCACTAGGCTATCACAGCAACACCAAGTGAGTTTTAGTAAAGATATTAAAAATATAAAACTATTGACGCTATTCGTTGCTAGCTTTTTTCTAGTAATTCTTACAGATTTTCTTGTAACCGAGTAAGATTACTAAAAATTTCTTAGTAATTTCAAGGATTACTAAAATTTTTTTAGTAGATCGACCCTTTTATTTGACAGTGTATACCGGCGAATAGCTGTAGCACCTACCTCAGAGCAAATAAATAAATAAATAAATAAAAAGTATGTGTTTTTTTTTTCCAATTCAACTATCACTATTTTCTGAAAATAAAGATCTTTTAATCACACTTTGACAGCTTTAGTAAAAGCAAAATATTGCAAAGCGTGTTTTTAAAAATATTGGCATGAATAGAATATAAGAATAGTTGAAAATGGTCGACTTGCCCATGACCTGTTGGCGAGCAACTTATAGATCGCATTTTTAACATAAAAAGGTTCCTTTTTTGAAAAGATTGTTCCCTGTGGACGAAAGCCGCATACCTTAACAACCGGGAACACAAACAATCCTGATCCAGTCGAGATAAAGATACCACTGATGTCGCTAAAGCCGCGATGTTACAGAAGAAAATTTTGGTCTCTGACAGAATCGTATCTACTACGAACGACTTCTACCTAATTAGACTATCAATTCTGAAAATTACTACTGGTGACTAGACGAACTGAAATTAGAAATAGCCATTAAATACTCCTAAATTGCAAACAAAGGAGGTATTATCTTCCATTATGACGACTTCATTCATCATGTACAGTACAGGGTGTCCAGCAAATAACACCCTGATTTCAAATTTAAATTTCTCAAAAACAAATATCGATAGAATTATGCGGTAATCGGTTTGATTATTGGGAAAGCTGTAAAAATGTTATACGGAAGTTTCGAAGGGTGGATATTTTGAAAAGATTATGTACTGATTGCAAAAAATGCTTGACATAACATTTTTCTTGCTTTAAAATGCTTGGTTTATATGAGATTTTGGGCGGACAACGCCATATTTTAAAGTTTTTTTGGAACAAAATTTTTGGAATTTCAGAAATTTCAAAAATTTAGTTCTAAAAATATGGCTAAGTACCTCGAAAAACTCGTTCTCTACAAGCAATCTAAAGCAAGAAAAACGTCAAGACGAGCATTCTTTGCAATCAGAACATAATCTTTTCAAAATATTCACCGTTCGAAACTTTAGTATAACATTTTTACAACTTACCTAATAAAGAAACCGTTTACCGCATAGTTGTATCGATTTTTGTTTTTGAGAAATTTAAATTTGAAATCAGGGTGTTATTTGCTGGACACCCTGTATCTTGGACTGTCAGAAAAAAAGGGCAACTTGGTGACATAAGTTTTAACTTAATTTTGTTCAAAAATGCATGAAACTTGCAGATGCTGTTGTTCAGAAACTATCTAATCGCACTCAGTTTTCTGCTTTTTTGCAAATGCAATAAATCTTTCACGACAAGCCGTGAAAGTTTATGTTTTGAACTGCATAACCCGACGAAAACAGAAAAAACAGCGAACGAAGATTTAAAAACCGCGTGATCAAGGAATAGAAATCGTTGATAACTCGATACGTAATTTAATTATCGTTAAATGGAAAATTAAGTTTGATTCGAAATCATTTCCATGTCTTTCAGTTAAAAAATGAATTAGTAAATATGCCAAAACGCTTTAAGCTTGTTGAGCGGAGCAGTTGAGAACAACTTTCAGACATTTTTATCCATCCTTATTACTTTCTGGACATTGCCCCGTCCCACAACTATTTCTTTCTTTCTCTCAAAAATTCGATCCCGCCCCCCAAAAAAAGAACACTATGAATGACATAAAAAATCATTTCGGTAAGTATTTTGTGACCAAATCAAAAAAATATTGGAAAGACGGCGTTATTAGACTAGCGGAACGATAGAAGAAGGTTTATTCAATAAAATATTAACTTCATCAAAATTTTCACGGTTTATTTTCAGCGGAAAAAAGGAAAGAGACTTTTGGGACAACCTTATACTATACCACTGGGCTTTCCAGCCAGTAGTTAATTTATACGCAGTTACCTGCGAAATGAATTACTCTCATATATTTAGAATTTTGTGTACGGTCCCTCAAAGCATGCCCCAACGCATCTCTGTTCAGAAACAGAAAATTGGTTTAAGTGAGGCGGTTCAAAATTTTATAAATTTATAAGTTTTAAAGTTCGATGATTGGGATTTTTTTTGTCATGCTTTTTAGTGTAATAGGATTTTTTTTTAAATATTTATAGTGACTGTATATCATTTAAATTTCGTAACTTTTAAAGAAAACATTTTAAAGATCTTAACTTCTTTTTAAAAAAAATCTATGTTTAATTTAATAACTAGGTTAATAACTAGGCTTTGGAGACCGTTGAGAAGAAACCCCGTGAAATTTATATGTTGTTTCATGCTTCAGATAAATATAACAATCACCGGAAGTATTTGAATAAATATCTTTTGTATGTGTAAATATTTAAGTTTTGATAAAATTAATGAGCAATTTATAGCAGTCAATTAACAATGTCCTAATTATATTTCTGTCTTTGTAATAACGTCTAGCACAACATATACAGTAACTTTGGAAAAAATATTTTCAATTATTATAATATTGAATAATATAGATAAAACATTAATTAAAACTCTTAGTAATAATTCCATTATTATAAAGCGATGAGTTGAGAAAAAGCAATTTTAATGTAAAATATTTTGATACATGTAACATAACATCTGTTGAACTTAAAAAAAAAATTATTTCAGTAAAAGAAAGAACTTAATCAAGCTATCAGTGTTTGAACAAAAACTTTATGGCCCATTGTTGTCTCTTATACGTATCCCAAGAGATTAGAGGACGTTGTAAAAGTAGACACAAACACACAAAATAAATGCTGTTTTTTGGTAAATTTTTTTTTTCGTTCGAATTTAAGACACTCTTTTGAAACGGGTAATAAAGTAAATTAACTATTATTTGAAGAAAAAAATATTTGTTTTTTAAAGAGAAAGTGTGTCTATAGAAAGAGAAATATATATTAATGTAAAATTCATGAGGAAACTTTTTGCAGAAAAAAGCACGAAACATCAATTTTCCAATTTTTACTTTAACCCTTTGAGCTCTGGTGGGTAGATTTCAAAATTCCAAATGTCACATTGGCACCAGTATTTTGCAAAGAAAAAAAAACGGACAACGTTATTCTGGTGCCATTGTGACATTTCGGAATTAAAATTTTGTGGTAGAAATTCTGCCATCAGAGCTCAAAGGATTAAATGCATTTAACCCCTTGAGGACGAGGGTCAAGTTTAGGTGCCGCAAAAAGTTTTACAAATCATTTTTTATTCCCGCCAGTTACATTTTACTTTAAAATTTGCCTTATCTAGTAGGAACATTTTCTCGATTTAAAAAGTCACAAATTTCTGTTTTTAAAATCCAGTGACAAATAATTAAAAATTCCGTAAAAGGTTCCCGTGGCAAAGGGGTTAAACATAGCTAATATATTTTGGCGCAGTAACAGAAAGATCCAATGGTTACAAATATGTAAAGAAAATGGCTATTATTCTATGCATTTCTTTTTAAACTATTTAAAGTTACAATTTGAATTTCATTTTTTTTCTTTAATTCGTATTTTTTCAATGAAATAAGAAAACAGATAGTTTTTATTTTAATTATATAACTCACATGGCTAAAATGCGCCTTTTTAAATTAACATACTTTTATTATATGCTACATAAAGTTTTTCTAACTTAAATGAAAATATTTAACTTAAAGAAAGAACTTAATCAGAGTATCAGTGTTTGAACAAAAACTTTATGGTCCATTTAATCTACTATTTATCCCAAGCGATTAGAAGGCATTGTAAAAGTACACCCAAACACAGAAAGAAAAATTGATTTTCGTATAAATTTGTCTTGTTCGACTGTAAGACGTTATTCTGAAACGGGTAATAAAGAACCTCTAATATCATTTGTAACAAAGTGATTTCTATATTTGTTTTATAAAGAGAAAGAAATTCTATAGAAAAACGAAATTCATATAAAATTCATTAATGAAATTTATATTTAGAAAAATTACAAAATATAATTTTTAAAAATTTTTATCTAACGCTTTCCGGCACAGATAAAAATTACATTAGATTAATTTATAACACGATTTTACAATCGGTAAATGAATTATAACGGATATAAATTTTCCATGTGGGTGAAAAAGTGCGGGTCAGGGTTCGAACCAGGGATGTACTGATTAAAGCCGCCAATGTTTTTCCAACTGAGCCATCCCGAACGAAATACTGCAGGACTTATTCACCCAAATAACCTCCATAATCACACATTCTGGTCTGATACTGTGGATCAGACATTTCTGATCCACAGTATCAGACCAGAATGTGTGATCGTTGTCTGATCCACAGTATCAGACCAAAATGTGTGATCGTTGAGGCTATTTGGGTGAAATAGTCCTCCAGTAATTCTTTTGGGATGGTTCAATTGGAAGAGCATTGACGGCTTCAGCCAATAAATCAATGGTTCAAATCCTGGCCCGGACTTTTTTCACCCATTTCGAAAATTTACATATGTTACAGATCAAAATTTTTCATAAAATGATTAACTAACCGAGACATTACAAACAACTTTTTTAGAATTTAAAATTCGTTTTAACTTTGACTTCAAACACGTTTTGACCTAGGTGCCTGTGGACATTTCGACACTTCCCCGCTTGGTAACAGATCGTCACTTGAGAATAGGTTCTATCTTTGTTTTTGAAAAAATTAACTTACACATTTAAAAAGGTTCTATTTGTATCTATGAAGGCATTTCCTGATTAAAATAATGTCATATTATGATTGTAAGGTGATATTTAAATTACATATAACATCATTTTGATGCAGAAATGAATTCATAGATACAAATAGAATCTTTTTAAATCGGTGAGTCATTTTTTTTCAAAAACAAAGAAAGAACCTTATTATTCTCAGGTGACGAGATTGTATATACAGGAGAGCAATCTAATAACCTGAATGGCTTTGATAGCATGAGTGGACAAATAAAATTTACCAAATATTGGAAAGTAAAAAAAAGGTGGACTGGATCGCATATGTCAGCTTGGGATTCGATTATATTTGCTTAACCTCTTCAGACCTGAGCATAAAATAACCCTACAAATATAGATTTATTGCTTTTGCATAATCGAAATGACACCGTAGATGACAGGAAGAGTCACTTTTATGAAATCACTACGTTAGGAGACTGCTAATTTAGGTTTACAAGTATGGATATAAAAGTAATAATCCCCTTAAAATAACAGTTTAACTAATTAAAATAACAGTAAAAGTAAAAGTAAAATATAAAATTAGCACCCCTTAACTTTTTAAAATAACAATTTATATAAATTTAAGCAATAACAAAATTAAGGTCTTTAAACAAGTAAATGGTCAGCAAATTCTCAAGATTTTTTATTGTAAAGCATTTAAGTTAAATAATCATGAAGATTTCTTGCTTTCATGGTCACAATATCTTGAAGGTATTTTCAAAACTCGGATGAAAACAATATTAATTTTATGAGGTAATATTTATCAATACTGACATTTATTGGTTTTGTTTTAAAGCAAAAAACATTCAGCTCTATAGAAGTAAAGTAAAAATGCAAAAAATTCGATCAGTTTAGTTTTTAAGAGAAAAAGAATGGAGGTACACATTTGTGTACCTCAGGTCTGAAGAGGTTAAATATGACTGCTTAACTTAACATGGATATAGTCGTAAATGTTAATTTATATAGAAAAGAAATAATACGAAACGAAACAAATACTTAAAAACTTTTTAAACGCATTCCAAAGTACATTTTATATATTTGTAAGTACCCATTGAAAAATAATAATAACCGATTGAAAAATATTTGAAAATTATTAAAAAGTTTCGACATTAAAAACTGTCATTCCGAATGTGATTGTTATACAGTATAACAGAACTTCTCTATTATGGTGAACTCAAGTTAATACGAATACTGTTTTGGGATAGAAAACATATTGAAAAAAAATATGAAAACGTTAATATATATCATTAACTTGGGACCAGGGTTCTCCCTGTTTCCATTTTCTGCTCTTTTTTGTGTGCGGTTACAGTTGATATTCTTATTCACATTACTGTACGATTGGTGACCTTTTCATTTTCAGTTGTACCGTGCTATTTGTATCATTATTAGTAGAGATTCTGGCTCAGCTGAAATTCAGTTTAGCAACAGTCAAAGACCAGAAAGGCTTCAACGATAAGTCAGTTTATCAATGTATATGCGCCGGTAAATTTACAGTCAAAATTACTTGCACCAATCGCCAAATCAAGAAAAGTTTTGCTGAAATCCGGTGTTGAATTTGCAATTTACCGTCCTGCAAAGTATCATTGATCAATCATCACTTTTTTTCTATCAGTTAAGTCAAAATCTCATACCAATTTAACGCTAAAAAATGCTTGAAATATTTACATATTTAGAAGACATTTAGAATGTGCTTTTTTATAGTTTTTGTAGCTTATAATTGAATTTCTATTTTCTAAAGAATGACAAAAAATTATGGTGTTTTAAATCACATTGAAAAAAAAAAATACAATAAAGAGTTAAAACTAGATTTTTCAGTGTTTCTCTCCAAATCTATTTTGCTAACATTTTTTTTTTTTTCATTTGGCTCCTGTTTCTTATTTCTATTTCCCCAAATCGCTAATGCTGCTTAAAAGCCAGCGAAAAGCCTGCTTAGGACAAAACATTTTCTTAACACTTTCAACTATGCTAAATATAACGTTAAAAAACAGTTTATGAAATGATTTTAAATTCTTTCTTTTAAATTTAGTTTTTATATCATAGGACGCATTGTACTGAAAACAGTCCATCCTTTCTCATAAAGTTTATTTCAAAAAGTGCAGATATTTAAGAAATATATATGTATAATCTGTCAAATTATCTCTTTTTACTTTAAATATAGCTTCAAATCTATTTAAAATTTAATCTAACAATTGTTGATGCTATTTCAAATTCGTGGTATCTATAAAAGTTTTCAAGCAGAGTGAAAGTTCAAAATTTTTATCTTAAATTTCATAAATGATTTACGTTGTTCCAGACTTAATTAATGTTTTTTTTTTCTAAAGCTAAATATATTAATCTTTTTAATTCATACATAGAACTATTTGCATACGTTAACGAACATTTAGGAATTTTTCTTATTTGTCTGTAAAGACGACATGCTACAATTTTAATTTGGGAATGTACATTTAAAGTAAGAGTAACAAAATACAACGAAAGGAATATTTAAGAGAACACATTTAATATTTTCAGCTTAGTTTAAAGAGTTAGCTTAGAATCGTTTACATTGCTGTAGAAATCCGGCTGTTTTAAAGTTCACTATAATTCTCGATCTGTCGGCGTTTAAATATTTAGGAATGTTATTCAGTGCAAATGTAAATCAAGTTATAAGTATTTGAAAAAATAACTTTTAAGATCAAAATTTTAAATAAAAAGGCATTTAAGCGGATTTTAAATTAGAAAAAATTGTACATCATTTATTGTGGGCCGTATTACTATAATTTTATGTTTGTGTTATTAAGAAAATTCTTATAAATATTACTTTATAAATTATATGATTATCTTGTAAAAGTAATGTTTGATATTGTTATATTTAGCAAAACTACCTTTCTTTGTCCTTTTATGTAAAGGGAAATAAAAAATGTATATCCAAGATTTGTCGAGTTTTGGAATTTCTAGAATAGGAAACTGTCTGGTTCAAGTATTTTCTTATCGAACCTTTTCTTTTATTTTAGCCGAAATTTCGCCTGTTTAAACTAGAATTATTTTCTATATAAATATAATAAAAATTACTGATTATTTGCTTGTAAAAATGATATCTAACGGAATTAAATCATCTTAACCATTTTGTCAGTATAAATATTAAAGGTTTAATTGTTAGAAACATAATAAAAATGTTTACATAAGATAAAAAAGTTGTTTATTTGAGATTTAAATAATTGTAATTTCAGTATAAATTCTCTGTCTAAAAATCCTAAATATATAAATATAATAAATATAAATATTTCACTGTTTTAAAGCTGTAGCTATACATAGCTATAGCTTTAAATAAAGCTATACATAGATTAAGAGAAAATCAACTTAGAACTGTATATCGACAATATGCTATTTAAATATATTTTCCATTGTTCATTTCTAATGGAGTAATGCTTCTATTTGGAAGGCTGTTTATCTGCGCATCTCCAAAATATTTGCGCCCTGCAGATCCAAATGGTTGACCTTGAAACACCCATTAAAACGTAGCTGTTAAATTTTTACCTTCGAATTCCATATAGAGCAAAGAAAATTATTCTTCAGATATGGCAAAACCACTATAAAACCTTTTAAAATGTTGAAAGAAGTGTACGGAGAGGAAACTTCATTTTGTTCATGCACATTTAATTGGTTTAGCCTTTTTAAGAGCGGCTGCGAATGTGTGGAAGATGAAGAGAACGCTCTATGTGCGCATTCTATCTGCATCCAGAGACAATTTAGAAAGATCCTGAGGATGTGACCGTGGATTGCTTATTCACTATCCGATCATGTGTCAATGAACTGAACATTTCAAAAGAGGTGGTTACCCAAATTTTGTCTCTAGACGAGTTTGATCAAGATTCTAGGATTGACAAAACTAAACGAGAAACGGAAATCGCCCGAAGGCGTTAATATTTGTATTTGGAAGGTCGTTTATCTGCACATATCCAATATATATGCTACCTTCAGAAGTAAGTGACTGACCTTGAAATCACATTAAAACGTAGCTGTTAAAATTTTGTTTTCGAAGTCCATATAGAGCAGAGAATAAACATTAAATTCTGTTTTGATATGGCAAAAAGGGTACAAAAACCCATAAAATATTAAAAGAAATGTACGAATAAGAAGCTTTATTGTGTTCATGCATATTTGACTGGTTCAACCATTTTCAGAACGGCTGCGCATGTGTGAAAGATGAAAAGCATGCTAAATAGCCTCATTCCGTCTGCACCCCAAAAGCAATTAAGAAAGTACTTGAACATGTGGCTGCGAATTGCTCATGTACTATCCTATTGCTTGCCAATGAACTGAGCATTTTCCAAGGAGTCTGTTACACAAAAGACCCATTTGAACAAAATTTTAAAATGTCAAACTATAAAAAAACGGTGATGTCCACACATAAAGAACATTTCAAATGATTCGTTTAAAAGGTGCTTCTGAAACTTATACAGCCGAGCACCGAAGTGCAATTCGGCAGCTTGTAGTTACTTTGCAATAATATTAATTCCCGCATCTTTGAGTATCGCATTTTTTCCCCTTATAATAGGATTTGGTACATTTATTTTTTGCATGAGACTTTAAAATTCTGTTTTGTTGTATGAAATATTAAAATTTGTCTTATAACCCTTTACGGCGCAGTGTGTCCGGTCTGGACACACCTAATTTTAATTCCAAACTTGGAATTGGCACCAATAATATTTTAATAAAATCTTGCTTTTATAATAAAAGCCTAAATTAAGGAGTTCTTCATTTCTTAAAAAGTCATTTGTAAATTCACGTGTCAATCGATAATTTCTCATTTTGCTAACAGAATTTTTCCGCGTCAGAAAGGGTTAAAAGGATGTTTTATAATGTGCTTTGATGTTGCTATAAACAAATATAAATGATACACAATTCAATTTCTTCGCAGACAGTATGTCTATTAGAATTTTGAGAAAAGGGTCTAATCACCACGATATTTTAAACCATTGGTTAACTGTACACTAAAGATTCCATTTAAAATACTCTTCTGATTATGTATAGTTTTCTTTTACAGAGTTACGTAAAAACTTTTTTATATATTTTTGGTTATGTATTAAGAGTCAAACAAACAAGGTGATGGAATAGTGTATATAACAGTAAAAAAACATCACTAGTGAAAAAGAAACATTATCTTGTGCCAAAAGAATTACACTAACATAAACGAATCAGCATCCAAAAAAATTAATAGTATGGATAATTGTTAACATGAATGTTTTGCATAGCTGTTAACAAATAATGCCAACATTAAAAATCTGCTTTAATTTTGTAGACAAATTTCTTCTTCAAGAAAAAGTTAAGTTTTGGTTTTAATTCAATCCACATATTAAAGCAAAAATAAACAGAGAATACCACATTTTGGTAGTGATTATGTAATTTGACATTTTAATCCATTCAAAAGAAGAGAAATTCTGTTTAAAATTATGAAAAAAATGATTAGCACTAGAATTTTCAAACTACTTTTTCGAAAATAAAGAACTGCTGTTTTCCACTTTTAGTATAAGAGTAAAATGCTATTAAATATTTTTGTTGCTCTTTTTTAAGGCCTAGGATGCAATTGGGTGGTTATGGTGTCACCGACTTTGAACGGGTTAAAAAAAGTTTCAACATTTATTTCATAAGGTGAAATATTAAACATTTCAATTCACATTTTACTTCATAAAACATTGTTCTTATACCTCATAATAGAATTTTTTTAAAATATAAACTAAGTCAAAATTTTTAACTAGCACCAAAACATTAAAAAAAAATTACATCAACTAAAGTATAATATTTATCTTACAATGCTTCAGTAAATATTTAAGAATGATTTTATTATTATTATTATTAATTTAAGCAAAGCAACTTTAAATAGAGAAAATTATCCAGTACTCAGGCTCTTTAATATACTGTTTATATTAAAGGAACTCGTGATCACCTACTTCATTAATAACAGTTTATTTCGGCATAATTGCAATAATAGCAGCATTTCATTGAATTTAAATTGAATATATAAACATGTGAGTACATATAAACATGTTAATGCGATAGGTATTGATAAACTTTGTAGCAGAAAATGTCCTGAAATGATGAAAACGTAAAAAAATGGTTTGTAATAATGAATATGTCCATCCTAATTGAAATGCATTTTCAGAACCGACGTTCAATGTTGGCAATTAAGTTGCAGCACTGACACCGACCAGGCCAGACACTGAGTAAACATTTTATCAGCCATGTAAAAATCATGGAAAGGGGCTTAAGGTAACCACGTGTATTCCAATCAAAGTAATGGAATCCAGTACATTAAATTGATGTACATTAAAGAGTAATTGATATTTTTCTATGAAATTTTAAAGTTTTAATCTGCTTATAAACTGTATTTTACTTACTGTAGCTTAACTGGGTCAGCTGCAGTAACATATCTCAATATTATGCCCAGATGAATATTTTGACAAGGTTTGGACCAGCTAATATTCCAATGCTTTACGTTAAGTACCATTACCTTAAACTGGTATAAATGAAAAATTAAGTATATATATTTTTTACATGGGGCTTTAAAGGTCTGAATTATTATTATAACTATCCAAAATGCAGCGAATCGTGTAAAAAGCCTGTATTTATATATCATTCACCCCTTCCGCGACGAGATATTTAACTGAAAAAAACAAAAGGTCACACCTTTCGGACAACTTCTGGTCATAATTTCGACCATCTTCTGTAGTACAAACTTTCAATAAAAGGTTTTCTGTCCCATTAATATGTTGCTGTTTCTGTTCTGTTTATCTTCTTTGTATCAGTATTGCCAGTAGGCTACTTTTTTTATTCAGATGTTTTTAATGTCATCAATTTTTTGAAATTGCAAAATTACACTTTTTTGCCTTAATTAATATGTTATTTAAAATGGATAATTAAAAGAAAAATAGATGTCAATCGAAAAATCTGAATTAAAAAAATAGCTCACTCGCAACATTGCTTTGTATCATAAGCTGCTATTAGATTCATGGACTTTTAGGCGAGACAAACTTTTCAGCGGATTTTAACTCCAACATTTTCCCGTTCAAAGGGGGACAAGGGTTATAATAGTCTTTGAAAAAATCGGAGGAAAAGCCAAAAAACCAGTTTCTGCTCGTGCCAGGCGTTAATATTTATCGCCTACTCGTATCAGTCGCTTATCTCTGATTCGTTGAAACGTTCGATGTTGGATGAAAAATCTGGTCTGGCCCAGACTTTTTTGCGACTGCCGAAAAAAGTTGGGGAGACATTGCAGTTTGCTATTACACGGGATGTTGGGAGGACATTTCTCGAAATGTTGGAGGAAATCGAGTGTTGGCTCAAAAGTCTTATAGAATGTTGGTGAATCTAATAGCGGCTTAAGTCGCAACTGTGGTCTTTTCGACCTTGCATTTCTACATGATTCCAAGTTGTCTCTGCACCCCTTTCACCTCCTACAAGTTAGTCTGTCTAGTTGTGAAACACCCTGTTTTAAAAAAATTAGGTTCTAAAAGCATTCTGCATCAATTCACCTAAATTTCTTTTATGTACGATTCATTTCATTACTTTGCTTTTTTTCTTTTAGCAGCGAGAAACTCTGTCGATTTTCTATGATGATAACAGTTTGAGATGAATTTATTTCGAGCCAAACCCGTTACTGAAGAAATCTTTAAAATTTTCAGATTTAAATAAATGTAGTCATTTGTTGTTTGAAACACAATTTGACAGGATAAGTGTGGCTCGTAAGAAATCAAGAAAAATTTAATTTCTGAAAACAAAAGCAAATAAATTGTTCTATAAAAGTTCAATAATTGACATTTTTCACAAGTGTGTTAAATTTAAAATGTTGGAAGTGTTACTTGTAAAACAACTACATCAAAGGCAGTAGTATCAGTTTCTAAAATACCAAGCTATTTAATTTTTCTTTCTACAAAATGTGTCTTTTTTATAAAGTATTAATTTTAACGAATCATTCGACGTTTCTGTTGTTAAGAGAATATAATGTCTTTCAGATTTCAACGAAGTTAAATAAAATATCTGAAAGGAAAAATAAATAAAATGTGGAATAAAATACATAAATCTATTTTCTAGCTATACAAAATTAAATAATGTATAAAATGTAGCAAAGACCTTTTTTTCACAAAATTAAATTTAAATATTTATGGAGGAAATCTTAAAGCAGTTACTTCCAATTCAATAACTTATAATTTCTTAAACTTGTAAATATTGTATTTTATCTTTCTAAAAAAACCTATTATTTAATATATAAAATTTCTCCCGATAAACTACACCAGACGCAGGATAAAGATTCGAATTTAATTTAGATTTATTTTGCATCAAACGAGTCATAGAAGATATGCATTGTTTGTTTGCTTTTAAGTTTCGATTGTTTCGGATTCAATTCACCCTGAAGATAATAGATGAAATCAAACGAAACAAAATGCAAATTACAATAAATTAAAAAAGGATTTAAATTCTAAATGTAAAAGAAAAAACTAAACTATAAATGTAACTGAGTTAATATTTCGTTTTCCTTGAAGCAAAAGTTTGAACATTCACGAACGAAATCTTAAAACAATTACTTCCGAATCAGTAGATTTTATTTCTTTAAATTCTAAACTTTTTACTTTGTTTTTCGAAAACAACTTTATAGTTTAATGAAATAAAACCACCGATAAATAACAACATACAAAGGAATGCTATATGTGTTTAAGTCAGATTTATTTAGAATCGAGCGAGTCATTGAACAGATTTATTGGTTTTGGAGAAGATTCAAGAGCATCTGATTTCAATAGCATTCATTCTGTGAAAGTTAATCGACAGAAAAAATAAAAATGCAGAAAAACCTCACTTCTACATTAAAAAAAATAATTCTATTAAAGTGTTGGATTTAAATTTCTATTAAAGTGTTGGTTTTTTGGACTGAATGGATAGTATTTTATGGGGTAAATAATTTAAAAATTACTTCAAAGCCACAATTTTGATTAAACTTCCTTTTAATGCTAAATACTTTAATTTGGAGGTATATTACTAATGCAAAAAATGTGCTCTAACAATCAACATTTTTCAAATGAATAAAATTCAACATTCTGTTTCAGCTATTTCAAGTTAAATGAAACATTGGATTTATTCGCAGTAATTTTTGAAGTAGATTAAACTCACAAAACTCACAAAAGATCACAAAATTTCATTTAAAAAATCTAATAACAGGGTTCGTACATATCAGAGGATTTCTAGGATTTTAGATGGTTTTGCACCAGAAAATTTGTAAAATACTGATTGCTATATTTAAAAATTGAATTTTTCCAACTAAATGAGGCAAATATTACTTTACAAATATTCTGGTAAAAGATCCTTGAAGCATACGAACTCCGACTAAAAATATTAAAAAAAAAAAGTATAATATAAAAATTAAATAAAATTATAAAAAGCTACGAGTTATCATTTACTCATTCATAAAGTTCAGATTATCATTCATTGACGAACTTTTAAAACAATTATTTCTCTATTAGAGATTTTTTTAATACGAAATATTTTTATTCGTATTTCTAGAGCATTATTATTATTGAAATGTTTTAATTAGAGAATTTTTCTTTAAAAGAGCAGCACAGCGCCAGACAAAGCAATAAGAAACTACCTCAAAGTGCATTCATTTATATTACGATTTTGTGAACAAATTTATTCTTATCTAAAAGATTCATTTCTATACTTTTTTTCTTACATTCATATTATAATAGTTAAGAAAAAGAATCAATTGGGAAAAAATAATGCAGAATACAATAAATCAAGGAAAATTTCATTTCCACATATAAATTCACAAAGGACTAACCTACCAATATCCATGTGTGAACATGTTTCACATAATATCAAGCATAATTTAAATAATAGCGGACAAAATATCAAAACATTTAGTTTTGTTCAAATAATTAGGTTTCTTTTAAAAAGACATTTAATACTTTGTCTTTCATTCAGGAAAAACTCGGTTTTTTAATGTTTATTTTTTTCCTCAAATAAACAATATTTTTCAAGTTCGTAAGAATTGAAGTTGGATTTATTTCATATTTAACCCTTTGAGAGGCAAGGCATTTACGCTGAAAAAATGCTCAAATAATTTACACCGGAATTAACGAGCAAATTTGTTTGAAAATAATTAAATGGTATTCTTCACGTATATTATAACATCGACTTTGTGCTATAAAATTACTTGTGCCTAAAAAAATTACTAATGTATTAAAAAACTATTATTTGACAATGTATCATTAACCATATAACCTCTTCAGACCTGACAGATTTTAAGCCATTATAAAAATTATTTGACAGTTTGTTCCATCTATTTGCACGTATAGAAACATAATTTTGTTATAAAAATAAAATAATTATTATTAGTTTTTTATTTACTAGCAGGTACACATATGTGCACCTCAGGTTCATACTACAAAAAAACACTCCATTCTTTAAAAATTTATTTAAACAAGGTATTTGGTACATAATTGATACATATATACTTATTTTATATGGTATTTTTGAAACAATTATTATTATTATTATTTTGGTTACAGAGATACAGAAATACACGTTGCACTTTGTAAAAATAACTCTTGTTCTTCTTTTGTAGCATTCATACTTACATTCTGAAGCATAGTAATAATTTTTTGAACGAGGAAACTGTCCAATCTTGTCGTACCTAATATAGAAAATTAGCTGCTGAATATTCTTACGCTGTTTTCGCAGTGATTTATTTTCGAATCGTCTTCATAATCACTTTCAGATGAATAAATTTTGCGTGGCCTTCCTGGGGGTGGTTCTCCACTTACTTTGCCTTCATATTTCATCAGTACTTGTGCAATCCCTAAACGATACTGTAAGAGAGATAATCTGTCTTTTCGAGGAACCTCACCTGCTTTGCAAATTTTGCAAAATTACATTATCCAACAAATGGAAATAATCAAATCTATAACATGTACAAAAACTCTTGTTGACTACTGTTGCATGCGAATAGCACAGCGGTAGTAAGCTAAACACCTATCGCTTAAATCTGTACCACCCATACACGTATTGTATGTGTTCAGAATTGCAGGTTGTATTACATTAATTTTACAATTTTGATCTTTAGACCACCTAACATAACTGCTCTCGGGATCGTTTTCGATGCAAGTCGAAATTGAAGCTACACATTTGTTATCTTTCTATTTTAGTATGCACATATTCTTCTATTCCCTTTGTCTCTTATCCCATTCTCCGCGTTATAAATCTCGATCATTCTTGATTTTTTTACATGCTGCTCCAAGTCTTTCGTTCATAAACATTCCAGTTTGGTAGGTATTGTTCCTTAATTAAAAGTTGGCACATTTTACACTAATAAAAAGACGGACCGTGTAAATCATCCGTGTGTTTTCTCTTAGAAAGCAATTTGAGAATGCCTTTTCTAAATCAGAGTTCTTTTAAATAATCAGCTGATATATAGTTCCTTTTCCATGATATATTCGGCAGTCAAGGGTAAGGCCATTCCTGGCGGGTAAATCAAATTTTTTTTAAATTCTGAACGGATTAGGATTTAACGACATATACTCTCTAAATCCATAACTTCCAGCAAATGGGATTTAGTGATATCGGTTCATCTAGAGATAAAGGTTTTGGCCAGGGCATGGACAAATGTTTACTTTTTACTGCATTCAACATAAGGTTTACTTTCCATAATTTATCATCTGCTGAATGATCAACTGATTTATCTATAAAATGAAAAAAATTTCTAATCTCAAAAAATCGATCATGTGACATAGTAGCTGCAATTCTAAATACTGAGAAGTGTTCTTGCCAACAGAACGTTGCTTGGAGATATTTTAAAGTTTCCATGAATATGTGTACGCCTGCAACTTTCATATTTTCAGATTTAGATGTATTTATTGAGCGATGGTTTCGTGTTTGAACGGAATATAAATTGGTTTCATATAAAACTTTTTCCCAAAAATCTTCATTTAACTATTCTAAAAATGATTCAAAAAGATTTACGATATTGGAATCTGCTTTTAGATAATCCTCATCAATCAATTGCTCTCGGAATACCATTAAAAAAAGATTAAATAAATATTTGCGAAATTATAAAGTTTTATTCTCAGCATTATTATTTAAGTTTTCTGTAACATAAATTTTAAAAATGTACTTATTTTCAGCTTTCCATAGCAAAGATCTTTTATGTTCAACTATATTGCTGCATGGAATTGAGATAGGAAATGGAGCAATATCCTCAATGTTTATATCCGTATAATCTAAATTTTCATTGCCAGAAGACTCACAACCACCATTGGCCTCATCAGTTTATTTACTCTTGCAAAGATATACTAATTATGATTTAAAAAAAAAATAATGTTTAATTTTTAACATACACAAGATGAATTCTTATTTATTTTTAAGTATAATTTTTGAATCATTCAAGAACTTTAGCACTGCACCAGTCAGATATCATTCAGTAAATAATTTTTAATGAGATGACTTCTTTCCAAAAACACAGAATTGAAGCCGAAGGTGCACACACGTGCACCTTTTAAATTACATCTAATTTAAATAGATATTATGATTTAGTTAAAAAATTTAAATCATTTATGCAATACTGAAGAGTTTATAAGTATTTTTAAAAATTATTGAAAATAAATATTAATTTTCTAATTATAAAAATGTACTTACTTTTTCAAAGTTTTACATTTTTCGCCATTGCTCGTTTATTTTCTACAAAATCATATGAATTAAGACTGCTAGTGCCATTTCCTGCTGAAACTACAAAACACTAACGCACACAAATGACATCCCCAGGTTTCAATTAAATAATTTTAAATAATAAAGGAAATATGCAGTTGAAATCAAAGGTACACAAATGTGCATCTTGGGTCTGAAGAGGTTAATCGTCGCGCCCGAGACATTCACGAGCTGCAAGCTTCACGGCTTTTATTCAGAATTGTTTGATTCTCACCAGTTTTATAAAATAGTGTAATTGGTTTTATTCTGGTATCATTTTACTTGTCATTAAATAAGAAGAATATTTTTATTGTAAAAAGTGGTGGCAATAATGAATTTAAATTTTTAAAACGCTAATTTAATGCGACCAATAAGGGGTTAAAATTAATTTGTTTGGAGACTGCAAACGGCGCTCCTTATAGGATTAACACCTTCGGGACGAGCGCCTATTACAAAATTTATAATAATTTATAACCGGTTTTCCAAAAAAGAAAATCTTCTCTAATTGAATCGAGAAAATGTTCGGATTAAATAAGCCAAAATTTACAGAAAAAATTTACTGGTGAGAATAATCAAGGATTCTAAGCATCTTATGAGACAAGTATACCGGTCGCTCGGACCCAAAGGATAAGGAAATCATTGATCGAATTATTTGGACTCTGAAATGTCTTAACCCACAGCTGGTTAATTGTAACTGGTTAAAAAATTCGTTTGTGAATTCCGGTGTCAATCGATAATTTCTCATTTTACTAACAGATTTTGCCCGTGCCGGAAAGGGTTAACCAATTAATTTTTCCCGTTCAAATATTGAAAATAGCGGACTCATACCACCATTATTTAAATAAAATATTCGTAAAAGTTATTCTAAACTTTTCCGCCTTACAGTATAATAAATTTCTTAAAAATAATAGGGTGTCAAAAAGCTTTAAAGGATGCAATAAGTAAATTCGTCTTGCCTGAACGGCGCTCGGGCAAACCAGTTAAGGGGTTAAGTGTTTCATCATAAAATTAGATTCTTCATATCATGTATCTTATAAGCAAACCTTGTGTCTGTGTGCAAATTTTATCAATACAAATTCTCTTAACAAGTTAAAAGTTTTTGACGCAGCATTTATCTTATGCTCATAAAACTACATTTTGGAAAAAAATAATGATACCAGATTTTGTATGATGCGAAGTTTTTCCTTAAAAAATATGTAGTTTTATTATTTATTTCATCATTAGTTTTTGTTCTTCTTATCGCATGTGCAAAAGTTGTGTTCAACAGGAAAAAAGTAATAAAATTTTATTCTCTGTTACTTTATCTTTTACCTGTTTTGACTTTGCGACGTAGGGACAACGTGTTTTTGGCAATCATGATCGGTCCGTACGACGTATGAGCATCCATCAAAGCTGCCAAATTATACGCATTTTTGCTAGAGATTTTCTATTTTTTAGGTGCGTTCGTAATTATATAGTTCGTAGCACCTATAGTGGTCGTTCAGTCCGTCCGTCTGTCTGTCCGCATATAACAAAGCAAAAACTATCCAACCGAATCGTTTGAAATTTAAAATACATAATTATTACATAATTTTGTCGAGTCATTTCAAATTTTATGAAACTCGGATGCATAGATCAATTACAGGGGCAATCAAAAGTATTCCGTTACATTACGGTCAATGGGGAAAAAAGTTTCAAATGCATTTTAATCGTTTGAAATTTAAAATACGCAATTATTACATAATTTTTTCGAGTTATTTCAAATTTTTTGATAATCGTGTGCATAGATCTATTACAGGGGCAATCAAAAGTATTCAATTACATTATGGTCAATGGGGAAAAAGTTTCAAATATATTCTATATGACTGAAATTTAAAATACATAATTATTACATAATTTTTTCGAGTTATTTCATATTTTATGAAAATCGGATGCATAGATCAATTACAGTTACAATCAAAAGTATTCCATTACATTACGGTCAATGGGAAAAAATGTTTCACATGCATTTTAATCGTGTTACACTCATGCGAACTTAATAAAATTTATATGCAACTATAAAGTACATATTATAATATACATCTTACATAATTCGTGGTGCAAAGAACATTTTTTATTGATTTACAAGGCAACACAAAAGTATTCCATTACATAATGGTATAGGGAAAACATTGTTTGATGAGAGTTTTAATTGTAATTCACTATTTAGTATTTTATGAGATTGATATATGAAAGTAATATTTTTAAAACTTCGTTATCGTACGAACGCACCTAATTTGCTACGCTTCACGTGCAATTTCCAACTTGTTTAATCATAAGATTTTGACCATTAAACAAGACAATATTTACTATAAATTTTTTGTGGTAGGAAAAATGCGTAAAATTTGGCAGCTATGGCTTCCTTACTCCAATCATAATTTAGTATTCTTAGAATTAAAAAATTATTGTAAATTTTGCATTATTTAATCCGAGCAATTTTCTAATTCAATTAGGAAAAATTTTCAATTTTGAAAAGCCGGTGATAAAACATTTACAGGTAAGAAAAATCATGTGTTTCGCATAGATTATGAAACACTTTATAACACTTCCTGAAATCTTTAACAAAACGCTGTTAATTAGGGAAATAATATGCTACTGTCCATAGAGAAATATATATTCCAATACTTTTGAGCAGACCTGCATTTGATCCATCGGTTGATATATATATATACTATATAATGGGAAAATTTAGTTTAGCCTAACTGGTTGAAAATGTTTAACTGGTTGAAATTTCTCTTTCAGCACTTTATTCTAATGGATGGAAAATACTTCAATACTTTTGTTCAGTCTTGTAATTTACTTAACACCTTTATTACACGCCAATATTTTATGGAAATTTAGTTCAAACAAACACACACTTAAAACTACTTAAATCACATTTCCATAAATTATCATCTATGGGTGACCGTGTAGCTAATTCTTTGTGTGACTTTGTATATCATTTTATCTATATTCTACAAACATTTATTAGTAAACTGAAAGCAGTTCAACGTAAAAACGCATAACTTACATAACAACCAACTTTAAGTTAATTACTCTCATATTCAGTAACCTTTATGAGCTCTTTTATGTAACCCTGTATATTAACTGTAACATTTATATACACCATATAATTTGCAGAACATTTAGTAATACTTAAAAGCGCAAATCATAATTGAAAAATTGAAAATGCATTTCAATCATCCATCAACTATCATCAATAATACACAGTACTTCGGATAAGAATATAAGATTTTAAATATTTTGTGTGTCCCTTTAAGTATTTTGTGTGCAAATGCTATGCACGTCATATTATAAGTTAAATATTAATTCTTAGCGGCATATATCAACTTTATGATACTTGAAATTGTTTAACATTATTAAAATATGTTGAAAATAATTCCCCCCTTTATTATTGTGTAATGGAATACTTTTGAGTGGCTCTTAAAATTATTTTGACTGCATATTTTACAGAATGCATATTTTAGTACACTTTGCGAATCCATGTAAATTTGAATAAGTTTTACAGGGTGTAACACCTTTAAAATTCATTTTAAACGATTTTTCCCATTGACCGTAATGTATCGGAAAGCTTTTGACTATCCCTGTAAATAAACTAATCATAGTAGAACTTCCATTTTCAATAGGGTTCATGCTAGGGTAAACATCAATAATATATAAAAATTTCATAGCAATCCGAGAATATTTACTGGATATAGGGCGCGGACAAACGGACAGACGGACAGACAAACTGAATGCATAAACACTTTTCAACTTTGTTGGAAAGTGTTGAAAATTCTGTAAAAGGCATGAAAAAAATAGATAATATTGAAAAATTTTTCAAAAATGTTGATCAGTTACGAGGTTAAAAGGTTTCTTTTAAAATTTAATTTATATATATATATATATATATATATTTCGGTTTGGTTAAAATATATTTTCATATGTATGCAATATTTTTATTTTTTTTAATTTACTGTTAAAGATATCACTTTCACTAAACTTATAAATGCATTGAAATATTTTTTTCAATAAATTGATTTATATTATGTGTCACGCTATTCAAAATTTTAAGTAAGATTTCTGTAAATGGTTTCTTTGGGTCAAACTTTTCATTTCCGTGTATTTCACTTAGTTTGGTTACAATGACGCAAAGATTCTATTATAACATACATTTGCAATATATTATTTTCATGACATGGTAAAGCAAACTAAACACTTATTCTGAAAATAAAATAATAAATTTAAAAAAAATCTTAAAAAAATGAAATAATAATAATAATAATAATAGTAACAATAATAATACCATTTTTGGTTAGAATATCAATCATGCGTTTAAAATGTAATTATTTTATCCGATATGAAATTTATTTGAAAAAATAATAATGCTATCGTAGAGCATGTACGATGTGACTATTTTCAACTGAAAAGTAGATACACGAGGAATAAATTCTTCTAATACATTAAGAACTTGATATACTACTCCTCGAGGCATGTATTAAAACTTGTTTATTTAGAAACAGAAAATTGGTTTAAATCATGCAATTTAAAGTTTTATAACTCGGTCAATTTTAGGGTAAGATAAATGTGAAAGTTTAGTGTAATAGGAAAATTTTACTAAATATCACATATAGGATAGGAGGGCAGTATACAAAATTAAAATTTGTAACTACTTAACTGATCAATATTTTTGAAAATACTTTCAAATAATGCCTATTACTTTATGTTTTAGAGAAATTTTTACCTTTAATCACCGGAATTTTAAAACAGAAATTTTTGGCTAATCGAATCACAAAAATGCTCGAATTACATAATACAACATTTACAGTAAAAATTTACTGGTGATAGTAATAAATCATGATTAGAATATGGATATTCGTAGATGGTATGTAAAAATAATGAATGGCAAAAACACATTGTCCATATGACGTACGGATAAATCAGTGAAGCGGTTAAAATTTCTTTTATTGATCCTAAATATTAAATAATATTTTACCTGATAAATTTAATTTTATGACGGGGACTTCGTGTCTAATGGTTTGGAATTTAGTGATTGGGTACCGTGAAGAAGGCACACGTTATATATTTACATGTTCGGTTTATACGGTAGATAAACATAACAATCATGGCAGGTGTTTCGATATATTTGAAAATATTTGTCTTTTGATCCAAGTAACGAACAATTTAAAATGCTTTAGTAATAGAGTAGACTCCCTCAAATCCGCAAAGCTTGGGACCAGAGGTTGTGCGGATTTTAGAATTATGCAGATTTCTGGTCATTGCTTTGTTTATATTTTTTTAAGTAATTTGAATGTAATTAATTATGAAATCAAAAGTATAATGAATGCTTACAATATACTAAAATATTAAAATAAGTAATAAACCAAAAGAATAAAAATTTAGATAATTTTTTTAAATTATTAAAATACTAAAAGCAAAAGTCAAGACAATAATCAATAATGTACAATTGAATATTCATTAACCCGTGAGTAGTCGCGACTTTTTTCACAACGTCATTAGTCGCGCTCGGTCTTTTCGCCGCTGGCCCCCCGCATACCAAATAAGTAAAATAAGAAATATTTTTCACCTAATATATGAAAATAACATTACAACGAAGATAAAAATTTGCAGTTTTCTTAAATTATGCATGTTATTCATGAGATCTGGAGTAGTTGGAAAAAATAACAAGAACTGACATTAATGATTTTTACGTAGACTTTTTCGCCAATTTCAACTTTGTTTCTAAAAATGTACCTGAAAGAAAAACAGAAGTGTCCTGTTACTTCACTAAGGTGGTCGAGAAAGCTTCAAAGTCAGCTACATGGTAGATCTTCGTTGTATTTGTAATGTGATATAAGTTAGGAGAAGATAAATTATACGGGCGGCGAAAAGACCGACACGCGACTACTGATGGGTTATAAAGATGAAATGTGTTTTTCCTAAATTATTCAATAAAACTTGCCTCATAAAGGTACATTACTAATTCACATCAGGATCATAAAAAACAAAGCTTTATTTCATTTTTAGCCAGACTTCATGACTAAAAAAGCTTGATCAATGCTTAAACATATTTGGTAAGATTGTGATTACCAATGATATCAGCAATATTTTAATTTTTTTCAGAAATAAATTATTCTTTCTTCATGAAAAAACATGAATTTGATAACATTAACAAAAATTACAAATAAAAAGAATTTTTGGAATTGATATAAAAGTCAAAAAGTAAAATTTTGCACCTACATCTAAACTGAATGTTTCATTGTTTATATCTGTAAATTATGGGCGGATTTTAGAGAGTTGTGGATTTTGGGAGTGTGGATTTGAGAGAGTCTACTGTATCCAAATTATATTTCTAACATTTTTAGTAATGTTCAATAAATACGTATAATAACAAAGGAAACATATTTTCAAAACATTAACATGATACTCAGCTATATAAACAAAATTTTAATCAAACAAATATTTCAAAATCCTTTCCTTTATTATAATATTATGTGGCTGAAAATGACATTTAATTTCAAATGCTTTTATTATACCATACGCAACATAAAATATTTTGAACTTACTTAAACAAAAATTATTTAGCTAAAAAGGGGAACTTAAGCAGAGTGGCAATGTTTGAACAAAAAATTTATGGCCCATTTTATCTGATACTTATCCCAAAATATTAGAGGGTGTTGTAAAAGTACACGAAAACAGAGAAAAAAAATTGTTTTTGGAAGAAATTTGTTTTATTCGACTCTAAGACACTTTTCTGAACCGGTAATAAAGGAACTGAACTATCATTTGTAAAAGAAGTTTTTTTGATTGGTTTTATAAAGCGAAAGTATGGTCATAGAAAAAATAAATATAAATCAATACAAAATTCATTAAGGAACTTTATGTCGAAAAGAATAACAAAATATCACTTTTCTTATTTTAAATGTATTTAAACATAGCTAGTAAGTATATTTTAGCGAAGAAACGTAAAGATCCTATGATTATAAACATATTCAAAAGGCTTTTAATTCCATCCATTTCATTTTTAAAAATTCAGAGTTGCAATTTTAATTTAATTTCTTCTCGAGTTACACACGTTTATTGTGATCAAACGAAAAAAAATCAACATGTAATTTTTATTTGATAATATAATGCTCTATGGTTCAAACGCATTTTTTTGCAATATAGTCTTTAAAACTCAAAGAAAACTTTCTTAGCTAAAAGAAATACCTAATGAAGGTATCAGTGTTTATACAAAAACTTTATGGTCCATTTTATCTCCTACTTATCTCAAGTGATTAGAGATCGTTGTAAAATTAGTACATACAAACACAGAAAATAAATGTTTTTGAATTACATTTGTATTGTTCGACTTTAAGACAACAAAATATCTGATATGGGTAATAAAGAAACTCAACTATCATTTGTGAAAATGGAACATGTTTATATTTATTAAAAAAATTATAGTCCACAGAAAAATAAAATTCTTTTACAATTTGTTTAGATAAATATATATATATATAAATTTTTTCCAAATTTAGCTTTAAACGACTAATGCACATAGTACCATACGTAATATCTCTATTATTTCTAAAATATTGCAATTTTTTTTTATTTCAGATATTTTGAATTCAAAACAGAAACTTAAAATAGTAATATTTGCTTTATTTAACCTATTGTACGCTAAAGGTGATTCTCATTGACCATTACTGTCCCGCGTAAATACTCTGGACACCACTATTTTAAACTTACTTTTTTCATATTATCTTTAGTGTTGTCAGATTTTTTAAAACGAAAAATACTACACCTACCTCTGAAAAAATACTACAAAATACTACACTGCAAAGCTGACTTTAGCGCCATCTACCGGAGTTTATTAACATTATTAATATCACTGTTGTAGGAAAAAAAGTACGTTATTCAAAAAAAGTTTAAAATGTTTGATTTGATTTTTTTACAATTTTTTAAGTTAAAAACAACGATTAGATGTTGACGTAAAAGGTCTTAAAAATGTCATTTTAAATATAGTATATATTTAACTATAACAATTTGATGTAGAAGTAATAAGAACCTATCTAGTAAACACTGTATATCTTCCATGAGTTTCTAAAGATTAAAAAACTATGCTCAGTAGCTTATGGAGATGGATGGATTATTTTTATGTTTTTTTCAAAAATGCCAATTTAAAACGAAATACTACAAAAATACTACACTCCTAATTCAACCGAAAAAATACTACCGTAGTATTGAAAATACTACATCTGGCAACACTGTATCTAATTTTCAAATAATCTGCGATAAAAGATGACAAAATAAACTGTAAGATATTAGTGGTTTCCAAAAAATTTATTGTTTCGATTTACGAAAATCATCTGATAATACTAGTGATGAGTGAAAGCCACATCTCGAGGGCAAAGAGTTAATAAACATTCCATCATTAATTTAAGCAAACTTAAAATAAATTCGAATACTCTTTTAAGGATAGAAAACATGTTTGAAATAAAGAAATGAAATTGTATTAATTTTTATTTCCTTGTGTTTGCAATTTTTCTTATCGTTTTAAATTAATAATTTAACATAAACAAGCAGTTTATGAAATGCATTTTTAAATTCTTATATTTGAAATTTAGTTTTCACATTATAGGACTAATAATACTGAAAACAATCCATTATTTTTCCCACAGTTTATTTCAACAAATGCAAATATTTTTAACATGTTCCAGTTTATATATTCTGTCAAATTATTGCGTTTAGCTTTATAAGTGGTTTGGATCTAATTAAAATTTAATATAACAGTTGTTGACACTATTTCAGATTCGTTGTATCATAAAAGTTTTCTAACACTGTGAAAGTTTAAAATTTTTAACTTAAATTTTATAAAATGGCAGGCGAAAGTGTGCCATTGTTCCAGATTTAATTAATGTTTTTTTCCCCTAAAGCTGCCTCCGATGCATTCATTCATCGTTTTAATTCATTCAGAGAATTCTTTGTATGTGTTGTGTAACATATGCGGTTGTTGTCTTACTTTTCTGTAAAGGACAGCGTGCTGCATTTTTAATTTGGAAGTCTAGATTTAAAATAAGACTAACAAAACATTGCAAAAGAAATATTTAATGCAAACACATCGAATATTTTCAACTAAATTAAAACAGCTCTTTTAGAATCGTTTAGATTACACTAAAAGTAGACTCGTTTTAAAGTTAACGATAAGCATAATACTCGATTTGTTCTCGATTAAATATTAAAAAATGTTATTTTGTGCAAATGCAAAGGAACTTATAAATATTTGAGAAAAAAATAGCTTTTAAGATAAGAATTTTCAACATAAAAGCATTTAAATGGATTTAAAATAAATAGAAATTGTACATTATTATCCTTTGCATTATATTATTGTAGTTTTGGAATAATAATAAGGGTTAAACAGCAAATGTTTGTTGAAAATATTATTTTATTCTTAAATTTTTAATAATAAAACTTTCGCTCAAGTTTTTTATTACATGTATCGTTGTTAATACAGTACCCTCCAAATGTTACAGTGTAATTTGTTTTTGACATCTAATTTCAAAATGGATGGACAGAAAAACAAGGAATATGTAGAAAATGTGATTGAAAAGTTAAAGAATTTGCACTAAACAAATTTACACAATTTACATGAGTTCAAGAAAAACAAAAACAACAACAAAGTACTCTTGGCAGAAAAAGGGACTTTTGCGTAAAACAGTGACATCACAGTTTTATAAGTTAAAATATCATGGAATAATAAAAAATGGTTTGTGATAAGGAATATGTCTACACCTTACTCGCAATGTACTATGAGAACCGATGTTCCATATTGCCAATTAAGTTGTCGTACGTCAAACGGGGATTTGAAGATGAGACATGGAGTGAACCTGTTAATATCTCATGTGAGAATATTGGAGAGGGACTTAAAGCAGCAAATTTCTTCCGAAAAATGCTTTGAAATAGAGTTCTTTAAATTGATGCAAATTGAAAACTATAAACTAAGCAATATTTTATAAAAAATTTCAAGGGTTTGAACTATTTATAAAGCAAATAAAACATAGCAAACCATGTATAAATCCGTTGATTTTACATCTAAACAGCCCTATCAAAATTAGTTTTGAGCGATTCTTTAAACGAAATGTAAACGCTACAACTCTAATTTACAAAAGGAAGTTTACTTGTGTAATACTAACATAAATAATATCATGTGTACAGGACCACTTAGACAGGGGCTGTGCCATTTATATATTTGCCTTTGTACATTTTTGCTTTATGTTACGTACAGAATCCTTTTACCTCAAACTGATGTAAATTAAAGTTTGATTAATATTTTTACATGAAATTTTAAAGATATGAACTGCTAACAAGACAAATAAAGTGCAGCGAACCATGTAAAAATCAGATAATTACATTACACCTATCTTTAACCCTATCAAACGAACTTTTGTGGTACTCTGTAAAAGAACTGTAAATACTGCAATTTTCTCTTACAATAGGAAACTTACTTGAGTCGGCTGCTATAATATATCTTAAAATCGTGCCTACAGGTTTATTTTGACAAGATTTATGTCATTTAATTTTTTTTTCCTATACGTTAAGTATAAGCATAAACTACATTAAGCAGGTATAAATCAGAAACTTTTTTTTCATAGAGTTTAAGGGATATGAACTGTTCATAAAAACAATCAAAATGCAGCAAACCATGTAAAAATCAGATAATTATACAAATCTTTAACCCTTAAAAAAGCTTTTTTGCGGTGCTCTGTAAAGAACAGTAAATATCACAATTATCTTTTACAATAGGAAACTTACTTAGGTCGGCCGCTGTAACATATCTTAAAATTACGTCTATACGACTACTTTATCAATATTTAGCCATTTATTTTTTTTTCACTTACGTTAAGTATAATCATAAATTACAAAAAACTGGTATACATCAAAAGCTATTTTTTATGGAGCTTAATAGATATGAACTATTCATAAATACAATCAAAATGCAACAAACCGCGTAAAATTCCTTTACTTACACAACCTTGCAGCCCTATCAATAGATATCGTCCAGCCGCAAGAAAAGTGACACATCTTGAAAAAATTCATTTTGCAGTTTATTCCATAAATAGGCCTGTCATTGTTGTGTCTTGCTGCACAAATACCTTCGTAAGTGTAGTTATGCAAAAAACCACTTTATTACGCTTTTTGTCTATTTGTAACCACGTAAGAGGATTAGATTGTGTGGAGAGGTAAAAATATCCAAGCCTCATCTAACATCTTCCTATTTAAAGATTTTATGCTGTTATGCTATTTCGACTGCTGCATGAAGAGCTAAGTGCTATAATTTCATGTTATAGCAAAATCATGTAAATTTTCGTTTGTTTCTCGTGTGAAATTTATATATGTCGAAATGTGTCACTTTTGTTGCGGGTGAGCAATATGAGCAGAAAAAGAATTTTAAATGTGAAAAAAAATACAAAATACAAAAGCATTTTTAAATCTATTTACTAATTGTCTTTCAATGTCAAGTCAGGACTCGCTGCGTTCTAAAATTATTTTCTGAACTAAAATGCGCTGTCCCACTACAATTTTTCAAAGAATATACTTATTCTAGAATTCATTTGATAGACTTTTAAGAAATCTGCGACGAAGATTTTTCATATGAAATTCTGGAAGCAAAGTGTGAACATTTTAGGAACGCTGTGAGCACAGCAAGTTGAAAGTGAGTTATAGAGGTGCCAAAATCTTGTTTTGATCAGTGACTAAAAAAATTGAGGCATATTTTGGTTTAACTTCATTCTATTTACGGTCCATTGTATTACTCTTTTTCCTTTGCTTGGCAAGAAATTCTATGAGTTCGCTATGACGATACCAATTTAAGGTGGATTTATTTGGAGTCAACCCGTTATTGAAGAATTCTTTCAAAGTTCCATATCACAATAAATTTAGTTATTAATTGTTTAAAAAAGAATTTAACAAAAGAATTGCGGGATACAACAAGTTAAAAATACTTAATTTCTAATCACAAAATGAAGATTTTTTTAAAATAAAAGTCTAATAATCCAAAACTTTTATAAGTGTATTAAATTTAAAATATTTAGAGACAAAAACGTAAAGCAATCACTTCCAAAGTAGCATTACTATTTTCTAAAATACCAAACATATATTTGTGCTTCAAAAATATCTATTGTTTAAAGTATAAATTTTAAGGAGCCATTAATAACAGATTTTGTTCTTAGAAAAATACAAATTCTTTCAGATTTAATGAAATTTAGAATATAATATCTGGAAGTAAAAAACAAATAAAATGTGTGTGCTTGTGGGGGGGGGGGGGGGAGTATATATCTGTAAATCTATGTTCTAAAAAAAAATATTAAAATAAAATAGAAAATGGGGAATAAAAATTAAAGTGAAATAAAAATAATTTAGAAAATGGGGAAAATAAGCTTTTTAACAAAAAAAAATTTAAATATTTACGGATGATTTCTAAAACATTTACTTCCTCTTCAACAGCTTACAGTTTCTTCAAATTCCAAATATTCAACTTCGTCTTTTGGAAAGAAATCTATCTTTTAATCTATAAATCCCCTCCCCCCCCAAATAAACAACACTAGACAAAGGATAAAAATTTGAATTCAATTTAGATTTATTTGGAATCAATCGAATCGTAGAACGAATGCTTTGTTTGTTTGTTTTTCAGTTCCAAATGTTTCAGATTCAATTGATCCTGAAGATAATAGAAGAAATCAAACGAAACAAAATGTAAATTACAATAAATGAAAAAAAAAATAAGTTCTAAAGGCAAAAGAAAAAAAACTATAAAAGTAATGGAGATAAATTTTCTTTTCTTTGAAACAAAGGTTTGAAACACTCACGAGCAAAATCTTAAAACAATTACTTCCGAATCAGTAGTTTTTATTTCTTTAAATTCCAAACATTTTACTTTGTTTTAAGACAAAAACTTTATTGTTTAATGTAATAAAACCACCAGCAAATAACAACATACAAAGGAATTCTATATGTGTTTAAGAATATTTATTTAGAATCGAAAGCGTCATTGAACAAATTTATTGGCTTTGAAGAAGACTCAAGAGTTTCGGATTTCAAATACAATCATTCTGTAAACGTTAACAGAAAGAAAAAAGAAAAAAAAGTATAAAATATATTAAATGAAGAAAAATTCATCGCTACATAAAAACATATCAATCTGAAGGAGTTTAGGATGTAACATTTTTCTTTGATATATTTTAGATACTCATGGACATAACGATTAGAAAATTACTTCAAAGTTTCACTTTTCATTAAATTTCCTTTTGAATCTAATAAACCTATTTGTAAAGTAAGGACCATTTAAGAATTTTAAAAAATGAAAGGAAACATTTTTATTACTTACATTTGAAAGATACTACCAATTTATAAATTTTTAACAATTGTGCTAGTAGAATATAAAAATAATCTCTAATGGCAGTCTTTAACCCTTTCCGGCCCAGCTGTGCCCAATCTGGACTCACCTAATTTTAATTCCAAACTTACAAATGGCACTAATAATATTTTAGTGAAATTTTGCTTTTACAGTGAAAGTTTAAATTAAGGATATCTTAAATGCTAAAAAAGTTGTTTGTAAATTCCGGCGTCAGTCGATAATTTCTCATGTTACTTACAGAATTTCGTCGTGCCGGAAAGGATTAATGACCATTCTTATTTTCTACTAGTACCATTGCTTTTCAAATATAAGTTTATACATAGGTGCCAACCTGATATAGATTATTCGTAATACGTTCGTTAATTTGATCCTGGTTTAATGAGTTTCGAACCAGAAATTTTTCAAAGAAATGAAATTAAGTATGCTTCACTAACAATCTTCAAATTAAATAAATAAAGATTCATTAAGTATGTTTTCTGGCTTGAAATGGCGTTAACCTCGATCAAACTACTCCAGGTATTACGGAAGATGAGTTGAAAGTTGGCAGCTATGGTTTATACTGTAATTCTATTGGACACGTTATCAAAATGAGTGTTAAAAATTCAGTTTTGAAAAAGTAGTGCAAGATAGAAATAAAAAATTCCGACGTGAAATAGGGCGGCGGAAAAATTTTATATGGTTGGAATTAACAAGGTGCTGTACGTTAGAATAAATATTTCAGTTTATATGGCGATTATGTTGCGAAGTAGCTGCCTAATGTGAGTTTCAAACGTATGTAATAAAAAAAGGCTTCTTTTTATTATTAATTTTAATTCATAAATAGCCATACCTTTAAAAATACCAATCGTAAATATCTTGCTTTGACTGTGTATTAATGATAAATAAAATGTGTTCCAACAATCAATATTTCAAAAATTAAGAAGATACAATTTTAACATTAATTTATTTCATACAGTTCTCTTGAAAGTTTGAGATAGATATAACTTATGAAAGTTGATGTGAAAAGAAATAATACAAAGGTTAAATAAAATTGTAAACTTCTAAAAGTTGTTATTTATTCATTCATAAAATTAAGTTTATGTATTTCAGAACCGAAATTTTAAAACACTGTACTTCTCTAATAGTAAAATACATTTCTTTCATACAAAAAATGTTTATTCCTATTTCAATGACTTTAACATTGATGTTGTGATTGATGTTGTCTAATTAGTGATTTTATTTAGAAAAAACAGCACAGCACCCGACAGAGCAATGTAAAACAATCTTTACTTTATAGTATGATATTGTGAATAAATTTATTATTATCTAAAAACAATCTGATAACAAACTTCATAATGGTCAACGAAAGTTTCGATGTCAAATATCAAGTATCTCTAATTGAAATAATGAAATAAATTAGTAAGTTTTACGAAATGTGTTGCTTTTAAAACATAAAGTTTTTTTAGAATAAGAAATAAAAGAATGCATTGGTTGAAGTCATGAGTTTAAAATGTTACTGATATGTTCAGATATTATTAAAAGACAGAGGAAAAATTGAGCTATTATAAGAATTTGAAATAAATGAATTGATAAATGAAGAATGCTTTTTATTATTGTGTATACAAACACACACATATATGTATTATTTACTAATTGTGCAACTTGTAAAGAATAAAATACAGTAAATATAAATATGAAGCATATTTAGTTTGTTAAGAAAATATTATACTAAATTACTGCATGATGCTATAACGTGTTGTTAGCAAGATAATTTTGTATGATATTAGCCAGCAACAATTTTTAGTTTTGATGTCATTATTATACCGTCGGTAATATCCTAAACTATCTAATATGAAAACAGATTGCCAGTGGACTATTTTTTAGCACACAGACTATCAAAGCCTAATATATTATGTGCCCACCCGTTCTGTATGTACACGGTATCCCAGAACTTCGTGTACAAACTGTTAACATTCTGGTGTCAATGTTCATTTTGTATTAAAATTTTTTTAGTTTCATATACATACCACTGTCTGTGAAAGGGTTAACAAGACGTTTCCGCCCATGCTTTCCTATGTAATTCTGGTTCCAAATGATGTTCTCAACCACCCCTCAAAGTTTGTACACGCAGTTCTGGAACACCCTGTATGTACGTACGTGCGTAACCTGATAACTCATGATAAAAATACCCCACTCAATTATTGAAATTTTGGACATCAGTATATTTCTGATCAGAAGCTTTCCTGATTAGTTTTTGGAATTCATTCGATATATATAAAAGGTGGGACGGGGGCAAATGCTCCTCCCTTAATTTATATAATTGAGTTTTTCATGCAGAATTATCAGTTTTCGTTCAAAATTTAGATATAGGATCATTCTAATAAGGCTCCTCCCTGATTAGAATTATATTTTGATTGGATAAGTATAAAGAGGGGGACGGGGGACTAATGACCCTCCCCTTAATTTCCATAAATGTGTTTTTCATGCAAAATTATCAGTTTTTGTTCAAAATTTAGATCAGGGCGCGAAATTTCCACTCGCCAGCTCGCCATTGGCGAGTAAATATTTAAGGTTGGCGAGTAAGTTTCCTGTTTTAAAATGTTATGCTTCTAATCAAACTATGCACAGTTATAAACGAAAGTATTTCAAAATGAAGTGATGGTATATTTTTTACAAAAGAAGTAAAAGTGCACCGTCGCCGATTTCTTCGTCTTTCCTGCAAAGAAATGAAATTCCTCTGTCTGCATTCCACCCCCCACACACACTTACGTATCGCGAATGTGCCAGTATGTTTTGCGCCAATCGTTGCAGCCGCCCGTTGTCACACGCCAATTTTTGCAGTATATGTATATGTTTCGTTTTATCAATTTCTGCAATTTCTATTTTTTTTTTTGTCTATAGAAAGTTTTTTATGTTACACCTGTTAAATATATCGCATATTTTTCAGGAATGTAAAATATTCTGGATTTAACAGACAGCTCCTTCCAACAATCGCCAATTTAAATTTGTCATAAATATCTCATTTTCTGAGCAGGTGTGGTGGCTGACGTTGTTGTCTGAATGAATGTAAAATAGTGGCGAGTAAAAATTTTAGTTTGGCGAGTACCTTTTAAGCTGAAATTTCATGACCTGATTTAGATATAGGACCATTCTGATGAGGGGCTTCCGTGTTTAGTATTAGGTGTTCATTGGATAGTTATAAAGAGGGAGAACGAGGGGGTATAGTGCCTTTACCCTTGATTTATAAAATGGATTTTTCATTAAGACTTATCAGTTTTCTTTCAAAATTATGATATAGGATCATTCTGATAATTTGCCTCAGTAATTAGTATTTGGTGTTCATGGGATAAGTATGAAGAGGGGGAACGGCGGCTAATGCCCTTCCTCCTAATTTATATAATTGGGTGTTTCTTCCAAAATTATCAGTTTTCTTTCAAAATTTTGTTATAAAATCATTTTGATAAGGCGCTTCCGTGTTTAGTATTGGGTGTTCATTGGATAATATAAAGAGGGGGGGGGGCGGAAGGCTAATATTTTTGCATTTTTTCTATTTTTTATTTACATTTTTAGATAATCACGTATTTATTTATTTTTACTATTTTTCACACGGATTTTAAATGGTTGTGTGAACAGAACATAAAAATAGTAGTCTTGCAATCGCGGTTTTGACATTCGCCAATCCTCGTGAATGTTAATAGATTAGAAAAATATCGGGAAAAATATGTATATTATTTCTAAATGATTACTATACACGCATAAATGGGACGATATCTATCTCTTGTATTTAAGAAAAATTAAATAATGCAAAAAAAAAAAAAAAAAAAAAAAAACTTTCTAAAAAAAATTGCATTCTACTCCATAATGTCATGTTTGATCAATTTTCTTTCATCAACTGTCTTACATCAAAGAGACTTTTTTTACATGATTATGACAAGCCAACTAAATGTCAAATTTAGTGGATCAAAATTAATAGAAAATTATTTATAAGGATTTAAAAAAAATATGAGGAATTAACTTGTATGCAGATTATACAATGAAATAATTATAAGAATAAGTCTATTTTTAAATAAGGTTAGTAGAGAATTATTGTGACTAAATGAGATTTACACTGCCACAGCTTTCAGGAAAATTATTACCAACCTCATACTACTAATATAATTTTAAGAAAATGAAATCTCTACTGGAATTGCCAAACCAGATTTCAAATCAGATTTTTTTTTACCTATTTAATTTATTAAATTAACTTATAATACGCATCACGTTGAAATATTTTTATTTTGTATTCGCCAAATGAAATATTGCTAGGGTATTTTTATTAATGAGTATTTTGTAAAAATATTGTTTGCATTTACTTGTTATAGTAAACTGAAAAGTTTCGAATGATATTTCAAAATTTTTACTTATATTTTCTAAATCATTAAATACTGTTTAATTACAATAACTTTTTACTTAAGTTTTATAAAAAAAAAAAAAAAAAAAAAAAAAAAAAAAATTCACACCAGAATTTTTTTTAGTTATTTAATTTATTAAATTAATTTATAATTCGTATCGTATTGAAATATTTTTAACCGACTTCAAAAAGGAGAGGAGGTTATCAATTCGACGCGTATGTATTTTTTTTTTTTTATGTATGTACACCGATTACTCCGAAACTATGCAGCCGATTAATTTGGTTTTGGTGTTAAATTAAAGAACTTACTCTCGGATTGGTACCACATCCATTTCATACAAATTGGTTCAGTAGTTTTTTAGTAATTAAGCAAAAACTATTAAAATTAGTGTTTTTTCGGTAATTAAAACTGTTTAATTAGTTCCTACAATAGAGCGAAGTCAGGATGGCCGAGCGGTTTAAAGCGCCTGATTTAAGCTCTGGTTCTCGAAAGTGACAATGGGTTCGAACCCCGCTCCTGACATACGTGTGTACAATAATTTTCCGTATTATAATTTTTACATATATATTTTACAAATTAAATACTAATTATGCTATTAAGAATATTTTGTATTTAACCGTTAGCACAGAGTATCAGAGATAATTTACCAACTCAATACTTTATCAGTGAGAGAGTGCTAAAATAATAGACTTGCGAAAAGTAATATGACGTTGAATAAGTTCACCGAATAGATAGCCGAGCGGTCTAAGGCGCCTGATTTAAGTTTTGTTTCTCGAAAGAGAGCGGGGGTTCGAACCCCACTCCTGACTTGCATGTATACAATAACCTTTCTCCGCATTATAATTTTTACACATATATTTTACAAATTAAATACTAATTATATTATTAAGAATATTTTGTATTTAACCGTTAGCACAGAGAATCAGAGATCTTTTATATCCTCAATACTTTATCAGTGAAAGAGTGCTAAATTAATAGTCTTGCGAAAAATAACATGACCTTGAATAAGTTTCCTGACTTGATTGCAATCAGGATAGCCGAGCGGTCTAATGCGCTTGATTTGTTGTTGTTGTTGTATGTATGTCGGCCAATTATCTACACTATGGGATATAGGCCCTAAGGGGTGGGATGCCCTCCGTGGGGGTCTTTCTAAGGGAACCTAACCCGTATTTACGCAACGTTCGAAGAAAACCACGGAAAACTCCGAACGGTTAGGCCGATGGTCGCGATTGGGTTCGAACCCAGCACCTACCGTCTACCAGTTTGAGGTCAGAACCTCTCGGCCACTGGTGGGGCCCGCGCTTGATTTAAGCTCTGGTTCTCGAAAGAGAACGTGGGTTCGAACCCCACTCCTGACATACATATATACAAAAGCCTTTTCCGTATTATTCTTTTTACAGATATATTTTACAAATTAAATACTAATTATGCTATTAAGAATATTTTGTTTTTAACCGTTAGCACAGAGTATCAGAGATCTTTTACCAACTCAGTACTTTATCAGTGAAAATGTGCTAAAATAATAGACTTGCGAAAAGTAATATGGCGTTGTTCACCGTTTAGATTGCAGTCAGGATAGCCGAGCGGTCTAAGGCGCCCGATTTAAGCTTTGGTTCTCGAAAGGGATCGTGGGTTCGAACCCCATTCCTAACATCCATGTATAACATACATTATTTTTTCCGTATTATAATTTCTTTAACTGACTTAAAAAAGGAGAGAAGGTTATCATCAATTCGACCGCGTATGTACTTTTTTTTTATATATATGTTCACCGATTACACCGCAACTATCCAACCGATTAAACTAAGTATTACGGTATAAATAACTAAAAAGTAAGAAATAAAATAAACTTTTTCAAAAAAAAATATAACCGACTTCAATCAACGCTCTAAAAAGAGTTAAATAATTCTTTAAAATACCCTAATGATGAATTGTTATCTAATAATCACACATCAGATATCATGTACCGACAAAAAAATGGTTATAAGTTTAATACATAGAACTTAATATCCAGCAAATATGGTTTTTCGACAGAATATTTTTTACAAGAGATTAATTTACATATTTTTGATTTAATTTATGAATAGATACATATAAAAAGTAATGAATTACTTTTTGAAGTTGGTGCCAAACTATTGTAAGTATAGTAAGAATTGTGGTTATATTATGCCTAATACCATAAATAAAATGGTAAAAATCATTATTGATTGTGATTGTTTGGCACCAACTTCAAAAAGTAATTCATTACTTTTTATATGTATCTATTCATAAATTAAATCAAAAATATGTAAATTAATCTCTTGTAAAAAATATTCTGTCGAAAAACCATATTTGCTGGATATTAAGTTCTATGTATTAAACTTATAACCATTTTTTTGTCGGTACATGATATCTGATGTGTGATTATTAGATAACAATTCATCATTAGGGTATTTTAAAGAATTATTTAACTCTTTTTAGAGCGTTGATTGAAGTCGGTTATATTTTTTTTTGAAAAAGTTTATTTTATCATTTTATATTCCTCAAATGAAATATTGATAGGGTATTTTTCATTCGTGAGTATTTAGTAAAAATATTGTCTGCAATTACTTGTTATAGTAAACTTCAAATTTTCGGATGGTATACTAGAATTATAATCTCTCAAAGCTCATATCTCTCTAAGCTTTAATGGAGCGTCCATCTCTATTTTTCTGGTATGTACCATCACTAGGTTCTATATTTTAGAAAATTTTTGTAATATACAATTGTTAATTAACATTTTTATGATACGGAACACCCTATACGCGAAAATACTCGCAGTTGTCCTATTTGTTAATGTGCATTGATTGTTTCATAAAAAAAAAACTCTCAATCCATACCTAAATTGAATTATATACAAAAAATTTAAATTCAATTTTCTCAAAATGTTTTTGAACTTCAATGTATTATTTTATAGAAACTACTACACGTTATTGCCAGTAAGCTTGCCAGAATATTATATAAAATCAAGTGAATTTTTGTTATTCACATCTGTACAAGATTTTTTATTAAATGTTCTTCTTTTGCAAAATATATGATTCTGTTATTTAAAAATGATATTTCTTCTATTTTTTTCTTTTTAAAAAATTAACAAGGGAGCCACTTTTGGTGTAGCTCGCTTCGAGCATTCAGACTTGGTGCATTTTAAAGCCCTCTACTAGGAAGTTTGAGAATCGAAAGAAAATTTTTCTTTGTCATATTTATTTTGCAGCAGCATAACTTTTTGAAAATGCTATTTTCGAGGTTATTAACCGCTACATCGCTAAACCGGTTTTTTTAAATTATTTTATTAAGATTTTTTTTTTTAGAAAAGCATTTAAAAATAAAAAATTGTTAACATTAAACATAAAATATTGAAAACGTTTAAAAATTCCTTCAAAAGTTTACGAATTTTGTTTTGAAAAACTGCATTATAGTCATATTTTGGCGGAGGAAGATTTGGGGGTATTTTCAAAAATAGAGTTTTCCAGAAGCCCTAGCCGAATGCTATAGCCTCAAAATAGGGCAAGCAAAAAATTCATAGTGTCATATTTGGCAAATAAATTTTGGCGTGAAATAAACAAATAATAAAGAATTTAAAGTATAAAAAAGATATAAAGTATAATTTTAATTGATAACTTTTATTGATTCTCTAACTAGCATGTATAGTAATATAAAATACACCAGGTCTCGATGCTAATTGCGAGCAACACCAAAAATGGCGCCCTTGTAAGTAAAGAGTATGCGTTTATAAGACTGATTTCATTTTATTAGGAATTATTCATATGGTGCCCTTGTAAGTAAAGAATGTGTGTTTAAAAGTTTGATTTCATTTTGTTTAGGAATTATTCATACTATGTATACAAAAATGTCAAGTAAATGTCTTTGGTGGTTTCTGAGAAAAGACATATTATTTTACCATAAACCGATCTTTCCAACTACTCTTAATAAAATTATTAATATGGTTCCCTTGCAAGTAAAGAATATGTGTTTATAAGAGTGATTTAATTTTATTAGGAATTATTCTTATTATGTATATAATAAAGTCAGGTGAATATCTTTGGTAGTTTTTGAGAATAGGAATATTATTTTATCATAATGTAAACAGATCTTTCCAACTAACTTTAATAAAATTATGTATCGGAAACAACTATTTAATGAGTGTGTATATTTTCTAGAAATATTCTGGCCCAAAGAATTATAATTATAAAAATCTTTAAATATATCAATGAAAAAGATTTTTCTCGATTTGACCATTTTCTAGTTTCAATAAACTATTGCTTGTACATATTTGGATAAGCTCTAAATTAAATTATAGGATTTAATGTATTATATTTTAAGTAAAATTATTAATGCATGTATTATTTTTTTGTTTTTAACTAAAATTTTATATCTATAAATTATGATTGTAATACATATTCGAAATCTAAATTTTAATTAGAAAAAATGTATCTGATAGCGATTCATAAAATTCTATATCAGCAGTTTATGAAACCGATCTTTAGGAAATCGTGAAATTACATGATAAAGTAATAGTTTAAAAAGTTTGTAAAATTAGCTAAATTTTAATTGCTTTTCTAACTTTTTCTTGTTTTAACGAAACTGATAACGTTTCTGAATCACATTAATGCAGAGTTTTTTTTCCTCTATATTCAGATAATTCATTTTAAAATCAATAAAATTATAAGAAACTATTAAATAGTTTGCTAGTACCTATTCTGAATTTGTGCACGTCAATTCTTTTCAAACAGGCATGAGCTGATACAAATACAGGTATTTTAATAGTAAAAATTATAATCTACTGAAACATAAAAGTGCATGCTTTATCTAAATATAAATAACTACTCTCATTTAACTTCTTACAGATGATTGATGATAATGCCCTCATCATTTCATAGTTTATTTTCAGCACTATTGAGTTCGAAAAGTTTAAAGTGTCTTGCGGTTATTTTTGTTCACGTTTACGTATTTAAGCATTCTAATTCATTTTTCTGTAACACTTAGTATAATTATAGTTTTTTTTCCTTCGCTGTTAAAGTATGGACAGCACCATTTTTATGTTTTTGAATAAAACGTCATTTTTTCCTTGCAAACACATATAGTACTACCCAGCAAACAGTGGGCCAACAACTGGAAAAAAGATGGCAGCCAGAACTGTCATCAGTGGCAATGTGCAATGGTGCCATTACTTAAACCAGAACAAATGTGTCGGCGCGGAATGCAGCAGGACCATCAGCGATGACAAACAGCAGTTCCAGCATTAGCATGCCATCATGTTATTTCAATCCGGTACTTTTCCTTCAATGCTAGTACCTATCCTACTGCTATTCCTTTGCTGGGCCAGCACTGTTAATCCAGCACCATCACTTATCCTGCAATGTTTATACAGTGATAAACCATCATACAGCTTTTTTTAAAATGAGCAGAAACCCATCCAACACCCTTATAAAAAATTCTATAGAAAAAAGCATTACCGAATTCTAGAGAATTAGGGCCCGTTTTTCTATAAGCTAGATTAACCGGAAGCAGTATATAGAAACAATGTAATATAGAGAAACACTCGATTATATTCAGATTTCGCCAACGTGCGGTGGACCCTATTAAGTACCTACCGAGTTGGGTAATACCTAGAATGATGAATACCGAAATACTCAATGTCTTCGATATTCGCAACGCTACCTAGTGTAAAGGTTCCCAGTAATAATACTGCAAAAGTTCGTGCACTTCAATCGTGCGATGGGTAGGCTCATGGGATAAAACGGAGGCCGATCAAAATTTTACCTAATGAAATCCAACAACAAAGTTGATTGAAGCTGTCCAGCAGTGATCATGCAGTGGTAGACCATTAGCCAGCACTTCTCAATCATTTCCAGCAACTATCTTGCTGCTGGCCAGCAATTTCCTCTTTGCTGGATAACATTATAAGAAGGTAATTTTTTTTTATTTATTGGAGGTAACCTGTAGAACTACCCAACCGATTAAAAAAATGGTATCAATTTATGGTGTCTCTGCACTTGGCTTCCCCTTTATATCGTTCCTGCTCGAATTTGATCTATATCTTATTATATACCAAAGCTTTTATCTAACACTGTCCATAATGGAGATTCCATTATATATAGTTTTTTTGTTCAAAAATCCGTTCACTTCATAAAATTGCATTTTAAATAGTTAGTTAATATTTCTAAATTAATAATTATGATTTCATTGCGCCCTTTTCTCACATTATAATATATTCTATTATGTATGGGAAAGCTTTTATTAAATACTTTCTCCTGCACGAAACTTTTTCGCAGATGTAATGTATAACAGAAATAAAATAAAGAAAAATAATTCCTTTTCAATCTGCGCTTCTCAATGTACCGCTGAAAGTTATTACTGTGATTTTAACAACTAAAATAAAAACTAATTTTTGCACAGCTGCTGACGATATTCTTTCTCTTCAAAAACATATAGTCTTGCAAATTATTTCGTGGGTGCGTCTAAAGATCATCTATTTTGGGGCATAAAATGTGAATGTCAGCAGATGCTTTTCGCTTTCCTTTGACAGATTTTTCAATTCTTATGAAATTAGTTTTTTAACCCTTTCGTGCCTGCCCCCGTGATCTACATTCCATCAATTTGGCTATGTTACTTAACAACGCGTTTCTTCTCTCTCTGCATAATTATCGCCAAGGTCGGCAATATAAAAAGAGTTTTGTCGGAAACCGTGAGTCAAATTGCTATGTAACATCTGCACTGAGTATAACGACACTTGGATTTTATCCGCTGTCCTGTAAAGATGTAAAGACATTTATCTCTAAAAACTGTGTTTTTCAAGGGTCACTCCCTGAGGAGTTATACTTCATTTTTCATCTATCCTGCATTGTTAAATAAAATCAAGATGATATATATTTCTGGTGTGTTTATTCCTTCTACATACCTGTGGTCATTGTGCACGACATTGGATTATATCGTTACTTATAATTATCCTTCTAAAAGTGTTCCCGCCATCTGCCACTACACGGCACCCAAAATCTATATTACACTGCCTAAATTATTAAGGAAGAATATCGTACATTTTCAATTTTTATGTTATTTAATAGGGAAAAATGTATTTTTAAATGCAATTTGCATGAAACCCAATCACAATTTGTTTGAAAACTATATCGCCAATCACTCATTTTTTACTCTTTTAAAAATAATTTTGAAGCATGAATTTTTTTTTCAAATCTAGCTTTATCACCTGTATGTTATCGTGGAATATACTAGAAGTATTCAAACGAAAAGGTACAAAAGGTCGTTGCAATTAAACAGATTGAAACCGGTCTAGCGATGTTGTGCGCATGCCCGGGCGCCAGCGCATGTGCATAACCACGCCGGTCATTCCAATCACATCCCTCTAAATCTCACAAATTTATTCTGAAGCAGCATATTCAAATTTCAACCGATATGGTTGTTACAATCCTTCGTACCTTTTTAATTGAATACCCTTAGTAAATACGTTTGTACTTAAGCTAATATAAAAAGTTTATAATTGTCTTCAGTTTATATTATTTAATAGAATTAATAAAATATTCATTAACTAATAAGTAAAACCATAAAATACAAATTTAAGACATGCAATCCAATTTCGTGCTTAAACCAATGAAATGTAGCGAATCTAAATGTTGATATGATTTTTAGTATTTCTAATAGACATTCTCAAATTATGTTAAATAAAAAAAAATCTATGAGAGTTATTATTAAAAAAAAGACTTACATCCGTTGAAGGCTTTATCCACCGCAGTCATTGATATTATTTCTTGATACGTTTTTCTGTTATTTTTTTTATTAAATCATGTATTTTGCGATTTATAAATATACTAGCTGATTTGCCCGGCGTTGCCCGGTCCCGTGATGTTATTTAGTTTTCAAATGTGCTATTTATTTTCTAAATGACGTTTAAATTAAACTCAAATTTCTATGATTTTTTCCATTTTTTCAAAATTTATATTTTTAAATGGAAAAATCGTGAAAAGTTATTGAATTAAAAGCACATGCTGTTTGGTATTTTATTCTCTATGTAATTTGATTTTTTGAAAACTATGCTTACCGAAAGCGAACGAAACTGCGACGGAACACTCAGGTTTTTACTGAATTCATTAAAAACTTCACATATTTTATTTTGTAAAAAAAAATAATCTATCCATACGAAAGTTTCAAAATTTTTGTAAGTAATGGAAATCTGGTTTATTGAAAGCCTCTAAAAAGATTGTGCTAAAATACAGACATTTAGTTACTTTTACCGTAGGAAAAATGTATTCTCCGTGAGTGATTCGTGTTTGCGGTGTCTTTGAATGGGTTAAATCTCGTATTTTACTTAAACAAATTGCACCATAGATTATAAAAATGTTTTAGCTTTAAGAAAATATTTTCGGTTTTTCAGGACGTACACAATTGCGCCATGCAAAGGCAAAACCGCAATGAAACGATCTGGTTTTTATTGATTTCGTCAATTTTTTCCCACTTTTTATTTTTTTTAAAATATTTCTACTCGCCCGCATGCATTAAATTTTTTAAGAGGGTGTAAATTTAGTCTATTGAGATGCTTTTAAAAGATTGTTCTGAAATATGTACGCTTAGATACTTTTAGCGTAGAAAAAATATTCTATTTGTGAGTTGAAAAGTGACCTCCTTTTGCCGGTGTATTTAAAATTGTTAAATCTTACATTTTAAAAACCGATTGCATCATAGATTATAAGAATGTTTTTAAGCTTTAAGAATATGCTTTTTGTTTGCCGGTACCTATAAGACTGCGCTTTGCTATGGCAAAACCGCAATGAAAACTATCTGTTTTTATTGATTTCATCAAATTTTTCGCACATTTTATATTGTAAAAAATATTTCTATCGGTCCGAACGTTTCGAATTTTCTGTGGGGAGTATAAATTTGTTCTATTAAGAAGATTTTAAAAGATTGAGTTGAAATATGTGCGTTAAAATAATTTTAGCATAGAAAAATGCGAGTCGCAAAATGACCTTTTTTTGCTAGTGTATTTGAAAGAGTTAAAATCCAAATATTTTAAAAACAACTGCACCATCGGTTAGAAGAAAGTTTCAACTTTAATATCTTTTATTTTGTTTGCTTACATTTTAAAAATTAAACCCTGGAGGAGCATTGACAAAAGGGAGAAAAATGGTTTTGGAAAAAAGGATTCTTTTTGAATATTTCTTTTTAAATCGTTAACTGCAACATTATTTCGAATTGATTATAGCATTTGAGAGCTAAAAGTATGATATTTCGAAATATGTCTGTTAAGTTTAACCGCGCTGAGCAGTTCGGTTGATTTGGATTTAAACAAAATGATCCAAAAACAGAAATAAACGCCGATAAATGCTTCTTTCGTTTAGGTGCGTAAAAGAGTTTGTGCGCATGTGCAAACGATTTCCTTCCCCGAACATTAAAAAAAAGGACTTTTTGAAGAAAGGACGTCCCACTTCGTAAATAATATATCTGAAATTAATTAAAATATTAAAATTATGAGCTTCAGGTGCATCAGGAAAGATATTGGGCTACTTTCATAAAAATTTTGAGCTTCGTACGTCCCATATATTTTGCTAGCTATAGCAGACTCACACACACACAGACAGAGCGATTTGTTCTTTTATTAGTATAGACTACGCATATGTACGTATGTATGTATAAATGTGTTGGTGAATGAAAAATGAGTTTGCTAAACATATGTGCATGCTATTTAAGAAAATTCGTTATGGAGATTTTACTGTATTAATTTTGAATAACTCACGTCATTTTTTAGATGGTTTCGTAATTATGTAAATATGTAGCACTTGTAGTCGTCGTTCAGTCCGTACATCCTTCCGTCCGTCCGTCTGTTCGCATAAAACTGAGCAAAAACTACCCAACCGAATAATTTGAAAGTTAAAATATATAGTTTTTGCATAGTTATGTCTAATTATTTCAAATTTTATAAAAATCGTATGTACAGTTCAATTACAGGGACAATCAAAAATATTCCGTTACATTATCTATAATGTAGAATAAAACAGTTTCAAGTGCATTTTAGTGACGTTACACTCTCTCCAACATGAAAATTTGATCAAAATCTATTAAATATATACTGAAATATACTTTCTGTACAATCTGTAGTACAAAGAATATTTTTTATTTATTTACAGAGTCACAGAAAAATGTATTCCATTACATAATTTTATCTGGGGGAAACATCATTTGGGGCACGTTTCAATTATATTAAACAATTTCCCTTTTTATGAAATTTATACACGTTGCTAAGATTTACTACAAGTTACTTTTTGTATAGTAGAAAGCTGACAGTATTTACAGGGACACACAAATGATTTCTGCTACTATACTGTGTCCGAATTACTGTATACTATTGCATTGGGATCCGAATATTTTTAAAATTTCGCTATAGTGCGAACACACCTGATTTGCTACGCTTGACGTGCAATTTCCGAATTGTGTTTTTACATATATGTTTTCCATTTATACAGTAGAATTTTGTGCAATATTTCAGACAAATATGTCTTTATGAGAATGTCTATTACATATTATTGTGCCAGAAGAAATGCAAATTAGATGTTACTTTCACGGAAGTCTCTTTCCCTATTTCTCATAAATTTGTTTTTACAATGTATTTGTGGATTTTTTTCTTTTTCTTGTTATAATTTCAAGTATATTACTCAATCTAAAAATTGAATTACACACAGTAAACACTACAATTTATTGGTTGAATGCGAATAAAAGTTCAAGTAATTAAACTATTAATTGTTAATTTATTAAACAGTTTTCTCGATTATGGGGACACGTTTGTTTAAATCTTTCACTTTCTATCAAACAAGAACTAAAATTCAAAATTTTATTTCAAATAGTAAATAAATATGTATTGTTCGGGTTACTAAATCTTTTTCAGAATAAAGTTAGAGTTATAGGTTTTTTAAATGGTAAATAGACGCTATTTCATCAATGATTTCTTCTGGTATTATCTTTCAAGTAAGACTCAGGTGTTTCAAGTTTAGAAGAAATCCTTTCATGGCATTCTACTTTCTCTTGACCGGAGATATATTCCTTAACTCTACTAAACAAATCAAATGCAATCCATTGTTTTGTTTTAAGGGAGTCCGAGACCCATTATAAAATAATTTTTCATTATTGAGTTAAAATTTACAATTTTTTTGTGATGGCTAACCTTATCAATTTTAAACAAGATCATATGATAAAACTTATAGTAATTTTATTTAAAAAAAAAAAAAAAAAATTATTAAAAAAGTGGGTAGCTTAAAATCGCTATAACTCTAAATATTATTTTTACAACTACATGTTTTTTGGTTATTTATTTTTATTTAAATGAGCATAAGTATTAACAATAATAATAAAAGCTTCAGTTTTGAATCAGCATTTTTAAAATGTTAATTTAATCAAAAATTAGAAATATTTAAAGTGGAAATTTTTTTAAGTGATTCAACTTTAAAAAATATATCATATTTTCCAAAATAAATATTTTTTTTTCAAACTTGTTGAATCAAAATTGAAGTAAAATAATTGAAAAAAGGCATGTTTTAAGTTTGAATCATTTACATTTAACGGTTCTTCACTTTTAACATCTTAAATAGGAGAAGTAATGAAAACAGAAATAATGAAAAAAAAAATTATTTTTAAAAGAAGACGTTCTAATGACAACTGTTGCTTGAGAGCTAGATTTTGAAAACAAACAAAAACTTAAAAATTAATATTTCCTGTTCCAATAATGAATTCAAAATGTTTTAAGTACTGTGTACCCCGGACCTCCTTAAGGAATATAAAAATGCTGCAGATTTAATAGATAAAAGCACTCTTACATAAAAATGTATATCGATGAATATATATAAGCATGTGATTTTTATGTTAAAGTAATATATTCCATTAAATATATTTATCAAGATGAGCTTTTACATTTTTTTGTGAAAATAAAAAAATATATAGACTCCTCAGTGTCTATATCATTAAATTTTAACAATAAAACACGAATATGAGGTTACCACCCATTTTCTGTGTAGCAGGATTTACTGGTAATGCGATATTTATTAAAAAAGAAATACATTTTACGCATAATACACTGCTCAAAACAATTAAAGGATATTTGAAGTTTTATATAAAATAAGGATATAAACGAATTTTTTTTTGCCGAAAATAGAAGAAGAGAATCACAAATGCAAATTTTTCTGGTTTTCAAACTGTGGAGTATGCAGATTTTGAGTTCGATGTCAAAAACGTCGCTTCAGCGGCAGCGAATGAAATTTGACTTTCAACTGGATAAAAAAGAATGAAGACAAGGATGATCGGCATTCAGTGATTGCTTTGTTTCGATGAGTACGATGTCTCAGCGAAGTCATTTGACAGATTCAGAAGCTTGGAGAATTGTTGGTAGGTTAGAAGGGGGCCAAACTCAAGCCGAAAAGCGCAAGCCATTGGAGTGTCACAAAGTGTCATTTTCAGGATCTGGAACCGTTTTTTGGAGAGTGGATGTGCAGGCCGAAAACCAGGGCAAGGTCATAGACGGGCAACAACGCCCAATGAAGATCGGTATTTAGCGTTAACAGCTCGGAGACACTGAAACATAAACGCTACTCTTCTCCAACAACACCTTCGCTCGGCTACAAGCACCACGATTTCAACTCAGACTGTCCGAAACCGGCTCCATGCTGTAGGTTTGTATGCTCGCCGACCGATGATATGTGTTAGATTAACATCAAGGCATCGTCGCGACCGCAGGGAGTGGGCAACCGAGCATGTCAACTGGGGGAGAAATGAATGGAGCAATATTCTGTTTTCTGACGAGTCCGGTTTTTCTGTGCATCCGGATAATAGGCGTACTTTCATCAGGAGGGTCCGTGGTAGTAGGAATAATCCTGCGTTCGTGCACGAAAGTGTCAGATTTGGCGGTGGAGGAGTGTTGGTGTATGGTGGAATCTCCATTGACGGGCGCACTGACCTCTACATCATTTGAAATGGATCTCTGATTGGTCGCCGATATAGGGATGAAATCCTCAGACCTATTGTAGTCCCTTACACTGCAGCGATCGGAGATAACTTCATTTTAATGGACGATAACTGCAGGCCACATCGTGCAAACCTGGTGGAGTATTTCCTTTTCGAGGAAGGAATCGTTCGAATGGAATAGCCAGCGTGTTCTCCAGACATGAATCCAATCGAGCACGTTTGGGACGCTCCAGGAAGACGAGTTTCTGGCCGCCAACAACCCCTACAAACTCTCCAAGAGATGGAAAGAGCTCTCCTGGAAGAGTGGGGCAGAATACCTTAACTAGTCATTAATAGCCTCATTGAGTTCATGCCTCAAAGATGTTCAACGTGGCTGGCCGCCCGTGGAAACCATACCCCCTACTGAAAATGATTTTCTTTGAAGAAAACACCTTTTCTTATTCTTTTTTTCTCATATGCACAAATTGTGTTTTTTTCCTTTTGTACACAAATGCGCAATAAAATGCATTTTTTTTTCTGCCAAACATGTGTAACTCATTCTCATATAACCTACTATGCCTGTCGACCATGTATCAATCAGCTAAAAAGTTTCCCAGATACAAAATCCACCTAAAACTGCAATATCCTTTAATTGTTTTGAGCAGTGTATTTGCAAAAAAGCTTATCAACAGATATTTTGCTTTAAATTTATTTAAAGCCATCTATTTATTTTATTTAACATTTTCACAAATAGCTGTACAGTGAAAGAATGCCAATTCGACTTTTAATTGTTATTAGTCCCCCCCCCCATGTGAACTGTTAATAAATAGAAATAAAAACCAATAGGAATGATGGATATTTAGATTACTCTTTTCTGATGTCTAATACATAGTATATTTCTGAATTTATCCTCCAGTTATCATGAGAAGGATTCATTTGTGATATTAAAATATAAAGTATAGTCAAATAGCCAGGTGATCTGCACTGAGGGGAAAATTTGCTTAGAAGCGATTGTTTACGGGAAGTTCGAGATATACGCACACATCATTCTTATTCCATATATCAGGGCTCTTCAAGCATCTGTTTTTGTATTTTGTTTGCCCCAGTATATTTTTAACATAAATTTTGAGGTGTATTTGTTTTGGAAAATTTTCCCAAAGTGCCTGTTAAGAATTTCTGTTTATGGAGAGTGGTGTCAATTAGAATTAACGGGGATTTATATTACAATCATTATTTATTATTTCCCTCCCCCCCCCCCAGTAATTTTTTATTGTGAATTTTGTTTTATTTAATCCTAATATTTTTCTGATTTATTTAGGCAAAAATTTCTGTTTTTGAAAAACCGGTGATAAAACAAAAATAAAATTCTCTAAAAGACATGAAAAAACTAGGCATATTTTGAAAGATTTTTTTTTCAAAAGTATTGATCACCGAAGTGCTTTACTTTCTTACTCTGAAGAGTTCTAATCGACCAGCTTCATTTCATTCAAAAATGGAATTCTTTCTTTTTAAGTAAGATCAATGCAGTCTGATTGCAAGCGCAAGAGAAATTTACTAAAAAGTGTATTTTTATAATGTAGTGATTCAAATAGACAACAAAAATACAACATAACATTATGCAAAGCTTCAGAGACTATTTGCTAGCACTCCACTACAAATGTTTAGCCATGGGCCATTCATTCAAAAATGTAAAACTTTTGTGTTTATTTCACATAACACAAAACCACGAATTAGTATTTTTTTTTTTTTTAATAGATATGTATCTGAATAGAAGAACTTTTTGAGATAAAAAATTTGATGTAAATTTCATAAACCCAAATATTGCAGGAGAAACAACTGTTCAGAGAATAATTATAAAAAAATATACAACGAACAATTTTTATTACTTCGAAATTAGCAAATTAAAAATAAATAAATAGTATTTAGGGCATATTTTTTTTTTACTCTAAATCTGTTTTACATTTACTCCTTATTAGCTTACTTAAAGTTATATTTTTAAATAAAAAGAAAAACTTCTTATTTAGAGTTTGGGCTTTTCTTAATATCTTCAAATCTTTATATAAATTTTTTAAACCATTCTTTTGTTTAGGCCATAAAATCTCTAGACGACATTAACTTAAAATATTCGTTGTGAGTTTGATTTGCATTTATTTCAATAAATAAATAAATAAATAAATAAAATAAAGAACTAGTACATAGAGCTTGAAAATTTATCTACACTAACCAGATTTGATTCTTTATATATATATATCAGCTTAAATACTTTATATTTTAAATAAAAAGCAAAACTTCTGATTTAGAGTTTGTGCTTGTTTCCTAATATCTTTAAATCTTTATTTAAATTTTCAAAACTAGTCTTCTATTTTGGCAATAAAATCTCTTTCGGTAGACGACTTTAAATTAAAATATTCGATGTTAATTTTATTTGCATTTATTCCAAGAGAGGAAGGACAATAATCAGATTTATTGTTAGCTGAAAAACTTGTATTGATTTAGAATGTCATTTAATGATATGTATTTCAAAGATTTCGCCATTATTTATTTAAATTTTGAAGACCAGTTTGAAATAATTTATTATATGTTTGTTTAGTCTTAAAGTTAAATGAAGGATGTGCTTATTTCAAACACTGATAAAAAGAAAATGTATATGAATGTAACGAAAATGTGAACTTAGACACTTTTCAACGAAATAATACTTAGAGCTTGAAATTTTATTTACACTGAACCAGCTTTCTATTTATTATATATCAGCTCAAATACTTTATAGTTTAAATAAAAAAGCAAAACTTATTTAGAGTTTGTGTTTTTTCCTAATATCTTCAAATCTTTATTTAAATTTTCAAAACAAGTCTTATGTTTAAGCAATGAAATCTCTTTCGGTAGACGACATTAAATTAAAATTTTCAATGTCAATTTGATTTGCATTTACAGGATTGCCACGCCTCAGGAAATTTTCCAGTCATATACCAATATCTTTTTATAGAAAAAAATTTCAAGGTTAAACGCATGAAATTTCGTCTTAATTATAGAACGGTTCTATGTAAAAAAGTACTGGTGCCGAAGAATTTCCAAGTCTGGAAATTCCCTGAAGCATTGCAACCCTGATTTATTACAGAAAATTAAGGACAATAATCAGATATATTGTTCGCTGAAAAACTTGTTTTGATTTAGAATGCCATTTAATGATATGTATTTCAAAGACTTCATCATTAAGTATTTATTTAAATATTGAAGAACAGTTGGAAATAATTTATTAGATGTTTAATCTTAAAGCCTAAAAGAGCGGTGGTATAAAATATATACCACTTAATTTTAATTGAAAAATGCCACATCGACACCAGAATTTTGAAATGAAAATTTTAATTTTATCATGTATCTGAAGATAAGTATTTATCTATTTTGAAATAAATTTGCTTTTAATTTTTGGTGTCATTCGATCATTTCAGCATTTAATGAATAGAAATACTTTGCCCCTCAAAGGGTTAAAGTTAAATGAAGGATGTGCTTGTTTCAAACATTGATAAAAAGGAATTTGTATATGAATAAAACGAAAATGTGAACTAATGACACTTTTCAACGAAATAACACTTTGAAAATTTATTTACACTGGACCAGATTTGTATTTATTATATATCAGCTTATATACTTTATATTTTAAATAAAAAAGCAGAACTTCTTATTTAGAGTTTGTGCTTTTTCCTAATATATTCAAATCTTTATTTAAATTTTCGAAACCAGCATTTTGTTTAAGCAATAAAATCTCTTTCGGAAAACAACATTAAATTAAAATATTTGATGTGAGATTGATTTGAATTTATTCCAAAAAAGAAAGAACAATAATCAGATTTATTCACTGAAAAACTCGTATTGGTTTAGAATGCAATTTAATGTTATGTATTTTAAACATTTCTCCATTAAGTATTTATTTAAATATTGAAGACCAGTTTGAAATAATTTATTAGATGCTTAATCTTAACGTTAAATGAAGGGTGTGCTTGTTTCAAACATTGATAAAAAGGAATTTGTATATGAATGAAACAAAAATGTGAATTAATGACACTTTTCAACGAAATAATACCTACAGCTTGAAATTTTATTTGTATTTATTATATATCAGATCAAATACTTTATATTTTAAGTAAAAAATAAAACTTTAGAGTTTGTGCTTTTTCCTAATATCTTCAAATCTTTATTTAAAATTTCAAAACCAGTCTTTTGTTTAAACAATAAAATTTCTTTCGGTAGACGACATTAAATTAAAATACTCGATGTGAGATTGATTTACATTTATTCTAAAAAAGAAAGGACAAATATCAGATTAATTGTTCGCTGAAAAACATGCATTGATTCAGAATTCAATTTATTGACACGTATATCAAAGAATTCTCGTCAAGATTTTAATTTTAAATTTTAAAGATCCGTTTCAAATAATTTATTGGAGGTTTATTCTTAAAGTTAAATGAAGGATGTTCTTGTTTTAAATAATGACAAAAAGAAATAGGAATTGAATCAAATAAAAATAGGAACTAATGACACTTTTCAAAGAAATAAATAATATTTACAGTTTCAATGTTTCTTTACCTTGAACCGGCATTGCATTTATTATTTAACTACTTAAATATTTTATATTCCAAATAAAAAGCAAAAGCTCTTATTTAAAGCGTGTTCTTTTTTCCCTATATCTTTAAATCTTTATTTAAAATTTTAAAACCAGCCTTTTGTTTAAGCAGTAAAATTTCTTTCAGTAAACAAAATGAAAGAATGTATGCGATGTGTTTTATTTAGATTTATTCCAGATAAGTCAAGTATTTATCAGATTTTATTGTTCACTGAAAAAAATATTGATTTAGACTTGAATTTAATAAAATGCATTTCAAAGGATTGATCACTGAGTTTTCATTTAAATTTTCAAGATTAGTTTCAAACAATTTATTAGATGTTTGGTATTAAATTTAAATGAAGGATGTACTTGTTTCAAATATTGATATAAAGAAATATATTTATGAATAAAACTAAAATAGAAAATAACGACACTTTTGAACGAATTACCTCTTGGAGCATAAAAAAATTATTTACACTCAACCGGCTTTCCATTTATTATTTATCAGCTTCCATACTTTTTATTTGAAATAAAAAGCAAAAGCTCTTATTTAGAGCGTGCTTTTCCCCCAATATCTTCAAATCTTTATTTAGAATCTTAAAAAGAGCCTTTTGTTTAAGCAGTAACATTTCTTCCAGAAAACAAAAGTAAAAGAATGTATACGATGTGAGTTTTATTTAGATTTATTCCAGATAAGGCAAGACATTTATCAGATTTATTGTTCGCTGAAAAACTTTTATTGATTTAGAATTCAATTTAATGAAATGCATTTCGAAGAATTTATCATTGAGTTTTTATTTAAATTTTCAAGATTAGTTTCAAACAATTTATTAGATGCTTAATCTTAAATTTAAATGAAGGATGTGCTTGTTTCAAACATTGATGTAAAGAAGTATGTTTATTAAAAAAAAAAAAAAAAAAAAAAAAAAAAAAAAAAAAAAAAAGGAAATAATGACACTCTTTAACGAATTAATTCTTAGAGCATAAAAAATTATTTACACTCAACCAGCTTTCCATTTATTATTTATCAGCTTCAATACTATTTATTTCAAATAAAAAGTAAAAGCTCTTAAGAGTATTCTTTTTTCCCAATATCTTAAAATCTTTATTTAAAATCTCAAAACCAGCCTTTTGTTTAAACAGCAAAATTCCATCCAGTAAACAAAAGTAAATTAATATATGCGATGTGAGTTTATTTAGATTTATTCCAGATAAGGCAAGGAATTTATCAGATTTTATTGGTCGCTGAAAAACTTTTATTGATTTAGAATTCAATTTAATGAAACGCATTTCGAAGAATTCATCATTGAGTTTTTATTTAAATTTTGAAGATTAGTTTCCAACAATTTACTGGATGTTTAGTATTAAATTTAAATGAAGATATATTTAGATGTATTTGTTTCAAATATTGATATAAAGAAATATGTTTATGAATCAAATGAAAATTTGAAATAATGACACTTTTCAACGAATTAATTCTTAGAGCATAAAAAAATTATTTACATTCAACCAGCTTTAGATTTATTATTTATCAGCTTCAATACTTTATATTCTAAAGAAAAAGCAAAAGCTATTATTTAGAGCATGTTCTTTTTTCCCAAGATCTTCAAACCTTTATTTAAAATTTCAGCTTTTTGTTTAAGCAGTAAAATTCCTTCCAATAAACGAAGGTGAAATAATTTATGCGATGTGAGTTTTTATTTAGATTTATTCCAGAATAGGCAAGACACTTATCAGATTTATTGTTCGCTGAAAAACTTTTATTGATTTAGAATTCAATTTAATAAAACGCATTTCAAAGGATTCATCATTGAGTTTTTATTTAAATTTTAAAGATAAGTTTTAAACAATCTATTGTATGTCTATTCTTATAGTTAAATAAAGGATGTTTTTGTTTCAGTTATTGTTAAAAGGAAATACACATCTTAGGGCTGCAACAGATGACTATTTTTTTAATTTCAATTTGCACCACTTTTTAAAAAGAGAAATCCTCAAATTTACTTTGAAAACATTTATAAGAGAAATGTATTTTAAACTTACATTATAAAAATACAGGTGCGAACAGAATCGAAAAATGGTCGCCTGTGATAGCCCTGATATCTAGATCAAACGCAAATAGGAATTAATGACACCTTTCAACAAAATAAATTATATTTAGAGCTTGTTTACACTGAACTGGTTTTGCATTTATTATTTTTTAACTTAAATGTTTTATATTTTAAATAAAAAGCTCTTATTTAAAGCATGTTTTTCCCATATATCTTAAAATCTTTATTTAAATTTTCAAAACAGTTTTTAATTCAATGATTTCCCTTTCAGTAAACAACATTAAAAGAAAATATGCTATGTCAGTGCTACCACGAGCATCTACTTTTATATTCTATTCGAATCAGTATAATATAAAATTTGAACAGTATTTCTTTCGCTACTACTGTCAAAGTGTCTATTAACCCTTTCAGGGGCAAGGTATTTCTGCTCCAAAAATGTTCAAATAATTGTTTCACACCGCAATTTCAGAGAAAATTTATTTGAAAATAATCAAGAGCTCTTTTTCACGTGTACTATTAGATCGAAAATGTATTAAAACTTTACTTGCACCATTTCGCAATTGGAACAGTAAAATGAATCGTTCGCAGGCTGCAAACGGCGGCTCTGAAAGGATTAAGGAATTATATTTTTAAAAAGTGGTGCTAGTTAGTAAAAATAGTACCCTATAGCAGATTTGCAATGTGAGTTTTTTTACATTTATTCCTGAGAAGCCAAGAAATATATCAAATTTATTGTTCACTGAAAAAAAAACATTTATTAATTCAAAACTTAAATAAATGTTGTGTATTTAAAAAAAAATTCAACATTCAAGTTTTCATTAAAAATTTTCAAGATCAGTTTGAAACATTTTATGAGACATTTAAAGATATATGAAGAATGTTCTTATTTCAATAATTTAAAGAAGGAAATAAATATCTGGATAAAACGATAATATGAACTAATGACACTTTGTAATGGAATAAATAATATTTACGGCTTAAAAAATTTATTTTCAGTGAACTGAATATATATATATACATATATTATAAAAAGCGAATCTTTATTTAATCTTCCAAAAACCAATGTTTTGCTTAAGCAATAAAATCCCTTTTAAGTAAACGACATTGAAAGAAAGTATGCAATGAGAGTTTGATTAACATTTATTCCAGAAAAGGCAAGGCATTTCTTAGATTTATTCCCCGCTGAAAAACTTCTATCAATTCAGAATTCTATTAAATGATTTGTACTTCAAAGATGTTTTTATTTAAATTTCTGAAGATCAATTTGAAGGAATTTATTAAATGTTTAGTCGAAAAGATAAATGAAGGATGTACTTGTTTCAGTAATTGAACGAAAGAAATGTGTATCTAGATTAAATGAAATTAGGAACTAATGCAGTTTTCAATAAAATAAATAATATTTAGAACTTGAAATTTTATTTACTATTAACCTATTTAACAATTTAATCTTTATTAGTTTATGTACATTGTATCTTAAATTAAATCCAGAATTTCCTATTGAGAACATTCTCTTTTTTCCCAATATCTACAAATCTTTATTTTAATTTTTAAAATCAGACTATGGTATAGGCAGTAAAAGACCATTCAGTAAACGACATTAAAATAAAGTATGCATTGTGAGTTTGATTTACATTTGTTTCAGATAAGACAAGGCATTTATGAGATTTATTGTTGGCTGAAAAACGTCTATTGATTTAGAATTCAATTTAATGAAACGCATTTCAAAGAATTCATCATCCAGTTTTCTGATTAAATTTCTGAAAATAACTTTCAAACGATTGGTTAGTGTTGAAGTTGGATGAAGGATGTAGTTATTTCAAATATTACAAAAATAAAATTAAATATGTTTATAGATTTTAATGAAAATTGAAAATAATTTTGCTTTTCAATGATGGTTCTCTGCGGCTCTAATAAGTTCTGATATTAACTCTTTATGTCCTAACTTATGAAATACAAAAGAAAAAAAACTGGGTTTTTTTTTAAAGCACTTTTTAATAAACATTTAATGTTCATCTTGAAAATCATGTCAAATGACTGCAATTCATGTTTTTTCCCGAAAAGCTCGTTAAAGGCATTATCTAAAAATAGTATTCAACATTTTCTAAAACCGAAAGTAGAATTTTTTCTGTAATCCAGTTCTTTTTCCTTGTAATGGTAAATGAAAGTAAAAGTTGTTTTTAGCCATATTTTAATTGTATTTTTTTATGTATTGTTATTTCACTATAGCATTTGTTCATCGTTTACTGTAAAGCACGTATAAATTATTTTAAACATTAAAGAAATTTCATGTATAAGTTTATCATAAATTGGAGTTGTGTGCGTAAATCTTAATAATTATGTGCATTTCTATGGATAACATTTTTACCCATGAAAGTAGTAAAAAAAAAGAAACTGACATTTCCTTAAAATACTGAAGCCTCAACTGTAACCGTATTTGTATGGGTTCATCCCACCGCTGAAAACGTCCACTAATAAATTTAAATGTAAATTTTATCTTTATTTAAAAGCATATTAGAAAAAGATTTCAATCAAAAATAATTGAAAAATCTGATATTCATTAATACTGGTGGAAGATTACATCGAAGGTAACAGTTCCGAAACATAGTGACAAGCAAGAAAACCTACAGTTTGAGTCAGTGAAAAGATTAAAACACTTGTGCAAATTGATATTAGTACAAATAAATAGAATTTTTTTTTAACATATTAGAGAGTGAAATTTCCCTATCAATAAGGCCGTTTAAATTAGATTAAATTTTCTATTCAAATTTACTGGTGGAAGTGTCGTCGGCGGTAATCAGAAATTGCTAATACGATTAAAAGATACGGCAGTCAACTTGTGGCAATCTTCTCAGTTTTTTCACTCGTAGCTGATAGAGAGTCAATTATGTGGGTGCTTCCATATCTTCATTCAAAACTCTCTCTTTTTTTTTTTCTTTTTCACAGAGAATCTGTTAAAACTTATCTGTTAAGGGATTAAAAGCAAAAGTGTCGTTATTATGGTCCTATTTATGTTATAGCGATCAAGATCCTTAATTTAAAATTTATGCCTCGTAATATTTTTTCTCAGACTTTAAATATGCTGTATTGTAATAATTAAGTTTTTCAATTGCGGCTTAAATGGTAGCTTTTGAGTTATAAAATATTTATATGAATATCCTAAAAGTATAATTTCGTCTAATAAAAATTAGACATACATATACCACTTGGCATATTTCAAATATCACGGGAACAGTATCGCGGGGTTTGCTAGTATTCTATGAAGTTATTTTGGCGATAATTGACCTATAATAATTGACCTTTCGGCTAAATAAAAAATGAAAAAGAATATCTAGGTTCCCGATTTGCAACATATATACTCATTTGTTAAAATGCATAATTTTAAGTATGCAAAAAATAGCATATGCAAAACTGGAGCATAAAATTTTATGTATTTAAAGGAGGGATTTTTTATTTCACAGTTGGAATAAGTAGAAAGTTAAATATTTTTCATAATTGTGCATTTTTCATTTTTTATGCGTTTTTTTTAATCCAAAAAATATCAAGTATACTAAATTACTTTAGTAAAAAATCTTTTTCTTAATTCCTACAGATTTTTGCTTTTTCAAAATTTACAAAATTCATTTTAGCAATAACTGAACGAAACTGCTCAAATGATAAATAAAACTTTCCGTTACAAAATTTGAAAAATTGAATCTTAATACTTCTATGCATTTCTACGGATGAATTTTTTTCATACAGAAATAGCCCATTAAAACATATCTGTTAAGAGAATAAAAGCAAATGTACCTTTCTTGAGAGAAAAACGTTTTAGAACCATTTATTTTAAAGCGATCAATCTCTTAATTTAAACATAATATTTTTCAATATTTTTTCTCTGATTTTAGGCATGCTGCAGCATAATAATCAAGTTAAGTCAAATTGTGACTTAAATGGTAATTTTTGAGTTATTCATAAGAGTAAAAATTTTCTAATAAAAATTAGACATGCAAGTACCTCTTGGCATACTTCAACTATTGCGCGAGCAATGCCCGAGGGTTTGCTAGTATTTTATAAAATTGTTTTAGCGATAATTGACCTATAAGTTGATCTTTCGAGAAAAAAATGAAAAATAATATCTAGGTTTCCGATTTGCAACATATTTACTCATTTCTTAGAATAAATAATTTTAATTAAGCAAAAAATAGCAAAAGAAAATTTAGAGCTTTTTTTTTCATAGCTTTCAATAAATAGAAAATTACATATTTCTCATAAACAACTACATTTTTTTAAATCCAAAAATGTCAAGTATACTGAATTCCCTTTGTAAAAAATATATTTTTCAACACCTACACTTTTTTAAATCAAAATTTACAAGGTCCATTTTTTAGTATTAACAGAACAAAACTGCTGAAATACGCAATTAAACTTTACTGTGAAAATTTTTCTTAGCATCGTTTTCTGTGTAGAGTTATGGATATTTTGTAATAGATGCTGTATTGGGAGACAGCAACATTAAATATTGTTGTTTTTAAAATTCGCTGTGTAAGTCACATTAAGTTTTAGGTATGTTGCTGATATGCGACGCGGTGATACAAAAGGTAATTGATGTTGCTAATCATGAATTGATTATCTGGAAATGAAACAGATCAAAAGAAAACTAATTGCATAGAAAAAACAAAAATGAGTTATACAAAGTGTACAATCGTTGCAAAAAAAATGATTTATAAATATAGTCTTTGATTTCGCAATTATTGACTTTCCATGATTTTATCTCTTTTTACAGTAAGCTTAACCCGGGAGAACGCGCGCTCACCCAGGGTATAAATGATTTTAATTTTGTCACCAATAAAATCAAATAAAAACCGTCATTTTATTTAGACGAAGACAATCTGCGATAAAATTAGTTGAAGATTACTTTTAAGAAATTGGTGGTTACAATTGCAAAAACCATACGCACTTCGGGTCTAAAAGGCCCGGCGCGTGTCATCCCGAGTTAAAATATTGCTTTAAATTAGACAATATAAAAATAAAGTACTTATTTGGATGCACAATAAAATTATCTTTATATTTCTATTATATATAATAGTCATTTTTATTAAAATAAAAGAATAATTTTTTTCACTTGTTTGCACAACGTCTGAGCAAGTGTAAGATGATAACCATAATTTTTAATCTCTATCAATTATTTCCTTTTTTATACCACTCTTACATTTTCTGTACATAAAGTTTTATAATTACCATTTTTTCTACAACATTGGTGACATAAGAAATAGTGAAAAATCATACGAATTAAACGTAATTTCCATGTATAACAGATGTTTCAAACAAGCATTTCTTAACAATTCTAATATATTGTTTTATGAGTCTTGAAAGAAAGTGTGAAAGTGTAAGAAACCATTTTACCATGAACAATAGCTAAGAATGATAAATGATATTTACAGATGTTTGTTATCATCAACTGTAAAATAAAAAATATAAATTCTATTTTTTAATTTCTACTTTGGAGGTTTGAAAGGTCTGAGAATTTTTTTTAGTTGATGAAATGGGTAAGTAAAATTATAGAGTAAATCATATATTTTATAAGTCCTCTCAACAAAACAATTGTATTTTATGTTCCATTCGATTAAAATTGTTTTATATTGATGAAATGTTACATTTAGTTAGCTAAAATTTTATTTTAAATCAACTTAAAAAAAAAAAAAAAAAAAAAAGATTTTTTTTTTTCGAAATTATAAGAGTTTATTTTTTCGTTTGGGTTAAGAACTCTTCTCTATATGTCCATTGAAAATTTAATATCCTGGCTGCATTGAACAATGGTGATTTATGTATGTAGGCCTTTCATAAGAAAGTATTGTACGTATATACCATTCGTAACGATGGCGGTTTAAATCATTTAAACCGCTTCTATTTGTTATTGCTTCATTTCTACGTATTTATTTCTTTCTGTTTCTTATATTCAAAGATTTGTGTTTTGTGTTTTTGATTTATTAAAAATTTTCTATTGCACTTTACCTCTGAGTTCGTCATGAAAGTTTAAGTATAATTCATAATAAAATATTCAATGCATCATTCATAAGAAGTAATGTTTATGTATTTTATATCATCTGTGTTGTTTCTGGCTATAAATATTGTCCATCTTACGATCTTTTTTTTTTTAAGTGCTTTCTTTGTTTGTATTCCTACATTCACATTGGGAATTTTCATTTGTCATTCATTGTTCAGTTTTATAGGGTCTTGGTTTCATATAGCATTATTGTTTCAGGTACGATGACTTTACTATCGTTTTGTACCATTCTCATATCTGCTATAGTTAGAATGCAACCACCTTTACAAAAAGTTCTTGAGGTGCAATATATTTATATTTTGTCGAAGGAACAAAGTGCCGGCAAAACATATCTTGACACTTGAGCCGAAATCTCAATGCTCGAATACTTTATTTAACTTTTTTTAGTTATTAAACAGAAGAGGGGTGTAACAGTTTCTATCACGAGTTCAATACGTGGAGTAGTGGCTCTTGCATGATTCAGAGCTCTCTCTTTATTTCTTTTATTTCTGGTAGAGTTTTGAAAAGAGAAATTTTTTATATTTTTTTATCTACAAAAAAGAATGTCTTCTGGTGCATATAATCGACGCAAAAAGTTTACAATTGTTGAACAACCTCATGCTTTGACTTTATTAAAACAAATTGTTACTCTAAGTCAGGGGTGCAAAAAAACTAAACGCGAGCAGTAAGTTTCTCCCCTCTAAATTTATTTCGTTATTTTTGTCTAATACTTCGTGTAAAGCTCTTGCAAGTATATTATAAAATTTTGATCGAAGAAAACTTTTAAATTTTAATGGTAAGAGCCTGTCTTTTGGTGCCTAAATCTTTGAACCTTTGCTCTAAGTCGTAAAGCCTTAGATTTACGAGCATCAGGGCAATTTATCTATGTCCTAAAGAAGGCAAGGCCGATTTATCCCATGGCAGTGCACCAAAACGAAAAATCAATTAAAAAATACCAAGAAAGACTTTGCCAGATCTGACATTTTTTTTTAAAACTTGACGCATTGTTAATTTCAACTATAACAATTGCGGAAATAAAAAACAAACATTACTAATGAAAATATCAGTAAGGACCATCTGTCAGAAACTATACATTCTTTCATGAGTATCCATATTTTTTTTCTGTTAACACTCTATAAAATATATTTGCGAATCTTTGTTAAATTTTACATCTATTTAACTTTTAAATATCTAAAAGGTAGGTTATGAAAATGGAAAACTGCTTCTAGAGTTTTCTCGCGCCTCGCGTTTTCCTTACAGTATATTGAGTGTATTTAAACTCAGTCACAGTTACCTAGACTGAGTAATTTTTTATAATAGTCATAATGCAATTTGGAGTTCATTAAAAATATTTTTGACATAAAAAATAACGGAAAAAATATTTCTAATTTCATGTTATTATTTTGTTTAATAGTTATATCAAAAGACAGGTCAACACTCTTGGGGTCGTCTCTTACTTTCTTAAATTTGAAATTGTTATCCACCTGACCCTAATCAAAACGGAATATGAACGAACAGAAAGTTCTTTTCTCAAGCATATTGATAACTTTTGTAATAATAATAATCATAATAACGAATATTTATTATTTCAAAAAACGTTTTGTTCGGACAGGTTTTCCGGATAGAAAAATAATAGGCGTAGATAGACTCATGTGGATTCCCAGAATGCCTGGCGTGCTTCTTAACTAAATATATACATAAGTTTATTTGTAAAATAAACAAATACTAACCGCCGTTGGCGACCACTTTCATCTCCCTAAAATGTATGCTAAACATTGTATTACATTACTTTTATTAATAATTTAATTTACTTACTTTCTCAATTCTTTGCCAAATGAAAAAATACTGTTGGAGACATCATGAACTCTGTATTTTTAAGCTAGCCGGGTGCAGGTAATAAACCGCCAAACATTGTTCCCGTGGCATTTTTTTTCGTATTTTATTAATTTCATTTAAAATATGATACTTTCATTCATTTCACTTATAATACATAACTTTAATTTTAAACTGAAAAGTTTCAAATTCATGACTTTTATTTATTTAATTTAATTTTAATTTAATTTAATTTAATTTAATTTAATTTAATTTAATTTAATCTCTTAAGAATGAACTCAATTACTTAAAATCTGTTGCTGTAAAACGTGGATTCAATCCTTCTATCATTAATACTGCTGTGAGCAAATATAATAGACCCCCTAACAATTCCACTCTTTCTAGTATTGATAAAAGTAAACCTGATAATTTGATCGTCCTCTCTTTTTATCATCCTTTATGTTTTAAATTAGCTAAAGTTTTAAGACGTTTCAATTTTAATGTTATCTTTAAACCAGTCAATAAATTAAAATTTCCTTCCATGAAATGTCCTGTCCCTGACCTCCAAAAATGGGGTATTTATAATGTTCCTTGTAATGGCTGTGATTTATCGTATATTGGTCAAACTAAAAGAAATCTCGTAAAACGCCTAAAAGAACACTCTCGGTATGTCATTAATCAAGAAATTTCTAAATCTTCTGTTGCTAAACACTCTTGGGATTCCGGCCATAGTTTCAATTTTCAAACTGCTAAAATTTTTTTTAATGCCAATAGTTCCTCTGAGTTAGACTTTCTTGAAAATTTAGCTATTTATATTAATCGTGATATTATTGTTAATGATAAATCTGATTCTAAAACCCTCTCCATTGCCTGGAAGAATCTTTTCAGCACTGCTTCATAATTATGTTTATTATTTAATTATTATTATTATTTTTATATATATATTATTTATACAATTTTTCAGGTTTATTCATGTGTGTTTATAATTGTAAACTATTTTTTATTTTTATTTTTATGTTTTTTTATTTTTATTTTAATTTTTTTTTCTTTATAATTAATTTATATATTTTTGCGTACATTTTCCTTCATTTTAATCTCTCTTTTTAGTTAATTTTTAATTTACCCCGCTTTTTTCCCATTTCCCTTCCCCCCTTCTTCCTTTCCTCTCCTTCATTGTCTATCTAGTTTTGTTTATGCTCTTCCGTGATTGGCTGTTGCCTTCTTCTTTCCTATTGGCTGTTCCTTCTGCTTGCTCCCTCTCCCTCCCGCATTCCCCTTCAGTCGTGCCGCTACATTCATTGTGGACGCACGTCTTTTTTGCGCCTGACGAAAAAAGACTAAGTTCTTTTGAAAGGCCTTGCGCAGTTAACTTATTTTATGGTGTTTAAAGAAGTTTTTTTTTTCATTTTTTTTCATTTCAATTGTACATAACACCAGCTTCAATTTTATACATTTATACATTTAATTTAATTTAATTTAATTTAATTTATTAATTTAATTAATTATAATTATTTATTTTTAAATAAGAAGAACAGAAAAAAATGATATGTTGAAGTTCTATAATTACTGTAAAAGAGCTAAATTTAAATAAAGCCGATTTACCTCGCCTTTAATCCTGAAAAAGAGCTTTTACAGAGTAACTAATGAGATGAGTTTCATTTGGTCGTCGACATTAACAAATAATCGCGATTTTTGTGCCACGTACGATAGCATAATACATAGATAGATTAACTTCAAAACGCGTAAATATTGCATATTTCAAAATACAGGATTCGGGAGCTTCAAGGACATTCAATCTCCTCCCACCAGAATTTTTTAAAAGTAACAGTTATCGTATCTTATGAAAAAAATATCCAGATATAGCGACCAAAAATATAATATAATTTATAAAAATACAGTGTACGTAAGGATATAATATTTAAAGCGAATTGTCCAAATAGTGCTGATAAAATTTATTGAACTGCATCCAAAATTAAAGTAGTATATTAACCAATGAGCTTTATTCATTTTTGCGAATAAATATTACATAATTAGCAGTTGAAATGATAAGAAACAAAATAATAAATACAAAAAAAAAATAATACTTTAAGTGAAATCATGGAGTGTTTGATTGCAAATTCAAGATTTTATATCATGTTGCCCACATTCATAAAAAATAAAAATGTCTTCTTACAGCTTCAAATTCTAAAGTGAAGACAATCATTTTCGTGCGTATGTTCCATCTAGAATAGTTACAGTTATTTAACAATAAGAATATGTAATTCAAAATATAACTATTTACATTTTTGTCAAAAATAATCATCTTGAAAATGAATTCAAAATTAATACAGCTATGCACTCATTCAAATCCATTGTTTCGTTTGTTTACAGCAAAACTGAGATAATCTCATTTTACTTTGGTATTTATGTCTAGTATAAATTTCAGAAACTATAATGAAAATAATACTTTTTTGAAAGAAACTGATGCATTATTCTATTTTGGTAAAATAATTTCATTGTCCTTTGTAATACGCAATATTTGAAATTAGCTCAATGAACTATTTGTAATTATTCAAAATGCAGAATACTCATTAAATCGACACATTTTTAAAGAAAATAATGATTTTTTTAAATTACATTTTCGTACAAATGTTACATATACGTTAAAATTGAAAATTTCTCTATCGATCGATAGACGTTTCATATTATTTATCTTTAGAGCTATTAGTTCCCTTTTTAGAAAAAGATATTAAATCAACAATAGAAATTTTTGAAAACATTTCTTTTACAAAAAGGAAATGAAAAATACCTATAGTAATAAAATTTCTTTCTATACTTAAGAATATATGTATATATATATATATACATATATATATATATATATATTATAATAAGACGATTTTCTGTAATCATGTATCAGTTCTCGTGGAATATCATCTTATAATAAACAGGGTTAGCAGTCGTCATGGTGAGCAATGTATTTGTTCCCTTTAGGTGTTTCTCCCAATAAAAGGCAAGACAATCAGTTTCTAATCCTTTATTATTTGGAGCACGATATAAAGTTACTCCATAGATCACCATTCCACACAAATTAACACTAGACCATTCGCTCTTAAGAATGCGTCATCTCGATGTTCTAAATTATGCCAAAAAGAGACGGGCCTCCTAACATTTAAAAGATTAGCTGAATTCTGACGCTCTAGTCTGGTAAAATGAGTCTCCCAAAATCCAAGCCAAAACTAGCCCCTCCCATTTTCCACATAAGAAATTTAAAGACCCATTAGGATTATTTTCAACGCAAAGACAACCCAAATCACCATCTCCTATTGGTAGTTGGGTGTGACTAACCGCGCAATAGCACAACCCGCTCACATGCAAAGGCGCATGAACATTCTACAGCAGACGATTTAATTAAATAATAAAACAAAATTAAAGTCTCGGTAAATATTCCAAAAAGGAAAATGAACCTTTGCACTGAAAGAAAGATTTCGCAATAACACTTCCGCTCTTTTTAAGAAAACAATCAACAGATTATTACTAAGTTAAATAAAATAAGATAAAAAAAACTTTAGCTGTTAAAATATTAATGCATTACGAAAACTGAGAATAAAAATATATTCCATAAACGTTAGAATTAAAACCCAGGGCTCATTTTTTTAAATTTATTACATATATGGGTGATTCTCAAAATAGGGGACAATTTCAAAAGTGATATCTTAAAAAAAAATACTGTTAGCAAAATTTCTGAAAAAATAGGTGTTGTTAATGTAGTATTAGTTATACTTTACATGTAGTCAGCAGAGCTAAATATTTAAACATTAACTTTAAAAAAAATAATTAGTATTTTTTGAGCCATGCTAATGACAAAACAAACAGCATGGAATAAATATATTAAGAAATTTTTTTTTCTTCCTGTTTAAATATTTTTTTTCTATATTTATTAGTCTTCCTTTTCAGCAAATGGTTTCCATTTTTACATATATACATATAAGGAGAATAAAAACATTACCAAAGAGCAAACTTTGTTTACATGAGCAACATTCTGATACTAACAATGTAAGAAGCTGTCTTAGTGATTTTCTGACAGATTTAATGCATATTTTAGGGATAATTAATGTAATAACTAAATTTATATGTAAAAGTAAACTTTATAAAAGATACAATATAAGCAATGGTTACATTTATGCACATAGGAGTCTTTAGCATGGACAGAAAAACCATGCTAATGACACTGATATTTGTCCATGCTAATGGCAAATTTTAATTTAAATAAGATTATGAGCCATAATATAATCACAATGCAATAGTCCTTTCTGGGGCTTTTTAAAACAGAAAAGTCCTATGCAAATAAGTAAAATAAAAACTTCAATTTTACAATAAACATGAAAATTATTATCCATTCTAATGACATACAATTGATTTACGCCCCTAATATTCAACTTCTATTCTTAAAATACAATACATGCTTCTATTTTCAGGCTGGGATAAAATTGCTACTTGTTGTCAGGGAGAAACTTTATATTTTCCAACTGTTGTCATATGTGAAAATGAAATTAATAACCAGCTGTTATAGTATGGCCTTGTTTTGAAAATGGAATGTGGAGGACAAACTTTAATTCTTTTTTTATATACTATAATTTTATTTTTAAAAAGAAATTTATTGGATAAATCCTCTCCTTGATTAATTTAAAGAAAGAATAACATTTGTTTTATTTTATAAACGTGATATTAACTCTTGAAAAAGCTAGTATATACAAAACACAGCTGCTGTGGACATCCATGCTAATGACATTTTGAACATTTATTCTGTTATTTTAAGGTGTTTTTAAATAAAAAGTGAGTAATTCTTGAGTGCAAATAATGAATAATATTGAGACAAACATATCTAAATATAAAAACATGACAGAAAACCTCTCAATTCTTTTTGTATGCCGAAAGACATAAATTGCCCCCTATTTTGAGAATCACCCATATATATATATATATATACGCGTATAACCTTAGAGTGTTGTCATTAAGATTTCTACTATGTAGTTTTCTGATGCCACTTTATAGGAATTTCCATCAATAGTAACAATGTATCGTCTAACCATACATATATTGGGATTTAATATACTATTTAAGGATAATATTAGTTGTTTAATATTGTAATAATTAATTTAAAACGTTAAATTCACTGTCTTGATATGCTTAAAGTTTTTAATCTTAAATCATCATATATTGAGATACTAAGTTTGGCTTAGCATAGTCGAATTGAATGATTTTGTTTTGAATCTTAATAGGGTAAACTATGGTGTATGATTTATTTTTTCTGTTATCACATTATTCCATTTTTAATTTATTTACATAGTTATCATTATTATGTTGACGATAATTATTTTTCTTTTTCATTTTGGTATTTAATTTGGCAATTTTGACGCGCCATGTTTTTGATGTTTTTTCTTCATTTATTTTGTTTTATGTGTGTTGGTAACCCCAAATTCGTTTTATTTTGCTTTTTCATGGCAGATACAAAGATGAAACCATACACTTCGTTTGTAGTTTCAAAATATTTGGGGCCTGAGGATTTTGCTTTAGTTCTACAAGTTCCATTTGTGTTCATTTTAATTATTTACTTTTTCCCGCCATGTTCAATGTGGTATAAGTTATTAAATTCAATGGTTCATATATTGTAATACAATTAATGGTTATATACATACATTGCACTGATAAGTGCATTTAATTTTAGTGTGGCTTTTGCCTCCTGCTATACAGCTTTTCTTGCCCTAGTTTCTTGAGAGCGAGTTCTGAACAAGTGCTAACTTTTATTATTATTATTATTGTTATTATTATTATTATTTTTACTGGCAAAACCCGCGCCTTTGCTCGCGTAATAGTTAAAATATGCCAAGTGGTATTTGATATCAATATAAAAAAAAATCCAAATTTAAAAAAATATCATTGTAATGTAAAGTCTTTCAAATGTAATACAATTTATGGTAAAGTGTTTTAATATTTCAAACTAATGTAAATCTAACACAATAACATTTTTTAGTGTAAAACTAAAATAATAATAATTAATATTTAAAGTTTCAGCATATGGATTTTATTAATTATTCATAATAAATTAATGAAATGATAAATGGAAGCTTATCGTGATTCTTGTTACATTTATTAATTCAGGGTGATACAGCGGTTAATCTTGTAACCTTGAACACACTTAGCTAAAGTGCCATAACTTAGGTTTTTTCCATTAGTATTACGTAAGGCTCAATTATGAATGGGGTTTATCCGCGATAAAAGAGGAGAACCGACATATACACTTTGGAAATATCTTTCCTTGTACTTTTAATATGATCCATACCATCTGATTTACTGAATAATTTTAAGTGCTTTCACCCACATGCTAAATTTTGATTGTTATATATTAATGTAAAAAAAAAAACGAAGAGCATTAAAAATAACTGTTCTCAACAAAAACAACTAATATGCAAAAATAAACTAACAAAAAATTTTTCTTTTTCGAACAGTATTCAGAATGATGTTAAACAGCTTAACTGCAGAAAAAGTAACCGCTGCCCTTCGTTAAAATTTACACGTTTATCAGGATTATGAATAACGTATATCAGGATGGTCAAGTCACAATTTTTAATCTAACTTACTAATCTTGGAGTGCGATTTATTTGCGTCTGATTGTGCAATCTTTGAGGATTTTAGACAGCCCAGCACAATTATCATTCTATTATCGCTGACTGTATATTTAAATCTATCCCCCTGCCCCGTCTTCAAATTAAAAAAAAATCTTGTGGTTTTATAAGGATTTATGTTATGGTTGAATTATGAGTAATTCCATTCTTTTAATATGAGGATTTTAATCCATTAATGCCCAAATAATTTTTTTCATTGAAAATGAAATTTTAGGTTTTTCACTACTTTTAAAAGACGAATAACTTTTATCTTAATTTATTGAGGAACTTGTCGTGTGAAAAAAAGTGCTTATTCATCTTTCAATTTACTGGTGTGAAAAGTGCTTTATTGCCCTTTTTTTATTATCGTACCTAAAAAAAGAGGCTAGGCACTAACGGGTTAATTAATTTCTTAACTAATTTGATAGTCTAAGATGGACTGTTCAGATGAGGAATGTAAGTCTGTAGAGCATAATGTCTCTCCCAGAATCCTTTATTTTAAAAAATACAGCCGTTCCCTGACTGCTAGAAAATAGATTTCCTCAGCGACACGAGGCTGTCATACCATAACAGTGCTGTCTGAGTAATCTCAAATCGCGACACTAAGCACCACACAATAAAAAGACAGGACCTAGCCCAGGAGACACATTAGTAGAGTTAGAAAAGTTATGGTAAATGTTATGAATGCTTTTGAGCTTTGATAATAGTGTAGGCCGCATAAAGATATTGTTTAATACTAAAACCGCCATTAAGGGTCAAAATGACTCCTGCCAGATTGATATTCGAACCAGAATTTTCTTCATCAGATAAGTTAAATATAGGCAACAGAAAAATAGACTATTTCGATAAGTTAAATAGTTTAAAATTATAATTCTGGTGAGAAACACTTTTTAGAAAACTTGAGTAACATACCCGGCGGTTTTAGCGTTAACCCTTTGAAGGACAAAAAAACTTGTATTCTTAAAATGCTGAAATGAATGATCGACACAAGAATTTAAAAACCAATTTATTTCAAAACAGATAAAAGCTTTTCTTCACATACTTGACAAAATTAAATTCTTTATTTCACAATTCTGGTATCAAAGTGGCATTTCGCAATTAAAATTAAGTGGGATACATTTTATCCCACCGCCCTTCAAGGGGTTAGCTAGCACTTATGTGGTGAATGATGTATCAGCTCTGCGAGAGTGTATAGTGATGAAATGAATGGTCCCCAGCTCACAACACTAACAGTGATACGGGCACTGAATCTAAAAGACTAAATATATTTTGAAAAAAAAAATGAGGTAGTCCATTTCGAATGTGCATAAAATCTATTTTGTTTTCACATTCTCCCTCATATATATGTCATCTGTTTACATACTTGGTTTGCTTTGTAAATGGACTATCTCACTTTTTTTTTTCAAAATGTACTGTGACTAATATGGATGGAACTCCCTTAATTATTACATCAAGTTCGCACTATAATGTTGACAGTAAAAAAATATACTCATATCGAAAATATATTCGTACATTATTGTAACTTTAAATGATATAATACTTTTCCTTTTGTTCGAGATAACACTATCGATTTTAAAATTTGTATTTGAAAAAGCAGTTTTTTAGTAGTGAAATATTCAAACTTTTCTTTAATTCAAATCGCCTATTTTATTTTATCAAATTATTGTTAAAATTGATAAAAAAAGAAGTATTATTTATTCTGCTGCATTGACTCATTTTAAAATTAACGTTTTAACGATTACACAAATACATACATACATACATATATATATATTCACTTAAGATTCGTAGTAGAAGATCCGAACACACAGAAATCAAATACACACAGAAAAAGATACTTTAGTTTTGTATTTTTGAATATGTTTTATTTCTACTTTTTTGAAGTAATAAAACTTTTTATCTTGCAAATTTGTATTTCATTGAATCGTTTTATGGAAAGTGGAAAATGAAATCTTTTTTCGATTCTGGGTGATTTTTTTAAACTACACTGATGTTTGCTGAGAAAAAAGTTTCGTTGATTTCATCATGATATGGACTCTTTTTTAAGCTTTTTTCTATCTGAATACATAAAAAACTTTTTTCACCTAAGCTTTTTCAACTTAAAATGTTAAAATATGTATTACTTTGTTTCAACAGTTTCTATTGCATATTATATTTGCCTTTTTTTTTAAGAATATCAATTTAGATTACTCCAAAAAATATTTACTTAATATATATTTACTTAATATATATACCGGGTGTCCCAAAAATGTCTGATGGATTTTAAAATTCAATAACTTGAAACGGTGACAGCTATTTAAGAATTTTTTGCAGGAGAGTTATGTATAATGTCAGGCGTTTTTTTACCGTAATTTTTTATTTTAGTTCGCATCTCAAACATTAGGTGGCGCTGACGGCGATTGAAGGCCAGGTCGACGCTTCATCTGGCCTTCAATCACCGTCAGCGCCACCTATTGTTTGAGATGCAAACTAAAATAAAAAATTACGGTAAAAAAACGCCTGACATTATACATAACTCTCCTGCAAAAATTTTTTAAATAGCTGTCACCGTTTGCAAGTTATTAAATTTTAAAATCCATCAGTCATTTTTGGGACACCCGGTATATAAAAAAAACACGTAAATAGGATAAAAATACAGATTATAAAATATGCATTTTATTCCCATTTTCTCATTTAATTATTTTTGTCATTTTTTCCCAGCTAGGTACGTAATAGCAGGGTTTCGTATGGATACCGTTATTTTCCAGGTGATATACCAGTATTTTTATTTATTTATTTAGAAAAATAAATACATTTAAAACACGCGAAAATGTATCTTATTTAATCAGATATTTTGTATAAAAACATACTGGTATCAAGGAATTTAAAGGTCATATAATTTCAGGACCCGTACAAACCATGTCCAGAGATAAAACGTTCGATTTCGCACTTTTCTGTTTTAAAGAATAGTTTCTGTAAGTATAATATTCCATTTACTAAAAGATCTATTTCTTTCATAAGTTTATTTCCCCTTTACTTGTTCAGAAGCTGTAATTATTTTCTTACAGTTGACTCATAATAAAAATAAAATTATGCGAATCTACCATAAGTGTCAAATTTTTATGTAACATGGAATTTATACAAACCATCTCTTATAGTCCTAGAGACAACAAACCTTTTTACTTAATGATTTCATGATCTGATTTGTATATGATACATACAAAAATCTGAAATATATAATTATTTTGAATTAATCAATAACAAAAATAACCATCAGTTGTTGCGATAGCGGTTTACGTCGTCTAAGAGAGGGCGCAACTTTCCGGAGTCAAAGGAAAAGTAATTATAACCCAATGACAGGAGATTGAAGGCTGTCACCACATTCTTTTTTTCAAGTAGATGACCAGGCCTCTACTTGCCGGGTTACCTCAACTGAGCGAGTTCCATACAGGAAATAGGGTCGGTTGATGGTCTAATCGCCGCGTAGAGGCAATAAATCTGACGTGAGCCTATACATTTATCCTAAAGGCAGTTTTATTCCGGTTGCTTAATATTTTGATCTTGTTGTTTGGTACCTGCGTTTGACTTCTCAGATTGATTTTGTAATTTAGACTCTTAGTCAAGTGACGAGACTGTCATCTGTCCCTCAAAATTGCCCCCTTTTTTTTGCTAAGTCAGTGCCACCATTTTGGCACAAAAACGATCCAGCCTCATTCCGTCAAACGTGGCAAGTGAGTGTGGTGTGTTCGGCGCAAAAACACAGAATTTAACTCATGCAATAAACAATTCAGACCAGTAGACATTAGCCCGATCAGCCGATCCTGGCATTTGTCATGGTAGACCGCCACATGCGGCGATAAGCCGAATTCCGCCACTCCCCCTGCCCAGGCAACTCAAACCTGTTCAACTGGGACAAATCCCGGTAGGTAGGGTCCTGTTCAGTGGTCTCCGAGACTGTCATCTAGCATGGCACCACCAGAAATATAATTCACAAGTAATTAGGAGGACTTTGCACCCACGATGGATTTTACATGCACCAGGCATCATTAATAAACATGGAAGGCATTGGCTCTTCTCCAGTTCGATGATTCCTAGCAGCCAGATTTCCCTAGCTGAAAGAGTTTACATGTTTAGTATCAGGGTAGTTGTCTGCTTGATCGCCTCATGAAAGACATCCAGTAGAAAATGTTTCGTAGTTATCAAAAATCATTAGAAAAACTAATTTATTCATTGTTTTGTGTTCTCTTTATGCAAAGTAAGTGAGATTTAGTTATGAAAATAATGCAAATGATGGATTCGTTGCCAGATAGTTCGGATATATGGTTGGTTAAATTAACTGTTATTTCGAAAAAGTGATTGATTAAAATTAGCGAAAATTCTAATTTTTTATTCATTAGAAAATGATTAAATTAAGAAGCCTTTTAATAGTTTTTAAGTAGCAATTACTGTGTTTTAAAATTTCGTTAGAAGTTGGGGAAATTCTTCTTCTTTTGTAGAAACTGGATGTCGGGGTGGGGGGGGGGATCGACACCATTGCAGAGATCATAATCTTAAAACAAATATGTTGTATTAATCTTAAACTTTCTTCCATTACATATGAACAAATAGGAATATTGAATATTTGTGTTCCCCCCCCCCAATTTACGTGGAAAATGTTGATGTTTTTATTAATAACGTCTGATATAAATATTCATGCGTTCCTACACAGTGGAAATTGGTATTGGCAATACTATATTATAAAATACATAGTAAATCACAGATCTCTCTCTCTCTCTTTTTTTTTTAAGTCGAAACCCAAAATTATTCAAGAAGTTGGGCTAATGACGCCTCTAGAGAAAGTAAATCGCTCAAAGAACGGTAACCGAAAATTTTTATTTTTCTAAATACTTTTTCTTTAGTAAAAGTAAATTGAAAAGAAAAATTCTACTTAAAAAACATTTAAATCAAGAAAATGTCAAAAATCATAGTGCCTTATGATTTGTGATAAACGGACTTATTTAAAAATATACCGTGATTATAAAAATAATGGACACCAGTACCCTTACCAGTAACCTTAATCACAAGAGATAAAAACTTCAAATAAATATACAGGTATATTTTATTTTATTTAAAAAGTCTTTTTGTGTATCCTTAAAAGGATTTACATAATCTGGATAAATTATGTAAAAATTATGTACTTCTTTATCGATATATCAAAAATAGTGAATAATTGTTTTAATTTTTGAATCAACACTGGCACTTGGAAAAAAAGTAACAATAATTTTGTATTATTAATTTGTTAAATTTGATATTTCCAAACATTTAAATGTTGATTTGCTGCACTATGCGGTTCGTTCAGAATTTTCTATAACAGGTTTCATAAATGATCAGACACAAGGAACAACACGAAGAAAAAAAAATGCGACCTTTGACAAACATACAAATATTCTATAATTTTTTCAAAATATGGTCGCATTTATCATAGCCATTCGTACCAGAAACGAGTGAATGAGCTATGCTAAAAATAGTCTCCATAAAATAGAAAATAATTCTGATTCGGCAAAAATGAACGATTTTCACGAAGCAAGAAATAATCCCTGAAATTTAAATATGTCGATCAAAAAAAGAAAAATCTCAATTAAATGCAGTGGTAATGAATGTTTTTGATCACAAACAAGTAATGACCATTGAAATAACTTGCACATTTGCAAAACTCAGAAGTATCTTCATTCAGATACAGAAGAAAATTTTTCGAATAAATAATTTGCTGTTCTCAGGTTTATAAACAATCAATCCTTTATTATTATTATTATTATTATTGTTATTATTATTATTATTATTATTATTATTATTATTATTATTATTATTATTATTATTATTATTATTATTATTATTATTATTATTAACCTAATTCTAGATATTTAATTTGAAACGCAATTAACCCTTTGTATTACCGTGTTGAGAATCAGCAAAATACCTAAAAGACCATAGTAATGACACAGTAAGTTTTAAAACAAGATTTAATTTGTTTTGCCTATTTCCCAGCACACCAGTTAATACAAAATGATGATTGGTATTCTCAATAGACAATGATAGTGAGTTAATTAGTCATACGAAAATTTTATTTATCATTTCAGAAGCTTCAGGTCAATGCTACAAAATTAAACTTAGTAAATTGTGTCAAATTACAGAAGTTGGAGAAGTTCGAAAGTAGATCTTTTGGTACTACTAGGTTACTCCTTCGACCGAAAATCTATCGCCAAACTATAAGATTAAATGCCAATAATGGATGATCGTGAATGTCACATTCAATGACATTAAATACGATACACGTTTTTAAAATGCCATTAAGTGATTATTATTTCGACTTTATTTTTATTAATATTCCACTAATTATTTTTTTCTTTCGCTATTTAAAATAAAAATTATGTCAATATGCATAGTTTGGCAATGAGTTTGGTGATTTGTACAATTTGGCGAAATTGGTCGACGGGATAACAGAGTAGTACGGAATTTTTAAAAGGTAATTTTGTATACGGGTATTTCCCTGAGCACATGTCGTGTAAGTCACATGCTACAATTTTGGATATCAGTGTTTTAGAACGGAAAAATGTGACTTATTTCATCAGAGATATTTCATTAAATAAATAAAGTCATGCAAACCTTTTAGAAATTACGGTGACCAACAACTTAGCAGTTACTAATAATGTGACTTACACGACAGCTCATGAAAATACCCATACTTTAAATTTTTGGAAAATGGATACTATTTATGAGAAGTATGTCAATTTCTCTTTATTGTAGATCGAAAAAAATACCTTTTAGTCAATAATTATTTTAGTTTTATGTTCTATTTTTTAAATTATTTTTTACATGCTTAAAATGCTGTATTATACCATCTGAGACAATATTTTTCAAATCAGAGTTGTTAAACTACTAAGGGTTAAAGTATACTCACGTACGTGCAAGAAATGATGCAAGAAACATTTGTGGGGGTTATAAAATATTTATATGATTTTTTTAAACTTAAACAAACTAAACTAAATGGAAAAATAAGAAATGCGAGGATTATAAGGATAAAAAAGAACCTGCAAGCTTGCCTGATCATGTAAGTTCACCCACTCTGGCAAACTACGAGGGAAAAAAAGTGTATTCGTTTTGAACAATGAAACATGTGATGCTAATATGATTTCTTTGTTATGATATCGTAAATAAATAAAGTATCATGCATTATAACATGAATATTCACTATTTTTAATCTTCAATGCTTAAAAACTTGTTTATTTCAGTATATCTGTAAAAAGCAGTGCTGTTTTCAAATTTAATCTATGACGACAGTTAAATAGTCCTATTATCACGAAGTTTGCGCGAAAGGTTATTTTTCGTTTATTTATTTGTGTATATTTATTTGGAGTATAGCATTTTAAAGCTATTATGACAATCTAAACTCTACTGAATATGTTCTTTGTATTGCAGCCTGAGTTCGAAAAGAATACTGAGCTTACAAAAAGTATGAATTGAGAAAATTGAAATAGTTTATGCTTGAAAACTTTGCTGCAATTTCTGCAGATGTTCAAAATGAAATAAAATAAAGTAAACTTAGTATACATATATTCTTATGGCAAACATTCTAAAGCATTTTGGAAATATTTCTTGAAATAAAATATTTATCTACAAGATATAATATTTTATGTATTACGAAACTTTTGTGTACACTCTAAAATAAGATTTTATAAATTTTTTTAGAATTTTTTAGTATTTAATAAAAAACGAAAAAAGAAAAGGTATGTAACTGCAGAATTCCACACTTAACTTTTTCTATTTTAATTATCGTTTATTTTGTATTAAAATTAAAGAATAAAATATTTAAAAACAAATGCAGTATGTCGAATATGAAAACTCAAGATCTTATGCACCTTAGTCTCAAAATGCATAATTTTGAATGGGCCTATTGCTCATTTATGCTTTTATACCCTAATTTATTAAATTGAAACCTTCTGATGCGTTCTTCTTTGTTTTTGAGACCTTTCTTCATTTCGTTATTTGTCAATTTCGACATTTCAGTAAAGCACCTAGATACGTGGATCCCAGAACTGGGCACTTTGTGGATTTTATGCCTTAACCCATTGGGGACGAGCGACACGTGCCACAAAAAGGTTTAAGAACCCTCGATTATCCCCACCAGTAAAAATTTGCTGTAAAATTTGCCTTATTAAATCGGAGCATTTTCTCGATTTAATAAGACAAAAATTTCTGTTTTTAAAAACCGGTGACAAAACATTAAAAATTTCGTAAAAGGGCTCCCGTTGCAAAGGTGTTAAGTTGTTAACATTGCCGGTACCGTGTTAGACTATCCAATTAGAAAATTGACTTGCCAGTGGGATACACTTTTTTTTTTTAATTCAGATTTCTTGATTGGCAACAATCATTTGAAATAGTAAAATTCCCCTTATTTAAGGAGGTAGAATGCCTTTAAGCTTAAACAAAATCAATTTTTTTAAACAGATATTTAGATTTTGTAATCACTTCTGGAAAATATGCAAGAAACCGCATTAAATTCCCATTAGTTTACTAATTATGGCAGGTTTATAAGACTATATATGTGATGTGAAATTTGTTAAAATTTGAGTGGTGTTTATTCAAAACGATAAATTTTAACTCTGCGTGCAGCGTTACGTGCAGCACCATTCATGGCAAAATAATAATAATAATAATAATAATAATAAACTGAACCTCATTATCACTGTATTTTGGAGCATTTCATTGGTCAAAATAAAGAGATTCTATAAAAGCGGTGGAGTGACGATGCAGCAACAGTTTCAAAATTTCAACAGTATATGGAAATAAATTTCATTCCATGAAAAACTAGTTGTTCAGGGAGGGTCGTTTAATAAAGGTGGTAGCACAGAGAGATTTCACTGTATGCAACTTAACGCATATTCCAACTGATTTTATTTTTCTCATAGGCTTTTCCTTAAACTGCTTTGTTACTTCTGCGCGCATATTAAATTCGAATGCAGTCAGATTGTATCGTGTGCGCAGATATCTATAAAATATTAATATCTGCAATCTCCACTAATAATTCTTGTAGATTCTTGTAGATGTCTTGTATTATTCAGCAAAAGTTATATTTGTTGAGATTTGAATATGGTTTTCATGGTTTTTCATCTTTAAAAACGCGAAATTTTCACATTAGTTTATTTCACTATTTACTTATTTTTACCAGCAAGATACGACTTTTCAGATAAGTGCAGAGAATAAATGTATAAAAGGATGGATAATATATATATATATGTATATATATATATATATATACCGGGTGTCCCAAGAATGACTGATGGATTTTAAAATTCAATAACTTGCAAACGGTGACAGGTATTTAAAAAATTTTTGCAGGAGGGTTATGTATAATGTCAGGAATTTTTTTACAGTAATTTTTTATTTTATTTCGAATTTCAAACAATAGATGGCGCTGACGGCGATTGAAGGCCAGGTGATCAATGCTGAGTGAGGTCAGTTTCGGCGTCGACCTGGGCTTCAATTGCCATCAGCGCCATCTATTGTTTCAAATTCGAACTTAAATCACCAGTTACGGTAAAAAACCCCTGACATAATACATAACCCTTATGCAAAAAATTTTTAAATATCTGGCATCGTATGGAAGTTATTGAATTTTAAAATCCATCAGTCTTTTTCGGGACGCCCTGTATGTGTGTGTGTGTATGTATAATTATCCCTATTTTAATGTTTGATAAACTCCAAACAACCCCCCTCCCCTTATTTTTATAAAAAGGGCCTACTAAACCCGCTTTAAAAAAATATACCTGATCATTTTTCTATAAATTTGTGTAAGTTCTATACATATTTCATTATACACTATATGGCCAAAGATGATCGTCCACTTGCAATTTTAGACGTTTTGTTAAATATCTAGAAAAATGCATGAGGAATTATCCTGAAACTCTAAGTGTATAAATATAATAGTACAAGTCATAAATTTCCATGAAGATTTTTCCTCTAAATTCCATAGGAGTCCGTTAACAAATTTAAAAAGAATGAATATTTTTTGGATAACCCTGTCAAAACTAATGTAGCAAAAGCGCGCAAACACTAGATTATGATTAAGTGACTTCCCAAAATGTTCCTAAAATGAAGCAAAAAAATGAGAAGCTTTATCCAAATGTAGCAGTACGTCCCATATTATGTATTCTATATTGACAATAATCAACGAATATATGGATACAACCCCTCTTGTTTTTGTTTCATTTTGGGACTAACGGATTTTCAACTTATTCTATTGACGATTATTTTAAGAATATTCAAGCTATGATTTTGAGACTTTCACAAAAATTTCTCTATACAGTTACATAAGATAATATGCAAATGAGATTTTGATTTCGTTGACGCATGCGCCATGAATAATTATTTCGTAAACCTACTCATTTTCATACAATTTTTATTTATTTTTTTAATTTTGATTACAGGATACTGTGTGCAATGTTGTTTGTCATATTTTCAGAAAATAATATTTTATATTATGAGCTCTGAAAATTATAAGCAAAAATCTTGGAAAAATTTGGGACTGTTTTTATAAAAACCTTTTTTTTTCTACGAGTAAACGTGCTATCGACATAACAATAAACTCAGTTTATTGCAATAAGCCACTTAATCATATTCTACAGTTTGAGCGCTTTTGATACATTAGTTTTGACAGGGTTATCCAAAAGATATTCATTATTTTTTAATTTGTTGACGGTCCCACATGGAGTTTCGTGAAAAAATCTTCACGGAAATGTATGACTTGTACTATTATATTTATATACTTAGAGTTTCAGGACAATTCCTCATGTATTTTTCTAGATATTTTACAAAGTGTCTAAAATCGCAAGTGGACGGTCATCTTTGGCCATATAAAGTATGTATAATTATCTCTACTTTAATGTTTGATAAACTTCAAACAACCCCGCCCTCCTTTTTTTAAAATAAAGTCCTACTAAACCCGCCTTAAAAAAAGTATTCCTGATTATTTGTCAAGAAATGTATGTAAATTATATATATATTTTTGAAAAATTCCATAATTTTATACGCAACAGCACAAGGCAATGGTGCATAATTCCATAATAATTATCTTATCAATAAATCAGCAGATGTTAAGCTTTCTAAATCTACTACTGGTGATATAAAGAAAATATATGAGAGCCCTTCACTTTTATCCTTCCTGAATCCAACTCACAGTTATTAGCCTTTTTATAACTTACACCTAAGTTAATGGCGACTTAAATTTCGGCTACATTAATCGGATGGAGTAGAATAAAAGCTAGAAGATTAATAACCTTGCCAAGAAACAGATGATTGCAACCAATGTATCGGAAATCAATTTCTCTTCTCACCTTTATTTATGTATAAAAAAGGGGTATTTTAGGAAAACGAATTTATTGGAAGAATTAGTTAGAGTGCATTAAGCTATAAGTATTTATAAATTTCAAATGTCATATACATTTGACCAATAATAGTAAAAAATACCTACTGTATCAATTTTGTTTGCAGAGGTAGTTTTCAATACATGTTGCCGCAAATTGAGTTTTCTTTTCTTTCTTTTTTAGTACTACATAATGATGTTTTTACACTTAATTGATAATATTTTTAAAGTAAAAACAAATCTTCTGACACTTTCTTTTCGTCATATTCAGTTTCCGTTATTTGAATTGCAAGGTCAATTATTCTGAATTATTTGCCTTTCGTTATATAACCAATATTTAATGAATATGATACTTCAATGGATAAATTAATGATAAATGCAATATTGGTACAAAGTGGATCCTAAATAACGTTGATATTAAAATGTTTTTAAATTAATTGTAAGGAGTGATATTTGGGTATTCTTTAGCATTCCACAGTTAAAAAGTGAAAACGAAACCATTATAATATCCCTCCTGTGTGTGATCACTCCGATATTGGATCGATTGTTGTACAAATTACCAAATTTATTAATTACAAATTACCAGCTAATTCAACGGAATTGAATTAGCTGGTGTATATACCATTCCTTTTAGAACTGATTGTGATAAATTAATGAAATTCATCAGGAAAACCAAACGAAAACTCAAAAAAATAAATAAAAGAGCATAAAGCAGATATGAAATTTTGTCGGCAATCTACTGCTCTCTCTCATTTATATTTCAATCAGAATATCAGAATAGAATTTGGTCGTACGAAAATCATATTCCCAACATTCAATTATTATTTATCCATTATCAGAGAATCCGAAGAAATCCTATGCAAAAACAATCAAGTGTGTAATAATTCCTTATCGTATAATATACCGAGTGTATGGTTTAACATTCTGATAAAAATAAATCCTGACAATTTGAGAAAGTGACGTATTAAAATTTATGGTACAACAATTAAATATTTCTTTTTACCGTTCACCTAAAACACTACTAATTCAATCTTTAAGCCACGAGTCTCTTTCATTTTCATAACAGAATAATGCATATTTGTATAAATGAAAAAAATATTTTCTGAGGAAGAGACTGATTAAACGCTTGAAAGTACTAAGATGTTTTAAAATATAATTAACTATTAACATCTATATTTCATTATTTTAATCGCCTTTTAAGTAAACCTGAACATTTTAAAGTTCATATTATATAATTTATGTTAAAAACAATGCGAAAATTTCATTCCGTCATATATTTTTATACTTAATTTATATTTATTTTTTGATTTAATGCTTATGCATTACCGGCGTATGTGAGATACAACTTCAGAAAGCATGGCGCAAAATGTACTAATTGAGGAATACTTTATTTTTCGACAAATACATAGTTTATTTATGCATTATATTTCATGTTATTTGTTAAATAATTATCATAGTTCATTTATCATACATTACATTTACTTCTTTACTTTAAAATATTTAGAATTTTTAACCCTACGCAGCACGATTTTTTTTATTTTTATGAAAGAAATGAAATCTGTTGCTCTAATAATTGGAAAAATAGTAAAATAAATAAATAAATAAATAAATTTTAAATTTTCAAGTAAATTTTTATATTTTATTGCCAGTATCCTATATACACAATAAGGGTTTTTAAATATTGCACTGCTATATTTTGAGGATAAATGGGTTTAAATTACTTATATTTATCTGCTAAACACTTTGCAGCTTTCTTAATATTTTCTAAGTATTAAGTAAAAATACTAAAAGTAAATTTTGCCTTAACCCCTTCGCGACAGGAGACTTTTACGAAATTTTTATTGTTTTGTCACCGGATTTTAAAAACAGAAATTTGTAGCTTTTTAAATCGGGAAAAAGTTCTTCGATTAAATAAGGCAAATTTTACAGTAAATTTTTACTGGTGGAGATAAACAAGGATTCTTAAGTCTTTTTGCGACAGATATACGTATCGCTCGTCTCCAAAGAGTTAATAGCTTGATCGACTTTTTTCTTTTTGTTTCCGTAGAACAAATTCTATTTTTTTGGTAAATGCAGCCATCTGGCATGGCGCTGTTCAATTTGTTGGGCAGCTTATGACCAGTTACAGCGATCTTATTGGACAAATTCATGGTCAATTATGAGACTTGTAGTGTTTTTAGATATGTGCCAGATGTGGCACATGGTGCACTGGAGAGTTAAAAACTTTAGGTTTTTAATAATGTTAAAATATTGTTTTCCTATGATATTTCTGTTACACCCTGTATATTGCTTATCAATTTTAACCCATTAATGCCCAAATTATTTTCTGCATTAAAAATGAAATTTTGAGTTTCCCACCACTTTCAAAAGACGAGTAACTTTTATCTTAATTTATTGAGGAGTTTGTCTCGTGAAAAGCAGTGCTTTTTTATGTTTCTATTTACTGGTATGAAAAGTGCTTTATTGCCCTTTTTTATAATCGTCCCTAAAAAGGGACGCTAGGAACTAATAGGTTAATAATGTTAACAATTTATATTGTTAAATATAATCTCAAGCAATTATTAAATATATTTTTTAAATCTTGTTCACATACTTACATAATTCGCACAGAAGTGCAATAAGAGCCCGGAGCTTATTTTTTGTTACATAAAATAAAATTATCCTTATATTACTTCAATGCTCATCAGATTATTCTTCATGAATTAATATAGATTGTTACATTAATTTAGGAATATTCATTTGACTTAATTATACAATATGTTTGGATAAAAAAAAAGACGAACCTTTGAGAAAATTTCATCATTGTATCTTCGCATTATATTTTTCTTTAACCAATTGTTTGGAAATGAAATTAATTAATTTACTGACCATGTTTTATGTAAAGAACATTAATCAATAGAAAAAAGGTTAATTAATTAATGCAATTCGGTAAATCAGTGCCTTACTAAAGTTTTTGCCTGTTCATTCCTAGATTTCCTACCTTTCCCATATTTTGCTTTTCCGTATATATATTTAGTTTTCATTGCATCTAAATAGCTCATGGAAAAAATGTAAAAATAAAAAATATACACAACAGTTTTATAATAATCAGCCTGTTTACTCCCATAAATTTCGCAACTATTTTAGCTGTTCATCGTTATCAATCTGCTCTCGAAACTGGTAGACGGCAGTTACTGGGTTCGAACTCAATTGTGACCGTCGGCCTAACCGATCGGAGTTTTCTGTTGCATTCTTCGAACCTTAGATTTCCTTGCTTAAATACGGGTTAGGTTCCCTTAGAAAGACCCCACCCCCAGTGAAGGCATTTATCCTCAGGGCTTATATCCCTCGTGTTTATAAGAGGATGTCATAAACGCTACGCAACATCGGTACCAAAATTTGCGGCTTGGAAAAGTAAGAGTTTTTTTTTTTTCAAGTAGCATTTTGTACATTTAGAGTAGAATTCAAGATTCGAGTAGCATTTTCCACCATAGGAAATTCATTAGAATTCAGCAAGAGTGTCAGATTCTTCCGGGCCGCTTGTGATCGTAATTTCCGTATTTATTTCCGTAATTGATGACAGTCATTGAAGCAAAAATCTCTGCCCAAATAATAGTAGGTCTGAACAATTATGCAAAGTTGATGATAGTTGTAGGCAGATTTCTTTATGCTTTTGGCACATCTGTCATATACATACCAGGTACCTAACTGGTATGTATATGACAAAATGATATTATTTTACTTGATATGGTAATTCGGCTGTTGTTGTTTATTTAATTTAATTTAATTTTTTATAATGAAATAAACTGTCTTGTTCTACATTTACTAATTAAACTTTTGTTTATTTAATGTTATTTTTAAAATAATAGAAAATAATTTTTAAATATTATGTAACTGCTATTTGAAAACGAAGTTTTCGCTAAATAAGCTTACCTGGTATGTATATGACATCTATGCCAAGCATTTGTACAGTTGAATTTTCATAAAACTATTTTGTAAAAGTGTTATTTGACATTGAACATCTGGACATCTGTCAACTTGTACGGATTTTTCTTACAACTAATGTTTAATGAAAATTTTTAACTTATTCAAACGCTAAAATTGTTTTAACTTTGATGATTCAATTAGCTATAATCTTCCCTAAAATTTTTTTGGTACAAAAAATCCGTACAAGTTGCGCAGCTATGATATCTGGAAAAGAACACGAGATTTTAGAAACTAATGGTATTCAATTTCAAGGCGCCGTGCAGTCGCGGAAAAACATCCGTACAAGTTGACAGCTATGATATCTGGTAAACAACACTAGATTTTCGATAGTATTGGTATTAAAATTTAAGGGACCGTACAGTCACGAAAAAACATCCGTACAAATTGAAAGCTACACTGTCAGAAAAATTCGTCAATATACACTAAGTTATCGTTATTTTTTCACAAATAACTTCTGTTTTCCCCAAAGACGTATTTGTTCTGTGAGTTCATTCCGAAAGTCGAAAAATGAGGAAACGTTTCCGTTTATATCTAACACGCATGCGCATTGGGTCTGTTAGTAATAAATTCGAATTTATTTTTAAAATGAAAAACAAAAGTATTCTATCGATTAAAATGTCTAATTTAGTTTTAAAAGACAAAAATGTTTTCGAATTTAAAAATAAATAACAATTACTTTCTTTATTCGTTCAAAAATTCTCACAATCTGTTATTCAAAGTTGGATAAGTTGAATAAAGTTCAATATACTAAGTTATTTCTATGATAAATATTCGCATATAAAATATACTTTAAGTAAACACATTTAAAAAATATTTTAATTAAAAAATAAAATGCAAAAAAAAATTGATATTATTAAAAAAAATCTTATCGAATAAAAATAAAACATCCATGTTTTTTCTCTAACAATCTACGTAATATATTTAAAATTCACATTTTTATACTATATTAATATTAAAGTAAAAAAAACCCAGCCACAGTTTCATTAAAGATGAAGTCTTTCCGAGATTAACTGCAAAATTAAAAGCTTTTTAACGAAATACACCAAACCACACCCATATGAAATGAACACTTCTATTTAAAGCAAAACTTCACAAGAGATCCTGGCGCCGTGGATGCGCGTTGGTCTTGTAATCCTAGGGTCCTTGGTTCGATCCCCACCTCTTCCGCATTGATTTTTCCAAACTTTTTTCAAGTGACGGATATTTTTCCTCTTTTGACGGAGAAAAAAATAAACGGAAAGTCGTCAATATACAGACAATTTCTGGCAGCAGTGCTGCCAGTGCATTTTCTGTAAAAAGACGGAAATTTTTTTGAGAGTGTATGATACCTGGAAAAGAACATGGGATTTTAGATATTATGGGTAATCAATTTCAAGGGGCCGTGCAGTCGCGGAAAAACATACTTACAAGTTGACAGCTATGATATCTGGTAAACAACACTAGATTTTCGATAGTATTGGTATTAAAATTTAAGGGACCGTACAGTTACGAAAAAACATCCGTACAATTTGACAGCTATGATAGCTGGAAAAAAACACGAGATTTTAGATATTATGGGTAATCAATTTCAAGGGGCCGTGCAGTCGCGGAAAAACATCCGTACAAGTTGACAGGTTTGATATCTGGTAAACAACACTAGATTTTCGATAGTATTGGTATTAAAATTTAAGGGACCATACAGTCACGAAAAAACATCCGTACAAGTTAACAGCTATGATAGCTGGAAAAAAAAAAAAAAACACGAGATTTTAGATACTATGGGTAATCAATTTCAAGGGGCCGTGCAGTCGTGGAAAAACATCCGTAAAAGTTGACAGCTATGATATCTGGAAAACAACACTAGATTTTATCAATTATTGGTATTCGATTTCTAGGAGCCTTACAAAAGCTGAAAAAAATCCGCCTGTGAAATTCGGCATTTTTGTGTCAGTTAGCATTGCCTGGAATGCGCATAAATCGTAAACTACAATTGTTCTCGACACCAGTATTTTAAAATCTTTTTCTTCGCCTTATCTAATGACAGAACTAGATGAGACTTAGAATGGGGAATAAAATTGTTAGAAATTAGTGGTATCCAGATCATTTGGAGCCCTGGTTTACACGGGATATGGGCTGTGCAAATATAACGTGTTCAACTTTTGGGTAATTTTAAACCCCCTCCCTTTTTCCGATATCATACATTATCATCCCTCGAATCCCGCCCTCCCCCCCGGTAATGATATCGCTATCAAAGTGTAATTTTTTTTTCGAAAATTTATTTGTTTTTTCCGAAATGAAATTCAAAACTGGTCGCATTTTTTTTGGAATACACTTTTAACTCAAATGAAAAAAAGTCAATATAATAACATTTTGGATATAAAAAAATATTTAAAATATATTTAAAAGAAATAGTTACTATTTAAAAGTATTTTGTAATAGCATTTTGCTGCATAATGTATGCAACAATAACAAAAGCATGGTACTCTTGCCCCGACAGAAGAGGGGAAGGCGGGGGGCAATAGAAATTCTTATCAACAAAACAAGTGGGCGACATTTTTTCTTTTTTCTTATATTTGTTTCATTTCAAATAAACATCGCACCTCGAACCGTGATTATATATGCATACACATATGAAGAAAAATAGGAATGTCGGACGTTGGGGTATTTCATATTTTACAATTAAATAATTTTACAATATTTTATTGATTTTAATAATAACTTTGTATTTTCATAAAAATAGATGACAGCCCCCCCCCCCCAAAAAAAAAAAAAGGTAAACGTGCTATTTGTACAAAAGACCAAGTTACGAATAAAAAGAGAAAAATTTGGCTGGATCAAAAATGGTATCGATATAAAAAAAACAACCCTCACTCCCCTCTAACATGATAATATATGCACAGCGTTATATCCAGTAATTCTAGGCAGCGTTGTGAATTTATATTAAAAGGACGGTGTTACAGCCCTTAACTGACTAATATTAGCAGTTACATATGACCAAGAAAACTGTTCTAAAATACAGGTAAGAAGTGACTCACTAGTGTAACACACATGTCTTTCCCATATAATTGTTGTCCTTGCATTATATTTTTGTTTAAGACTTACGAAGGGTAGGAAAGTATACTCAAGGGTGCAAAAACCTAGGCACCAGCACGTAGTCTCTCTCTACTATAATTTAAAAGTTTTCATTGCTGAAATTTTAATAGCATTCTAGCAAGAATTTTACACAAATTATTAGAGAAAAAAAAACCTTAGTGGTGAAAAACAGTTGTTGACGTCTAGATTTTTTTGTACCCCTGAGTATTAGTTCATTTTTTAACAACCGTGTTTGCACTAAAATTATTATGAAAAAAATGGCTTTTAGAAGATGATGAAAAACATGAATTTATTTCAAATAATTTTGCTCATAAATTTTGGTTGCATTCAACCATTTTAGTTTTTTATGAACAGAATTACAGCCCATGAAAAGTTTAAACCATGTCTAAAGAATAATGTTTCCAGTACACCAAAAAGTCATATTGAAATTAGATAAGTAAGCTTCTGAATCTAAAAATCTGCATTAATTTTTTTTTATTAACCCATTTCAAACAGGAATTATCTCAGAAATTGAGATAATTCTTAACACAGAAAGAGAAATATCCAAATAAAAACACCAGTGCTTTAACATAAGTGATATCGAATAGAAAACAACTTTGAGTCTTGCACCAGGTGAATATTAAAAAAAAATACAAATTTGAGAGGTAAAAAGAATGCCAATTGCATCTTTACTATACACAACAAAATTTAACCGTGACTTTAAACATGAAACGCATAGAAAACCCATTATCGTAAGATATGTACAATTAAAATCATTCTTTAATAATGCAAAATTTTACATTCTGCACGCGAAAATTATGCGAGTGTTTTATTTTACAAAAATTCTTTGCAAAATAACTGAGTAAAAAAAGTGCGAGGGGATAATTATGCAAGTAAATCCCTTGTACATATTTGAATAACCGTACATTGCACAGTGATGCATGTATAAATTAATTAAACCCTAAGTTTTAATAAATAAATTAACTTCAAAGGAACGTTTAAATTGAAATATAAGAAGATTTAATTTATGCAGGGATTACAAATGATCTGCTAATTGAGTAACAATATTTTTAACAGAAAATTTTATGGTAGTTTTCATCTGAAAATTTTTTAGACATAACATGAATTTAACTTTATAAACAGATTTTCTAAAGTTATTTTTTAATGTGAAATAAAAACAACTTTTAAAAAACAAAAAATGTTTTCCAAGAAAAAACTGCTTATAACGATTTTGTACAAATGTTTGCAACAAAAGTTCCCTTACATTTGATCAGGGATATGTATGAAATTATTTGGCAAGTTTGCAAACAATTAATAGTGTAGATTTTATGAAAATATATTAATTTTCGTTTTCGAAACTCATATAAGTCATGTCATACATTTCGAATAAATAGTATCATTTATCCAGAACAATAAATGTAAATTTCATTCATAAATAAAAATTTTCTGAAACAGTTTTATCATAATTAAGTCCTGTTCTCGATTTTTAAGATTTTACTTTTAGATATACTGTGTAATCTGAAATACGAGCTCATTCTGTAAACATACTCTATTTTAAATTCACCATTTCCTTATACTAACATCGTTAAGTAATGCGATACATTTCAAATAAATAAAATCTTTTATACTCGGGGGAATAATTAGAATTTTCCTCGATAAATAAAAGTCTCCGACAGCATCCTCTAAGATAATTAAGTTCACATTGAAAAAGTTTATTTCAATAAAAAAACAAAACTTTATCTTTAATGGGTGGATACAAAAATATTATAAAGTATTGCCTGTCTGCAAAACGAATTGAAGAGTTTCATAAAAAAGAAAATCCAATAAAAGAGCAGGGAGACTTACTTACATTAACTGTTTCTACCGTATTTCATCCATCTAAAGAAGATAAATTCTGAACTTTGCTTTTGGTTTCGCTATCGGGTATACAGTTACAAATAATGTGTTTTAGAATTCATTATTTTCTACATCTCTTTAAAATATCCTAAAACAAACCTGCCGCTGAATCTTATACACTTTGAAATTACTGGAGATTTCTTTTATTTTACTTTCCTATATTATTTGTTTTAAATACTACTGTAATCTTGAAACGTGTCATCAAAATATACTGTTTCAATTTATTAATTGTTAACCGGTAGTAAGCGGAATCACATAAATTACTGCCTTCTTTACTTGGATATTCATTATAGAAAATTATTTTTAACTATATTCTTGTGTTTTGCAGGCACCAGATTGGACAGTTCTCGTATACATCTCCTTAAACATATGAATTATTCTTTTAGAATTATGATTTTTATTCTGATATTATCCGGTTGAAACATCAGAAATTTTTAGATAGATTTTTAACTTTATTTAGCAATTTATTTTTCAAATTTTTACGCTATTAATATTTTTATATAAACTTAGTAGTCATTAAGAACTTTATTTATTAAAAATTAGATAAAAAGTGATGCTCTGCATCACTATAATCTAAGAGTTATTTTTTTTAATTCAGTGTTTAAAATTATATTTTCAATAGAAACTTATTGTACTTCTTTATATAATAGAACCTTCTAATGTTTAACATTACGCATAAATGTAATATTTTTTTCTGAACATTAATTGTAAATCACAATTGTCTTCGCTAAAAAACTCAGTTACGAGTAGTCTTTAGCAAAATAATAATAATAATAATAATAATAATAATAATAATAATAATAATAATAATAATAATAATAAGTTCTCATTGGTTAATTTCATTCCGATAAAAAGAATAGGCTTGTTATATTAATGGAGTTATGAATAAAAGGAGGAGACACATAGTGCATTGTCTATTAGTTACGAGTGAAGTAACTGAGGTGGTTGACAGAAGATGGCACAGGCGACAAGATCCTGGCCGTTCACATAACGCAAGTCTTCTCTGATTGGCCTGTAAAACTGACCTTTTCTATAAAAAAAAAAAAAAAAAATCTAAGCAATTCTAGCTGAATGAGCATGCGCTGTAGCAAAACAACTTTGCTCTCTCTAGCAACAATGGAACGTATTTGCTTACTGAAATTAATATTCCATGTTTGACATCGAAGGACAGATGGACAAATTTATGGAGAATATAACAACAAACTAATACATGTGATAGTTGTTTACAACTCTATACTCTAGAAAGACTCTTTTCGCGCATGCTCACTGAGTACGAAGCGCCGCGATGAAATTCTTTTCAACGCATGCTCATTGAGCTACAATTATTAGATTTTTTGATAGAAATGGACTATCTTACGGTCCAATCAGTAGAGACTTGCATTATGTGGACGGCCAGGATTTAGTCGCCTGTTAAGATGCCTGTTGTGTTTTCTTAATCGGATCCAAAGTTGCTGATTACCTCATACGAAAACTTCCACCAGAAAGCTTAAATAGAAAAATTCTTCTCATTTTAGAGACTTATAGATCGGGGAAATTTGTCTCTCAAATATCAAATATGGTAAAAAAAAATTGTTTATTTTTACTGGTATCAGTTTGCCCAGGTATTGTAATCGTTTTATTGACACTGACAGAATGTTGTCTTGGTTTTCACAATGTGGCAGAATTATTACAGCAAAATTAAGCTTTTACCAGTAAAAATGAACATCGATTTTTGGCATTATTTTTTATTGAAATTTTCCGTTAATAAAGCGTTTCAATAAAGAGAATTTTTCTGCATAAATTTACTGGTTGTAGTTTGCAGTCATGGTAGTGAACCCTCTGTGAAAGCTGTTACAGTTGAAACTTTGCTATTTTACGGATATGCCAGTTCCTCTTTCTTAATAGTTCCATGGTTACTAGAGATGGGAAATATAGTTATTTTTGGTTAACAGGTTACATTGTTCCACACATTCACAGGTAACAGGTTTCCGTAACCTGTTATTTTTGTAACGTATAACTAATCGATGAGACTATGCTGTCAACAGACATTTTAATTATAGGGCCGTTAATTAAGGTATCTTGAATAATTTTGATATATAAGTATAGACGTTGTTTTAGTTCAGATAATCCTGCGCCTTTAAAATTAACGTAGAGTTAAAATTTTAATTTTTGCAAGACAAAAACTTAATTAGTTGTGATACTTTACATTTCACGTATTATTATCGTTTTCTTGCACTAAAAATGCATTTTTCCTCGTTGAAAATTTATAAGTATCATAACTCAATAAATTTGGCCCGTAATATTTTTTTTTTTTTTTTTTTTTTTTTTTTTTGCTGATTTACTTGTTAAAACACATAAAAACTTTTTCTAAATAAAAGTTATGGGAAACTTGCTAAACACTGTATAAAATATGTAGTTTCTTAACATTTTAAAAAATAATTATTTTAATGTAAATTAATATTTATATGATGCAGAAGAAAATTTAAAGCATTTTTGCAATTGTTACAATGACTCCAAAACTGACGGTTTAGAAATAATTCTTTTCTAAACGATCAGAAATATCCTCCATAAAAACAACACCGTTTTAACAATGCGATTTGTTCAGAAAATAAAATTGACCTTCATTCGTTAGCACCTTGATTTGAAGTTCGAATTTTGACATCCCCGAATCAATATCTGTCAACGCATATTCAAAGTTTATCCCAAAAGAGCAAGAATCATTACTTGTATATTTTTAATCAAATGTCATTCATCCAGCAAATTTCGTATGTGCAAGTACGTATTTAAAATCCCCTCCCCAAAACTTGTGACAGGCCAAAAAATGACGTAGGTAGTATAAAATTGGCGCCCTATAAATTTCCGTGTCCGTCGGGACCGCCCCCTGCGCCCCCCCTCCCATCCCTTTTCGAATGGCTGTGTATTCACCAAGCTATTTTTCTTCTTTTTTTTCAGTAAAATACAGTTACAAAAGTAATGTTTTCCAGTTCGTATTTTCTAACGACGCAATATTGACAAAATCATAATGATAAAAAAAACAGCAATAAAAATTTTATTAAATAAAAATCATAGCGCCAGAATACCCCCTCCCCCTTCCCCAAATACCATGAGTACATAGTAATATCTCTTTTAAATATTCAAACTCAAAGATTGCTACCGTTTTACCCATCTAACTACATCAACGAAATATTATGCCCCGTGCCCGAGTGATAAAACAGCTTTCTATCAACAATTAAATCCGTAAATCTCTAATTCCATTTTTCAAACAGAGATTCCTTCCCATTAAAAATATGACCAAAAAAGGCCGACATTATCTCCTTGCTTTTTAATAATCTGCAAGCGTCATTCACTAACTTCACGAACTTTAGAATAAAAACACATTTTTCCCTCATTTCATTTTTAGTATTCTACCTATTCGTTTATAAAAGCAATTTTCATTATTTCAACTATTTTTTCCAATAAATGTTGTTTTCGTTATTCTAAAAACTGATTCTATTGCTTTAATCTTTGTAACTGTGAGCGTTATAAAAAATTCAAACGATAAAATATATTCTGTGAAGAAACGAAGCCAGATGTTTTTAAATATTCATAGAATGATCAACAACGAATAGCTTTTGAGAGATTTTATCAGGTGAACTTTTGAGATAGCAAAAGGAGAAGGTTTCCTATGATTAGCTTCCTTGATTTGACCAAAAGGATTTTTAATGTCTTGGACAATGCAAACGGAAAATGGTTCCTATGACTGGCTTCCTTGATTAGACCAAAAGGATTTGTAGTGTCTTGGAATCGTGGATCGACAGTGACGCGTCAAAAAGAAAGTTTCATAAGGGTTTTTTTTTTTTTTTTTTGTGCGTCGGAATTTTTTTTTCTCTCTCTGTCTCAAAAGCGCTTTAATGCAGGTGGGGGATTTTTGTTTTCTGCAATAATAGAAATTCTTTGTCTCAGAATTCAAATAGATTTATAAGTTGGAATTTTTTTTATATAACTAAACTTTTATTAATTTATGAATATGTATTCCTAAAATGATTTTCAGCCTTAGTATTTCTTTCTTCTTTTTAAAATGCTTATCATACGAGGCGTTCCAAAATTAACAGGGACTTTTTGGTAATCTGTTATTGAATAATAAGTTTTTGGTTAATATTATGAATATTTATCCTGTTATGTTGAATAATGCCCATCTCTCATGGTTACCTTTAGGGTAGATACAAAAAGAAATAGTATAAATTATAGTTTTTTTGTCTTCCTTAGTATCTTGAAAATGGATATGTAGTAACTGAATATATGTATTTACTTTATTAATTTTTCGTACCATCATTAAAACAACTGAAACAGATGAATTCTGAATCTTTCTTTTTGTTAATGTACAGTTACATGCGTGTGTGTTTTTTTTAAATTCATTTATCGTATATATATATATATATATATATATATATATATACCGGGTGATCCAAAAGTCAGGACGAACTTTAAAAATGAATAACTCGAAAACGAATCAAGATACAAAGATACGGTTTGCACCAAATGGATGGAAAAGAAACCGGATTTTGTGTGACAACAAAAAAATATTGTTCTATTGGCGACCAACGGCATCACTAGCAGCATTGAAAGATGCCATCCGCCAAAACGTGTCTGCCATAAAGCAAGAAATGCTACTAAATGCTGTGAACGGTGTAGTGTCTAGTCTCACAGCTGCACTTATGAATGAGGGACAGCACATTGAACATTTTCTGTTGTACTAATTAACTGTAACTAAGCTGACTTGGAAATTGTCAACATTTTTTCATTTGCAAATCATCTTTTGGTGCAAAAAACACTACCGTGTCATTTTTTGGATGTCAACGGCAAACTATTTTTTTCGTTGTCACACAAAATCCGGTTTCTTTTCCATCCATTTGGTGCAAACCGTATCTTTGTATCTTGATTCGTTTTCGAGTTATTCATTTTTAAAGTTCGTCCTGACTTTTGGATCACCCGGTATATATATATACATATATATATATATTAATTCTTTTGCACTAAATAATATTATGATGTTTTGTAAGATATTTTTTTTGCTTAAATATTTTAAAAAATTGTAATTTTCCCTCTTTTTTTTATTTGTAATTTTTTATGTGTTTTGAAAATAGAATATATATCTATGTTTTTTGTTATATATTTCTTAGTTTTTCTTAAAGTGCAACAATGGTAATGAAGTTTTTTTAGATACATTATTTACCGGTATTATATTTTATTTTATTTTTACATAAAAGATGCATCAGTTAAATACTACAAATTGGAATATGAGAATATAATAAAGCAAAAATTCTTAAAAATATAAATTCTTTGGTGATGAAAATATAAAATTAATTCTATAGCATAATATCAAAATCAAGATATTTCTGAAAAAATTGGGAAAATGTAAAATGCATAATTACTTTTTTAATATTTCAAACATTTTACAGTTATTCAGCGATTTCAAGATCTAGAAATTTTTTTTTAATTTTACTAAAGGATGCAACTTCTCAACACTATTGTATGTGTTTGAAAAAAATATATATATATACCTATGGTCAGTAATATATTAAAATGAGCTAAGTTTATTAACAACAGTTTTATTTTTAAACATTTATTCAATAGATATTATCTCGTATTAAAATGAAGCTACTACAACTTGTAATTCGTTATCGTAAACCGATTTTATTTTATTTTTTATCTTCTCATTAAAAATTATGTTCCAGCCTGGAAATACTCTAAAGAAATCCATTCTGTTAATTTGTTCAAAGATTTTAACCCTTTATCTACCGCATTAGGAATTCATGAAAAATTTACATTCTAAAGCATTTTGCACAAATTGTTAAACGAACGAATTGTAAAACGTGTTTAAACTAAATTAAAACATTTACATAATCATTTAATAAATATTTACAGGATTTAGAAGGATTAGTTAAATTTGAATTTACAGGGATTTTGTGCAATTTTTATAATCCCACTCAAATTTTTATTTTTAATTATTTTTTTAGTATTTTGTAGGATTATAAAATGTACAAATATAATGTTCTTACATAGAAATATTTCCGCATTGAAAAATCTTCATCCCCCTCCTACAGCGTCAATAAAGCTGAAAAGATGCAAAGGCAAAATTAATCATCCTTTTGAAAATATTTTTGTTTTGTGTAACCGATAATGCTTTTGGAACAAGATAAAGTAATGTATCTGTAACTCATTCTAAACAGTATTACAACTAACTGTCGTATTAAAAAAATTATAATAAGTTACTTTAATTGTACTTATAAGTACCGTTGGTAGATAAAGAATTAAATGATTCTTCATGCATTTTAATTGTATTTTTTGTATTGTATACTAACTTAAAGTTTATCAAAAGTTTCCTTTTCCAATTAATATATTTATTTTCTATTTGTCTAAATAGGGTTTCCGATGCCATATATCATGAATTGTTACTATTTCTTTCCCAAGAACAAGAACTAAAAAGTAAAAATTTCCTCTCTTAAATTAAACTGAAAAGGAAAAAAACGTTCTCTAACATAATTATCAGTAGGGAAGTACATTACGATAAAGAAATTAAACTTGGTATCTAATGGGTGGAGACAAAAAGACAATAAAATATCTTCTTTGTCCCTTTTCTTCGAAATCGAAGCATCTTACTAGAAAAAAGGAAAGTTGGAGAAAGAGTCTCTTGAGTTCCTTCCATTAAGCCATCGTGCCGTCATTAATCGATCTAATAGAGATAAATTCCGATCTTTCTTTCTTGTTAAGAGTTGGCAGTAAGAAACACAATTACAGATCAAATTTTTAATTCTTTATCTTCTACAATCTTGTCGAATTTTCCAGAAACTAAGCGAACAGCTACACACTCTCATCTTTTAGACTGTTGTAATACAAAATGATGTGTTGTTTTGGAATCGACTGTGATCTGTTATTGAAAACTTTTATGGAATGCTTTCCTTAGTAATATTTTATTTTAAAATTTGCAATTAATTCATCTTGTCTCAATACACTTTTGTAAAGTGATATATAGATATAATAGTTATTTTACATTTTTCAGATTGAGTTAAAACGATTTCTTAACCCTGAACTTCACAATGTGTCACATCTCGCACATCCTAAAAACACAATAATTCTCATTATGTTCTATAAATTCGGCTAATATGATCGCTGTAACTCATAAAGAACAGTTCAAAGAATGGAATAACAATCATTTTGTCTATGTCAGATGGCTGCTTTTAACGAAAAATTAGAATTTGATTTAGGAAACAAAACAAAACAAAACGAAAAATCGATCAAGCTCTTAAAATAAAATTTAAAGTAATATTATTTTAAAATATTAATATAATGAAAGTTATAGAGTGTTAAACAGACGAAACAGATAATCTAAGCATATTTAATTGCAAAATATAGCAATACAATATTTAAAAAAACATAATTGTGCTTATAGGGCACACGCCATAAAACATTAAATTTTAGAGGAAAATTTAAAATATAACTTTTTTTACATTTCTTTTCCATTATTAGACATATAGGTTTCAAATTTCTTTTCATTAAAATAAAAAATAATAATGGAGTGAAGGGCTAAAAGTAGACTTTTTTACAAGATAGTATGTCTCCGTTTTCTTAACACAAATATATATATATGAGGGCTGTATGATAAGTACCTGGCCTTGACAAGGAAAAAAAAAAGCTATAAATGTGTTTTGTTTTTCAACATAATTTCCTTTTGGTTCGATTCATTTAGCCCTATAAAAATAAAATGGCGTTTATTTTTATAGCAATATTTCTAGGTTTGCTGTGAAAGGTCACTTTTGCGAAATAAATCATTTTTAGGTGCGTTCGTAATTATGTAAATACGTAGCACCTATAGTGGTCGTTCAGTCCGTCCGTCTGTCTGTCAGCATATAACAACTCAAAAACTACCCAACCGAATCATTTGAAATTTAAAATTCATAATTATTACATAATTTTGTTGAGTCATTTCTAATTTTATGAAAATCGGATGCATAGATCAATTACAGGGGCAATCAAAAGTATTCCTTTACATTACGGTCAATGGGGAAAAAGTTTCAAATGCATGTTAATCGTTTGAAATTTAAAATACATAATTATTACATAATTTTGTCGAGTTATTTCAAATTTTTTGATAATCGGGTGCATAGATCAATTACAGGGGTAATCAAAAGTATTCAATTACATTATAGTTAATGGGGAAAAAGTTTCAAATGTATTTTATACGTTTGAAATTTAAAATACATAATTATTACATAGTTTTATCGAGATATTTCCAATTTTATGAAAATCGGATGCATAGATCGATTACAGGGACAATCAAAAGTATTCCGTTACATTACGGTCAATGGAGAAAAATGTTTCAAATGCATTTTAATGGTGTTACACTCATTCGAACACAATAAAATTGTTATGCATCTGTGAAATACATATTATAATATGCATTTTACATAATTTGTGGTGCAAAGAACATTTGTTATTGATTTACAAGGCCACACAAAAGTATTCTATTACATAATGGTATAGGGAGAACATTGTTTGATGAGCGTTTTAATTGTAATTCACTATTTACAATTTTATGAGATTGATATATAAGAATAATATTTTTAAAACTTCGTTATCGTACGAACGCACCTCATTTGCTACGCTTCACGTGCAATTTCCAACTTGTTTGAATTCTCTGAGAGCTATCTCAGACCGAGCCAGGTACTTATCATACTGTCTTCGTATGTTATATAAATATTTTACTGTGCAGAGTTGCCAGAGTTAGTCTAGAGTGCAGATTTTGTACAATTCTAGAGCTTTTTCCACACCTTTATTATCTTAGAGAAAATCTGGTTATTTAAATCGCCTAAATGTTCGAATTAAGTAATACAACATTTTCTGTATTAAAATACTAGTATCCTATAAGCCGGAGACTTGGCTGTTCTGAATATGCCATGCTCCTTAAAAATTTCCAGCATTATTTTCCTCTTCCTTAATAATGTCTATCTATATTATAAAGGCCAGACGTATCTGTGCGTAACGCATACGTCATTTTGCGAATGGCAACACTTTGAAATTTGAAATGAAATTTTGGTTTTACAATTTTTGTTACTACAAATTTTAAAATTTTTAAACATCTTACATTTTCAATTTTTACACCGTCGTATAGAGAAAAAAAAATGTACTTTTAAATACAATTTGTTTGAAAATTATATGTTAATTTGTTTTTGTAGTTTTTTATGTCATTTTTCTAATCGTGGCAACAAAAGCACTCTAATCCTTTTAAAAGCAAAGGGAAAAAATGGGAAATTTTTTTATTATTGCACCTTCATTATTGCACTCATTTTCTTATTAAAAGAGAAAAAAAAATAATTTAAATACTTGCTCCGACGAGACGATCGTCTGTTATAAAACCCGGGCAATTTTGGTTTCATTTACAAAATTTGATTTGCACTTAAAAGAATATAAATAGTTCAGTATCTGTTTCAGGAAATAGCATCGAGATTTTAAGTTTTGAATCAAAATAATCAAAATAAAATATCATTTTTTTTTTTTAAGAGAGACAGATATGAAATGCAGATATGAAAGGCGCATATGTAAATTTTGAGATGGTGAAAACGATAGATTTCACGGGAAAAAATCTGTGAGTCAAAGTGGAATAAGGTTTGCTTTTGTTCATTTTGGAATACAAACATAAAAGCTTTACTTAATAACTGTATAATAACAGATTAAAGTTCTACAACTGAGTTTTATAGAAATAGTATTTTGTTCAATTTAGGTTAAATATCATTTGTTTAAGAGTTTCACTTAACAATATAAGATGCGTTTTTTATTGTAACTAAATTTGTATGTTTATTATAAATCAATAAAACAGTTTCTTAAACTTTTTTTTCGTCGAAATTCGACGGGTTCTGCCTTGTTATTTACAACTGCCTAGTTTTCTTTGAATTTAAAAAGATTTACTAATAATTATATTATTCGAAACCTTAATCTAAAACGTAATAAGTACGCGTTCAACGCGTAACATGTAAGGTTTTTTATTTTTTTTATTTTATTTTTTATATTTTTTTTTGCTGCAATTTTTTTTCCCTGAAACAGCTCATTTATATTGTATGCATTATAATAGCTGCCATGATCTCCCGCTTTTATGCACAACAAAAAAATTATAGTAAATTTTATCATTGCAAATCACTGAAATGCGTCCATTAATTAATCCTTTCCGGCACACTGGCTCAGTCCGGGATACCTAATTTTAATTAAAATTGCAAACGACACCAGTCATAATTTAATAAAATTTTTCTTTTACAATGGAAGCTTAAATTAGGAGATTCTTAATTTCCAAAAAAGACGTTTGTAAATAAAGGTGACAATCGTTAATTTCTCATTTTACTAACAGAATTTGCCCATTCCGGAAAGGGATAAGGCAAGAATTTCAGTTAAATGTTCCTGGTCCATGAAGTCGAGAGAGTTGACAGCTATGCATGATTGATATATCGTGACAACTTTACTTTGCTGCAAACGTCTTTTTTTCTGAAAAAGTTACATTTTTCAATTTGTATGCACTTCGATATCGTCTTCGTTCGTAGATCACACAATGTTCAGTCGATAATCAATCTGAGTCAACGTGTTGTGCAGGATGTCCGGAGTACCTAAATCAATTACTTCCGCAATTTTACTTAAAAGTAAATTGAAATTAAGTTCAATAAATTTAAAATCAAATTAAATTAAACTTAAAATTAATACAATTCTATAGGCAATAAATGCAGTGACTACCAACGAAAACAATTATAAATTCAATTGAATAGCGTTAAAATCATGTATAGAGAAATGCACATATAAAAAAATTATCTAGCAAAAGATAGCATTTGGCCTAAAATAGCACCAAATCACTTAAAACAAAGTACAAATAATCAGCTTAATATGGGAACGAAGAAAGTAAATCATGGGTCAAACTAAGATCATGAAATATTTTCCAACACTTCTAGAATGTTTTAACAGCATTCGCTTTTTAATTAGGTAAATAAAATACCAAAAATGTTTTAGAAAAAGCATAAAGTATCTGAAAAGTTGGATTCATCAATTACCGTTCATAGCCGGAAAATTACTTCAATTCTTTTGTAGAAAAACAGCTGATTTATTTTGAACATTTCTGTACATTACGTGGAGCATTTTATACACGTATAGTATTAGTCTAATATTTAATTCCATGAAATACATGATAAAAAGTACTGCAATAATATTCTTAGAAAATATTATCTATGATTTGTCAATCATCCAGACCAAAAAAAAGAAAAAAAATTATAAGGATTTTTTTTTATTAAGCAATGTTAATGTGTTTTCTTTTTTATATAGCCCTGTATTTGACCTATGGCATTTGTATATCTCGCGTAATATACAAAATGTAGTTAAACATACAAATGCATATCATACCTGAAAAAGAATTTCCAGCAATTACATCTAATAGACATTGTTTCGGTAGAGTACTGTATTCGAAATACTTTCTGTGTTTCCTGTAAATTAATGATAAAAGATATGCGCATCACATTCTACAGCAATTAATATTACTGAATTAAATCTAAGAAATGCATAACAATTATAGTATATTTGAAGTAATATAATATGATTAAAACACGCGTAAAAAAGTTTAGCTCTGCAGATCGTTAAGTAATGGAATACTTTGCGTGGCTAGTTAAATTAATAAATGTTTTGTGTATTCTATTTCAGAGAACGCATGTGTTAATTCCCTTCATGAGTGCATATAAATTTTATTATGACTGAAATGCTGCAATATGAATAAAATGCATTTCAAAATATTTTTTCTTATTAGTAACAGAACATATTTGGCTGCCCCTCTAATTGAACATAAATCTCTATAAACATTTTCAATATGGATCATGCCATAGTAAATGAAAATACCATATTAAAATTATAGAAAAATCCGAGTATATTTACGAAAGTCATACCATGATCAACAGGCCAAATGGCCTGCAAAACGAACTCGTATTTTCTTCTTAACTAAGCTCGAAAATGTTACAAATTAAAACAATAAAACAGTGAAAAAAAAGCAGTTTGCGAACTTTGGCAACTAAACCGCTTGATTAATATTTCATTAAATTCCAGTATTTTTATTGCTTTAAATAATTTTACGTTGCTCATTTTTAATGCACTTTAATTCATTATGTTTTGCGACATCTGTAAACTGTATTATATAAACTGTTTTAAAATGGTACCTGTATTTTATTGAAATGTATACAGGGTGAGTCATAAATATCGAAACAATAGGCTATGTCTTTAAATATTGCCCCTAGACCCATACTTCCAATTGCAAAAATTCCTAAAAAAAGGTGAAATTTTTGATAAGATAAGTTGCAACTCCATGGGGGGTCTATTTGAAAAATTACGAAAATTAACTTTTTATACGGTCCCCGTAAGATAAAATTCCAATTAGGAAAATTTTCCTTATCCAGTCCTGAATAAGACCCAAAAAGTTGCATCTTCATACCTTTAAAATTCGCAGAGTTATAGCCATTTGAATTATTCATCAGGTTTTAAGGGATTAGACACAAATTGAGATGCGCGCAATTCAAAAGACAGTGTTACTTTAACAGTTCTAGGAAACGTTTAAAAAATCTACCTTTTGAGTTAGAATTTAGATTTTTTTTCTTTTTTGTGATGGTTAGCCATATAATTTGCTAAGAAAATCACATCCTAAAATTTATAAAAATTTCATATGGTTAGTACTGGTTTAAATAGTATAATTAAAAATCGTTATAATTCGAAACATTACTTATCGGATTTCAGTTTCTTTCCATTCAATTAAAGATGAAAATCTGATTTTAGTTTTATTTTTCAATATTAATTTTAAAACTATTGAAAATGTTTATTGAAAAAATAATATAACTTTTAAAAATAATAATATTTTCAAAAGTAAATGTTTTTCAATATTGCCCGAAATGAAACTAATGTAAAATAATTAAAAATGACATTTTCAAATCTGTACTTTTTTCTTTAGCAATTCTTAACTTTTAATAATTTAAAGGCAAAAAAAAGTCGGGAAACATTCATTATGCAGAAAAACGAAATGTGCTGTTTAACTGTCCGCCAGTTATTTAAAAGAATGCTTTTCTAGTTTGCAGATTAAGTCTTTTTTAGAACTTTACCTCTCACAACTTCAAGCATTTTATCGTACTGGAGAGGCTGTCAAGAAATCTCTATTCTGGGCCCAGGCCGGGTCAGGACCGACACGTTACTTTTTTCTGAACACTCGCCTATCCGGACCTAATGTATTTTTCATACCGGAGGGGACTGCTTCCTAGGTCTGCGCTGGACGAAATTTTCCATTCCGGTCTCGAAAAATCCGTATTAAAATCATTGTCTCTGACTGACCTAATACGTGCCTAAAATAAGTAAAATTTAGTTCAATCAAAATTTTTACAAAAACCACATACATTTTAAAAACGCTTTTATTTTACAAAAAAAAAAAAAAAAAAAACTATTTTTTTTAAAGAGTAGTATATTCAAATGCTAGAAAATTAAACAGATTAAAACCAGAGAAAAACTGCCTATGACGAAATTCTGTCTTAAACCGTAAATGTGTTGATCCATGCAAAATACATACAATAATACCTAAGAAAAAAATAAACTCCATTTAACCTTCCTAGGGAGGGCATTTGTTTATAACGTATTTTTTCTTTCCTATGGTATTCCGTCTTAAAAGGTTTTACTTTATAAAATTTTTCAAAGTCTCCAACCCACGGGATATGAATTAGCGATATTAAAATGTAAGTGAAACATTTAGATGTAAACAGAGATTCATTGATAAAATAAATATATCACAGCCTTTGGCGATTCTTTAATAATAAAACGTATGAATATAAAAAACGAAAAGCTATAATAAGTATTTTTGGTCAGAATTCCTCCATACGAAAGAATTTTTAACCACACCGAAGTAAAAAACTATGTATAAATTCACGGCTGAGCTGGGCTGTGATTAAAACGTTTTTCTATGCCGGTCTGGGATATGATTTTAACATTTTCCCATGCCGGCAGAACTTTTTCCCCTATGGGTCGGTTTGGGACCCAACCTAGATATATTTCGATCCATACAGATCTCCAGTGCTGACGATCAACATAATTCGAAAACAAGTTTTGATTTAAATCAATACATTGCTTTATTATGTCCAAATTAGAGGCACTGTCTTAAATCGACATTTAAAAACAGATAATTTGTGGACGATCCCTCAATTGCTTTGAAAATCGGTGAATAATGCTTCGTTTTCAAGCATGGTAAAGTGGTGTAAGTCACGAATTTTGGAGAATTTTGGATTTTAATATCTCTATCAGGTTTTTAGATAAGGAGATGAAACTTTTTTTGTTCAATTTAGGAATGGATAAGGAATCATTTCCTAATTGGGAATTTTGCTCTACGGGGGCCGTATAAAAATTTAATTTTCGTATTTTTTCAAATAGACCCCCCATGGAGTTGCAACTTATCTTATCAGAAATTTCACCTTTTTTTATGAATTTTTGCAATTGGAAGTATGGGTCTAGAGGCAATATTTAAGGAGATAGCCTATTGTTTCGATATTTATGACTCACCCTGTATAAAGATCAGTCGGTAAACTTGAAAATTACACTACATGTAAACTCTAAAAAGATGAAAAAATATCTAAAAAGATGCTACATATAATATAAATGTATTAAAAATTATGTAATAAAATATTAAATATCAATAAATTTTAATGTTAAATATTTTTGTCATCTTTTTATGTAGTTTACCTATAGTGTAATTTTTAAATTTACTTTTATTTAAAGATTCAATTAATATATTTTTTTATTAACAGGTCTATTGGTATTACTTTAAAAAGTTTCATTCTCTTTATAGTAAATTTCAATGATTGCGTCAGGAATTCCTATAAATAGTTCTCTATATACTGTAGAAAAAAACTGTAATTCTGCAGATGTACAGTCACACGAATCTGTAGGCTTACTGAAATTTTATCTGCACACTGTACAAAAAAAAAAACGTGTAAATATACAAAGCTTGTAAGAAAATCTACAGAAACCTGTAGCTTTAAAAAAGAATCTACTAAAATCACATAAATCGCACTAAAATTTTATCTGTAGCCCGATTTGCCATTACGTAAAAAGTTCTAAGAATCTCAGTTTCCTAAAAAAATCATTGTAAATTTACAGATTTTTTGTTTCATAACGAATATCTGCATCTGTTTCATAATTTTTTGTTGTTATCGCTACACAGAAAGTTCCTTAAATACCAGTCTCTTAGAAAAAATTAAGTAAATTTATTATTTTTTTTATGGTGTATTTGTCATTATGTTATTACACATGACTTTCGCAGAGATTGTATTTTCGCTGAAGCTTATGAAATGTCATTATATACTGGTTAGTACAGACGTATGTTATGTAAAAATTAACTGTAGGATTAGACAAGAGTTTATGATTTATTAATGCAACTTTTCAGAACTTACTTACGCTTATTTAATGAAATTACAGAGCTAACTGAGTATATATACGAAAGTCAGACCAGTTGGCCAAATGACTCAAAAAGATGTTACATATAACATAAATATATTAAAAATAGGTGATAGGAATTTGTCTGGTGTCGCGATCTCAGCCCTTATTTTCATTAACAGAAGTGTCATCCTAGCAGAATTTCTGTACATTTATTTTTATTTATGACATAATAAATAAATAAATAAAAGTACTATATCGAATATCTGGTAGAATGGTATTAAAAAAAAAACAATAAAAATGCAGTTGGCAATAGCATCTTTCAATGTTCTTCATTTTGTTTTTCCCAGTAATATCCAACACCCCCATCCCACTAATTTTTTTATTGCTTTCTAGATAGTATTGCCCAGAATGATAACCACTGTTTTAAACTATTCATGCTTTAGAAAAATGTACTTTTTAAATGTCAGAGGCAACCTTTTTTTCTGATTAGACGTATAAAGAACAGTAGAAAAATATTTCGTTATATAATTAAATATTTTATATAGGTGTAAAATGGATTAATACTCAAGTAGTAATATGTCTTTGTCTATTAACAAATTCCTTTCATTCTTTTCGATACAAATTGAAGCATCTTAATTTTTTTTTTATATTTTGTCCATTATAAACAGAAAACAAATTTTTACTTACGAAAACGTATGAAACTAATACTGCATCAGGTAGCAAAGCAAAATAACTTCTTATTAGTTACAGTGAAACCCCGATCTATCGTTCCCGCATCCATCATTTTCCCGCATTGATCGTTTTATTTCTACGGTCCCTGCACAAATTATACTTAAATAATGTTAACGAAATCAGCAAGCATCGTACTTCAAAAAGTCGTTTTCCCGCATTCATCGTTATATTTTTTCCCTCATTGAAATAAAATTGAAAGTCGTGCGAATCCATATGACATACAAACTGTAATTACTTGTTTTATCCTAAAATAACTCATTTGTGCTGTTTGTGTTGATGATTATGACAATAATGCAGATGAAGTGTAGTTGCATATAGCAGAGGATGCGATGTTTCATTAATCAAGATGTTACGACATGTGGCGTCTTTAAATATAGGAGAAATGTGTGATAATGCAAAAAAGTGAAAATAATGACGAAGAAGCAGAGGATGAAGTTCATGCCAATGAATCTGAGCCACCAGTGCCAACTTTGTCTGATGCAATTACAACATTTGAAACTGTACGAACTTTTATATATGCATATGAGCTTACAGAAAATAGTTGTATATCTTGAAAATCTAAAAAATGAAAAAAAATATTGATTTAAAAAATATATATATAAATTTTCTATTACTTCGACTTATTTGCTTTACGATTTAAGTAAGCAACAAATTAGTATTTATTAATATACTGAGTACCATTCATGCATTAGTAAAGCATAAACATTGTGTTTTTTCGCATTTTGAAGTTAATCCACATTCATCGTTTTCCCACTTTCGTCGTTTTTTTCTCCACACCCCTTGAAAAATAATAGATCGAGATTTTACTGTATATATTTCATTGGGAAAAATATTTTTACAGATTATTTAAAATATTACATCTTAAAATTTATGTATTAGTATTTTTAACGTAATCACCTTCAATTTAACAAAACAATATGAAAACCGTTAATATTAACTAATGATGTTTTTGTATGGATAATGTGTAAAATAACTGATGTAGACGTATAACAGTGTAAAATATAATGCAAATACAGTCTCACAAGTGAAAAAAACTCATAAGTTTCTGCTTTGCTTAAAATAAAATGAATAATATTTTCCATACAAAAGGGATATTTACAGAAAAATAAAACAATATTTCTATTCAAATATTTTTATTCTTACATATCATTTAAAAAAATATATTGGGCATAGTCACAACAGAAAAAAAAGTCTAATGCAATCTTTTACAACTTTCTTTCGGCAACAGCTTGAGACCATTCAACGGATTTATGCTAACGACACTTTAAACTGCATTTCATAGAATCAAAATACAGTTTGCAGTAGCATTTTTCATTCCCTTATAGAGCGTATGAAAATGTACTTTTTTTAATGGCAGTATTTGAATCCGTTTCATTTATGTTTAAGACCCTTGAACATATTTCTTAAATCAATATAAATATCAATGACAAAAGCTTTTTTTTTTTTTTTAATATAGATAAATAACAATAACTTCTATTTGGTCGTTTGTAAAGTTGTGTCCGTTTGGAGAAAATTAATTCGTACCTAAAAATTTTATGATTTCATTATTATATATTGTTTCCGATATCTAATGTTTAGTAATTAATGGGCAGAATTTTCCGGTGCGAATTGACTTTCCCAAACGGACACGATTTCACTGACGAACCAACAAGTATCAATAAAATGAAATCATACAAAAAGCTGGTTCCATCTAAAATGTTTTGGCCAGTTTTGTTTTTCGGCGATTGAAGGCCAGGTCGACGCTTCACTCAGCACTGATCACCTGGCCTTCAATCGTCGTCAGCGCCACCTATTGTTTTTGAAATTCGAAGTAAAATAAAAAATTACGGTAAAAAAAATCTCCTGACATTATACATAACCCTCTTGCAAAAATTTTTTAAATAGCTGTCACTGTTTGCAAGTTATTTAATTTTAAAATTCATCAGTCATTTTTGGGACACCCGGTATATGTTTCAGGCCAAACCCGATTTTAGGCCAAACTAGACTATCCTAACGCCCATCCGATAAACTAGCTTTTCCTAGGCCAAACTAGTCTATTCTAACGCCTATCGGATAAACTAGTTTTTCCTAGGCCAAACTAGTCTATCCGAACGCTCGTCGGACAAACTAGATTTTCCTAGGCCAAACTAGTTTGCCGAACGGTCATTAGGATAAACTAGTTTAGCCTGTTATTCATTGGTTTGAAATAGTTTATCCTAGGCCGATCTAGATTGTCCCAGGCCAATTCAATTTGGCTTGATTCTATTGAATCTAAAGACTGCAACGGCGCAACCTTCCTAGTTTTTATTTTATTTATCTTAGGCCGATGCCATTTGACGCGACTTTAGCTCACAGACTATCAAAACCTGATAGATTATATGCTCGCAGATTCTGTGTGTGTCTATATGTAACCATGTACGTATGTACGTGATGCGATAACTCCTGATAGAAATATCCAATTTGCTTCAAATTTTTACATAGATTTATCCTGATAACGAACTTCCCTGGTTAGTTTCAGGAGTTCATTGGATAAGAATAAAAGGAGGGGAACAAAAGGCTAACTCGCAACCCCCCCTCCTTCATTTAGTTAAGTCAATTTTTAATCAAATGTATCAGATTTTATTAAAATTTTAGGTATAAGATCATTTTGATAAGGCATCGCCATGATTAGTTGTGGGTGTTCATTGTTAACGTATAAAGAAAAGAGAAATGGGGGTTAACACCTTTAATTTTTGTAAATAGCTTTTTCACCGCGAATTTCCCTTATTTGTTCAAAATTTTGGATGTAGGTTCCTTCTGATAAGGCGTTTACTTGATTAATTTTCAGGATTCTGAGGTTAAATATAAAGAAAGAACGGATTATTTTTTCAATCGGATTAAAAATTTTGGTTTTATGAAAAGATTTCAAATTCGTAAAAGACACTGGTTTTCGCACACATCGCTTCACTCGAAATTGTTCATATTAAAAAACTAAATATCCGACCTCTTATAAAAATAAGAAAAAACTTAAGTGAAGCATGACACTTGAAATTTAGGATAGGGTAAGGATAGACTAAGAGGACGCAAGAATTTTTTTTTTTTAATCTTAGCGATTTTTAACGTTTTAGCTGCTAATTAAATAATACCATTATTTGAAGCTTTTAGAAACATAATAAAACATGATGTTAAATATATAAGAAAAAGTATACTTCGTCAAATGCAACTTTTTTTATTAGTATTTTTTATAAAAATGTTAAATTCTCGTTGGAACTGTTTGAAACTTTGTGATAGTATATGACACATGATAAAAAATTGTAAAAAAAAGTCCCATTACGAAAGGAAAAGAGGGGGGGGGGGTGCGAACAAAATCAGGAAATATAACGGAAATTCTAGGTTGATGTATTTAAAACTTTAATATAGTTTATGACACATGATATAAATTATATTTTTCGCGATATAAATTATATTTTTTGCGTTTTAATATTTTCCGCTTTAAATGCCACTATTTACGAATAGTGATTTTTGCAAAAATCTAAAATTCTTGTTTTGAAGCACCGTGATACTTTTGCATCAAAAACTGACTTAACTAAACTAAGGAGGGGGGGGGGGGTGCGGATTAGCCTTTTGTTTCCTGCCTTTTATTCTTATCCAATGAACTCCTGAAACTAATCAGAGAAGTTCGTTATAAGAATAAATCTATGTCCAAAATTTGAAGCAAATTGGATATTTCTATCAGGCGTTATCACATCACGTACATACGTACATACATACGTACATGGTTTCATACACACAGACAGAATTTGCAAGCACATTAGCTCTCAGGCTTTGATAGTCTGTGAGCTAAAATCACGTCAAATTGCATCGGCTTAGGATAAATTAGATCAAAACTAGAAAGTTGGCGCCGTGGCTGTCTTTAAATTCATAAAAATCACGCCAAATTGAATTGGCCTTGGACAATCTAGAGCGGCCTAGGAAAACTAGTTCAAACCAATGAATAGCAGGCTCATTAGTTTATCCTAATGACCGTTTAGGAAAATCTAGTTTATCCGATGGGCGTTCGGATAGACTAGGATAGATTAGTTTGGCCTAGGAAAAACTAGTTTATCCGATGGGCGTTATGATAGACTAGTTTGAACTACGCTAATCCAGTTTGGCCTAAAATCGGGTTTGGCCTGTAACATATATAAGAGGCAATCAAACAATTTTCGTTTGAGATCACTGATGCAGCGTATTTACAAATCAGCGTGTCATCGAACGAGATGTATATTATATAATATAAATACCGATATCGAGGTAAGGGCATACTGTGGCATATTTAAATTTACTAAGTACATGTGGTAAATGCTGAAGTGTAAACAATGGCGACGTTAATATCAAGTACGTTCAATAGGACTAATATTTATATAGTTATTTATTTATTGTCAGACAAAGGACAGAAACCGGTAGGCATTCATCGGAGAATGAAGAATGTGTATGGAAAAACATTTGCGTTGAAAACAACATTACTAGAAAGGTGCTCGAAGTTCTGAGCTTGTTATGATTCAACTCAAAATGCAAGTCAATCTGAGAGGCCCTCGATATCCAGCGATTCAAGCGCTCGAATACGCCATCTGGTGGAGAAAAGGTGTAACTTCTTGCTTCAGAACAGTGAAACGTGAGAGCATTATATTATATCCATTTTAAATTTGTCTTGAATAATTATTCTTTTGCACAATTTTAGATTTCTTTTGACATTTGTATTCTGTCTTACATGACGAAGCAAAAATTATGCAAATTTGAATATCTAAAACTTTCAAATGCATTTACAATAAATAGTTGTTTCAATGGTACTTTAACATTAATTAAAGGGAAATTAAAGGGACAATTATCTTGTAACGAAGACTGCGAGCAGGACCTCTATAGGCCGTTTTATTGCTCAATATATGAGCAATCAGTAGATGAATCGATATGCTCAACATCGCATATCGATTCAGGTGCTTCCAAGAGATCCAATGCCAAAAGATTCAAAAGTCCTTGAAAGACCATTGGTAATGTCGGATGGAGAAATGCAACAAGCGTTTTCGGTCTTTTTCAAGCAGCATAAATAGGAATTTTACCAAGTTGTACATTCTACTCTGTGTAGCAGTAGGATGTCATTAAAATACTGAAGATTCATTTTCATGACTAGCATGTCAGATCTGGACTGTTCAGCTTTCGAACGAAATTTTTTTTATCCTCATTGTAGTACAAGATAGCAACCATAGAAAGTTTTAAAATTTTCTGTAAATTTAATGTTGTTTTCATTGAATCAAAGATAGTAATACATATTTTTAACATTTGTAACTTTTTCTTTCTTTACGTGAGTAATTTGATCAGATATTTTCTTGAAATTGTCTATGTAACGTAATAGGGTAATAGTGCTAAATCGCCCGAGGCGAGCAGGTGACATTCGGGATTTCAATACAATTTTGTAAACGGCGGGCGATAAAATAAAAAAATTGACACTCATGCATGAGTTATACAAACAGTATATACGATTGGAATTTCTAAGTAGCATGGGATCTGGAACTTTAGATTGCAAAAATTCAATTTATAATTTTAAAAGCAGCAGGGTTCGTACAGACTCCTTGGACTCCTTAGAAACTACTTAGAAATGAAAACGTTCCCAAGTAGTACTTAGAACTACTTGGATAAACAAAATACTCATTAGAAACTCCTTAAATTGTATTGCGGTTTTGCACGCAAGCGATATTGCTCCCGGGAAAGAAAAAAAAAATTGCGATTGTAAAACGCATGGTAAACCCTTTATGCACATCATTCATCAGAAACACAGCAGTGATTTCCTGGGATCATACTAATAGCCACCAAAGTGATTTACTTTTCTCGGCCATAAGGGGGAAAAAAGTGAAAAGAATAATCCAGACACACCGCTACGCTTCTAATTTCAAAAAGTCATAACACTGTTTAATTCCTTCACAGCTAGATATACAACTTTGGTTTCTTCTTCATAATACGATTCATCATCGTCAATTTTGCTGATAATGGTGGATTCAGGAGTGATTCTCGTCCGAAAATTTGAAATTGGGTTATCAGTTCTGCTTAGTTGCCAACTTATACGATTTTACGTGCAGAAAAAACAATCTCGGATAAATGCGAATTTTGTGAAAGGATCGCCGAAAAAGCACACATTTCGTCGATATTTTGTAGAAAAACGACGATTTTTTCAATGTTTTTGTCAACGAGCTTTGTCAAAAGATCGCTGAAAAACGCGAATTTCCTGTGCGAATCACGGTTAAATTGACAATTTCACCAAATATCGCAGATAAAACGCTAATTTCGCCTGAAGACTGTGGGAAAACGTCAATTTAGTCTAAAGATTGCGGATATAATGCCGACTTCGTTAAAAGATCGCTGGAAAAAACGCTGTTTTCGTTAAAAGATCGTGAGAAAAAACGCCGTTTTCGATAAAAGATCTCTTACAAATATTTTGTCAAAAGATCATTGAAAAAAAAATGCAGATTTCATCAAAAGATCACGGATAAAACGCGATTTCGTCAGAAGATTACGGGGTTAAAACGCCATTTTCGAGAAAAAATCGTGTAAAAATGCAAATTTTGTTGAAAAAAAACGTCGATTTCATAAAAAAGAAACACGGGAAAATGCAGATTTCGTCAAACGATCACAGGAAAAACTCTGATTTCGACAAAAGATCGCAATAAATTGCCAATTTCGCTAAAATATTGCACATAAATCGCTGATTTTGTCTGAAGATCGCGGATAACCCCCCCGTCTCGCGGGGGGGGGGACGACTCGCGGAATCCTTGCGAAATTGGGGCTGTGGAAGTGCATGCCACATAAATAACAACAAAAGTGGCAAGTCCTTAAAATTTTTTGGACTCCTTGGATTTTTTATGTACTCCTTGGATTTTTTCTTCCCGACTCTGTATGAACCCTGAAGCAGTATTTCTAAATGAACACTTTCAATAATAAACATTTACCGTATTTACTCGTGTATAACGCGCACTTTTTCAAAAAATTAGGGCAAAATCCGTAGGTGTGCTAGGTATGGTCCGTAGGTCGTGGTATACACGAGTAAATACGGTGATAATTATCATTATTCTCTAATCAAAACATCCTACAGCTTCTGTTACAAAATTGCGGTAAAAATTTGCTCTACGTAATAAACCAGAGTATGAAATGGTTCTTAAAATAATTTATATTGTATTCAAGCTTATCATAAATGAAAATATATTTGAAATATTAAATTAAAAACATTTATTGTATCGTTTATTTTATTTTTTGTGGCTCAGCAGCTTTTTAATCAGTTCAATGTTAGGTTACACTTTACATCAATTCACCTAACTTCTGCAAAATCAGTGGTTCTTACGAATATTGAGGATCTATGTCGGTCATTCAAACTAGAACATTTTGTGATATTGAATCACAGAGGTACTTTATTTAAAATCGCAAGACTTTAAATAAAAAAAGTACTGATAGAAATAGCAAGTAAATCCATCCCCATGTTACATTTCTTGTTTTTCTCATGCTTCAGAATTTCTTAATATTTATAAAGTTCAATTGGCAACAAAGTTCCGCCTTGCAGATTATGTTTGCATGTATTCTGTTACTATGCAGATGTTTACTGCATTTTCTATGTTTATGTATGATGAATTTGCAACATTTTTTTTATGGTTAGATATATATCTGTATTATATTGTAGGATTTTGAAAATATCTGTACACATTTATTTAAAATAATTCGATTCGGGTGATTACACCGTAATGATTGTTTTAAAAAATACTATCAGAGTATTAAATTATTATTTCTTTATTTAAAATTATTCAGAGTTATTTCTTTGTTTTATTATTTTTATTTGATGTCTGTGTACACCAGACAACAAGACGTAAAGTTAATAATCAAGACATATAATATTTTGTCTTACATTACCCTAAGAAAATAATTTTCAAATGATAGAAAATAAACTTTCTTTTGCAATCTGTACTAACCACAATGTAAGTTACACAGCATAGTAATAAACAAGTTATCAAAAAGTTATTAATGCATTAAAATATAAAATGAGATTTTCAAAAAACTCTTTCAAGTTTTTAAACTTTGAATATTTTGTATAAAATAAATTTTATGTTAAAGTTTACCTGAACAAAAACAGCCCGTTAAGGTAATAAATCTGAAGTTTAAAAAAAATCTTAAATCCATCGGAAAAAGCTTTTGTAAAGCTTTTATGTCGAAAACGTTTATATTTATATGCTTGAAATTTTTTAAAAGAACATATTTTGTGATAAACAAAGCAAACTTGACACTTACCAATGATACATTTTCAACACTAAAAGCAAAAAAAATAAAATTTTACTTTAAAAAGTATTTTAAAAGCAATTCTGTCAATGTAATAATTCTGAAACGGGAATTTAAGGATTTCTATACACACACAAAAAAAGGATCATAATTTTTTTTTCTTTTTGCGTTACATCCTAAATATCTATGATGAATTAAAATGATGTTTTTCGAAATTTCATTTAAAATTTATTTTTCTAAAATTGTTATAAAATAATAAGTGAACTCTTAAGAAATTTTGGGTTTACATCACATATTTTCCTCTAAACTTTTGTATCTCAAATTATGAATTCATTAAAATTTTATCTTCTAAAGCATTTTTTATGAATTTTTGAAATAACGTTGCAATATTCACGCAATCATTTTAATGAATTTTTGAACTATTTTCCTAATTTAAATTAAATTATTAATTTTCAATTCATAGGGATTTTGTACGCATTTATAACTTCATTCAAATCTTTTATTTAAAGTATTTCTTTTAGTATTTTATACAATTAGGCAGTGTCCAAATGTCATAACTTTAGCATAGAAATACATATTTTTTTCCAAACTGAAACTTTTCTTTGTATTAGAATTCTAAATTTACAAGAGAAGGTGTAAAACGTTCATATCCTCTTCACTACTAAGTATTAATAGAGTATTATTAATTATCACTAATTTACAGTCAAACCTCAGTAACGTGAACACGCTTAACATGAATTACTTTTAACATGAATTGCTTTCACAGTCCCTTATAAAAACGAATACAAAAAATTAATATTAATTATATGAATTACTGTTAACATGAACAAAGTTTTCATTCCCCTTGGGGTTTATGTTAACGAGGTTCGACTGTATTTCTTCTCCCATTTCACTTCAAAGCAAAATTTTTATTTTATTTGATTTAGTTCGAATCTCAGATTTCTAATCATATCATTCTGAATTCGAAATTGGAATTGTGTTCGAGCACCATTAATAAAATCGGACATTCGAGGTCCTTATGGAGACCCAGGAACCAAAAATATTAAAACGTCCTAAATTTTTATTTCTAATGCAATCTTTGGAAATAAAAAACTGATTACAACAGTAATAGTTACAAATCAGTGGCGACACTCTCTGATTCTACACAGGCTATAGTTTATTAAGCTTCCACTACCACCTGTGGTTGCTAAGAATAACAAATCGTCACCTTAGAATAATAGAGTTCTATCTGTGTTTTTTTAAAAATTGATTTATCGATATAGATAGGTTCTATTTGTATTTATGAAGACATTTTTGCATCAAAATGATGCTATATATAATTTACATATGACCTTACAGTCATAATATAACATTATTTTAATCCAGAAATGCCTTCATAGATACAAATAGAACATTTCTATATCGGTAAGTCAATCTTTTAGAAAATACAGACAGAACCTTATTATTCTCAAAGTGACTAAATTTTCTAAAAACTACCTTTGAATAATTTCTCAATAACATTTCTTATGGAATATTAGGAAATACCAAACCCATTTTTAAAGTTTGTTGGCAATGTAGAGATGACAGTCTTTGTTTGAATGTAACTGTTTTATAATATTTACAGCAAATACCCCCTGAGAGGTGGTAAACTGTTAGCAAGAGCATGGTTTTCGTCACGATGGCTAATTTTAAGATGTAAATGTATACTAAGAAGATAGTTTCTAAAAAAAATCAAAACTTCAAATGAATACTGATATAAACGTATGGATTGAGCATAAAAGTTTCAAAATATTTTCTAAATTACCATTTATATAGAATTAGTTTTAGTCAATTTAATTATTTATATGTCATTTCTGCCTAATGTAGTGTAATTAAGAAGTTTATTCGTGCTGTGGCTTAGTTTGTAATTTTTGAATTATTCCTAAAGGTACAATTTCTTCGAATAAAAAGTAGGCATACAATTATCACTTGAAAATAGGAGAATTTCGGAAATATTGAGAGGAATGGAATATAAGTAGCCCTCAGCAGTTACTCTATAACTACCATCGTAATACTCAAGGGCCCTACCACTGGCTGAGAGGTTTTATGAAATATTTTCGAAAGACTACCTTAGTCTTTTTCATTTCAACTCTTTGATGTTACCTTTCAAAGAAACAACAATGCGTCATTTAAAGTGTGCAAAAAGGTTGCTGAGAGTACTCTCCGAAAGTAGTGGAAGAATTTATGGTCTAAAAATTGTGATTTCTTGAATAACAAGCAAGCTTGAAACAAAAGGAAAAATGGGCAAGAATGAAAGGGAAATTACACATGAAAATTTTGTAAACATGTTAAAAAAAATTGATGGTTGCTGAGATGTTTATATGACCGGCATTAGTAATTGGTTGAAAATGAAGATGATTCGGGCGATAACACTATTATCAATGACTATCAACCAAAAGCTAGTAGCTATAATGAAGCAAAAAAATATTTACAACAATTAATAATTTAATTTGGACATCAAATGGAGACTACACCTAACAAACTAACTATGCTCAAGCGGATGAATGACCGTGCGGCCCGAAAAAGTTACACAAAACTGGCACAGCAGAAGATTTTATAATTACAAAATAAACATTTTTTACAGTCTGTAAAATCTAGAGTGTTTAATATTAAGGGGATTTTCTGTAAGTACGTTTTATTTCATTTTTTTTCATTCGCCGGATAATCAGAAATGGATCTAGTCTCAATTAATCCGAATTATCGGGGTTTTGCTATGATTGAAAGTAACATCCGCCATCTTGTGACAACTTTGTCAGTTACTTCACTCGCAAATGATAGACAATACACTGTATGTCTCATCCTCGTTATTCACAACTCCATTGTATGCAAAGGACATACATAAGAAAGTGTGTGAAAACATGAATCATTTGTGGGAGTGGATAAAGTAGATTTTAAGCCTCGTCTAAATGGATTATATCATTACTTTTCAATATAGATTTGGTTTACTATAATTATGAACCTTTCATTTATTAATCATTTCAACTCACTTAACACACTGCACCCAGGATTGATTTACACTTAATAATTGTTTCAGATTTCTTTTTCCTGTGCGTGCGTGTGTGTGGTACAATACAAGGTTCGTTATCATCAAGGGACACAGAGGATTGTAATTATTTTTCCTAGAATTTTTTTTTAAATACTGGTAGCTATATCTGACGACTGATATTATTTTTTCCATTAAATGGAACAAACATTACTTAATGATAATTTCAGTACAAAATCTTTGAAGCGTACCAATCCTGTATTAAATGTAACATAGTTATTTATTTAAGATTTTAACGTAAGTTATGCATTCCAGATTTTATGTTCTGTAAATACGGCAGAACTATAAGAATCTATTTTGATTTTATGAGTAGCAATTTTAGCTGTACATTTCTTTTGTGTTCCTTTTTTTTCTAAAGATATAGTGCGTAACTCCTTAAATAGTTTCTATATTGATCCATCAACAAATGTAAAAAAATCTTTATTATACTCTATGAAATAAACATTTATATTAATTCAATTTGTAATTTAACAATATTAATAAATTTTGATTCCATCTTTTGATGTAAATTAATTCAACAGCAAAGTTTTACCATTTAAAAAAAATTCTAAAATATAAATTTGATTTTCATCTAGTGTATCTTTTTCTTTATTGGCTAAATTTTTACAGACAGCAATTTTGATTTTCATAATTTGTCTTTTTTCTCTTTTTACTAAAATATGTAAATGATATTTGCTTAATATTTTATGGTTTCTAGAAATGTCATTAAATAAAATTAAGTTATTTAAAATACTTTATTACAAAATAAAATGATAAATTTCAGTGAATAAAAAATGGTTTATTAAATTATCTTATAAAATATCTTTCTCGAGTAAGTTTCAAAACTGCAAATAAGATAATAAAATCTTTAAGAGCTTATTAAATAATATGCCTGTTTATGAGTGTAATGCTATAAATTTATGCGGCGATATATTTGTTTTAATATCATTATTGTCTTCTTCTTTTGTAATTTCTAGTGTTCTAGATAGATAATATTAATGTTCTAGTGTTTATAATAAATTGATGTTGATTTAAAATTATTCTCAAATATATGAAATAATAAAATTTTCGTACATTTAAAAAATGTTAATATACTACTGCCTCTTTCTGTTGTTAACTATTTACGCTACGTAATTTAGAAATTTTGCAATTGTTTAAAAAATCATCCCATCCTTTTAGGAGCTTCGGTAATAAAAACATCAAAGACATGTCCCCAAACTTCATAGAAAATACAAATGTAATTTCGCTGTTGCTCATAATTTTATAAACATACCCTTATAACATTTATCTGTTTGGAAATATTTAAAAAAATCTTTAGGAAAATATTAAATAAAAACAAAAAACAAACTAAGATTTCTACAGAGATAAGGTTTTTTTACTTCTGTGACATTTCATAATTTCCATAAGTGAATTGCTACATGAAGTTTTTCATTCCTTGCCCTAAAAAGTTTCTGGTCCTAGGGAAAATAATTTTTGAAAAAACAATATCAGTTACAGGGTGACATTTATACTTCCTGATGCAGGGCTCAAAAATGGTCCGCTAGCTGAACCAGTGTTGCCAGATGGGCTACTGTTTTAAATTCAGATACTTGACTGTCACCGCTTTTTTGAAATGGTAAAATGCCCCTTGTTTAATGACATATTAATTTAGTCGTGCCGAGCCAGCGGCTTGGTTGGTAGCGTCAGCTCCTCCCACACCGCTGGACCCTGGTTCGAGTCCAGCTAGCGGCATGGGTGTCTTGTGTTGTCCCTGTGATAATGGATGTACCGGATATTCTGTAATAAAGTGTTCTATATATGGTTTCTTGTGATCATTGGAGGTTATGCCGGCGAAAAAGCTGTAGCGCCTACCTCAAAGCAAATAAATGTAAATGTAAATTTAGTCGTAAACAAATGGAAAATTATCGTTTCAAATAAATGGTTCAAATCAAGAAATCTGAATTTAAAAAAAATAGCCCGCTGGCAACACTGAGCTGAACACCAATATTTTTAACAAAAAAATTCATAGTAGGTTTCTACAAAATTTTGGTTTAAAACTGATCTCCGAAGGTGTTTTCTGTGCAATTTGCAAGAAAAATCTAAGATGAATTTTTTCAAAGAAAATATAGGTGTTCAGTTGGCGGGCCATTTAGGAGCCCTGCCTAATGTTTCTGCTATGTAATGAATTTTCTTTTGTAGTTTTTCTTAAGTACCGTAATTTCCGGCGTATAATCCGCGAATCAACCAATTCAAATTTCGACCAAGATTTTTTTTTTTTTTTTTTTTTTTTTTTTTTTTGTGTGTGTGTGTGTATGTGTGTGATTGAAGGTAAATATTTACGGCGATCTAAACCCTTACATTTTATTTAATGAAATTTCTGGGTTAAAAAATTATTAATTCATCCTCGGATTATACGCAGGTAATTACGCTATATCTGTGACAAGCTAGTCTGCACCGAAAATGTCTTTCGCCATTCACATAATATTTTTAAATGCATGTCGCACCACTTCGAGAAATTTGAAATAAACTTATCGCTTTGTCACCATCTGCAAAAACCTGTTTTAAATTTCTATATGGTGCTCATAATAAAAGTTTCCGAAATGGTTATCGGTACTTACGTAACATCACAGTCCACAAAGATCTAAACAATGTATCTTTAAAAAAAATAAAAAATAAAAATAAAAAAGGTATCAATAATCTTTTTAAAACTTTTTATAAAACTGTTTTACAATCTCCTCAGTCAAATTGTTGAGGATTTAGCAGGCTACTAGGTATTCAACCTCTCTAATAGAAAATGATTTAAAACTCGCCTTTACTTAATTTGACGATTGAGTCTCTGAATAATACTTAACCTCTCTTTGGTTTTGTCTCTCAGTTTTGTTGTTTATTAAAAAAAATAATTAAAAAGTTATCCTGCTAATTTATTAGTAATTTATACTTGTACAGTCAAACCTCGTTAACATGAACACTCTTAACATGAAGTATTTTTAACCTGAACAAAATTTTGATTCCCTTTGAGGTTCATGTTAACGAGGTTTGACTGTATTACTATAATGTATGGTCTCTGAAAAGTGTCATTTCTTTTTTTGATGGTGTATTTTCCCGGTAGCTCATTCGCTTGATCTTTTAGGAACTAAATGATATTTTTCCTATTTTGTCACATCTTTTTTTCACTTTAATATTCAACCCCTCTATTATAAAACATCCTAAATCCACCTTTAGCTTAATGGTGACGTTTGGGATTTTCTCACCTCTCAACAATACTCAGTCATCTATTTGTTTGTTTTTGTCTCTCTCTTTTGTTGTTTATTTAAAAAAAAAAAATGTTATCCTGATAATTTGTTAGCAATTTTTAATTGTATTGCTAAAACGTAAGGTCTCTGAAAAGGGTTTTTTTTCTGATGGGGTAACTCCCGGAAGATTAGTCGTCTGGTTGTTATGAACTAAATGAGACTACGAGATATCCAACCCCTCTAATAGCAAACGTCCTGAATACATGCTTTTGCTTTATGATGACGTTTGAAATTTTCTCACCTCTCAGAAATGCTTAATCTCTTTTCATTTTAGTCTCTCTGTTTGGTTGTTTATAAAAAAAATTAAAATTTTATCGTGCAATTTATAATTGTATCATTAAAATGTATGGTTTCTGAAAAGCACCTTTTTTATTTCTGATCGAGTAACTCCTGATAGCTTATTCGCCTGGCCCTTTAAAAACTAAATGATTTCTTTTTTTTTTCTTTTTTTTCTTTTCTATTTTTTCTCATTTATCTTGTTATACTTCATATATTTATACAAGTTATTAATTTTTATTTTTATTTCAAACTGATTTTTTTAGCATTTTTGTTCATTTTTTCTCTGCAACTATAAACCGCGTTTAAACATATTTTATGTTTAAATCTCTCTAACGCCCTTGTAACAGATATCACCACCAGACTCGATGATCAGAGGCCACGTAACTAAGTAGTCTATCATTATCACACAATTCCATTGTTACTATGCCTGTAAAAGAAATATTCTGCAGAACGTATTAAATTAATTATTGGTATAAAGTATATTTAATAATAATCGTCAGTGGCCGGCCTGCCGATGGCCTGAATATGCGCAACATTCTAGGCCGCATTTCAATCAGCGAAAAATGTCCATTTTTGAAATGTTTGCTCTCCGGGAAAGACTCTCGGAAATTTTATGACAATGTTGAACGCAGATAATCTTGGTCCAGCAGATACAAAGGTTCCAATCCTGTTACTAAAGCCTGCCTACACCGAAGGAAAGTTTTGCTGTTTGTTTGGTGAAGTTTGGTTTGACAGGCTGTTACATTTAATATAAACTAACTATACTAAACTAGATCATCAACTCTGAAAAATATTGCTCGCAACTTGGTCCACTGAAGGCAACATTATCTAAAAAGTGCCCTAAATTTTCTATTTTTTCCATCAGGACAACGCCAGAACACACGTATCTTTATCTGCCAAAAATAAACTGCTTTTCTTCATTTGTGACATTCTGTCTCCTAATCTGTACTTTTCGCACATTGCTCGCACATTGCTCCTTCCGAATACTATTTCTTTCTTTCATTTAAAAATTACTTCCACGAATAAAATATAAACACTTTGAATATCATAAAAAATGAACTCGGTAAGCATATTTAGCCCAAGCAGTAGAGACCGTTGAAGGAGTTTACATAGCAAAATTTATGGTAGTTCTGAAGTAAAGGCTTACCTTATGTTTTTTGGGTCAGTAAATCGGAATTTTAAACTTTCCACTAAAATTTCCAATGGCACTTCTCCTCCCTCCCCCGAATTTCGGTAAAATGCCGTCCAAAATAAGATTAAAAAATCATATTTTGTATTGTTTTAGTGAGAAACTATCTAGATATTCAGAAAGAAAACAAAATTTGCAACAAATAAAATACATGGCATTATGGAGTAGATTGAAGGGAAGAGGGAACCTGAATCTCACCATGCGCCGCGGTGCTACTTGCGCTAAGTTATGTTATTCCGGGAGGAGAAGTTACCGTGAAATATTTTGGTAGTAAGTTAGGAATTCGGATTCAGCGACCAAACTAACAAAGAAAAAAAAATTAATCGATTTCTAGAACTAACATTAATTTAGCCAGGTAAAATCCTCTACTTCCTAAACTTCATAACATAGTACACGCAAAGACGCGACTCATGTTTAAAGACAGGATCCCCCTCCCCAATAATCCTACTTCATAATGACATCCATCTTATATGTTGCAAATTTTGTCTATTTTCTGAATTTTTAGATATTTTTTCACTAAAACAATAAGAAAAATCCTTTTTTCTTCCTCAACTTATTTTGGGTGGTATTTTTTGGAGGATTGCCGGAGGAAATTTTGATGGGACGTTGAAAATTCGAATTCAGCGACCGAAAAAACATAAGGTAAGCTTTTTATTCACAACTGCTATGGTATTTGGCCTTATAAATCCTCTATTTCCTACTATTTACCCGCAAATCATAAATATTTTAGAAGTAAGACATCATGAGATTTCCGGGATCAATAAATATTTTGCCAGAAAATCATAAACGTTTTGGAAGTACGCATTATGGGACTTCCGAGGAGTTAGAAGACGAAGATTGATTGTTGAACAGAATGGCGCATATACTTCAATAAATCATTTCTAGTTTTCACACTTCGCATGGTTATTTTCCTTTAACGAAAGAAAATTTTAGGGCAAACTAATATTTCTTTTTTATTATTCTTTTAAACTATATCAACTTAATGATTTTTTTTTCAAAATGCAGGGTGTGCATTGTTCTTAAAATTTTCGTATTTTCTACCACATCTATTAAACGGTAATATTTATTGTATAATTTTATTGTAAATGTTAAACGGACCTTCCATCAAAATTTTTTATTTAAAATACTGGTACCAACGTGTGAAAATTTTAGGAAAGGTGCAAGCCCTGAAAATGTTTTCATGGTGGCCAAATTGCAATATCTTATGCAAATAAACGCTAATATGAAACTTACTGAAACATTTAACTATTCAAAGAATATTATATAAGCAACGAGTATAAAAAATAACCCCGTTTACTTCTGGAAGAAATATTCTTTTATGCATTCAAAATGCTTCTGAAAGAGAATAAAAGAAAATAGAAACAGAAAAGTTTCAGACTTCTCTAAAACGAAAATGATCTGTTTCACTTGTGAAACATTTCTACCTTAAGCGTTTTGTGATTGGTTGTTTTCTAAATGATTTCTCACTACATAAGAAAATTTCATTGTTTAATTGGAAACTACAATTTTATATTTAATTTCTCTTTTAATGTTTCTAATATACGAAGAAATTTTATAGCAATTTTTAATAAGAAATTGCTGAAAAATATATAATTGCACATTTATGAATCTCATTTATTTATATATTTTTTATCATACTTCCTTGCACATAAAGTTATATATCGTTAAAAAATTAGTAAAAGTTAACCTCCTGTGGAATTAATTATCAGTACAATTCATAAATAAAAATAAAATTATCATTGGAAATGGAATTATTTTAAAAATCGCTTGTTTTATATCTGAAATTAAATTTCAAAATAGAAATAATTCCAGAAAAATGAAAAACCAGAACTGTTATGTGAATAACAGATTTTGCAGATTTTCAACTTGGATTTTAAAAGGGAGTAACGCTGAAAATAAGCAATTTTAAAAACTAATCTTTCTTTGCCATCTTTCATTATAAGAATCGGAAAAAGAAATTAATTTAGCGGAACCAGAAAATAAACTAAAAATATATTATTATAAAAAAGAATACAAAACTCTTTTTCAAAAGTTATTATGGAATCCTTTAATAAACAACGTTAATAATTTTATTTGAGTTTGATATAAATTTATTGCTATATTTGTTATAGTTATATTTTCATAAAATTTCAAATTATATAACACCTCGATATACGTAAATGGAAAATATTGTTTTAACCACTTTACTGCTTCTGTTTTTTTACGTACAAAAAATTGAAAACATGGGATAAACACCATTTTTCACTGTAAAATTTTCTAAAAATTTAATCTAATCATTTCTGCTTTTAAATCGTATGAAATCGTATTTAAAAAAACAGTGATGTCAAAACGCTTTAAATGGTACAGAAAGCAAACTCCCACTACTTCGGTAGTCCTCCCAGTAATAGCAGGTTGTGCTCCCAGACCGACGTACTTGTCAGTACGTTGAACGGGCAAATAAGTTAACTGACTAAATAAAAATTCCAGTTTGAACTATTTTCGTAGCTAATGTTCAGAGCTTGAGTAAAAATTAATGTTAGAAAACAAATAAATAAATAAATGAAAAATAAATAAAAATTGAAAGAATTTGCCAAAGAATTCGTTTTTTTAATTATTTGCTTTGTTTTTTTTATTAAAAGAAAAAGAAAGTACAAAGTGTAGTTTTAAAAAACTAAATTAAATTATATGAGACAAATTCAAATGAAATAAGAGATTAAATAGATTTTATACAGGATAATAGGCCGAAATGTTTGTCCCTTTTGAACCAAGTTTTCGAATCTTACAAAAATATAACCAATCTTATTCACTATCATTTGCAGACTATGCTGAAAACCAGGTTTAACATTGTAAATATTTTAAAAGAACCGCAACATTTGTTAACATATATGGGTTATATGTTATGATTATGCACCAAGAAATCAAATATTGTTATTGTGGCATATTTATTTTGTTTAGCAGTAGAAATATTTAAGCCTAAGCGATTATGATTGTGTAATGTGGGGTCTATGCAATAATTAAAATGTTACGATATCATAAAAATGTCAATCACTTAAAGGGCACCGGTATATGTTATATACCTCTTGAATGTAATTCCCAAATGCCTCATTCATACCCGAATATAGGAATTACATGTTTCATAAAATGTACACGAAGAAAAGCTTTTAATTAGTTTCATATAAAATTGGTTAAATATAGCGATGTTACTCAACCATTTTAGCAACAGAAGTGCTTTGCCCTTGAAGCAGTACACACACAGCAAATTTACATTCTTCGTTGATAAGTACTGATTAAAAATTAATTTACTTAATGCATTTAATTTATAATTATTTATAAGCACTCAGAAATTCACTGCATATGAAATTCAACTGAATTGGTCAGTTCTAAAATTATAAACCTAAAATAATTATTATTATTTTGTTTAAAAAAAAGGTTATTTAAATACACCTTTTCAAAACACACTTCGGATATTTATTTTTCTAAATTAATAATAATTTTGTGCATATTTTATTTAATCATCTAAACTTAAGATACTAATAAAATTAAATTATCAGCTAATTTGAAAATTCATAAACTAATGGTTTACATCAAACTTTTACCTAAACTTTCTTAATTATTACGAAACAATTAGTGTGAACTTTCGTGGCACTTTCTCATTAATCAACATCAATTGTAGTGTAATTAGTCATTAATGACTGTTGTTGTACATATAGCTTTTTATCGTATTAAAAATTTAATTTGATAGCATTTAGTTGTTAAGAACATTTTGAAAATGAAAAAAATGCAACATATTTTGGTAAATTACTTTTTTTTAAATTACATAAGATGTGTTCAATTAAGCAAAAAGAAAAAAACTTAAGGAATTTCCTTATGAAGAAAATAAAACTTCAAGGGAGGTGGTGGGAGTGTTGTTATAAATATCGCTTTTTTTAAAAAAGGAAAAATCACATTAAATTGGCAGGGCTTATGTTTAAGCGGAGGCTACAGTGGCGTAGCCAGGGGGATCCAAACCCTCTTCATACTGCTAAAATGGAAAAAAATACTTTGATTAATACAGGGGTCGTACATTTCTGTCAATTTTTCAGGACAAATATCAGTATTTATTTATAGAAACATACATCTAGATTTAACGTACGAACTGACACTTTATTTGAAGAAGATATTTTCTATGAGAAAATAGTGGTGCTGAAGATTTTCTTGGTCTTAAAATTTCAGGACATGTACGACCCCTGTTAATAGCAGGTAATTTTCTGATTAGATAAGTATATATACATATTTTTTTTAATTGGTGATGTCCAGGAAATCTGCCTCCCCCCTCCTCCTCTGGCTTCTACACATGGGGAGGGGTATTTTATGGTAACTTCTTCAATTAAAAACAAAAAAATTCAGAAATTTTTTATATAATATATTGATAAAGATTTATCAACCAATATGTAACTGAAAGAAAGTAAAATACTTGTTCGAAGTGAAACAGCATTATTTTGTTTTCTGTCATATAAGTTATCAAAATTCCACAGAAAACAAGGAAATGTCTTCAATGTGTAAAAAGGGCTTTTTATTGTTATATTCAATGATGCATCTTTGTAAAAGGGTGTCTACTTTTTATATTAAGAAAAAAAATTATCAGGAATATATCAGGGATTTGTTCAGCATTATCTTTCATAAAAAGTTAAAAGGCAGAAGAAAACCTCCGAATTTTATTTAAAAAGGTTAAAAAAGTGTGTAAATGTAGTTTTTCAGATGAATAATAAAAAATTAGAATTCTCAAAGTCTAAGGAAAGTTGAGAAAAAGAATGATTGATAAGCGCCGACTGTATTTTCTCGAACTGCTCTTCTGAAAGACATGGATGAAGATAAGAATGATTTTCTTCGTAGGACGAAATGATAAGTTTTTTTTCGAATATTTAATCAAAGTTTTTCTTTCGAAACAACTATTTACATTTGTAAAATAGAAAGTATTAAAATTTTCAAAGTTTAGAAAGTTTTAAAGTCGGATACTACAAGGTTCGTACGAGTCCTGGAATTTCAAGACCATGAAATTATTCAGTACCAATACTTTCTTACAGAAAATTTCTCTTTAAATAAGGCTAGATTTCGTGCGTTTGAACCAGATTTATTTTTTATAAAATAATACCGGTATTTCATCTCGAAAACTAACGGTATCCGTACGAACAACTGTACTACTAAATCAAAATTCTTACCACAAACGAACCAGTAGGGGCCTACTTAAGGGACATTTATTTAACTACTATTAAAGTGTCAGTAAATTGCAAGTGATATATAAGTGGGGGTATCGCAAAGCTGTAATTACAGACGACTATTTTTATACTGTATATCACGATTTTTTTAAATGTATTTCGTAATATATTTCTCATACAAATATGCTCAACTGTGATCATGGAACACATGATCACACTTGCTATGGCTAATGTGTGAACACATCATCATCATCACACAAATTTAGAACGTAAAAATGTAATTTATTTAATTGGAGATATGTCATATGTTGAATAATTCGAAGGAAACTTTTCGAAAATAAAGGTGGCGGACAAGCATAGCGATTTTTAGATGTGTGACAGACATAATTTTTTAAGGAATTGATGTATGTAAAATATTTTTATTTAAGATTAAAATTTATTCGACTGTTTTAGCTATGTCCTAACCTTCCTTTATTACAATACCCATTTTAAGTTTTAATTTGTATTCTTCGGAAAAAAAGGAAAAAAAAACATACCTTCCTCTATGCTAAAGTAGAAACCTTAATAAATTTCAGATACATGAATCTTTAGTTTCAGAGTGAATGTTTTAGTTATGAAGTTTTAGGGTTATGAAACATTTTTATAAGATAATTTAGTAAATCCGCAGTACTTTTATATAAAATCAAATATAATACTATACAAGCAATCTTTTAAGTGATAACGTACATTTTAAGGAAATATCTAAGAATTTATGAAAAAGTCTGTTTTTTTAAAGCACTAGAAAAGAAAAAAAAAATGGGCCAGAGTAAAATAACAATGGACTACATTCCTATTCTGGGTTCGAGGCAGAATTCAGTCATATGTTACCGGATTATTTATACAACTGACTTGTTTGCTTGACATAAAGCCCACTTGTAAGTCATCGTCAAACATAGAAAGAGGAGTTTACCAAGGAAATGTACAACACAAGATAATTCGTCATCTGATAATAATAAGGTTCTATCTGTGTTTTTGAAAAAAATGGCTTACCAATATAGAAAGGTTCTAATTGTATCTATGAAGGCATTTTTGCATGAAAATGATGTTATATAGAATTTTCATATAGTATAACGATTATGTTATGACATTATTTCAGGAGTCGCAGCGCCCCTAAAATTTTCACACTTTTCTACCAGTATTTTAAATCAAAAATATTTCTCTCAAATTCCTTTAACATTTACAATGAAATTCTAAAATAAATATTATCGTTTTAAAATTGTGGTAGGAAACAGCGAAAATTTTAGGGACGCTGCGACCCCTGGTATTTTAATCCAGAAATGCCTCCATACATATACTAAATAAAACATTTCTATATCGATAAGTCAATTTTTTCAAAAACACAGATAGAACCTTATTATTCTCAGGTGACGAATTGCAGCCGGAAGCTCCACAAAGAGCGTGTAACAGAGCTAGCGAAAATTAAACCCAATAAAAAGAATATTTCCCAGTTAAACTGATGGCATTGAGCTCACAGGCTACGCATACTAATTGTACATTATAGTCTTGTATTTTCGTTAATTCCGTTCGAAAAAAAATTAAGAAGGGGAAACTACTCTCCCCTTCCTCCTTTTTTATACTCAATCATTGAACCTCCTAAACTATCAAGTATATGCTTTATCATATTAAAAGATCTATATCCAAAATTCAGAGCAAATCGGATAATTCTTAATAAAAACCCATTTAGCATTTATATAATTTAAGAGGAATTATTCCCCTTAACCATTAAACTTCCAAAACTATTCAGAGATTTGAACGAAATCTAACAATTCTGATTGAAAAATCCATTTATACAAGTTAAGGGGAGGGGCATTAGAACCCCGTTCCCCCTGTTTATACTTATTCAATGGACACCTAATAACAGCCACGGACTCGCCTCATCAGAATGATCCTATATCTAAATTTTGAACGAAAACTGTTAATTCTGCATGAAAATCCCGTTTATATCAATTAAGGGGAGGGGCATGAGCCCCCCGTTCCCCCTGTTTATACTTATTCAATGAACATCTAATAACAGACACGGTATCGCCTCATCAGAATGATCCTATATCTAAATTTTGAACGAAAACTGTTAATTTTGCATGAAAATCCCGTTTATATCAATTAAGGGGAGGGGCATGAGCCCCCCGTTCCCCCTGTTTATACTAATTCAATGAACACCTAATAACAGACACGGTATCGCCTCATCAGAATGATCCTATATCTAAATTTTGAACGAAATCTGTTAATTTTGCATGAAAATCCCGTTTATATCAATTAAGGGTAGGGGCATGAGCCCCCGTTCCCCCTGTTTATACTTATTCAATGAGCACCTAATAACAGTCACGGAATCGCCTCATCAGAATGATCCTATATCTAAATTTTGAACGAAAACTGTTAATTCTGCATGAAAATCTCGTTTATATCCATTAAGGGGAGGGGCATGAACCCCCCGTTCCCCGTCTTATACATATCGAATGAACTCCAAAAACTAATCAGGGAAGCGCCTTATCAGGATATACCTATATACAAAATATCAAGTGGATCCGATATTTTTATCATGAGTTATCACGTTACGCACGAACGCACGTACATACAGAACGGACGGGCACATAAGCTCTCAGGCTATGATAGCCTGTGAGCTAAAAAACCTCCTACGTTCTCAAGATTTTAGCGGCTTAGTGCTTTAACCACTGGGGTACGGAGGCCTCGCGTGGTAAGGTAAGTTACCTAACTGATAAGAAGAGAAGATACTAGTGCTTTACTCCATGAGTTGTTTCTTTGGCTGATGGGAATTTACTTAACATCAACAGAGTATTTCCTTTTTTACGTAGAAGTCCTTTCCCTTGATAACGTGATCGTGACGTAGATCGAATATCCTCCAATATTGCAAACAGTTTATGGAAATTTAACATGTAAAAAAGTTAGTTAATCCCATTTCTTTCAGTAGTTATCATGAAATGCAATTTTTACTCTTTTATAAACGATAAAAATAGTGACACACTACTAATATGAAGCCTATTGCAGGTGCCTTAATAAAAGTAATACCTAAATAAAAGCAATAAAAGATGGGATGTTTTCTGGAGATATATTTCTTTTTATAACAGGGTCATGCATATGTGTAAAAGCACTGGCAGCCCAATTTAGACTAGAAGAATTGTGTATCAAAATTTGTATCCATTCTATTCTTTTGAAAACCCTGAATTTTAACATTCGATATATTTATTTTAACTTGATACCAACTTACCGGTTACGGATTTACTGTTAGCTGACAGTTGGCGACTCCAGTTTCTGCTCATTTATTTTTCATCTTGATTTTGATATTGAAGAAACATTTCAAGCGTTATTTAAAATTATCATAGCATAGTATATTTCTAAAATTGTCAAGAGAATGTTGCACTGGAATATTCACATTCTTGATTTAGATTCTAATCTCAATACTAGTGGGAAAAAAATCAGACGTTTATGTTTATTTAAACACATCCCTAGTTATTTCATGTTAAATTTTCTCAAAGAAAATGCTTGCTCTTTTTTTAAGCAGAACATAATTTGAGATTGCTCAGAACATTTTCTCTTTTTCAATGATTATCATCTCAAATTCCATACCAACAGAATGAAAAACGATTAAAAATCTGCTTTGACTTGTTGCAACTTTTTGACTGAAGTAGAGGTCTGCACGGGCCCGGGCTTGGCCCGTGGCCCGTACCCAGTGGAATCGTTTCGAATTTTCTTACGGGCCAGGACGGGCCGACAAACAACATAAACGGGCCGTCAAAAAATTGAACGGGTCATACGGGCCGGGCCGATAAAAAGTTTCGGGGCTACCGGCACGTTCTGAGGATTTTCGCAGAAACGATAAAATATGAGCTATTTTCAACGACAATGGTTTTAACGAGAATAAGTATAAATGTGCGTCACGAGCCATACTAGTTTGACAGCATCAATATAAAAATGTACAGTATAGAGATCGGTATCGGAGAATTACATTGTGTGTAACCCGTTTTAATGTTTTTTTAGTTAACCCCGAGAGCAAGCTTGCATTATTTTTCTACATATAGACTGGCCGGACCGGAACTAGATTTATTTGTTCTCAAGATATGTAGAGCAGTAAACATGATTTGTAAAATTATTAACAGTGATAAAGAACTTATGTTAGCTTTACCTTCGGATATGTACTTCTTGATAATTTTTAAATTAATTTCTCAATAATGCGAAAGTTTGACACATTTTCTGATTAATTTTAAATTGTAAAAGTATAAAAGTGATAAGCCTAACTATTGAAGGGATTTGGAATCGAATATCGTTTTTCATTTTTGGTAAATAAAATATTTGTATAACCTTGTTGTGATATAATATTTTCTCAAATGATTGCAATCCCTTCCCATGCTATCGTTTCCGGAAATTCTATTCAAAACGCTAATTATGACAGTATTTTATTTGCTTGGAGTATTCTTAAATTGCTTGTATCAAAAAATGGATAACGCCATTCGATTATATAGTTTCTGAATAAAGATGCCTGCTGATCTTATGCGTTTCTGAAAAAAAAAATGAATTTAGAAATGTCTCAGAAAGGAGCTTCTTTGAATTTAACAAAAAATTTGGATTTAAAATCTTTAATAAAATGATACAGAAATATTTTTATAATTCTTCTTTTATTAAACAGCTTCAAAAGTAACGATGTTTTTAGCTTTCATTCTTTTTTCTTTTATTCCAGCCATATTAATTTTTTAATGAATCTTTACTCGAATGGTGAAAGCCTAAGAATCTAAGTAATCATTAATGTTGTTAATGTGTATTTCCTGTAAAATATACTGTAAAATCATTCCATAGATATGTATGCAGTATTCTTTAAAGGAATCTTAATTATATGATAAAAATCTGAATTTTTTAGAAATCGTAACGGGCCAAAACGGGCCGGGCCTAAAATATAAAGAGTCAAACGGCCCGGGCCGTGTCCGGGCCGAACTTTTGAGTTTTACAACGGGCCGGGCCTAAAATATAAAAAGTCAAACGGGCCGGGCCGTGCCCGGGCCGAACTTTTGAGTTTTACAACGGGCCGGGCTGAGCCGAAATAATTTTCCTATGGGCCAGGCCGGGCACGGGCCTGGAAATTCTGGACCGTGCAGACCTCTAGACTGAAGTCCTATTTCTTCTCTATGGCTCGTTCTAACGTTAACCCATCTGTGTTTTTGTATAATTGCAATAAGAAAACGGCATTAACAATGATATCATTTCCGTTTTGTGTGTTTCTGCCTCAGAAGAAGTAACTAAATTGTTACCATTTTGAAGGAATTTCAATAGAAACTTTTGACGTTAAAAATAAAAAAAGATAATTTCTACGAATAGCTAATGAGGGTCCTTAGACAAATTAACACATTTCTGAAAAATATATATATATGTTTGTGAATATATGTTATTCATGAAGTAGAAAGAAACGATGTGTCACGTACACATGACGAAAGAAGTCCTCAGAACAATAACAATATGCTGAAAAAAATACTTTTTACAACCGATATCTACTTTGGAAATTCATAAACTTTTATCCAAACGGTAAAAGTGTGTATTAAAATTAGTGTAAATTTATGTTCATATATTTTTAATTTATATTAACTCATTTATTGCGCGGATTTGATCATCGAATATATTTAGAGTATACAGATGAGTCTTATATAGAAATAGAAATACATTGTTTTCAATAACAATCATTTGTCAAACTAGCTAAATACACCTGTGCATATTTAATTATGGCTGCAAAATATTTCTATATCTGGTACAATTACTCCTTTAAATCATTCGGTACTTTCAAAAGATGCTTGAAGCTCCTATGGTTGTCCCTTGTTCGGAAGTTTCACTGTATTTACATGTAGTAATGTTAGCATATGTTTATGCATTTACTATATGACTTCATTTTTGTTTAAACATTTAGCAATAATAATAATTATTATTATTTGTTTAATTCTCTTTACACCGTTTGCGATTCTTTTATTTTAAATATATATTTCACGCTTAAAATTTGAAATAAAAGTTACTTGCCTGAAAAAACCATATATAATAAATCGCAAAAAGTACTAGAAAGTTGTAATATAATTTAAACCTTATTGTAATACCATATTTTCTAAACATCTTCCAAAAGTCTTCCTTAGTCTATTGTCACATGAATATCAATTGAATAATACACAAAACAGAAACATTCGTTATCCTTCAGATAATGAAATATTCGTTAAACACTAATTAATCTATTTGGACAGCTAGTTTTAATGTTATTAGTGTAAAAGTAATTTTTTCTAAAAATTGAAAAACAAAAATCGGAATCAAAAGGGTTAGTGGTTATGTCACCGTTTTCTTAATTGCTTCAGTGTCCTCAAATCCTGTTCCAATAGGTTTAGTCCCAAATTTTGGGTAACCACCTTCTTCGATGGCGATTACTTGAAAAATTAGTCGGCGATCCGAAGTAACATGCTCACGAACTTTCTAAATTGTTTTTACTGTACACACAGAATGCGACCAATCAGCATGCGCTTCATCTTCCAACATCCGCAGTCGTTCTGAAAACGGCTAAACCATTCAAAAGTCAGGTTTCGTAGCCTGGGAGGACCCTTTATCCCTTCTCGACGGGAGACTTTTACGAAATTTTTAATATTTTGTCACCGGTTTTTAAAACAGAAATTTGACTCTTATTAAAGGGAGAAAATGCTCCGATTAAATAAGGCAAATTTTACAGAAAAATTTTACTGGTGGGAATAAACAAGAATTCTTAATCCTTTTTGCAGCACCTATGCTTGTCACTCGTCCTCAAGGTGTTAAGGACCTTTTACCAGAATTTTTTGTAATGTAATATTGGTTTTAACACGTTCTCTGCCAAAGCTGAATTAATGCATCTGTTCACAGATGCCAAAGTCATACCTCCCATATTATGCTTTAAAGTTCCGATATAATGCTTTAATTTACTGTTTAAAAACTCATCATATATAATTTTGTTTCAATATACTTATTAAAATTTCAACATAATGTAAAACAAATAACTTTTATTCATAGTATTCTCCAAAACATATCATGAAAATGTAAGTTTTTCTGTTGTAAACATTCAGTTATTGTACGTAGGTTTTGAGGAGGGGAGGAAATGATCCATTTCAGTATACCAAGTGCATTATTTAGTGTCTTTCTGAGTGCCAAACTCAGATAATCCATTTCAAAAGTGAAACAGTGCTTTGCCGTTCGATATTTTGAACAGGAACAGATATTGACAAAATACTAATGTCTTAACCCTTTAATCGTCGCGCTCGAGACATTCACAGGCTGCAAGCTTCGCGGCTTTTATTCAGAATTGTTTGATTCCCACCAATTTTATAAAATAGTGTAATTGGTTTTATTCTGGTATCGGTTTACTTGTCATTAAATAACATGATTTTTTTTTTCAAAAAAGTACTGGCAATAATGAATTAGATTTTTTAAACCGTAATTTAATGCGACCGTTAAGGGGTTAAAGATAAATATCTCATGATTGACTTTTTTCCTCTTTCTTTGTGAATCATATTGAATTTCAAAATTTCTTTTGTGTAGTTTATGTTTAGTTCTTCAGAAAAAAATGAATGAGGAGGTTTTATGTGTAAAATTTTAACATATGTCTTCAATCACTTTTTTATATTTGTACGAATTGTAATTTACACAATTCATGGCTGATTATATTGCTGACAGCATCTTTAGAAAAAAAACCCTGCAATTTATCGTACTCTGTTACAAGTTAAATTAATACGTAGTTTTATGACAAACATTAAATGATGTAATTGGGATTCTGAATATATTACTGTCATAATATATCAAAGAAGAAATTTTACTTGCCTGTTAGCAGAATATTTTACGATCTTTATTTAAACATGATTAACGCAATTTAAGATTTCATTTAAGATCCAACGCAATTCAACGTTAATAGGGTTTCAAATATTATTTTCGCAATTCTGTATCCATTTATTACAAAATATCGAGTAATCAGTACTACGACTTACATTGTTTTTTAATTTTTAAGTAGACTTTATTATCCTGTCAAACTACTTTTTATTACCTGATAATTAAGGCAAAAACACCACCTACTTATAAAAAATTATTTCAATGGAATGATACCTTTTTTAAATATGTCTTCAATCAAAATTTGCATAGTTATGCAAACCATAATTTACACAATTAATGGCTAAATCTATTGCTGACAGCAGCTTTAGGAAATAGTCTGTAATTTACATTTATCGTGCTTTATTGCACGTTAAATTAATACGTGACTTTATGACAAACATTAAAATGATGTAATTGGGTTTCTGAATGTATTATAGTAATAATATATCAAAGACAAAGGTATTTCACTCGCTTGTTAGCAGATTATTTTATGCTCTTTATTCAAACTTTAGATTACTCTTTTATAAAACAAGTTGATTAAAGATTCAACGAATTTCCCTTAAATAGTGCATATGACAGAGAAAGCTTTGTCTTATAAAATGAAATTAATTGTAATTCTTAATTATAACTTCTTTCAATAAATAAAGGGCTGATGGTATAGAATGAGAATTTAAACGATTATTACTGAACAACAATCAGGCATGAGAGTGTTCCAACCCAAATCACCGATTACTACCAATAAATTTTAAAGGTACACTTTGGTTTATAACTTCTCAGAAATTCTGTCAATAAATAATGCTAGAAATTTTAATAAAATTTAGTGGTAGAAATCCGACATTTTGGTCGGACCGCTCTCATCGCTATATAACTGTACGTAACAGTTATATAGGGTATATAACTACGCAACTGAGTATATATCGAAATTTTCTTTTTCTTTTTATCTTAATTGAAATATACATGTAATGTATCTGCTACAATTTTAGATCACTAATAATTTACAATGAATTTATTTGCCCTATTAATTAGCGCAAAGTTTTTAATAAGTAAGCTAAAGATTTTCATTAAAATTCAATAGTGGTCAATAATCGTATAAGTAGGCAGGTAATCAATTTCAAAAGTGAAACAGTGCTTTGTCGTTCGATATTTTGAACAGGAACTGATATTGACAAAATACTAATGTCTTAAAGGTCTATTGATTGACTTTTTCCCTCTTTCTTTGTGAATCGTATTGAATTTCAAAATTGCTTTTGTAATACTTTACATTTAGATCTCTAGAAAAAAAATGAATGAGGAGGTTTCATGATTAAAATTTTAAAATATATCTCCAATCAAAATTTGTATAGTAATACAAACCATAATTTGCAAAATTCATGGCTAATTATATTGCTGGGAAAAGCTTTAGGAAATAGTCTGCAATTTACCTTTATCGTACTTTATTACACGTTAAATTAATACGTGGTTTTATCACAAACATTAAAATGATGTAATTGGGTTTCTGAATATATTATAGTCATAATTTATCAAAGACAAAGATATTTTACTCGCTTGTTCGCACAACATTTTATGCTCCTTATTCAAATATTAGATCACTCTTTAATAAAACATATTTGTTAAAGATTCAACGAATTTCTCTTAAATAGTACATATCACAGAGAAAGGCTTAATTTTAATAAGTCCCTAATTATAATTTCTTTCAATAAATAAAGGGTTGATGTTATAGAGTGCAAATTTAAACGTATATTACTGAACAACAACTCATTATCTATCGAAATTTTCATTTTATTTTTATCTTAATTGAAATATACATGTAATGCATCTGCTACGATTTTACTTCACTAATAATTCACTCTGAATTTATTCGCTCTATTAATTAGAGGAATGTTTTCAACAAGTAAGATGAAGATTTTCATTAGAATTGAATAGTGTCAATTTCATAAGTGTCAATAATCGTATAAGTAGGCATGTAATCACTTTTAAAAGTGAAACAGTGCTGTACTGTTCGATATTTTGAAAAGGAACAGATATTGACGAAATACTAATGTCTTAAAGATAAATATCTCACAATTGACGTTTTTTCCTCTTTCTTGTTGAATCATATTAAATTTCAAAAATGAATTTGTAATATTTAGTCCTCCAGAAAAAAATGAATGAAGAAGCTTTTTGTTTAAAAGTATAAAATATGTCTTCAATCAAAATTTGTATAGTTATACAAACCTTTATCGTGCTTTATTACACGTTAAATTAATATGTAGTTTTATCTCAAACATTGAAATGATGTAATTGGGTTTCTGAATATATTATAGTCATAATATAACAAAGATAGTTCACTTGCTTATTAGCAGAATATTTTATGCTCTTTATTCAAACTTTAGATTACTCTTTTATAAAACATGTTTGTTAAAGATTCAACGAATTTCCATTAAATAGTGCATATAACAGAAAAAGATTTGTCTTATAAAATGAAATTAATTGTAATAAATCCCTAATTTTAACTTCTTTCAATAAATAAAGGGTTTGATGTTATAGAATGAAAATTTAAACATATATTACTGAACAACATCTCATTGTCTATCGAAACTTTCATTTTCATTTTATTTTAATTTAAATATACATGTAATGCATCTGTAACGATTTTCACTATGAATTTATTCGCTCTATTAATTAGAGTAAAGTGTTCAATAAGTAAGGTGAAGATTTTCCTTAAAATTCAGTAGTGGTCAATAATTGTTTAAGTAGGCGGGTAATCAATTTCAAAAATGAAAAGTGCTTTACAGTTCGATATTTTGAACAGGAGCAGATATTGACAAAATACTAATGTCTTAAATATAAATATCTCATGTTTCACTTTTCCCCTTTTTCTTTGTGAATCATAATGAATTTCAAAATTGTTTTTGTAATACTTTATATTTAGTTCTTCAGACAAAAATGAATGAGGATGTTTTATGTTTAAAGTTTTAAAATATGTTTTCAATCAAAATTTGTATATTTGTACAAATTATAATTTACACAATTCATAGCTGATTATATAGCTGACAACAGCTGTAGGAAATAGCTTGCAATTCATCTTTATCGTGCTCTATTACAAGTTAAATTACTACGAGGTTTTATGACAAATATTAAAATGATGTAATTGGGATTCTTATATTACCGTCATAATATATCAAAGATCTTTCACTTGCGAGTTAGCAGAATATTTTATGCTCTTTATTCAAATTTAACATGAACCTTTATTTAAACATGATTATTTAAGATTCAACGTTAATAGGGTTTTAAGTATTATTTTCGCAATTCTATACATTTTTTACAAAATATTCAGTAATCCGTAATACGACGTACATTTTTTTTAAAGTAAACTTTAAAATCTTGTCAAAACAATTTTTAATTACCTGATAATTAAAGCAAAAATACCACTTAGTTATAAAAATTTATTTCATTAAAATGAGATTTTTTTAAAGTAAGTCTTCAATAAAAATTTGCATAGTAAAAATTGCAAACCGTAATTTACACAATTAACGGCTAAATATAATGCTGACAGCATATTTAGGAAATAGAATGTAATTTACATTTATCGTGTTTTATTGGACGTTTAATTAACACATGATTTTATGACAAACGTTAAAATGATGTAATTGGGTTTCGGAATAGATTATACAGGGTGGCGAGTGGTCAGGGAAAACCGGGAAAAACACAGTCAAGAAAAGAAAAAATTACCAGCATTTTCTTACAGAAAATACTTCAAATAATATAAAGAGATTATATAAACTGAATTTATCTTTAACAAAATACTGGTATTTATCATCTATTTTGGCTGTGTTTTCATCTAATTACTCGCCACCCTGTTATAGTGATAATGTATCAAAAGGCGATCTTTTACTTGTCTGCTTTTATGCTCTTTGTTCAACCTTTAAATTTCTGTTTATGAAAGCATGTTTTTTAAGACTCAACGAATTTCCATTAAATAGTGCATACCACAGAAAAAAATATGGGTTATAAAATACAATTAATAACAGGAAGTCGGAAAATTGCACGTCAAACATGGCAAACGAGGTGCGTTCGTACTATAACGAAGTTTTTACAGTATACCGTACTTTCAATACAGTACATCAGCGGTTCTCAAACTACGGGTCGTGACACACTGATGGGTCGTGGAAACAATCGGGATTTGTCACGAAAATATATTTTGTATTTTATTTGTTAAAAATATATATAATAATTTTACCACCAATAATATTTCAAGGGAAATTCCTTAATTTCCATATGAAGAAATATACGAGTAACTAAATTAGCTTTGAACTCCTCGATGGAGTTCAACACTGCATATTCGTATGAACATGTTTTTGTACTTGTCTGTTTTTGAAAAACAAATGTAGAAAAAACTGTGTGTTGAAAGTGAATTAAGGTTGAAAATAACAAGTTTTTATCCTGATGTAGAATTTTTTATCGGTAAACACCAGTGCCAGAAAGTACACTAATTTTAAAGTTATTTTTGATGATAAATAAATGTATTTTTAATTATCTTTCTAGTTTGTGTGTTGTGTTAATTATTATTGCACATACGCACATTAAAGTTACGAATTGTTGTTTTTATTGATAGTGTATCGTTTGTATGAAAATTTGCTTTTTTCGTAGGATAGGATAGCCGAAAGCTTTTACAGGTCATACGACAATTTCCATACTGATATACACCATTATATTAGACTAGAAGACAGCCCGTCAAAATGACGTGTTTGCATTTTTAAAAGGATGATAAAAAAATTACAACTGTGGTCAATCAGCCACTGTAGGCTTAAACAATTTTTAAAAATACAGCGATTAAACACGCGGAAAAAAATCTTTATAAAAAAAAGGAAATTTTAACAGAAATTTGCATTTAAAACTATAACAAAACTATCTGGTGGGGGGGGGGGGATTTGTAATGAACAAATCGTAAATACATAAATTTTAAAAGAATAAAGTAACGCAAAAAATCAATTATAAAAGATTATATTGTGAAACTACAGCCAAAAAATATATAAAAATACTGAGAGAAAATAATAAAAATAGCTAAAATGTATAAAAAAATTTCCTATTTTGGACTATTTTTTAGCTAATACTTAACAAAAACACTCTATAAGACCGGAAACAAATGAAAACAATAAAGAGTAAACAGCGCGTGTTCGGGAACACACGCGCTGCGCGCGCGAGCTCAGGGATTTTTGCTTCCGAGTACTAAATCCGCTGTAATATTCACTCCATGTACCTGTCTCCTAAACACGCGCCTGAGCTCCCGAACGCACCCAATCATTCCTGAGTCGTGATGTTACAATGGAGTCATTCTAAAGATTCATTCACGGAATTTGTCATTCTTAAATGGCAACAGTATTAACTTGTTTACATTGTTTGTTCTTTTTCGTAATTGCTGGTTGTTTTATTTAGAACTTAAACATTATAATTAAATAGGTTTTGTAGGTTTTAAAGAAAATGCGTAATGAATAAATCTTTTGCATGTATATTTTCATAAGTTGAACAATTAGAATATTTGTGAACGGCTCGGAATAGTTAAGCCTAACGTGGACGCAATTGCAATAAGTTTCTTTTTCTCGTGGATGGGTTGACCCCGGAATCGTCGTACACGGAAGGGTTTTATATATATAATGGGTCGCGAAAAAATTTTTTACTTAAATGTGGGCCATGTACCTATAAAGTTTGGGAACCACTGCAGTACAGTATCCGAAATCTTTTGTTCGTCCCTGTAAACACTATATGCTTTCGGTTATACAATAATTATTTTATTTTATTTTATTTTATTTTATTTTTTTTTTTGTAAAATCAGCAACTTATATAAATTTCGTAAAACGTGAAATAATTTAATATGATTAAAACGCACCTCAAACAATGTTTTCTCCTATTTAATTATGTAATAGAATAATTTTGTGTGTCCTGTAAATCAATATCTAATATTCTTTACAGCACTAAATGTACAGAATGTATATTTCAGTACATATTTCATAGATATCTTTGGATTTCATTATGTTCGGATGAGTGTAACATCATTAAAATGCACTTGAATATATTTTCCCCATTCACCGTAATTTAATGGAATAATTTAATTGTACCTGTAATTGAACTATCTATCCGATGTTCATAAAATTTGAAATGACGCGACAAAATTACATAATAGTTATATATTTTAAATGTCAAACGATTCGGTTCGGTAGATTTTGCGTTGTTAAATGCGGACAGACGGACGGACTGACCGACGACTATAGGTGCTACGCATTTACGTAGTTACGAACGCATCCAATAAAACCCGTATTATAACGTTTTTCGATAAATAAATGGTTGACGTGATTCAATGGAAATTTTAACATATGCTACTGAACAGTTGCACATTATAATCCATCGAAATATTCATTTTTTTAATTTAAAATAAATCCATAATTCATCAACTACGATTTTAGGTCATTAATAATTCACTAAGGACACATTCATTTTATTTATTAACAGAAATGTTTTTGAATAAATAATGCGAAGATTTTCTTTTAAAATCAGCACTGGTCACTATTCATAGAATTAACCAGGTAAAAATTTTTCGAAAAGGAAATGCTACTTTGCAGTTCAATATTTTGAACAGGAACTTGTATCACAAAATGATAATGTCTTAAAAATAAACTAGCCGAACTGGGCGAAAAGTTTGGTCTCCCTTTTTGCATAGTAAATATACTACGCATTAAATAATATTGCTTTTATTCATAATTTATTTTAATTGTTTAATTTTTGTTAAATTAGAAGATTCTGATAGAAAAATGAACACAGATGCCCTATACGCACCACATTGACGCAATTTTCCAATAAAAAGGCAAAAATATGCCTCAAATGATAACCTGGCAATTGTTATTTATTCTTTAATAAACTGTTTTCTATTAACTGTTTTCTATTAAACTGTAATTCTTTAATAATCTTTATTTACTTTTATTTTCTTTTTAAAAATAGTATTTTTTTTTTTTTTTTTTTTGAATAAGTATAAACTAAATTTTTTACTTTCTTCTATCTTTACAAGAAGAAAGTATTGGATTCATGAAAATTTTCGACTTCCGGTTTTCGACGGATTTATACGTTTTAGAAGGTCCTGAACACGTTTCGAATATTTTTAGAAATGTCTGTCTGTGAGTCTGTCCGTCTGTCTGTCTGTCTGTCTGTCTGTCTGTCTGTCTGTCTGTATGTGACAAAAAATTTGTGGGCGCTCTATCTCAAGAACTAATGCTCGAAATTTAATAAAATTTTATATTCAGTTAGACCTTGATATGAATTAGTGCCTATTGGTTTTTGGTGAAAATTGGCCTGCAGGTGGCGCTGCTATACTACGTTTTTCATGATTTTTAAGATTGCTACATCTCAAGAACTAATGCACAGAATTTCATCAAACTTCAGATTCTGTGACCCCTTGATATACATAGACGCTGATTAAGTTTTGGTGTAAATTGGCCAGCAGGTGGCGTTGCTATGCCACGTTTTTCATGATTTTCATGATAGCTATATCTCAAGAACTAATGCACAGAATGTCCCCAAACTCCAGATTCCGCGATACCTTGAGATACATAGCCGCTGATAAGGTTTAGGTGTGAACTGTCCTATAGGTGGCGCTGCTATGCTACATTTTGCACGATTTTTGCGATAGCTGTATCTCAAGAACTGATGCAGAGAACTTCATCAAATTTTAGATTCTGTTACACTAGAATATATAACATATCAGCTGATTACATTTTGCTATTAACCTTGCAACAGGTGGTGCAGCTATGCTGCATTTTGCACGATTTTTCCGATAGCTATATCTCAACAACCAACGCACAGAATTTCATCAAACTTCAGATTTTGTTACAAAATGACATATAACATAATTACATGATGATTAAATTTTGTTATAAATCCTTCAACTGATGGTACTGTTGTGCTATATTGTCCACGGTTTTTTTTAACTAGCTATATCTCAAGAACTAATGCACAGAATTTCATCAAACTTCAGATTCTTTTACATTATATCATAATTAGACGCTTTTTTTACGTTTTGGCATAAATTGTCTACGATATGGTGTTGCTGTGCTACGTTTTGCAAATTTTTTGTTATAACTATATCTCAAGAACTAATGGACGAAATTCCATCAAATTTCAGATTCTGTTAGGTCTTGACATAAATAGATGCTTATTAGGTTTTAGTATAAATTACCCATCATGGGGCACTACTAAGCTTATTTTCTCAGAATATTAATTAAATTTTGCGTTTTAGGCTTTTCAGATACCAGAATCTCGTTAGGCTAGGTCAAATGTTTGAGGAAATTCGATAGTGGGTAACTTTGGGGTCACCACGTTTTTTTTTTTTTTTTTTTTTTTTTTTTTTTTTTTTTTTTTTTAATATTAAAATGTGCTTATGAGATAGAAGAAAGTTTTGGGATTGACACATCCAACTAGTTTTTATTTATTATAATTTTCTTTTCTAAAACTAGCAAGAGCCATGCTTTGTTTGGATTCGCGAAGAATTATTTTATAAAACAGATGTTTGAAAGTAACAATATTTTTTTTTATTATTTTTGCATCTTTATTAAACGAAAACGTTATTTTATGTTTTGGCGCATTTTAATTTTTTATTTATGATGTAAAACTGGCATAATAAGATATTTTCGAAGCAAACTTTAAAAAAAAAAATTTTAATTTTCAACTAAAAGCTCTTTTAAAGATGTTTTTACAATTTCAAGTAGCCACTGGTGTTTTTTAATTGTTTGAAATATGCATGTTTCCAATCTTTGTAATCAACATCCGATAATCTTTTATAGCTATTTTAGAATAATATATTTGAAGAAAGTTTGAAGAAAGTTACTTCTTCAAAATCCTATTTTCTGGAAAAAACATTTGAAATCTGCTTTCGTTGATACTATGAATTTTTAACTGTTAAACATTTTATTTTAATTTCTTCGTTTTTAGGTGCGTTCGTAATTATATAATACGTAGCACCTATAGTTGTCGTTCAGTCCGTCCGTCTGTCCGTCCGTCTGTCCGTCCGCATATAACAACGCAAAAACTACTCAACCGAATCGTTTGAAATTTAAAATACATAATTATTACATAATTATGTCGAGTCATTTCAAATTTTATGAAAATAGGATGCATAGATCAATTACAGGGGCAATCAAAAGTATTCAATTACATTATGGTCAATTAGGAAAAAGTTTCAAATATATTCTATACGTTTGAAATTTAAAATACATAATTATTACATAATTTTGTCGAGTTATTTCAAATTATATGAAAATCGGATGCATAGATCAATTACAGGGGCAATCAAAAGTATTCCATTACATTACGGTCAATGGGGAAAAAAGTTTCAAATGCATTTTAATCGTTTGAAATTTATAATACGCAATTATTACATAATTCTGTCGAGTTATTTCAAATATTTTGATAATCGTGTGCATAGATCAATTACAGGCGCAATCAAAATTATTCAGTTACATTATGGTCAATTAGGAAAAAGTTTCAAATATATTCTATACGTTTGAAATTTAAACTACATAATTATTACATAATTTTGTCGAGTTATTTCAAATTTTATGAAAATCGGATTTATAGATCAATTATAGGGACACTCAAAAGTATTCCGTTACATTACGGTCAATGGGAAAAATGTTTCAAATGCATTTTAATCGTGTTACACTCATACGAACTTAATAAAATTTATATGCAACTATAAAGTAATACATCATACATAATTTGTGGTGCAAAGAACATTTGTTATTGATTTACAAGGCCACACAAAAGTATTACATTATATAATGGTATAGGAAGAACATTGTTTGATGAGCGTTTTAATTGTAATTCACTATTTACAATTTTATGAGATTGACATATGAAAGTAATATTTTTAAAACTTCGTTATCGTACGAACGCACCTAATTTGCTACGCTTCACGTGCAATTTCCAACTTGTTATACATGTTAGCGTATGAGAATTGCTGTAATTCTCTCCGCGTGGGAGAACTTTTTACTTTATGCGAATGGCAACTCAATTAATGGAATTATTTTTTAACGAACCGCTCTCTCATTCTCGCAGTGACGTTTTCACGAATAATTATTGTTGTGTTTGCGAACTTATTAAAGTCTTATTTTTCTATAAAATCCTTCTGATTAATGAGTCGATATTATTTAGCCACAATACGACCTTCGCAAAAATATTTATAAAGAGCTTGAACCAACAATTTCACGCAGATCTTTTGCAGATCTTTTAATTTTTCATTTATATAACAAATTTAAGAATTAATTTTATTTGTTTACAATTATTATGTTGCCAGTTTACAAAAAAAAAAAAAAAAAAAAAAAAAAAAAAAAAAAAAAAAAAATCCATAATACAATTCTTTTAAAATGTTTAAGTGTCATCTGTGCAAACGATTTTGCGGGATAATGAAAACATGTTTTATTTAATAAATTAATCATGATTCTATCTATAATTATTTACTCTATGATTTAAACTTTTTTTTTTCTGAAAATATACGCGTTTCATTTTTTATTTATTTGCTAAAATGCGTCCGTATTGGAAATGCATGTAAAATAAATTAATTAAAATAATAATTTTTTTAACGTTTTACTGTAAAAAAAATTATATTCTGCAAATCTACAGATCATAATTTATTTTTGTGTTTAATTTGAAGTTAAAATATTGAATAGTTTTTGGTAAAGCGTACGAGAAATTGTAATTTGAGTGGACTAGTAGAGGATTCGCTTCGCTCATCTTAATAATAGAAAAGTATTAACACTAGAACCGCGGGAAAATTCATTCAAATTTTAGAAAAATATTTCTCACCGGGATTTTTATTTAAAACTGATTAAATTATTTAATGAAATTATTTTTGATCATCATATATTTAACTTATTTTATAAAGGATTTTCTGGTTCAAATCGACATTTCTCCTTATGATACGGGTCAAAATGACCCGTCTCCGCGGTTCTAGTGTTAAATTTATATATTTGTAACTGGTTTTGAAAACAAAGTTTTCGCCAAATTGGTATCAGAAAAAACCACCAATAGTGCGTATATGACATCTGTGCGATTAATCAAGCACTCGGTATTTTTATACTAACTTGGCGCATAGCCAAATATTGTACCCATGGCATTTTTTTTATATTTCATTAATTTCATTTAAAGTATATTTAATAATATAATCCTTTCACTCATTTTATTTATAACTAGAAGATAGCCCGTCAAAATGACGTGTTTGCATTAAAAGGATGATAAAAAATTACAACTGTGGTAAATCAAAACCATTTTCCCGTCGAATTTGTTGGGATGTAGCATTTGCCCCCCGAATTCTATTCAGCGACTCCTGGGATTGGCCCGCTGTCTTCTTGCAATGGGACTTTCGTCTTCGCTCATTGCATTTAGGAAAATTATAATACCGTAAAACTTTAATTTTTTCGCTAATACTTAAAATAAAATACTTTATAACATCGAAAACAAATGTCAACAGTACAGAGTAAAAAATGGCCGTGTTCGAGGGACATAAATCAGGCCACTCGCGCTCAAGGAGATTTTATCTGGAGTAGGGTTTCTCGGAGAACTGAATTTCGTAAATAATTTAGTTATTTCATCCTTTTATGGATCAAAATAGGTAAAACTGACGACCACTTTTTATCCTTCCAAAACATGATTTTCGTAATGAAAATGCATACCTATGTTCACTCAAACAAAATCCAAAATATTCGTAAAAAGCATTACGTAACCTACTTTACCCTCAAATCCATGATCTGTTCTAATTTGTTCCTGAGCACACAGTACCGAGTACTAAACGGTACTGAACATCCGCGATAAGGATCGACTCCATGTCTCTGACTTCTGAGACGCCGAACGCATCGCTTACTCAAAGAGTCATTCACAGCTGTAAAAAAAAAAAAAAAATAAAATAAAATAAAATAAAATAAAAAATAAAGCAACCCGAATATAAAAATTCTAACAATATTGCCTTTAAAACGCACGTCCGCTTTCCTTAAATAAAAAATTTTAATAAAATATTGTTTTTGAAAACGTGAAAATATTTCAAAGCACAGTAAAATGTAGTGACGTCATTTACAACTTCCATTCTAAATCTGACCAATGAGAACGCTCCATTGCGACTATGGAACGTTTTCATTGGTCAGAATATAGATAGCCTTTAAAATCTGAAAATTCTTTTTCTGGTAGATGGGTTAACCCAGGAATTGTTATTCACGGAGGGGTTTTATATATATAATAATATAACTTTAATTTGAAACTGAAACGTTTAAGATTCATGATTTTGATTTATGAACGATTTTCATGAACGATTAAGATTCATATTTAACTTTATCTGGCATTTTACAAAAGTAAATTCAACGCAATAATAATCTTTTGTTTTACAGTGTAGCTAAAATAAAACCTTTGTTTAAAGTTTAAACTAGACATTGTGCTAAGCTACCTCGAAATTATATCACAAATTTGGAACACCGCCATGGCCCGTGCCGCATTTTTCCAGATAGGTTTTAACTGTAGAAAGGCTGAAAATTTTAAACAAGCTTTATAAATCGATTTCAAACCAGCATTTTGAGTTAAATCAGTTTAAAACTTCATTTAATATTTTTCCTCTTTCTATTTTTATACGTCTTTATAATAAAATTTCTGGTTTGAGCTGAAATATATTTGTATGGTAGCAAACGAAATGACCACTCACAACCATTCTAATTTTAATTGATCCCTAAGGGACGAGCGAACCAGTTTACATATCCTTGATTATTTTCACTAGTAAAGTTTTATTGTAAATTTTGCCTTATATATCCTGGCATATTCTCGATTCCATTAGGGAAAAAATTCTGGTTTTAAAACGCGGTGAAAAAAATGTTAAAAATTCTGTAAAATACGCTCGTCCCTAGGGGTTAAGTATTAAAAACACGAGAGGTTTTTAGCGAGTTCCACACTGGCTGTGAATCCCATTGTATTTATCTGATTTCCCCATTATCACCAAAAGATATATTTTTAGATCTCTAGACATAGTGACAAGAAAACGTCTTTCACGACAGTAAATGTGAAGATAAATATATAATATCTTTCACAAGAAAATTTACTTGATAAAATAACATAAAAATGTTCTTCTTTTAAAAAGTGGGGGCGAATTTAAAATTTAAAATTTAACGAAAATAATTTAGGCATTTATCGGTTAGTTTTAATTAAATTAGTCTATTTTTGAATGTTTGACATTTATTATTTTCGTACTGATATTGGGCATTTCATTATTCAAATATATCATTGAAAGTTTTTATCCTGGCATTAAAAGTGAATAGTACACAAGAGTACGCCATTCTCATTATTATTTATGTCCAAACCGTCCGAATATTTAAGGGTTAATATCTAATCTAAATTCCAACAATTTTTTAAAAATAATTATCAAAAATGCTTTTACAATTTTGTAACGATGGGTACATCCAGAGCTCCTCAACCTATTGATGAATGTCCATAAATCGAAATATCTGTGAAATGGAAAAATGCTCTTTTCTCAAAAACTATGCGACTTAGAATGATCGCTATCGCTTTCTTTCAGGGTTTAAATTAATGTCTACGACCGCTATTTTTTTCATAATTTTAGTTTTAGTAGATTCGGAAATAGATGGGAGGAAACATATATTTGCGCTACATTTTCGATGATATCTCTAAAAATATAACAAATAAAATTTTAAAAAAAATGTATTTTTGAGTTCAGCGTAACGAAAGCTTTCAGATGATACCCCCACATGACATACAAAGAAAAGATTTTTTTTCTTTAAGTAACTTAATTAGTCACCCTAATCCTCTCCTATACATGTTTGTAAATGTTTAATAACTTGTAAATATGTGGATTTTCATCCCCAGATATAAATTAGTATTTTTAAGTTTTTATAGTATTCTTTACTTTAACTAACTCAAGAATTAGTGCTTCTATCCCTTTTTTTTGCGATTTTTTTGCGATTTTTCGATAATTTTATCTCAAATATTAATACACGGAATTTCATCATACTCCAGATTCAGTTAGAAATTGAAATGCGTTGTTGCAGATTAGATTTTGGTGTAAATTACAAACCGGTGATGGCTACTATGTTTCATTTTTCTGGAAGTATTAACATGTATGTGAGAGAAGAAAGTTTTGGAGTTGCCACAACCGACTATTTTCTTAATATTTCCTGTTAATGAACAAGTTCCATTGTCCGAAACTGTTGGGTTATAACTATACTTTGTTTTGTTACAGCTATGTTTGTAAGTATAGTATTTGAATTTAATTATAGATTTAACACTAGAACCGCGGGAAAATTCATTCAAATTTTAGAAAAATATTTCTCACCGGGATTTTTATTTAAAACTGATTAAATTATTTAATGAAATTATTTTTGATCAGCATATATTTAACTTATTTTATAAAGGATTTTCTGGTTCAAATCGACATTTCTCCTTATGATACGGGTCAAAATGACCCGTCTCCGCGGTTCTAGTGTTAAAAATATATTGTACAGACACATGAGCCAAACTTAATGTTTATTTATTGTACTACAGTGTTAAAAGTCTTTTTATTAGTAATATGAAAAAATATTATAATGCTTAAACATGTTTCTGAATTATTCTCCGCATATTAATAAAAATGCATCTTCTATTTAGAGGAGATAAGATAAAAAATTTATCAATTATTTTACTAAACAACACATGATGACATCTATTGTTAGGAATCAACGATCGAAAAAAAAACAGATAAAACTGTTTATTATCTGTTGTGAATATATATGGCATAAAGATTTCTTTTCAAACAGATAGTAAAGCGTAAGTTTTCTCAAAACTGTAAAATGTCTTTTTGAGAATATTTTTTTCCCTCACAGAACGTACATATGGTGATGCATTGTCATTGTTATTTTTTTCAATATGCAATACAGATCAAAGGGAGTTCAGAAATATCTATTTGTACTTCAAAGTACAATTTAGCAAATATATTTTTAATGCTTATATTGGCGTTTTGTTTACGTAACATGATTATAATAATAAAAATAAATAAATATTAAGTGTGTTGTAGAAAATATTGCTGGTCATATGTTTATGTGTTAAAAATGAATTCGATCCGAAAGAAGGACTTTATAAAAATGTACATACGCCGAACACAAATAGAAATGAAAATAAAATAATGAAAATGCACGACTTATTTAAAGTACTGATAGAAATAACACAAAATGAAAATAAGCTATAATATAAATATAATATACATAGATATATTTTTATAGTTTTATAAAAAAAACTGAGATTCCACTTTTCAAAAAACAAAACAAATTTATTTCTAAAATAAAGATTATATAAGTATCTACATTATTAAAATCCGACCGTATGTATGTTGCATGTACGTGACCCTATCTCCTCCGATCCCGCAAATGGAGAAACGTCGCGTTTGTTTTGAATTGAAATAGAAAGACCCAGGAATCCCAAGTTGCCCATTCATATACCAAAATTCCAATTAGTTGGTATGTTATTAATTAAAAACGTTAAAATTTTAATTACTTTCCCCTATATGTTTGCACTGAGTTTGGTCGCACAGGTCGAAAATGTTCCATCCCGAAGTAAATCGACAATACTAGTTTACAGTACAAATGTTGTCGAAAAAATTTTAGCTGTTGCTCACTACATATGATATGCTATTTTCAAAAAAATAATAAGAATATTTTAATCAACTCTAGTTTCTGAGTTTCAGCTATGTAGGTATTAAACAGAAAAAAAATATGCATTCACGAAGAAAAACTTTACTAAAAAATAATTAATCATTGAGTTTTAAAAAATTTCGTTTTAAAACTCTTCACCGATGTGTAGACATTGGAAAATGAAGTATCAGAGAAGAGACCAACAATAGTCAGATATCATATTCGTATCCCAGAAACCCTAATTTTCCGGAAACCTGTCCAGGTGACTAAGGAGGAAGTGGAGTTTTATGCTCATATTGCACCCCATATTTTTTAATTTAACCTCATATTTTGTAGCAGAAGGTCTTCTACAAGTTCAACATAATTTTCAGATTTTTTTATTTCCGAGAAAATTCAGCATCACAGAGACGAAAGCTGTCCAAGCCTTTAGTTTTAACTCAGTCATAGAATTTCTAAATTGAGGATATTTCGTAAGTTTTCTGATTTGGGGGCCATCAAAAATCACCGGTTTTAATCTTTCCATAGTGAGTTGAGGAAATCTTTCGCAAATATAAAAAAGCAGTTCCCGTCTTCATCTAGTGATTTTACAAACTGTTTTATGATGCCCAATTTTATATGTAGGAGTGGAAAATTTTGTCACGAGTTACTAATGAATTTTGGATTATATTGTGATTTTTAAGCTCCATATTTTCTAACAAGAGATAGTTTTTTCTTACCCAATGCTCTTGTTTAGCTCTACTGTCCCAAAGACATATAAAACATGGAAACTTGGTGTAACCACTTTGTTGACCGAGAACCATTTTTAAATCGACACAAATTTGCCATTTATGGTCATTGTATTTTATTTTGTTCAAGTCTAGCAAATTGTTAAAATATTCTTTCTTTAACTTTGTGCTTTGAGCAATAAGTAACCCAGCGCATTTATTTCCATTATGTAATCGAATACATTTTAGGCTACGTTTGAGTTGTCAATGAATAAACGCCACTTGTTCGGTTCTTATTGTTTCTAGCCCATTTTTATCAACAAGTTTTTGATATCTGACGGAAAGGTAATGCCGTTTTCTTCTGAAAAATAACACCGTAATTATGTATCTCTTTCACGATAAAAACTTATTTTAGTATTTGAGGAAAGCACATTTTTTTCTTTTAGTATTGATGCTAACAATTCTGAAGCTTGTTTAGAAAGATTTAAACCTTTTACAAGATCATGTAACGTATTTTGGGAAAAGCATTTTGGCTCATTTACCATACCTTCAAACTCATCATCATTATGTGATATATTTAGTACTTCAATGTCTTGTTCTAATAGTTCAGATATATTTTTAGGCTCTGAAGAGTCAGATGAACACTGCACTAGAACACAACTAGTGTTTGCTCAAACTGCCATTTAGCTCGATTGTAATTGTTTAAACCGTTTACATTCACGCTATAAAAATAAGTCTTAGAGATGATTTCGTGGTTCTCGCCAAATAGTCGGTGTTCTAAATTTAATGGCACTTCTTTTACTACTTTTTCGTAATCTTAAATATTTAACATCCGATTTACAAACACAATTGGGAGCCCAAGACTTCTCATTTTTATCCAAGAGGTACTTTACTCAAAATAGGTATTTTTCACCAAATCTGGTATAACATTTCTACAATTGTTAAACACATATTCTCCGCATACATGCAAAAATGATCTGGATTGTTTGAACAACGTCTCTTTGAACTACTCATGAAGCCAAAATTTGCGAAACTAATCTTAAGACAGCAAAATACGCCTGTTATCGACAAAAATATAAATTAAAAAAAGCAAAGTAACTCGAGCTGCTAAAAAAATGTTCCGGTTAGATTTGACAAAAACAAGTCATAAGTGAACATTAACAATCACAGAATTCGCGGCAACAGACAAAAAGTTTAATTTCGTAAAATAGTGCAATGAATGTTGAATGGAGAATATTTTTTCTCTTTTTTAAATTCCCATCGAGGGCACTCTAACAGAGTCAAACAAATAAACAAAAAACAATGAGATTTTTATAAATATTGCTCTTTTTTCGACTAACGGTCTATTTTTTTATTTGCAATTTTTTCGATTTTTTTACGAAACATCAATTTTCAGTCCTTTTTTTCAATATTGTTTCCATTTTTGAATTCCAGTCCTGAGAGTTCTAAGAAAATCTGACAAAACACGATGCCGGATTCTAAATTCTCATTCTTTTCAGAGTGACAGTGTAATTTTTTTTCGATTTTTCTAATTTTTTTCATTTTTTTTTCTAAAGGTTATTATTACACAGTTTCTGCTAGTAAGTATTCCTTAAAGTTATTGCACTTTCGACTTGCCCTTTTTCTTAAATGTGTGTCTAAACATTTGCTAACTATTTGTAGAAGATAGAAAAAGTCGGTTGAGTAATTGGTTGGAAAATGATAGATAAACGTTTAAGAATAAACATTTTATAACTCGAGATGACCTTCAAAAATCCATAATATACTTTTTTGACATATTCAAACATCATCACTTGTTCTGATTTTACAAATAGTGCGGTGGCCAACATAAAAAGGCATTAAGCAATTTTTTGGTTCCTTTACCGATTCTGTCAAGCGCCCTCCGCTCTTTCACGTTCTGTTTAATTATCGCCGATCCAACGACAAACTATTTTTTGTTTTAAATGCACCTCTTTATGTATAATTCTATATGTAACCGCAAATCCAATATTAGGTTCCTTTTGTATCGTTTGGTAGGTAAAGAATTTAACATTTTACTAAATTTTTTCGTACGGCCGGCATAATTTCTGAGACTACAATTAACAACTGTCTTCCAGTGTGTTCTTCATCTAAAAGCGAATATCGACATCTAAATTTTTGTAATCGATATGAATACAGTGCCACAAGATGGAGCTTCATTTCGGAATTTTAAGTCGTTGAAGACATTAATCTTGATATGGTCGTACTTTAAAATTACACAAAATCATCTCCCGCATCATTCCCATTTTTTCGTCTTTGAAATTTTATTTTACGCTAGATAAATTGCAATTGCTGGCCACAAACTATCGTCTGCGCACATAAAAGCGTTCAAATTTACGTATCCGAATGACATATGCATGTATATATGGATGTGGGCCCCACCAGTGGCCGAGAGGTTCTGACCTCTCAACTGGTAGACGGCAGGTGCTGGGTTCGAACCCAATCGCGGCTGTCGGCCTAACCGTCCGGAGTTTTCGTGGTTTTCTTCGAACCTTGCGTAAATACGGGTTAGGTTCCCTTAGAAAGACCCCCACGAAGGGCACTCCCCCCTGGTCCTATATCCCTAGCGTAGATAATCGGACGACAAAAATAAACCAAACCAAACTAAACCAAACCATATATGGATGTTTAGCATGGCGTCTGCACCTATCTCAAAAATTTCACAGTTACCTTTCTGCATCTCATTTTTATGAAGTGTAAATACTGTGTATTATTGTGTATTAATTCATGCAACTATAGATACAGTTTTAATATTAAATAGAATTGACACACATAGATGTATAAATCGATATTTTGTTTAGTTATTGACGGGGAAATGGATTGAAATGAAATATTTGGTGTTTTCGTTACTTTGTTTAAATTTCCTAACGTCGATTTTATATTAATTGTTTAAAGTTAAACTTTTTCTTATTTTGGAGGGCTTTGTATTTTTATCTTGAAAATAATAATTTTAGACCTTTCTAAGAAAAATTCTTGTGCTTTCCCCTCTTAAAAGAAAATTGCCGAGACTGTTTGAAATAACTGTAATTTAATAACCATTTAATACTAATGTTTACGCGTTTGTGTTTATATTTCAATTTATTTGAGTTCTTAGTTCAAATGTTTAAAAACACACTCCGTATATCGCAAGAGAATAATACAATCTGAATATGTTCGAGAATGCACATCAAAAACTCATTTTCAATACAATAAAAGAATGTCATTTGAAAGGATAAATATCATTACAACACAAAATGTTTATAGTCCCCATAACGTTATCTTTTTCTCTAGGGACTTGTATATTTTTTATTTGATTTTTTTTCGATAGTTGAAAAAAAGAATGTAACTTTTTTTTTATATCAAGCAAGGAATTCTTCAACATTAATATTTTTTAGTATTATTTTGAAGAACGTTAAACAATAATACAGTTGGTAGAATACTTGCGATACATACACATTCTTTCATTTTTAAATGTGGAACATACATGTATGCTTTTTAATAATAGAGTGATTTAAGGCTGGTAAAAAAACTAGACTTTTTTTCTTCTTTATTTTACAATTTTTATTTCGATATTCTCTTTCTGTTTGTCCCAGAGTCCGTACACAAAAAGTGCATAAGTGAAATACTTAAATTTTTGTGTACTTACAGCTGAATACCTTGTGTCACACGACAAATAATGAATTTTTTTAAAGGCTATTGTTTTAATTAAATTAACTTTATCAATGTCATCCGTTCATTTTTGAGATTTAATCCCTTGGGGACGAGCAACACATATACGTGCCGCAAAAAGGCTTAAGAATCCTTGTTTATTCCCACCAGTAAAATTTTACTGTAAAATGTGGCTAGAGTAATCGAAGCGTTTTCTCGATTTAAGAAAACGCAAATTTCTAATTTTAAAAACCGGTGACTAAACACTAAAAATTTCGTAAAAGGCTCCCGGCACGAAGGGGTTAAATTTGAATAGAGAACTTTAATCTTAACAATTCTTTATGTAGACATCATAGATTGGAGGTAAAACAGCTAGTAAACAGAAAAAAAAATTTGTTCCCCGGTTCGGAAAAATTAATTTTTCATATTAAGGTAAAAAGTGGTAGTGATATCTAGTAAATAAAAAAAAATACGAGTGCAACTGATTTAGAAAAAACAAAATTTATTCTCGTTAATAAAATATATCTTTTATGAGAAAGTAACTACATATATTTTTAAGCAAAATTATTATAATGTACGTAATTTTTTTTAAATATAATTGTAATATACAGTGCTTCTGTTATAAACTGTCGAAAGATGGTGTTCCTTAAACAGGGTAAATTCATAGAAGAACACTGCTAAGATTTTTGGTTACCACTAATTCTTAAATGAAATTTCACCTTATTTAATTGTGAATATCCATAAGAAATTCTGAGGAATAGTTTGGATATGAATTAGTGGACGTTCAAATAAATGCTCAATAGGTGTTTGGTCAGTTGGATTTATAATAACGATATTTAACTCAGAATAAAATATTAATTTTTATGAAAAATCCTATTAAAGAACAATTGTTAGTTCAAATTAAATTTGAATACTTATAAATTTAAACTGTTATTGTTAATTATGCAACTATGTAATTACACATTCCGTTGTCAGTATTAGTTTCATTGCAGTATTATTAGCCTACTCTAGTCTTGATTAGTTGAAGTTTAACGGAACATTATTGGGTATCCAGATTATAGTTGTAACTTGACTCATTACTTGAATACTGTCCATACTAGAATCGAGCTTAATTTTAGCGTTTCTAACATGATCTGCTTGTTTCATTAGTCAGAGTAAATAAGACTCGCAGAAAATAAATACTTTTTCAGTCTTAGAAATATGAACATAGATATTGTCACATTGGAATTCAAATTCGAAAAAAAGTATATTTTCGAAAAAAAATATTAATTACTAGTTGACTCGTCCGGCGTTGCCCGGGTCCGTAATAATAATGTTAAACGAACTTGAAATTTGTATGATTTTATGTTTAACTCGAAATATGTGTAAATACACTGTTAAAAATTTAACAATTTTGCTGCATCGTCACTCCACCGCTTTTATAGAAAATGATTACTTCAGCTTATTATGGGTCATTCTCATAGGTCAAAAGAGAGATATTCTATAAAAGCGGGGGAGTGATGATGCAGCAAAAGGGTCAAATTTTTTACAGTGTACATTATATTAAATACGTACCCCCTGACTGCGTCAAAAATTGGTTTAAAAAAACTAATATTTAGCTCCAAAAATACCCAAAATGACTGCTATTAGAAACGCAGGAGGGAATATGTGTGCAACGATTACGTGATTTTCGTGTTAAAGTGTTGATATTTATCCTAAAAATTACTGTTAAGTGACTTAACTAAATACTTTTTTCACATAGATATCCCAAGTGAAGTATTTTGAATTTCAAACTAATTATATCACTCTTAAATCCGACTATACCGTGTATGAAATCGATTCTCGATGATTAGCTAAAAGGTTAGTATATAGTATTATAATTTCAGAGCCATTTTACAAAAATAGGTGTATATTTTTTATCAAACATGCGTAATGTTCATTCTGTGAACAAAATTCTAACCGTAACCTAATTGTATTGTAATCATAACTTGTCTGTAACTTAGCTGTATCTTAACAGTAACCTAAATGTAACTTAAATAAACCATAAATGTAACCTGGCCGTCACCTTATCATAACATACCCATAATCTAACCACAACCTAACCGCAACTTAACCTTTTTTTAGTAAGTTGATTTATCTTATATTGGTCAAACTAAAAGAATCAATAATACAATCAGCTTACTAACTGTAACTTAACCATGATCTAACTGTAACCTAACTGGAAATTAAATATAATATAAGGCTCACCGGAACGTAATTGCAACCTAACTGTTACCTAACCGTAATCAAGTTATAATTTAACTCTAACTATAAACGAAATATCTTAACCATCTCGCGCTAAGTACTTAGTTTCACTTTCCACCGCTACGGAGAGCATTATGTTTTGTAGAACATCCGAATTTTAGGTTCGGATTGGATTCATGTTCATGCAAATTATTTTGTCTTCTTCGGATACGGTTATGGTTGTTTGGAATATTTTTGTTCAGTTTAGATTCGGTTCAATTCAGATTTCGTGTGTTTTTTTTTTTTTTTTTTTTTTTTCCTTTAAATGGGATTTTTAAGTTTGGGTCGGGTTGTACTTCCATGGGAATTATTTTACCTAGTTCCAATGAGGTTATACTTCACTGAAATATTTTTGTTAGTTTTAGATTAGGTTTGGTTCAAATTTCGGGATTTTTTTTTTTTTTTTTTAGAAATTTTTTTGTTCGGATTGGGTTTATGTCCATGGAAATTATATTGTATTATATTCGTATCTGGTTATAGTTATATGGAATATTTTTGTCGGATTAAGATTTGGTTCGATTTAGACTTCAGGTATTTTTTCAAATTGATTTTTAAGGTTCTGGTCGGATTCATGTCTAGGGAAATTTTTTTTTTTTTTTTTTTTTGCTCGGATCCGGTTTGGGGTCTTTGGAATATTTTTTTCGGGTTCAGATGTCGTTCAATTCAGATTTCGGTTTTTTTAATGGAATTTTTAGGTTCAGGTTGGGTTGCGCATCAATGGAAGTTATTCTGCATTGTTCGAATATGGATATGCTTCTCTGGAATATTTTTGTTACATTCAGATTTAGTTCAGTTTTTAGGTTCGGATTGGGTTCATGTTCATGGAAATTTTTTATCTTGTTCAGAGCCGGGTATGGTTCTGAGGAATATTTTTGTCAGGTTCATATTTGGTTCGATTCAAATTTCAGGTTTTTTTTTTTCAAATGGAATTTTAGGTTCGGATCGGGTTCATGTAAACGGAAATTATTTTCTCTTATTCGAATCCGGTTATGGTTTGAATATTTTGATCGGATTCAGATGTATTTTGCATAAAATTTCAGGTCTTTTTTCAAATGGAATTTTTTAGGTTCGAGTCAGGTTTATGTTCACGGAAATTATTTTATCTTGCTCTTATCGGGTTATAGTTCTTTGGAATATTTTTATCGATTTCAGTTTTCGTTCTGGTCATTTTTCGGGTTTTTTCAAAGAAAATTTTTAGGTTCGGGTCGGGTTGCATATACACGAACATTATTTTTCCTTGGTCGGATTGGGGTATGCTTCATTTGAATATTTTTGTGGGATTCAGATTTGATTCGGGTCAGGTATCAAACACATTTTTTTTTTTTTTTTTTTTTTTTTTTTTTTTCAAATGGAATTTTTAGGTTTGGGTCGGGTTTATGCTCATGAAATTTTTGTCTTGCTTGGATCGGAGTATGGTCTGTTTTTTTTTCCTGGTTGGGATCGGGTTATGTGTTAATACGCCTAAAAATTATGTTTTGCTACTATTCTTTTAGTGACTATTTTTGATTATATAATTTATTTTGCTATTTGGTAATTTATTACTGTGTATGAATCGTCTGTCGATTCGAACAATTGTACGTGAAACAGCCATTTCATTTTTGTTTTAAAAACAAATTAAAGTCTTAATAAAATTTTAACTTAAATAAAATGCATTCAAATTTAATCAATGATTTAAAAAATCTGCTAAAAAAGCCTCATATATACACATACATATATTTACTGCAACAAATGTACTAACAAGGAAGGTCTCCATTGGGGGCATACTCAGAATTTTTTGAAAAAAATACGAATTAAACTACTCATGTAGGTAATAAAGGATCAGTGAAAATTAGCGGCGGAATTACATTATTATATATGTAAAAAAATAAAATAGTTTGGAATAATTGGCGTGAAAAGCTGAAAGCGACGCGGGATTTGGCAAACAGTGCATTTCCTCGCCAAAAGCAGACGATTTTAACGAATCTGAAAATTCATTTTAATTGACTTCACTGTTAAAAATCTGCAGCATTTACTGCAACGTCACTCCACTACTTTTATAGAATATCTCTCTTCTGACCAATGAGAATGCTCCATAGCACGGCGAATTGACCGTGTCATACACTGTTAAAAATCTGCTGCATTTTGTTGCAACGCACTCCACCGCTTGTATATAATATCTCTATTTCAACCAATGAGAAAGCTCCATTTCACGGCCAAGTAACCGTTTTCTATACAAGGAAGGGAGGGCGTTGCAACAAAATGCAGCAGATTTTAACAGTGTATTTTTCAATTTGGAACATTTTTAATCAATTTAAATTGTGTTTTAAATGATAAAATATATTAATTTCATTTTGTTATAAGTACATATAAACGTATATGACAAAATTACACTTAAAGTAAAGTAAAAATGCAAAACTAAAATTACTTAAACTAAACTTATTTAAATAAATTGAACATAGAAAGTTTTTTCTTTAAAAAGTATTCGAAGCGTAAAAGCGTATTTTTCAAAATTTCGTTTTTTCGCCAACCGGAGATAAACCGCCAAATAAACGAAATTTGTATTATTTTTTTTGGACGTTATAAGGAGGTTCCGCCGAAATTTTTTTTATAAACATATATAACTATATGAGAAGAACATTCTGTAATTTTTTCAGATTTTTCTGAGTATGCCCGTATGGAGACCTTCCTTGTAAGTACCAACGATCTGACGTAACAGCTGTATTCAAAAATCCTAAGTTAAACTGATATTTTGCCAGTCTATGAATTTTAAAGGTCTTTGGGGAAATAAAAAACAGTCACTTTTGAAATGTCAAAATCTCAAAAAGGTTTTTTTCATGGAGTAAAAAGAAATTAATAGAGTGGAAGTATTATCTCTGGAGGTGATGCTAAAAATGTAACCCTACATTAAGTCCAATTAAGTACCAACAAAAGCACGTGATTTGACACGCCTATCAAATGAAACAGGTTTAAACCCGTATTTTTTTGTTCTTGTTTCTTAAAAAGAACTAATCTATTGCTCCACCGGTAAAAATTTATTAATTATTTTATCATATGTGTTTTAAATATCAATATAGAAAATTATTTTAACGTTTTGCTTGAAAATATAACATTCTTTTGTTAATACATAAAAATCGTCTGCAGTCAGAAATCTATATTTTAGATTAATATTTATTACTTAAGTTTTCATACAAGATTTTAAAAGAATGTTTTCATCATTATATTTTAAATATTTATTTACATGCAACTATTAAGTCATAAACATTTTTCATCTACCGTTATAAAGTAATTAAAATTACATTAATGAAGGAAACTTTTAGTTATACAATTTTTAGTTCGCATCAAATGTTTTCAATATCTTATTTAATTTTAATTTGATATTTAATTATTACTAATTTTACAATTTCCTTCATTTTTAAAACGAACATTTATTTTAATAAATAATAATAGAACAAAGACCATTTTAAAAATTTGCTTTTTCCTCTTAAAATATGCTTCAATTGTAATACATTTCTTTCAATTCGTCTTATAATACAAAATCCCTTCCATGTCCTTTTATTTGGCACATTAAAATTTGAGCGATAAATGGTTTCATATTGCAAACCTTTTTTGAGGCTTACTTCACCTTCACTTATCTGATTCCTCCATGGGTTTCTTTAATTTTGTCGCAGCTTTCTTATACTTCTGCGAAATTTTTTACACAACCAACCAACCGTAAACAAACGTAAGAGAAAAAAAATGGGAAAAAGATGATTTTTTATGAGAGTGACCTTTCGATTTTAATTAATTATATAGTTAATAATTGGAATTTCGAAATTCTGAAACTCAGGTGCATCAGGAGAGATTTGGGGCTACTCTCAAAAAAATTTTGAGTTTCGTACGTGTTTTAGGTTTTGCTAGCCATCGCAGTCACACACACACACACACACACACACAGAGCGTTTTGTTCTTTTATTAATATACTAGCTGACCCGCCCGGCGTTGCCCGGGTCCGTATTAACAATATTAAACGAATTTGAAATTTGTATGATTTTATCATTAACTCGTTACATGCAGAAATGCATTGTCTGAAATACGTAGCCACTGACTGTGTGAAAAATCGGTTTTAAAAACAACAACTAATATTAAGCTCTAAAAATACTCAAAATGAGCAATGAAAAACGCGGGAGGGAATATTTGTCCAACGACTGCATGATTTTCGTGTTAAAATGTTGATATTTACCCGTAAAAATCACTGTTAAGTCATGTAACTTATTATTATTTTCACATACAAATCCCAAGTGAAATATTTTGAATTTTAAACTAATTATATCACTCTTAAATCCGACTATACCATGAATGAAATCGATACACGATGGTAGCTAAAATATTGGTATATAGCATTATAATTTCAGAGCTATTTAACAAAATTAAGTGTTATTTTTAATCAAAGCTTGCGTAATGTTCCCTCTGTGTATAAATTCCTAACCTTAAACTTTTGTACCGTAACCAGAACCTGTCTGTAACCTAACAGCAACTTAACAGTACCCTACCGTAAATTAAATATAACAGAAATGTAACCTAGCCTTCACTTTATTGTAACATATCCTTATTCCAACCATAACATAAATGCAATTTAACTTTAACCTAACTTTAACCTAAATAATATAATAGAAAAAACCCATTTTAAAAAATTACTATTCCTTCGTAAAATATGCTTCAGCTGTAATTCATTTCTTTCAATTCGTTTTATTAATACAAAATTCCTTCCTCGTGCCTTTGTTTGAGACATTAAAATTTCAGCGATAAATGGTTTAATATTGCAAACCTTTTTTTCGGTTTACTTCGTCTCCACCTATCTTTTTCTCCATGGTGTACAGCTGCTGTGATTAAAAAAAAATCCTCATTTAAACTTACAGTTTGCCTGTCTATGAATTTTAAAGGTCTTTTTTAATTATTTCTGCGAAAATTTTATGCAGCCAATCAACCATAAGAAAATGAAAGGGAAAAAAAGCGAAAAAAAGGCGATTTTCTATGAGAGTGAGCTTTGGAATTTAATTAATTACTCAGTTAATAAATAGAATTTCGAAATTCTGAGCTTCAGGTGCATCAGGAAAGACATTGGGCTACTCTCAAAAAAATTTTGAGCTTCGTACGTGCTGTAGATTTTGCTAGCCATCGCAGACACACAGACGCACACACACAGACAGACAGAGCGTTTTGTTCTTTTATTAGTATAGATAATATAAGTCAAAATTAGTTTTCTAGTACTTTCTTCAAATGTATGTATGTTTAATTTTTCCGTATTTTCCTCGCACTTTTAAAAATTAATTTTGATTTAATTGTTATATTTTTTAACATTATTTAAGAGAGAATAGACTTACTGTAATAATTTAAAAAAATCTTTACGTTGTACACATAATTTGATGAATTTTGCTAGAATAATTTCAATATAACGTTATTTATTGAAATTACTTTTTGAAAAAAAAAAAATCACAGTAAAGCAGCAAAAATAAGCAAAAAATATTTTTAGTCTATATTCCTATATAAATATTTCTGTTACAATCTTTCTTTATTGTATACTACACTATTTGATGAAAGCTGTTCCAAAAATTGCTACTCTTTATTTTCAATGAATTTCATTCTATCACGATTTTTTAAAATTATTCATGTAAACACGGCTTTATGATGTATTTGTATCTATTTTAATTGTTTCTAAAATGAATTTATATTTAATTTTATAATAAAAAAGATACGCCCCACGTAAAAAATAAAATATTTATTCAGATAAAAGATTTTGAAAATTATTTAACAAAATGTAATAGATACATATGTAATGTACAAGAAAGAAGAAAGCAGTTGTTATTTCGTTTTCAAATAATTTAGATTTAGATGAAACAATGGCATTTTTTTAATTAGCAAATACGATTTCTATAAATAAATAATTTAAATTTAATACAAATTATTCATTTTTAAATTTTTCAAATTTCAAATAATCTTTTATAGTATTCGTACAACAACTTAAATCATAAATTAAAAAGCTATTTTACATATAAAAGGTGGCGAATGGTGAGGGAAAAACACATATTATGTTACATTCGTGTATATCGACTATAACGATTAATGAATTCAAAGATAAATGCTAAGATAGAGTAATTATAATAAGATTTATGTAGCGTGGTCTGTCCGTTTCGCAATTAAAGCAAATCACTTAGACATTGAAACTGATTTAAAATCTGAGTCATTTATTACGATCCTAAAAGTTTTTTTGCGCGTACAGGTAAAAGTTCTACTATAATGACAGACAATAAATCTATTTTCGTAGGGGCAAATAGTGAGATTAAAAAACTACATGCTATTTTAATTAAACCAGATAACGTTTTAACTAGATCTTTGGAATATGAAGGAATAAATTGGAAATTAATTACCCCCTCCCCTCGATCACTCAATTTTGGTGGTTTATCGGAAGCTTGTTTGAAATCTTTTAAGTGCCACCTGAAAAGAACCTTAGCTAAATCTAAAGTCCCTTTAGAAGAATTCTGGACTCTAATTACACAAGTTGAAAAAATTTCGAATTCGCGCCCTTTGATACCTTTATCTTCGGACCCTAATGAAATATAAGTACTTGCACCAAGTCATTTTTTGATTGAGCATCAAATTACTTCTTTAGCCGAGCCTGACATTATTAATGTTAACCACTTAACTGATTTGCCCGTACGTCGTACGGTCAAAAAAAGCTTGCTTCATCTATCATTTTAAGCTGTTTGACACCACTAAGTTTTTAAATACAAGTTCATACTATTTAATTGCAGAAATGTTTAGAATAAATATTACCAATATTTTAACTTAAAATAAAAATGGTATTTATACAATATTTAAAAAAAAAAAGAATTAGTTAAGTGGTTAATGAAAACAGGTTAATTAACAGGCAAAAAATCACCAAAATGACACAAATTATTTGGAAGAAAAGGCAGCATGACTATCTAAATCATTTGCAACAAAGGAACAAAGATTCCTTGAAAAGAAAAATCTGAAAGCAGAATGCATCATTATCCTAAAGGACGAAAATTTTTCTCCAGAGACATGGACTTTGGTCAGGTAGTATCTATAGTTCAGATGGGAAGATTAGAGTCTTAGAGATTAAAACAGTATTAGCATAGCTGCCAACTTTTACGCATTTTCGCTACCACTAAAATTGTACAAAGATTTTCCATTTGTTTAATCATAAGATTTTCACGATTAAGGGGACTCAGCACCTCAAAAACATCGAATTTTGACGAAAATACCTATTTTGAGATTTTTATAATAAAACTATCCCCATACCTTAAAGTACATTCTGAGAACATTTCAGAGCTATATTCCTATTAGAACGACCGCTACAGCTGTTTTATCAAACATCTGTCTTACACGTGCCCTCCTAATGCCACACCCACTTCAGTGTTTATATTTTCACTCACAGCTGATTTCAGCTTGCATTGCCTTTTGTTTCAACTCAATGTTTTAAAAAGTGATGGGAAATGAAAAGATGAATATGTGCTTCCTGTTTGAATAACTGTAACCGATAACAGTTGTTTGTTTTGATTAGTTATTAGCCGTTTGATTGTTCCTTTTCTGTCAAATTTCTAAGTTTTGTCATAAAAAACATTAGCCGTTTGATTGTTCCTTTTCTGTCAAATTTCTAAGTTTTGTCATAAAAAACATTAGCCGTTTGATTGTTCCTTTTCTGTCAAATTTCTTTGTCATAAAAAACGTTATTATCCAAGACTAAAAGATATTTAAATCTATAAATACAGGTTTGAAGAGTATTTCTGCTAATACTTTTTGTAAAATATGCCACAAAGAAATAGAAAGTCGTTGAAAGCAGATTCTATGAATAAAAAACGATGGTGTGAAAATCGAAGTATGAACTCTATTACTTCTAATATTACTAACGTTTCAAGTAATTCACCCAGGATAAACAATCTTTCGTGTATAAAAAAATATGAAAGTGATCTCAAAACTAAATATATTTTTGTTGACTTTGAACAATTGCAAAAATTATTTGCAACAGTAAAATGTTCTACGTGTGAAAATCAAAGTTTGGTTTTGAATTCTTGTGGTAAAAATGGTTTTTAGGTAATTATCTGTTTAAAACCTTTTTCATGTGATTTATGAATTATATTGATATTATTTAGATTGCATTTTACTTAAGAAAGAGTTTTTTTACTAAATTAATATATTTATTACATTGTATTTTTACAACAATTTCAAAATTTTCAGTTTTTCAGAAATTTAATTTTTTATTGCACTTATTAATTAGTGGTTTATTCATACATAAATAGCCATATTTATGCTACTAAATAGTTTTATTTAATATTATATGAATAAGTAAGCATACATAAAAAGTATGGAAGAGTTTTGATCATATTTAAAAAAGTTACAAGCTAATGAAATCTTTAAAGTTAATTATCTCAGTTCGTGTTTTTTCGTATTTTTAATATCTTCAAATTGCTAAGGCTTTGTTAAATATGCATGAAATTGTTTGATTTTTTTTTAAAGTGAACATTATATCATATGTAAGAGATGTAAGGATCGGATTTGCAATATGTTAAATACATTTTTATAAAAAAATTCATATATGTGATAAATCATGTTTTTTTCCACGTTTTCATGTAAGATTTTGGTTTTAATTTTTTTTTCAGAAACTTATAAGTTTAAACAAAATCCAATCCTTACACTTCTTCACTATATTACTATTGATATGATATAAAAAAACCAAGTCAAAATCTTGAAAATTAAAATAGTAGTAGCATTTTAAAATTAGTTGAAAAATTTTAACTTTTTTTAAATTAAAAAAAAAAATTATGTTGTTTTTTCTGTTTTTTTTTACATTAAAGTATTTGTATTTAGTATACATTTCATAATAAGCAAAAATTATTTGCTTAAAGTGGATAGCAATTTTTTTTTAGTTTGAGGTGCCGAGTCCCCTTAAATAAAGAAAAACATTTATTATAAAATTTTTGTGGTGGGAAAAATGCGTAAAAGTTTGCAGCTATGTATTAGGGATCGTTACTCGATATATTTCCAATATTTTCCTTCTTCCTATTGAAGAAATAAATTTTTCAATTATTTTGTATTATTCTCATTTATCTATTGTTATATTCGTATGTAACTTAATATGTTATTTTATTGTTCCGTTGTATGCAATTAGTTTATTTTGTAATTTGGATTTGGGAAATTATCAAAACGTGGGATCATTAAACGTTAACTGTTAGTGATTTTTAAAACGTTCAAATTTAAGACCAATTTTTTATAATACTTTATATAAGTCTATAAACTTATATACAAACATTAAAAGACAGCAGCTATTCTGGAAAATTAATTGTTAATGCATTTAATTAGTCAATCTGTAGGTTACAGATTTTGGATATTGCTGACACGTAGGTTACGGATTTTGGACATTGTTGACATGTAAATTACATAATTTTGATCTTACCATAATTAAGTTGTGCTTAGTATTTAAAAAAAAGCAGTAAATTTGTTATAAATTGTATATGTACGAACATATATATTACAAATTAAAAATTTTTTCGCCAAAACTAACCTTTATACTATCTTAATTTTCTTATAATAATATTCCGTACTTACTTCAAATTATTAAATTAAAATCTTGTTTCTAAATCTAATCAGTTAATCTTTATGCAGACGATATAAATTCTTAATTTGCCTTTAAAAACATTATTCCAGTATGCGTAAACTTAAAAAGATGGCTCTAAATTAAAAATATTCTTAATTAAACTTTATTTCTTAATATTCCAAATAAAACTGATTTCTTCTATGTTTTTATCAACTCTTTTTAAGAAAGTCCTATTAAATTTATTCCAAACCCATACCTTTCAAAAAATATCATTATTTTATTTTATCTATTTATTTATTTTTCCGCCGTCAACCTTCGATAGTGTGCATATTAATAAATTCATTTCTTTTCTTTTTCTCTTAAAATTAATCATTTATAAAAATCGTCTGCCTAAAATCCCGATTCAATTATAAATTGGATAAATAATATTTTTTTTAAATAAATTTATCGTCTGTGGAAAATAATCTCGTAGCTGGACAAGAATTCTGTTTACATAAAAGAATGATGGTTTGAGGTTACAGAATGTTCCAGAACTTTCTTTTTAGTTTAAAAGGTGAAAGTCTCGAGATGAGAAAAGAAGATTCTTGGGTTGCTTCTTCGATGAGGACGGCTCGCTGAAGTAAATGATGGAATTTTTTGCAAAAGGAGCTTTTCCCTTCCTCATTATTACGAATTAAATAAATGAACTTACAGCAGCCAATGACTAATTATTGGATCGTCTACATCTATTTATTTATTTTGTTTTTTCCCTCGCTTGCCATGACTGTGTGTTTTTTTTAACCAAGGGAAATAATTCGAGTTTCTCCTTAAATCGTCACATATATATGTAGTTAACTTTGTTATTCAGTAATAATAATAAAAGAAATCAAATGTTAAACTTTGATATTAAGATATTAGCTACTTTTTTAAAATTAATATCTTAATTTTACAGAAAATACACATTATGCAAAAAACATACCTTTAGACAATATCAGAAATAAGCAACATATAATTTATTTATTTACTTGCACAAAAAACAAATTATGCTGCAATTTTTTATACACTTATCTATAATTTATAGTTCAAAAGAAAAGTCTCCTCTTGCATTCACAGGATGAGGTTGAGGTGGTGACTTCATTAAAATGTCTTCAAGTTTCTTCTATCTTTTTAAGAGGGATAACGAAATCTTTAAAATATTATAGAATAATTTTTTTATCTTTAACAATGGTGATCTTTTCAATACTGCCTGGCCATAAATTTTCATTATAAATTACAAAGCAGCAGTCACCAATGTCATAATCTGTTTTGATCTGTGAGAGGAGTCAATAGTAATGGTTCATTAGTAATGCATTCTCGATTGATTTTAGAGAGAATGACAAATCAAGATCTATTTCTTATTTGAATAGCTCCAAATTTGTTTGTTGTTTGAATATCGTATAAAAAATAGGCGTTTAGATCGTTATGCAATTTGGACATTTTAGTTTATTATTTAAGAAAATTGCTTTTGCAGCAAAGAAAAATTTTCAAGGTACATGAAAAAACCATAAGATCACTAAAGAATTACTTTTGAAATAAAAAAAAGTTTTACTATTAATTTTTAATCATAATTTTAAATAATTGTGTCTAAATTGAATATTTCCAACTGAGCGGCAAATTGTCCAGGCTGGGAATGAACCAAAATACTTGGCTTACATGGCTTTACCTGTTAAGCTAACTGGGCGATAGCCAGCTGGGATTTTTCGCTCATTTTGTAACGATTGAGCGACTGCGATTGATCATTACACTTGAAAGTTGACAGTGCTTCTAAGTAAATTTACATTATTACAGGTACTAAATACGCTTTATTTACACAAAACACAACGTTATTTATGAAAAACGTTATAATGAATATCTTATTGCACGTTTCAGGACATCGAATTATCTTTAAAAATAAATTTGCGGAAAACAAATCGGAGTTTCGATCGTTACACAATTTGGTCATTCCAGTTTTTTATTTGAGAAAAGTGCATTTATTGCAAGAAAATGCTACAAAAACACATATAGATGCTTTTAAATTAAACAAAAATGATTTTGAAGGTATATAAAACAGTTTAAAGTGCTTACTTAATGTATTTTGTGTGGAAATAACATCTTTGTTTCGATTGTTACTTTTGGACATAAGAAAATGCAGAAAATATTTTTCTAGAAACGTTCTTCTAACTTCAAAAAGCAATAAATCAGTACTGCCATTTGTTAACAAAATTATCAAATAATCATCCATTTCCTTTATGCATTCGTTGTTTACCAATAGTATCTTCTTGAAACAAGTTAAAACTTTTTTTTCATGGTTACATTGAAAGAGTCAACGTTATGACTGTCCAAAATTGGCCACTTTAGCCAAAAATGATAAAATTTTAGATATTTATACAAAACTTTTATAATAAATTACATCAATTTTTATCTCTCAACAGAATTAAAAATTCAGCGAAAAAAATAATAAAGTCAATGATGATTAAATTTATTTCTTAGGAGCTTAAAGTTATGATGTGTGAACAGTGCCCACCATTTGAGAACTGCCCATTTAGCTATTTGCATTTTTCATATGATTGAATGTTAATAAAACATGTCAATGTGGGCCGGTATGTCATGACATAGAAAAACGCCAGCATTGGCGCGCTCCTTTTCAGAACTTTGTTTGATTGTTTGGCAACTGTCTAGTCTGGTTCGTTTTTGCTGATGTTCTAAGATCGAATATTCTTATGGTATAAAACCTCTTTCAACAGTTAAATGACTAATGGGTCATTATTTTTAATAATAAATGTTTACTACTTCATGTATTTGAAAGAATCATACATATTATGTTTTTTAATTCATATGGTATGGTCCAAAATACGATAACAATATGTTTCATAACTGACTATGGTGTCAATCCTGATTAAAGATTCTGTTTATATGTATATAAAAGGAACTGTTTTTTTTATTAAAGATTTTTCGTGTCATTTGACTATTTTATTAGCATTTATATTAGATGTACCGGAAAGTTATGACATATAATGCCATTTCGCGACAATTTTTTTAATTCATATTACTGGATTGTTACCACTTTTTTGATATGGTTAATTTTCAATCGTTTTCACGTTTCACATTAAGGTAAAAAAGGATGTGAGTTTAACTACAATCTCTGACAATAAAGCTCGGTGAATAGTCTTGTGAACATGAAATATTAACGATAGTTACCATACCATCTTTCGAAATAGTCATCTCTTATGACTGTGCACCGCAGAAATCTGTTACACATGTCCTGGGAAATTCGCAAAAAATCTTCGTTTGGGATGAAGTTCAAAAGCTTCGTTACGTTTCGTTTGATGTCAGCAATATGGTCAAATTCTTTCAAAGAAAGTTTGAATCGTGGAAATAGAAAGAAGTTTGGAGCATTGAGACCTGGCGAGTATGGTGGATAGTCAATTTGTACCACTCCTCATGAATTCCTTGCGAAGCTTAAAACCAAACTTTAAATTTATCTTTTGTCCGTTCATTTCCTGTTCTCAATTAAGAACCAACACACTAAATGTGTACTTTGTGAAGCACGTCTTACACAGAACATATACGACGCTCAAATGAACAATGCTGTGGAAAGATGATCAAGACTTGCTTCTATGAAGGTGCAACGTTTTGTTTCACCCGTGTGACCTGATCGGCCATTCTGAATTCTTTTTCCGAACTTTTTTGTCAGAGGTTGTATTTCAAAAAAGGTTGTGCCAATGAAGAAATCTGAATTTTAAAAAAGTAGGTGTGAAATAACTTATATTAAGACCTGATATTTTCTATCGTCTACAGTTCATATTGGGAAAAAAAACGGAACAAGCAATATTTTCTTAAAAAAGTATTTCAATTAATATAATTAAATACGGCGAATTTCTCTTTAACAAAAGGGTGGTATTTAACATCTTTTGTTGACGGTGTTTATCCCTGCCCACTCACCACCCTGACACATATAAAAAAATATTTAATCAATGCAATGCATTATGCACTGTAATGTTTGGGATTACTTGTTCATCAAGTTCAACCTTCATTCTTATTGAAAAGCATTGAGCAGTTCTGATCTCAAAATGACCCGATAATTAAACTTTTCTTTACATATCACCTAGTCCAAAAATTTTTTCGTAACCTTAAAGATAGGATACAAAATTTAGTCAGAAACGTCAGAGTGATTTTTAAATGAAATAATACACATGGTTTGTAAGGGTTCCGTTATTTTCGGAGAGAAATACCAGTATTTTTTTTTCTAATAGAAATTTAAACCTAAATCAAATGCGCCGCTTATCGCATTGTTTTATCAGAAGTTTTCTATAAAATAATATTGAGACTGAAAAATTTCCTGGTTTTGGAATTCCAGGATCCGTACGAACCTAGCTATACGATTACAATACAAAATGAAACTTGTATGAGAATTGTAATCGTTTAATTAAAACATTGTATTAAAATACTCAATTCTTGCTTTAAGTGATAAAATAAATTAAAAAAAATCCTTTATTTGTACCCATTTCGACATGTTTCGTTTGTATTCTAACGCGAAATATTTAAAATAAATAAATAAATAAATAAAATGGGAAAATTACTTTTGCAAACAATTTCATTTGAAAAACTAGCAAACTGAAAATAAAAATTACGCGAAAACAAGCATAATGAAGTAAACTGCAGCATTTGATCCTAGTTTTGACCTTTCTTTAGGTCATTATTACATATAATTGCACTGTTCCATCTTCTTTGGTGAAACGTATTTCATATACCCCTGGATAAATGAACGTAAACCTAATAACCTAAACCCTCATAAACCTAAAATATTCACAAATGTTGATTCTAAATGTGCTAAAGTGTTAAATATGTTGATAAAGTAGAATTTCCTGTTAAATTTAGAATTTATCATTCAATATGCTAAGATGATTGGCAATCCGCTTTTGTCCAGAATTGTCTAAACCAATGCAATTTTATATCTTTTATTTCGCCGTTTTCAGATCGAGGTATTCCATCTTTGACATTACTTTTCTGCTTCTCTTTTCCCATCCCATGCCATGTCAGGCTGTTTGTTTTCTTATTAACGGGCAAGAGCGAAAAATATGGTGAATGATATGAAGTATTCTAAACGATCTCTAATTGTTATTAAAACATCACTAGCTAGTTTGATACTACCTAAAAGTGGATAAAAAAATTTACTGAAAATGAGGGGGGGGGGAGCCAGATAAAAGCAAAAATGTCAAATGATTATTTTTGGGGCTGACTGAGTTTCATCAAAGGCCACATCTGTTAGATTTTGTCTAAAATGTCCAATCTGGTTGCCCCAGTGTTGTGGTCAGTAGCGGCAACTGCTGCTACACCGAGGGGTCCTGGTTCGAATCCGGGTACGCACATGGATGGTGTGTCTGTCCCTTTGTAGTGTAATAATTTTACTTCTGAATTGTCTCTGTTTCTGCGTATAATGGACCAATCGAGGCGAAAACCATAGCTGCTATAGGCCTGAAAGCAATTTCAAATCAAATCAACTGTCCAATTTGGCATACCTACTGTAAGATAAAGTACGTAAGGTTATCTTATTACTTAACGTTGGATTAATTCCATTACAATTCGAAAACTTGATGCTTCATTATGTTTAGTAAATAACTAAAACTGTCTGAAAATATTTTGTCGAAAACATATTGAAAATAAATCAATATTATTTTTATCCGATGTAATATTTACATAAATAAACCATAAAACGAAGTAAATAGACAATTTTTACGAAAAAGCACGCAACCTTTAATGATATGTATATTTTAGATTTAACGTAGTTACATATATTGCAACTTTTAAGTCTTTTTACTATTGAATCTAATGCATAACCATTAAAAAAAGAGCAATTTTATGCGAATAAAAGATTATTTAATTCACACACAAAAAAAAAAAAAAATTCCGCGTTTCTTTTTTTTTTCAATCTTTATTCAGAAGAATATAATGTGAAATAATATCACCTTACTCACGAAACATTATTGAAGATCATCTATTCTTATAAATCAGTGACAGGAAAGAGTTTGTTTTATGTTTCAAAAACTCTCATGCAAAATTAAACTTTTTAAAAGCACGCAGAATAAAGCGCATATTATTTTAAAATATTCTTTTTTAGGCACATTCTTTTATCTAGAAGATACCTTGAACTCTATAAAGCATTGTTAATATTATTTCTTTCAATATAAAATACAGCTTAAAGAAACCATCGCTGAAATTTCATTTCAAAAAGGACTTTCTCTACTTTATTTGCGGCTCATAAATTATCGATTTATCTACGAAACATGGACTTTTATTAAAGACTATCTAATCTGCCCGGCGTTGCCCGGACCCGTGATATTATTCAGTTTTAAAATGTTTTATCAGTTTTCCAAAGACCCATAAATGAAACTAAAATTTGATGATTTTATATCTTTAACTCCATTTTGTCAGAATTTGTTTTTTATATGAAAAAATCGGTAAAAATATTGAATTCGAAGCTTATACTGTTGGGTATGTTTTCTGTTTAATTTGATTTTTGAAGTCTGCGCGTACCAAAAGAGAACGATACCACGACAAAATACTCAGGTTTTCTCTTACTTCGAAGACATTTTCACACATTTTATTTTGTAAAAAATAGTTCTGTCCATCTGAACAATTAAAATTTTTTGTAAGTAATATTAATATGGTTTATTGACATGCTCTAAAAAGCTGCATAAATTACAGACATTTAGTTACTTTTTACGCAGAAAAAATATAGTCTGCACGAAGTGATTTGCATTTGCCGGTTTATTTGAAAGAGTTAAATCTCGTATTTTTTAAAACCGATAGCACCATAGATTTAGCATAGAAGGTTTTAGCTTTATTCCCTTGGGGACAAGGAACATATACACGTGCCGCAAAGAAAATACATGAGAATTCTTGTTTATTCCCACCAGTAAAATTTTACTGTACAATTTATCTTTTTTAATCTTTTTTTTAATAATTATTTTATCTATTTAATAAGACACAAATTTCTGTTTTTGAAAACCAATGATAAAACATTTAAAATTTCATAAAAGTCTCCCGTCTTGAAGGGGTTAAGAATATACTTTTTGTTTGTCAGTACCTATAAAATCGGAGTTGGCAAAACTGCATTGAAATAATCCGGTTGTTATTGATTTCGTTAAATTCTTCACACATTGTATCTTGTAAAAATATTTCTACTCGTACGACCATTTCAATATTTTTGTAGGGGGTGTATATCTGGTCTATTGAGATTCGTTTAAAAGATTGTGTTGAAATATGTACGTTTAGATACTTTTAGCGTAGAAAAAATATCCTGTCTGTGAGTGTTACCTCCTAGGGACCGTTCAAGTATTACGTAAGCATATTTTTAGTCATTTTGTACCTCCTCCCCCCCCCCTTGTAAGAAAATATAAGCAAATGCTAGACCCCCCCCCCCCCCTTTGCTTACGTAAGATTTTATGACAGTTTATACATCAATACTTCTTGACTTATAAAAAGTTACTAATCAGTTATATTTTTAATCCTACAAATTTATGTAGGCATATAGGGATTGTGATATCAAAATATATAAAATAATTTTAATATATTGTTGCTTATTGCATTAAACAAACCACAGAATACAAAATGGTTTAAATATATTGTTATTTATCACATTGAACAATAAAACAAGATATACAAGAAGTCTTAACTTACTTAGGCTGTTGTTGTTGTATGTATATCGGCCAATTATCTACACTATGGGATATAGGCCCTAAGGGGTGGGATGCCCTCCGTGGGGGTCTTTCTAAGGGAACCTAACCCGTATTTACGCAAGTTCGAAGAAAACCACGGAAAACTCCGAACGGTTAGGCCGACGGTCGCGATTGGGTTCGAACCCAGCACCTACCGTCTACCAGTTTGAGATCAGAACCTCTCGGCTACTGGTGGGGCCTTAACTTACTTAGGCATCATAACTAAAATTTTTGTCATGAATCATACAAATGTTGGAATTCAGTTTGGTGTTCATATTTTAATCTGATGTCCAGGATCCTTGAACCCATGTTTCAACATTGTCTATTATAAAGTTTTCACTGGAACAGTGGCCTGGGGTAATGCAGATTTCCGGTCCTTGTTCTTCCACTTCTTTCTCCAGCCTCTCAACGTCTTCATCACCATTGAGGGCTTGAAGAATGCACATCAGTTCAAGCCTTTCAAGATCTTTGTCGCACTTTGCTTCATTTTTGCACCGTCGTCAAACATCATTCGCCATTTTTTGCACGACTTGGGCAGGTGTATCATTTCGAGATGTTTTAAAGCTCTGATAAAGTTTCTGATATAATAAGGATTTGTCAATGTTAGTATCTATAATTAAATCCAACTAAATTCACTATGCAACTAAAAGCAATACTTTTTCACTAAAAATCCACTATGTAAATTCACAATGCAGCTGAACTAAACCAATAAATATCTGTGCTGTGTATCCGAGACAAGAAAAACCCCAAGTAGATTTTCTGCTTTCTAAAGTTCCAAAACTCGTAGAGAAGGAAGTTCGACAATAGGAACGGAAAGACAAAATTTTCCAGAAATTCTGCAAAAAATTCCCGGAAATCCATGACCGATTGAACGGGAGAAAAGAAAATACCGAAAATACCTAAAATAAAGTCAACTGACCAGTTACCCTGGCAACAGAACACAGCCACACCGGTTCCTGTGTTTTTCTAGTCTTGCAATGTACTTGACTTGGCACACAACTTAACAGACAACAATGAAGACAAAGGGCGAGTGGGTGATGCGGGTCACGCGACTGCCGATGGATAGGCAAAGAATAAAATCGAAAATAAACGAAGAATTTCGAAAGGACTGTAGAACGCTCTTTCCCCATCATACTTTGCTTGCTTGTTGAATTTGAACTGCAGTTGCTTCGTTGTTTAATGCTTACGTAAGAATTGTCGTGCCCCCCCCTCCCCCTTGTCAGAAAAAATAAGTAGACTCTGGACTCCCCCCTCCCCCTTTAGTGCTTACGTAATACTTGAACGGTCCCCTATGTATTTGTATGCCTATGTATTTAAAAATTAAAATCCATATTTTTTAAAACCAGTTACATCAGTAAGAAAATTTCAACTTAATATCGATATGATTTTGAAAATATCTTTTTTCAATATTAATCTTCAAGCTTCGTAATTGCAAATTTCGGTTTAAAAAATAAATACATAAAAAAATAATATTCTTCTTATTTTATTGCTGATATAACATACATCAACATAATATCGATATGATTTTTAAATATTCCTTTGAAAATATTAATCTCCAAGTTTCGTAATTGCAAATTTCGGTTATTAAACAAAACATATACTATTTTTTTTTCAAATTACTGGTATATATTATGAAAAAAAATGCAGAAACTTATGGCAATTGGTGTAAATGTGTTAATACTTATCTTCCAATATTATTGTTATATCTTTTGAAAATGAAAAGCATCAGCAGTCTCGAGCGAATAATAAACTCTATTTATTTTCGAAAATTCACATCAAAATCTCATTTTCGAATCGAATCAAAAAATATCCTTTGAACGAGAAAAGCTGCTTGCAGGACAAAATGTTTAATGTCTCACATAATAACAAGTTTTTCTGAATGGAAATGAAAAAAGTATGTGGATATATAAAGCTTATATTGCCCCAATGGGATTTTTTTCCTAAGTTGTTTTGTCTGTTTTAATATAATGTAGGTTCTGTATTTACTACTATTATTTCAGTTTTGTTGAAAATAATTGAAATTGTTGTACAAGATCATGAGTATATTAGTTTACAAAATTAAAGTGCATTACAATAATATCACTGTACTTTCTTGATATAAATTATTTTAAAATTATTTATTTTTTGTATATTAATTAAATTATCTGTATTTAATGTTTTCTTCGAATTTTTTTATATTTTATTGTATTATACCAATTGTACATATATAAAATCCTATTGAAACGAATTCATTAAACGTTGATTATGTTTCCTGGATATTCTTAATAAAATAATAAACTGTTCTCGGTGACTTAGCATCGATTATTCGTACTGTACTTATATTAACCCTCTGAGCGTCTTGAAAAAAGATAAAATGATAATGTTGTTTTCTTTGCATTTTGTTTTAAATGTTAAAAAAAAAAAAAAAAAAAAAAAAAAAAAAAAAAAAAGTTCAATATTGTGCAAAGAAAAAATCTTAATTACAAATGAGGGTATGAATCATTCTTCAATGTATTGAAAATTCATTAAATCTTTAGAATTGTGTTATCTTACATATCGTTTATTTTGCATGTAAACCTGGAGCTTAAAGAACGGAATATTACATGACAAACGCTTAGAGGGTTAAACATGTTTATTAGAATATTTAAATATCAATTAAATTTCGAAGAACTAAATTTTTCAAATTTTAACGACATTTTAATGACGACTAATTTACCAGTTTTTTCTACCTCTTTGAATAACTTTACATTATAAGAGTATCTATTTTTAAATTATCTAATTCAATCATTTTTTCCTGTTGCAACTGTTTAAAACAATGACCTAATAACTTAAAAAAATACGATGATGTGTGTATTTTGTTTTTATTTGTCAATAAAAAAATAGATGCCTCATTATATTCTTGTATTGTTGAAATCAACGTCATTCCAAACATATAATGAAAATTTTTCATTAACGAAACGTGTATTAAAAGGAAGTGAATCTTTACTTGAAGCTAAACTACCTATAAATACAGATGTTTCAATTGCAAGAAAACTGTTTAGAAAAAAGGTAATAATATGAAAAATTATTTGGTAGATATGACGTCAATTTCATGAATAAAACTGAAAACAAGATTTTAAAACGGGTTGCTACAATTTATTTCCAATATCTTTGTAATTATTTATCTTTAATTGTACCATTTAGTTAAATGTTGTATTATGTTAAATGTAGTCATAAAATTTCACAATTTACTATGAATATGGTTATACAAAATACCATTTTTATATGATTTTTTGGTACTTCTAGGTTATCCCGTCGACCAAAAAATTATCGCCAAACTATAAGATTAAATGCCAATAATGGATGATCGTGAATGTCACATTCAATGACATTAAATACGATTCACGTGTTTAAAATGTCATTAAGTGATTTTTACTTCGACTTTTTATTAATATTTTTATTAATATTCTACTAATTGATTGTTTTTTCGTTATTAAAATAAAAATTATGTCAACATGTATAATTTGGCTATTAGTTTGGCGATTCGTATAATTTGGCGAAATTGGTCGACGTGATAACCTAGAAGTACCGATTTTTTTTAAACAGAAATTGAAACGCACCCAATATTTTTTAGAATTAGCTTTCTCTTCTTAAACAAAATTTTACAACTGACATCATGTCTGAACGCTTTAGGAAAATTATGTCTTTTTTTTTTTTAATCACTGACGATTTGAATTTTATGTATGAAAAGTAAGAGTTTCCTTTTAAAAATTATCAGCAGTGAATCTTCGGATACATACATTAAATATGTCTGATATACTGCCGATTAACGGAACATAAATAAAAATAAGTTTCAGGTTGAAACATGATACGTTTTTAACCTTTAGTATATTATTTAAATTTTTCAACAACTATATTAAAAAACACTTGTGTTATTTTGCCTTTAGCGAACAATTTATCGTAAATTTATCGTATCACTACATTTTTAAAAACTTTTTTTCATAATTTTAATAGCACGTTTCGCCCACTATAGTAATCGGTTTCTCCGAGCAAATCTTGAATTAAAAGTAATATATCAATGAATTTGATCTTCCATTTTAAAGCAATAAAGATTTTTAACTTAAATAACATTCGACAAATATTGAATTATTTATACTGTATGTTAGTTAATATTTTGTAACTGAGCTACAGGCATATTTTTAAAAAATCAACTCAAAAATTATTTAAAATTTTTTTTAAATATCTGAAAATTGAGATAAACTTTTAATGTAAATTACTAAAAATATATTTTGTTTTCTATTAGGCATTGAAATAATCGAATATGCAATGTTCAGCAATCAAATCGCAGTGAAAATCGAAACTTATGGATTAGGTTGTTGCCACCAATAATATGATGCTAGCGTTACGCATATATTTGTCTTTTTTTATAACACTGCATTAATAGCAAACGGATATATCTTTCGTAAATGTGTTGCATGCACATTTAAAAATATCCAAGCTTGAAAATTAATTTAAAATGTATAAAAAATCTCCAAATTGAGATAAACTTTTCAAACTACTACAGATTTTTGATATTTCTTTATTTTTTTGTATTCTACATTAGACTTAGAATAATCAAATGAGGGATATTTGGAGGTTAAATTACAGTAAAAACTAAAATTATAATTACAGGGTGTCCAGCAAATAACACCCTGATTTCAAAATTAAATTTCTCAAAAACAAAGATCAATAGAATTATGCAGTAAACGGTTTGTTTATCAGGTAAGCTGTAAAAATCTTATACAAAAGTTTCGAACGGTAAATATTTTGAAAAGATGGTGTTCTGATTGCAACGAATGCTTTGATTTGACATTTTTCTTGCTTTAGATTGCTACCAGCGAATGTGTTTTTCGGCTTAAAATGCCTTATTTCATAGTTTTTTTTAATTAAATTTTTTTACATTTCGAAATTCTAAAAATTTACTTCGAAAACTCTTTAAAATATTGCACAGTAAGCTTAAAAATTATTTCTCTGCAGGCAATCTAAAACAAGAAAAATGTCAAATCAAAACATTCAATGCAATCAGAATTTTTTTTTTTTCAAAATATTCACTGTTTGAAATTTCTGTATAAGTTTTTACAGCTTACCTAATGAAAAAACCATTTACCGCATATTACTATCGATCTTTGTTTTTGAGAAATTTAATTTTGAAATCAGGCTGTTATTTGCTGGACACCCTGTAATTTAAGTTGTTGCCACTACTAATACGATTCTAGAGTTACCAATATACATGTCTTTTCTTTATAATATTGCATTAAGACCAAGCAGGCAAATCTTTCGTAAATGGGTTGCGTGCACATTTAAAAATATCCATGCTTGATAATACTTTAAAACCTTTAAAATAAGAAATCTCAGATGCGATTTTCAAATAAGTTTTATTAAATTTTTAAATTAAAATTTCGGGATTAAAATTAATTTGTATAAAAAATATTTGACAAGAGAGAATATTTTTAACATTTTGAAGTGAAAATTTATCTATATTTGTGACAGCATTATCTGATAGCAAATTAATTTAATATTTTAGAACAGTTAGATTTCAAAAGAAATTTTTGACTTATTTAAAACCTTTGTAACAATCTTTTAAAAGTCATATCCCTATTCCTTTGATTATGTATTTGTTCATTTGTATATCAATACTATTGTGAAGAACGTACAACATGTTCCACTGAATTTGCTTCACTCGAGATTATATATGCTATTAAACATGGCCACCATCACAATGGTCTTCATTAGCTGAGATTGAACGAGGGACATAATACAGGAACAGATTACAGCTGTAATTCAAAGTTATATTACGAGTTTGTGATACAGGATAAATAGACATTTCTTCAAAACTTGTTTGAATCTTATATAACATAGATATATTATGCAAAACATATAATGATGGAGTACCTAATACAAGTATACAAATTTACACTATACTTTTCATTGATAAAACTATTTCTTTAAAAATAAAATTATTTTTTAATTTAATATGCTTTTGCACAAAATTTAATAGATTCTTTATGTTGTTTTAACTTTTGGAATGATAAATACAGTTATAAAACTCTTATTTATATGTATTAAATATTATTTTTTTTGTGCATTTAACGCACCAAATTATTTGTCTTGATTCAAATATACAAAATTTGCTAATAAATGATCAAAATTTGTCTTAATTCAATATACAATACATTTTTGAGGTTATATGCAGTCTACATCTGTTTCCACGTAATCTTAGGGAACCAAAAAAATGTAGTATGTTACAACCGAAGTACGCTATAAGCAATAATCAATAAAATGCAGTGCAAAATATGAAGAAGAAAGCACATTAGAAGCATAGTAAATAACAGATGTTTAAAATATAAATTTTATGAGTTTATAAAAACAAAAAAAAGAAGAAAATCAATAATTGAATGTTTATTTTGCAAAAAACAATATGATATATTTCGTTTTTTTCTTTGATTACATGACATAATAAAACATATATAAGTCAGAATGCATGTCTCTTTCATGAAAAGTGATTTGAGGCAGAGTTTACAGGCTTTCCTTCAAATTGAAATAAGACTATCCTTGTCCAAGAGCCGACAGCAGAAAAACCTAAGGTATCGAGCATAAGAAAAAACCCTTTATTTTATGGAAGAATAGTAATAGAAGGATCTAATGATCCATGTCTACCCGAAGTGAAGTGGTGCATAAGTCAAAAATTAATACCACTAGTGGTTTACTCGTATATTTAACTTTATGTTTGTCGTTCAATCGTTTTATACCTTTGATTGTACAGCAAACATAAAGATAAAACTACGAATAACCACTAGTGATATTAATTTTTGGCTTATGTACCACTTATGCATTAAAATTCTAGATCACACAAAGTTGATCATTGGCTCTGGCAGTACTTTTTAATTGAGATTTCTTGATTGGCACCATTTTTTAATCCCTTCGGGATCATCGGTGCATATATCTATCAAACAAAGTTGCTTAAAGCGCTTGTTCTTGGTACCGTTAAAAAAGAAAAGTGAAATTTACCTTGTTTAATTTCAGAGAGCTAAAAACTTTCATGTACACGAAAAATACATAACAAACTTAATTTTTTTTTAAATAAAGTTAAGAATAGATGATAAAAGTAGTCAGAAGCAATCAAGTGCACAACGAATTCATGTAATTTGTATCTATATTTAACTTGACTTTACTATTAACCACTTAATCTCGCGCCCGAGACATTCACGGGCTGCAAGCTTCACGATTTTTATCCAGAATTGTTAGATTCCCACCAGTTTTATAAAATAGTGTAATTAGTTTTATTCTGGTATCGTTTTACTTGTCATTAAATAAGATGAATATTTTTTTTTTTATAAAAGAGGCAGGAATAAAGAATTTGAATTTTTATATTAATTTATTTCGGTTATTATTAATTTTGGTAATTTAATGCGACCATTAAGGGGTTAAAAACTTTTAATTTTGGAGGTAACAAATATAAAGCCCTTAATTCATATATACTGATAAAACAATATACATCTTGCACATTTGCAAATAAAATTGAAATATATTACTTAGAGTTTTGTCTTTCTTCTAAACATATAAACTGGAAAACATTTCTATTTTCCAACCTCTTCCGGCATACCTTATTTTCTTATATTTCCACTCGAGATCTATTCACGCTTTTTTAGTTGCGTTCGTAATTATGTAAATGCATAGCACCTACAGTCACCGCAAAAAAAATCTTGACACTTACGATTTTAGACGTTTTGTTAAATATCTAGAAATATACATAAGGAATTACTCTGAAACTCCAGGTGTGTTAACAAAATAGTACACCTCATATATTTTCACCGAAATCCAACAGAGGGCCTTCAACAAATTGAAAAAGAAAGAAGATCTTTTGGAACACCTTGTCAAAACTAATGAAGCAAAAGAGTTCAAACTGTAGATTATTTTTAAGTGGCTTATTGTAATAAACTGTGTTCATTTTTATGAATATAGCATGCAAACTCGTAAAAAAATGAAGGTTTTTATAAAAACGGTCCCAAATTTTTACAATTTTTTTTTTTTTTTTTTTTTTTTTTTTTGTTATAACTTGCAGAGTTCTTCATAAAACACAATGCTCCTTTCAGAAAATATGACAATCAACATTGTACATAAACTCCTGTAATCAGAATTTAAAAATAATAAAAATTGTTTGACAAATGAACAGATTTACTAAATATTTTTTTACTGCGCATGCGTCAGCGCTATTAAAATTTTATTTGCATATTATGTTAGTTAAATGTATAGAGCCATTTTTGTGAAACTTTCAAAAACATAGTTTAAAAATTCTGAAAATTATCGTCGGTAGAATGAGATCAAAATCCGTTATTCCCTAAATGAAGCAAAAAGATGAGGGGCTGTTTCCATATTCCATTGATTAGTGCCTACACAATATTGCACGTACAACAATATTTGGATAAAACCCCTGATTTTTTTGCTTCCTTTTGGAAATAACGGATTTTGAGTTGATTCTATAGACAATCATTTTCAGAATTTTTAAGCTATGTTTTTGAAACGTTTACAGAAGTTGCTCTATACATTTAGCTAACACAATATGCAAATGAAATTTTGATATCGTTGACGCATGCGCAATGGAAAATTACTCACTAAACCTACTCATTTTTCATACAGTTTTTATTATTTTAAAATTCTGATGACAGGGTATTGTGTACAATGTCGTTGGTCATATTTTCAGAAAAGAAGATTATTTTATATTAAGAGCTCTGTAAATTATAAGCAAAAAACTTGGAAAAATTTAGGACTGTTTTTATAAAAACCTTAATTTCTCTACGAGTATTAATGCTATCCTTATAAAAATAAACACAGTAAATTACAATAAGCCACTTAAAAATAATCTACAGTTTGAACTCTTTTGCTTCATTAGTTTTGACAGGATTATTCAAAAGATCTTCGTTCTTTTTCAATTTGTTGACGGCCCCCTGTTGGATTTCGGGGAAAACTCTTCACGAAAATATAAGACGCGTACTATTTTCTTTACACATCTAGAGTTTCGGAATAATTCCTTATGTATATTCCTAGATATTTAACAAAAGTCTAAAATCGTAAGTGTCAAGATTTGTTTTGCGGTGACTGTATAATTGTCGTCCAGTCCATCCATCCGTCCGTATATAACAACGCAAAAACTACCCAACCGAATCGTTTGAAAATTAAAATATATCATTATTATATAATTTTATAAAGTCATTTTAAATTTTATGAAAATCGGATGCATAGATCAATTACAGGGACAATCAAAAGTATTTCATTACATTACGGTCATTGGCGGAAAAATTTTCAAATGCATTTTAATGGCGTTACACTCATTCGAACATACTAAAATTTATATGCATCTATAAAGTACATATTATTATATACATTTTGCACAATCTGTGGTGCAAAGAACATTTATTATTGATTTACAAAGCCACACAAAAGTATTCCATTACATAATGGTATAGGGAGAACATTATTTGAAGCGCATTTTAATTGTAATTTACTATTCAAGATTTTATGAAATTAATATATGTTGCTGAGGAATACTACAAGTTATTTCCCGTATAAAAGAAAACAGATAGTATTTACAGTGACACACAAAATATTTTGGCTACTGTACTTTATCCGAAATACTGTGTACTATTATATCAAGATCTGAGTAATTTTGAGTGCGTCCGTAATTATATAAATAGCTAGCAGCTATATTCGTCGTTCAATTCGTCGTTCTCCGTCCGTCCGCCTGTCTGCCCGCATATAACAAAGTTAAAACTGCCCAACCAAATCTCACGATATTTAAAATTTAAAAATTATATAAGTTTGTCGAGTCATTTTGAATTTTATGAAAATCGGATGTGTAGTTTAATTAGAAGGACAATCAAAAGTACTCCATTACATTACGATCATTAGGAAAAAATAGTTACAAGTACATTTTCATGAACGTTAAACTCTTTCGAATACAATAAAATTGACATTAACTTATGAAGTACATATATATACTAAAATATGCATTCTGTACAATCTGTGATGCAAAGAATATTTATCATTAAATAATAAAGCTACAGAAAAGTGCTCCACTACATAATGCTGTACAAGGAAACATTGTTTGGGGCATGTTTTAATTACATTAAACTTTTACACATTTTATGAATATGATATACGTTGTTGAGGTTTAATAAAAGTTACTTTGTATATAGTTATAAGAACAAGAAACAATAGTAGATTTCGACCACTATCCTATATGCGAAGTACTGTCCACTATAACAGTAAGATCTGAATATTTTTAAAACTTTGTTATCGTACGAACGCACCACATTTGCTACGTTTCACGTGCAATTTCTAACTTGTTTTGTATCCTGCTTCTCGCACTTTGAAACCATTTAGTTCATCAATTTATCTTGTTGAGGCTACTCACCCATATATATATAGAAAGATAAAGATAAGCATAGATTATGAATCACTTTCCAACACTTAATGAACTCTTTAACAAAACTTTGTTATTTAGGGAAATAATAGTGTATAGTCAAATATACCCAAATATGTATTCCAGTACTTTTGAACAGCCCTGTATTTCATATGTCAGTTGATATAATGGGAAAATTTAGTTTAGCAAGAAAATACCCAGTAGCTTGAAATTTCTTTTTCAGCAATTCATATTATTAGATGGAAACATACTTGAATACTTTTGTTCAGCCCTGTAGTTTACATTGTGCCTTTATTACACGTCAGCATTAGGCTAAAATTTATTGTAAACTAAAACACTTTTAAAACAACTGAAATCACATTCTCATAAATTATCATTCATAGGCATACAGAATTCTTTGCGTGGCCCTGTATATCCTTTTATCTATATTCTGCAAACATTTCTCAGTAAATAATGAAGCTTAGCGTAAAAATGCATAGCTTATTTATGAACCACGTTTAAATAATTTACGCTCATATTCAGTAACGTTGGTGAGCTCTTTTGGGTAGCCCTGTATATCAACTATAACATTTATAAAATTGAACGAAAACTGCACGTCAAACGTAGCAAATTATGTGCGTTCATACTATCATGATATTTTACAAATACTCAGATCTTGGTTTAATATTTTTCAATAGTTCGGATTTTGTATAAGTATTCGAAATCTTTCAGTGTCCCTGTAAATACTATATGCTTTCTATTAAAATGGAAGTATCTTCAGTAAACACCAGCATTGTACATAATACTATAAAATGTAAAATAGTTTAATACAATTAAAACGCCTCCAAACAATGTTACCTCTTATACTATTATGTAATGGAATACTTATGCGTGGCCCTATAAAACATTCTTAGCGCCGCAAATTGTATAGAATGTAAATTTTAGTATATATTTCATAGATGTATATCAATTTTATTACGTTTGAAAGATCGTAACATCATTAAAATGTACTTGGGACAATTATTTCTATGAAATTTAACAATGAGATTTAAATTTAAATTTAAATTTTAAATTATGTACTTTAAATTTTAAACGATTTGGATGAGTAGTTTTTACGTTGTTACATGCCGACTGTCAGACAGACGCACGGACTCAACGATGACTATAGTTGCTACATACTTACATAATTACGAATTCCCCTAAAATATACGCACAAATCTATCCATTTATCCATCCTAGGATGCTTTTTTACACACTGTTAAGGAAAATTAAGAAACTAAAGTTACAATACTTTTTATATTAAACTGTCATTCCTAGAACTCTTTATGGGACGTCAAGAACGAAAAACCACCCAATAGATACATATAAATCAAAAAATCTCAAAAGATCACTGAATTTTTTTTAGGAAACTGAGATGTTAAGAACTTTTTATGTAACTGCAACGCGAATTACAGATAAAATTTTAGTATTATTACTGTAAATTTAGTAAATTATTTTGCAAAACTACAGATTTCTGTGGTTTTACAAAAACTAGTTTATAGACTTGAATCCTTTTTTGTACAGTGTGCAGATAAAATTTTAGTCAGCTTACATATTTTCGTAACTTTACATCTGTAAAATGGCTTTTTTTTTAAAGAGAGAGTATATTTATTTATACTGTACTTATAAAGAATAGTATGATTTATTTAACAGCATTTTTTTCGTCATTAATCCACTAACACTTGTAAATATTTAAAAAAACACTAAAACTATTGGTTTATGATGAAACGTTGTACGGTAATTTCCTAGTTTTATAATAAACCAGGTGTCCCAAAAATGAGTGATGGATTTTAAAATTCAATAACTTGCAAACGGTGACAGTTATTTAAAAAAAATTTACAGGAGGGTTATGTATAATGTCAGGAGTTTTTTTACCGTAATTTTTTTATTTAGTTCGCATAACAAAGAATAGGTGGCGCTGACGGTGATTGAAGGCCAGGTAGACGCTTCACTCAGCACTGATCACCTAGCCTTCAATCGCCGTCAGCGCCACCTACTGTTTGAAATTCGAACTAAAATTAAAAATTACGGTAAAAAAACTTCTGACATTATACATAACCCTCCTGCAAAAAAAAATTAAATAGCTGTCACCGTTTGCAAGTTATTGAATTTTAAAATCCATCAGTCATTTTTGGGACACCCGGTAGGTTTTCTTATATTCGTCTAGACATGATAGACATAGTTATTCCTGTAGAGCAATATCTGGATTCATAATTTCGTTCATAAAAGGGTTAAATATTTAAATATTTATTCGCTTAATCATTTTAAATGTTTCTAATATACATTTCATTTCTGCATTGAAAATGAAAATTTTGAAACTGAAAAAGTATTTTGTTTTGAAAATATTAATGGATAAAATGCCAAGTTAGATGTAAAAAAAATATAAAAGTTGAACATAAAATGAATTACTTTTATTTAGGTTGAAATTTATTTCAAAAAACGCAAATCTCTTTACGTCAAGATTGTGAGATAAAAGAAAATAGCAGCAGTTATGAATAAATTACAATGCAGATTATACGACGAAAATACTGATTTAATTTTTTTAGCTTGATAAGTTTTGCAAGATAATCTTCCTGTTTTGCATATTTATTTAAAAAGGTTGGATATATTTTTTGTTGTACCAATTATTTTATTTTCTTTCATAAGTTCAGTTATGTTTTCAATCATTTTTAATTTATGTTTTATGTCTATTTTAATTTGAACTATGATATCTTTTTTTATCATTTTATGTGATACTTTTTTATTTTTTATTATTTATTCATTTATTTATTTATCATTATTTTTTTAGTGTCATTAATTTTAATTGCAATATCAGTTTTTTCATCTTTTTTATTTTTCTGATTGCTGAATAATAGTCATTTTGATGCAAATATCTATTTATTGGATTTCCATTTTATAAGTACAGTTATTAAAATTGAATGCTTTTTAACAATATAAGAGTATTAAAAAAGAAATTCATGTTGTTGTTGTTGTTTAGTTTTTGAATTAAAAAAATTTAATAAATTATTGACAGCATAACATATTATTAAAAAAAAAACTTTGTACGCTTCAAAAGTATTGATTTAATCAATTTATCGATTGAATTATCAATTACTTAATTGATTTTATCAATTTAAAATGTATGTTATTACTCTTTGCTACCTAGAGATGAATTGTATATAATATAATTTTATATTACTCAAAACAGCAAAAAATTTGTAACATAAAGGAAATAAAAATAAAATTTCTAGTAACTATTTTAATCATTTTAGATGTTGTCTTCATATAAAGAGAGGAGCCTAAATGTATGCCCTATACTAATGTCATTACAAGATGGCGAGTGGTCAGGAAAAAAAATAGTGTCAAAAACAGAAAGAACTACCAGTATTTATTTATAGAAAATACTTCAAGTAGTATAAAGCGATTTAACACAGGAGAATTTCTCTTTAACGAAATACTGATAATTAATACCTTTTTTGACTATGTTTTTCTTTGACCATTCGCCACCCTGTTTTACTATTTAAATTCCATTAACTCCTTCGGGATCAGCCTATTTATAAGAACTTTTAATTGTTTATCGCCGGTGTTTTAAAGCAAACATTTTTACCCAACTGAATCGCGAAAATGATCGGATTAATTAAATAAAATGAAATAAATTAATAATATTGCTCTGATTAGTGCTATATATTTTGTTAATTTTCCTTTTCCCACATCCTTTACAGATTTTCTTGCTCTTGCTTGGTGAGAGTGACTTTTGAATTAATGTTAACTTTTACTTATTTATTATTTTTTTTTATTATAGTAGTTTGAATAACTACAGCTAAACCATTTCCACTAATTTAATTGACTTAAGTTCAAAAATTTAAATCTTTTTTTTTTTTTTTTTTTTTTTTTTTTTTTTTTTTTTTTTTTTATCTGTCCGTTATTTTGAAAATTAAAGTTTTTCTCTATTAATGGATCCTTTTCTTTATTAAATAGTCTATACTACATTTAAACTTTCTCCCAATGGATCATACAAAATAAGATATCTCATTCACAGACTGGGTGTTAAGTTTATATCAACTAGGAATCCCCCCCAAAGCTGCTCTACAGTTCTGCAGTGTTCATATTTAATAATGCCAAATTTATCCCGGGAGAGCGCCCGGATATCCAGGGTATGAATGGTTTTCGTTTTGTCACCAATAAATACAAGTAGTAATCGTAAGCTTTTTTAGTCTGGGACAACATTTAAAATTTCTCTGAAAAAATAAGTTGAAGATTGCCTTTAAAATAATAGTGTAGATAATTATAAAAAAGTTAACCACACTAGGTCTATCAGGCCCGGCGCGCGTCCCCAAGGGTTAAAATAAAAGTTTACTGGTGAGAATAATCAAGGAATTTGAGCATGTATGAGATTGTATGTATGCAACTTAGGCGGCACGCATACTGGTCGCTCACCCTTAAAGTTTTAAGGATGAATTTGTTTGATACAATAAATTAAAAATAGAGACCACACACCATTTTTTCCGTACTAAAATTTTTGCCTTATATAATCGAAATGTTTCTGCGATGAAATAAAACGAAAATCGAAGTTTAAAATTAGTTTTTTCGAAAGCTTTTAGTGACAAAACAAGCAAACTCTTCTTGCAAGTAGGGCGTACGTGCAAACCTGTTAAGGTATTAATACTGTTATTAGAATTAAACAATGAAACAAAGCCCAACAGTAACACTTGTTGACTCTCCATATATAGCATTAATCATCAATTTTTTTAAAAATAATTTAGAATGTTATGATCAGGATAAAATCAAGGACCATCGTACATTAAAATGAAATATTAAGTTTTACCATGTACGATCTAGAAAAGAAGATTTAGTTCAATTTCCTTACTTCTAACTTTCTTTTAATGCTCTGTATCGAGGATAAGATTCTTACAATATTTATTGAAACATCGAGCATTTAAAATAAACATAATAAGAAGGTAAATCTTAATTCATTCATCTATGCATCAACTGTGAAGTGTAGGGTTAAGAACAGGGTTCTCGCTGTCGCTCGCCATTGCGCCAAATTGCGACTAAATTCTTCATTTGGCGAGTAAACAAGCGATTAGATTCGCCAAATTGATATTGTTCAATTTTTGCGTTTTTCATTCTTTCCTTTTTCGTTTTTCATACATATGCATATTTTTAATATATTTGTAGAGGATTAATTGAAATGAGATTAATCCCAATCGTTGTCGCAGTCATAAAAACTTAGGTTGTTTTGAAAAAAGGGGGGTACATTAAAGGATTAAAGATAATTTTTCTAGTGTTACACTGCGAATGTATTTTGCTTATACTTTTTCGATTTGGCGAATGTTTTTTATTTTAAATTAGCCAAATTACTAACGGTGATAAAATGTCAGCGAGAACACTGGTTAAGAAACTGGTAATTATACAGGGTGCATAAGTCCCTTTAACCTAAAAAGACTTGCGAACGGAGAGAGCTACTGTTATGCAAATGAGATAACAGTACAGTAAAGTGACTACGCACGAACTAATGCAAACGACAGCAGCTCTAATAGTGACGAAATTTGAAAGATAGCTATTGCGAATCAAAAAACGAAAAGAGATAGAGTTAAATTTCGAATTAGAAAATTTTAGAGCACCACTTAATTAATCCGGTTCGATATTTTGTTCAAACGGGTAAGGTAAATCTAAGATAAATAAGACACCCAAAAATATTTGAAATCGATGCATTCTATTTTACGTGCACGTTTGAAAGAAATAACCATATGAAAAAAATACACACAATTTATTGCATAAATACATACTTACATCAATACATTTTGATAGCATCGCTCAGAAAACACAAAAATGTAATTGTAAAATAACAAGTAAGAAAAATCATGTGTTAAGCATAGATTATGAAACACTTTCCAACACTTCCTGAAATCTTTAACAAAACTTAGTAATTTAGGGAAATAAAATGCTACTGTCCGTAGCCAAATATGTATTCCAATACTTTTGAACAGCCCTGTATTTGATCCTTCGATTAATATATATATATACTATATAATGGGAAAATTTATTTTAGCAAGAAAATGACTAACCAGTTGAAATTTCTGTCTCAGCACTTTGTTCTAATAGATGGAAAATACTTGAATACTTTTGTTCAGCCCTGTAATTTACCTAATACCTTTATTACACGCCAGTATTTTGTTAAAATTTAGTTTAAAGAAAAACACTCTTAAAACTATTTAAATAACATTTTCAGAAATCATCATTTATGTGTGACCATGTAGCTAATTCTTTGCGTGACCCTATATATCATTTTATCTATATTCTAGAAACAATTCTTAGTAAATTGAAAGCACTTCAACGTAAAAATGTCTTTTTAAAAACCACCTTTAAGTTAATTATTCTCACATTCAGTAACCTTTATGAGCTCTTTTTTTGTGTAACCCTGTATATCAACTATAACATTTTTTACACCGTATAATTTCCAGACATTTAGTAAAACTTAAAAACGCATATCATAATTGAAAATATATTTCATCCATCCATCAGCTATCATCGATAATATACAGTACTTCGGATAACAAGATAAGATTTTAATTATTTTGAGTATACCTGTTAATGCTATGTACTGCATATTATGCCTTAAATATCAAGTCTCAGTGGCATATACCAATTTTATGATACCTGAAATCTTTAACATAATTAAAATATATGGCAAACAATCCCCCCCCCTTTATTATTATGCAATGGAATTCTTTTGAGTGGCCTTGTCAATGAATAGCAATTATTATTTTCACTGCTTATCTTACAGAATGCATATTTAGTGCACTTTGCGAATCCATGTAAATTTGAATATGTTTGGCAGGGTGTTACAACTTAAAAATCATTTGAAGCGATTTTTTATCATAGGCCGTAATGTATCGGAAAACTTTTGACTATCCCTGTAAATAAACTAATTATGGTACAAACTTCATTATCAAAAGAGTTCGTGCTAGGGTAAACATTAATAACATATAAAAATTTCTTAGCAATCTGAGCATATTTACGGGAATTAGAGCGCGGCCAGACGGCCATCCGGCCAGACAAACAGACGGCCATACGGACTGACGCGACGGCCAGGCAAACCGAGCGCATAAACACTTTTCAAATTTGTTGGAAAGTGTTAAAAATGCTCGCACATTCGGATTAAAATTATCGTCTGCCATCGAAAAATTTATGATATGAGATTATGCTGTTTGTATCAGCGAGCGCTCTAACACCTCTTAAATTAAAATTTCAAATGCATTAGAAAATAAAATTTTACAGACTTTTTATTACAGTACAATGTTTCAATTGTCACATGGGCATTGCTACGTTTTCCAAAATGTGAATATGCAGAGTAGAATCGTCACGCGTACATTTCAGATCTTTTGGGGTATACAAGCGACGATTAACTTTATCCGTGTGAATCAAATTCGTTTAATTCTAAAATTTTCTAATTGGAAAATTTGTTCTATCCCTTTTTTTCGATTTGGTGACTATCTTACAAAATTTACCACTAGATGGCACTTTTGTCGTTTGCATTCGGTTGGGCATAGTTGTTTTACTATACCGTTTCCTAACTTGCATAGCTATAGCTCTTTCCGTTTGCAAGTATTTTCAGGTTAAGGGTGCATTCGGGAAAATAATTTTTTACCTTCAACAGCTCAAAATTTTTAGATACATTTTTAGACTCATTCAAGATATGAAACTTGCTGAGGTGACATTTTGAAAAGACGTATAAGATACCGTGTTATGTCATTCTTCGCTAAATCAATTAGAATTTAATTTATAAACAATTATTTTCACAGTGTGGCCCTTTTTTTCGTTTGCAAAATCTCCCGCTTCGAAAAATTTCGTCCAAAACGCCGTTTTCGACAAAATTTTTTTGCAACATTTCCTACATTTATCATTAAATCGACAATCACGCCACCTTGTGTTGTTTCTAAATAAGAGAATTTGAAAGTTTGGTGCATTTGAGAGCAAAACGGAATTTAAAAATAAATCAGAAAATAAACATTTTGGATCGAAATACACCCTTAACCCCTTCGCAACGGGAACCTTTTACGAAACTTTTAATGTTTTGACACCGGTTTTTTAAAACAGAAATTTGTGCCTTTTTAAATCGAAAATATGCTCCGATTAAATAAGGAAAGTTTCGCAGTATAATTTTACCGGTGGCAATAAACAAGGATTCTTAGGCCTTTTTGCGGCACGTATACGTGTCGCTCGTCCCCAAGGGGCTAAAGGGGCTTTTCTATGCACCTTTAACAGTACACCTATATGCAAAATAAATCATAGTATCAACACTTGTATTAATTACTGTGCCTGATTTATCTGTGCTCTATCCGTACAGAGCGATAAATTGATGGATGTATACAAAATATATTATCTATAATAAATCGTTTATTATTAAAATATAAAATATTTATTATAGAACTTTCCTAACTATAGTCATTAGTATGATATTTTCAGGTTATCTTAAGTTCAATGAACTTTTTGTCAAAAACAGATGTATTTTGATCGATTAGTAACCTGTCTAAGTCATCAAAACTTAAGTACTTTCAAAAAAGACGTTATCGATACCGTACTACTGGGCTCTTTTCTAAAAATAACCTAGAAGTGCTTTTTTATTAATTTCAATCATTTGTTCAAAGTAAAATGAAATTCATTACAATGTTATTCTGTTTTATTCAGTATATGTTGGTAATTCTAAATGGATATTTCTTAAACCTTAACAATAACAATGAAGAGAAAATTTATTGCCGGCTATATACTAAAAAACATTTTCTCTTTTTTCATACCATATCAAAACGTTAGTTGATTTTTGGAAAGATTTATCAAAATTAAAAGAAAAAAGAAAAATCATACTTCAAGCATTAGATTATGAAACACTTTCTAACATTTGCAAAATATTTTAACAAACTTTCACCGTTTAATGAGTTAAATAACATACATAAGCAAACATTTTAGAAAATACGTAATACATTTGAAAACCAGATTTAAACAATTACTGCGCATAGTTCGAGAGCTATTCCATTTCTTTCATCTCGTTTTGTATATAATTTATAGACCTATATGTATCCTACAAAGTAAGTCAATATGCATTTTTGATAATGATTTGTAGTTTAGTTAGAAAAAGCATAACACAACAGAAAATATTCTTTCAGACATTTCTACGAATAAGCGGAAATTATACTTGAATACCTCTGTTCAACCATGAACAGAGTGAGTCATAAATTCGTGCAAACTTTAAAAAACCATAATAAACAAAGTAATGCTCGGAAAAAAATTCTATTTGCGCGAGTATGATCAGACGGATTTTGGATTTTTTCCCGTCTATAATAAAAAAATTATTTAGAAAATAATCGATAGAGAGCGCTCACACGCCATATTGGGACGTTTTATGCAAATCAGGCAAACACAAATAGACAATGAAACAAATCACAATAACATGACATTGTTGGCGTTTATTATAAGATAGTAAAATATGGTCAACATGCGAAACTTTCGTGATGCAATATTTGTGGATTCACCATTCTTGTAGAAAATTTTAACCACCAGCGCTCGATCTGGTAACGATAGCATGCTACCGGTATCGAATGATGAATCCATCTTCATCTAGGTGTTTTATTCCTAGCCTGATTTGCATAAACGTTTCAATATGACGTTTGAGCGCCCTCTCTCGGTTACGTTTGAAATCATTTTTTACTATACATGGGAAAAAAAATAAAATCCGCCTGATCATACTCGTGCAAACAGAAATTTTTTCCAGCATTACTTATTTTATTATGGATTTTTAAAAATTGCACGAATTCATTATGCACCCGGTATATTACCTACATAATTCTATACATGCCACATATCAAGCGAAAATTTAATTCCGGCAGAAAAACGCTTAATGCTACTGAACTCATACTTCCAGTAATTACTATCCATAGGCATCTAAGATCGAATGTTTTCCACACCCTCTATGTGATTTTATTTATATACTACAAACATGTCTTGGTATACTAAATCAATGCAAGCATTAAAATACGTAAATTAAATTTAAAAAAAAACTTAAAAAATTCACGCTCATTCACAGTAAAAGTTAAAAAAATTTCTGTAGATCTGTATCTCATCTCAAGATTTTTATATACCAGATAGTGTGCAAAAGGGATACAGTATTATTTCCGATATCTTTTATATGTCCTTATAAAATAACGATGAATGTGATATACGTCATTTCTTCTGTAAGCATCTCGTAGTAAACCTTAGTAACGTATATCAATTACAACATGTTAAAATATTGCAAAATAATTAAAATGCATTGCGAACTGTCTTTCCCATATATAGGCCATTGTATAACCGAACAATTTTGTGTGACTCTGTAAATGAATTTAAAATGGATAGAACTCCACATTCTACAGAAAACACGTTTTAATGCACTTATGAAATTCATGTCGATTTCATTAAGTTTGGAACAGGTTAACATTGTTAAAATGCGAAGCAAGAGATTTTTCTTCATAGAACATAATAGATCGAAATACTTTTGAGTTCCCTTATTCTCGTATTCTAAGTGTTGAACATGGCACATTCTATTGTAATCATCTTCTAGTGCACCTCAATAATGTACCTAAATTTCATTATATTTAAAACTGTGTAACGCTATCGAAATTCACCGCGAAAGTTTTTTTCCAAAAAAAAGTTATAAGTAAGAATAATTTCAGGGCTGCCATAGATGACTGTTTTTTTAATTTGGACTGTTACAAGTTTTTCAAAACAGAAATCCTGTGCACACTCTTTGACAACGTTTGCAAAAGAAATATATTTCAAAATTTATGTTAGAAAAATACTGGTGCGTACTCAATATAAAAATAATCACCTATGGCAACTTTGTAATTGTGAATTATTCTCTCTCTCGATAATATATAAAAACAAATAAAAATTACAAATGTTTTTCAACTAAAGTTTAAATATAATTTAATTTATTAAAAAAATAAGCTGGTAAATTCGTTATTATGTTAAAAAAATTCTCCCACAAAGTTGTTAAAAAAAGGGTTTCGATATTAATGAGTTTAAAGTCCTGATTTTACTGGTATTGCCAGTCTACCCGGCTGAAAGTTTGAGGGACCTTTTTTTTTTTTTTTTTTTGGATTTTAAAACGAAATTAGCATTATAATAATATTAACGCATATAACAATACCACTGTTCTGCTAATTGAAGCTTTTTTTTCTCTCGCCGCTAATGTTCTTTGAATTATTTTGTTTATTTGTGAACTCTAAAAAGTCCGTCTAAGACTCATGTGTGGCAACTTGACATTAATCATCCGTAATAGGTGCGTTAATTTAAGGGGTCTCGTTGAAAATTCGTTGAAAAATCAACAAAAACATTGAAGGTTTAAATTAGCGTATCTCCATTATTTTTTTATGTATAGACATGAAATTTTGGGTTTTGGTTAAACAGATTATGCTTTTTAATATAATACCACTAGATACTGAGTCTTTTACAGAATTTGTGTATTGTTGAAATTAAAAAATCTCTTTTTTTCACTCTGTAAGTCATTGCGCGCACGATAACTTGAGAACGTTATGTATGGATTATTATGAAATTAAGTGTAGATATTAAACAAATATATGTGTTTAAAATGAACTACTTTTAAGTATTTAGAGTGGAAATAATTTTACTTATGACTAGTTTTGTTGATTAAAAAATGTAATCTTTTGATTTTTTTAACAAAAATATTGATTTTTACAGTTAATGACATAGTTTTGATCTAAGAGTAGTTCATTTTAAAAACACATATATGCATATTATATACATTAAGTTTCATAAAAATCCATACATACGTTCTCAAGATATGATGCGAGCAATGATTTACGGATTGAAATAAAGAGATGTTTTAAATTCAACAGTACACAAATTTTGCAAAAAACTAGTCAGTATCTAGGGTAGTGTATTAAAAAACATAATCTGTTTAATCAAAACCCAAAATTTTATGTCTATGTATAAAAAAAAATAAAGGAGTTACACTGATTCAAACTTTCAATGCTTTTACAGATTTTAAACAAGTTTAAAAGGTACTAGACCCCTTAAACTCTGTATAATAAATTTCGAACCAGAGCTTAAAAAAAAAGAATTTAAGTACATTCCACTTAGAAACCTGAAGTTAAATAAATGAAGATTCATAAAATAAAATATCTGGTTCGAAATGAGATTAACCTGGATCAAACTAATCCGGGTATTACGGAAGATTAGATAAAAGTTGGCAGCTATGAAGACTGAATACTAATGAACATAGTTTAAAATTGCTTATTATTAAATTGCTAATTCGGTTTGTCTGTAAATATAGAGGGATCGCCATTAAATTTATATATATATATTTTCTTTGACTATGGCATATTCGATATTGGAAATGAAACTTGCAGTATCTAGGGTAAGTGTACCAGTAGTGGGCCACCAATTTTCAAAGTCGAAAAACAAGTTTTCTATTCACCCGTCAGATAACAAACTAATTACTGATTGGCTGGAACCCTTATCTGTTATCAGGCAAAGGGATAACTTCATTATTCTCATAGTCTTTGAAATGGAAGGGTGTTTTTACAGACTATACGATAAAAACTAAATAGAAGCTAAAATTAAATTACGTAATCATCAAAACTACTAAATATGATTTCATTATTGTGTATATTTAAGTATAGAAATATAAAGCAAGTTATAACTTCTGTACAGTATGCATTAAATTCTAGAATGAAGAGGCCCACTTCTAGGGGGCCCTTACTTAAGCATCAGAAATTTACTTGGCCCACTACTGGAGCATAGAGGAAGGTAACATTTTTTATTTTTCATTTTTTCCAGAGAATATATTTTAAAAATTTGAATGTTTATTCTGATACATAAAAGTAAGGAGAAGGCTAAAAAAAATATGTTTTTTTTTGGAATTCACTAATACTTTAATAATAATTAGATAAATGTCCTTAAGTGACCCACTACTGGTTCATTTACCTTACAGTTCCTATACACCGACATTTAAGATATAGTGTTGAACATCAGGAAAATCATCATTTGTGAATAAAAAATCATTATTTTTTTCTCATTCACTGTATTTTATTATATTTATTACAGTTACAGTCAAACCTGGGTAACACGAACCTCAAGGAGAATCAAAATGTTGTTCATGTTAACAGTAATTCACTTTATCAGTATCAAATATTTGTATTTGTGTTTATAGGGGATTGAGAAAACAATTCATTTTAAAAGTAATTCACGCTAAGCGAGTTCATGTTAACCAGGTTTGACTGCAGTGAATTTTTTAATTCCAAAGCCTTTTATGAAATATCCATGTCAGCATGTGAATCTGTCAATAAGCAATTGATCAAATGTATCTGAATATTTAATATCGATCGCATAGTATACTTTGATTCAAGTTTAATTTTATCAACATACATTTCAGTCACAAGGCATAGAATTTAATTTTATTCAGCATGGAGAATTCAAAATCGAATGTCAAAGTGCCAGTTCGTGTGGTTTCTATGGAAGGTATTAGTGGTAATTGCATTTTACGAATGTCGGTTTCTAAATTACGAAGTTTCATTAAAATATTCCAGTCTTTTCAATAGAACAATAGTTGCGTAGCTATCAATCAATCATGCATGGCATTTCTTAATTATGCAGAAGTACGTACAGAAGTTGCTTAATATTGCATTGCCACAATGACGTAAATATTTATTTAATTTATAATAACTGTAAAAAACTTTTTATTATCAGTACTGAAATGAAAAACTGCAAACAAATAGGTTTATAAAATTTTTGTTTTGAAAAATACAGTGCGTTTGAATACAGAGGTAATTTTATAAATACTTAAATATAACCATTCAAACGTTTCTTACAGTATTTTATTATTTATTTTGTACGTTTTTCTATTGATATTTATGGTTAAAGATATTTCAATAATATTTGATAGTTTCACTTATAAATATGAGTATTTTCAAATTAAAATTTAATATTATTTCTGAAATACTTTATTTTTCGATAAAAATATATTGTAATCATAACTGACATTCATATTTAAATTTTTTATTCGCGTAAATTATCAAAATAAATAAATAAATAAAAATAAATCGAATATAAGAAAAACAACAGTTTCGAAAAAAACTGTGATGTCACATTATTGCAGAATAATATAGAATTTTTTGTCACTGGAATAAAACGTAAATACACTGATATATTATTGAATAAGAATATTATAAAATTTAGCGGAGCAATATTCATTATTGATATTTTATTTTAATCTGGAGAAATTCGATAAGCAATTAATGAACAGCTGCATCAAGTAAATATATATATATGTATAAAATTTAAACTGTACTTTAAAATTTTGTTTAGTTTTCGTAGGGTGGTTCGGACTCTCTTACTAGTTGTGTGAAAACTTTTATGAATAAAATAATTGCAATTTTTTTAAATCGAATAATAACAATAATATGAGTACTGGACAAATGTTGCATATATTGCAGGAATGTATAGTCGTGGAAAATAAGTAATTATCCCCAACTAACTCTAAACAAGTTATTGCAATAGAAAATTACTAGTACCAAAGGATTAAAATTAAATATACTTTTAAACGATTTATATAAAACTTGCTTAAGAGCCCACACTATTCAATGAAAAAGACCCGGATTATAATGCTATGTCTATGTGGGCTTTTTTTTTCAAATATCTCACTCTAATTTTAATATTTTTACATGCTTTTTTTTTACATAGGATAGCTGAGGACGATCTACAACCGGGCTACTTTTTACTTTTTCAATTTTGGTTTCAGATTTTTTATAAACATTACTTTTAGTTTCGATAAAAATATTTTTACTTTCGATATAAAAAAGTATAACCAAAATCAAAAAGGTAAAACTAGCGTTTTAAATCATAGTCATCTATCTTATGCAAAACAAATAATCTAAAAATATTAAAATTTGAGAGAAATATTTGAAAAGAACGCCCCCATAGACTTAACATTATCTTCCGGGTCTTTTTCTATGCCTAGTGTTGCGTCTTAAGGGCTCATCTACATATCGAAACGAACTTTAACTTTGATTTTTTTATCAATAGCAATACCCAAGTTTGAGATCATAGATAATCTCTTCAATTTGCTTAAAAACAAATTTTCATGAAATTCTTAAAAATAGATTTGCGAAATTAATTACATTTAAAAGAGCCCTTTTTAGGGACTGTATCCACACTGAATTTCGGCATTCGATTGTTAAAACCCTAAAGAATGGCTAAACTATTATAAATGATTACTTCTTGTTAATATGATCATTTCACTCTCTTAACCCCTTGATGCATGGTGGTATATCCATGAAACCACTTAATTTTAATGCCTAAACGCCATATTGACACCGGAATTTCGGTAAAAAATTTTACGGTTTATTGAATACATGAAATATGGCCTTTTTATAAATTACAAATGAAGTTATTATTTAAATTTCAGTGTCATTTTCTAATTTCAACACTTAAGCAATAAATTTGCTCTGCGCCGCAAAGAGTTAATATGTTTCGACTATTGTTATCTCAGGTGTATAAATAACTTCCTCAGTCAGTAGCGGCTCCTCAGGAGGTGCTGCAGCAATTTATTCACACCACTAAATTTATATGGTAATTACAGTTTTTTTTTAATCAACAAAATTTGCCGAATGAATAATAGAAAAGATTCTGCTAAATTTTATTGGAAAAAAAATCTAATGCAGCACTCCCTGACGAGCCTCTACTGTCCTCAGTCCTGAGACAAATATTATGTGGGACTACAAAAACAAGTTTAAAATTATTATAAAATATCTCCAAATATGCATGAGTCTGTATATCAATGCTTCTAATACAGTAAAAATGTCTAGATGTAATTCTAACAATTGTAGAAGCTTTTAAATTATTTTAAAGGTTGATTTTTAGTGTCGCCTCTAGGCCTTATCAAGACTGAGATTGATAAAATGAGTAAAATGTGTATATTTATCAAATTATGCCTATCTGCATATCATAGACAACCAATGAAACCAGCATTTTAAGTGTTTTTATCATAATTTCAAAACTACTTGGTAGAAAAATTCGAGAATTCGCATAAAGCAGGCCATAATTAATATTAATCTGATAAAGTATTGTAGATGACAATTCATATTTTTTTCGACCATAATTTTATAATTCATAATTGAATTTTAAAATGTTTTAAATTACAAATTCATTCTAATTATGTTTGGGTTTTTTAGTATGATAATCACACAAAAAAGTATCACATAGGATAATAATTTCAGTCGATATTTGTAAAAAGATGAAAACATGTAATTTAACAATCGAAGTTCTAAATTTTGAACGTTTCCAATTCAAATGTTCCCCTAAAATTTACTTACTTACAATTTTTTTCTAGCTGTAGTTTGAGCCAAAAATTTAAATATAGTGTCAGAATCGGACGTTAATATTAAAAGAACAAAGATTTACAAAGCGTTCATTTGCAGATAGTCTTTTAAACAAATTTTATATACATTATTTAAAAGTAAATTTTATTTTATATTGTTTCGTGTTAGTAACTTTCTTCAATTATAATTAGTTGCAAAGCGATAAAGGAATGTTTATTTTTTTCCCACGACTTTACACTTATTACTGTATATGGTCGTGTCCCATTACATACAACTAGGTCAGGATTGTTAACTCTTGAACAGAAACAAGTGTGGCTATAATTTCAGAATGAGCAGGTGAATGTAAACATAAATTTGGACATTATTGATATTAATTTGTAATTTTCATTTAAATATGCAAACTCTACAAGGAATCAAAAATTTCTCTATATAAAAATAATTCCAATATACTAAAGTATGAAAAAAGTTAATTGTTTTGAATCTAATTGAAAATGTGATCAAATTTCTGTTATTGAACCCACAACTTTTGTTGTAAAGGGTTACGTAATAGTATTTAAGAACCTAACAGCACATATTAGATAAACAAGTGGGTAAGTGTGATTGCAGATGGCACAAAGAGTTGCATTTAATATTTCTCTGAAAGCAAGTTATCCTTAAACTAATAAATCCAAATCGTTAAATTTGAATTATTAAATTTTTACACAGATGACAGTACCAATAAATTTAATTATAAAATAACTATGCATGGAAGTTTTTTTGATTTTAATGAAAGGAAAAATGTTAAATCAAATTATTTAAATAAAATCTAATATTCCTTTTTTTTGTGAATATTCGAAATTGAAAAATATTAAGGGGAGACATAAGTAATTTTTTTAATTTTTGAAAAAAAAATGTTTAAACGAAATTTAAAATCTTGAATCATTAATAAACCGACATAGTTTTTAAAAAAGAAAGAAAATTTAATTACAAAAAAATATTATGAATATCAGTGATAAAAAAAGCTTATACAAACCCTGAAGTTGGCACAAAATACGAAATTTCTTTTAATTAAATCCATCTTAGTATGAAAATTTCAACTTCCTGAAGCGAGTTTTTAACTAAGAAGCTTCAGTTTACTGTCGATATGCTTTACCTCCAAGCTATGATGTTTATACTAAAAAAAACTGTTGGAACTATGGTATGTTTTAAAATTTAAATTGAAAAAATTAACAAATGACATTGAAAAAATGTATTCTATTAAAATAATAGATATTTTAAAGATTTTATGATTTGTCGTGTGACACGAGGTGCTTAGTTGTAAATACTCAAAATGTGAAGCTCTCTTTTATACGATTTTGTACGAACTCTATGACCGACAGATTTTCGTTTTGATATGGTTTCGTCAGATGAACGAAACCCTAAAAAAGGTCCTAAGATGGAAGCATTTGGTTAACGTTTAATATAATAAAACAAATTAAATACAATAATACAAAAAAACCAAACACAATACAATAACACAAATTAAATACAATAATATAAAATAAAACAATTAAATATGGGTAATAATGATAAAAAGCGAATAAAGTATATCAGTATTACCCTTATTTAATTGGGGAAAATACAGTTTGGACAAGGTACCCTGCTAACTATTCATATTTTATTCATCAAATCATGTTTTTCAATAACATATATCAGATTCATCTAGACCAAATTTCGAATAGGCGAACGCATTCTAATGAGAAAGTTAAATTCAAAGATTTTTTTAATATCTTGCTCAGACAAGCAGCAGATAATGATGACTGCTTTGAAAAGAAAAAAAAAACTGTGACAATAAAATTTTTCAAATATAATTCAAGAGAAATATAGTAAGTATAATTCTTTATTTTTTAATAAACATCAAGCGAATGTCTTAAATTTACTATGAATACTTGCAGCATATTAACATTTTAGGCGCCCGTAGTATATTATTAAATTCAAACATTAAAAAAAGGGTAGACAGCTTTGGCCCTATGGCATTTTGCTCTAAAATGTACACTACCCGTTATAAACGCTAGTCGTTGGTATATTAGTTTATATCTAAAATAATATATGATTCTTTCAAAATTAATTTGAAACAATTTTTGCTGTTTCAACCACTTGTAATTAAACGTAATCGTTGTAAATATAATTCTCGTTCATTTAGCATTTTTCAATCAATGAGGATGAAATAAATTTTTATTGAGTTATCTTTTTCTTTTAAAAATTTATTCAACCTGATTCCAAAATAAAATATGAACACTAACCGAAACATGCAGAAAATACCCTGAAATATTTGTTACAAAATATTCTTTTGAAAATACATTGAAGCTGAAGATTTTGCTAAGCCGGTGGATTTAGTTTAGACTAAATTATCTTCAGATATTTTATCCAAGTGATTTTTCACAAATAACAGTAGTAAAGGCAATTGGGGAAATTTAGTATTTGAATGTCTCCACATTTCACTTTAGTAAAGTCCAAGATCTCACAATCAAAATATATGCTCGTATATTAGGTATTAAATAACATGAGAACTAGATTTAAAAATACATCTATAGGTTAGAAATTTTATTGGTAAGAACTTTAACCACTATTAACATAAGAAAATCCTTTTTTAGAATATAAAGAAACGAGGCATTAAAAATTGCAATTCATGAAGTGGAAGAAAAGAATTTTTAACATACACTGACAAAGTTGAAAAGTGCTTATGAATTCGGTTTGTCTGTTGAAGCTCTGTGTAGCTTAAATTACTCAGTTCTTCACGCAATTGATACAGGGTGTCCAGCAAATAAGATTTAGATTTCAAAGTAAAATTTCTCAAAAGCAAAGATCAATAGAATAGTCCGGTAAACGGTTTATTTATGAGGTAAACTGTAAAAATGTTATACAAAAGTTTCGATCGGTGAATATTTTGAAATGATTGTATTCTGATTGCAAATAATACTTGATTTGACATATTCTTGTTTTAGATTGCTTTCAGAGAACGCGATTTTGACGTACAATGCCATATTTCAACGACTTTTCGAACTAAATTTTTGGAATTTCGAAATTTCGAAAATTTCATTCCAACAATCGTTATAAAAAATGGCACTATAAGCCAAAAAACTCGATCTCTGGAAACAATCTAAAAGAAGAAAAATGTCAAATCAAGCAATTTTGCATCAGAACACATTTTTTTTTTTCAAAATAGTCACCGATCGAAACTTGTGTATATTTTTGCAGCTTACCTAATAAAAAACCTTTTACCTCATAATTCTACTGATCTTTTTTTTTTTGAGACATTAATTTAAACAGGAACCCAAAATAATTACGTTGCACTACACTGTAAAACATTTGTGAAACTTTACACCATAAAATGGGTGGCAGCTTTGCTGCCTCCTGTTTTATGGGGTGATTTTTTTTCACCTAAATAATGGTGTAATGTAAACATATATTGCTAGTGTAACATTAAAATGTTACACCGGTTAATATCGGTTAAAACTGGAGGAAGCAAGGTTACGCCATAAAATTGGAGGCAGCAAAACTTCCACCCATTTTATGGTGTAACGTTACTCAAATGTTTTACAGTGTATGGTTGATAGTGAAAAATCCTTTGTACAGTATATTATTGACATGAAGCTATTTAAAATGTATTAAAAAGAATATAAATCATTGAATTTTACTACATGATTATTACTACAAAATAGGGTATTCATAGTATTTTTTGTTCATATACAGGCGCAATTTGTTTGTTCACTTTTGAACTTCAACATGCGCTTTTAATTTTATTAGCATTTTTATTTTTCGTTTTACTAATAGGTCGGGAGTAATCACCTCATCGAGTTCACATCGGATTAAAATCAAGGATTAGTTGCATCTTGAAACGCATATTACAACGCAGTCAGTCTGTCAAGTCATATCTTGTGAAAAATACCTAAAAACACAATTTTAGCGGTTCAATCATAAGTATAACATTATGTTTTTACGTAACTTTATGTTTTAAGTGTTTTCTACGAAGATACGATTTGACAGACCGATTGCGTTTTATTATGCGAATCGAGATTTAATTAATCGTAGATTTTCATACGTGAACTTTATGAGGTGATTGTATATGCTGCCACCTCTTGGTCTATTATTCTATATAAATTCTACACCACATGCACAAAAGATTTCTTGTATATTTTCCTTATTAGCTGAAATTGCTGAAATAGAATTTCAACTGAAGCATGTGTTTCCTAACTGAAAAAAATTTTTGTATGCATGTAATTAAATATATCTAAAAAACTATATATCGTACACAGTGCTGCTCACAGAATTCGGATGATTTTCCGACTGTAGATGGGGTTTAATGAAATTAGGGCTTCAAATGGTTCAATTTGACATTCTATTTCAACTTATTAAGATATGAAGTTTTGTTAGATATTATTCTAAATGTGTTGGAAAGTGTTCCGTAATCTATGATTGAATTAGGATTTTTCTTGCTTGTTTAAATGATATTACATGTCGACAATTGTTAGTATAGGTACGACAAAATTTAGTAACATACGAATGCCATTTTCGGACATTCGTTAGGAATTATTTCGAATTATGAAATGATATACGTCACAAATTAAAACTATTTAAAAAAATCTAATTAATTAATGTTAATTAAATACATTTCTTGTATTCTTTTTCAGCCTAATTTTTTTAAACTCACATTTTAGTAGCATATTTAAATATTTTATTCTGTATCAGATACATTTTTTAATTATTAGTTTACCAAATTATTCATTATGAAACATGCAACTAAATTAAAGTTTAAAAAGCTTATTACCCCTTTTTTTTTTTTTTTTTTTTTTTTTTTTTTTTTTTTTTTTGAGCAACACATCCAAAAATTGGGAAGTTGAATATATTAGAACATGGGGCATGTCTATGCTATCGTTTTAGGTAGGCGCGTGAAATTCAAGAAAATAAATCGACAAAACCATTAATTCAGAACTTACTTCAGCTACATCAGAAATTCTAGCTTTAAAAGTAGAAAGAAGGTAAAAAATTGAAGAACGTTAGATGCGTCTCATCAAGCGTTTTCAGGTGGAAGCGTGAAATTTCAGAAAAAATACATTAAACAAATAATCAAATATGCATATGACCAATTTTAGAAATTCTCTTCTTAAGGAAGTTAAAGGTGGGGGGGGGGGGTGAAAATTTTAGAACATTTCTACATATGTCAGCAGCATTTTTAGTCTGAAGCGAGACCTTCTAGGTAACAAGCGTATTAAATAAATAATTAAATACATATTTCAAAGATTTAAGACGTTACTCCCCTTAAGTAGGTGAAAGGGGTAATAAAAATGTAGCACATTTCGCTAAATCTTGAAAGCAGTTTTAGGTAGAGGTTAGACATATCTGACGAAACCTCCGAAAAAAATACAGATGATGTCAGGTACTTTAGTAAATTCAAAAGTTTTTTGTCTATTATGTTGCAAATATCGACTTTGATCTGGATAATATACGATTATGCCAAACAATGACGGATATTTGTTTCGGTGTTCAGAAAATGTATCTGCCTTTTTTTTCTAGATAAATTTCGTTTTATTCAAAATTCTTTTAGAATAACAAACCAGCGTAGCGGTCTGTAGCTGCTAGTCAACCTGTCTAAAACATTAATTTTCTCATACGGTCATTTATGATTTATATGATTAAATATTAAAGTTAATGATTAAATATTAAATATTAAAGATTAGAGTATAGATATTAAAATATCTATACTCTATAAATGAAGTAGAAAGAATGTAAAACAATTTATCATTTCCTGTAAGAGGAAATATAATTAATTTTAATTTTTTTACATTTTTAATGATCTTACGTTTTCTGAAAAGCGCCCTATATGTAGTCTATAAGAGAAAAAATAAGAATATCGTTTTAAATGTTCAACGCAAACATTAGAATTCTGATCTATTTTTATTCTAATAAATACAAAAACATGCCTTTAGCTGTATGCTCGTTTCAAGATAAATCTTTTGAAATGAGATTTCATCCTTTATTCTGTCTTGATTTGAATTCAATACAGTGTTTGTCTTGCAGTAAAATTATTATTTGTGTTTCCTTGTGATCATACGTTGATATATGTATAAACTTTAAAAACGATTGTTTGTGAACTCGAGAAATGCTGTCAAGAGTTTTAAATTCGAATGCTTTGAATTTATTTCATCAGGTAGCCTAGAAAATTCAAATAAATAAATTTTCTTTATCATTTCAGTTTGAATCACGTATTGATAATGGAATCGTATTTTAAACAGGTTGCTGCATAGAAATAGCAAATTGGTTATTACATGTGGAAATTCTTATTAAAATTTTTCATTTACGATGGATAAAAAGACATCAGAAAAAAATTTAAAAGTTGTAGAGGACACTAAATTAAGTAGTTTTTATAGGGGAAACCAGTATCATAATCCATTCATGACCCCAAAAGTACAATGTGTTTTAATCTTCTCAAAAACAATAATTGAAGAGTCTCCACTAAACTTACTTTAAAAAAAACTTGTCAATATTAGCAAACTTGGCACAGTTTTAAGTTTTCGTACTTAAAAAGTAAAAACGAAAGCACTATAAGATCACGTCTTTGTTTGTCTGCCACAATCATTTTACTTAAAAAGTATGGAACGTGGAAAGTTCAAAGTAGGGGATATAAAAAAAAACTATTGACACACATATTTACAAGTTATTAAAAATTAACAAGCATATTTAGGAAAATGTTTACGAGCAAATTAAATTTCTTGAAACAAAACTTTTTTTATATGTATTGTGTGGGTTATCCTGTTAAAATTTTCATAATGCTGAGCTCAAAAATATATTTCCTTTAATTTTCAATAGTAGATAAAGTAGTCAAAAATAAGTTATCCCGGAAAGCTCCACTTAGACGGCACAGAAACCTCCTCGCTAGGGTGTTGGAGCGTACGAAATCACGCCTGCCCCATCCAGTAGTCCCCACCCTCCGGAGAGTAATGCGCGAAGCCCAACAATACCTCGCAATCCACTACCGTAACTCGAAGCCCTCGTAGTTAATTGATACGAATGCCCCCTCCAGGTGCAATAAGATATCCTACCAGTTAAAGGAAGTTACTTCTAGCCACCCCTGGATACGAGAAACCTCCTCCACAGGAGTCCAAAACGACACCCGGTTTGGAGATTAGTAGCGTGAAGATTATGTTTTGATGATGTTAAGTTTGATTCACTGAACACAGAAAGCTCCAATTACGCACAAATTCGCGCCAGATTCGGATAGGACCGAGAGTTCCTCTGAGAAGCGATGCACCACAGCATTAAACGGTTAAAGACTGCCCAAATCTCTGAGGTGAAGGATCTTGGAAGCGGGCCCAACGGCTGTCTTCCTTCTAGGGCAGGCGGCCGCGACAGGCAACCAGCTCCATGCTGCCCTCCTTTAGCGACCCTGATCAAACGGGGGTAGCCCCATTCTCCCCTACCTAGGATTCGGCACAACACTACCCCAGTTGCAGCAAATATAGGGGCTTAGTTTCCTGGCGAAGGAAGCACGCCAGGCACAGGCTAAGTAACTCTGGGAGTTGCTGCACACCGTTCCAGCGAGTCCTTCCAACAACATCTACTCTGGCAGCCCCCTCTCTCAGTAAACTGGTAGTCGAAACCCTATCACTTTTGTTATCCTTTGCTCAGCGTCACCACGCAGTCAGCCAGAAACCTGAGTCTCAAGGGCCGCTTCTGAGATCAGACTATGACCGTCACCACCTGGCTTACCACAAGAACCGTAGCTCCTGGGTTATGATGCGTGGAACACCAAACCCAGACAACGCTTAGCTGTGGCTTCTATGCTGGTAAACTAGCCAAACTCAGAAGTAGTAAATCGTCTTCGACCGGCCCCGTGAAACAACGTGTAGTCAGAGCGCAGCCGGCCTCTCGTTCTCCTCTTCCACTGAAAGGGTCATGTCGGAATCAATCGGAGGGACAACATGATGGTTGCCCCTCCCCTATTCCAATGAGGGGTGTAGGCCAAATTTAGGAAATTGCCGCCCAAAGTTCCGAATATCATGACCCGATGAATAGACTCTTCTCTCTCTTTGAAATTTTTAGATATTATAAAAATTTTTTACCAAAAGTGACCCGTAGAAAAAAAAAGTTTGAAATTTTTAAAACGCTTTGATTTAAAAAAAAAAAGCTGGAAAACTACGGCGCTAATCGTATGACAATGTAAGAGGCTTATGGATTCGACTTCTGGTGATTCCATTGCACCCTTTTAATAGAGTTCCGGCTATATTTCTCTCGAGTTATAAAATTTCATTGTTCTTTCGCCTTGTTTCTCTTTGTTTCTTTCTTTCCTTTAATATTGACAATCTATACTAATATTATAAAGAGGAAAGATTTGTTTGTTTGTTTGAATTGAATAGGCTCCGAAACTACTTGACGGATTTGAAAAATTCTTTCACCGTTGGAAAGCTACACTATTTTCGGTGAACATAGGCTAATTTTTATTTGATTTATTCAAATATTTTCCTTAATAATTCAAAATTTCAGTATTTTTCATACAGAATCAATGAAAAATTTTCCGATAAAAAATAACCATTTTTCTTTCGCGTTGCCAAGAAAATCAAAAACTGGAAAAATTTCTCTTCGGCAATTAATTTTCAGTTGAACAGTATCCACGTGAAAAATTAAAATAAAAAGAATCAAAGGAAAAAAAATGTGACGTCATACTTGAAAAAAAAGTGCAATAGACTCCCTCAAATCCGCAAACCAGAAATCCGCAACTCTCTAAAATCCGCACATATTTTATGGATGTAAACAATGAAACTTTCAATTCAAATATTGGGGCAAAATTTGGATTTTTTTAGTTTTGCATCAATTCCATATATCAATTCCATTTTGTAATTTTGTTAATAATACTCTATTCTTGTTTTTTTTTTTAATAAGGAAGAATAATTTTTTTTGGAAAGAATTCAAGATATTGCTGATATTACTATTAATACAATCCTTCTTACCAAATATATTTATGCATTAATCAAGATTTTTTAGTTATTAAACCTGGCTAAACTTGAAAAACAAATCCTTGTTTTATGATTTTGATGTGAATTAGTAATATGCTTTTATGAGGCAAGTTTTGTTGAATAATTTTAGAAAAATACATCTAATCTTTATAGTGAATATTTATTCATACACTTCTGATTATTATTTTGACCTTTGCTATTAGTACTTTTATCACTTTATAAACTATCTAAATTTTAATTATTTTAGTTTATTACTTATTTTAATATTTTATTATATTGTAAGCATTCATTATAGTTCCGATTGCACAATTAATTGCACTCAAATTATTGTTTTAAAAATGTAAACAAAGCAATGACCAAAAATCTGCAAAATTCTAAAATCCGCACAACCTCTGGTCCCAAGCTGTGCGGATTTGAGGGAGTCTACTGTATTTTATTATATAGGACGCACGAATGTCGGTTACGTTAATAAGAGGTTCTCTGTGAAAAATGGCGACATAATTAGAAGTAAAGTGAACGAGAAAGAATTAAATTATTAATAAAATATTTGATTTGAAAAAACATGTCGTCATACTTTAAATAACATAGGAAGTATTTGTTAAAAGTTACAATTTTGAAGTATTTGTTATAAGAACAAGAAGCATGGATATATGTTAACTAATTAAAAATCGGTAAATAATAACGTCACATCTATACCAATATTATAAGGAAGAAAAATTTGATTGTTTGTCTGTTTGAATTGAATAGAATCCGATAGTACTTGACGGATTTGAAAAATTCGGTACTACTAGGTTATCCCGTCGACCAAAGAAGTATCACCAAACTATAAAATTAAATAGCCAATAATGGATGATCGTGAATGTCACATTCAATGACATTAAACATGATCCACATGTTTAAAATGTCATTGATTTTTACTTCGACTTTATTATTCTTTGTATAATATTATTATTTGTATTTTTATTAATATTCTACAAATTATTATTATTATTATTATTATTATTATTTTGTTATTTAAAATAAAAATTACGTCAATATGTACAATTTGGCTATTAGTTTGTGATTTGTATAATTTGGCGAAATTGGTCGACGGGATAACAGAGTAGTACCAAAAAATTCTTTCGCCGTTGGACAGTTACACTATTTCCGGTGAACATAGGCTATATTATATTTTAAAAAAAATAGGGATCTTACTAAAATGCCAATAATATAACCCAAGATGTAGAAAAATTACCTTAAAAATTCTTACATCGCGTTCGCTGCGAACATTATTAATTATAAAACAAAATAATGTACTACGACTTTGCAGTACGTATAATTATCTACAAAAAGTGTCGCGACAGCATATGGCTGTTATAGTTACGTCACAATAAGTGTTTTTTTATATAAAAAAAATAATAATTAAAATGCCGTCTCAGTAAAAGCTTTTTATTTTTACCTTGGTATGAATCCTTATGGACATGGGACTGGACGACTTGCTCTACCCGAAGCAAAGCGAGGGCGGGCCGCTAGTAATTTATAAGCGGGCTTTCATGCCATGCACACAAATCTCATGTATGCATTCAATAAATAAATAAATATGCGTTTTTGTTTTCAACAAACATTCTAAATTTACAGTGCAAAGTGTGCATTATAATGTTTTCTTTCATGTATATTCACAATTGAACAGGATTTCATAATATTAAAAAAAAGAAAAATCGTTTTTTCAATCAATTTATTTAAGTTAAATTATCCCCTTAAAATGCTATTTTTTGACATATGAATGTACAATTTCCAAATCAGAGCTGCAATATCACAAAGGTTTTATATTTTCTTTGTAACTAAATGTGAAAAGAGCAAAACCGTAAGCATAACTTTGCATAATCAATGTACAATCAAAATATGCTACATATTTGAATTCTTAAGTAGTTTTTCATTTATGTAAATTATTCTAAACGCGATGTTTAACGATAAAAAATTATAATCATTAAAAGTTATTTTATCTATTAACACTTAAAGCCTTTTCCAAAGTTGGCATAAGATTAATGGCAAATAGCGTAATAAATTAAAAATTGAAATTATGCGATAAAACAGAATAATACAAAATATTTCTTCATGATTTCCATAAAATTAATTGTTTTTTTAACATAAAATGGATAACATAAAACTAGGGCATATGATGATTTTTTTTTCACAAGTGTAAAACTAAGATAAGGGCTTTGTTTGATGATTTATAGTTTCAACAAAATCTTTAATTATAGCTGCCTTTATTTTGAGTCCATAATAATTGATAAAGCTTTAATAAGATAAACAGAAAAAAAATTACAAATGTAATCTAATTTCTATGTATGCGGTTGAAATTTGTGTTATTATTATTCATATCTCTGATGTAATAGTAATCTAAATAGCAAAAGAAATTAAACATTCTTATTTGTATTTTTTTATAATTTAATTTATACACAAAAGTACTAATTGAAATAAATACCGAGTTGATCTGAATGTAAAAATTAAAATATCGTAAAACACCGAAATCAAGCACACATTTAGCATTTATGAAATACTATTCATTTTAAGACTTTTTATGGGATTTATTCTGAAAACTATTTAAAAATTAAGGTATATTTGGGATTTATGAAATTTCACAGGATTTATACAATTCGCAAAAAGAAATTGAATTTACATTTTTTGATTCAACTCCATACAAGTTAAGTGGTTTACATCCATAAAAATAATAAATTAATAAAACGAATTTACATGAAATAACTAATTTAGACATGAAAAATACATGAAGGAAAATTGTAAAACTTAAACTCAGTTTAAATGTTTATTAAACCTTATTTCACAAAAACCAAGGAAAGCATTAATAGTATAATATAGGAAATGCATGTCATTCTGACACAACGATATGTAAAGGGATTAGACAACAGGATGGCGAGAGATCAGGGGAAAATACAGTCACAAAAAGGTTATAACCAGTATTTTTTTAAAGAGAAATTCTTCTTCCTTAATCCTTTTACATTATTTGAAGTATTTTTTATTCGAAAACACTGGTAGTGAAACCCTTCGCGACGGGAGTCTTTTACAAAATTTTTAATTTTTTGTCACCGGTTTTTAAAAACCGAAATTTTTTCCTTGTTAAATCGAGAAAATGCTCCGATTAAATAAGGCAAATTTGACAGTAAAGTTTGACTGGTGAGGATAAACAAGGATTCATAAACCTTTATGCGGCACGTATACATGTCGCTCGTCCCCAAGGGGTTAATTCTTTTTTTTTACTATGTTTTTCCCTGACCACTGACCACCCTGAGACAAATAGTATTATTACATACATTAGTATTATTACATATACTTCTGCCAGGATTATTTTGTAATTAATTGTATGTATTCTTGTAATAAGCTGTTCTAAACAATAGCTTAACCTTTTAACGTTCATTGGTTTCTCTACAAAACCACAACATTTTAATTCCGGTATGCTAAAATAACACTGAAATTTAATTTTAAAAAATCGATTTTATTATGCATGTGAACAATGGAACAATGTAATCTGTGGAATGGACCTCCTCGTTACCAGACAACTTTATATCCAATGTATCAATGTAAACTTTATTGCATGTGCATTAGGGAGCCATAAAAAAAAGAAAGAAATGAGTAGATGTGGCTGAAGCTACAGTTAATATTTAAATTAGCTAACATAAGTAAAAAAATAGTATAATTAAAATATTAGGGGAAAAATACAAAAAAAAAAAAAGAAATTAGAAAAGCAATTAAAAAAAAGAAAAGAAATACTCCGTTAGTTCTTTAACCTCTTCAGTCCCTGAGTACCCAAATGGGTACATCAGTTTTGTCCAATTTTATTAATGATACTCAAATATAAATGAAGTTTCGATATAAGAATAATATGTTTCGAATTCTAAGATTCGAGCTAATGAAAATAAAACAAAAATCTCGCTCAGAAGTCAAACGAGAGAAGAAATAATTCAGTAATAATTAAAAATACTATAATAATCGCCAGTAGCGAAGAGGATAAAGGCAAGACGAATAAAGCAACTGAGGGGGTGCCCCAACATAAAAAATGACTCTTTACAGAGACCACACATTTAAAAAATAGCATAAATTAATGTTGCTAGTAAAAACTAGCAGTATAATAAAAAAGTGAATGTGAAAAATCGTTTTTCTTATTTACAAATACATTTGTTCGCTATTACTGGTGTCCTTCATTTATTTCAATATCTTAGCAACGAAAATGCTTCGTCCGTTAGGGAGTTAACTAACAAGATAAATATTTAAAAAGAACATTATTTAAAATCCAAGTTCACTTATTATTCCTTACAGATTCTGGAAAATTTCGTTCGTACAGTGGTTAAATAACTGACTGGCAGCAGAAATCAAATTATAACAGAATATTTTAGAATATTAAATATAAATCTACATTTTATACACTTTTAATATAAATATAAAAGCTTATTAAAATATTCTTAATGACGTTTGTCAGTTTTAGAATTAAAATTCGATGGTCGTGCTGTGTAACCACCCCTTTGTAGGTATTAATCAGCTTTTAGAACGTTTTTAGAATGTTTTTCGTGCATTTTCACCCCTTTTAAATTTTATAGTTTTTTGCAATTATTATTAGATTTCATTTATATCTTATAAGTAATTAAGCTGCCAAATTTCATGTTTTAGGCTCTTCAGTAACACAAAAATCTCTTTTTTTGCTCCTTCAACCCCTTTGGTTTAGTGGCATAAAAATAAGATATAGTTTATGTTTGATTCAGGGGGAACACCATCAATTAGGTACCATTACTTTTGAAATTGGTTCTGTGGCTCTAGAGATTATCCCCCCTTTACAAGTAAACAAAATTTGATTATGAAATAAGTTTAAAAGAAATTAAGAAAAGCGTTAATTAATGCGGATAAAATGTTTTAAATCAAAATTCTGGTGTAACATATTTTTATAAAACTTGACTCAAATATCTTAGTTCTAGAATTGTGATATGAGCATTGAGTTTATTTTTTATTTATTTATTTATTTATTTTTATTTATTTTTTTTTGATTTTCTTTTATTTATTTTTATTTTTTTGATTTGCAACAGAAAAGCAAATAAAGCCCATACGATCCAAGTGGGGTTCAGATATAACCTGATTACTCGACTCAATACAGGAAGTAAATCTGGATCTGGTATACAGAAAAATATACATACGTCCAACCTGGACAATGATGGATTAACCCTTTAACGTTCGTTGATTTCTCTACGAAACCACAAAATTTCAATTCCGATATGCAACAATAACACCGGAATTTTAATTTTAAAAAATCCATTTGAACATGTATGTGAAAAATCACTTTTACTTATTTATAAATATATTTGTTCGCAATTACCGGTGATAGTCATTTATGTTAACATCTTAGGAATGAAATGACTATGTCCGTTAAATGGTTAAAAGCCGGTTACATCTCCTGCCAATACTTTACTGTCAATAGGTTACGTCTCCGATTACGCTTTCTATCGTGGGATATCATTGAATAAATTAAGCATGACAGGATTTAATAGAATGGAAAAATCTTTTATTAGTATCATTTTAAGATTTGATTCGATTTGCATAAAATTTGAAATGACTCTACAGAATTCTGCAACGATTTTATATTCTAAATTTTCAACCATTCGGTTGGGTAATATTTTCACTGTTATATGACGGCAAACGGGCGAAGACAGACAGACTGACGGATCAGACGACGACTATAAGTGATATTATTTATATCAATATAAACGCACCTAAAAAAATACTTTTTATAATTTTGAAGTATTGAATTTTGTCTTCTGAGAGATTAAAAACCTTCATTTTTATTAATAAATTATATAATTTTTTTGTTCATTTTTGTTCAATTTAAATTTGTTCATTTTTATCAACAAATTTTATAAAAGTTTTTTATGTCAATGTGATATAAAAACATTAATTATTTTCTTTAATGTGCTATACAATAACTTATAATGCAGAAAATAAAGGGAAAAATTAAAATTACATAATGACAGTCCCTTCCTAGAAATATAAGATAATTTTTCTGTACGCTTGAGTTTCGAACTTTAAGAAAATAACAAAATTCATTGTTGGATCATTTTCTACATAATGGAAAGATGCAAATAAAATGATTTTTTATTTATTTTTTTGTTTGTTTAAAAAGATAGTTTTATATCCAGAACAAAGAATAAAGTTTAATCCTTAAATGCATATTGTATCATTTTCGATACCATAAGTCTTCCCGATTTATTGGGGGTTTTATTCACATATTCCGTATTCTCACCAGAAATTTAAAAGAGCAATTTTCACTTTACTTAATGACAGACCATTCGTAATTAGATAAATTTTAATTCGTAATTAAATCAAAAAATTGCTTGATTCAAAAATGCAAATTTTATAATAAATGTTTACTAGTAAGAATAATAAATTATAAATGAAGTATGGGAGCCTATCGTCGCACGGGCAAATCATGATTGCCGAAAACGCGTTACCCCTGTAACGATCTCGATCAGTATAAAGCGAGTTACTACCTGCGAGTAACTGGCTTGCTTGGCCTTTTGCTCAACGGTTAACACACTCGCTTCCTGATCACGAGGTTCTCAGATCAAAACCCACAGAGTACGTAACAGAGCCTCAACTCGATTTGAAAAGAACGCCCTCAGTGGATCACTTAAAAACTAAACTATCGCGTTGGCGATTTTCATCCTTGTGATTTCTGTTTAACTGTAACCCTATTCTGGTTTGGCGCTTCTTGCTGAATGCTGATTTGATTATCTTTGCACACGTGCTTATGCTATTTGATCTTAGATTTCCGCGCTTATATTGATTCGAAATTATTACTGTTGTTATTCTTGAATTTTCAAGTTTAAATTATTAGGTCGTTATGTTACGAAGAGACACGAGTATTGTTTGCAAGACGAATACTTCAAAGTTATTTCATATTAAAATAATTCTTTCATAAATTTCAAAACAAGAAGCAGCAAGCCGTCGCTGTATTTTTTTTCTTTTTTCTTTTATCATTTGTCGCCAAGGAAACGATGTTTCGCCGAATTAGCAACCTCTCTTATGTTATGATCGTAGTTTCAGAGTGATCCGCTCATCTCGCTACTGTCTATGCGTAATCCCATGTCAAACAAGTTGCAATTACAGTGTATGAAAGTTGATTCTCTGTTACTACTCTGTGTCAAAACCAACCGGCGCCAAATATCCCTCATTGGTGACCCTGGACACGCACGCAACTCTCTCTCTCATCCCCAACTTCCAGCGTACAACAATCAACTCACTTCATCATCAAAAGATGGCAGCACCAAAAAAAATCTCTCAAAGCAAAGCCTGTCCTCGCATCACACTATCCGTACGACAGCATTCATTCACGAGTGCATATCGCTCGTCAGACGTCAGTAATACGTCTTTCTCACTGGGGGCATACTCTGTAACCATCTCGATCAGTATAAAGCCAGTTACTACCTGCGAGTAACTGGCTTGGCCTTTTGCTCAACTGTTAACGCACTCGCTTCCTGATCACGAGGTCCTCAGATCAAAACCAACCGGCGCAAAAAATCCCGCATCCCTAAGTCGCACGGACAAAACAGTAGTTAAAGACACATCAAGGCGCGATTTAAATTTTATATCATATCTTTTAAAATTTATATTTTGAATTTATGAGAGATGTACATTAAAAGAAACAGGGAAGAAAATTTTATTAATTTTTTTCTTGCTGAATATATTTTTTGAATTGTGATAATAAGTAGAACAAAAATTAATGATGGAATAAATAATAAAAATACATATTTATTAGGAAATAGCAACACATCATTAAAAATCTGATATCATTATTTTAAAGTTCCAAATTGAAATTTTAAGAACATAAGATAAATGCTGCGTCAAAAGCTTTTAACTCGTTAAGAGATTTTTCATTGATAATTTTTACACACACACACACGAGATCTGCTCATAAAATACATGATATGAAGAATTTAATTTTATAACCCTTAAATGCATATTGTATCATTTTCAATACCATAAGTGTTCCCGATTTACTGGGGGGTTTTATTCCCATATTCCGTATTCTCACCAGAAATTTAAAAGAGCAATTTTTACTTTACTTAATGACAGACCATTCGTAATTAAAGAAAAATTTACTATTTAGATTTTTTTCTGGTATGAATTCTGATTCTTTGAATTGCGCATTTTTTGGAACGTGTTCTATCCTATGCATTTAAGGGCTAAAAAACTAAGATAATGAAAACTGAAATTTCTGAAATTATATCAAACACGAATTATTAAACTGCAAATGCATAACATTTATTGCAATCTGCCCAATAATATAAAATGGACATAAATAATTACTCTTATTTTATTTCACAAAAGCATATAATAGTAGAAAACAAGATTAAAATCAAAACTACACAATAGAAATTTTGTTCATCAAAATGTATGTAATTTAACTTCAGTCTGTTTGAGTTCATTCGACAACAATGAAATTGTCTACAACTATATTTCTAAAATTTTAAAGACTCAACATATATTTTCAAGTTCTTTTGTTTGTGGATTTGTAAAGCAAGTTCTATATCCAGGGCAAAGAATAAATTTAAAAATGCTGATACATTAAATTTGCCATGGAAGCTGTATAAATAAAAACGTATTATTACGCTGTAATTTCATAAGATTTATAATATTTCGTCCTATAACTTACAGAGAATATGTACTATTTCGCTTAGTTCATTTTATAAAAATACATAATTACTGTTGTATATACTGTTTTTACTGTTGTAAAATCGGAATAAATCAAAACTGGATAGTGATCATTGTATTGTTCAAAATGCATGCAATTTAATTTCAGCATATTTCAGTTCAAACTTCTAACAGAACAATGGAATTAATTGATAAATCTCCGCTTTAAATTTATGAGAATCAATTTACAGTGTAGAATTCTTTTGTTTGTAGATTTGTAAAGCGAGTTTTGTATTTGGAACAAAGATTAAATGTTGTATGATTAACATATTGAATTCAGTTTTTTCCTCTTCTTTTTTTAAAGAAAAAAAAAAGACATAGACTATAGCTGTTAACTTATACGCAATTTTGCTACCACTAAAATTGTACAGAAATTTTCTGTTTGTTTAATCATAAGATTTCGAAGATTAAATAAGACAATATTTACTATAAAATTTTTGTGGTAGGAAAAATGCGTAAAAGTGTGAAGCTATACATAGACAATATGATAAATTACGAATTGATTATTTCCAGCTGAGCGAAAAATTGCCCAGGCCGGGAATCGAACCCGGATACTTGGCTTACAAGGCCAATGCTTTACCAGTTAAGCTATCTGGGCGATAGCCGGCTGGGATTTTTCGCTCAGATAACCTTATTGGTCGTAACATTTTTCGCTCAGCTGGAAATAATCAATTCGTATGATAACTTTACCAATCAGTTTGATTGTGTTAAAAATAATAGTATATCTACGTATCCATCGTTATATGGAGTTCCATTACCTGCGGTTTATTCTGCGAGCTGTTTCAAATGACAGACCAGATGTTACGACCAATAAGGTTATCTGAGCGAAAAATCCCAGCCGGCTATCGCCCAGATAGTTTAAAAGGTAAAGCATTGGCCTTGTAAGCCAAGTATCCGGGTTCGATTCCCGGCCTGGGCAATTTTTCGCTCAGCTGGAAATAATCAATTCGTATGATAACTTTACCAATCAGTTTGATTGTGTTAAAAATAATAGAAAATGATAAATTATTATTTTTTCAACACAAAAAACACAGAATAAAATCTGTTGATGATTTTGAATGTAATAATTATGCTTAGAAATGTATTCTAGTTCGAGCATTTCTAAGGAAAAAAAAAAAAAAGAAAAAAAAGTTTCACTTTTCGGAGCTTTTTTTAAGCTTCTTTTACATTTAGAATGAAGATTTCATTTTTAACACTTTAAGAGGAACGTTTAGGGGCATTCGTAGGTACGTAAATACTTAACACCTATAGTCGTCATTCAGTCCGCCCGTCTGTCATTTAACAGAGCAAAAAGTGCCCAACCGAATTATTTGAAATTTAAAATATGTAATTCTTGTAATATGTAATTGTAATAATCTCTATACATAACATTCTAAGGTACATGGCAGGAAAAAACCGTTTTTTTCTTTTTGGCGATGGCAACGTCTGGTTTGTTTTGCAATTTTTTTTCAGCCAATTATACTTGTCATTTTTTGAGTGTGTACGTTAGAAGCAATTAATTGTTACTGAAATAAAAGGATTTTGTGCATGATATCATTTTTTATTATTTTATCTTAAACTTTAAATTAATTAAGTGAAAGGCATGAAACTTAAGTATGCCTTCCCTATGTTCTTTAAATGAATGTATTTGAAATGACATCTATGTGTTTAAAATGAATTGAATGCAATACTAATGATTGCGATGGGAACAATATTTGGTGATTTATCATATTTCCCACATAACTTGAAATTAACCGAGCTTTTATTGACGTAATTACAAGGTTAGACTTGATTACCCTGTTGATAAATTTCGCCAAATTATACAAATTTACGTAATTTTTGTTTAAAAGAACGGAAGAACAAATAAATTAGTAAAACATTAATTAAAATGCATTATAAAACATCGAAAGAAAAATCGATTGATTACGTAACAAACGCGTGTAACATGTTTATTGCAAAGTGAGTGTGACGTTAACGATCAGGTATTAATGGTATTTTATACTTTGGCAAAATTTTTAACTTGGTGGTACCCCCTGACTGCCCGGCAAAAGGGTAAAATTGTAATGTTGTTTTCTCTGTAATTTATTAAAAAGATTTAAAAAAGATTTTTTTTTCCAACCTGATACAAAATATGTTATTATGTATCGGTGTATAATCTTTGAGAGTATTAATCCTAACTTAATTTTTCAAAAGTGAGTTTTATTTGTAGAATTATATTAATTTAAATATTGCTTATGCTGCAGTGAAACCTGCATGTTAGTGTGCGAAAAAATCAGCCAGCGGCAGTCAGGAGGTTAATCAAGAACTACCGTTAAATTTAAGTAAAACAAGCCCATGTAAGAGTATTTTATAAATAGAATTCCAAAACGAATCTGCACATGATTTTGTACTTACGTATTATCCCTGATGAAAATGGTCGATAAACCTTCTTTTTTATGTAAAAAGACATAATAGCAATCTTCCTTTTATTTTGTTTGCTGATTTGTTATGAAGCAGCAATTTCACATGATTTATACTTTCTCAAATGATATAAAGTGAAATAATTCACTTCGCTCATTTTATAAAAAGACCTATGTTGGAGAAGTAGAACTAAAATCAGAGTTAAAGTAGTTAGAGTAAATAGTATTCTTCAAAAAGTATGTTCTTTAATTTCATCAGTTTAAGTTCTCTGAGAAAAAGGTCTCAATAATCAATCTCATTTTCTTCTTTTGTTTACTGATTTGTTATAAAGCAGCAGTTTCTCCGGATTTATATTTACGCAAATATTACAAAATGAAATAATGTGTTTTGTTCACTTTATAAATAGACCTAATGTTGGGGAAGTAGATCAAAAATAAAAGTTAAAATACGACAAATATTATTCTGCAAAAAGTATGTTCTTTAATTTCATCAGTTTGACTTCTTAGAGAACAATGAAAGTGACCGATAAATCTTTTTTTCTTTATATAAAAAGACTCAATAATCAATCTATTTTCTTCTTTTGTTTGTTGAATTGTTATAAGGCAGCAATTTCACATGATTTATATTTACGCAAATAATACAAAATGAAACAATTCGCTTTGTTCACTTTACAAAAACTCATAATGTTCGAGAAGTAAATCAAAAATAAAAGTTAAAGTACAGTAATAGTACTTTTCAAAAAGTATGATCTTTAATTTCAGTCGGTTTGAGCTTTCAAAGAACAATAAAAGTGGTCGATAAATCTTCTTGTTATATAAAATGACTCAATAGTCAGTCTCTTCTTCTTTTGTTATTGTCTTTATTATCTTCACAAGAAGAAAATATTGGATTCATTAAGTATTGGATTGAAAAATGTCAAAATCCGGTTTTCGATGAATTTACACGTTTAAAGTCTCAGAGAAACCAAAAATCATATACATTTACAAAATGTTTTTCTTTGAGTCTGTTAGTCTGTCTGTATGTGACATAAATTTTGTTGACGCTCTATCTCAGGAACTAATGCACGGAATTTAATAAAAATATATTTAGAACGTCCGTGACATAAGCTGTTGTTGATTAGAGTCTGGTGCAAATCGCTCAAATTGTGGAACTGCTATGCTGCTATTTGTTCGATTTCAGCAATAGCTCTATTACCAGGCAATCAGATTTTTCTTGAAAGTTGTTTTTAAATTCTGCTTAAAAAACGGCAAAATTATGGTTTCGGCAGTCGTCTACGATAAAAGTGACTAGATATTTGGAAACTTCTTATGCTATTCTGTAATCTAACAGTCTTCAAGGGCTGTTTAAATGGGTCCTAAATTGTTTTGATCTAGAAGGGGGCTTTCTAAATCGACAATCATGTATTGAACTTTAATTTGAATACAGCCTTTAAAATATTTTCGTTTCAAAATAATTAATTTCTCGGAAATGTATGGTACGAATTGCTTAAAATTTTGTTTTCAGGCTAATTGAAGAGTGTAGAGTTCATTTTTGCTGTCAGAATTTGGTACTTTTATTGAGAAAATAAAGTTAGGATTACTTTTAATATGTAGATGTCCCCTTAAGGCGCAACATTAGGCGCAAAAAAAGACCCGAATGATAATGTAAAGACTATAGGAGCGTTCTTTTCAAATATTTCGCCCAAACTTTACTATTTTTACATGACTTTTTTGCGCAAGATAGCTGAGGACGACCCACAACCGGTCTAGATTTTACTTTTTCTGTTTTGGTTTCATATTTTTTTAAAAAAATTACTTTAACTTTCAAAACCGGTTTATACCGGTTCTGAAAATGAAACTGTCGTAATATAAAAAATATATAAGTAAAATTGAAAAAGTAAAAACTAGGCCGGTTGTAGATCGTTCTCAGCTATCCTATACAAAAAAAAATCCTGTAAAAATATTAAAATTTGAGCGAGATATTTGAAAAGAACGCCGCTCCCATAGACTTTACATTATCATCCGGATCTTTTTCTGTGCCTAGTGTGGGGCCTTAGGAAAATTTTAGAATAGCAGGGAAAACAACAGGGATTTCACCATTTCTAAAAAGTGGTGCCAGTCAAGAAATCCGAATTTTTTTAAAATAAGTAGCCCAGTTACTGGTACGCGAAACCATAGTTTAAGAACAACTGCAATATATTTTATAAGAATATAGTCATGCAAACACAGTTGTGAAGGAGTTGAAGTGCTACGCCACAAGCGGCGGATTTTCATCACTAAATTGTAATAGTATTTTTCGCCTTTTTAAATTTCAGAGTTTTTTGCCATTAACCCCTAAATTGGTTTGCAAGAACGCCGTTCGTACAAGACGAATTTGCTTATTGCCTCATTTGGTTATTGCATCATTTAAAGCTTTTTGACACCACTGTTATTTTTAAGAAAATATTCATAAAGGCGGAAATATTAAAAATAAATTTTACGAATATGGTTTTTAAATATTAGTGTTGTGAATCCGCTATTTTCAGTTTATTGAACGGAAAAGAATTTACCAGTTATAGGGTTAAATAACACAATAACACTATCAAACAACAACATAAAACACTATAAAAATCTAGTGGTAGTCATCAGCCATTTATTGCGCAGCGTTTTCATCCCTTCTTCTGTAACATGGATGGGTACAAAGAACTAATAACCAAAAATTAAGCTTTTAATGAAAAATAAAAAATAGTAGAAAATAAATGTAATCTCGAATGAATAGAATAAACGCAATAAAGTTTACTTTTTTTATTTCATTAGATAAAATAATGCTTATTAATGGACATAAAAAATAACGCTAATATTCACTCTTTATGCATATTAATGAAGATCATCATCGCGTAACATAAATCTTAATAAAATACGGGTACATTTTCTCTTTTTTTATAAAATTAAATTTATTATTTCATTCTTATCATGCATAAAATAAATCCTTCTCACAAATTTTATACGAGCAATTCATTGTCTTTAGAATTAAAAATTGCATTATTTTTCAAGGTTTTATTATTTTAAAAGCTACAATTTATTTTTTAAATGTAGTATTTTTATGTAACAACTACTGAAATGATTAAACAGTTATTATTTCATTAAGCAAAATAATAAATGAACGAAACAAGAATGTTTTATGATCACTTTATTCTGTATTTTTCAAGTGCGCTTTTTTAGCACTTTCCAACAAAGTTGAAAAGTGCTATGGATTCGGTTTGTCTGTCCGTCTTTCCGCGCTCTATTTCCCGTAAATATACTCGGATTGCCCTGAAATTTTTGGACGTTATTGACGTTTACTCCAGCACAAACCCTATTGGAAATGAAGTTTCTACCATGATTAGTTTATTTACAGGGAGAGTCAAAAGTTTTCCATTACATTACGGCCTGTGGAGGAAAATCGTTTCAAAGGAATTTTAAAGATGTTACACCCTGTCAAACATGTTAAAATTTATATGCATTCACAAGATGAACTAAAATATGTGTTCTATAAAATATGCTGTGAAAATATAGCTACTATTCATTTACAGGGACACACAAAAGAATTCCATTAGATAATGGTAAAGATTGGGAATTGTGTGAGGCATATTTTAAATGTATTAAACTGTTTCTTGTATAATAAAATTGATATGTATCACCGAGGCTTAATATAAATTATATGATAGTCTTGCATAAAATGAAATACATCGCATTTTCAGGGACACTCAAAAGATTTCAAATAGTATTCCTTCCGAAGTAGTGTATATGTATCCGATGACGGCTGATAAATGGATGAAATGCATTTTAATTATGACATGTGCATTTAATTTTCTTTCAATATATGCACATTACATGGTGTGTATAAATGCTATAGTTGATATACAGGGCTACACAAAAGAGTTCGCCAACGTTAGTGAATATGGACATAAATTACTTAAAGGTGGTTCTTAAATAAGTTATGCATGTTTACGCTGAACTGCATACAATTTGCTAAGATATGTTTGCAGAATATAGACAAAATTATATACAGGGCCGCGCAAAGAATTGGTTGCATGGACACCTAAAAATGATAATTTCTAAAAATGATAATTTCTGTATTTCTCCAGTGCGCTTTTGTTATTTTTATTGTTAGTTTTTATTTGACTTAAATATGGAATATATTGTGGCTATTTTATTTTAAACATTTCACCAAGTTGTGGTTAATTAAATAACCCAATGTACACCGGATATCAATATTTAGTGCTTCGTTGCTATTAAAGTTTAATTTAATCACTTAACTGATTCTTTTTTTTTTATTTACGTACAAAAGTATAGTTTAAAACCACTTTTTTTAAGCTAAAATATTTGTAATGTATTTAGTCGAAGCATTTAAGCTATTACATAGTGTGAAATTATATGTAAAATATTACATAATTGTACCAAAAAACTTGAAATGATGGATCAAGTAAACTCTTCTTGCCCATATAACGTACGACCAAATCAGTTAAGTGTTTAAAAAAGAATGGATCTATGTTTCTCATAATAAAGAAAGACTTAATGCTAAGTAAATAATAATTTCTAAAATGGTAAAAATTGAATGTTAATTTTATAAAATAGCCTGATGATGTACAACTAAAATTCAATGTGATGTAAAATTTTTCTTTTACAAAATATAAATTTAATATTTAATTCTTTGGAGATGAAAGTAGCTGAAGTAAAATTTCAGTAATGTATTATTTACTCGGAAATTTTTAAGATTCGTGTACCTATCTTTGAATTCCCGACATCTCAAATATTTTTATGGAAAAATGAATTAATTATAAGCATATTATTCTCAAATAAGATTTTCTCGAGGTATTGTGTATTTAAAGTAGTATTTATAATCTAGGTATTTAAAATTATATTTCATGAAAATATTTTCTAGTTAGATATGACAAAGACCGTTTCATTTTATTTCTACTTAGTGTAGCACACTTAAAATCTAATTATATTCGATAGAATTTATAACAATCGTTGCAAAATTTTTATTAAAGTGTATTAAAATTTCTTTTGTGTTTAAAATTATCTTAATTGTTAACATTTAAAATATTTTTATGCTTGTATTTTGATGTTTAAAATATATGTTATAATTATTTTTTTAATCTGGTGTAAACATTGGTAATATACGTTTTTCATTTTCTTCATTTGTTTGCAAAACTATTTAAGTGTCTCCTACGAATATTTTTAAATTACATGGTCGCTTTTTAATATATTATATGATGTTTACTTCATAGACGCATATTAATTTTATTATGTTCAAATGAGTGTAAAACAATTAAAATGTATTTGAAGCATTTTTTCCACATTGAACGTAATGTAACGGAATACTTTTAATTTTCCTTGTAATTGATCTGTGCATCCGATTTTCATAAAATTTGAAATGAGTCGACAAAATTATGTAATATTTATATATTTTAAATTTCAAGCGATTCGGTTGTTTAGATTTTGTACAGTTATATGCGGACAAACGCACGGACTAAACGACAAATATAGGTGCTACATATTTACATAATTAAGAACGCACCTAAAAATGAAAAAATGTAGATAAATGTAATAATGTTGATATAAACTAATCACTATTTCAGCTGAAAAAGAGAAGTAATTATTTTTTCCCCTATTTCGGAACAACTCAACAACGAAATAAACTGATTCATTCAAGGATGCTTATCCCTTTTCTACTGCAGTAAAGTCACGTGACAACAAAAAACAAAATAAATGAAAAGAACATTTCAAAAGACTTTTCTTCACATTTTTAATTTTTTTTTCAGTGTTTGTTGTGCTTTCGATGTGTGAAAATGTAAACGTATTTTATTGTTCGCTGCTTAATAGTAGTAATGTAATATCATAATATCTAATAATAATTATTAGTTTAAAAGAAGAATCAGGCCATTGCTTCATTAAGAACAGTACTTAATCAAACATTTATCATTTCAGCAATCTTTAATTAATTAATAAGTTATAAAAGGCTGAAGTTAAATCGAAGATTCCAAAGAATGGCTGCCATGACGGATGGAACATTCTGAAGAACAAGAAGAATAAAAGGTAAGATTATCTTGCCTTATTATTATTGATAGATATATAATGTGATGAATTAAGTTTTAAACGATATTAAATAAAAATCCTTGTGTGGCGTAAGCGTTACATAGCACGTTTTTAAATATATTTTCAACAAATTGATTATGAAAGACTGATCTTAACACACAAGGAAGTAATAATATGATATAAACAAATAAAAATGGCCTTATAAAAATAAATTGTATCATTACCTAATGCATATAATTATTGTGAAAAAAACATGTTTGTTCTTCTTTTCTCAACGTTATTGAAAATATATGATATATTTGTCGAAATTGGATGAATAAACATAACAAGTGATATATTCGTTATATTTGAAGGAATAAAAATAAATAGAGAAAATCTCTTATATAATATAAAGAAAAATAAAAACAATTTCTCACTGAGTTACGAGATTAAATATTTATAAGTTAATAAGTAAGATCCGTTATGGCCGAGTCGAAAGAATTTCAGTTAATAGAAAAATTAAATCAAAACAACTACTCAACATGGAAATTCAAGATAGAAATGTTATTAATAAGAGAAGAAATTTTCGATGTAATAACAGATACAATACCAAATCCGATTACCACAGGTTGGCAAAAGAAGGATAATAAAGCCAGAGCAATTATCAACCTTTCAATTGAAGATTCCCAGATAGTGCATGTAAAAGGGCTAAATACTGCCCGACAAACCTGGGACGCGCTCAAAGCCATACATGAAAGGGGGAATTTGTTTAGTAAATTGCATTTATTAAGAAAATTATATGGGGCAAGGCTGCCAGAAAATGGTAACTTAATTAAACACATAACGTACATTTTAGAATTAAAAGATAAACTATTAGCGATTGGGGAAAATATTAACGATTCGCAGCTTTCAGCATTATTGCTGTGCTCATTACCCCCAAGCTATAATACATTGGTTGTAGCACTTGAGGCCCGCGATGAAATTGATTTAACACCAGAATTTATTATAAATAAACTAACTGATGAATGTAACAGAAGGGTTGAAAACGCGGATCAGGGCGACAATTCTATCAAAGCGTTTAAAACACAAAAAAGGTTCCCAAATGATAATAGCAAAAGGGAAAAATATTGTACATACTGTAAAATGAAAAATCATACTTACAGGGAATGTTGGCATCTGAAAAATAGACAAACTCACCCAAATACACAAACACAACAAACATACAAAAACAAAAATAATACAACGTCTCTCTGTTATCAAAAATCGTATAACCAAAATCAATTTAATGATCGTAAACAAGAATATAAGCCAAATTATAAAACACAACTAAAAACAGATCGAAGCAGCGACGCAGCCTTTCTAATTGAGAAAACTGGAAAACTAACATGGATTATTGATTCTGGTTCTTCCACACATATTTTAAACGATAAAGACTTGTTTACTAAATTAAACGACACCGAAAAAACTACCGTTATTATTGCAAACGGAAAATCGTTAAATTCGCATGGTGTGGGAGAAACCACATTTATGACAAAAACATCCGACGGAGGTGTAAACAAAATTACATTAAAGGAAGTATTATACGTACCTAATTTAGAATCAAATTTAATTTCAGTAAGTAAGGCAACAAAGAACGGTTATAAAATAGTTTTTGATAAAGATAAATGCACGCTATCCCGAAATGGGAAAATATACTTGTAAGCAAAAATGAAAAACAATCTCTATGAGGTTGAATTGCTAGAGAATATAGAATCTAACACAGTAAACATTGCTCATGAATGCAAAAAGAAAAATTGCATAGAATTGTGGCACAAACGCCTAGGTCACAGAAACTACAATTCCATAAAGGAAATGATTAAAGAAAATTTAACCTATGGAATAGAACTAAATAATTGTAGTCATGAAACAATATGCGAAACATGCATACAAACAAAAATAAGCGATGCACCTTATCCAAAAACATCATATAAAAACAAAACAGGCAGAGTACTCGATCTAGTGCACACAGACGTATGCACATCCATAGGATCCCCCACAATTGGCGGAAAAACAATGTTTGTAACTTTCATAGACGATTACTCTAGGTTTACAGTAATATACTTATTAAGCCATAAAGAGAAAGGCATGATAAATTAATCGACTATATAGCTATGGTACGAAACCAATTCGATTCATATCCGAAAGCAATAAGATCCGATAATGGCGGAGAATACATGAGTAGAGAAACAAATGACTACCTAAGAAAAAGAGGTATAAAACACCAACTATCTGTGCCATATTGCCCGAGCCAAAACGGTGTAGCTGAGAGGAAAAATAGATCATTATTAGACATGACTAGAAGGCTATTACGCGAAGCCAATTTACCGCAAAGATTTTGGGGAGAAGCATTTAATACCGCGAATCATTTACAAGATCGCTTACCAACAAGATCAACGAATAAAACCCCATACGAGCTTTGGTTTAAACGCAAACAAAATTTTCACTATTTACGTACATTCGGCTGCAAAGCATATGTATATGTAAACAAACAACATCGAGGAAAATTAGACGATAGAGCTCAGGAAGGGACATTCGTAGGGTATGATAACAATTCAAAAGGATACCGCGTATACACTAAAGATAACAAAATAATAATAGCAAGAACAGTAAAATTCCTAGAGAACAGCAAAATTAACTTAAAAGAAAGTAAAGATGCAGAAAATTCATATGATGATAAAAATTACATCGAAGCAGAAATAAACAACACGACCGAGGTACCAACCTCGTCCAAACAACCCACCACTGAACTTAGAAGATCGCAAAGATCAAACAGGGGGGTACCACCAGACAGATACGTCTGTTATGTAAACAATAACGAAATTAATGAACCCACTAGTTGGAATGACATACAGGAAATTGATAATCCCTATGAAAAAGAAAATTGGCTCGAAGCCACACAAGCGGAAATCAATTCGTTAAAAAAACATAACGCATGGGAATTAGTGGATCCTCCACCAAACAAAAAAAATATAGGATCAAAATGGACATTTAAAAAGAAATTAGATAGTTACGGAAATGTTCAAAAATATAAAGCACGCCTAGTAGCGAAGGGCTATAGTAAAAAATACGGTGAAAATTATGATGAGACATTTGCACCTGTCGTCTCACAAACAACAGTTCGCGCATTTTTAGCAGCAGCCGCATATCACAAACAAAACGTTAGACACATAGATATTGACACCGCCTTTCTGTATGGTGAGCTTGAGGAAGAAGTGTATATGAAACAGTCGGAAGGCTACATAGAAAAGAATTCTGAAATCAAAGTCTGCAGACTGAAAAAATCAATATACGGTCTAAAACAGGCAGCCAGAACTTGGCACTAACAGTCCTTAAAAAAACTGAATTTTAATCAAAGTATAGCTGATCCCTGCTTGTTCACCAGAAAAGAAAATGAAAATTACACTTACATAATAATATATGTTGACGACATATTACTATCCGGTGACGAAAAAACTGTTAACATTATAGTAAAACTACTTAAAGAAGAATACGAGCTTAAAGACCTCAGTTATATAGCGTATTTCCTCGGTACTGAAATAAAGAAAACAGAAAACGGATATACTCTAAGCCAAAAGTCAAAAATTGAAGAATTGGTAAATAAACTAGGATTAAAAAAAGCTAAACCCGTAGGAACTCCGATGGTCCCGGCTTTTATAAAATGGAAGACGGACAAATATAAAATAACACAAATACAAAGCCTAATAACACAAATTTTAGAAAAATTATTGGATCACTGTTATGCATAGCAACTAACACACGTCCAGGCATATCAGCTGCAGTTAATATCCTCAGTAGAAGATGCGAAACGCCACGTGAGATGGACTGGAAAGCAGCAAAATGAGTGGTCAACTATCTAAACTGCACAAAAGAATTAAAACTAACAATCAACACAGATGACCAACCAGTATTGGTAGCTTATGCAGACTCTGACTGGGGAGGTGACACCAGAACAAGGAAGTCAACAACTGGAAATGTTTTCTTTCTAGGAAAAACTCCTATTAATTGGTACACGAAGAAACAGAACTGTATAGCTTATTCTTCGGCAGAAACTGAATTTATATCAGCAGCCACGGCAGCTCAAGAAATTATTTGGCTGAAAAAAATTTTGAACTACTTAGATTTGAAACAACACGAACCTATAACGATTTTCGAAGATAATCAGAGTGCGATAAAAATGGTAGAGAATGCAAAGTTTTCGAAATATACCAAGCATATTGATATAAAATTCCACGCCATTAAACAACTCAAAGAAGATAAAATAATAAACATGAAATACTGCCCATCTGAAGATATGATAGCCGATGCACTTACAAAACCCCTGCCAAAGCCTCAACTGGTGAAACATCGAAAATCTATGAACCTACAGTGTTATTCATCTGAAGTGATTAAGGAAGGGTGTTGAAATAAACTAATCACTATTTCAGCTGAAAAAGAAAAGTAATAATTTTTTCCTATTTCGGAACAACTCAACAACGAGATAAACTGATTCATTCAAGGACGCTTATCCCTTTTCTACTGCAGTAAAGTCACGTGACAAGAAAAAAACAAAATAAATGAAAAGAACATTTCAAAAGACTTTTCTTGACATTTTTTTTTTCAATGTTTGTTGTGCTTTCGATGTGTGAAAATGTAATCGTATTTTATTGTCCGCTGCTTAATAGCAGTAATGTAATATCATAATACCTAATAATAATTATTAGTTTAAAAGAAGAATCAGGCCATTGCCTCATTAAGAACAGTACTTAATCAAATATTTATCATTTCAGCAATCTTTAATTAATTAATAAGTTATAAAAGGCTGAAGTTAAATCGAAGATTCCAAAGAATGGCTGCCATGACGGATGGAACATTCTGAAGAACAAGAAGAATAAAAGGTAAGATTATCTTGCCTTATTATTATTGATAGATATATAATATGATGAATTAAGTTTTAAACGATATTAAATAAAAATCCCTGTGTGGCGTAAGCGTTACATAGGCACGTTTTTTAATATATTTTCAACAAATAAATGTAATAAATGAAAAATGTAATAAAAAAAATAAAAATGTTTTTTATGTTTGTTAAGAAAATATGCTTACATTTTAACTATTAGTGAAATTTGTTAAATAAGAAAATATCTTTTAAAATCGTATGAATTTTAAAATTTAATTTAATTAACTGTATTATCTTTTTAAAAAATGCAAAGTAACATATTTTAAATGAATAAATATTTTTATGTTTTAAGGGAATTAAATAAAAACCACTTTACTATATTATTTCTGACAATTTTATATTTATTTAATCCTAAAGCTACAGCAGAACAAAAAAGTTTTAATGTAAATTAAGAAAACGTAATTATTACATTTTAACTATCAGAGAAATTTATTTATTAAGAAAATTCATTAGAAGACATATGAATTTTAAAAATGTAGTTTAATAAACTGTAGTACAGCTATAATAGAAAAGTTACAAAGCAACATGTTTTAAATAATAAAGGTTTTTAATGTATCAAGGATAATTTAAAAATAAAAATAACCTTTAATACATTATTTTTGATAATTTTATATTTATCTTTTTTTAACTCTACCATAAAAATACTTTTAATGAGAGATTAGAAGATTTATTATTGAATTTAATATATATATTTTCTTATTATGAAAAATGCAGCAAGGGACTATTTTAATTTAATTATTATTATTATTATAATTAATTATTTTGATACATTTTAATTATTTCAAAAAATCTAATTGAAAAAAAAATACAAAATTAACAAAAGTACTGGTGATAAAGATAGACTGATCTTTATTAATTTATTTAATAAAAATCAAACCAAAACATAAAAAACGTTCTAAACATCAGTGATGATAGAACACGCAAATTTAAGATTAGAAATGCAAAACCTTAACCAACCAATAAACTAAATCTCTCTTATGTTTTATTTATTTATTTTTCTTAACCAAAATACCATGTACCAACCTTACACAATATTGCACGTAGATTTTTTTTTCCTTTCAGAAAAAAAGCTCGATTCACCGACAGACAATGAAATTGCAGGAATTTGCATGAATGCTAAAAGTCTTATGGCAAGTAAAATTTTGCATCCGTGCAAGGCAGGTTCTTTTAACAGCGGAGAAACAGCGGAACTAGAGGCCAAACTCCATTGTTTTTAACCAGAACTTGAAACTGGCATGTTTTCGCGCTTTCATTGCCAAAACGATGTTCTTTTTTATGGTGGTCCCTTAGTTGGCAACTTTCATATTTCATTATAGGTAAATCAAGATTCAGAGAAAGATTCCGAGCAGGGATATTGTGGAAGGTATTCAGGAGTATATGCCGAATACCTTTTGGATTTTTTTCAAGGAACACCATAAATTCTCTGTCCCCCCCCCCCAAAAAAAAAACAACTATATAGTATAATTGTTCTAAAGCAAGGCTGTCTGGTATCTGGTGCCTGCGAGATACCAGAAATTCTTACGGTAAACAACACCGCAGTGAATAAAGCACTAAAGCAATTTTATAAGGCAAAAATTTCTGCCAGATTTTTTAGGGATTTAGTGGGCCACAGGGGTCCCAAATCGCGATTTAGTGGCCAAAAATCATTTCTGGCTTTTCTAGTGGTTGTATATGTTTCATTTTTCCTTTTAGAACATAGTATATGATGTTACATTGTGAATTTCAAACAAATGTAGTTGGGGTAGTTGGGGATTGCGGGGGGACAAAAGACGGGAAAAGTTTTTTTTCGATTTAAATTTTCTATTCTTTACGAGTTTTTTTTTTTTTTTTTTTTTTTTTTTTCTTTTTAACGGGAATGAAAGTTTTATATTTTTGATATTATTTAATCTTTTTCAAGACAAATCATCTGACTCAATATTTCCGGAAATTTACATCCCCCTCAATTTCTCCCCCCCCCCCTCATTGAAAATGTATTATTTAAAATCTGATTTTTTTTCTTTTTAATGTTATTGCAAAATAAAAACAAAAGATCGCAAGAAATCAACGAAATACATAAACAAACAAGCAGCTAAATTTTACCCCCCCCCAGACTCTCCACCCTTTTTCCCATTAAACACATATGAAATCGCCCCTTTTCCCATCTGAGCCTATAGCAAAAAAAATCTAAAAATGTTATTTCTTTTTAAGTTTTCAAGATCAACTTAATATGAATTAATAATAAATCATAGATTTCATTAATTAGATCACTTCTAAAATTTTTTATTCCCTCTCCCCCACTCCCCCCAATTATTTTGCACCTCTCTAACACACAGAGAATAATAACTTTGAAATTCAAAAAAAATTTGTCTTCGTCACTTTATTTTATTAATATTAAATAAATAATTACTTATCTAAATTTCTAGCTATTCAAATTTCCCGCTTTTATTCCTCTCCCCCTTATAAAATATCTAATATCCCCATTTTTATTTTTTTATTTTATTTATTTTTTATTTATTTTTTTTTTTTTTTTGCAAACAAAATCTGTTTTGAAAAATAAATAAATAAATAAATAAATAAATATGTATATATATATATATATATATATATATATTGCTTTTATCGAAAAATAAAAATAAAATCCGTTTTTTAATCCTTTATCTATGGAATTAATTATCAAAAAATTGTTTCAGCTCAATAATTATCTTGTTTAATATCTGAAGATATATTGGATTTTTAAATTATAATAATGTGAAATTTAGATAAATTTTCATTAAAACTGATTAAATATATCGGTAGTTTTAACTTTTTTTTGTAATAAATTTACAAAAATAATCAGATTAATTAGCCAAAAACAACCTTATGGAAATTTCACAATTCTTTTACAAGCAATGCATTTAAATGTATTGAAAGACTTTTGTAATTCAAAATATTTCATATAACTTTTTTCTTAAAAAGAAAAGCCATACCTATGAAAATGATTAAGAATATTACCACTTATCACTTTACCACCAATATCACAAAAATGACTGAAATACTCTGAATGTGCTTTTTGGTCGAAATAGACCAGAACACCTTAGAAGGATTAATTTTGAGAAATGCTTAGGAGTATGAGAAATATCATATATTAGAGCAGAATGATCAAAGGATTTCTACATTGGTAAAACAAGAAGGAAATTTAAGAATAAAGAAAAAAAGTGTGCACCTGATATTAAATATAATAGAAAAAATAAAGCCCTTGCAAGATTATATTGAGAAAAAATCATCCAAACAGATTCCAATGAAAGTAAGATATATTTCCCCTTTTGTCTATGCAAACCATCCATTGTAACCGAAGCTATAGAGATTTGTAGCACGCAAAAATTTAATAAATAACTATGCACATCATTTAATTTGCCGAAATTGAGACTCGAGTTATTCAATGGTAACGGAAATATTAAATAATCCAAATAAAATAAAAAGATAGATAAAAATAGCATACATAACAAGAAAGACTATGTGAAATACTGAATGATGATTTTTCACAAATTGTCCGATTTTAGAATAAGTTTTTTTTTATGATTCAGATAGTGTCGAAACATGTAAAAGTTGAATAAAAATATTTTTACCATTTTTTTAAAGCTTTAATTTACACATTTTAGAATTAAAATTTGCGTAATAAAAAATGCTCACTGTTGTTTATACTTACAGGATTTTTTTTTAATTGCACAAAATTTATGGAATGTCATTGCGCAATGCAACAAACAATTTTTATATAGGAAAAAATAAATCAAAATCATCTATCAAAATCTATCAATCTATCAAAGCGCAATATATATCATTTAAATATACTGTATGTTTGAGTACAAAATAGCTAACGATTATGATATGATATCTAAAATTATTCTTATTGATGAGTATCACCATCTCTAATGTTGCTCATTTTATACACTATATTGCCATTGATTATGGGACACTTGCGATTTTAGACATTTTACTGAATATCTAGAAAAATACATGAGGAATCATCTCGAAACTCTTAGTGTATAAATATAACAGCATACGTCATACATCTCCGTGAAGATTTTTTACCGAAACTCCATAGGGGACCGTCAACAAATTAAAAAAGAATGAATATCTTTTGAATAACCCTGTCAAAACTAATGTAGCAAAAGCGCTCAAACTCTAGATTATGATTGAATGCCTTATTGTAATACACTGTGTTCTTTTTTATGCAAATAGCATGCATACTCGCAGAGTAATTAAGGTTTTTATAAAAATGATCCCAAATTTTTCCAAGTTTTTTCCTTATAATTTTCAGAGTTCTTAATATAAAATATTATTTTTTTCAGAAAATATGACAAACAACATTGCACACAGTACCCTGTAATCAGAATTAAAAAATAATGAAAATTGTATAAAAAATGAGTTGGTAATGAGTTGGTAAAATGACTAAAAAATTTTTTACTGCGCATGCGTCAACGATATCAAAATTTCATTTGCATATTATGTTAGCTAAATGTATAGAGCAACTTTTGTGAAAGTCACAAAATCATAACTTGAAAATTCTGACAATAATCGTCAATTGAATAAGTCGAAAATCCGTTATTCTCAAAATGAAGCAAAAACAAGAGGGGTTGTATCCATATATTCATTGATTAGTGTCAATATAGAATACACAATCAGGATGTACTACTGCATTTGGATAAAATCCCTCATTTTTTTGCTTCATTTTGGAAACAACGGATTTTGTCCTTTTTCTATAGACGATTACTTTCAGAATTTTCAAGCTATGATTTTGAGACTTTTACAAAAGTTGCTCTATACATTTTGCTAACTTATGTTCATTTTATCAAATGAAATTTTGATATCTTTGACGCATGCGCAGTAAAAAATTATATAGTAAACCTACTCATTTTTCATACAATTTTTATTATTTTTTAATTCTGATTACAGGGTACTGTGTGCAATGTTGTTTGTCATATTTTCTGAAAAAAATATTATTTTATATTAAGAACTGTGAAAATTATAATGGAAAAACTTGGAAAAATTTGGGACCATTTTTATAAAAACCTTAATTACTCTTCGAGTGTGCATGCTATTTGCATAAAAATGAACACAGTGTATTACAATAAGGCATTCAATCATAATCTAGAGTTTAAGAGCTTTTGCTACATTAGTTTTGACAGGGTTATTCAAAAGATATTCATTCTTTTTTAATTTGTTGACGGTCCCCTATGGCGTTTCGGCAAAAAAAATCTTCACGGAGATGTATGACGTATACTATTATATTTATAAACTAAGAGTTTCGAGATGATTCCTCATGTATTTTTCTAGATATTTAGTAAAATGTCTAAAATCGCAAGTGTCCCATAATCAATGGCAATATAGTGTATAATCATGACTAAAATGTAAAATGTAATTAATAAAAAGAAAAAAAAACATTGGCACAGTTAAAATTATTAACACAGATGACTAAAAATATTTTTGGTAAAAACTTGTATTTATTTAATATTTAAAAATGAGTGAATATTTGTGTGTGTGTGTGTGTGTGTGTTTGCGAAATGTAAAAATATGACGAGGTAAAATAAAATGCCCTCAGTAACTATAAAGCACGATCTTTTCGTTCCAAATTTAACGAATTCTCTTAATAATTCATACACTTTTATTTATCAAAATCGATTGCTTTTCATATGGAATTGTATTCTACACTGCTCAAAAGAAAAAAAACAATTGAAAATTGTTTTCAAATATCTTTATTTTCGTAAAAGTATGAATTATAATGGTGTTCATTTTCACGTGAGACCAGCGCTGATTTGCGGAAGGGCAAATTTCCACAAGTAAAAACGAAAAAAAATACGTTACTATATTTTCAATAAGAATTCTCCATCGATTTTGGATTTTAAAAAACATGAAATTTCTATGAAAATTTATTGGTTGAATTTAGGTCCGCCTTAATCAGGCAGCGTTTGAAACAGTTTGTATCTGAGCGTACAAAAGAGAACAAATATGATTACCTGTATAAAATTACAGAGCATCACCATCTCTAAAGTTTGCAAAAAATTTTCATTCATTATATGCAATTAAAATTTAATTAAAAAAAATATTATAAAATTTGAAATCCTCAACACTATCATTAAAATTATTTTGCCATGTGTTAATATTTATTTAGAAAAAAAAACAATTGAAATGAAGGTATTTTTTTTTCTTTCGAAATGCCCTTTACTTGTAATTTTGCTACATTCTGCAAAATAATATTTTTACGCGCAAACATCAAGCAGTTTCGAATTTTATATAGACATAAATATCGGTTTATTGCAGGTTTTTCTTTCTTACTAATGGGCTGCTAAAATTTTACCAAAGTTATAATTATTTAAGATTTTGAATACGTATAAGGTTCATAATGGTTAGTTTTTTGAAAACCAGTATTTTTTTTTTTTTTTTTTTTTTTTTTTTTTGAAAGAAATTCCTGGTTGTTTTCTGCAGCAATTCCAAAAAAAAGTTATTTTTAGAATGTTTCAATGAAATTTATAAATAATTTTTTTCTTTAAATAAAAGCAGACTCAGTAATGCCGTGTACTCAAAATCAATAACCTCCTTATTAAGTATTATACCAAAAATTGCGCATTTACAGAATTTTAAAATTTTTTCGCCGGTTTTTCATTACAAAAATTTTTGCGTAATTTTTTCCGGGTAAATGCGCTGCTCAAAAAAAGATAAACTTATAATAAAAAAAATCTTGTGGGAATAATCATGGAGAATTAATTATAATGAAAATTACAGCTCCGAGGTAATAAGCATGCGTTAGTTTTAGTGAATTCTTAAAGTACAATATAAATAAAGTGGTACATGTTGAATAAAATTACATCAATTTATCAAAATATTGTGACATCGCTAATACTAAAAATTTCTTTTTTAATTCTGTTATTACAGTACTGAAAAAGAATTGAAACTAGCGGGAAATGGTATCTCACAAATAACTCCCAGCTGCGTCTTTATTGAAGCAGACCAAAACAAGATTCTTAATATTCATCAATTACGCAATTCTCTGTAGGGTATTTTCTGATAAATACCCTCAGAGATCTCTTGAGGAATAACATCTAAGATAAATATAGTGGAACTTCCCTTTTATGAAATCCCTATTTAAGGATGCTTTCTGTTTAACGAAATTTTCACCGGAACCTTGACTTTGGATACCATTAATATGTAAATTAATCTCCATATTACGAAAAAATATAGATTTTATATAACGAAGTTTACAACATTCAAACGGAGAGCCTATTGTTCTGACAGATGTATGAATTTATTAAATGTTTTAATACATTAAGAAAGGGATTCCAGTTTAACTATAGTGCCCCAGAATGATTTCTGGATTATAAGAAAATTTTCAACGAAAAGTGTATTTTATTTTATTTTATTTATATTTTATTATTTTTATTTACTCAAAAATATCTGTTTAAGGAAATATTCCAGAATTTAGATGTGCATTACTGATAAAAATGGTAGAAAGTACGCTACGCTTGTATTTTGCAATTTATGTATATTTTAACATATAAATTTAGTAAATTTCAATTAATTTCAATTTATTGAATTTTCTTTATAAAGATTTGTTTAAGCATAGCGATGTGACTTAGTTATTTGGAGTTTTATTAGACAATACATTATTTTGATCTGTTTAACTTTTTGACTACTAAGCGGGCCATAATTATAACTACGGACTATTTTATTCTTTAATTTGTACATCATTTTTTTAAAAATAATCTGAACCATACATTTTAACTAATATATATATATATATAGATATATTTTTTTTCAGAGTAAATTACTATAACAAATATGTTTTATACTGTTGTGCGACTAAACATTAAAAAAAAAAAGAAAAAGAAAGAAACGAAAAAAAAACTTCAATTCTGCCTCATTCAAAAAGTTAATTCTTTTATGTATTTATTTTATTTATTTATAATGAATGAATAAAAACAATAAAATTTTAAACAGGTACAATGCAAAAAAGATAAACTGTGTTCATTTTTATAAATATAGCATGTAAAATATAGCATGCAAAAAAATTAGAGTTTTTATAAAAACGGTCCAAAATTTTTCCAAGATTATTGCTTATAACTTGCAGAGTTCTTCATAAAACAGAATGTTCTTTTCAAAAAATATGTCAATCAATATTGTACATAACACCCTATAATCAGAATTAAAAAATAATAATATTTATATGATAAATGAGCAGGTTTACTAAATAATTTTTTACTGCGCATGTGCCAATACTATTACAATTTCATTTGCATATTGGTTTAGCTAAATGTATTGAGCAACATTTATGAAATTCTCAAAAACATAGCTTGAAAATTCTGAAAATTATCGTCGATGAAATAAAATATAAATCCGTTATTCCCAAACTGAAGCAAAAAGATAAGGATCTGTATCCAAATATTAGTAGTACGTGCAATATTGTGTAGGCACTAATCAATGGAATATGGATACAGCCCCTCATCTTTTTGCTTCTTTCCATTCAGCCACTGTAGTAAAACTGTAAAATAAAAATTTGCTGGAAGAGTCATGTGTAAATACTGTCATCTAGGCCTTTATTGAATCCAACTAGAAAAATATTCTATGTAGATATTCATCTATTGCTAAATTTTCTATAGAATATTTACTGATAAATGCTTTCAGCGGTCTTGTAGAGAAATACAGGGTGTTTCTAGACTCATGGTACATATTTTAAGGGGTGATAGTATACATCAAGACAAACAATACTAAATAGGAAACTAAGGGTCCCAAACGTCTTCCGAAGGAGATAGGTGCCATTAAAGTTTAGGATCCAAAAATTCAGATGATTATAAAAAACAGAAGAATTGGTCGATTCGATTGCGGTTTTCACTAAAACTATTCGTTATGTCAGTATTGTCTTGAAAATAAATTATAAAGATAAATTTCAAAAACTGCCGATAGAGGGCACCTTAGACTTTGGAGTAAAGAACAACTATTTTTTACCGTTATTTTTAGCATCTCATTAAATTTTTTTAAGCTTAGACATAAACTTAAATTTTGAGCTCCAAGTAAAAATCGTTGGGAGTGGTTAAGTAGCGCAAACTGAACTGTGGGGGGAAGTTCAAATTTCAAATGATTATAAAAAAGCGGAAATATTGGTCAATTGATTTGCGATTTTCACTAAAATTATTCTTTATGTCAGTATTATCTTGAAAATAAATTATAAAGATAAAATTCAAAAAATGCCGATGGAGGACGCTTTAAACTTTAGAGTACTGTACAACTATATTTTACCGTTATTTTTTACATCTCATAAATTTTTTTAGAAGCTTAGACATAAACTAAAATTTTGAGATTAAAATCTGAATTGTTGAGAGTGGCTAAGTAGTGAAAAATGAACTATGTTCAATTAAGGTGGGGAGGTTCAAATTTCAAATGATTATAAAAAACGGAAAAATTGGTCGATTCGTTTGCGGTTTTCACTAAAACTATTCTTTATGTCAATATTTCCTTGAACATAAATTTTAAAGATAAATTTCAAAAAATTCAGTTAGAGGGCGTCTTAAACTTTAGAGTAACCAACAACTATTTCTAACCATTATTTTTGGTATCTCATTAAATGCTTGCAAAAGCTTAGACTTAAATTTTGAGCTCAAATTCTAAATCGATGAGAGGGGTTAAAAGCGCAAACTGAACGGTGTTCAGGAGTTGAAATGTTACTCTCCCCACCCCTCGAACACAGTTCAATTTTCCGCTCCTTAATTACTCACAACAATGCAGATTTTGAGCTCAAAATTTAAGTTTGAACTTTTACAAGCATTTAATTAGATACAAAAAATAAAGATTAAAAATACTTGTTGGTTACTCTAATGTTAAGGTGCCCTCTGACGGAATTTTTCGAAAGATATCTTTAAAATTTATTTTCAAGAAAATATTGATATAAAGAATAGTTTTAGCGATAACCGAACAATTTTTCCAGTTTTTATAATCATTTGAAATTTGAACCTCCCCACCCCCATTGAACACAGTTCAGTTTGCGCTACTTAACCCCTCCCAACGATTCAGATTTTCATTTCAAAATTTAAGTTTATGTCTCAGTTTGTAAAAAAATTTATGAGATGCAAAAAATAACGGTAAAAGATAGTTGTATGTTACTCCAAAGTCTAAAGCGCCCTCAATCGGCATTTTTTAAATTTTATCTTTATAATTTTTTTTTCAAGATAATACTGACATAAAGAATATTTTTAGTGGAAATCGCTAATCAGTTTACCAATTTTTCCGTTTTTTATAATCATTTGAAATTTTAACCTCCACCCACAGTTCTTTTTGCGCTAATTAACCACTTCCTACGATTTAGATTTTGAGCTCAAAATTTAAGTTTATGTCTAAGCTTCTAAAAATATTTAATGAAATGCAAAAAATAACGGTAAAAAATAGTTGTTCGTTACTTTAAAGCCTAAAGCGTCCTCTATTGGCATTTTTGAAATTTATCTTTATAATTTATTTTCAAGACAATACTGACATAAAGAATAGTTTTAGTGAAAACCGCAAACGAATCGACCAATTTTTCTGTTTTTTATAATCATTTGAATTTTTGAACCCTAAACTTTAATGGCGCCTATGTCCTTCGGAAGACGTTTGAGACCCTTAGTTTCCCATTTAATATTGTTTGTCTTAATGCATACTATCACCCCTTAAAGTTTGTACCATGAGTTTAGAAACACCCTGTATATATAAGATAAATATTATGGAATAACCAACAGTCATTTAAATCAATAAAATATCAAGAAGAAGAATGTAGTGAGTTGTTCGAAACTAATATGATTTATTAGGCACATAATACAATAAATAATATGAATAATTAATGGGAATATGTCCGATATGAATAGCGACATTTTTAATGCAATGTCTTGTCTCTTAGGCATTATTGATTTACAAATAAAAAATTAAACACATTTTTACACGCATTCAAGACATAGATTAACTAGATTGAAAATATATTATTATTTATTGCTCATTAAAATATAGTGGCATTACAGAAAAAAAAAACACAAATATTTCTAGTTCAGTAAATGTAGTAAAATGCTGTACACTAGCAGGAAGTAATATCTGACAAATACTCCCCGCTGGGTTTTTATTGAGAACAAACAAAACAACATTCTAGATGTTTATCTATTAGTAAATTCTCTGTAGGATATTTTCTGGTAAATGCTTTCTGCTTCTCCTGGGGAACAACAACTAAGATCAGTCTTGAACATTAAGTTATTTAAAGGTGTTGGGTTATTCGGTTTATTAAAATCAAATATTCAATACAAAACAAAAGTATGGGTCAGTTGCTCTAATTCAATATGATTCTTCTGAGGTGTAAATAAAACAATTAAATAAATTTAAATATGTCTAATATAAGTTGCAGCATTTTTAAAACAATGTTATATTATTATAAGATTTGTTCCTTTCCAAATCCAAAATTAAACGCAATGCAATAGAAAGTCCCTCAAATATCATTTAAAATACATTCTTGCAAAGAGAAAGCGTTATATCGATTGTAAAGCAAATTTGCAATAAACTAAAAAACATTTAATTGATGAATAAAAACGAAATAAAACTGAAATTCACCGAATTTTATAACCAACGATTTTATTCACATGGTATTATTATTTCAATTTCTATAAATTTTAAGATAAATTTTCGTATTTCTGTTGCCACAATTACAAAATTCTAAACACTTTTTTAAAAACTATAAAAAAAAATAATGTGTCAAAAATAAATTGAGATACAACTTTCAAACAAATTGCTTTTAAAAGTACAATTCTTTCTCTATATGACGTTGCAGTTTCGTAAAGGATTTTATAAAGTATAAAATTCCCTGTACTGAAAATTATAAAACAGAAATTGCATGGGAAAGTGTTGCCATTCACAAAATGACGTATGCGTTATGCACAGATACGTTTAGCCTTTTTAATAAAGATATTTGCGTATTAAAATATAATGATATTACAGCTAAAAAATAAATAAAAAATCTTTCTAATTCAGTAACTGTAGTAAGATACTATACACAAACAGGAAGTAATATCTGACAAATACCCCCCGCTGGATTTTTATTAAGAACAAACAAAACAACTTTCTAGATGTTTATCTATTAGTAAATTCTCTGTAGGATATTTTCAGATAAATGCTTTCAGCGATCTCCTGGGGAATAACAACTAAGATCAATCTTGAGCATTAAGTTATTTAAGGTGTTGGATTATTCGAATTTATTGAATAAAATCAAACGTTTGCCACAAAAAAAAGTACAGGTCAGTTGCTCGAATTTAATATGATTCTTTTGGAGTATTAATAAAAAATTTAAAAGATGTAAATATTTTTCAATATAAGTTGCAGCATTTTTAAATAACATTTTCTTTATTTCAGAAATGTCCCATTCGAAATCCAAAATTAATCATATTTTTTCACATTAGTGTCGCATAGATTAACTTATTGAGTTATATCATATAAAATTGTATGAACCCTTTCTTATCACCACGTGTCATACTTGGCATATACCTAAAAAAAATTTAATTTTTATAATGTGCCATGAATTTGGTCTTTATGATCTTTGTATCCGATTAGGAAAAATCCAAATCCAAAGAAATAAAAATTTTTCTTCTTATTAAAAAAAAAAAAAAAAAAAAAAAAAAAAAAAAAAAAAAAAAAAAAAAAATCAAGTTATTAAGGTAAGATTATTTTTCATTATTTTTATCTGAATATATAATAAATATTAATAAAAAAAGATGCAGAGTGTTAAACAGTTTAAATTAATAAATTTGAGCTCATTTAGTAGCAGAATATAGCAGTACAATATTTAAAAACTCTAATTGTGTATAGTTTGCCAGCAAAAATCTTGACACTTAAACCACAGTCTCAAGCTTCGAATGTTTTATTTATTTATTTTTCAATTTCAAATAGGAGAGGCAAGTGAAAGTTTCGGTCCCTGCTAATTACGCGGATTGATGGATATTGCTGCTGAACGTGATTTAGAGTTCTTCTTTTATTTATTTAATTATACTAGTGGGGCCCCGCCCCCCTGCTCGCTATGCTCTCCAACCCCTCGCATAATCGCTTCGCGATTCCAAATTATTGGCTATCCCTGCTTGCTGTGCTCGCCAATACCCCATGGTATGAATAAGCAGTTGCAGACCTTTCAAATCTTGTGTAACACGACTGGTGTTGTAAAGAAATTACAAAATATGCGCCCCCTCTGAGGGCAGAGGGGGGGGGGGGTTACACACAAGATATCCATAATATGAATAAGCAGTTGCAGACCTCTTAAATGATGTGTCACACAATTGGTGTTGTAAAGAAATTAAAAATGTGCCCCCCTGGGGGGCAGAGTGGGGGATGACACACAACACATCCATAATATGAATAAGCAGTTGCAGACCTTTCAAATGATGTGTCACACAACTTGTGTTGTACAGAAATTAAAAATGTGACCCCCCCCCTGGGGAGAGCAGAGTGTGGAGGTGACACACAAGACATCCATAATATGAATAAGCAGTTGCAGACCTTTCAAATCTTGTGTAACACGACTGGTGTTGTAAAGAAATTAAAAATGTGTCCCCCCTGGGGAGCAGAATGGGGGATAACACACAAGACATCCATTATATGAATAAGCATTTGCAAACCTCTCAAATGATGTATCAAACGACTGGTGTTCAGAGCCCGATCAAGCTGAAGTTGGGCCCAGGGTCTGTTAAAAAATTGGGCCCCTCTACCTATCCATTTTCGGTGACACTTTCACAAAAAAAGAAGGTTCATTTGACGAGTTGACAAAGTTGTTTGGGTGAAAAGTGCCTATGTTAAAAGATTGTAAAAATTTTATTGAGTCATTCAGAATATTTAAATTTTACATTTCACATTTTATAAAACAATATTATTTGAAAAGTATTTGATTAAGGGGGAAAAAAATCAGCCATATAACTTGTGGGCCCCTGAAATTGGTGGGCCCAGGGCCAAGGCCCCGGAGGCCCGTGCATTAATCAGGCCCTGCTGGTGTTTTAAAGAAATAAAAAATTTGGCGAAATATTACAGTTATCGCCAAGTTGGCGTCACTTTTGATAACTAATTTTGGTCGCCAAATTTGGCGATATATCGCCAAGTTGGCGGGAAACTTGGCGATGGTAACCTTTACTCTCTTTATGGTAACCCATACGGCGATGCATAGACGGAGCCCTTTCCTGATTGGTCTATTCGACTCATGGAAGGAGTGGACAACCCGGATTCGTTAGTTCCGGAAATCTTCCACATCAGCATCATTCCAGGAGTCATTCCTTTTAAGGCTAGTTTTTTTTTACTATAGAAGGATTTTCAATTCTGGTAGTACTATGAAAGGATAGATTTTTTTATTAGACCCATAAGAAATAGTAAATAATATTTATAATTAATGGGAATATGTTCGACAAGAGCCGCAGCAATTTTAGGAAATGTTTTCTTAAGAATTTTGTATTTAAAAAACAAAAATGAAAAATATTTCTGTACACATTCAAAGACATAGCCTAACTAGATTGAAAAATATCGTTTAATATTATTTTAATGCATTTTAAAATATAATGACATACAAATAAAAAAAAAATAATAATAATCTTCCTAGTTCAGTAACTGTAGTAAAATACTGTACACGTGCAGGAAGAAATATCTGACAAATACTCCCCGTTGGGTTTTTATTGAGAACAAACAAAACAACATTCCAGATGTTCATCTATTAATAAATTCTCGGTAGGATATTTTCTGATAAATGCTTTCAGCGATCTCCTGGGGAACAACAACTAAGATCAATCTTGATCATTAAGTTATTTGGAGGTGTTGGATTGCTCAAATTTATTGAAATTAAATATTTGCTGCAAAAAGTTTGGATCAGTTGCTCGAATTTAACATGATTCTTTTGAGCGCAAATAAAACAATAAAATCAATTTAAATATGTTCAATATAAGTTGTAGCATTTTTAAAACAATGTTTTTTTTTTTTTTTAATTTCAGAATTGTTCCATTCCAAGTCCAAAATTAAATACATTTTTGTCACGAATATGTCGCATAAATTAAATTCATAAATTATTTCATATAAAATTGTATTAACCCTTTACAGCGTGCTATATTTAGCGTTTTCCTACAAATATTATAAATTTCATTATATGCCATGAATTTGGTCAATATGATATCCGTCCTTGATCAAGAATATTCTGAAGAAAGGATTAACACTTATTTTTTCCATGTCAGACAGCAGAATTAGACAAAAAATTAGAAATTGTTTTTGGAAAACAAGAGAAATTTCAACCAAGCTATTAAGGTTTACTTACAGTCCTCCCCACTTAATCGGGTAACGGATAACCGAATACCCCGCTTATTCGAATAGAACTCTCAGGAATCGAATTTATCGCCATTGGATCTATGTTATTTTTCCCCGCTTAAACCGAATAAATTTCACGAACCTCCCCGCTTATTCGAATACCATCTGGGTAATCTATGTTTGAAATCAGGCACGAAAAAGATTTTTAATCTTGAATTTTTCTTCACCTTTTGTCATTTTCGGTTCATTTACACTGAAGACATTTTTTTAGTTCTTCCTGAAATGATTTTGGCCGGCAGGTGTGTAATGGACTGGTCAAATGATCTCCCCTCCTTTTATTGCGAATGGGTGAAATAAGTTGGCCAATGTGGATTATTTTTGCGTTTTTCGCGTTTAGTCGCGAAGTTGTCGCGTTTTTGTTAGGAAAAAGGCGTTGCTATGAATTTTAAATGGAAAGCTTTAAACCTTTCTGATAAACGACAGTTTTTGGAGCGTTAAATAAGAAAACAGAAGTCCTGGTAGCAAAAAGTTTTAAGGCTGTTCTTAAATCAAAAAGGGCAACTTTATGAAATAATTTTCAATTTATTTTTTCTCGGAATGGCATGAAACTAGCAGGTATTGTTGAGAAACTATCAAATCGCACTCAGGTTCCTGTTTTTTTTTATAACACAGCAGATTTTTCAGAAAATAGTGTCGAATTGGGCGTTTTAAACTAACTTTTCGCGGAAGAGAAGAAAAACTAGTCGAAATTGGAGTGAAAATCGCCTTGTCACCTGATCAAAAAAACTTATAACTCAATAAGTAATGGATGGATCACAAAAAGTAGAAAACTGAATTAGATTCCAGATCTCTTCTATGGTCAGGCTTTACGATTTGATATCTTTCCATTAAAAAAGGAATTTGTAAATGTATCAAAACGTTTTTCGCTTGTTGAGCAAAGCAGTTGAGAACAGCTTTAAAATATCGCAGACGTAAGTTTCTAATGTAAAACGCAATGCCAAAAAAATCCAAAAAGAATAGAGATAAAATGGAAATTTGGATCAAAAGGGGGAACATAATCCCAATTTTGATAACATTGGTCAATATGCGCTGAAATGGGTTTGGAAAAAAAAAAAAAAAAAAAAAAAAAAAAAAAAGCGGAATTTTTTTTATTAAATGGTGCTATGCTATGCAGAAAGCGTGTACTAATGCACAAAAACGTTTTCACGTAAACAAACTACTAATTTAAAGGACGTTTTTAAGCCTGTGTAAATAACATAAATTACAAGTAGCAAAGTTTTAACTAAATTCCAATGAACTACATGAAGTAAAATGTCAATCATGCAGCATATGTACTGATATTAAATTATTACGTACTTTATATTAGTATTTGTATTTATTTTTCTAATTTACGTTGTTATATTAACGATTTTATTATGCTATTAATTAATTATGCTGTAGATTGTTGTTTTACCTTTTTATTATGTTTTAAATATTACATTTCTAAGTTCCCCGTTTAATCAAATACCCCGCTTAATCGAATATTTTTTCTGGAACCATCAATATTCGTTTAAACGGGGACGACTGTATATTACTTTTACAGAATACTTCAAAATTATAATTTTAAAAAGTTGCAGAATATTAAACAGATAGAATTAATCTCTTGCATTCGAGTGAACTGTTACTCATCACTAGTGTTCCTCATTAAGTATCCCTCGTAAATCGTTCCGCCAAATGAATGCTCCTTATAAATAATAATAATAATAAAAATGAAATTTTAAAATTTACCTCTTTGATTAATAATACTCAAATTACTTTTACTGCGTTTTTAATTGTAAAAAATTTAATAAAGGGCAGAACAGTCTAATAGAGAAATTTACATTATGCAAGAAACAAAATTTTCCAAATCCATAATTGACCATTTTTGATAGCACATTGTTAGCATATTTTCATTTAAATGATGTTTAAAGCTAACCATATCATACATTGTTAATGCATATCTAATATTGCGACAACATTAATAAAAAGGATTTTTTTCGGTTGATTTGCTAATATAATATTGCCGATATTTTCACATCAAGTAATGATATCTGATAAGCATTCATTTCGTGGATTTTATTGGCATTTTTCATTACACGGGTAAAGACATTCACCAGTTGCAAATTCTTTCTGGAATATTTTCTCATAAATATTATTAGCGACCTATTGGAATGTAGCATATATGATGAATCTTTAACTATGTGTTATTTGGAGCTTTTGGAGAAAGCTTTGTACAGTTTTTTTACCGCTTAACTGATCAAAGTTTTGAAAAAACTTTCAAAGAATGCCTCTATTATTTATCTCTTTTACAGAATTTTTCATTTTTTTAATAAGCGGTTTTTCAAAACAGAAGTTTTTGCCTGATTGAATCAGAAAAAATGCTGGGATTAAATATTGCAAAATTTACTGATGAGAATAAGAAATCCTAATTGGAATATGGATGTACGTACGTGAATCAAGCAAATCATGTTTGGCAAATATATATATATATAAATATATATATATATATATATATATATATATATATATATATATATATATATATATATATATATATATGCCCGTATATGATGTACAGCAAATCAGAAAAGCGGTTAGTGTTTGAATTCCATATGATTCATCAGGTGTCGACCGTGTCCTGGAATTTCAACTCCAAGAAATTCATTGCTACAAATATGTTACTATAAAAAACCTCTTCAATGAAGAAGGCAAAATTTCGCACGTTTGAACAAGATTTTTTTTTTTAACGTATACTGGTATTTAACAAAAAAATAACCTTACCATTCGGAAGGGAACTCACAAAGAAAAAAAATAAATCATGAACTATTCATACAATTTGTCATCAAGTCATACATCAAGTAATAGCATGTACTACCACATATATTACTTCCATTTCATCCGAAGTCTCATAATAATGCCTTATTTCTTAAATTTTTGTTGACGTTTCAAACAAACTCCGCTAACTCCCATTTTTGCAAAGATCAAAGCAAGCTAAAAGCTTGAGCAATAGCGCAGTGGGTTTTGTGTTCCGAAAACAAACTGTGTTGACATTAATTATAAATAGAAGTTTTCATATACGTCCATTAAAAACATTTCAAAAATATGCATTAAAATATTTAATTGCTATAAAGGACGTTAAATACTAATAAAAACTTTAAGAGATCTTAATAATTTTTACATGTTTCGATTGAATTTACTCAATCATCATCAGAAAAAGAAAATACAAATAAACACAAAGATGGAAAATGACAGAAAACTATTACAAATGAAATTTAAAAATTTTTAAAAATAAAAATCACGCGCGTTATATTTTAATTATGTATCACGTTGTTTAATTTTTAAATTATTTAACAATTCAATCCAAATATTTGGGATTTGAAATGACAAGGAATCATTGCAGACCATTGATCTTCTGACGTAAATTTCAATACTCTCTCTAATAAAAAGTTGCAAATAAAAATCTGATCTATAAATTAATCTACTCTGATTAAACAAAATATCTATGTTTTCTATTTGATTTAGCCTAGATAATGCGGTTTTTCCTCTATTAAATTTTATGTCTGCAATGTGTTCTTTACATCTTATTTTGAATTTTCTTCGAGTCATGCCAATATAATAATTTTTATAACCACCTTCTTTAAGGAATGGAATGATATAGACACCTGATCGGTTAAAATTAAAATCAATTTTAACAACTAGAATTGACCCCATTGATAAATTTGACCGATCAGGTGTCTATATCATTCCATTCCTTAAAGAAAGTGGTTATAAAAATTATTATATTGGCATGACTCAAAGAAAATTCAAAATAAGATGTAAAGAACACATTGCAGACATAAAATTTAATAAGGAAAAACCGCATTATCTAGGCTAAATCAAATGGAAAACATAGATATTTTGTTTAATCAGAGTAGATTAATTTATAGATCAGATTTTTATTTGCAACTTTTTATTAGAGAGAGTATTGAAATTTACGTCAGAAGCTCAATGGTCTGCAATGATTCCTTGTCATTTCAAATCCCAAATATTTGGATTGAATTGTTAAATAATTTAAAAATTAAACAACGTGATACATAATTAAAATATAACGCGCGTGATTTTTATTTTTAAAAATTTTTAAATTTCATTTGTAATAGTTTTCTGTCATTTTCCATCTTTGTGTTTATTTGTATTTTCTTTTTCTGATGATGATTGAGTAAATTCAATCGAAACATGTAAAAATTATTAAGATCTTTTAATGTTTTTATTAGTATTTAACGTCCTTTATAGCAATTAAATATTTTAATGCATATTTTTGGAATGTGTTGACATTGTTGAGTTTACCAAACATACGGAGAATATACTTGTAGATGTAAATTTTTATGACGTTCAAAGAGTTTGATTTTCTAGGGCAGAAAGACAATTTGAGAGAAAGAAACAAATAGGGGTCGGACGGAGCAACGCCGGAGAATAGGGAGGTACAACAAAACATCAAAGAGATTGTTCAGCATAGTCAAAGAACAAGAGGACCGGTCATGGTGGAAGATAACATTTCTTCTCTTTACTAATTCAGAACATTTCTTGCCTTCAGTTCATCAAATTGCGAACAGAGTTAATAATGTCTGGTTTTGTTTAAGAAGCTCGCAGAAAATAACACCATTTGAATCCCACGAAATAGACAGAAAACTTTCTATGGTCGAAGGCAGACTTTAGAGTGAGGAATGAATCTTTGTGCTTCTTATGTGCCCGTCCGTTCTGTATGTACGTGCGTTCGTGTGTAACGCGATAACTCATGATAAAAACATCGGATCCACTTGTTGGCATGTATGTAGTGGCATGTATGTTGGCATGTATGCAAAATTTTGTATGTAGGTTTATCCTGACAAGGCGCATCCCTGATTAGTTTTGGGAGTTCATTCGATATGTATAAGAGGGTGAACGGGGGGCTCATGCCCCTCCCCTTAATTGATATGAATGGGTTTTTCATGCAGAATTAACAGTTTTTGTTCAAAATTTAGATTAGGATCATTCTGATGAGGCGATTCCGTGACTGTTATTAGGTGTTCATTGAATAAGTATAAACAGGGGGGACGGAGGTTTTAATGCCCCCCCCTTAATTTATATAAATGGGTTTTTCAAGCAGATTTCGTTCAAATCTCTGAATAGTTTTGGGAGTTTAATGGTTAAGTATAAAAGAGGGGGATAACTCCTTTTAAATTATATAAATGCTAAATGGGTTTTTATTAAGAATTATCCGGTTTGCTCTGAATTTTGGATATAAGGTACCCTGGGGTAATAACGCCACGTTAAGGTTCTACCAATTTTCACGGATCAGTTTTAGATTGTATTTTTCAAACAAATATATGATTTGATACAGCAACTCATTGACTATTTATATAAAAAAAAAATAATTTAACAGATATGTATTCATAAAATGTAATGGCGTGATTTCTGGACCAATGCTATTTGGCGTTATTACCCACCTATATGGGTAATAACGCCATGCAAACAAAACTATGAAATAAGATGAAATAATTGAATGTAGATTGCCCAATTCTAAAAATACAAACTCTACAAACTTAGAAATTGACAAATTGCATTCTAAGCTATTGAAAATGTTCAATTTTTTGTGAAAGTGTAAGAAAAATAAAGGTGGTGTGTGTGTGTGTGTGGGGGGGGGGATTAGGCAAAAGAATATCATACCGTGAGCTTCTTTTTGCTTAAAAATGACCGCTTAAATAGAATTATTAGATACATTGCAAAGTTTTAACTGTGTTTATTTAAATCAGTATTTGGGATGTAGCTCAGCCACTGTAGGGAATCAACCGGGGTATTAATGCCAAGGATTGGCGTTATTACCCCGTTATAGTTATTGCGCTGTACATTTTAAATTACAAATTATCTCGAGAAGATATCCAAAATCTTCAACGACATTTTGAAAGTCTATGAAATGTACTACAAATTTATGTAATTAACAAAGTATTTCCGGATAAAAAAGATAGTCTTCACATCACAAAACGTATCTCGCAAATTTTAGATCAAGCGATAATTTTAGTTGCTTGTAAAAACAATAAGACCTAAAAATGAAACAAATTAACTTGAAGCTGTTTTTTGCGATTTATATGACTCAAAACCCTTCTGCGCAGAGCACATGGGTGTCATTTACCAGATTATTTCATAATTATGCATATTATGAGCACTTGGCGTTATTACCCCGCCTGGCGTTATTACCCCAGGGTACCTTAGATTTTTTTATATGATAAAGCATGTCTTTGATAGTATAGGAGGTTCAATGATTAAGTATAAAAAAGAGGAAAAGGGAGAGCTGTTTTTCCTTCTTAATTTTTTTTCGAACGGAATTAACCCTTGAAAATATAAGGATTTAATGTACAAGTAGTATTTGTAGCCTGTGAGCTAAATGCCATCAGTTTAACTGGGCAGTATTCTTTATTTTTCTGTAAATGTGCTTTCAATTTCTTGCTGCTAGTAATCAAGTAACGTCGTAGTGTGAAGGAATCTCAAACGCAACTTAATTTAGGATGATTTGCAAAATTTCCTTCATCACGTTTAAGGTATTTTTCGAAATTCCTTGTTTCTTCAGAACACAAGCAAAATGCGACATTATACAATCGTCACATAAAACTTTGTAAATACCAGTTTCGTATCTTCGTTAATCAACTGTTGCATTGGGAATGCTGAAATCTGCCCCCAGTATATCTGCCCCCGTCCGCCATTTTGACCTTGACATTAGAAGGGGGTAGATATCCAACGCTGCACCATTTCACTTTCTATGAGGGCCTGATATCTTCCCCCATGAAATCTGCCCCGTCCGCCATTTTGAGCTCAGCATTAGAAGGGGGTAGATATCCAGTGCCGCAGAATTTCACTTTCTACTAGAGCCTGATATCTACCCCCAGTATATCTGCCCCCATCCGCCATTTTGACCTCTGCATTAGATGGGGGCAGATATCCAGTGCTGCAGCATTTCATTTTCTACGAGAGCCTGATATCTACCCCCAGTAAATCTGCCCCCTTACGTCATTTTGATATCACAGTAGAGGGGACATACATGGAGTGCTAGAATATTTTTTAGGTTCGTCGAGAGCAGTAAATCCTGGATATATATCCTTTTTGCGTATAGTTTTTATTGTTTCCGCTAATAATCATACGGTTTATTTGTCTAGAAATTTGTAGACGACACTTAAAATGTAACTCTAAAATTATATAATATATATAATTTTAGAGTTAGATACGTGAACTTCAAAACGCACTTTATCAAAATTTTTAAAAATGAATTTTCTGTATGAACCTATTCTATTAATAAATCTGCGTAAAAGAAAAAAAATCTGTAATTTCAGAGCAGGGCGCGAATCATGTGCCAACCAGCCCCGATTTTTTTTTTTTTTTTTTTTGGGGGGGGGGGGGTGCTAACATCTTTTAGTAATTATTAATGCAGTTATTAAGCAAACTAAATACTTTAAAAATTGATAAAATGGATCTGTCTATAAAGGAACCCGATTAAATCGAAATCTCTTTAAAATGAAGTTTTTCTAAATGGAAAATATTCGTGATCACCGGAAAATAATTAAGAGCGGTGTACCTCCGAACCCTGTATTTCCCAAATTATGAATTCATGAAAATTTCATCTTCTGAAGCATTTTTTTTAAATTTTTGAATCTACATAAGAAGATGTACACAATTAATTAAGAGGCTACTTCAGTCAAGCGAAAAGGCCCGTTTGATAATACTAATCCTGTGGAAAAAAAATATCTCGTTTGAATGTACAATTTTTTAAATGATTTTTTTTCATTGAATATTAGAGATTTTTTCGATTTTATTTACAGGTAATTTTAGTGAAAACACTTTTATTTTCGGAACCGGTTTCGAAAGTGAAAGCATATTCATGAGAAAAAAACATATAATCAAAATCGAAAAAGTAAGAAACGGCCTGCATACAGATCATCTAAGAAAAAATATTAAAAATATTGAAATTCAATCGAGATATCTTTATAAATCTTTTCCATTGGATTAGCATAAGCTAGCGGGTCTTTTCTTATGACTGAAGTTCCTCTTAATAAAATTTAAGAGTTTTGACAGTTAAAATTAATTAATTAAATTTGTGTTTATAGAAATTTTATGCAATATTTATAACTGCACTCAAAGTTTTTATTTTAAATACTTTTTTAGATTTTTATTGAATTACAAAATGTACAAACATAATGGTCTTACTCTAGAATTATAGAAATGATACTTAATTGAAAATTTCCCCCCACAATCTTTCAACGCTAAGAAAGCTGAGAAATGCATATGAAAAAGAAATCGTCCTTTTAAAAATATTTTTGTTTGTTCAACCAATTATGCTCTTGAGATAAGATGAAGTAAAGTAGTATTTAGAATGCATTCTAAAATGTATTACTACTATAATCGAGTATTACATGCATTTTAAAACAAATTATTTTAAAGGTGCTTAAAAGTGACGTCGGGACATAAAGGGATAAGAAAGCCTACTTAAAACTGAACTTTTCTCCATTCCATAAGATTTAGTCTTAGGTTGTTGTTATGATTAATGTAAAATATAGATAGCATTCTTCAATTCATTAAAAAATAACAATAACTTGATTTATTTATTAATAAAGAAAACTGATGAATAGCACATGCGCATTATTTTCTTGGATTCTCATTGCTGTTTTGACATTATTGAACATATTTTGGAAAATGCCATAAGTAAAATTATTCTTGATTCCGTTTAAAATCGATATGATGAGTAAAATGTATTAATTAGAGTTAAAACAACTTTCAAACAGCCGATAACTTGACAGAATCAAACAAAATAAAAATATGCATTGGACATTGATTTAAATTGTATTTTTCCATTCAGAAATAATTTAAAGAGAACGCAACTTTGATTACACAGTATTTCAGTGAAGAGCAAATATTAGCTTTCTAAACAACATTTAAAGTTTCCTTAGAATAGATATAAATATAAATCGAATATAATTATATATTCCTAAAATTATTAATTTCATAATGCAGAAACTTATTATTATATTTAAAAAACACTTTAATATATTAATTCCACAGGTTTGATTTTTTGTAACTGATTGTATTTGTAATTTAGTTTTAACAATTGTTTTTCGACGAATTTTTAGATTATTTTAAAGTGATGGCTGTTTTAAACACGATTCAATTCAGTGATGATGTTGTTTCTCGTTAAAACTACCTTTGCCTGACCTTATTTCATTAATAATATGAATTATAAAATTAGTCATTTAACAATTCGCTATAATTAAATTTAAAATTCTGCATGTGATTATATCATTTCAAGTATAAATCAATTATTATAAACATATATCCATTCATCCTGTATAAGATCATTGCTTTTAAATTATCACGAAGTGACCGACGAAACAAGTGGCAGCTACTTACTGCATCTGGACTGGATACCATTTCTCCCATCTGGTAGGTAAACAGAAAAAAGTGACATAAACTATAAAAGCGGAGAAAAGTGACACGGAAAAAAGTTTACGGAAAAAAAGTTACAGGAAAAAAAGTGACAAGGAATTGATTTTGGGGATTCATTGATCAGACGGAGGCTCTTAACCCTTTGAGCTCTGGGGTGTAAATTTCTTCAAAATTCCAAATGTTACATTGGTACCAGTATTTTGCAAAGAAAAAACTGGTAAACGATAATCACGGAAAAATGCATTAAACCTTTTTGAAGTAAATGTGGTCAAATTTTCTGGTGTCAAGGTGACATTTTGTAATTAAAATTATGTGGTAGAAAATTCTACCAGCAGAGCTCAAGGGGTTAATTTAGGTAAATGGGTTTTTCATACTGAATTAACGATTTTGGTCCAATTTTTGGATATACGCCCATATTGAAAAGACGCTTTCCTTATTAATCATTTTATAAATTTTTGAAGGATTTTAGAACGATTGAGTTATTTAGAAGGATTAATTAAATCTGAATTTACAGGGATTTTGTGCAATATTTATAACCCACTCAAATCTTTTATTTTAAATTGTTTTCTTAGTATTTTGTAGAGTTATAAAATGTACAAATATGGTGTTCTTAGAATATAAATGTAGAAATACAGTCGGCTCTCGTTAATTCGAACTTACTGGGACCACAAGAAATGTTCGAATTATGGTAAGTATGACAGAAAAACATAATTAAAAGAGTTATTTTACAAAGGAAAAAGTATTTTCTAAATCATTTCAGCTGTTAAAGTTAGAATGTGACTTAATATTAAATTAAAATATATAAATACATAAACCAATTAAGGAATTAGGAACAATCGCAATGGAAGAAGAGGTGGATGTGTGATTTACAGACATACGGACAGGCCCGACTAACAAGTTTCTATGTCCAGGGCACTTTCAAATTTTAGTGCCCGCGTAGATTAGTTAATTTACTGATAGTAGTTTTTTCACACATTATACACTTATCCGAAAAAAAGTTTCCTGGAAAATTGAAAAACAGCTCCATAAATAAAAATTAAGAAAGAAATTCTACTATTTATTGAAACTTTTAAACATAAATTGAGGTATACTTTTGTCATTTTACCGAATTAATATCACTTTTCTTTCCGCAATTATGATTTTTATGATATAAATTTAGATGAAATAGAAAATGTTTTGTGTTCCACAGAAATTTCGTTCCCAGTGCATAAAACTCGAGTGCCCGTGCGATAGTCAAGGTCTGCATACGGATAATTAGAAAGCGGATATCAAATGGATGGGATTATGTGTATACTAATTCAGAACAATTTTTACTAAAATGAAAGAAATCAAGTTATTTCAAGGATCTGGAGTTTAAAAAAAAGGAAAAATGAAAAATTGGAGTTCCCGTTAGTTTGAATTAAACGATGTCAAGAGAAAATTAGTTCAAATTAACTGAAAATTTTAACATTATTCTGCGATTGAAAATTTCGGAACTTAACGTTTAGTTCGAATTAAGTGAAGATTCGATTTATCCGATTTTGAATTAACGAGAGCCGACTGTATTTCCGAATTGAAAAATCCCCATCCCCCTCCCTCAGCGCCAATAAAGCTGAAAAGATACAAAGGGAAAAGAAATTATACTTTTAAAAATATATTTGTTTTGTGTAACTAATAATGCTTTTGGAACAAAATAAAGTAATGTATCTGTAACTCATTCTAAACAGTATTACAACTAATTGACGTATTAAAAGAATTTTATAATGAATAATTTTAATGGACTTATAAGTACCGTCCGTAGATAAAGAATTAATCGAAGATTATAAAAACCATTAATAAATTAGTGAACCAATTTTATAAGATAATTTGAGATTTTTTGTGTGAATGATTATTTTCGAGATTGTCAAAACTACACACTCTCCGAAAATTATACCAACTCCGACTTTCAGAAATTCTCAAAAGAAATATTTAAAAACAAATCATGGGGAAAATGTTATTTTGTACAGAGGAAAAGGTATTTTAAAACAGTATTTCCCTGTAAAAAGGCAGGGCCCGATTAAGCTCTGATGCTATGGGAGAATCACGGAAAAAAGCGCACCGGAAAAAAGCACACGGAAAAAAGCGCCCCGGACAAAAGCTTCCCCAGAAAAAAGTGTCCCTTTTTATAAATCACATATTTACATAAGTCTGATAATAGTGCACATGGTTAATCTTAGAATATAAACACTAGATTAAGACGGTTTTATGAAATTTAAGTTTTTGCTCTATCGAGACTCAGATGGGCGGGAGGGGGGGGAGGGGTTGGCTTTAAAAGTTCTCTCAAAACTTGTCATTGCTTTAATGAAAAAAAAAATTGTAAGGTACGAAGAATTAGACAATAAACACTAGGTACTTAAATGATTTTTTTTAATTCAGTCTCCCTTGTTCTCCTGTGGAGTGGGGGGGGGAGGGGAGAGGGTGTCTACAAACTTTTGAATATATCTCTTATATTTATTTTTTTAATATTATTCATAATTTGATTATTTTTATTATAAAATTACATATTAATATTTTATTATATTTTATATTACATTTATATATTTATATTTATATAATATATAACATAATATATAATAATAAATATATTAATATAATATAATAATAATACATAATAAATAATTTATAATAAATAATAAATTAATAATACATAAATATAAATTAAATATAAAATTAAAAATAAATGTAATTAAATATTAAAAATTACACTTATTAACAAAAGTTTATTTAAAAATGATAATATTTTATTAAATCCATAGTAAATCAATAAAAATAAATGTATTAATAAATAAAATTAAATATTAAAAATCTAGTTTCATCAACAAGAATTAATTTTTAAAATGATAATATTTTATTAACTTATAGGACATAATAAAAATAAGTGTATAAATATATAAAAATAAATATTAAAAAACCTACACATTAACAAGAATTTATTTAAAAAATGATACTTTATCATCCGTCATTACTGATACTATTGTCATATACCTCCAGCAATCTCGCTACGTATCTCCAAACGTATGCGTATCAAAGGTTGGGAACCGCTGTCCTACGAGAATGATATAAATGAGACATTTGTTGTCACTTTAGTTTTTATCATTTATTTATCCACAAGTTCAATATTTATCAATTCTTTGTCACTTTTTGCGCTCTTGTTTTTCCAGTCACTTTTTCCCCTAAATCCTAGAAAACATTCCGAAAATTTTTTTTTTATCGTCTAAAGCAGTGATAGATTTGGAGCCCCCCCCCCCGCCCCCACAGAAGAACAAGGGTGGCTGAATGAAAAATATATATATGAGTTGATATGAGTTAATAAAATTTTATCATTTTTATTTATTATTATTAATTACTTTAATTATTATCATTTTTAAATAAATTTTTGTTAATGAGGATAATTTTTAATATTTAATAATATTTATTTCTACATTTTTTAAAATTTTTTTATTTAATTTTATATTTAATTTATAATTGTGTATTATTAATTTATTATTTATTTATTATAAATTATTTATTATTTATTATTATTTATTATTATTATTATTATTATTAATTTATTAATTATATTATTAACTAGCAGTTACCCGTGACTTCGTTCACATTTAAAGAAGAAATAATTGATCAATCAAGAAAAAAATTTCGATGATGAAAAGCATGCGTAATTAACTTTTTATCGCAAATTTATGGTAAAAAACTTCTGATAATCCCTATTTGCTAATTTGTTTGCTGGTTAAAATTTTCCTTTCATCGATTAATACTAATAGATAGAAACATTCTTGAATTCTTCTGTTCAGCTCTGTAGTTTTCCAAGTTTCTTTAATACACGAAAGTGTCTTTCTAAAATTTAGTTCAAACAAAAATATTTCTTATTACTACCTAAATTACATTTTCAGAAATTATCATCCGAAGACAACCTTGTATCCAGTTCTTTGCGGGACCCTGTATATCATTTTATATATATACTACAAACATTTCTTAGTTTACTAAATGCAGTTCAAAATAAAAATGCATATTTTATTTAAAAACCACCTTTAAGTAATTTACGCAAATATTCAGTAACCTTTCCGAGATCTTTTGTGTAACCATGTATATCTAAATTTAACTATTTATACTATTACCATTTATACTCTCCATTTAATATGCATACATTTAGCGAAACTTAAAAGCACATATCATAATTCAAAATGCAATTCATCCACGCAACAGTCATCATCCATCATATACAGACTTCGAATAGAAAATATAATATTTGAAATCTTTTGTGTGTCCCTGTAAATGCTATGCACTTCGTATTATTCATGAAATAACTCACATTAAGCCTCCGCAACGTATATCAATTTGATTATACATGAAATCTTTCACCATAATTAAAATATGTCGGAAACTATTCCTCCCTTTATTCTTATGCTATGGAATTCTTCTGTGTAACCCTGTAAATGAATAATATGTGTCCTTTTCACTACATACTTTACAAAATGCATATTTTAGTGTCCTTTGTAAATGCACTTTGTAAATGTAACATCGTTAAATTTAATTAAAACGATTTTCCCCATAATGCCGTAATGTAAGGAAATTTTTTGACAATCCCTGTAAATAAACTAATCACGGTAGAAACTTTATTTTCAATAGGTATTCGTGCTAGGTAAACGTTAAGAACGTCCAAAAATTTCATGGAAATCGGAGTATATTTACGAAAGTTAGAAAGCGACCAGACAGACAGACAAACCGAAAGCATAATAACTTTTCAACTTTGTTCGAAAGTGTTAAAAAATCGAGCCAAAAATGTATTAATCAGTAGTTTTATTTTCCGCCTTTTTCCCACAAAAAATTCTTCCATTGATAATTATGAGTTTTGAATAAAAATATTCATTTGTATGTAACTTATAACTTATTAATTAATATAAGTCAAAAATATTTCTGATTCATTTTAAATATGACGTCATTATTTATCTCGCTTCATTAGCTACTGATATTCATACCCCCTGTATTTTTAACGACTGCTATAAAGAACCTGTTTTATTTCAACTATGACGTCACATTTTCATAAGTGAACCATTTTATTACAAATATAATTCTTTTTCATTCTTTTTATTTTTAATTTATGTCGCCATATTTTACACAAAAATTCCCATTAACTAAACAAATATCCTTGTTAAATATATTATAAAAAATGCACCTTTTATTTTTATTTCAAACATGACGTCATATTTATTTTCTTTTAAATTATTTTATTATAGTTTTTCACATGGAAGTTTTTTATTAAAAATTCATTGCTGCTGAAAAATTATTATTCCATTTTTTTTATTTTCTTAGCAACAGGAAAGGAAAATGGTTAAATTTTATCTGAAAAATGCCTATTGATTTTGTATGAAAAATAATTAAATTTTGAATTATTAAGGAAAATATTTAAATAAAATGAATGAAAATTAGCCTATGTTCATTCCACTCCTATTATCTATACATATGCAAAGATTCAAAGACATTAACCCATCCGTTTTGAAGCCAAGTTCATTCCAATTTTTCGGACACACTTTCACATTTATAATATATATATAAGGATTATTTACTATTAATGTATTATATTAATATATTAATAATTAATTAATATGTATTATATAAATATAAATATATAATATAAAATGTAATAAAATATTAATATGTAATTTTATAATAATAATAAAAATAATAATCATATAATATATAAATTAATTATGTATAATTTAAATTATAAATAATCAAATTATAAATAAAAAAAATGGAATAGAAAATAAAGGAAGTAGAAGAGAAAATTCAGAATGAAGTTAGTAATGTTGAAGAGAAAATGGAAAGGAAAACTAGTCGTTGGGGGCCACCGTAATACTTACCCATCATGGATATGTATATGAAAATAAAACACGTGAAAACTATTTATACAATGCATTCATAAACAAAATTTAAATATTGTTAATATACATAGTAATGTTTTAGGGATGTATGAAATCTTCCCCCATGAAATCTGCCCCCGTCCGCCATTTTGACCTCTACATTAGAAGGGGGTAGATATCCAGCGGTGCAGCATTTCACTTTCTACGAGGGCCTGATATCTGCCCCCAGTATATCTTCCCCCATCCGCCATTTTGAGCTCTGCATTAGAAGGGGGAAGATATCCAGTGCTGCAGAATTTCACTTTCTATGAGAGCCTGATATCTACCCCCAGTATATCTGCCCCCATCCGCCATTTTGACCTCTGCATTAGATGGGGGTAGATATCCAGTGTTGCAGCATTTCACTTTCTACGAGGGCCTGATATCTGCCCCCAGTATATCTGCCCCCGTCCGCCATTTTGAGCTCTGCAGTAGAAGGGGGAAGATATCCAGTGCTGCAGAATTTCACTTTCTACGAGAGCCTGATATCTACCCCCAGTATATCTGCCCCCGTACGTCATTTTGATATCACAGTAGAGGGGACATACATGGAGTGCTAGAATATTTTTTAGGTTCATCGAGAACCTAAGAATCCTGGATATATATCCTTTCTGCGTATAGTTTTTATTGTTTCCGCTAATAATCATACGGTTTATTTATCTAGAAATTTGTAGACGACACTTAAAATGTAACTCTAAAATTATATAATATATATGAGGACGTAAACTTCAAAACGCACTTTATCGACATTTTTAAAAATGAATTTTCTGTATGAACCTATTCTATTAATAAATCAGCGTAAAAGAAAAAAAACCTATAATTTTAGAAAAAAAAAAATGAAAAAAAGAAAGAAAGAAAGAAAGTTTTAACGTGTGTTTTGGCATTGTAAAATCTTGGTGTTTACAATGAAAACTAATAGTTTTTATGATATTTATTTAAATCGCAAAAATTTTACTTTCTGGAAAAGGCAAAGTTTGAACCTCACGCCCTCTTATATACATGTAATATTTTTAGTACTTTTGTAGATTTTTAGCATTTTCCAACAAAGTTAAAGAGTGCTTTTGCATTTTGTTTGTTTGTCCGTCTGTCCATGCACTGATTCCCGTAAATACACTCGGATTTTTATACAATTGATAAAACTTATTTAGGTTTATTAAAACATGTTTGTTATTACATATTAAGTATGTACTGTTAATGTTTCAATTTTAGGGACACTTAAAAGAATTGAAGACTATTTTAATGACATTATGCTATTCCAAATCTTTTGAAACTGGCATAAATTCTTGAATTTCTTTACGATCACGTTAAAATAGAACATTCTTAACATTTTTTATTAATTTACAGGGACACATAAAAGAAATCGGTTACGGTACTGTCTTTGTATAATAATTGCTGGAGTGTACGTTTTAAAATTCGGTATACGCTTTTAAGTTTGATTAGGTTTTTTTTGCGTATTACTCTTTATATTAAATTCTATACCTATTACACGGTCCCAAATAAAAAAAATAAAAAAAGTAATAAAAAAATTGCTTCTAAGTTTTAAATACTACTCGAAATGATAATAATAAAAATATACGCTTTTTTCCAACTTATATAATAATTAAAAATGTGGTTTCAATATCTATATTATAAAGACCAAAAGTATCTGTGCGTAACGCATACGTCATTTTAAGAATGGCAACACTTTAAAGTTTGAAATGCATTTCCGGTTTTGCAATTTTTCTACTGCAAATTTTTGTATTTCTTAACTGCCCACTTTTCTAATTTTTACACCATCGTATAGGGGAAAAAATGTACTTTTAAATGCGATTTATTTGAATACTGTATCTTAATTTATTTTTGAAACATTAATTTTTTTGTAGTTTGTAATACCGTTTTTCTAAACGTGGCAACAGAAGTACTCCATGCTTATTAAAAGCAAAGGGAAAAAAACCGAAAAAAAAACCAGACTACTGGATTTTTATGTTGCCATTTTTTTATTAAAAGTGAAAAAAAATAATTAAACTACGTTGTGTCAAGAATATTGTCTGTTATAAAACCCAGTGAATGTTTGTTTCTTTTATAAAATTTCATTTATGCTTTAAAAAAGTATATGGATAGTTTAGTATCTGTTTCAGTTAATAGCTATCGAGACTTCAAGTTTTGAATCAAAATGATCAAATTAAATTATCGATTTTCTTTAAAAAGTGAATACAGATATGAAAGGTGTATATTTAAATTTTGATATCATGAAAATGACGTCAGATTTAGGTTTGGGGAAAATATTCTATGTTTGAGTAAAAGTGCAATCAATTCTGCTTTTTTTTCATATTGGAATAGAAGCATTAAAACCTTAATAACTTTATTACAATAAAAGATCTTTATTTTTATTATTTTTTTTATTTTTTAGATGTAGAATAAAATTTAATTTTAATAATATCTGTAACTGAATTTTATAGAAATAGTATTTTGTTAACTTTAGATTGAATATAATTTCACATAAAGAAGTACTTTACAATTAAATTAATTAAAAAATATAAAATACAAAAACAAGTTATAAAAGGACGTGTATACGGTGAAAAACTTCATAAGCTAAAAATTTCATGTTTTGAGTGAAAAGAATAGCATACAGGCATGGGAATAGCTCCCCCCCCCCCCCAAAAAAAAAAAAAAACCACCATACTAACGCCTCAACAAATTATTGTAGAAGAAAGTTGTTGGTACCAAAGGATTGGAAATAAAGTGCACTATTAAATGATGCATATAAAATGTGCTAAGTGGGGGGAGGTGACATGTACATATTAAAACGAACCGAAACTTTTTTTTTTCAACGGCGGTACCCAATTTTAACAAGATATTTCAAATTTTTGGTTTAAATTATGCCTAATATATATATATATATATATATATATATATACATGTATTACCCATTTTAACGAAACATATGTCGTGACTATAGCCGGAAGATATTAAGCGACTAAAATGGTCTTATTGGTAAAAAATAATATACATTAATAGAAGAGACAATCATTCTATAGCATTCCAATAATTGAGTACATAACTTCAATTTAGATGCAGTCTCTAAAATATGCTTGTTTTAAAATAATTAATTTCTTGGAAATTAATTGTACAATAAGAAATTTATGAAAATTTGAATTTAGGCTAATTTAAGGGTGCAAAATCTATTTATGGTGGCAAAATTATTTGTTAAAGGACAAAATTTGGATTTATTTTTATATGAAAATGGCCCCCTAAACGATTTTATATACATCATTTAAAAGTAGACATTATTTTTTATCTTTTGCTAACAGCAACTTTCTACTAAAATAATTTATTGCACAGTTGATAGGGGGTGGTTACCTTTTTCTTCTACGATTGTACGTAAAAGGTTCAAAATATCTCAAAGAAAGGTAATTTTAGCAATTTTTGGAGCGAATTATTATTAGTAGTATTGTTATTTGCATTTGCATATGTTTGTTAAGATTTCTATATTATACTATTTACTTTTGGATTTTCCTTGTTTTCTAAATTTGCATATACAACAATAACGCTTTCAACCATTAACAAAATGAAGTGATAACTGAATGTTCTATATAATAATTCTGAACTATTCTATACAATAGTTCTATATATTCTATATAATAGTTCTGAACTATAGTAGAACTTTCCTATTATGATAAAATATATTAATAGGGTATGTATCTTCACTATTGAATTTTTTTAAATTATTAAAATTTTTAATGATTTATATGAAGTGAAAATTCATGTGAAAGGTTATAGCTGTTTCTGCCCTCTTGAGTTATAAAAAGATACATATATATAGTATGTAATTCATTTTATAATCTGAAATCCTCCTCCTTTTTTTATATAGTTGTATATGAAACTATATTCAGTAATTTAAAGCAACATTTATACAATTTTTTTTATGTTATTGATGTTTTAAATCAGCAGCTCTCACTGTTTTATTGATGTTAAAAAATTAAATTTAATCGACGCATTATATAAAATAAATTCTCATTTATTTGAAAAAAAAGGAAAATTCTAAAAAAAAATATTCTAAAAAAGCAAAATAAAGAGCGAATAAAACAAAACATTTAACATTTAACAATATTCGTTACATTTTGTAAACTTAAAATTTTCGAAATTTAGCTTTTGGTTTTCGCTTTAAATTAACATTGTTAAAAAAAAAAAAAAAAAAAAAAAAAAAAAAAAAAAACATTCTTAACAAATTATTTTGCGCTTAACAAAAGAAAAAAAAAAGTTCTAACGAGAGCTATTTAATTGACACATTAAAAAGAATCAAAATATATAAACACATAAATACTAATGAAAATAATGATAAGTATCAAAATTCAACATTTAACAGACGATAGAGAATATGCAATCCATTTTAAACGTTTATTGAAAGTCTTAGTTCCTTATGTGATTGACAATTTATCTTTAAATGTTACTCACAGATTGTCAGTTTTTAACACATAAAATATTAAATTAAGAATATATTTTGGAAAATATTTTGGCAACAAAAAAGAACATATAATATTCATTTCCTGGGGTGATTTTTAAACCCTAAAACCTATTCCGGGATTCATTTTATGAAAAAGAACTTATATCCAAAATATGAAATACATCTGATAAGTGTGCATAAAAACAATTTAACTAATTTAAGGGGAGGTTATAATCACTCGTCCCTTTTTAATTAGCAAAATAATCCTATATCTAATCAGGGATACACCTTATCATAATGAATCTATAATCCAAAATTTGAAGCAAATCCAATAATTCTGCGTAAAAAGCCATTTATTTAATTTAAGGGGGTGGGGGTTGTATTCGATTCACCTTCTATACTTAGCCATTAAAGTCTTAGAACTATTCAGGTATTCACCTGAAAGTACCTACATTTAAAAGAAATACATCGGGTAATTCTGCATAAAAAACGATTTATCTAATTTGAGGCGAGATAATTGCCCCCCCCCCTTTATTAATAAGCAAAAAAAAAATCACATAACTAATCAGAGATATTTCTTATCATAATCAACTTATGTCAAAAATTCCAAACAAATCGGATAATTCTGCATAGAAACCTATTAATTTAATTTAAGAAAGATTATTCCCCCGTTCTCCCTCTATGCTAAACCATTAAATTCCCAAATCTCTTTAGGCATTATATACTATATATAAGCCTTATCAGAAAGAACCTATATCCAAAATTTGACACACTTTGGATAATTCTGCATAAAAACCGATTTATCTAATTTAGGGCGGTTAAGTGAATTAAGTGATGAAAAATGAGCCACTGCCCTTCAAGGGTTTAATAAACATCAAATTTGTTACCGAAACATGTTACCGAATTTTGTCAGAATTTATACTTTTAAACGAAAACCTAATCTCTTATCAGGATCTATGCAATATTCGTATTTTTTCTTTATTCTACCTCTACCTGGAAAAAAGGATGGATTCATAAAAATTTTTGAATTTCGATCTTCGTCGGATTTACACGTTTTAGGGGGTCAAAGATTCCAAAAAACACGTGTTTACGAAATGTCTCTCTGTGACATAAATTTTGTGGACACTCTATCTCAAGAATTTATAAACAGAATTTCACAAAACTTTATATTCAGTTAGTCCCTGAAATACACTTGGTGGTAATTAGTTTTTGGTGTAAAATCGATCAGTAAGTTGCGCTGCTATGTTGCATTATTTACGATTTACTCAACAGCTATATCTTGATAACTAATACGCATATTTCCATCAAACTTCCGATTCAGTTAGTCCTTGATATGAACTGATGTTTGTTTACATTTTAGTGTAAATGCTTCAAGAAGTGGCGCTGCTATGCTGTATCTTTCACAATTTTTGCTATCGTTCTGTCTCAAGAATTAAGGGTGTATTCCAAACCAAATTTCTTATATTCCGATTTATTTTTAAATTCCTTTTTGCTCTCAAGTGCATCAAACTGGCAAATTCTATTATTAAGAAAGTACACAATGTGCCGTGCTTATTGAGTTTTTGATAAATGGAGAAAATATTGCAAAAAAAAAAAAAAAAAAAAAAAAAAAAGGCTGTCAAAGATGACGTTTTGAACCGAAGTTTTTGAAGCGGAAGATCTAAAACAAAAAACAAAACAAAAATAAAATAAAATAAAAATAAAAGATCAGAGTGAGAAAATAATTGTTTATAAATCCAATTCTGATGAATTGAGGGGAAAATTAAATCACACGGCATCTTCAAAAATCATCTTAGCAAATTTCATGTTTCTACTTTTAAAAATGAGTCTGAAAATGTATCAGAAAATTTCGAGCTGTTGAGAGTTGGAACATATTTTTTCGAATCCACCCTTAATGCACGGAATTTAATAAAAGTTTACTTCAGGTAGTCATTCATATATATTGACGCTGACTAGTTTTGGTGTAAATCGCTCAATAGGTGGAGCTGCTATGCTGCATTTTTCACGATTTTTGCAACAACTCCATCTCAGGAACAAATACACGGAATTTAATGAAAATTTATTATCCTGGTAGTCCCTGATATAGATTGATGTTGATTAGTTTTTGGTTCAAATCGCTCAACAGGTGGCGTTGCTCTGCTGCATTTTTACGATTTATACGACAGTTTTATCTCATTAACTAATGCACTAATTTCCGTCGTCGATTCCGTTTGTGATTTTTTTTTCGGCGATGTTTAAAAATTGACATCATAAATATTGAAATCAAAAACATAAAAAAAATAAAGGTACCAAAGCAGCATATCTACGTTCAATTATCTCTCTGAAAATGACAATTTATTAAAAAAATAATAATTTTTTGAAACTCACACTTTCGTATTATTTATTTATTTATTTATTTATTTATTTATTTATTTTTGAAATACTTAAAATTTTTCACCCAGAATTTAAAATCTAAATACGAAAAGACAAATCACACACGCGTAAACAAACATTCATCTTTAAGAAGATTTTTTTCAATTTTAAACGATATTGACATTTAACCTTTCAGGCAAATTCGTTTCCAGACATCTCTTCAGGATTTTTTATAGGTAGATTTCGTAAAGAATACTATACCTATTATATTTCCCCCTATGTTGAAATTTCTGAAAACTTTTTGCAGATCCATGCCCATCATGAGTAATAGAATCCAAAGCCCCCCCCCCCCCAGTTTAAAACTTTATATAAATATTTATCTGTTCATATTTATTTATTTATTTATACCGTATATACTAGTGTAAATGTCGAAGAATTTTACACAAAATTTGGGAGTTAAAAATAGGAGTCGGTCGACTTATACACGAGTTAGTAAGATTTTTTTTTCTTTTCAAAGGGCTAGTCCTTTTATTGATCTATGTTGGAGAGACAGGTAAAAACGAACAATGATCAGTCCCTGAGATTGACAAAAAAAGCTCAACAAAAATGTCCCTCTAATTCTTCTGCACCCATTCCCGCATGCAATGCTCCTCAACGCAGGATATTAAATTTCAGCATTTGAATCCCCTTTTAAAAAGAATTCAACGTGAGAATGCTTGTAGACACCTCTTCTAAAAGTCCTACAATACAAAGAAGTTTTGTACATTAGCAGTCTAAGGAACTTTTTACTCTGGTAAATAAGGCTTAAGTAGATTTTTCAAAGATTTTTTTTCTTTTTAAATATCGAATTGATGGGAATGGGTTTCAAAATAATTTAAACTTTTGCGTTTTCACATAATTATGCTTTTTGAAAATATTACACTTAAAAAACTCTGATTAGAAACGCAGAAAAAAGTTATTATTGTTATTACTATTTTATTATTATTATTATTATTATTATTATTATTATTATTATTATTATTATTATTATTATTATTATTATTATTATTATTATATCTTCGATTGCATATCATTTTCAACATAAGTGCTATTGAAGTTTCAATGAGGAAAGCTTTTTTCTTTTAGCGATGAGAGCCGCTAGCGCCTAGATTTTTGCACTTCTGTATATATCCACGTAATTTCTACAATTTTGCTTAAATCTCTTGCAACCTCATACATAAAATCAAGGAGAAGAAAATCTCGGTCATGTTCGTTAATGGCCAAAATCAGACCAAGGAGGTTGGAAATGGGGAAGGGATTTGTGAAAACAGAAAAAACCCATAATTTCACAATTGTGATGTACATAAAATCAATTACCGTTATTATTACTTCTAAGAAAAGTTCTAAAAATTTATCTATGACAGATTTTTGACATCGTTAAAAATGGGCTCAAATATATATATATCAAAATAATGTTTTAACCCTTTCATGGGCAAGGCTTTTCTGCTCAGAAACTGGTCAAATAATTCATTCAAACTGCGATTTTTGAACAAACTGATTTAAAAATAATCGAAAACTTTTCGTTATGCATATTATGCGATCAAAATTGCAGTAAAAATTTACTGCTACCGTTTGTCAGTTTGAACCTTCAGATTAACCGTTTCCAGACTGCAAAAGACGTCCTTAAAAGGATTAAAATAAAACAAAAAAAATCATATCTTCGTCGGTTTACAAGATATTAAATGCAATTAAATTTATTATAAATCTTCTTAATATTATCTACAACTTTTATATTGACAAGTTGTTCATGGGACCAAGTCTAACAAAAAAAGAATCATAAAGGGAGAGGAGGTTAGAGAAGAAAAGAAGTCACAGTAACATAATTCTGTTTAAAAAGGCGCTTACTGAAAATTGAATTAAAAACTCATCAAAAGCGGCTAGATGAAAATGCGTTTATTTCTAATCTTGATTTCCTTTTTTTAAAAATTAGTAATTAACTTTCAAATATACCTTACGGCTTTATTTTGAGGCGGTAGGGGCTTTTTCTAATTATTTGCTTAAATCGTAAATTACGCATGTCAGTATTGCTCTTGATGTGCAGCACTTTTACCACTAAATATCAGCCTTTTTGCATGAAAATTAAACACGGAGTTTGAAATCACCACATTTGTATTTCATAAAATTTTTAAATCGTTTAGACAATAATAAATATCTTTTAAAATAATTTAAATGTATTTATTGGTAGTCGATAAAAAAGAAAAACAGAAGAATGCTTCTGCAAGCTTTTTATACTAGATTTCCGTTTAAAAATATAAAGTTGTTCAAATTAATGAACGGTTTTATTTCAGGTGTTTTTAAAGCTAATATTTTGATCCCGACTAAAGCTAGGCGAGACACCTACTATTTATATGTTGTTAAGCACCAGTGTATTTATATGTTGTTATTTATTGTTGTTAAGCTTATAAGTTGTTAAGTTGTATGTCTTTGCAAATTAGTTATAGGAAAAAAAAGAATCTTCCACGCAATCATTTTTATCGAGGAAAATAAAAATAGTAATGTAATTGGAAAATGTTTCCTTAAAATTTTATTAGTTTGAGGGAAATATTTCTAGATTTCGAGAAAGAATCGTAAATATTCCAAGCTAAAACATGGTTTTACTTTAAATTTTGAGTCTTGAGCAAATTTTAGCTTTGGATATGAAATTGGAATCCACTCGCTCAAGAATTATTAAAATTATAAATATATAACTTTATATTGCACCCTGAATATTTTTTAACGTTAGTACTAATCATCCTAAAAATATTGCAATTTTTATACATTTTAGCAACATTTTCATTTTAAATATGAGCTTTGACATTAATAACCGAAAAAATTATTTAACTATGATTGCAGCCAAAATTTGTGCTGAAAAACAATTTTAAGGACATAAGAGAGATTGCTCGCCAACTAGTAATTGATTATAATCAAAATCTAAGATGCATTATGTTTATGGGGACATATTTCTTAATTCCTTAAATTTGACTAAAATTAGCCGAAATTTTCGTTTACAAATGTATAAAAAGTATTAGGATTGTCAAGCTTGTAAAAAGTTTACCTTTTATATTAAAACTGTTTGTAAAGCAGAATTTGATTCGATTAAAGAAGACGGTGCTGATTAAACAAATGACAAACGCTGTTTTCTTAATTAAAAAAGGACTTATTCAATAGTACAGTGATTCAAATAAGCGGCAAATTTCCATATGTTTAATTGTAGGAGGGGGGCCGTATGTTTAGTCTGCCCAGGAGCCCGTGAAACCTGTTACCGGCCGTGCACACTAGAAATTCAAATTGCCACACCTCAGCCATTTTTTAAGATATGAACGAAAGAAAAAAAATCTCCGACCCTTTTTTTATAAAGTTCAAACACATAAAAAACGCTTATTTTTTTCATTTTTTGTACTTCATTTTTATGTTTTATTTTTTTAGTTTTAAATGGCCACAGGGCCGGTTAGAGGGGGGGGGGGCACAGTGGGAAACTGCCCAAGGGCAAGGGCACTGGGAACAAGATGGGGCCCGCACCGTATCAAACAACTATAGAGATTACATAATATTACAAATCTGAACTTGCACACATTTTTTAATTATTATTCACAAGTTAACTGGAAAAATGTTTCCCAGAATTGTTGTGAGAATATTTTCACCCAAGACATAGAACCATTGGTAAAAGAATCCCTGCATAAGAACCATTACTAAAAGAATCCCTGCATAGAACATAGAACAAGACAAATATTATCTCTTCTTGTTTTGTACTGAGGTGAGTACTAATCTAAATCTGTCACTTCATTCATCATTCTTTTTACAAACAGCCAGGCACTTCCTGTTTTCCTAAGAAATTCAGAAAGAACCCTTCTTTGACCACGGATTGCCATACCCATGCCTTCAGGCCAAAAAGCCTGTGGACTACAACGGGTCTATCTGATACTGGCAGCTAGACCGACTCAATTATCGGACAAACGATGCGACAGTTAGGGCACGGCCCGCGCTAATTGGGGTCTCCTAGGGAGTTCCGATTTACTGATTACCGAATAGGTACGAGAAGTACATGCTTCCCTTAGAAAGTTTTGAAGGGGGCCAAAATTGAGAACACAGGGGGCCCTGAATTTTGCATGGAATTAACTTAATTCTAAAATTTTACCTAATTTCTTTTCAAATTATTAATTATGCATATATGCATATATATATAATTTGTATTATTTAAGTGCTTCGTAAATGCAAATAACAAATTAATTTTTCATGTAAAAGATCGGTTTTTGTACATTATTTTAGATAAATTTTTATTTTACATATTGAATTTTAGAATTGTTAAATTTAGCTTATATGTACAAAAAAAAATAGCTATTGCCGTTATTGAAAGAAGTATATCAAAATATTGACACTTTATGTTGTGCATACATTTTTAATTCAATCTTTTCATCCAATTATATTTTTTATATTAGCCCCATGCTAATCTCTTTTAGCATATTTTGCTTGATTGTATTCAATTTTAATGTAAAAAGAAAAAAAAGGGGGGGGGGATATTGATTAATGAAATACATACGAAATCAAGTGAGCCATTCTTTTGAATAATATTTGTAGCAGTGGTGAATTTCCAGGTATCTCGAATGTAAATTCTTTACAAATGAAAGAGGGGCCCCGAAATGACACTGTGCCTCCCATAGCATCAGAGCTTAATCGGGCCCTGCCTTTTTACAGAGAAATATTGTTTTGAAATACCATTTCCTCTGTACAAAATAACATTTTCCCCATGATTTGTTTTTAAATATTTCTTTTGAGAAAAAGGGGGGGGGGGGATATTGATTAATGAAATACATACGAAATCAAGTGAGCCATTCTTTTGAATAATATTTGTAGCAGTGGTAAATTTCCAGGTATCTCGAATGTAAATTCTTTACAAATGAAAGAGGGGCCCCGAAATGACACTGTGCCTCCCATAGCATCAGAGCTTAATCGGGCCCTGCCTTTTTACAGAGAAATATTGTTTTGAAATACCATTTCCTCTGTACAAAATAACATTTTCCCCATGATTTGTTTTTAAATATTTCTTTTGAGAATTTCTGAAAGTCGAAGTTTGAAAAATTTTCAGAGAGTGTGTAGTTTTGACAATCTCGAAAATAACCATTCACACAAAAAATCACAAACTATCTTATAAAATTGGTTCACTAATTTATTAATGGTTTTTATAATCTTCGATTAACCCTTTATCTACGGACGGTACTTATAAGTCCATTAAAATTATTCATTATAAAATTCTTTTAATACGTCAATTAGTTGTAATACTGTTTAGAATGAGTTACAGATACATTACTTTATTTTGTTCCAAAAGCATTATTAGTTACACAAAACAAATATATTTTTAAAAGTATAATTTCTTTTCCCTTTGTATTTTTTCAGCTTTATTGGCGCTGAGGGAGGGGGATGGGGATTTTTCAATTCGGAAATACAGTCGACTCTCGTTAATTCAAAATCGGATAAATCGAATCTTCACTTAATTCGAACTAAACGTTAAGTTCCGAAATTTTCAATGGCAGAATAATGTTAAAATTTTCAGTTAATTTGAACTCATTTTCTCTTGACATCGTTTAATTCAAACTAACGGGAACTCCAATTTTTCATTTTTCCTTTTTTTAAACTCGAGATCCTTGAAATAACTTGATTTCTTTCATTTTAGTAAAAATTGTTCTGAATTAGTATACACATAATCCCATCCATTTGATATCCGCTTTCTAATTATCCGTATGCAAACCCTGACTATCGCACGGGCACTCGAGTTCTATGCCCTGGGAAGGAAATTTCTGTGGAACACAAAACATTTCCTATTTCATCTAAATTTATATCATAAAAATCATAATTGCGGAACGAAAAGTGATATTAATTCGGTAAAATGACAAAAGTATACATCAATTTATGTTTAAAAGCACGTTTCAATAAATAGTAGAATTTCTTTAATTTTTATTTATGGAATTGTTTTTCAATTTTCGAGGAAACTTTTTTTCGGATAAGTGTATAATGTGTGAAAAAACTACTATCAGTAAATTAACTAATCTACGGGGGCACGAAAATTTGAAAGTGCCCAGGGCATAGAAACTTATTAGTCGGGCCTGTCTGTATGTCTGTAAATGACACATCCACCTCTTCTTCCATATCGATTGTTCCTAATTCCTTAATTGGTTTATGTATTTATGTATTTTAATTTAATATTAAGTCACATTCTAACTTGAACAGATGAAATGAATTTAGAAAATACTATAATTCCTTTGTAAAAGAACTCTTTTAATTGTGTTTTTCTGTCATACATACCATAATTCGAACATTTCTTATGGTCCCAGTAAGTTCGAATTAACGAGAGCCGACTGTATTTCTACATTTATATTGTAAGAACACCATATTTGTACATTTTATAATTCTACAAAATACGAAGAAAACAATTTAAAATAAAAGATTTGAGTGGGTTATAAATATTGCACAAAATCCCTGTAAATTCAAATTTAATTAATCCTTCTAAATAATTCAATCCTTCTAAAATCCTTCAAAAATTTATTAAATGATTAATAAGGAAAGCGTCTTTTCAATATGGGCGTATATCCAAAAATTGGACCAAAACCGTTAATTCAGTATGAAAAACCCATTTACCTAAATTAAGAGCCTCCGTCTGATCAATGAATCCCCAAAATCAATTCCTTGTCACTTTTTTTCCTGTAACTTTTTTTTCCGTGTCACTTTTCTCCGCTTTTATAGTTTATGTCACTTTTTTCTGTTTACCTACCAGATGGGGGAAATGGTATCCAGATGAACTAAGTAGCTGCCACTTGTTTCGTCGGTCACTTCGTGATAATTTAAAAGCAATGATCTTATACAGGATGAATGGATATATGTTTATAATAATTGATTTATACTTGAAATGATATAATCACATGCAGAATTTTAAATTTAATTATAGCGAATTGCTAAATGACTAATTTTATAATTCATATTATTAATGAAATAAGATCAGGCAAAGTTAGTTTTAACGAGAAACAACATCATCACTGAATTGAATCGTGTTTAAAACAGCCATCACTTTAAAATAATCTAAAAATTCGTCGGAAAACAATTAATAAAACTAAATTACAAATACAATCAGTTACAAAAAATCAAACCTGTGGAATTAATATATTAAAGTGTTTTTTAAATATAATAATAAGTTTCTGCATTATGAAATTAATAATTTTAGGAATATATAATTATATTCGATTTATATTTATATCTATTCTAAGGAAACTTTAAATGTTGTTTAGAAAGCTAATATTTGCTCTTCACTGAAATACTGTGTAATCAAAGTTGCGTTCTCTTTAAATTATTTCTGAATGGAAAAATACAATTTAAATCAATGTCCAATGCATAATTTTATTTTGTTTGCTTCTGTCAAGTTATCGGCTGTTTGAAAGTTGTTTTAACTCTAATTAATACATTTTACTCATCATATATATTTTAAACAGAATCAAGAATAATTTTACTTATGGCATTTTCCAAAATATGTTCAATAATGTCAAAACAGCAATGAGAATCCAAGAAAATAATGCGCATGTGCTATCCATCAGTTTTCTTTATTAATATATAAATCAAGTTATTATTATTTTTTAATGAATTGAAGAATGCTATCTATATTTTACATTAATCATAACAACAACCTAAGACTAAATCTTATGGAATGGAGAAAAGTTCAGTTTTAAGTAGGCTTTCTTATCCCTTTATGTCCCGGCGTCACTTTAAAGCACCTTTAAAATAATTTGTTTTAAAATGCATGTAATACTCGATTAGTAGTAATACATTTTAGAATGCGTTCTAAATACTACTTTACTTCATCTTATCTCAAGAGCATAATTGGTTGAACAAACAAAAATATTTTTAAAAGGACGATTTGTTTTTCATTTGCATTTCTCAGCTTTCTTAGCGTTGAAAGATTGTGGGGGGAAATTTTCAATTAAGTATCATTTTATAATTCTAGAGTAAGACCATTATGTTTGTACATTTTGTAATTCAATAAAAATCTAAAAAAGTATTTAAAATAAAAAATTTAAGTGCAGTTATAAATATTGCATAAAATTTCTAAAACACAAATTTAATTAAGTAATTTTAACTGTCAAAACTCTTTTAAATTTTATTGAGAGGAACTTTAGTCATGAGAAAAGACCCGCTAGCTTATGCTAATCCAATGGAAAAGATTTATAAAAATATCTCGATTGAATTTCAATATTTTTAATATTTTTTCTTAGATGATCTGTATGCAGGCCGTTTCTTACTTTTTCGATTTTGATTATATGTTTTTTTCTCATCAATATGCTTTCACTTTCGAAACCGGTTCCGAAAATAAAAGTGTTTTCACTAAAATTATCTGTAAATAAAATCGAAAAAATCTCTAATATTCAATGAAAAAAATCATTTAAAAACTTGTAAATTCAAACGAGATATATATTTTTTAATTTCTTCCACAGGATTAGCATTATCGAACGGGCCTTTTCGCTTGACTGAAGTAGCCTCTTAATTAATTGTGTAGATCTTCTTATGTAGATTCAAAAATTCACAAAAAATGCTTCAGAAGATGAAATTTTCATGAATTCATAATTTGGGAAATACAGGGTTCGGAGGTATACCGCTCTTAATTATTTTCCGGTGATCACGAATATTTTCCATTTAGGAAAACCCCATTTTAAAGAGGTTTCGCTTTAATCGGGTTCCTTTATAGACAGATCCATTTTATCAGTTTTTAAAGTATTTAGTTTGCTTAATTACTGCATTAATTGCTAAAAGATGTTAGCCCCCCCCCCCCCCAAAAAAAAAAAAAAAAATTTCGGAGTCCACCCCTGACATGATTCGCTGGTTGGCACATGATTCGCGCCCTGCTCTGAAATTACAGATTTTTTTTCTTTTACGCAGATTTATTAATAGAATAGGTTCATACAGAAAATTCATTTTTAAAAATGTCGATAAAGTGCGTTTTGAAGTTTCCGTCCTCATATATATTATATAATTTTAGAATTACATTTTAAGTGTCGTCTACAAATTTCAAGATAAATAAACCGTATGATTATTAGCGGAAACAATAAAAACTATACGCAGAAAGGATATATATCCAGGATTCTTAGGTTCTCGATGAACCTAAAAAATATTCTAGCACTCCATGTATGTCCCCTCTACTGTGATATCAAAATGACGTACGGGGGCAGATATACTGGGGGTAGATATCAGGCTCTCGTAGAAAGTGAAATTCTGCAGCAATGGATATCTTCCCCCTTCTAATGCAGAGCTCAAAATGGCGGACGGGGACAGATATACTGGGGGCAGATATCAGGCCCTCGTAGAAAGTGAAATGCTGCAGCACTGGATATCTACCCCCATCTAATGCAGAGGTCAAAATGGCGGACGGGGGCAGATATACTGGGGGTAGATATCAGGCTCTCGTAGAAAGTGAAATTCTGCAGCACTGGATATCTTCCCCCTTCTAATGCAGAGCTCAAAATGGCTGACGGGGGAAGATATACTGGGGGCAGATATAAGGCCCTCATAGAAAGTGAAATGCTGCAGCGCTGGATATCTACCCCCTTCTAATGTAAAGGTCAAAATGGCGGACGGGGGCAGATATACTGGGGGCAGATTTCAGCATTCCCATGTTTTATTAAAGAACTGCTGATTACCGATTTCGACAAATTATATGAAACGCCAAACTACTCAAGTAGTACCGAACTGCGTAAAAGAAACATCCTTATAACTCCAAAAACAATAACTCTATTAACTAACAATTAACTGCGTCGGATTAAGCGTCTCATTTTCAATTAAAATATACCTCTGAATTGAATTTTTAATGAAATACAGGGTCATGAAAAATCGAAGAATGTGGAAAACACGATTACAAATATCTCGGCAACTAATAATCCGATCGACTTTGTTCTATATGCAAAATGTGTGTTATTTTATTGCCTTTTACGACCATTCCTTAGAACAAAAAAATTCGAAAATTTTTATATACCTTTCATCAGAACAAATTTTTCGAGAGTCCGGAAAAAATAGTTCCGGATAATCGAGGTTGCTGATATTAAATAGGGTTCGTCCCATTCTTACATACTAACTACATACAAATTTTCAAGTCTCTATCTCAATTCGTTCGGGAGATAGAGCGTTTACAGACAGACAGACAGACAGACGGACGGCAAAATTTTTTTTCTAAAAATATGTTTTTCGGAATCTCCACTATCTAAAACGTGTTAATCCGTCAAAAAATTTTTTTCGATTTTCAAAACGATTGCAAGACTTACCCTATACTACGTATGATGGGTAAGTAATAATGTAAGAGATAGATTCAGAGCTCGTAGACAATCGCCCTCTCCCCCTAACCACAACCACAAAAGAACAAGGGAGACTGAATTAAAAAAAAATCATTTAAGTACCTAGTGTTTATTATCTTATTTTTCGTATCCTACAATTTTTTTTTCATTAAGGCAATAACAGGTTTTGAGATAACTTTTAAAGCTCCCTTTCCCCCCACACACACACCTTCGCCCATCTCAGTCCCGAGAGAGCAAGGACGCTCAAATTTCATAAAACTGTCTCAATCTAGTGTTTATATTCTAAGATTAACCATGTGTACTATTATCAGACTTCTTTAAATATGTGATTTATAAAAAGGGACACTTTTTTTCGGTGCGCTTTTTTTCCGGGGACGATTTTTTCCGGGGACGTTTTTTCCCGGGGATGCTTTTTTCCGTGGACGCTTTTTTCCGTGCGCTTTTTTCCGTGCGCTTTTTTCCGTGCGCTTTTTTCCGCCTACCATAAAAAAATCTCGGAAAAAAGCGCACCGGAAAAAAGCGCACGGAAAAAAGCGTCCCCGGAAAAAAGCGCACCGGAAAAAAGCGTCTCTTTTTATAAATCACATATTTACATAAGTCTGATAATTGTGCACATGATAATTCTTTGAATATAAACACTAGATTGAGACGGTTTTATGAAATTTAAGTTTTTACTCTATCGAGACTCAGATGGGCGGGAGAGGGGGGGGGGGGCTTAAAAGTTCTCTCAAAACCTGTCATTGCTTTAATGAAAAAAAATTGTAAGGTACGAAGAATTAGACATTAAACACTAGGTACTTAAATGATTTTTTTTAATTAATTATCTAAAATAATGTACAAAAACTGATCTTTTACATGAAAAATTATTTTTTTTTTTTTTTGCATTTACGAAGCACTTAAATAATACAAATTATATATATATGCATATATGCATAATTAATAATTTGAAAAGAAATTAGATAAAATTTTAGAATTAAGTTAATTCCATGCAAAATTCAGGGCCCCCCGTGTTCTCAATTTTGGGCCCCTTCAAAACTTTCTAAGGGAAGCATGTACTTCTCGTGCCTATTCGGTAATCAGTAAATCGGAACTCCCTAGGAGACCCCAATTAGCGCGGGCCGTGCCCTAACTGTCGCATTGTTTGTCCGATAATTGAGTCGGTCTAGCTGCCAGTATCAGATAGACCTGTTGTAGTCCGCAGGCTCTTTGGCCTGAAGGCATGGGTATGGCAATCCGTGGTCAAAGAAGAATTCTTTCTGAATTTCTTAGGAAAACAGGAAGTGCCTGGCTGTTTGTAAAAAGAATGATGAATGAAGTGACAGATTTAGATTAGTACTCTACTCACCTCAGTACAAAACAAGAAGAGATAATATTTGTCTTGTTATATGTTCTATGCAGGGATTCTTTTAGTAACGGTTCTTATGCAGGGATTCTTTTACCAATGGTTCTATGTCTTGGGTGAAAATGTTCTCACAACAATTCTGGGAAACATTTTTCCAGTTAACTTGTGAATAATAATTTAAAAAAAATGTGTGCAAGTTCAGATTTGTAATATTATGTAATCTCTATAGTTGTTTGATACGGTGCGGGCCCCATCTTGTTCCCAGTGCCCTTGCCGCTGGGCAGTTTCCCACTGTGCCCCCCCCCCCTCTAAACGGCCCTGTGGCCATTTAAAACTAAAAAACTAAAAACTAAAAATGAGGTACAAAAAATGAAAAAATTAAGCGTTTTTTATGTGTTTGAACTTTATAAAAAAAGGGTCGGATCATTTTTTCTTTCGTTCATATCTTAAAAAATGACTGAGGTGTGGCAATTTGAATTTCTAGTGTGCACGGCCGGTAACAGGTTTTACGGGCTCCTGGGCAGACTAAACATACGGCCCCCCTCCTACAATTAAACATATGGAAATTTGCCGCTTATTTGAATCACTGTACTATTGAATAAGTCCTTTTTTTAATTAAGAAAACAACGTTTGACATTTGTTTAATCAGCACCGTCTTCTTTAATCGAATCAAATTCTGCTTTACAAACAGTGTTAATATAAAAGGTAAATTTTTTACAAGATTGACAATCCTAATACTTTTTATACATTTGTAAACGAAAATTTCGGCTAATTTTAGTGGAATTAAGAAATATGTCCCTATAAACATAATGCATCTTTGATTTTGATTATAATCAATTGCTAGTTGGCGAGCAATCTCTCTTATGTCCTTAAAATTGTTTTTAATCACAAATTTTGGCTGCAATCATAGTTAAATAATTTTTTCGGTTATTAATGTCAAAGCTCATATTTAAAATGAAAATGTTGCTAAAATGTATAAAAATTGCAATATTTTTAGGATGATTAGTACTAATGTTAAAAAATATTCAGGGTGCAAAATTAAGTTATATATTTATAATTTTAAAAATTCTTGTGCGAGTGGATTCCAATTTCATATCCAAAGCTAAAATTTGCTCAAGACTCAAAATTTAAAGCTAAAACCATGTTTTAGCTTGGAATATTTACGATTCTTTCTCGAAATCTAGAAATATTTCCCTCAAACTAATAAAATTTTAAGGAAACATTTTCCAATTACATTACTATTTTTATTTTCCTCGATAAAAATGTATGCGTGGAAGATTCTTTTCTTTTTTCCTATAACTAATTTGCAAAGACGTGCAATACTTAACAACATATAAATAGTAGGTGTCTCGCCTAGCTTTAGTCAGGATCAAAATATAGCTTTAAAAACACCTGAAATAAAACCGTTCATTAATTTGGACAACTTTATATTTTTAAACGGAAATCTAGTATAAAAAGCTTGCAGAAGCATTCTTCTGTTTTTCTTTTTTATCCGACTACCAATAAATACATTTAAATTATTTTTAAAGATATTTATTATTGTCTAAACGATTTAAAAATTTTATGAAATACAAATGTGGTGATTTCAAACTCCGTGTTTAATTTTCATGCAAAAAGGCTGATATTTAGTGGTAAAAGTGCTGCACATCAAGAGAAATACTGACATGCGTAATTTACGGTTTAAGCAAATAATTAGAAAAAGCCCCTACCGCCTCAGAATATAGCCGTAAGGTATATTTGAAATATAATTACTAATTTAAAAAAAAAGGAAATCAAGATTAGAAATAAACGCATTTTCATCTAGCCGCTTTTGATCAGTTTTTAATTCAATTTTCAGTAAGCGCCTTTTTACTCAGAATTGTGTTACTGTGACTTCTTTTCTTCTCTAACCTCCTCTCCCTTTATGATTCCTTTTTTGTTAGACTTGGTCCCATGAAAAACTTGTCAATATAAAAGTTGTAGAAAATATTAAGAAGATTTATAATAAATTTAATTGCATTTAATATCTTGTAAACCGACGAAGATATGATTTTTTTGTTTTATTTTAATCCTTTTAAGGACGTCTTTTGCAGTCTGGAAACGGTTAATCTGAAGGTTCAAACTGACAAACGGTAGCAGTAAATTTTTACTGCAATTTTGATCGCATAATATGCATGGCGAAAAGTTTTCGATTATTTTTAAATCAGTTTGTTCAAAAATCGCAGTTTGAATTAATTATTTGACCAGTTTGGGAGCAGAAAAGCCTTGCCCCTGAAAGGGTTAAAACATTATTTTTTGTGCAATTTGAGCCCAGTTTTAACGATGTCAAAAATCTGTCATAGATAAATTTTTAGAACTTTTCTGAGAAGTAATAATAACGATAAGTGATTTTATGTACATCACAATTGTGAAATTATGGGTTTTTTTCTGTTTTCACAAACCCCTTCTTTATTTCCAACCTCCTTGGTCTGATTTTGGCCATTAACGAACATGACCGATATTTTCTTCTCCTTGATTTTATGTATGAGGTTGCAAGAGATTTATGCAAAATTATAGAAATTACGTGGATATATACAGGAGTGCAAAAATCTAGGCGCCAGCGGCTCTCATCGCTAAAAGAAAAAAGCTTTTCTCATTGAAACTTCAATAGTACTTATGTTGAAAAATGACATGCAATCGAAGATATAATAATTAGGATGAGCGAACCGAATCCTCTACTAGGCCACTCAAATTACATTTTGTCGTACACTTTACAAAAAAACTATTTAATCTTTTAACTTCAAATTAAACACAAAAATAAATTATGATCTGTAGATTTGCACAATATATTTTTTTTACTGTAAAACGTTAAAAAATGTATTATTTCAATTAATTTATTTTACATGCATTTCCAATACGGACGCATTTTAGCAAATAAATAAAAAAAAATGAAACGCGTATATTTTCAGAAAAAAATATAAATCATGGAGTAAGTAATTATAGATAGAATCATGATTAATTTGATAAATAAAATATGTTTTCATTATTCAGCAAAATCGTTCGCACAGATGACACTTAAACATTTAAAAAAAGTTGTATTGTGGATTTTTTTTAAAGTGGCAACAAAAGAATTGTAAACAAATAAAATTAATTGTTAAATTTGTTATATAAATGAAAAATTAAAAGAATTGAAGCGTGAAGTTGTTGCCTCGATTCAAGCTCTTTATAAATGTACTAAAGCAAAGTTGCCCGATTCAGAAACGAAAAATTGACTTTAACCATTTCTTACTTTATCATTTGGATCTAAAGTAATGTTACGATCTTATTTCTGGACCGAAAAAGGTTTAGTGAACGGGACTTTAGACTTTGTTGCACGCAATAAAGAAAATCACAAGCCACCAGACCAGATATTGCGAATAATCAAGGATAAATTTGAATACTACAATAATTTAACTTATAAGAATTGGTGCGTACCGATTCCCCCAATAATTAAATTCTGGAAAAATGGAAGCATAAATTGCCCAAGGAAATAATTTCTTCTGCAGTTAGCTTTTGCTGTTACAATTCATAAATTCCAAGGTTTAACATTAGATGAAGCAGTTGTAGATATTGAGGATATATAGACACCAGTTGGCTTAAAAACGTACGTAACGTTGTCGAGAGTGAAAATCCTTCAAAATTAAGCATTCAATAGAAATTTTCCTTACGACAAATTCTACAATATCAAAAATTCTGATACGCTAACATGTATAAAAGCGAAGAAATTAGAAAAAAAAAGTTTTTACTGTTAAAAATTCATAGTATCAACGAGAGCAGATTTCAAATGTTTTTCCAGAAAATAGGATTTTGACGAAGTAACTTTCTTCAAGCTCTCTTGAAATATATTATTCTTAAATAGCTATCAAAGATCATTTGATGTTAATTACAAAGATTGGAAACATGCATATTTCAAAAAACTTTAAAAAACAATAGTGGTTACTGAAAATTGTAAAAACATCTTTAAAAGAGCTTTTAGTTGAAAATTTAAAAATATTTTCTAAAAGTTTGCTTCGAAAATATTTTATTATGCCAGTCTTACATCATAAATAAAAAATTAAAATGCGCCAAAAAATAAAATAACGTTTTGTTTAATAAAGATGCAAAAATAATATTAAAAAATATTTTTACTTTCAAATATCTGTTCTATAAAATAATGCTTCGCGAATCCAAACAAAGCATGGATTTTGCTAGTAATAATAATAATAATAATAATAATAATAATAATAATAATAATAATAATAATAATAATAATAATAATAATAATAAAATTGTAATAACAATAATAACTTTTTTCTGCGTTTCTAATCGGAGTTTTTTAAGTATAATATTTTCAAAAAGCATAATTATGTAAAAACGCAGAAGTTTAAATTATTTTGAAACTCATTCCCATCAATTCGATATTTAAAAAGAAAAAAAAATCTTTGAAAAATCTATTTAAGCCTAATTAACCAGATAAAAAGTTCTTTAGACTGCTAATGTACAAAACTTCTTTGTATTGTAGGACTTTTAGAAGAGGCGTCTACAAGCATTCTCACGTTGAACTCTTTTTAAAAGGGGTATTCAAATGCTGAAATTTAATTTCCTGCGTTGAGGAGCATTGCATGAGGGAATGGGTGCAGAAGAATTAGAGGGACCATTTTTGTTGAGCTTTTTTTGTCAATCTCAGGGACTGATCATTGTTCGTTTTTACCTGTCTCTCCAACATAGATCCATAAAAGGACTAGCCCTGTGAAAAGAAAAAAAATCTTACTAAGTCGTGTATAAGTCTACCGACTCCTATTTTTAACTCCCAAATTTTGTGTAAAATTCTTCGACATTTACACTAGTATATACGGTATAAATAAATAAATAAATATGAACAGATAAATATTTATATAAAGTTTTAAACTGGGGGGGGGGGGGGAGCTTTGGATTCTATTACTCATGATGGGCATGGATCTGCAAAAAGTTTTCAGAAATTTCAACATAGGGGAAAATATAATAGGTATAGTATTCTTTACGAAATCTACCTATAAAAAATCCTGAAGAGATATCTGGAAACGAATTTGCCTGAAAGATTAATTGTCAATATCGTTTAAAATTGAAGAAATCTTCTTAAAGATGAATGTATGTTTACGCGTGTGTGATTTGTCTTTTCGTATTTAGATTTTAAATTCTGGGTGAAAAACTTTAAATATTTCAAAAATAAATAAATAAATAATACAAAAATGTGAATTTCAAAAACTTATTTTTTTTTAATAGATTGTGATTTTCAGAGAGAAAATTGAACGTAGATATGCTGCTTTGGTACCTTTATTTTTTTTTATTTTTTGATTTCAATGTTTATGATGTCAATTTTTAAACATCGCAGAAAAAAAAAATCGACAAACGGAATCGACGACGGAAATTAGTGCAATAGTTAATGAGATAAAACTGTCGTATAAATCGTAAAAATGCAGCAGAGCAACGCCACCTGTTGAGCGATTTGAACCAAAAACTAATCAACATCAATCTATATCAGGGACTATCAGGATAACAAATTTTCATTAAATTCCGTGTATTTGTTCCTGAGATGGAGTTGTTGCAGAAATCATGAAAAATGCATCATAGCAGCTCCACCTATAGAGCGATTTACACCAAAACTAATCAGCGTCAATATATATGAATGACTACCTGAAATAAACTTTTATTAAATTCCGTGCATTAAGGGCGGATTCGAAAAAATATGTTCCCACTCTCAACAGCTCGAAATTTTCTGATACATTTTCAGACTCATTTTTAGAAGTAGAAACATGAAATTTGCTAAGATGATTTTTGAAGATGCCGTGTGATTTAATTTCCCCCTCAATTCATTAGAATTGGATTTATAAACAATTATTTTCTCACTCTGATCTTTTATTTTTATTTTATTTTATTTTATTTTATTTTTTTTTTTTTTTTTTTTTTTTTTAGATCTTCCGCTTCAAAAACTTCGGTTCAAAACGTCATATTTGACAGCCTTTCTTTTTTTTTTTTTTTTTTTGCAATATTTTCTCCATTTATCAAAAACTCAATAAGCACGGCACATTGTGTACTTTCTTAATAATAGAATTTGCCAGTTTGATGCACTTGAGAGCAAAAAGGAATTTAAAAATAAATCGGAATATAAGAAATTTGGTTTGGAATACACCCTTAATTCTTGAGACAGAACGATAGCAAAAATTGCGAAAAATACAGCATAGCAGCGCCACTTCTTAAAACATTTACACTAAAATATAAACAAACATCAGTTCATATGAAGGACTAACTGAATCGGAAGTTTGATGGAAATATGTGTATTAGTTATCAAGATATAGCTGTTGAGTAAATGGTAAAAAATGCAACATAGCAGCGCAACTTATTGATCGATTTTACACCAAAAACTAATTATCACCAGTGTATTTCAGGGACTAACTGAATATAAAGTTTTGTGAAATTCTGTTTATAAATTCTTGAGATAGAGTGTCCACAAAATTTATGTCACAGAGAGAAATTTCGTAAACACGTGTTTTTTTTAATCTTTGACCCCATAAAACGTGTAAATCCGACGAAGACCGAAATTCAAAATTTTTATGAATCCATCCTTTTTTTCAGGTAAAGGTAGAAAAAAGAAAAAATATGAATATTGCATAGATCCTGATAAGAGATTAGGTTTTCGTTTAAAAGTATAAATTCTGTCAAAATTCGGTAACATGTATCTACAAATTTGATGTTTATTAACCCCTTGAAGGGCAGTGGCTCATTTTCCATCACTTAATTCACTTAACCACCCTAAATTACATAAATCGTTTTTTATGCAGAATTATCCAAAGTGTGTCAAATTTTGGATATAGGTTCTTTCTGATAAGGCTTATATGAAATATATAATGCCTGAAGAGATTTGGGAATTTAGTGGTTTAGCATAGATGGAGAACGGGGGAATAATCTTTCTTAAATTAAATTAATAGGTTTTTACGCAGAATTATCCTATTCGTTCGGAATTTTGGACATAAGTTAATTATGATAAGAAGTATCTCTGACTAGTTATGTGATTTTTTTTGCTTATTAATAAAGGGGGGGGCAATTATTTCGCCTCAAATTAGATAAATCGTTTTTTATGCAGAATTACCCGATGTATTTCTTTTAAATGTAGGTACTTTCTAAAAAGGTGAATACCTGAATAGTTCTAAGAGTTTAATGGCTAAGTATAGAAGGTGAATCGAATACAACCCCCATCCCCTTAAATTAAATAAATGGCTTTTTACGCAGAATTATCGGATTTGCTTCAAATTTTGGATTATAGATTCATTATGATAAGGTGTATACCTGATTAGATATGGGATTATTTTGCTAATTAAAAACGGACGAGTGATTATAACCTCCCCTTAAATTAGTTAAATTGTTTTTATGCACACTTATCAGATGTATTTCATATTTTGGATATAAGTTCTTTCTCATAAAAAGAATCCCGGAATAGGTTTTAGGGTTTAAAAATCACCCCAGGAAATGAATATTATATGTTCGTTTTGTTGCCAAAATATTTTCCAAAATATACTCTTAATTTAATATTTTATGTGTTAAAAACTGAGTAACATTTAAAGATAAATTGTCAATCACATAAGGAACTGAGACTTTCAATAAACGTTTAAAATGGATTGCATATTCTCTATCGTCTGTTAAATGTTGAATTTTGATACTTATCATTATTTTCATTAGTATTTATGTGTTTATATATTTTGATTCTTTTTAATGTGTCAATTAAATAGCTCTCGTTAGAACTTTTTTTCTTTTGTTAAGCGCAAAATAATTTGTTAAAAATGTTTTTTTTTTTTTTTTTTTTTTTTTTTTTTTTTTTAAACAATGTTAATTTAAAGCGAAAACCAAAAGCTAAATTTCGAAAATTTTAAGGTTACAAAATGTAACGAATATTGTTAAATGTTAAATGTTTTGTTTCATTTGCTCTTTATTTTGTTTTTTTAGAATTTTTTTTATTTTTTATTTATTTTTTTTTTTTAGAATTTTCTTTTTTTTTTTCAAATAAATGAGAATTTATTTTATATAATGCGTCGATTAAATTTAATTTTTTAACATCAATAAAACAATGAGAGCTGCTGATTTAAAACATCAATAACAAAAAAAAAAATAGTATAAATGTTGCTTTAAATTGCTGAATATAGTTTCATTTACAACTGTATAAAAAAGGAGGGGGATTTCAGATTATAAAATGAATTACATACTATATATATATATCTCTTTATAACTCAAGAGGGCAGAAACAGCTAAAACCTTTCACATGAATTTTCACTTCACATAAATCATTTAAAATTTTAATAATTTAAAAAAATTCAATGGTGAAGATACATACCCTATTGATATATTTTATCATAATAGGAAAGCTCTACTATAGTTCAGAACTATTATATAGAATATATTGAACTATTATATAGAAAAGTTCAGAATTATTACATAGAACATTCAGTTATCACTTCATTTTGTTAATGGTTGAAAGCGTTAATGTTGTATATGCAAATTTACAAAACAAGGAAAATCCAAAAGTAAATAGTATAATATAGAAATCTTAACAAACATATGCAAATGCAAATAACAATACTACTAATAATAATTCGCTCCAAAAATTGCTAAATTTACCTTTCTTTAAGTTTGAGATATTTTGAACCTTTTACGTACAATCGTAGAAGAAAAAGGTATTAACCCCTATCAACTGTGCAATAAATTATTTTAGTAGAAAGTTGCTGTTAGCAAAAGATTATAAACAATGTCTACTTTTAAATGATGTATATAAAATCGCTTAGGGGGCCATTTTCATATAAAAATAAATCCAAATTTTTTCCTTTAATTCAATACCAACAAATAATTTTGCCACCATAAATAGATTTTGCACCCTTAAATTAGCCTAAATTCAAATTTTCATAAATTTCTTATTGTACAATTAGTTTCCAAGAAATTAATTATTTTAAAACAAGCACATTTTAGAGGCTGCATCTAAATTGAAGTTATGTACTCAATTATTGGAATGCTATAGAATGATCATGTCTCTTCTATTAATGTATGTTATTTTTTACCAATAAGACCATTTTAGTCGCTTAATATCTTTCGGCTATAGCCACGACATATGTTTCGTTAAAATGGGTAATACAAGTATATATATATACACGGAAATAAGTGTTTTGTTGAAACAACTAAATTTTTGTTACTATTGCCCCTACAAAATATTTTGGTTGCAATGACCAAATTATGGTCGGATTAAAAAAAAAATTTTGTTAATTCAACAAAATTTTGTTGAATTAACAAAAATCATGGTAATTTCAACAAAAAAAAATTGTGGAGGCAATAGTAATCAAAATTTAGTTGTTTCAACAAAACAGTTCTTTCCGTGTATATATATATATATATATTAGGCATAATTTAAACCAAAAATTTGAAATATCGTGTTAAAATTGGGTATTGCCGTTGAAAAAAAAAAGTTTCGGTTCGTTTTAATATGTACATGTCACCTCCCCCCACTAAGCTCATTTTATATGTATCATTTAATAGTACACTTTATTTCCAATCCTTTGGTTCCAACAACTTTCTTCTACAATAATTTGTTGAGGCGCTAGTAAGGTGATTTTTTTTTTTTTTTTTTGGGGGGGGGGGTTATTCCCATGACTGTATGCTATTCTTTTCACTCAAAACATGAAATTTTTAGCTTATGAAGTTTTTCAATGTATACACGTCCTTTTTTAACTTGTTTTTGTATTTCATATTTTTTTATTAATTTAATTGTAAAGTACTTCTTTATGTGAAATTATATTCAATCTAAAGTTAACAAAATACTATTTCTATAAAACTCAGTTACAGATATTATTAAAATTAAATTTTATTCTACATCTAAAATCTAAAAAATAAAAATAAAGATATTTTATTATAATAAAGTTATTAAGGTTTTAATGCTTGTATTCCAATATGAAAAAAAGCAGAATTGATTGCACTTTTACTCAAACATAGAATATTTTCCCCAAACCTAAACCTGACGTCGTTTTCACCATATCAAAATTTAAATATACACCTTTCATATCTCTATTCACTTTTTAAAGAAAATCAATAATTTAATTTGATCATTTTGATTCAAAACTTGAAATCTCGATAGCTATTAACTGAAACAGATACTAAACTATCCATATATTTTTTAAAAGTATAAATGAAATTTTATAAAAGAAACAAACATTCACTGGGTTTTATAACAGACAATATTCTTGACACAACGTAGTTTAATTATTTTTTTTCACTTTTAATAAAAAAATGGCAACATAAAAATTCAGTAATCTGTTTTTTTTTCCTTTGCTTTTAATAAGCATGGAGTACTTCTGTTGCCACGTTTAGAAAAACGGTATTACAAACTACAAAAAAATTAACGTTTCAAAAATAAATTAAGAAACAGTATTCAAATAAATTGCATTTAAAAGTACATTTTTTCCCCTTTACGATGGTGTAAAAATTAAAAAAGTGCGCAGTTAAGAAATACAAAAATTTGCAGTGGAAAAAATTGCAAAACTGGAAATGCATTTCAAATTTTAAAGTGTTACCATTCTTAAAATGACGTATGCGTTACGCACAGATGCTTTTGGTCTTTATAATATAGATATTGAAACCACATTTTTAATATTAAATAAGTTGGAAAAAAGCGTATATTTTTATTATTGTCATTTCGAGTATTTAAAACTTAGAAGTAATTTTTTTATTTGATTTAATAAACATTAATTAGAATTCTGTTCTTTGGTACTGTGTATTAGGTATAGAATTTAATATAAAGAGTAATATGCAAAAAAAAAAAAAAAAAAAAAAAAAAAAAAAAAAAAAAAAAAAAAACTAATCAAACTTAAAAGCGTATATCGAATTTTAAAACGTACACTCCAGCAATTATTATGCAAAGACAATACCGTAACCGATATCTTTTATGTGTCCCTGTAAATTAATAAAAAATGTTAAGAATGTTCTATTTTAACGTGATCGTAAAGAAATTCAAGAATTTATGCCAGTTTCAAATGATTTGGAATAGCGTAATGTCATTAAAATACTCTTCAATTCTTTTGAGTGTCCCTAAAATTGAAACATTAACAGTACATTTTTCATATGCAATAACAAACATGTTTTAATAAACCTAAATAAGTTTTATCAATTGTATAAAAATCCGAGTGTATATACGGGAGTCAGTGCATGGACAAACGGTCAAACAAACAAAATGCAAAAGCACTTTTTAACTTTGTTGGAAAATGCTAAAAATACAAAAGTACTAAAAATCTTGCATGTATATAAGAGGGCGTGAGGTTCAAATTTTGCCTTTTCCAGAAAGTAAAATTTTTTCGATTTAAATAAATATCATAAAAACTGTTAGTTTTCATTGTAAACACCAAGATTTTACAATGCCAAAACACACGTTGAAAGTTTCTTTCTTCCTTTTTTTCATTTTTTTTCTAAAATTATAGTTTTTTTTTTCTTTTACGCAGATTTATTAATAAAATAGGTTCATACAGAAAATTAATTTTTAAAAATGTCGATAAAGTGCGTTTTGAAGTTTACGTCCTCATATATATTATATAATTTTAGAGTTACATTTTAAGTGTCGTCTACAAATTTCTAGATAAATAAACCGTATGATTATTAGCGGAAACAATAAAAACTATACGCAGAAAGGATATATATTCAGGATTTACTGCTCTCGATGAACCTAAAAAATATTCTAGCACTCCATGTATGTCCCCTCTACTGTGATATCAAAATGACGTAAGGGGGCAGATTTACTGGGGGTAGATATCAGGCTCTCGTAGAAAATGAAATGCTGCAGCACTGGATATCTGCCCCCATCTAATGCAGAGGTCAAAATGGCGGATGGGGGCAGATATACTGGGGGTAGATATCAGGCTCTCGTAGAAAGTGAAATGCTTCAGTACTGGATATCTACCCCCATCTAATGCAGAGGTCAAAATGGCGGACGGGGGCAGATATACTGGGGGTAGATATCAGGCTCTAGTAGAAAGTGAAATTCTGCAGCATTGGATATCTACCCCCTTCTAATGCAGAGCTCAAAATGGCGGACGGGGGCAGATTTCATGGGGGAAGATTTCATACATCCCGTTGCATTGTCACCCCAGTGGCGTGATGAATAGTGGCAGTTACTGCCACGCCAAGGGATTCGGTTTCGCATCCTGTTAAGACATAGCTATTGTACTGCCCCTGTTTAATAATATTCATACCGGGTGTCCCAAAAATGACTGATGGATTTTAAAATTCAATAACTTGCAAACGGTGACAGCTATTTAAAAAAAATTTTGAGGAAGGTTATGTATAATGTCACGAGTTTTTTTTTTTTTTTTTTTTTTTTTTTTTTTTTTTTTTACCGTAATTTTTTATTTTAGTTCGAATTTCAAACAATAGGTGGCGCTGACGGCGATTGAAGGTCAGATCGACGCTTCACTCAGCACTGATCACCTGGCCTTCAATCGCCATCAGCGCCACCTATTTTTTTAAATTCGAACCAAAATAAAAAAAAAATTACTGTAAAAAAACTCCTGACATTATAAATAACCCTCCTGCAATATTTTTTTAAATAGCTGTCACCGTTTGCAAGTTATTGAATTTTAAAATTCATCAGTCATTTTTGGGACACCCGGTATATATTTAATGGATACAAGAAATAGAAAATTTTTCTGACTTCTTGTTGTTTCAATGTCTATTCCGTATCATTCGAGACAAAAGCCATTGTAGCTATAGACATTAAATTAATTACCTTTCAAATGTCACTGTTGCATTCCTTCTTTGTTTAAGTTTTTAGAATAATTTAACTTTTTCAAATATTCTATTACTTTTCTCTGCAAATCAGTAGTACCACCATCTTTTGCATGAATTTCATTTTCTTCCTCTGATAAAATTGCCCTCTATGGTTTCTCAACCATAGTGCTTTTTGCTAATTTCCATTTTACTATTTTTCACAATCATTTGCATGTAAAACTGAGATTTTTGACTCCCTAATAATCCGCAACCCGGATAATTCGATCTGGGTTAATAGATTAGTCTGCTGTAATATATATGATGGTTTTCACTAAAATCTTGTTTCCCGGAAAGGCCGAGTTTCTTCCGTAGTAAATATAATATTATTCCGTCTAACGTAATTAAAATATTAAACAAAAATTTTCCTATACTTTGAAACTTCAAAATTTTAAGTATATTTTAAAGAGTATAAATGTATTATTTTCCTAATCAATATAATTTATTCTAATATTCAAACATCTCAAAATATTTTAGCTCAGATAAAAATGTTTCTATACCTTCATATTCCTCTGAGAATATTTGAAATCTCGAAAATTGGAAATTTAAATCTTTCAGCCATGAACTATTTAAGAAGTGAAGCATGTGAGATTTAAATTACCAATCATGTCATTTCTACCTTTAAAGATAGGTATACTTATAAAATTGTCATTTCATCAATCGGGTTGAAATATATGATTTAATGTATGTAAAACAGTTATTTGAATTTCAGCGAAAAGCAATGTAATAATTTTTGAAATGGAAATAACTTCCTCAAAATTCTTTAGTTTAAATATAAAATGAATTAATATTTACAGTATTGGATAAAATGGAGAAGCATTATGCAAAGAGTATATGAAGGATTGGTATTCACTTATAAATATATTATAAATTATATTATATTTAACATGCAGAAGTACATTAATTTGCCTTTAAAAATCAATAAAGAAACTAATGCAAACACTAAAGATCGTATTGCTAATTGGCTATTTCTAACCGTTTAAAAAAAATCATAATTTTTATAACCTTCTCAGTTTTGATATCTTCTGGAGGCGACACTAAATAACACAATTTAAATTAATGTAAATGTTTCTGGAATCGTTAAAATTACATTTCGACTGTTTTAATAAATGTGTGCATATTAGGAACATCGATATATAGTTAATGCATGTTTAGAGATGTTTTAAAATAATTTTAAACTGCTTTCTGTAGTGCCACGTAAAATTTGTCTCAGGACTGAGAAAGATAATCATGACTTATTTACATATGTATGTGCTTAAAATTAAAATTTTAACTGCACACTAATATTTTAGTTCATCGATTATCAAACTCATAGTTGCCAACATATTTCACATTTCTAGCCCAAAAAAATTTTATATTAAATTTTATACCATTTTAAATCGCCATAATCAGCCGATCAAACAAGGCAAAAATATCTATTAAATTTTTCTGGGCCAAATAATAGGAAGAATTGGCAACTATGCAAACTAAGGTTTCAAACACACTATAATGGAGACGGACAAATTGGCCAGGTACTTAATAAAATGAAAACTACCCAGTTAAACTGATGGCATTGATTTCACAGGCTATTCACTGTAATTGTGTATTATACCCTTACGTTTAACAATAGTGTTCCTCAAAAATTAAAAATTTATCTAAAACAATTGATTTAACTAAATGTAGAGGGGGTGGAACTCGCCCATTTCCACCCTTTATAACTAACCAATGAGCCTACAAACGTAATCAGGAAAACGCCATATCCCTTTATACACTGACAGCTCTTTTAAGTACTATAGAAGAAAATTTAATATAAAATTTACTTGCCATGTCTATTACTTAAAGTTAATTTTTCTTTCCGCACAAAGTACTCAATTCGATCAAATTTAGAAGTATAGTGATGCATTCCAATGGAAGGTGGCTCAAAAAGTGGTAATATTCTCAATCATTTACATAGATATAGCTTTAATATATATCGATATCTATATTTATATCTCTCTCTAATATATGAAACATTTTCAACAGTAAAACATTTGTTGTTTACACAGAGTATCATAATGCATCTAAATACATTACTTTTATAAGAATTGTGATATTTATATAACATTATTTTTGGTTAAATTCTCCGAGTATTTTTCTAATTATTTTACAAAAAATATCATAACTACTGATTTATTTATTCAGTTTTAATTAAAAACATATCTAACATTCACATCCTTATTATCTAAAAACCTTCAGATATTCAAGAAGACAACTATTAAGGAGTATTTCCCTGAGCACTTGTCGTGTAGATCACATACTGCGATTTTGCATACTAGTATTGTAGAACGGGAAAATGTGACTTATTTTATCGGAAATATCTCATTAATTGAACAAGGCCAAATAAATATTCGAAAATAACGTTGGTCAAAAATGAGTAGTGTGACATACACGACAAGTGCAAATGGAAATACCTTAAGGTGAAGCAATTCTTTCATAAATAATTCTGTAGATAAAGGGTTATCAAAATAAATCGGTTTACCAAATTGAAGCAAATCGTATAATTCAACATTAAAAAAAAACATTTTTCTAAATTAAGGCGAGATTAGCTCCCGTTACTCTTTTATACTTAACCAACGAAACTCCGAATCTAATAAGGGCCTTATAACAATAAACTGGTACACTTATTTTGAAGTAAATCCGATTATTCAACACGAAAAAGCCCATTTACTTAAATTAAGGTATGATTAGCAACCGTTATCTCTTCGTACGTAATCAACGAGCCTCCAAATCTAATAAGAAAAATGTGCTATCATAATAAATCAATATACAAAATGTGATGCAGATCGGATAATTCTGCATGAAAAACTCATTTATCTACGAGGGAGGTGGGAGGATTAGATCTCCATTACCTTTTATACTTTAATGAACTTCTAAAACTAAACAGGAAAATGTCGTATCACATTGTACATATATTGAAAATATAAAGCATATCGGATGGCTCTATCAGGAGTAATCGCGTTACATACTTACATGCACGCGTTCAAACATACAAAATCAGCGGTTACATTAGCTCTCACGTTTTGATATCCTGTGAGCTAAACATGTGTAATTAAATTCATCCAATTCAGTGATGTATTAAAAATAATACATTATAGCTTTAAATCAGCTTTCGTTATTATGCGTTATAACTTTCAATACCTTTAAAAGTTTCCAATAAATATAACTTTGCGAATATAGAGTGTTTTAGTAGTCTTTCTGCAAAGAGCAGTTCGTGGGTAAAAGGAAAAGTAAGATTCCTTCCAGACAAAAGCTCTCGTTGATGGATAAAAAAATAATGACCTAAGTCTCATTTACCGTAACAAGGCAGAACCCGTCAAATTTTGACGAAAGAAAATGTTTAAGAAGGAACTGTTTCATTGACTTATAATAAACCATCAAAATTAATTATAGTAAAAAAATGCATTTTATATTGGTAAGTCTAACTCTTAAACAAACGATATTTATCGTCAAATTAACAAAATACTATTTCTATAAAACGCAGTTGTAGAAATTGTTAAAATTAAACTTTAATCGTATATGTAAGCAAAAAAAATAATAAAGATACGTTATTATAACAAAGTTATCAATTAAGGTTTTTATGCTAGTATTCCAAAATGATAAATAGCAAAATTTATTCAACTTTGACTCAATCATAGAATTTTTTCCCCGTGAAATCTAAACCCGGCATCATTTTCACCATATCAAAATTTACAAATGTACATTTCACATCTGTATTCACGTTTCAAAAAAATTGGCATTTTAATTTGATAATTTTGACTCAAAACTTGAAGTCTCAATGGCTATTATCTGAAATAGATATTAAACTGTTGATATTATTTTATGTTTAAATCAAATTTTGTAAATGAAGTCAAAATTCACCGAGTTTTATAACAGAAGATATTTAATTTTCTATTTTCCCCTTTTAATGAGAAAATGGCAACATAAAGATACAGCACTCAATTTTTTCCCTTTTTGCCTTTGCTTTAAATAGAAATGGAGTACTCCTGTTGCCACGATTAGAAAAGGGGTATTAAAAGCTGCAAAAAAATAATATTTCAAAAACAAATTAAGATACAGCTTTAGAACAAATTTCATTTAAAAGTACATATTTTTTCCTACACGATGGTGTAAAAATTGAAAATATGCAACATTAAGAAGTTTAAAAACTTTTAGTATCAAGAATTGCAATACCGAAATTCATTTAAAATTTGAAAGCGTTGCCATGCGCAAAATGACGTATGCGTTACGCACAGATAACGTTTGGCCTTTATAATATAGATTTCTGGCGTATAAGTTCCTTGGTGGATTAAAAAAAATAATGACCTAAGACTTATTTATCGTAATTTCTGGCGTATAAGCGAGAAGTTTCTGATAAGACAATTTCCAGTAGAATTGTTTTAAAGAAAATAATTCTTATCTCTTCTTAGCATCTGTTTCATTTCTTTTTTTTTTTAAATAAAATTTATTGTTTTAAAAATATTTAACTTAGCCGTGGTTTTTACGCTTAAAATATAGTACTTTTAACTTTTTGAAATCGAGGGATGATTCTCACTGACCGCTAGTGTCCCGCATAAATGGGTGCTCCAAATGCTCTGGACACCAGTATTTAAGACTTATTTTCTTAACCTTATCTAATGGCCGAATAATCTGAGATAAAAGATTACAAAATATGCAGTAAGATTGTGGTGTCCAAAGCACTTGGCGATATTTAGGAGGGACACCTGACAACACCTGACCCTACGTACTAGTGGTGAGTGAAAGTCACATCTCGATGTGCAAAGGGATAAGAGCCCACAATAGTCACAGAAAAAATACTCAAAAAGACCCGGATGACCATGTAAAGTCTATGGGAGCGTTCTTTTCGAATATTTCGCTCCAATTTTAATATTTTTGCGTGATTTTTTTGCACAAGATAGCTAAGGGCGATCCACAACCGGGCTAGTTTTTACTTTTTCGATTTTGGTTATATATTTTTTATATTACGATAGTTTCAGTTTCAGAACCGGTTTAAACCGGTTTCGAAAGTTAAAGTAATTTTTTAAAGAAAATCTGAAATTAAAACTGAAAAAGTATAAACTAGGCCGGTTGTGGATCGTCCTCAGCTATCTTGTGCAAAAAAATCATGCAAAAATATTAAAATTTCAGAGAGATATTTGAAAAGATTGCGCCCATAGACTTATCATTAGCGTTCGGCTTTTACCGCGTGACTAGTGTGTGCTCTTAAACTTCTTTTCAAATGCTATCATTCATAAATATATTTTCTTTATGCAATAAAATTATTTGATAACTCAATTTTGTGTGAAAGCGAAGTGACCTCGTTCCGTTACAATAAAAATTGGTCCTTCCGAGAGGTGATCTTTAAATGGAGGCCATGTTCAAATCTACATTTTAATTATTGATAAAATGTATCAAAATTTGCACATTAGGAAAAAAGTATAAATATTTAACTATAAACAAAATTTAACTACTGAAGAGTTTAAAAAAAATGAATACATTGACGCTTGCTTTGGTTTATCGTTTCATATTTTATAACTTCTATATCCGTTAATAAATGCAATTTTTGAACGGGATTAAACAATGACGATTTCATTCAGTTATGTATTTATGTAAGAGTTTCTTGACAGTATAGGGAAGGGAAGTCTATGGACCGTAATTAATTCGTCATCAGATTTGAATTCATTGCCTAAAAAGGCACAAAGGGGTTAAAATACTTAAAAACTTAGTTTAGAAATTTTGTGAATAATGTACTTTCCTGAAATATTTTTCTAATAAAAAATTCTTCAATGGATTTGTAAAAAAAAGAAATTTCTTTCATTTTCTTCATAGTAATTGGTCGATCATGAAAGGAGTTCAACTGGGATGGTCACTGAATGGAGTAAAAATTAATATTGAGTCTAAGGGAATAAATTTTTTTCTATCAAAAATGGTCGCTAAGGGAAGTTGTCGCTCAGAGAAGTTTACTACACATCCTTCAAAAGAAAATAAATGAAGGATTCAAAATATGAAATTTAAAAAGAAAAAAAAAATTCTGAAATTTATTTTCAAGCTTCCTTAATTTCCAAATAAGAAGGGCTTCTGTACCTACTATTTTCCAACAAATTTAGAACATTTTTCATACGTTGCCAACGACTGGTCAAAGGCCAGTTATATTTCGGTTATAGCATTTTGAAGAGTTATATAAAAAGTTCTTAAAAATGCTAATCACGACTTTTAAACATAACATAATAACAACCGAAAAAAGTGAGTTATTAAAACATAAACTCACGCAATTCCCACACGATTTTTGTTCATAGAAATTGGTCGATCATGAAGGGAGTTTAACTGAGATGGTTACTGATTGGAGTAAAAATTAATATTGAGTCTAGGGTAATAAATTTCTTTCCATCAAAAAATGGTCGTTAAGCGAAGTGGTCGCACAGGTAAGTTCACTATATATCCTTAGAAAGAAGATAAATAAAGGATTCAAAATGTAAAATTTAAAAAGAAAAAAAATCTTGAATTTATTTTCCAGCTTCTTTAATTTCTAAATAAGAAGGGCGTCTTTACAAGCTATTTTCCAACAAATTCAAAGCATTTTTCACACGTTGCAAACGACTGGTCAAAGGTCAGTTACACCTGGGTTATAGCATTTTGAAGAGCTATATGAATAGTTCTTACAAACGCTTATCATGACTTTTAAACATAACATAATAACAGCCGAAAAAGTGCGTTATTAAAACATAAACGCATGTAATTACCACTCATTTAATTAAAATTATTGATGATGTTTATAAATTTGAAAATTACAAGAAAAAAATGATCCAATCTAAATGTATTCCTTTAAAATAAATTTTCTAATATTTAAACAGTGTGTGATTCATTTAAAAACGAATATGAAAATGTAGAAAGACTTGTATTTGTTTTTAAATACAAGTCTTTCTACATTTTCATATTCGTCTCAGAATATTTCATATTTCAGAAATTGGAATTTCAATTTTTCATCATAATATGTTTAAAAGGGAACCATGACATTTTTTAACTTCTAGTCAAGTTATTTAAGATTTTTCAAGACAAATAAAAGTAAATATATATATATTTCATCAGTCATACTGAAAAATATGTATTAATGTATCTGAATTCTTATTTAAACAGTAATGTATAATATTATTAAAACAAATAAAATAAAACTGTCAGTAACAAATATAAAAAAGAAGAAAAATATTGAATCAATATTAATATATAAAAAGGGTTTATGTATTAAAAAAGACTAGTAACAGACTAGAAAAGTACTGGATAAATGTTTAAAATACATTTTTACAGGATAATTTTATGTTTTATTTAATCACATAATTTATTTTTCCGTATGCTGGCGCCGTAGTTCGAACTTGCTCGCTTTAAGGAAATGTTTGAATTGTCAAAGCACATTTCTTGCAAGGAGAATTGTCTTGATTCGTTGCTCAAGAATTTTCTCATGACATATTCGTATCGTAATATATGGCATGGTTATTGGAAAATCCTCTAGATTCAGTGAAGTGAGAACTAATATTTGGAAGTATAATATTTTATTTAACATGTTAACAGATACGTATACATTGAACTGTAAATATTACCTCACTTCAGCTAATTTAAACATAACTAGCTACATAGCTAACTTTAGTTAAAGAAAATAAAGCCAAGCTTTAAAATTTAACATTTCCAAATATTTTATGAAATATGTAAATACATTCTTTTTTTATGAATATGATATTTTCTGACAGTAAAACCTAATTTCATTACAAATAAGAATATTTCTCCATGAATATTTCAATTTCAAATATTTAGCTATTGCTGGCGTAAACTATTTATAGACATAAAATAAAGATTTTAATTTTGAATTGCATTTTTTCTTCTCCCACGTAGAGAATGATATGCAAGTAAATATTTGATTTATTCAATCCGATTCAAAATGTGCTTCATAATATGGATAGTCTTTTATTTAAATTCAGACAAACGGTGCTGTTAAAATAAATAAAAATAAATGACATGAATTTACTCATTACAAACTATATTTATTGCTTTCCAACACCTACATAATATAAATATAGCAGGTAAATGTACTTATATAATTTGATAGAAGGAAATATTACGAGACAAACTTGCGTAAAAATAACTACAGTAAATTTATATATTTTGAAATATTGCAATAAATCATAGTTTTGCAATCAAAAGCGAATAAAATATTACGTAAAAGAAATAAAGACAATTTTGAGTAAAGAAACCTTTTTTGAACATATTTCAAACTATTTAATAGTTTCCCCTTTTTAAAATTATTGTGTAGGATTTTCTGCATATACTATGGGACAAATTTGTGCGTTTATTTCGAAGCAATATTTCTAAACCCTTTTAAAGTTCTCTAAATAAATTAAATTTTTGAATGGTAATAAATACAGTAGAATCCCAATAATTCGAATGAATTGGGACTCGATCCAATCCGGATTATCAAAAATCCGGATTGCCCGAAAAATGAGAACAAATGAAATAAAAGAAAACATACTTACATAAAATCACGTTTATACTGAACATATTTAATATTTAGAGACAGTAAAAATGTTTACCTTGTAATTATAAAATTTGTAACCTTCTGTTATGCCAGTTTTGCGGGCCGCATGGTCACGCACCCCCTTGGCATAAGTAGTTCGTAGGGTGTAGTATCCACATGTTTTCATAATAAATCATTAATTGTTCTAAATGGTAGGTTGCTTCATTATGGTTTATAACTTGTGGTTGATCATCATTGAAATTGGTTTTCGTCTGTATCATCTACATTATCTTCAGTTGTGCACAATGTGATTATTAAGTCATCTGTAAGTGAGGCATAACCTTCACTCTTTTCTGCTTCCAACAAATTGCTAATGTCGCTTGTATCAACATCTGAGCAAACATCAATTTTTTTAAACAAGCTCACGAAAACTTCAGGGGTAATTTCTCTTTCATTCTCGGATATTCCTCCTTTTATTTCAATTTTGCGCAAGTGATTCGAAGAAGAATTTTGTCACAAAGTCAAGGAAAAATTCTCGAGAGACCTATGGATTGGCTGACAAAGATCGGAAAGTGATCTTTATCAGTCAATGTTTCTATAAGGACTACTTTACCTTGCTTTCTTGCAATGCTCTAAGTAAAACTTCGTTATGCAATGATCATTTGATGATATTTCTAAATGATTAAATAAAAAACCGTGAAAATTGGAAATGCCAAATATTAAATGATGCATAATTGCTCCTTTCATAGCTAACATTAAAGAGTTTAAATAAGGAAGCATAAGGTATTTTTCCGAAAATATTTAAAAAATACTTTTTTTATTCAGAGTACGCGGATGAAATAAATTTACATTATGTAAAGGAGGTGGGTTAATAAGGGCCATTTTTCGCCCATCAGCACCTAGACGTGACATACATTTTTTTCATTAGTATACCTCATAACAAGTAAGAAAACAATAATATCTTGAATGAAAGTTTAATAATTGATGGAAAAATAAAATATAGAATTAAGTAAATATTATGTGTATTAATAAGCATAAACACTATTGTCATTAGCTTTAATCTATATAATCAACAGTAAATACAACACTAAGCATAAAATTAAGATAAACGGAGCTTACTAAGATTATTATTTCAATTCATGAAATATCAGAAATAATGAGTAACAAATAATAATAATAATAATAATAATAATAATAATAATAATAATAATAATAATAATAATAATAATAATAATAATACAGTTTCAGACTTTTTGGACAATGTGTTTTAGATTATTTTCGCTATTGATTGCTTCACCAGAACCACTAATGGACCATCCAGTGGCCGCGTCTTGTACAGTATATGAACATATTCGATATTTGGTTTTCTAATTTTGATTGATCGATGGTACATTGCAGTAGTATTGTAAGACAGAAACCATGATATGAAAACAACAAGCACCCAGCACTCTACGACACTTTTGCTTACTTTACACTGACAGTACTTTTATGTTATAATGTTTCGCTGTGATTCGAAAAAAATCGTTGAAAAAAATTTCGAATTTATTTTTCAACTAGTCTTAATTTCCGAATAAGAAGGGTTACTTTACCTGCTATTTTCCACAAAATTCACAACATTTTCCACACTTTGCCAACGAATAGTCAGCGGTCAGTTACCATTGAGTTGTAGTATTTTGAAGAGTTAAATAAATAATTCATTAAAAATGCTAATCACGACTTTTAAACGCAACATAGTAACAGCCGAAAAAATGATTTATTAAGATCTAAAATCATGTAATTCCCAGTTATTTAATTAAATTAATTGATGACGGTTATAAATTTAAAAAATCCCTGGAAAAAAAATCATTTAAATATATTCCTTTAAAATAAATGGTACTACTAGGTTATCCCGTCGACCAAAAAATTATCGCCAAACTATAAGATTAAATGCCAATATAATGGATGATCGTGAATGTCACATTCAATGACATGAAATACGATTCACGTGTTTAAAATGTCATTAAGTGATTTTTATTTCGTTTTTTTATTTGAATTTTTATTAATATTCTACTCATTATTATTATTATTATTATTATTATTATTATTATTATTATTGTTGTTGTTATTTAAAATAAAAATTATGTCAATACGTAAAATTTGGCTATTAGTTTGGCAATTTGTATAATTTGACGAAATTGGTCGACGGGATAACAAAGTAGTACCAAATAAATTTTCCAATATTTAATCAGTGTTTAATAAACTTGTAAGGAAATGAAAGACTTTCTACATTTTCATATTCGTCTGAGTATATCTCATATTTCAGAAATTCGAATTTCAATTTTTTTATATCATAATAGATTTAACCTAGAGATGCACAACCTGTGGCCCGCGGGCCAAACTGATACCAGTAATTTTATGCTGATTAATTTTCCTTATAATAATGACAGAAACTTTGCTATGAAAGTAAACAAACGTCACTTTTCAAATATTCTGGTGGCAAACGATTTTCTGGCAAAAAGGTTGTGCATCACTAATTTAACCCCTTTTTGACGAGACCCTCTTACGGAATTTTTAATGTTTTGCCACCGGTTTTAAAAAAACAGAAATTTGTGCCTTATTAAATGGAGAAAAATGTTCCGATTAAGTAGGGCAAAATTTTCAGTAAAAATTTACTGGGGGGGGGGGTTAAATAGGGATTCTTAAGCTTTTCTTCAGGCCACCTTTAATACGCGCCGGCATGAATGTGTTAAAAAAGAACCGTGACTGTGCCTGCTATTTCCCAACAAATTCACAACATTCTCCATACTTTGTTAAGAAATGATCAATGGACAGTTTAACTTGGGGTATAGCATTTTGAAGAGTTAAATAAATAGTTCTTAAAAATGATAATACTGACTTTGAAACATAGCATGATAATAGGCAAAAGCGAGTTATTAGAAGCTAAAATGATCTAGCTCCAGCCTATTTAATTAAATTAATCATTTATGACATATTTAAATTTGAAATTTACAAAGAAAAAAAAACATGCAATCTATATATTTTCCTTTCAAGTAAATTTTCTAATATTTAAACAGTGTATAATAAACTTGAAAGCAAATAAAAATATTCAGATTTGTCTCATTCAATATTTCATATTTCAGAAATTGGATATTATGTTTTACCATCATAATAGATTTAAAAGGAAAAGGTGACACGTTTAAACTTCGGGTCAAGTTATCTTATATTTTCAAGCTGAAATAAAATTAAAAAAATAAGCGTATTTCATAGGTCATATTGAAAAATATGATTTAATGTATCTAAATTCTTACTTAAATCTTTCCAAATCTTATTATTAAAACAGATAAAGTAAAACTGTCTGTAACAAACGTGGAAAAGAAGAAAAATATAGAAGACTATTAAAATATTAAAAAAAGGTTTCACGTATTAAAAGGACAAGTAATGAAATAAAAAGAGTACTGAATAAATGTTTATAGTAATTTTTACAGGATAATTTTATATTTTATTTTATCGCATAACTGATTTTTACGTAAGCTGATGTGTATTTTGAACTTGCCCGTTTTGAGGAAATATTTGATTTGTCAAAGCACATTAGTTGCAAGAAGAGTTATCATGACATCTCTGTATAGTAATGTATGCCATACTTATTGACACAATTTTAGATTCAATAAACCGAGGCCTAATATTTGGAAATATAATATTTTATGTAACATATTAATAGAAATGTATACATTGAACTGTAAATATTACCGCACTTCAGCTAACTTAGACATAACTAACTACATAGCAATTTTCAGTTACAGAAAATAAATCTAAGATTTAAAATTAGACATTTCCAAATTTTTTATGAAATATGTAATGTATTCCTTTTTATGAATATTATATTTTCTGACAGTAAAACATAATTTCATTACAAATAAGAATATTCCTTGATAAATATTTGAAATTTCAAATATTTAAATATTGCTGAAGTAAACTATTTTTAGACTTTAAAACAAAGATTTCAATTTTGAATTGAATTTTTTTCTCCCACTTGGGAATGTAATGCATGTAAAAATTTTATTTATTCAATCCGATTGAAAATGTGTTTCCTAATATGCGTAGTCAATTATTTAAATTCCGAAAAACCGTGCTGTTAAAATAAATAAAATTAAATAACATGAATTTACTTATTAAAAACTATATTTATTGCTTTCCAACACCTACATGAATATAAATATGGCGGGGAAATGTACTTATACAATTTAATGGAAGGTAATATTACTAGATGACCTGTGTAAAAATAACTAAAGTAAATTTATATATGCTGAATTATTGTATGTTTTAAATAAAATAAAATATAATTTGCAATCAAAAACGAATAAAAATATACATTAAAAAATGGACAATTTTGAGTAGAAAAGCTTTTTTGAACATATTTTAAAGTACTTATTAGTTTTCCCCTTTTTAAAATCACTGAGTAGGATTTTCTGCTTTTACTATGGGACAAGTTTGTGCGTTTATTTAGAAGCAAATTTTTCAAGTCCTTTTAAAGTTCCGTAAATAAAGGCAAATTTTGAAGGGTAATAAATACTGACGATTTCTTTACGTCATGTATTTATTTGACTTATTCCTGACAGATTGACTTATTCTTCCCTGCCTTATTCTGTCAAGAATAAGGCAAGGAAGTTTATTGACCGTCATTAATTCGTCGTTAGAGTTGAATACATTGCCTAAAAAAGCACAGAAACTTTTAAATAAACGTTTCCGAAAAAAAACTTAATTTATTATTTATTTAAAAATGTACTCTCCAGAATTACTTTTCTAATGAAAACTTCTTCAAACGAGCAGGAAAACAGGGAATTTCTTTCTTTTTCTTTATAGAAATTGGCCACTCATGGAGGGAGTTCAACTAAGATGGTCTCTGAAAGGAATAAAAATTAATATTGAACCTAGGGGAATAAATTTCGTTCTATCAAAAAATGGTCGATAAGGGAAATGGTCGCTTAATGGAGGTGTTCACTATTCACTACACATGCTTGGAAAGGGGATAAAGGAATGATTCAAAATATTAAACTTAAAAAGAAAAAAATCTCGAATTTATTTTCCAGCTGTTCTAAATATCCAAATAAGAAGGGTGACTATACCTTTCTAGTTTCCACCAAATTCATAATATTTTCCGAAGATTTAAATAAATAGTTCTTGAAAATGCTAATCACTACTTTTAAATGTAACATAATAACAACCGAAATAGTGAGTTCTTATGACTTATACTAATGTAATTCCCACTTATTCATTTAAATTACTCGATGACATTTATAAATTTGAAAATAACAGGAAAAAAAACATACAATCTAAATATATTCTTTTAAAATAAATTTTCTAAAATTTAATCTGTGTGTAATAAGCTTAAAAGCAAATATAAGATTTTCCACATTTTCATATTCGTCTCATAATATTTCATATTTCATATTTCTGATATTGTAATTTCAATTTTTCCCATTATAATATATTTAAAAGGGAGCCATGACACGTTTAAACTTCCAGCAAGTTGTTTTATTTTTTTCAGCAGAAATAAAATTAAAAAATACGCATATTTCTTTAGTCATATTGAAAAAAAAATAACTTAATGAATCTAAATTCTTGTTTATATCTTTCCAAATGGTATTATTAAAACAAATAAAATAAAACTGTCAGTAACAAACATAGGAAAGAAGAAAAATATTGAATCAATATTAATATATAAAAAAAGATTTTGCATGTTAAAAAGGACTTGTAACGAACTATAAAAGTACAGATGTTTAAAATAAATTTTTTTTCAGGATAATTTTATTTTTTATTTAATCGCATAACTGATTTTTACGTAAGTTGGCGTCCTACATTGAACTTGCCCACTTTGAGGAAATGTTTGACTTTTCAAAGTACAGTACATGCTTGGAGAGATGTGATGATATTTCCATATAGTAAAGTAAGCCATACTTATTGACACAAATATTAGATTCAATAAAGCGAGGACTAATATTTGGAAATATAATATCTAATCTAACATATTAATAGAAATTATACATTAAACAGTAAATATTACCTCACTTCAGCTAACTTAAATATAGCTAACTACTATATTTAACTTCAGTTAAATAAAATAAACCTTAGCTTTAAAATTTGACATTTCAAAATATTTTATGAAATATGAAAATATATTCTTTTTTTTATGAACGTGATATTTTTCTGACAGTCAAACATAATTTCATTACACATAAGAATATTTCTCTATGAATATTTCAAATTTCAAACATTTAAATATCGCTGACATAACATATTTATGGACTAAAAATGAGTTTTCAGTTTTGAATCAAATTTTTTCTACTCCCACGTAGTGAATGCTATGCATGTGAAAATTACATTTAATCAATCCGATTGAAAATGTATTTTATAATATACGAGATCATTTACTTTAAATTATTGTGAAGGGTGAAGCTAAAATAAATAAAATAAAAGACGAATTTATTTTTTACGAAACATATTTATTGCTTTCCAATACCAACACGAATATAAATTTCGCGGGGACAAGTATTTATGTCATTTGATGAAACGAAAACTTGTTAGACAATCTGTGTAAAAATAACTAAAATAAATTTATGTATGTTGAATTTTTCTGTCTACGATAAAGTAGAATACCATTTTGAAATCAAAAACGAATGAAAAAAATTTACATAAAAGAAATAAGGAATATTTTGAGTAGAGAAGCTTGGGGCATATTTCAAATTATTTATTAGTTTCACCTTTTTACCATCACCATGTAGAATTTTCATTTTATACTACGTGACACATTTTAGCTTTTATTTAAAAGTAATTTTTTTTATTGAATATGATTTATCAGTTTTTGTTCTAACTCCTTGACAACCCGTTCCATGCGACCTTTCCATAATTTGGGGTAGGGGGAATGTAAGTAATATATGCATATATCCAGAGGTAGTTTTATTTTAATCTTCGATGGGCCGAAAAATAAGGAAACTAGTTGTTGAAAAATCAGTTCCACCTTGTACTGAGTGACTCTTTCCTTTTTTGAGACTTTAACACAGGTTTCGAGGACAAAGCTTTCATCCCGACAGTTTTTTTAAACGTCAGGATATCCGGAGTTGAATATTATTCACTGACGTAAAATCCGGAGTTCATTTACATTAAAATTGTATATAGAAAATCCGGACTTTGAAAAACTGACGTGATAAGCAGAGTGACGTAAAAACTGGGTGTCGGGATAGCAAGGTTTGACTGTATTTATATGCAGTACCCAACGCAAACTTTCGACATTTATATGTAATACTAGCTGACCCGCCCGACGCGGCGTTGCGCGGGTTCGTATTAACAATATTAAACGAACTTGAAATTTGTATGATTTTATAATTAACCTTTAAATGCATAGGATAGAACACGTTCCAAAAAATGCGCAATTCAAAGAATCAGAATTCATATCATAAAAAATCTAAATAGAAAAATTTTCTTTATTTCATTACGAATGGTCTGTCATTAAGTAAAGTTAAAATTGCTCTTTTAAATTTCTGGTGAGAATACGGAATATGTGAATAAAACCCCCAATAAATTGGGAACACTTATGGTATCGAAAATGATACAATATGCACTTAAGGGTTAAATCGAAACATGCAGAAATGCATTGTCTGAAATACGTGGCCGCAAACTGTGTGAAAAAATCGGTTTAAAAAGCAACTAATATTAAACTCGAAAAATATTCGAAATGAGCGATGGGAAACGCGGGAGGGAATATGTGTCCAACGATTGCGTGATTTTCGTGTTAAAGTGTTGATATTTATCCCTCTTGAGTCACGTAACTAATTATTTTTTAACATAGAAATCCAAGTGAAATATTTTGAATTTCAAACTAATTATATCACTCTTAATTCCAACTGTACCGTGAATGAAATCGGTACTCGATGTTAGCTAAAAGGTTAGTATATAGCATTATAATTTCAGAACCATTTAGCAAAAATAAATGTATATTTTAGATCAAATCATGCTTAATGTTCACTCTGTGGACAAATTCCAAACCGTAAACTTTTGTACCGTAACCATAACCTGTCTGTAACCTAACTACGACTTAACAGTACTCTAACGTAACTTAAATATAATATAAATGTAACCTATCCGTCAATTTATTGTAACCTATTCTTAATCTAACCATAACATAAATGTAACTTAACCTTATCCTAACTTTGACTTAAGAGTGACCTAACTGTAACTTAACGGGAAATTAAATATAATCTAAGACTTACCGTAATGTAATTGCTGCCTAATTGCAACATAAATGTTACCTAACCATATATTAGGTTCATGTCAATAGAAATTATATTGTCTTATTCGGATCTGGTTATGGTTCGTTAGAATATTTTCTTCGGGTTCAGATTAGGTTCTATTCAGTTTTTAGGTATTTTTTGAAATTGGATTTGAATGTTCGAGTCGGAGTCATGTCCATGGAAATTAATTTGCATTGCTCGGATCCAGTTATGGTTCTTTGGAATATTTTTGTCAGAATTAGATTTGGTTCAATTCAGATTTCGGCTTTTTCTTCAAATGGAATTTTTGGGTTCTGGTCTTCCTGCGTTTCGAGGGAAATTATTCTGTCTGATTCGAATAAGAACATGCTTCACTGGAATATATTTCTCAAGTTCAGAATTAGTTCAATTCAGATTTCGGCTTTTTCTTCAAATGGAATTTTTGGGTTCGGGTCTTCTTGCGTGTACACGGAAATTGTTCTGCCTTGTTCGAATAAGAACATGCTTCACTGTTCGTCAAGTTCAGATTTGGTTCAGTTCAGATTTCGAGATTTTTTTCAAAGAAATTTTTTAGATTCATATTCGATTCATGGCCATAGAATTTTTTTGTCTTATTCGAATCCGGTTACGGTTCTTTGGACTATTTTTGTCAGGTTCAGATTTGATTCGATTCAAATTTCAGGTATTTTTTCGAAGGGAAGTTTTAGGTTCGTATCGGGTTCATGTCTACGGAGAAATTTTGTCTTACTCGAATCCGGTTATGGTTCTTTCAGATATGGAAATTTTAGTCGGATTCAGATGTGATTTGGGTCAAATTTCAGGATTTTTCTAATGAAATTTTTTAGGCTTGAGTCGGGTTTATGACCACGGAAATTATTTTGTCTTGCTGAGATCGGGTTAAAATTCTCTGGAATATTTTTATCGGTTTCAAATTTCGTTCGGGTCTTTCTTTTAAAAGAAATTTTTTAGGTTCGGGTCAGGTTTTATGCCCACGAAAATCATTTTTCCTTGTTCGGATCGGGTTATGCTTCATTTTAAAATTTTTGCGGGGTTCAGATTTGGTTCGGGTCAGTTATCAAATCCATAGTTTTTTTCAAATGGAGTTTTTAGGTTCGGGTCGGGTTTATATTCACGGAAATTTTGTCTATCACGGATCGGAATGTAATCTGCTTTTTTTTTTCTTTGGTTGGGTTTGGGTTATGTTTTGATTAGTCTAAACATTATGTTTATAACCAGTTTTGCTACTATTCTTTTTATGATTATTTCTGATAAATAATTTACTTTGCTATTTGATAATTTATTACGGTGTATGAATCGTTTGCGGATTCGGACAATTGTACGCCAAACAGCCATTTTATTTTCGTTTTGAAAACAAGTTAAAGCCATAATACAATTTTAAATTTAATAGAATACAATTAAATTTAATCAATGATAATATTAAAACATATATATATATACTCCTAGAAAAGTGTTGTACATTTTTTTACTGCAACACAGCCAATCACTCATACATTCTAATGTTCGAAGTGCCAAAAATCTGCATACAACAATAGAGTAAAGAGAAATTAATAGAGTGGAAGTTTAATGCCTTGGTGGTTGTGTAATTTTATTACTTATTAAACCACCTCTTTAGCGGCACTCATCATCTCCTACAACTTTAACTTATTGGGGGAGGTTCCCAATTATACCAAAATCTATGGTAACTATGGTAATATTTATATGATACGATTCTCTTATGAAATTCTTATAAATCTAATTATATTCTTTTAATAGATAATGTAAGGTATTTTGAAACGTTCTGGAAAATACATTTTTTAATGTGGAGAAGATATTCATTCTTTGCACCATACTGATGATAATGAGCCTTCATTAACTGAAGTTGTTCTTGCTTTGTAGTTTATAATTATTTCTATATGTTTTATATTTTGTGAAAAATGTTTAAAAGTGTATTATTAAAGTTCTTTTTATCATTCAAACACATATGCCTAACCATGTTATTTTTAGTAGTTTCCAATCCACATCAGGACGTGAGTTTCAAAACTCGCTTTATACATTATTAAACCGCCAAAGCTGTAAGATTGAAATTTTCATCTTTTTATCTGAACAATTTTTGCCACCACTAACTCTGAAAGATAATGTTCGCTTTAAATGATCTTAAAGTTTTATGTCTAAGTAATGTCAATTTTTAATTGAAAAATAGTGTATGTAAATAACATAAATATGTATTGTTAGTGTACTAATATTTTGACTGTTCAGTGACGCAACACCTGCGGGTAATGGTTTAATAAAACTGTGTTTTCTCTATCAATGTATTCTATTTATAAACCTGCATTTTTTATTATCTTTTATAAACCTGCACCAAAAAGAAGTATTACAACCTGTTGAAAAATTAGTTTTATCTAGTATTTCTCGCATTGTAAAATCTTCTCGTACAAAGAAACCAATGTACGTAGTTACATGTTTTTCTTGATTTCACAGTTTTTGATTTTCTGAAAAAGGCGTGTTTTGTAAACTCATGTCATCATATATATTTTTAAATATTTTATTTTGTATTTTTTATGAGCTGTTGTAAGCCACTATCAATTCAATATTTTTTTCTGATAGTTTTGAATGGTATATATGTATATATATATCCTACTGTCACTAGAAGTATCAATATATTGTTATTATTAACAAAATTTGTATTATTAATCCTTATATGAGTGTCGTAAAGAAATGTCACGACATCGCTTAGAATAAAATAAAAGAAAAGAAAAGAAAAAACAAAGAGAGAGAAAGAATAATAATAAATAAATAAATAAATAAATAAATAAATAAATAATCTAGAAAGAGATAGAAAATGAACTGATATTAATGTATATAAAAGTATTAAAATAAATTTTTATTTTAGCTTTCGTAAACAAGAAATGATAACAATAATATGTGTTGTTTGTTCGGAAGTTTTATTATACTATAAGCTCTCCTTTAGTCAAAGCCTGGGAATAGCAAAATCACATGAACGAAGGGATTTTCTCACCATTAGTTATAAAAGGAACAAATGTTTACGAGAAGCAATAAAACCTAGAGTCGCCATTTGTGACATTAACGTACACAAGCAACAATGAAAGATTTACAATCAAATTTATGACTCCCACGTGTGGTCTACTTGGGCGGTTGGTTCGGAATCGTAGCTCCGGCAATAAATAATGGAGGAACAATGTCTAAAAATCCAACCCCGTTTCTTTTACTTGACCAATGGACAGCGAAACATATTCAAAGCCAATTGGAGTCCGAATTTTATACCCAATGGGGTCGAAGGGGGCGTACAGGACCTGAAAAGAAAACCCCACATGAGTCAGTGCAGTTTTGGAATTGAAAGTGTAAAAGTAAAAAAAAGATTTTTTTCTCTCTGCTGCGAGTTTCCCGCTAAGATGAGAGGGAAAAGAGGAAATCGAAATAATCCGTGTCGTCGGAAGATGTGATCTTATGCCTCCCGGACGAAGTGATGAGAAGCGACGCTATGCTCTGCACATAGAGAACGAATCGTCGACTGATTTCCAATTCAAAAAGGAACACCTGAGTATTGCTGAGCGGACTATTTTTCATCGGATGATTTCTAAGTATTGCTGAGTGGAATTCATTTCTGCAAAACAAAAAAAAAAAAAACTTTGCCTGAAACTCCCAGTGAAATTTGAAAGTGCTTATTAGTGTGAAAAGGACCATACGTCTAACTGATGACTGGAAAGTGCGCAAAATTTGAAAAGTTGCAAACTATTTGTGTTAATAACAAAAAACAAAATGCCTTGGAACTCAGCACCTGGATTTAATTGTGTCAGTGTACTGATGAACTGTATGGACAGCTATAAGCCAACGACGACCAATACCAGGAACATACTTGTAAGGTGAGAAAATTTCATTGTTCATGTGACTGGCCAATTTATTTTATTGATATAATGTGGTGTTAAAATTTTGGTTTTTGAAATTTGATTATTTAAAATTTGATTATTTTAAAATTTTAAAATTATTATTATCTTTGGGGCTCAAAATTATCAGAATTTAATGCTCAAACTTAATTAATAGTAAAATGAATAAACAAATAAAATAATAATACCAGTAAAATAATACTAATAATAAGAACGGAGGATTCGATTTTATAAAATATGAAATTTTGGGGCTTTGCCTATAAGTTGTGTCGTGAACTTAAGCATTATGAGCTGTGAGGATAGCAGAATAATAGGAAATGAATAAATAAACAAACAACAAAAAAAAAAAAAAATGAAATAAAATATATTGTATATTTCACTATAACCATATTTCAGTAGTTATTGCCTTGCATATTATATTTTTATAGTGTTTGCATGATGCCAATTTATATGTTTTAATAAAATTTTGTATATATGTACCTATTCTGGTCTTTATTCCAGTTTTCTCCCTTTATGTATTTTAAGGTAATTTCTAGATGCAGATTAGGGAATGTTAACATTTAAATTTGTAGATTAATATCTCAAGTTTTTGATTGACTCATCAATCCCAATTTTCACAAATTCATACGTTAAATAAGGCGATCCTAATGTTATTGCAAAATGTTAATTTTATGTATGATATTAAGGAATTAATTTCAGTAATTAATAATATCCGATCTTCGTTCACAACGCCGAAGGGATATTATTTTCATTTGTCTTCGTACTAACCACGTCACGTTTGCGTACCTAGTAGGAGGTGTTTATTTTCGTCACCACACTACTAAAAGTTTAATGGTGCTCATACCAGGTGTATAAATTTGTATTTGGGATTCAAAATTAAAAATTTTCTGCATTTAAATATAAATAAAGATAGCCAGTATTATGATTTTATTCTTAATTACCTATCTTCTCTTAGCTTTTTCTCCTTCTACTAACAAACATTATTTATCCATATTGTGTTTATAAATATTGTGTGTATATCTAAAAATTTACGAAATTGAAATATAATAGTTGAGAAGATGAAACAAAAATATACAGAAGAGTTGGTTTAGTTCACGACACATTAGCTTGTAAGATTGTAAAGAATTTCGTTACTATATATATCCGTATTTCGGAAAATTTACTTTGTCATTATATTTATGTGTATTTATAAAAATATTTAGGGCTATTTCATAATTTCTATTAAATATTATTCTTGAATGAGTATAAATTATAATAATTCATTACAAAACTCATATCTTGAGAGTATATGATATCATAATTTGAGGTGTGAAAGAGTTCAAAAATAAAAATAAAGGAAAAAGTATTAAACATCAGTCGGTGTGAGATTTTCCAAATAGGTAAATAAATATGACAGGTAGAAACAAGGCAAGGCAGTCTTCTCCCGAAAGGGACACATTTAAAATTGGAATAGACACTCTATTGAACTCTTTACAAAATTTTGAGGACAAACCAGACCAAAATATATCATATTTTTTCGAAGAGTTCGAAGAATTAGCCGCAGCGGCACAATTTCCTGATGATTTAAAATTGGTGTTGGCAAAGTCAAAATTTAAAGGTCAAGCGAGAGAGATTCTAAAAAACACAGCCGAATTGCATAAAGCACAAAACTATAACACATTCAAAGAAAATGCGATAACACAATTTAAAAAAGAAAGATCGTTTGCTGACGCTCAGGCGCAATTCATAAACGCAAAACAAACACCCAACCAAACTATTGAAGAATTTACTAAACAATTCAACATTGAGGCACAAAAATACCTTGTCTCGTCAGGACATGAACAAAAGAATGGAGCTAAAGAATTATTAGAAACGATTAAATTGACTAAATACCTTGAAGCACTAAGACCGGACATCTCCTTTGAATTAAAAAAATACCCACCCACAAAGTTTGATGAAGCAGTAAAAAAAGCTAAAAATATCGAATGTGCTTTGAACAGTAAATGTGCAGGAGAAGTAAACAATTTAACTGAAAATAGCGAAAATAAATTATTCGAGGCACTTCTTAGCATGTCACAAGAACAAAAATCGGAAATACACCAATTAAAAGAACAAATAAAAGATTTAAAAATTCAAAAAAATGAAAGCGAACATAACAACGCCGAAGTAAATCAGATAACACATAAATTTTGTCATATCTGTAATAAACCCAACCACCAGACACAAAATTGTTATTTCAATCAAAAAAGTGCGAATTTTTTTCAACCAAGGGGAGCGCAAAACAATGTTCGACCACGATTTCAAAAAAATTATTATCAAAATAATAATTATAGAGGCTTTCAAAGATTTCCACAAAATTATGCACAACATTTCCAAGCGCCACAAACACTGGATTTTGCAAGACCTTATCACAATCAAACTAGATTCAATGATATGCAAATTCAAATGCCAAATTGGCAAAATTTGACCCAATCACAAATAGGACAGAATCAAATGTATCCTGGAAATTACAATATGCAAAATATGATTCCAATGCAAAACTTTGATCCAACACAAGGAAACAACACACAAATTGCATATACAGGGCAGCATCAGGGTTTCGCAAATATGCAAAATAGCCAAAATCCTTTGCCGCAAAATAATGAGGGAAATAGGGAACATCAGCCCACAATTACTTTTCCTAACGAAAACAGAGACAGGCGAGGAAGACACAATAATAATAATAGGAACAGAGGGCAAAGTCATTTAAACCGGTAAGCGGGCCTACAAAATTGAGAGGAATACAAGCCCGTAGGTCCCGTAACATTGAGAAAAAACAGGGTTATAATATAAAAAATAAATCAAACAAGGAATTAAAAATATTGAAACAAAAGCAAACGAAAAAGACAATGATAAAAAAAAATGAGGAAGAAAAAAAAGATATAACACAAAAATTGATCGCAAGTTGTAACTCGGAAAAAAACAATGAATTACCAATATGGGACTTAAAAATAAAGAAAGATTTAATTATACCCAGCCTTATTGACAGTGGGGCGAGTATAAGTTTAATATCTCCAGAGGTCTTTGAAAAAATAAAAGGGACGGATATAAAGATTAAATATTTAGCTAACGCTATAAAAATTACAACTTTATCAAACAAATCCATTCCTTTTAAACACTGTGTAAAATTTAAGTTTAGATTTAACAACACTTTCTTAAATGGCACATTTTATGTAACTAAAGATGAATTTGACCGTAATTACAAAATTATTTTAGGATATGATTTCTTAAAAAGTAATAAAATAATCATGGATTTTGAAAATAATACTTTTAAACTCAATAATTCAATTATACAATTAAACCCCAATGAAAATCAAATTACGGAGGTGAATAAAATTAAGCCCGTACAACAAAATGATGACGTTCAAACAATACCAAAACAAATCAAATCCTATCAACACAATAACATTCCGAAAATTAATACACGAGTATTTGTAAAGAAAAGCATTACTTTGAGACCTAGAGAATCGAAATTAGTAAATTTAATTTTTGATGGGAAATTAAGAAACAAGCAACAATTTTTTTTTCCAACCTAAATATAACAACAGGAAATTAGTAATCCAAAATTCAGTTCATGAAAACAAGGAAACAGAAAATAATTCATTCACAATATTAGTACAAAATAAATCGAAAACGTATTTGAGACTTCATAAGGATCAGGAAATGGGAAAAATTACCACTGATTTTTTTATAAAAAAACAAAATAAAACAAATACTGATAATATTTACGAAGTAAATAACTTAAATATCACACAAATTAGAGAATTACGAAAAAAAGAACTTTCAGAGAAGGATTTTAAAATAGATCACTTAACACCGAAGGTACAAAAAGAAGTATTGAAAATTTTAATGAGACATGCTACTGCTTTCAGCAAATCATACAAAACTCTAGGAGAAACGGACGTAATAAAACCGAATTTTAAATTAATGCATGACTTTCCTATACAAACGAAACCATTCAAATTAGCGCATGATGTAAAAAAATTCGCGGAGAAAGAAATTCAAGATTTATTGGATGCAGGTATCATAGAGCCTACGAACTCAAGTTATGCTTTCCCAGTAATTTTCGTAAAAAAAAATTCTACGTCAAAAACCAATGATCAAAACTTAATAAAACTTAGAATGGCTATAGATTTTAGAGCTCTTAACGATATATTAGAAAGCGATCCGTATCCAGTCCCTAACACAAAGAGTATTTTACAAAGCATCGCTGGAAAAAAAATATTTACAGTTCTAGATTTGCATTCTGCATTTTTTCAAATCAAATTACAAGAGCAGGACAAGCATAAACTAGCATTTATCACGGAGGATAACCATTTTCAAATAACACGAATGCCATTCGGAACTAAAATCTCAACAAATATATTTGCTCGTCTAATCGATATAGTTTTAGGTGATTTAAAAAAGAAATATAACATTCAATACTTTATCGATGACATTTTACTTGCCGCTGATAATATACAACAAATGCACACATTACTAGAAGAAGTACTAACACAATTAGAAAAATTCAATCTCACAATTGAACCAGCTAAAATAAAACTATACATGCAAGAAATAGACTTTCTGGGATACAAAATTAGTGAAAAAGGATATGCACCCTCAGAAAAAAATATAAAAAAAATAACAAGCTTTTCAGTCCCTACATCTCAGAAAACAGTGCGAGCATTCATTGGATTATGCACGTATTTTAAATCAACTATAAACAATTATGCAGAAATTATAGCGCCACTGACAGATCTCACTAAAGCGAATACAAAATTCAAATGGAATGACAAAGCACAGGAATCATTTGAAAAAATACAAAAAATTATCATGGAACAACCTACCATACATCCCCCAGATTTTAATAAAGATTTCTATATAATTACAGACGGATCAAAAATTGCAACATCAGGTATACTCGCGCAAAAACAAGGAGATAAAATGATACCAATTGAATTTACGGGCAGAAAATTAAAAGAATCGGAAAAGAGATATCCAAGCATGCAGATAGAGCTTTTGGCAATATACGAAACTATAACTTATTTTAGAAACATTTTATTAGGAAGAAAATTTTTCTCCTAACAGATTCAAAAGCATTAACATACCACTTACACTTGGAAAAACAGCCGGAAATTGTAGCACGATGGTTACTTAAGCTACAGGATTATGATTTTGAAGTATCGCACATTGAAGGTATTCATAACCCAGCAGATTTCTGTAGTAGAGAAACAAATGCCTTAACTATAGCGGACGATTTAAACAAACATCTTTTTGCGGTAAATAAAAATTTGAATGCAGACAATATAAAAAAAGAACAATTAAAAGACCCTAAATTAAACGAAATTATTCAAGCTTTACAACAACAAAAAAAGCAAAAAAATATGAAAAATACAATTTAAATAAAGAAGGAATATTAATTCTAAGAAAATCACGAAATTCAAATAATGATGATTTATATATTGCGCCACAGAATTTAAAAGAAGATATTATAAAAAGCGCACATGTCCCACACTTCGCTTTTCTAAAAACCTATGGCATAATAAAAGAAAGATTTTTTTGGTATAGAATGTATCAAGAGATAAAACAATTCTGTGCGAAATGTATAACATGCAATACATTTAAACAGCATAAAACGATAAAAATTCCACTGAAAATGATGGATAAAAATTACATACCTGGTCATAAATTAACTATTGACGTAGTAGGAAGTTTGGTTACATCTCTAAATAGGAATAAATTTGTTTTAACTATTGTCGATACAGCATCACGCTTCCTACAAGCATTTCCACTTAGATCGACGGATACTAAGGTTATAATCAATGCATTAAATGGTTATTTCAGTACTTTTGGATTAGCGAAATATATCTCTACAGACAACGGAGCTTATTTTAAATCGAAGGATTTCAAAGATTATATGAAAAATTTAAATATTGAACTAATACCTTCGTCGGTGTACCACCCGGAATCGCAATCTGTACTTGAACGAATACACCGGGATTTAAAAGCTTCCATAGCCTCTATGTGTAATAAAACTTACGAATGGGATATAAAACTTCCATATTTCGTACTTATGCATAATTCAACTGTACATAGAATAACAAAATTTTCTCCAAGCATGTTATTTTTCGGTAGAGAGATAAAAACGCCATTCACGAATTTTGAAGCGCGTAATATGGATTCTTACAGTACATATGTACAGAATAAGCTCAAACATATGCACGATGTAAGATATGAAGTTATGAAGAATCAAGAAAAGGCGGATTTGGAACTGAATAAGAACTCGAAGTTAAAACACAAAGAATTAAAATTGGGTGACGAGGTCTACATGAAAATGCTGAGAAAACCTAAGGCATTACATCAGAAATTTTCAGGCCCATATTATATTGAGAGAATTTTCAGAAATGATAACTACCTCATAAAGAACAAACATAGGCCAGACCTGAGACCTATTAGAATTCATATTTCTAAATTATTTGCGCCCAATATGGCAAACAGAACAGAAAACAAATAATCATTCCTTAGAAAATATAAGTGTACAAAAAAGAAAAAGTAAAAAAAAAATAATAAAACAAAATAAAAAAATAAATAAATAAAATTCCGAAGTAAAAAAAAAAAAAAAAAAAAAAAAAAAATTTAGACTTCAAGAATTTATTAAAATTGTTTTAAGCGTCTACTTAAACCGTCAAAATCTTTTAAATATACCGTATTTAACATATCAGCCAAACTTAAAAAAATTTTTACAATTAAACACAGAAAATTCTAAAAAATGTTCGAATCTTGCAAATTACATACAAAATTAACGTTATAAAAAAAAAAAAAAAAAAAAAAAAAAACGGAGCTATATTATGGTCTCATACGAAATATGTTTCGTACTTCCCGGGATGTGAGTATTTATTGCTGGTCGATAACTTGCATGGTATGGAAAATATTTTTTAGGAGACTATACATAGACAAAATATATATAACAGAGACAAATAAATATTAAAAATAGGCATTACATGAATAGTCGTAATATATTACCTAATATAAAAATAAACTAGATTCAAACAAAATATATATACATATATATAAAAATTATATTTACGAATTTTTCATAACACGGTATGTTATACAAAAAGGAAAATGAAGATAGAAAAGGTTTCAGAACAATAATACAATGGGATCGTGAAATAATGTATGATAAAAATAAAAACGGGAATGAAAATGAAGTCATAAACAGCAGCATGAACAGTAGTGAATTCTAGTGAGAATGCGTCTCAGTAGGAAATTCGAGCGAATAATATAGGTATCGCGGAGGTGAATATGTTTATATACATATTATATTTGGCAGTTTTCAAAGGCCAGCACATTGCAATGATGATTTTCTCACATTTAATGTATTTGTGTATGTTATTTCAATTTTTGTATTACTATGTCCATTTGTCATTACATGTATATATTTATAATAATGGTATGGTATTCTTGCACATCTTTTAATTTTAAGTGATTAGATTATAAATCTGTATATATATTATAGCTTTTTTTGGATAGAATAATTTTTTTTTCTTAAAGTAAGAGGGGATAAGCTTGTCGTAAAGAAATGTCACGACATCGCTTAGAATAAAATAAAATAAAAGAAAAGAAAAAACAAAGAGAGAGAAAGAATAATAATAAATAAATAAATAAATAAATAAATAAATAAATAATCTAGAAAGAGATAGAAAATGAAATGATATTAATGTATATAAAAGTATTAAAATAAATTTTTATTTTAGCTTTCGTAAACAAGAAATGATAACAATAATATGTGTTGTTTGTTCGGAAGCTTTATTATACTATAAGCTCTCCTTTAGTCAAAGCCTGGGAATAGCAAAATCACATGAACGAAGGGATTTTCTCACCATTAGTTATAAAAGGAACAAATGTTTACGAGAAGCAATAAAACCTAGAGTCGCCATTTGTGACATTAACGTACACAAGCAACAATGAAAGATTTACAATCAAATTTATGACTCCCACGTGTGGTCTACTTGGGCGGTTGGTTCGGAATCGTAGCTCCGGCAATAAATAATGGAGGAACAATGTCTAAAAATCCAACCCCGTTTCTTTTACTTGACCAATGGACAGCGAAACATATTCAAAGCCAATTGGAGTCCGAATTTTATACCCAATGGGGTCAAAGGGGGCGTACAGGACCTGAAAAGAAAACCCCACATGAGTCAGTGCAGTTTTGGAATTGAAAGTGTAAAAGTAAAAAAAAGATTTTTTTTCTCTCTGCTGCGAGTTTCCCGCTAAGATGAGAGGGAAAAGAGGAAATCGAAATAATCCGTGTCGTCGGAAGATGTGATCTTATGCCTCCCGGACGAAGTGATGAGAAGCGACGCTATGCTCTGCACATAGAGAACGAATCGTCGACTGATTTCCAATTCAAAAAGGAACACCTGAGTATTGCTGAGCGGACTATTTTTCATCGGATGATTTCTAAGTATTGCTGAGTGGAATTCATTTCTGCAAAACAAAAAAAAAAACTTTGCCTGAAACTCCCAGTGAAATTTGAAAGTGCTTATTAGTGTGAAAAGGACCATACGTCTAACTGATGACTGGAAAGTGCGCAAAATTTGAAAAGTTGCAAACTATTTGTGTTAATAAAAAAAAACAAAATGCCTTGGAACTCAGCACCTGGATTTAATTGTGTCAGTGTACTGATGAACTGTATGGACAGCTATAAGCCAACGACGACCAATACCAGGAACATACTTGTAAGGTGAGAAAATTTCATTGTTCATGTGACTGGCCAATTTATTTTATTGATATAATGTGGTGTTAAAATTTTGGTTTTTGAAATTTGATTATTTAAAATTTGATTATTTTAAAATTTTAAAATTATTATTATCTTTGGGGCTCAAAATTATCAGAATTTAATGCTCAAACTTAATTAATAGTAAAATGAATAAACAAATAAAATAATAATACCAGTAAAATAATACTAATAATAAGAACGGAGGATTCGATTTTATAAAATATGAAATTTTGGGGCTTTGCCTATAAGTTGTGTCGTGAACTTAAGCATTATGAGCTGTGAGGATAGCAGAATAATAGGAAATGAATAAATAAACAAACAACAACAAAAAAAAAAAAAAAAAAAGAAATAAAATATATTGTATATTTCACTATAACCATATTTCAGTAGTTATTGCCTTGCATATTATATTTTTATAGTGTTTGCATGATGCCAATTTATATGTTTTAATAAAATTTTGTATATATGTACCTATTCTGGTCTTTATTCCAGTTTTCTCCCTTTATGTATTTTAAGGTAATTTCTAGATGCAGATTAGGGAATGTTAACATTTAAATTTGTAGATTAATATCTCAAGTTTTTGATTGACTCATCAATCCCAATTTTCACAAATTCATACGTTAAATAAGGCGATCCTAATGTTATTGCAAAATGTTAATTTTATGTATGATATTAAGGAATTAATTTCAGTAATTAATAATATCCGATCTTCGTTCACAACGCCGAAGGGATATTATTTTCATTTGTCTTCGTACTAACCACGTCACGTTTGCGTACCTAGTAGGAGGTGTTTATTTTCGTCACCACAATGAGGACCCCAGAAGCCAAAAGGTATAAGTGACAAAATTGAAAAAAATTGAGTTAAGTGCACAGGGTATCTGGAAATATGCTTTTTTCATTTCAGGTAAAGAAATATAGGTCATTTTCTTATTATTTGCTAAGTTATAGAGATAAACCACTTTTTTCGAAAAACAAACAATATTGATTAATTATACATTGAAAGAAAATTGCACTCTATTTTTTTAACAGTTATTGAAATGAGAGTTCAAATATTAGAATGCAACAAGCAGATGTTTTCTATTTCAATTTAGTCAATTGTTATTGATGTTCCAATTTAACATCAATTATCTTTAAACTCAATTTACTCCAAATCGACATTTTGTCACTTGTACCCCTTGGCTTCTGAGGTCTTCATATGTGATTATATACCGTACTTTCCTGCGTATAATCCGCGGATCAAACAATCATTTTTTGACCCAGAAAATTTTTACAATAAAATATAACATTTTAAATCACGGTAAATATTTGTTTACTAAGTAAAATTTCTGAGTCGAAAAACAATTGTTTCATTCGCGGATTATACGCAGGAAATTACGGTAATCGATGTCTCTCCTATACAAAACAAATAAAAACATCGTACAGATTTTCCTAATATTAGCTAATGTCATTTCTTAAAGAGAGTATATTACATTCATTCCTAGCATCGCTTGCATCTTCTAAGGAAATTCATATGAAAATTGCTCCTTTACCGTGCATTGCATTTATCAATAAAATTAATTACTCCTGAATATTTTCTTTGTTATGTGCGCTACAGAGAAATATTAGCCAAAAATGAATCAACGTCACATGAAATTCCGTTAACTAAGATGATGTATTCATATGAAAAATTATTAGCAAAGATAACCAAGACAGGTACCTGATTTATTAAAGTTAATTATTCAGTAATGAAACAAAAACTGTTTTCAATATTTTATTATAAACATACATAAGCAGAGTTGTAAGCATATTCTAATTCTGTTTTAGGTGCGTTCGTAATTATGTAAACATGTAACACCGATAGTCGTCGTTAAGACCGTCCGTCCATATAAAACAGTGCAAAAACTATCCAACAGAATCGTTTGAAATTTAAATTGTATATTTATTACATAATTTTGTCGAGTCATTTCAAATTTTATGAAAGTCGGATATATAATTCAATTACAGGGGCAATCAAACTTATTGTGTTACATTCATTAGTTATCAATGGTAAAATATTATTTCAAGTGCATTTTAATGGTGTTACACTTTTTCGAACATAGTAAAATTGAAATGCTTCTATGAAGTAAATACTAATATATGCATTATGTACAATCTCTTTTGCAAAGAATGTTCGTTAATAATTTACAGAACCACACAAATGTATTCCATTAGATATTGGTGTAGAGAAAGGGAAACATCCTTTGGGGTGTGTGTTTAATTATATTAAACTATTCAACATTTTATGAAATTGATATACGTGGCTCAAGTTTACTATAAGTTACTTCATGTATAATAGGAAGCTATAGTATTTACAGGGACACACAAAATGTTTCGGATACTATTTTGTATACGAAGTACTGTATACTATTAAACGAAGTCTGAATATTTTAAAATCTTCGTTATATTTCGAACATACCTCATTTGCTACGTTTGACAAACAATTTTCAACTTGTTTATTTTACAGTATAAGTTTTTGAGTATTTTTAGAAAAGGCTTTCATAAATATAAGTCATTTTTGTACATCACATTGATGCCATTATTAAACTTTACGTCCAAGAAATTCTTTTGTTTTGTAATCACATGCTAGTAAAAATTATTTTGAATTAAATAGTAAGAAAAATGCATTGTCCTTTGTAGTTTAAAATACTGTAATTAATTTATCAGCATGTAATTTATCCCTCATCATCACCCCCTATCAGTGTGTAATTTATTTTTGCATATGCAGGTAAAAATTAGTTTGAACAAAATAGTAAGAAAAATGCATTTTTCTTTTTAGTTTAAAATACTGTAATTAATTTATCAGTTTGTAATTTATCCTTCCAATGCCCATGATACTATTTTTCTATCATCAATAGTCCTGAGTTAGTGAAATTTTCAATGAGATATTCCGTATTCACATTAGCAGGGCTGCCACAGACGAATATTTTTTTTTATTCTATCTCGCACTATTTTAACAAAAGAACAATCGATATGCAATCGGGCATCGATTGCAAAAGAAATATACTACAACTTTTCACACATACAGTCATCGCAAAAATAATCTTGACACTTGCGATTTTAGACATTTTGTTAAATGTCTAAAAATATGCGAGGGGAATAACTCTGAAACTCCAGATGTGTACATAAAATAGTCATATATTTTCGCGAAGAGTTTTCCCCGAAATCCAACAGGGGACAATCAACAAATTGAAAAAGAACGAAGATCTTTTGAATAACCCTGCCAAAACTAATGAAGCAAAAGAGCTCAAACTGCAGATTATGATTAAGTGGCTTATAGTAATAAACTGTGTTCATTTTAATAAATATAGCATGTAAACTCGTAGAGAAATTAAGGTTTTTATAAAAATGGTCCCAATTTTTTAAAAGTTTTTCGCTTATAATTTGCAGAGTTCTTCATCAAATTTAATGTTCTTTTCAGAAAAGTTGGTAGCTATGTAATACCTATTTTTTCATGTCTTTTACAGAATTTTTTGTCTTCTTTCAGCAGTTTTTCAATAAAGAAATTTTTGCGAAACTGAGTCAGAAAAATGATCGGATTAAATAATGCAAAATTTACAATAAAAAATTTATTGATGTAAGCAATAAATAATGATTAGAATATGGAGGCCGTGGTACATGATTGTAAAAAACAAATTGTCTGTAAGACATACGTTCGAATCACGAAAGCGGTTAGTAAGCAGACATTTAGTTATTAAAACCCTGCTAGTATCAAATTTTTATATTTTCGATGCATTCTTCGTTTTACATAGTTTGAACCAGAAATTTAATTTTATTATGTGTAAAACATTCCTAGGTTTCTAATTAACCCTTAACCCTTTCCAGCACACTGTACCCGGTCGTGAATTCCTTATTTAAATTCCAAACTTACATGCGGCACTACTAATATTTTAATAACATTTTGCTTTTACAATAAAAAACTTAAGGAATTCAAAATATCTAAAAAATTCGATTTTGAATTCCGGTGTGAGTGAATAATTTTTCATTTTACTAACAGATTTTCCCCGTGCCGGAAAGGGTTAACCGTATGAATTATTCTTTTATAATTGTGTTTTTTATTCTTATATTAAGGATAAGACACCAGAAATTTTTAGATAGATTTTTATACTTATATAGAGGCACATTTTTGTAATTATTACACGATTAATATTTTTATATAAATATAGTGTTTGCTAAGAACTTAATTTATTTTTTATAAGGTAAATAAAAGGTGATGTAAATTTCCATTACTGTTCAAAGAAGGGTTAATTCCATATGAGTCGGAACCCGTCGAATTCGACAAATGAAAAGATTTAAAAGTACTGATCAACTTAATTTATAAAAATAATAATAAAAACAAATTACGGTAATTGGCTAGTTTAACTCTTAAAACATTATTTTTAACTAAAGTTTATTTTTAACTTTTTTTATTATTGAAGAAATTGAACTTGATTCTTCTACGTCATCAGTAACATGCAAATAAGATATTGAAGTAATGAACTTATTAACTGAGGCTTTGATTTTCTGTATTACATAATGAAAAATCGTGTAAAAGTACGCCACTATGAAACAATTATAATTTTGTTTTAACCAAATCTAAAAATATCATATTTTTCATCGCCGCAAAATTTTTATGCATAGTCTTTAAATTCATATTAACTGTTATAAAAAAAAAATTAACGTGCTGTAAATTATAAAAAAAATATATTCCATACTTGATGTCACGTTTACCCGTTACAATTTTGCATGACACATTTCATTTTTACTATATCATTTTTACCCAATGAAGGCCTCTGAGATAATCGTCCCAATCTCAATATCAGCGGAATTAAAAAAAAAAGACTTAAAACATGATATCATTTTCGGTTCAAAAGTTTTTAAATGGCTATTTTTAACTGTTTACGCCGAATAATTATCGCAATGTAATTATAATTTTGTTTTTACTATATTACAGATTCAAATGTTTTAATTTATGTATGCAAATTTAGAAAATAACAAAAGAAAATATTTCTGCAGTTTTTTTGGCTGTTTTTATTTCGGTGTTCGTGTTTCAGAACATAATTATTGATTGTCAACCTAGACAAATATAACAAGTTATTTTCTGCTATATGCTATTGTATATTGTTCGTGAGTATTTTCTCGAATTCCAAAAACATTTAGAATCCTAGTGGTTAAATGTAAGTAATATAGCGAAAACGATAAAGCAAATAATATATTTTTTATACAAATTCATGAATTTACATTTTCTTTATACCTGTGGCAAATGATTAAACATAAATATTTTTTTTTCAAAAGTTCAAATCAACCTTATATTTTATGGGAAAAATAAGGACATCGTTATTGTGTTGGAAAATATATGTTTTGTATTACAAATAATGCAATGTTCGCACAGGAACAATGGCGTTTAAACGGTTAATTCTGATACGGAAATGGTATCTCTAATAATGTGGCAATTCCCACAGTTTCTTCTTCTCGCTTTAAGCACGAAAGTAACACGGTTGCCACCAATGCGAAGAAATATCATAAAAGCTTTTAAAATTAAAAATAAAATGTACCCTAATTTCCTGCGTTTAATCCGCGGATCAAACAATTCTTTTTCGACCCAGAAATTTTATTTTATAATTGAAGTCAAATGTTTACGGCGATCTACAAAGTTATATTTTATTTAATAAAATTTCTGGGTCGAAAAATGATTGTTTGATCCGCGGATTATACGCAGGAAATTAGGGTAAAATTGGAAATAAATTAAAAAATATCTATAACAGGCACAACTACAAATGAACAGATTTCGTTTGAAAAATTATATGAATCAATTCAGTAGAAAGCTCAGGGTTGATGATTAAAACAATAGCCAGGTCTTTTAAATATATATATATATTAGGCTCACATTATTCCTTTTTTCTGATTTGAAACATTAGAAATTTCAAAATAGAAAGTAATTGGGTTCATATAAGACCTCAGTGGTACTGCGAGAGTTAATAAACAAAAATTTTCTATTTATATTTTTTGTTAAGAATTGAGATTCTCCGAATTACGGAATTTCTGGAATACATTCTACCTTGGAAATTAGAGGGTTAATTCTTTTATTATTATTATTTTTTTAAGAAAGAGGATGCAAGCTTTGGATTTGGATCTGCTAATGTAGTATACTTCTATATATGCTTAATTTGAAACAAGGGAAATAGTTTATTTGTGTGCCATTTTTTCATTAGTATTTTATGATATCATAAAGTTTTGTAGTCGACTGGAAATCCTTTTCTTGATAGCGTATTAACACGTTGACGGACACTTGCGTCTATAGCCGTCAAAGCGAAAATTTTAAGTGTTGAAATTAATGATTGACACCGGGATTTGAAAATAATTGTATTTATAAATAAGAAAAAAGCTAAATTTTACGAATTTAATAAATAGAAGTTTTTTTTACAAACATTCTGGTGCCACTGTGCTCTTTGGGAATTAAACTTTGGGAACTTGTTCTTATTGTCCGTCAATGTGTTAACTGATTATACTTTAAATTTACCGAGTAGTTTTTAAAATTAACCAGCCAAGCAATCGAATAAACAATTTAGTTATCACACAGTTGGAAACACAATTAATGTGATGGCGATTTAAAAAATAAATTGACATATTTGGTATATTTCTTTAACCCAGTATCATCCAAATCTATAAGTTTGAAATTTTGAACTCTTTAGCTAAACGTCGTTTGCCACCACAGGCTTTGTAAGATAATTTTTTATTATTAAGAACTTCATGTTTTTAACCGCATAGGGCCAATTTTTTAACAGAAAAACAGTGGTGAGCATGTAAATAACTTTATGCAGTTAATTGACTGTTGTGAGAACGTAACACCAACGGGTAATGGATTAAATATTAAAGAACAAATCGACACAATATGTATTTTTTTTATTAGAAATAGTAAATTTACAAATAGTAAATAGTAAAATAGTAAATTTTTAAAACATTTTAAAATTTCAAATCAGGAGAGTTGGTTTTTACATTTGTTAACATCAAAAGAATCTGAAAGTATTTTTCTTATACAACAACAATAATAATAAACATGCTTAAATATTGCTTACCCAGTGTTGAAATTGTTTCCTAAAAATATCCCAGCGTGGAGATAGTTTCAATCAGATGGGAAAACTACTACACGTTTATTTATTTTTTTATTGTTTTTTTTTTTAATCTGATGATTGTTTTCCTTAACTCTTTCCAGCAAAGTGTGCCCGGTCTGGGATACCTAATTTTAATTCTTAACTTGCAAACGGCACTAATAACATTTTAATAGAATTTTGCTTTTCGAATGAACGTTTAAATTAAGAGATTATTATTTTCTAAAAAAAGTCGTTTATAAATTCCGGTGACAGTCGATAATTTCTCATTTTATTAATAGAATTTGACTCTGCCGGAAAGATTTAATAAAGCAAACTTTTATCACGAAATTCTAAGAGACTTTTGGTCGTTGGAAATCCTCGCTATATAACATATAACATTCCACTACACAATATATAGTATTAAACCACAAATAAAAGTGTATAGTTTAGAGTATTAGATTTATCTGCTTTTATCGACTGCTTATATGTTTTTAACCTTTCATTGCACGATTTTTCCTTTTTTATGAAAAAAATATTTTGATTACTTTAAGTAGTCTCAAAGTCAGGAAAAATAATAAAAAAATTCTGACTCCATCTATATTTTTTTAATATGGTTTTTGTGGTGTGTGCCATATGTGACCCAAAGCACACAATGAGATATTTATATGTTTGTACCAACTAAGCTCACAATACTGTATATTTTGTATATTGTATATACAAAAAGAGTACAATATGTATTAAAATTTTATTGCAGGTGTTTAACCCTCTGACGGGCAAGCAATTGTTTTTCTGTAATATTGAATTTACACCGGAATATTCGAAAAAAAATTAAAATAAAGAAATCAATTTAGAAACTTTTTTTTTAAACCAAAGAGAGAAAAATAAAATTTTATTAAAAGCTTCTGCTGCGAATCTTGATCCAAATCATTTGGTATATAAAATATGCCACTATCCTGATACACTCCATTAGATATTTTAATTCAAAAAGTCTATCACGGCCCTTCATGCCTTTAAGAATTTCTTTAGTGTAGTCATTTTAATGTAAAAATTGTCGCATTTTTTTTTTCAAATTCTTTGACATAAATTGTCTCCTTAATTGTTTGGTTACCTAAAACATCACTACAATAATATCCTTAGTGGAAACGTGAGAAAGATCCTTTTGTATGCTGTATCTATGTGTCTCTTTTGAAATAAGATTCAAAAGTTCAGGTTACAAAAAAAAGGGGGGGGGGATGACAGGGAGTCTCCAGAAGCCTAATTTCAGCACTTAAGGAGTTACTTTCTCTATATTTTATTTGCGCTTCGGGAATTTGTCTTTCTTTTGTTACTTTTTCTATCAACACTGGGTCCAGTAGGGATATATGCAGCATTTGAAAGAATAAACAATCTTTCTCTAAATTGATTATTTCGATTTATACATCCAGTGTTGAATTCAAAGTGTGCGGGGGGGGGTCGTCAAGAACATGTACTGCACAGATAATCTGAAAAAACTTTTAGTTTCGAAATTCAGTCCTCCCCACCCCCCACACACATACTCCCGACACATAACGATGTCTCTCCAGCGGAAAAACTTCTGACTTCCATATTGTTGAATTTCACTTGTTGATTTTAACTTTAAATTACTTTAATATTTAATATGAAAACTTATCTGTGGCTGTTGAATCCATTTCTTAGATAACATTTGTTGTTATCGTATAGTCAGCGTCTGATTCATATGAAGAAATAGCATTTTCAGTTCTATTTTTAGCTGGAATGTATGTTGAATCTTCCCAGCTATTATAAAAAACTCCAAAAGGCTGATCATCATTATCAGATTCATATAATATTACATTGATTTAATCTTGCGTTAGCACTTTACGAGCCATTTTTCCTTAGAATGTTTTATGAGCTTTGTGCTCTATGTTCCATATCTGGCACAAACACAAAAACAAGATTTCAAGCTGATGTACTGAAATATTTTAGTTTTAAGCAACCTTAATTACAAATAGGTGATATACTCGAATGTCTAAGATTTTATCTTGCGATGCTTTCAATATTTTTGGGTGAAAAAGTTGAAGTAAATTCTACTATTGTATGGGATGCACACTGGATTTTTTTTTTTTGGGGGGGGGGGGGGAATAAAAATTTAATAGCTAGTGAGAAAAATTGGTACATAACTTTTTGTTTAAATGTTCTAAATATGACACAAAGTTTAGATAACATAAATTTAAGATCCTTACGAAAATAGAAGGATTTTATCGGTATGTTCCATATATGGCACACCAGTAGCGGCTGGTGAGGGGGTGCTGCATCAATTTATTCACACCACTAAAATTGTATGGTTATTTCAGTTTTATTTAATCAACAAAATTCTTCTAATAAATAATAAGAAAGATTCTTTTAAATTTTAGTGGTGTGAAAATTTGGATGCAGCACTCCCTGACGAGTCGCTACTGTGGCACACCGTGCAATGATGGGTTAATTAACTTCTAAATTACTAATATTCCTTACCTGTTTTTGAAATTACTTGTCGTAAGTACCACTGAATATTTTTATTTAAAACTAATACCAGAAAAGTCATAAAAGTTATTAAATATAATATATATTAAAATTATAGAAATTATGTTCTTTCAGTAAGAAAATTTTTGCTCGTGATAACAGTGGGCTGCTTAAGCAACTACTGTAAAAGATTGAAGAAAAGTTTTTGACACGTGATTTCTTGCAGGCAGGCTGGTATATCTCGGTATTTAACAGTATTCTTTACTCGTTAACTCTGTACAAAGCAATACAAAGTATGATTAATAGTTTCGACTTTGGAAATTTTCACTTTTTTTCGATCATTTACTCATTTTCGTTCAGAATTTTCCCGCTAAAAACAATTTTCCAGACAAAACAATTTTCAAACTTGCATAGCTTCGCTCCCATTTCACGAATTTCAGATTCAACCATTTTCAGATGCTCGAAATGATTTATAGTCGCATTTTTTTAAAAGGTTAATATTCGTATAATTCATAACGGATTGTATTGTCGTTCAGAAGAAAGTATCAGCCTTTTCGCGGCCCTTTTACGTGCCGCTCGTCCCTAAGGGGTTAAGAGGAAAATTATATAAAGCAATTTCCACTACAAAAGCCTGTCAATTTAATCATTAGAAATCAGAGAAAATCATTATCATAGTTGCAACATCCGGCTTTTTTCGCAATTAAAACAAGTTGGAAATGGCACATCAAACGTAGCAAATGAGGTGCGTTCGCACCATAGCAAAGATTTAAAGATATTCAGATCTTGGTGCAATGGTATATAGTACATCATATATTCTATTGTGGTGCAAATCTTTTGTGTGTCCCTATCTGTAAATCCTATCGGATCTTTATTATACAGGAAGTAACTTGTAGTAAACTTCAAGAACGAATATCGATTTTATAAAATGTGAAATAGTTTAATAGAATTAAAACGCGCAGAAGACAGTGTTTCTCCTATACCATTGCGTAATCGAACATTTTTTTGTACGGCCCTGTAAATTAATAGCAAATAATCTATGCCCCACATATTGTACAGTACAGAGTATATTATTTTGTATAAACTTCATAGATTCATATCATTTCTATTATTGAAATGAAAAAAACTTCTTTAAACACCATAAATGGAAATGCGAGGAAATGCTCCCTCCCGCATTTCCCTTCAGTCGTGCCGCTACATTCATTGTGGACGCACGTCTTTTTTGCGCCTGACGAAGAAAGACTAAGTTCTTTCGAAAGGCCTTGCGCAGTTAACTTATTTTATGGTGTTTAAAGAAGTTTTTTTCATTTCTTTTGCGTATAACACCAGCTTCAATTTTATACATTCATTTCTATTATGTTCAAAGGAGTATAACATCATTAAAATCCACTTGAAACATTTTTTCCCATTGACCGCAATGTAACGGAATGCTTTTGATGATTGATGTAATTAAACTATACACCCGATTTTCATGAAATTTCAAATAACATGATAAATTCATGTAACAACTATATATTTTACATTTCAAACTATTCGGCTGAGTAGTTTTTGCTCTGTTATAAACGGACAGAGTGACGGACAGATGGACGGATTGAACGACGACTACTGGTGGTACGTCCCCACTAAAAAAATCTGTAGAAAATCTATAGGTATTTGGCCCAAAAATCTGTGGAAAATTCGTAGGTATTTGGCCCATTTTGCAGATATTTTTAAGAATATCTTTAAAAATTGTGCAGATATTTTCAATTTAAAACTAAATCTGCAAACTTTCTTCACATTTCTGTAGAATTTCTGAAGAAAGTAGCGATTTCTTCAGATAATCTTAAGATTATTTTTAGTGGGGGTATTTGTATAATTACGAACACATCTGAAAATAGCTGTTGATCTAGAAAAATTCTTTAAGTAAATGTGTCTAGGATTAGAAAACAGTCAATAGAAATTTAATTCAATAAAAAAAAAAAATTATTGTTCGAAGTATAATTGCTTTTTTTTTTAAAGTCAGGGATTTCTATAGATGCGTTATATATTTAAAGAGATTGGTTTTATAAGATTTTTGTTGATATTTATGCAAGAGCGAATTTGGTGATTGAACTGAATATTTTTGTAAATGTTTTACAAAAAAAAAAAGTTATATTTAATTAATTTTTATGAAAAGAACGTATCTAAATTTCATGTTATTATGATTTAAAATTTTCAGAATTTCTTCAAATATTAAAAATATATATATATTTCCGAGGTGACTCAATTTCATGATAAATAATTGCGTAGATAAAGGGTTAAATATTAAAATGCAAACATTATTAGTTCTATCGGAAAGTTCAATCATATAATGTTAATCACTTTAATAAAAATTTAATAATCTTAAGTTTATTAAAAGAGAGTCCATTGAAATTTATATGCGTAAAAAATTTGCAACGATACCGTTTCTTTTATTATTCCTAAGTTATGGTTAGAATTAATGAATAAATTCCTCGTGAAAGGTTGAATGGAATGAACCACGTTGAAACATTCTTTTAGACCATGGTCTATTTTAATTTAATTTTTTACAACAGAGCGCGTGATTTTTGTTTTTTGTTGTTTATATCTCATTGTCGCGTGTCATTTGTATTGACCGTGAAATGGTTTGAAATTTAATTTTTATTTTTATTGTGATTATGGATCTTATTAGACGGATCCGAAACATGTCAATGTCATTTATTTTTAATTATTATAACACCTTGCTTAAGTAAAATATTTTTTTTAATGTTTACATAAAAGGTGAATCTTTTAAAATCTGGTGATTTAAAAAACTATTGGATTTAATAAAGTTCTTATCAATGTTAATCCACGCCTACTTTTTTAACATTCATATTTTTTTCATTGGTACCACTTTTTTGAAATGATATCATTCGGATACTTTCTCACGTTTCACATTACTGTAAAAACAACGAAAACTTTACTATTTCAAAAAAGTGGTGCCAATAAAGAGATCTAAATTTTAAAATAGTAAGTGGGAATTAATATATGCCAGAACTTTCCGATTGACCTTATACAGGGTGTCCCAAAAGGTCATGTCCAAACGGAACACATGGTTGTGTCAGGTCATGAGGAAACAGAATTACATAGGAAAGGGGGGGTCGGAAACGCGATCTAAACAGTGAAATTGCATCGTAACCGTCACGCAAAGAAAAGATAACAAACGGTGTAAAATATCTTTATTTTACAACAAAACAGTACCAAATAAAAAAGAAAAATGCTACAACTCATAGTAAGTGCTCATCCAAGTGCTCATCAACTGGTTCATCCTTTCTCTGCAACGTCCGCGCTTCGAATGATCCGACTGCCCGCGCTTTCGTCTGACATCGCTTATCGCCCTCTAGCGGATTACAATCGCGTTTCCGACCCCCCTTTCCTATGTAATTCTGTTTCCTAATGACCTGACACAACCATGTGTGCCGTTTGGACATGACCTTTTGGGACACCCTGTATATTATTCTTTCCTAAATCTTTTCAAATACCAAACTGGCTATTTCCATGCGAACTTGTTTGTCTGTTACGTACTTCGATTTTCGGCTACCAGTATTTATATCCGAAAAATGTGACTTATTTTGTCGAAGATATCTCATCAATTGAATAAAACGAAGCAAACTTTTCGAAACTAACGGTGGCCAACAAGCATAGCCATTTTTAGCTGTATAAGAGACAAACAAATTCACATGGGAGTAGCCCACTACTAATTTTAAATAGCATTATTATGAAATTTTAATGATACAACTAACTAAATTTGTATCTGAATTAAAATTGTCTAGTATATATTTGACATTTTGAAATAGGAAATAAACGATAGAATTAATAAAATACGAAGATGCATTAATCTGGTGTCATATGTTATAAGCACCATGATTAATGCTAGAAGAGGGTAATTAATATAATGGTCTTTACAAATCATAAACACCTGGCAGAATGTCATGTTTTGTGTTTTAGTATACAATTTTGGTTTTCTAGAATTGATTATATTCCAGAATTTTGTATTTTAATATACAGTCGAACTTCTCATTAACGAATTCCTTATTAAACGAAATTTATACTTAATCCCTTGAGAGGTGATAGGATAAATTTTAGCCCACCAAATTCAAACGAGATTCGCACCAAAAAACTCTTAATGAAATTTTGTATTTTTATCTTTGGCAGCATTGTATCCCTTTATTTTAACACTAGAACCACCGGGTATTTCACCCAAGTTTAATAAAAAGTGTTTCTCACCAGAATTTTTATTTTAAACTACAGTCGGCTCTAGTTAATTTGAACTCGTCGGGACCACAAGAAATGTTCGAATTATCCGAAGTTCGAATTATAGAAAATATGAAATGAAAACATGTTTATTAATGTTATTGTGTTTTTTTAAATTTATTTCGTCTGTTATCATTAGAATATAACTTTATATTATATTAGATTATATAAATACATAAACTAATTAAAAGATTAGGAACAAGCACGATGGAAGAAAAATTTAAAGCGTCACTGATGGACAGACGGGGCACTAAGAAAGTGGATATCAAATGCATTGGATTATATGTATACTTGTTCTGAACAATTTTCAGAGAAATCAAAGAAAGAAAATTATTCAAATGATCTGAAATTCATGAGAAAGAAGAGAAAAATGAAAAATCGGATTTTTTGTAAGTTCGAATTAAACGAAGTCCAGAGAAAATGAGTTCGAATTAATGAAAGTTTTTAACGTTATTCTGCCATTGAAAATTTCGGGACTTCATATTCAGTTCGAATTAAGTGAAGATTCGAATTATCCGATTTCGAATTAACGAGAGCCGACTGTATTTAAGTTATTTAGTTATTCTATTTTTCTGCTGCATACATTTAACGTAGCTCATGAAGAAAATTCTGGTTCGAATCGACTATTATCAATCTGGCAGGGGTCATTTTGACCCCTATGGCGGTTCTAGTGTTAAAATCATTTCTTTCTGGTGAAAATTCAATTTTACAGAGACATTATTGCTTGCCCCTAAAGGGGTTAATGAAATTTTCTGTTGCGCCTTCTCGTTGAACACCATTAATATGAAAAATAATCTCCATAGTACGAAAAATATATTCTATATAACGAAGTTTATTCCACTTTTGGGCTTGTACAGCTTTTAGAAATCTAGAAATTACTGTATCGATGGATGTATGAATTTGTTAAGCGGATTTTATAAAACGAATTTTTTTATTATTTAATCATTTTTATTTTTTTATATTATCATTTTTATTTATTTAATCATATTATTCAATGCTATAAGACTTGGTTAAAATAAGAAGAGAATTCCAATTTCACGAGAATGTTATAGAAGAATTGTTCAGATTCCTGTATTAAAAAAAGTTGAAATTTTTAATGAAAAATGTGTTTTTATAACGAACGTGTACAAAAGAATTTGGCAGATTTTTTTTTAAGTTGGGTCAGAGAAATACTGAGTGAAAAGAGAAAAGTTGCTTTATACTTCAGTTTTTGTTTGTTCCTCTTTATTATGGGTGTTTTTAGACATTCTTCTGCTTAACTTTTTCTATAATGTCTATATTGCTTTAAAAAAATAGTACTCAAATTCAAACGCATTTTTCCAATAGTTCATATTATGAATTTTTTTATGCTTGAGCATTTTGTTATACATATTTCATGAATTTCAGTTGATTTCTGTTTAACGGATTTTCTTCATAACGAAATGTTGAAGTGTAACGATGAGATTTCGTTTGATGGAAGTTACACTGAATATTTTTTTTAATTGAATATAACATACAATTTAGTTTTATTAGAATTATAAAGAAAAACCCATCAATTGTTTTATGATACATTGTTTTCAGAGTTATGAATAATAAAAAATTATAAATTAATTAATATAAGTAAATAATTAATTACGTTAGAGCAAAAGTGACATAAAAGATATTCCAAGCTTTAAGTAAATCACAAGATCATCTCGAGTATTTATTTCAAAAAAATTTATGAAAAAAATACAGTGTTGCTTATACTTTTTTCAAATGATTTTACAACATATCTGCATGGACTTTTACATTATTATCTAATTTTTCTCTCTTCACTGTTCTTGCCATTTTTTTCTTTTACATAACTTCTTTCCGTCCAACTTAATTTAAGAAAACTTATTTCAACAACTTGTTACCAACCGAATAGAATTTGTGCAAGAGACATCCTTCTCGAAAAGGTTAACTAAATAATATATTCAGATCGCGGCACCGCGAAAAATTGAAAAAAAAAGAATCAATAAATGTAAAATTCTTACTACATTTCTAAAAGAATAGAATTTCTTTTAACCTTATTAACACGTCAACACACATTCACCCGCTAGTACTTCTCTATTCATTTAATTTAGGTGAGGGGGAGAATACAAGGTTGACAACAAGGATAGAATTTCAGAGGAGAATTTGAAAAAAAAAAAAGAAATGTGACGAATGTGAAGATAGATCGTCCCCTCCTTTATCATGTTGAATCCTGATCGAGACGATTTAGTCTGTAGTTGTCGAGATAATTAACTCCATGATTGTATATATCTGTATAATTTGTGTAGGTCATTGTCCTCGGATTATCTGAATTTAGAAAGAATAGTATGGGTCGTACATGATTAGCTGAAAGGTAAAACAAATATAAGGATAGTTGGGTATTCAAAAAATTTAACTCCTCTTATATATATGGGCGTATCGCAAAGTTTCAATTATAGGGGAATATTTTTATATTCTATTCGCACCACTACTTTTGTAAAATGCATTTTGTTGTATATTTCTCTTGCAAAAGCTCTGAAGATGATTGCTTTGTTTTTAAAAAGTGGTGTGGAGTAGTATTAAAGAAATATTCGTGTGTAATTGAAAATTTGTGATATCGGCGTATAAATAAAAATTTACAGCTTCTTCCGGAAAGCATTTTTTAAAACATGTCACAACAACAAAGATAATATTAATAAATACCCGCATTTCAACTTGCTTTACAACAATGAAAAATGAATTCAAAATTTTGCGTACTTCGAGGAATCACAATTCGTTCAGTATTTAAAAAAAAAAAAAAAAAAAAAAAAAAAAAAAAAAGAAAGAAAGAAAGAAAGAAAAAGAAAACAAAAATAAATACACATTCCCCCTCTTACTAAATTTGAAGCGTATCATTACATATTTGAAAGTATATACATATACATATTTAAAAAGAAAATTTAAAAAATATATTTAAAAATAACTTTAAACATTGATTGCCAAAATTACATATTTATTTATGAGAATATACACAATAAATAATAATAAATCTTACAATGATAAATCTTACTATGATTTTTTTAAAGAAAATTCCTTTATTGTTTGTAAAATACAACACCGCAGCAAGTCTATTTTGCGTCTGACGTAAAACTTTTGAACGTTTTGCCAAGGATCTATCTGGCTATTATAACTATGATTTTATGATAAACTAGCAGGCTAAGCCCGCTGCGCTGGTCTATTTTTCAAAACAAAACATGAATCAAAGAAAATATTGAATATGATTGTGTTTTTAAAGCAACTTCACCTCGAATGCTCTTTCACATTTCTGAAAATCATACAAAACGCCATTGTATTTAAAGATAGAAAATCAACGATTATAAATGCACCAAAAATGCATTAAAAGTTAGCAAACAGCTGTTTCGAATCTACTGTCGAGATTCTTCATCAGTGCAAAACTCAGCGAGCTAGAAAAAAACAAAACTGAGCCAAAAATAAAAACAACAACAATGGAATCAATGCCCCTTGACGCCAAAATATATTAAAATAATAATAAAATATTATGTTGTTGTATCAGCTTATGCATTCGATAAAATTCGGGCTTTTAAGAAAAAAATATTTCAGTTGACCATTTATTGTAGAGTTTGATAGATAAATAAGGCAATTATGAAAAGAGCAATTTAAATATTGTCTATTCATCATACTTCTAAAATAGCGAGCATTATGATCGCAGAGATTGACCATTGAATTTAAACAATTTTCAAGTGATTCATTTTCATTTGATAGTTTTTGAACTCTAAACCTCTCAACTTGAGAATATGGGTATCTGTGGAAACCTTAATACATCCTCTATGAATATTATATTATATTTCGCAACGTACATCTGCTCTTGACAAATCTATTACAGTGTTCCGTTTTTGGAATGCAACAGAATAAATAAAGTTAAATAAAGTTTTCCTTAGAAAAATAAGGTGAATGTTTTTTGAATGTGTGAAATTCATTTTTTGATACAGATGTCATATACGCATCACGTTGGCGTGATTGAAACAAAATGAACATTTTATGCCTCTTATGGTAATCCAGCTCTGTTTTTAATTTATTAATGAACTATTTATTTACTTTCATTTGCATAGAAAAGTAAAATAGAATATAGAAATGTATCTGTCATTTGAAAACGAAGAAATGTATCACCCCAACGTGGTGCATATATGACATTTGTGTCTCTTTCTTACAACATGGGTGTGTACCGTGTGTTCATTTGCACCTAAATTTAGTTATTTAGCTCTTTTTTTGTAATATTAACTGGAGTTTGTACAATGTACGGTACTACTTGATTATTCTGTCGAGAAAAAAATTAATAGCAGATTATAGGAACAAATGTCAATAATCGATGATCGTAAGTATGATAGCAATTGATATTACACGTGATACACGTATTTTTTTACGTCATAAGTGCTTTTTAATTCGACTTTTAATTTGTATTTTTTATTTATGTTTATTGTTCTTTCGTTATTTAAAATGAATTTATGTAAATTTGAATAGTTTGGCGAAACGTGCCGACGTGTTAATCAAGTAGCACGCAATTTACATTTGAAAATATCATATTTCACAAAAAACTCCGGCACAAACCCGGATTTGCAAGATTTCCTTCCAATACCAATGTGGCAAAATCCTCGTTTTAGAATAGCGGAGAAATGTGCATTTTTAAAAATTATTTTCATTATTTTAAAACGAAAATAATAATAAATAAAAAAAAGTTACTATAGCACAAAACAATTTATAGAATTTCTAAAAAGAAATTGAAAGCAAATAAACAATTTATTAATACAGAAACAACTATTGCTGGGTTACCATATAAGGCACACCGTTTTGGCGACAGTCACATACCTCAGTGTGTATATAATATCTGTGCCAAACATGTTTCGAAAAAAAAATAATCGTTAAGATTAAAATAATTATTATTATTCATTTAAGAATTAATAATTAAGATTAATATAAGATAAAAATATTGTTTAATCAAAGTAAATTATGTTTCATATCTAATTGTAATCGTAGATCTATTATAAGAGAGTCCATTGAAATTTATACGAGTAATAATCTGGTTTGCAATGATACCGTTTCTTTTAATATTCCTAAGTTATGGTTAGAATTAATAAATAAATTCCTCGTGAGGGCTTGAATGGGATGAACCAAGTTGGAATTTCTTTTGATCATGGTCTATTTTTATTTTAATTTAATTTTTTGCAATAGAGCCCGTGTTTTTTTTGTTATTTATATCTCATTGTCGCGTGTCATTTGTATTGTCCGAGAAATATTTTGAAATTTTGTTTTATTTATATTATGACTATGGAACTTATTTGACGGTTCCGAAACATACCAATGTATTTTATTTTTACTATAACACCTTTCTTAAGAAAAATTAAAATTGTTATTAAAACAATAATCGTTATTTATACAGCATGTTTAAATACTGTAGTATAGTGAAAAAAATGTATACATGATATATACGCACCACATTGGCGCGTTTTTTTTCTTTTCTTCTAAAGCCGATTCGGAGAAAATTTTGTTTTTAAATACCAGTTACATATATAGTTTACAATTATTTTCTGTTATTTTAAATAGAAAATAACAATAAATTTTAAAAAGTTTAGTTAATAATTATAAAACAAAACTATTTATATCCTTTAAAAAAGAAAATAAAAATTTATTAATAAATAAACAACAGCCAGGTTACCAAGTGAGGCATAAAATCGCCATTTTATTGCAGTCGCGCAAATGTGGCGCATATATGACAAATGTGCCTAGATTAAAATAGTTTATATATATAATTGAAAAAAAAAGAAAAAAATTGTAAATAGATAATTTATTAATAAATAGACAATAACATCCGGGTTGCCATATCAAGCAAAATAATGACACTTTGGCGTCAGTTAATTACCCAGATGTATATATGGTATTGGCGTAAAAGACAAATCTCACCAATGTAGTGCGTATGAGATATCTGTGCCAAAATTTTTTTTAAAAGTTGCAGTTAAATTATTTTACAATATCTACGTATGTGAAAACACATTTACTCTAAAATTTAAATATTATTCATTTTTGTGGTATTAACTGCTATATATGTATTTAAGTTAAATGTAAATTTTTTCCTAAAAATGCTCTCACTCATTAAAAGAGAGAGAGAGAGAGAAAATAGTTCTTGAGAACATCGCTCCATCTTGTGCTTTTTTTGGTTTAGAATAGCATTGATTGGCGACAAAAGTAGATTGAAACACCCAATTGAAGAAACAACATACAAATAACAATTAGAGCCTTTAAAAAAAAATAATAATTCTGCGATTTTCATCTGTAAAACACATAACGGGAAAATTAGATTTAAAAATAATTTTAGAAAAAGAAAGAAAAAAAAATACTTATGTTTTACCTAATGAAATTTTTGAGATGTTGTTTTCTTTTAATCTGGATCGAAAGAAATAAATAACCATATATTGTGTCACTTCAAAACTTTCTTTCATACTGAGTTACTTTTTAAATATTATAAATATTCTTTTTTTTTTTTCGTTAAAGATATTTTTTTTCCTTTCATAATATTATTTTGCATTAAACGGATTTTTTTCTTTTTATCATTATTTATTTTAAATCAATGAATTAACAGGTTTTTTTTCGAAATGTTTATATTATTTTCCATTAGAGAAAGCACTTCATTTCTTTTTTGAAATATAATTATCGCCAAAAAATTAGTTGTTGCAACCCTTCCGTAAAAAAAAAAACCGAAAAATACGAAATTTAGTACGAAAAATCAGAGTTATCCTTGTATATTTGTATCATAAACCTCCGTACAAATATTTTCTATCGAATGATATAATTTGCAAAAAGATCCATCGGGTAGTTTTTGAAAACACCCGTTTGGAAGTTTCAGAACTTCTGCTTTATAATATATATGATAACACAAAAAATTAGAATCAAGAGTTTTAAAAATTTTATAAATACATAAAATTTTCAGAAATGCAGATTTTCATATTAATTTTCATATGACACAAAAAATAAAAAACAATGAACAAAGTATCAAATGGTTAACTGCCTTTACGTCTACTTTATGTCTGGAAATCCCTTTTGTGATAGCCTATATCTTGGTATATCGATGTTATAATACCTATAAAAATACATATCCGGTAATGTAAATTTTTAAATATTCATTAAACATTTTTTGATCTGAAGGGAGTTTTAAAAAAGTTATTTTATCCGAAGCTTTGATTTAACCTATTTACATGAGCTTATTGTTTAAATCATTTATGGGACTGAAAATTTTATTAACATACCCTCAATTATTCTACTATTTCGGTTTTACCCAATTTATTTCGCTTACAAATGTACTTTATTGTTGTCGTTTACAATTGTATTTTTTCTATAAGAAAATACTGGTAGTTCCCTTTTTTCTCGCTGTGTCATAGCTGGCAACTTTTAACTAATCTTCCGTAGTACCTGGATTAGTTTGATCCAGGTTAACGTCATTTCAAACCAGAAAATATATTTCATGAATTTTTATTTATTTAATTTCAGGTTTGTTACTGGAACATATTTAATTTCATCTCTTTGAAAAAAATTCTGGTTCGAAACTCATTAAACCAGGTTCAAATTAACGCATGTATTACGGATAATCGATGTCAGGTTGGCACGTATGCTGTGTTCTTCCTTGATCACACTTTACTCTGCATAACAAATTAAAAAGTTGGTGAAATTATATTTAAGCAGCGAATTATAAGAAATAAATGAAACTTTCAACACATTAAATGCTAAAGGTTAATGTCATGTATATAAATTTGTGAAATGTTATAAAATTTCTGGTCGTATCTCACCTGAAAAAACCGGATGATTGGCAGGTATATTTATATACATGAAAAATTAAAACATAATTGTGAGAATTTAAGATACATATAGAATTACCGACAAACAGATTTCAAAAAGCAAACCAACATTTAAATGCTGCCGATTCTTTGTAAGAAAATACAACTTTACTGCCTAATTAGACGATTTAGTACCTTGAAAGTTACAAGTAAACAGCACGTTCAATTATAAGTACTGATCACGTATCCAAAGATGCTTGTAAAGATTTTAATTACTCTTTAAACTTAGATTTACGTTGGTACATTTGAAGTTTTAAAACTTTGCCTGCGATTTGAGAATCGTATCCTTTGAAATTTTAATCATTTTCAGTTTTTTCCTTTAAAGGAGCAGTTATTACTAGCAGCAAATTAACTGAGCCTTCGTTTAAGGACAGAAGTAACAAAAATTATCAAAGGTATTTGTAATTTTAAGATGAACACGTGTAACTTTATAAAGAACAGTTTAAAGCTTCTATAAATACGATTCTTTATTAAAGATACACAATGTTGTTTTAATCAGAATGAAGAAAATATGAGAGCATACAATTCCAAAAACCAAAAAATATATACTCATGTCGGAAGAAACATTCAAATAAGAAAATCTCTAAACCCGTTTTCAGAAAAAAGAATTTTTTAACTGTAATGGGCAAATTAAATTATTTATTAACAGAAAAAAATAGAAACAGATGCTTTGTTACGATTTGTTCAAGCTTATAAAATTAAAAATCTGAAAGGCACTAAAATTTATATTACGATTTTTAGGTTCGTTCGTAATTATGTAAATACGTAGCACCTATAGTTTTCGTCAGTCCGTAAGTCCGTCCTTCTTACTGCATATAACAACGCAAAAACTACCCAACCGAATCGCTTGAAATTTAAGATATATAATTATTACATAATTTTGTGCCGTCATTTCAAATTTTGTGAAAATCGGATGCGTAGATCAATCACAGGGACAACCAAAAGTATTCCATTACATAACGGTCAATGGAAAAAATGTTTCAAATGCATTTTAATCGTTTGAAATTTAAAATACATAATTATTACATAATTTTGTCGTGTTTTTTTTCGAATTTTATCAAAAACGGATGCATAGCTCAAATTACAAGGTCAATCAAAAGTATTCCGTTACATTACGGTCAATGGGGGGAAATGTTTCAAATGCATTTTAATGGTGTTACAGTCATTCGAACATAATAAAATTGATTTGCTTCTATAAAGTAAATATTATAATATACATTTTGCATAATCTGTGGTGTTAAGAACATTTGTTATTGAATGACAAGTCCACACAAAAGTATTTCATTACATAATGGTACAGAGAGAACATTGTTTGGCGCGCATTTTAATTGTAATTAACTATTTACAAATTTATGAAATTGATATATGAGAGTGATATTTTTAAAACTTCGTTATCGTACGAACGCACCTAATTTGCTACGCTTCACGTGTAATTTCCAACTTGTTTATTTTTATCACACCCTTTACATTCTACTGATAAATCAGTATTTATGATGAGTCAAACTGATATTGTAAAAGATGGTATTGATAAATCAGTATTACCTTTTACAATATCCCATTTAAATATATATATATCTTAAAAACGAACTATAATTTATTTACTATCATTTTGTAAACTTATTTAAAATAATATGACAAATTAACTGAAGTTTCTAAATGTTCACCAGATTCGTCTAAAAATGCTACATTTAAAACAAAAATATATGAAAACACATAGACAATTTTTTTTTTTTAATTTCTCCTAATTTTTAAAAAACAACTTGCATAGCTTGTTGTGTAGAAATTGTTCCGTGAAATATTGTATCGAAGTCATTCCCTTTGATGGGAGTAATTAACGTTAACTCCCCCTTTAGTCGATAAGTAAGTTGCTTACTCATCACTTGATTTCACCTCGTTTCGGTTATCTTTTACATTGCTTGGGGGAATACAGGATATTTCAAAGATCAATTCCTTAATTCCTGTTACATTAAAGCTTTTCCTTCCTTTGTCGGACACAAAAATATATCATTTCGGAGCGATACTAGCAGAGTTCAATGAAACATGGCCTAAAAATATTGCGATTTTATTTAAGCAGTTTATTTTAATGTGCTTTCATACCTATAATAAATTTCACATATAATTTTATATCAATATTCCGTGTTTTCAGATTTTGGTTTTGGGATGTTTTATTGTAAAATCGATATTTATGTATAAGAATAATTATTGGCGAGGGTTTAATGAGTACATCAGTCAAAAATTAGGTTTCTATAAAAAATATTTTGAATCTATGTATATTTATTTTTTTATTCTAAAAAATTGTGCAGTATGATTTATTTTCACCTTAACCAGTTAACTGATCAATATTTTTGAAAAAAAACTTTCAAATAATGCAATACCTATTTTTTGTGCGTTTTATACAGAATTTTTAATCCTTTATCACCGGTTTTTCAAAACGTACAATTTTGCATAATTGAATCAGAGATATGGTCCTTTTAAATAATGTTAAAGTTTACAATCAAATTTTTTGGCGAGAATAATAAATCATAATTTGAAATCCCTCGCCCAGACCACGTACGGGAAAATCATGATTGACAAAAACACGTTACCCGTATGCGTACAAACAAACCAGGGAACCGGTTAAACCTTAACTGAATTTTAAAAGATTGGCAAAGAATTCATTGTTTCATCAGTTCTCATTTGGTTTTCTTGGTTCGGTACACCACAGAGTACAGACAGAGCTTCAACTTGGCTTGAAAAGAACGCCCTCAGTGGATGACTTAAAAAGTAAACCATCGCGTTGGCGATTTTTATCCTCGTGATTTCTGTTTAACTGTAACCATATTCTGGCTTGGCACTTCTTGCTGAATGCTGATTTGATTATCTTTGCACTCGTGCTTATGCTATTTGATCTTAGATTTCCGCGCTTATATTGATTCGCAATTATTACTGTTATTGTTCTTGAATTTTCAAGTTTAAATTATTAGGTCGTTATGTTAAGAAGAGACACATGCATTGTTTGCAAGACGAATACGTCAAAGTTATATAAATATTAAAATAATTCTTTCATAAATTTCAAAACAAGAAGCAGCAAGCCGTCGCTGTATTTTTTTTTCTTTTTTCCTATATCATTTGTCGCCAAGGAAGCGATGTTTCGCCGAATTAGAAACCTCTCTTATGTTATGATCGTAGTTTCAGAGTCATCCGCTCGTATCGCTACTGTCTATGCGTAATCCCATCTTAAACAAGTTGCCATTACAGTGTATGAAAGTTGATTCTCTGTTCCGTACTCTGTGCTCTACACGACATATGGGTATGTAAACTAATAAACACTAACTTTTACTGGGCATTACTTCTTAAGGTTTTCTATCCTAAAAATATTGGTAGCAAAAGGTTTTTTTTAGAAATTTCAATCTGATATTACCGCATATTTTCGTGTAAAAGCCGAGATTTTCGGGACATATTTTTGGCTCTAGTTGGGGGATCAGTTTTTACACGGGCATAAGAAAATTTCAATCAATGATATTATAAAATGAAAAAAATATAAATGTAACCATAAAACTTTAAAAATGCCCACACATTTCTGTAAATATTTTAAAGCGCCATCTTTTACAGTGAAAAAATTTACCAATTGTTTGATCAAACTTAACTCTTCGAAGGGTGATTTAATACTTTTATCCCACCTACCTTAATAAAGATTGGAACTCAACTTTTGAACGAAATGTCGTTTTTCATTTTTTTTTAAATATAAAATTTCTTTTTAAATTTTTAAATCGAGGATCCCAAAAAAATTTCTGAAAATTCTACATTACGGGAACATAATCATGTCACAAAAAGATATAATTTAGGCAATCACAAATGATTTTCACAAACAGTAAAATTTCCTTTTGGTGAAGGTCTCGAAAAATTAATGAGAGAATTCTGTTAATCAGTTTGGTAGAATAACATTAGTTTGCAACGGTGATTCTTTAATGCAAAGTACAACATAGTATTCTAATCATTGAGCAATAGTTATTAATTAAATAAAAAGTGCATCTTTTGCACAGTTTAACTACATTTTAGTACACCTTCCTATAAATTGGATTTAAATTTAAAGTTATTTTATCTACAGTTAAATGTTTGTATTTGATTTGACTTTGTAATGATATTATTAACTATGTAAGAATTTTATTTTATTTGCATCAGTTCAAATCTTATACTTCGAAATATATCATTCACATATAAAAATTATAATTATTTTCCATTACCATTAATACAATGGGATAAAATGGAGGTCGTCATTTCGGGACCAATGCACAGTGGGGCAGGAAGCCTCCAAAGTTGGCAAAAAATAAAATTTACTTTGAACAAAAAAAGCACATAACGGATTCTTTTGTAGAAGAAAAGTAGTAAAATTTTAAACTTTTACATAAGCTAAATAGTAATTTATTAATTAATTTACAAACCTTTTTCAATATTTTTTGTAGAAAAATGAGTTAAAAACAAGAATTTAAGATAGTTTTATACGAATTAGATATTTATAAATCATCCATAATATCGCATTAAAAAATGTAAACATAATTAGTAGTTTTAATTATTCTCAAGCAAACCTTATAATGAATATTAGCGACTCGTTTCGAAGGATTGGATCAACCTTTCTCAGGCAAAATGTACGTATTACTATAAAGACAGCAGAAGAAAAACTGTTTCTGTTGTTTTAGTGCTAACACTCACTTTTTGTTTTCCTGTTTTTCAGATCTTAAACTCATACATGTCACGTACACTAACGAATATGTAGAATTAGAATTGTATAACCGTTTTACTCTTGATATTTTTGATCGTCCAGAACAAATTCAGACGAAATATGAAGATGGGCACGTTTGCTTTTCATTTCGCTTCTGTTTGTTTTTCAAATCGAGGAAATGAAAGCTATTTGCCAAGCCACTCTTTGTTTATTCTAAAGCATTTCCCTTGTTTCGCCAGGCTTTTGCTCATCGGAATTTATATTAAACTTTAAAACATTTAATCTTCTTTTCATTTAAACTACTTGTTCGTAGTTTCTCCGATTATGGAGCTCTTATACCATAAAATCACATTACTTTTCAAAAGTTTTTTGTTAAAACATTCCATGATAGTCAGTTTCATTTAAATACATTGTTTTGTGATAAACAATGCATTAAAATTCGTATTTAACAAAGAAAATATTTATAATCATGTTTGGCACACCCGTACACTAACAAAAATTTAAGGATGATTAGCTATAAAAATGACCATACAATTAAAAAAGTGGCAAAAAAGAGCAAGATTTTCTGGCATATTTGTCCTTTTAAAACTCATACTTAGTTGAAAAAATTATAATTAACACTTAATTCGCCTTAATTCATAACTAAAACCTACAATGTTTGTAGACAGTGTTAATTTTTTTTATAAATTTCACCACTATGTATTCTAAGCGTCTGTATATCTATAAAAATCGTATTAAAACAAATTGAAAGTTAATGAATTATTGTTACATACTTGTAGTTAAAGGTTCCATAGTAAAAAAAAATTATTTTTTAATTATTATAGCGAAATTAACAAACGAATGTTGAAACAAAATTATTGATTTTTTTTCACTTATTATCAAAGCACAATATGCAGTTTAACTTCTTTCTCTAGTGATGATCAAAATAACTTTGCGCAAATTTTAATACTAGGAAGATGTGTACTGACATCTGCTCTATTAAAGTGACGTATGTCGGTAGTTCAAAATAAAATTTCATTTTTTCGATTTTTTGCCAGTTTTGAAGGCTTTTTGCCCCACTGTGCAATGGTTCAAAGTGTTTACATTATTGTATTTTTTACTGACATTATCAGATATGTACTTAATTGAACGCAAACAAAATTATAAAAAAGTAATAATAAATTATAAAAGATGATTATTTGTATATAAAGATTGTATTCTTTCCTCTGAAATGTTACTTTGTACTCAGATTAAAACTCCCAAAGTCATTAACCCTTTATCTACAGAATTATTTATCAAGAAATTGTTTCACCTAAATCATTATCTTCTTTTAATATCTCAAGATATATTGGAATTTCTAAATAACAATAATGTGAAATTTCGACATGTTTTTTCATTAAAACTGAATAAATATATCGGTAGTTATAATTTTTTTGTAAAATATTTACAAAAATAATCGGATTAAAAAATAAAAAATAAATAAAAAATAAAATAAAATAAAATAAACTTATGGAAATATCGCTATTGTTATAAAAGCATTGTATTTAAATGTATTATGATACTCCCTGTAATTAAAAAGGTTTTTGCAGTTAAAAATGTTTCATAGACGTTTTTTCTTATAGGAAAACTATACCCATGTAAGTGATTACGAAAATCATCACTTTTTTAATATTCGACCATTTCTCTACCTTTTCTAAATTTGATCAAGCTATGTATTTTGTGTGGAAAGAAAGCTAAATTTTTCTTAATAGAATCAGCAAATAAATTTTACATTAGATTTTCTTCAATGGTACTTTAAAGTACCATCGGTGCATAAAGCTTTAAAAAAATAGGAAATATCTGTTGCCAAATAAAGATAAAATTACGAAGCGGTTGTATTTTTGGGATTTTTACTGTGAAAGAAAAGCACATTCTAATAACCGAGTTAATCAGTCGCTATATAACGAGGAATTACTATTTTATTGTAAAATCTTCCGTAACGTCACAACCTGTCAATCAATAAACGTACTTCATTTTCAGTGCAAACGGAAGCAAATTTACCGAGAATATCGAAATCCATTTTTCCTTTCCACCCGAACCAAAAGTGTGAAGTTGGGAGAAAGTATGGTAACTAAATCGAGATTAAAGTATCGATTAGCTTCTCCCTGTACCTTGTCAAAATTGATTCAATTACGAATCATCATCACTCACTATTTCCTTCATCCATTTTCCATGTCATCTTACCTTGTATGTTTCAGTGACGATATAGATTTGTAACGACGTACCTTAAAGAGATAGAACACGTTTGATTGATGAATGAAGATGCTTCAAAAAGATATCATATTTTACAGTTAATCTGATAAGAATTGCAATTTCAAATATTATTCAAGTTTAATACTACAATTATATTGGGAATAAATATATTTTTTAATTATCTACTATTGTGGGCCAGATATTTTATCCTCACTTTTTAAAATTGTACGAACACTTCATTATTATTATTTTCCGTTTCAGAAACACATTAATAGTTTTTACATTCTCTTATGAAAATGAAACTTCACGCAAATTTCTAAGTCTTTCTAATTTCGTTTTAATATTTCTTTGTTTAAACTGAAAAAATTGCATTCGAGTTAGAATAAGGACAATTATAATATTATTTTACAAAGTAATATTTTTTACATTTTATGAAAAACTAAACGGAGTTAAAAATCACGTTAAACCTTTAATTTTTTTTTTCACATAAACTTTTTTCACATAAACTTTTCACATATTTTTTTTCACATTTTTTAAAACATAATGGTATGCATTATTCACAGATTTTGAAAATTAGGCACTGAATTGCATAAAATGGTAAAATTTACACTTTCTGTATCCGCACACCTTCGGAAGTCTTTTTCTGATTTTTTGAAATTTTTGAAATTTTCTCTTGCTATCCATTTTTTTAAATATCACATATTAATTCACACGGTATTTTTAAAAGAAGGCGTTAAATTTGTACGGGACATGCCCTGTTGCGTACTATCGCTGCTTCCATGGTTTAATTTAATCGTTTTTACTTTGCGCCTCGCGCAAACGATTTTTTGTTGTTGTTTACATTGAATTTGTTAGAACTTTTTTAAATGGAATTTTCTTTTGAACTGAAAAATGCAGTATGTATTGTATTAAGATATTATAATGATGAAAAGATATGATATGTGCACAATAATGGCCTTATTTGTAATGTGAAAGTTAATATATGTTTTTTTTATACATCTGTGCTTGAATTTACTCTGAAGACACGAAAATTGATTTACTTAAGATATAGTATTAGATTGATCTCCCCGATACATGATAAGGTAAGATTAATACATTCATGCTGTAGCTAAGATATTTTAATTTTGAACATGAATACTGATAATTTAAACATCAGTATTAAATAATATTGAAGAATTTTATAAACAAGGATAGATTCAATATTATTTTGGCATCCAACTGCTGGGATATTTTATTATTTAAGAAGTAATATAAGATAATGGAACAAATTAAACGATTACGCACGCCATTAAGAAGTGCTTTTACGCGAATCGCTAATTTACTTGAGAATAAATTAAGTGATGAAAATAAAAATATTGAAGAAATTGAGATTTTATACGCTCAGTTAGAAGAAAAATGGGTAAATCTAGAACCAAAAGAAAAAGAAATGTTAGATCTTCTTTTAAACGATAAATCATGTACGCAAGAAAATTATGATACGGAATACGAAAGTTTTAGCATGTATGAGGAAAAATTTATTAAGCTAAAAACGAAAGTTCAAAAATTTTTGAAAGTTTCTGAAACTGAAAATATTAAGAAACGGAAATTTAAACTTCCTAAGATAAAATTTAAATTATTCGGGGGAGATATTAAAGAGTGGTTGGCCTTTTGGGCTCAATTTGAAAAGATACATAACGATTCTGATATCGCGAAGGAAGATAAATATCAGTACTTGTTGCAAGCGACGCTAAAGGGTTCTAGGGCAAGAGAAATTGTCGAGTCGTACCCCGCTACTGGTGATAGTTATGAAAATGTTATTGAATGTTTAAAAGCTCGTTTTGGTCGCACTGATATGTTAATTGAAGTATACATAAGAGAACTACTTGCTTTAATGATGCAAGTACTTGCTTTACTGCGTTTGCAAGTACTTGCAACTACTTGCTTTAATAACACAACAGGAAAATGTCCAAGAATTCCTCTTTTTAAATTATACGACAAAATTGAAACGTATTTAAGGTCATTAAAAATGTTAGGTGTTTCAAGCGAACATTATTCTGCAATTCTTTATCCATTAATTGAGTCGTGTTTGCCTGTTGAAATATTGAGAATTTGGGAAAGAAATTTAAATTCCATAACCTTGAATTCAAAAGATGAAAGAAAAAATAAATTAGATTCTTTGATGAAATTTTTGCAGCACGAAATCGAAAGCGAAGAAAAAGTCCGTTTGGCTAGAAGTGGGTTTAATCTAGAAAATGTAAACCAAAATATTCATACTGCGCCAAGTAGGCGAGAAAGGGATCTTCCAACGGCCACGGAATTACATAATTCATCGAAAATGAAAAGGGAAATGTGTATTTTTTGTAACAAGTCACATTTAAGTACCGAATGTAGATATGCTAATAGTTTATCTCATGAAGATAGAAAACAAATATTGATGAAAAAGGGTGCTTGCTTTAAATGTTTAGAAACAAGAAAACACATATCACGTTTTTGTAGAACGAAAATACCACCCTGTGATTGCGGTAAATTACATTTTAAAATAATGTGTCCAACGAAAAATGATAAGGAAAACCCGATTACAGAAAAGTCAGATATCGAAATTAAAAACGACACTGCTTTATCCAATAAAACAAGTACTCGCCATGTACTTTTACAAACGCTTATTGTCCGTCTTAGATGTAATAATAAAATGAAATATATAAGAATATTAATTGATTCAAGTAGCAGTAAATCCTATTTGTCATCTTTTGCACTGGCCGAAATGGGATATGAATGCATAGGGGAAGAAAATTTGACACATAGTTTATTTGGAGGCACAGAAACTGTATCAGCACATAAGAAATATTTGATTAGTCTGAGTGACTTCTTTGATAATTATCGCTGTTGTTTCGAAGTGTTAGATCAAGAAAAAATTTGTTCGGACATTCCAAAAATTCCCCGTGGCTCTTTTATGAGGGAAATACAGAAGCATAAAATTTTTCTATCTGATTTGAATAACCAGGTTGAATTACTGTATGAATTTTCACCTAACGAAATTCATGGGCTTATAGGAGCTGATATAGCAGGCAAATTGTACACCCGAAACATAAAACAATTGATTTCTGGATTAGTAGTAATGGAAACACGTCTTGGTTGGACTTTGATGGGAAAAACCGACATTTTTAACATCTCAGATAGCACAAACAGCGTCATGTCACTTCATGTAAATGATGCAGAAATTTCAGATTTATGGCGGCTAGACACGCTTGGAATTCTCGATCCTGGTGAAAGCGGAAACAGACAAGAAATCGAAAAAGTAATTGAAGAGAATTTCAATAGAAATATGAAAATAGATCCAGAAGGAAGGTATGAAGTATCCCTCCTATGGATTGAAAACCATCCTCTGTTACCAACTGGTCGAAAAATTGCTGAACGACGATTAAGAAGTTGTGTTGAATCATTAAAGAAAACAGGAACTTTAGAAGAGTATGAAGATATATTAAAAGAATGGATAGAAGAGGGTGTTATTGAAGAAGTTAAGAATACTTGTAATGATGAAAGTGAACACTACTTGCCACATAGAGCTGTGATTAAAGAAAATTCGACCACAAGAGTTAGACCAGTCTTTGATGGTTCAGCAAGACAAAAGGATTCACCTTCAATCAATGACTGTTTAGAAAAAGGTCCTAATATAGTAGAACTCATTCCGACTATATTGAATAAATTTCGACAGAAGAAAATAGGCGTGATTGCGGATATTCGAAGAGCATTTCTGCAAATAAGTTTAAATGAGCGAGATAGACCATTTCTGAAGTTTTTATGGTGGGAGGAGGGCGATCCCGAAAAGTTGAAAATTTTCCAGCATAAAAGGGTTGTTTTCGGTCTTACATGTTCACCTTATTTGCTTGGCGCAACTATCCGATATCATCTGAAGAACGCACCTTCTAGATTTAAAGAAACAGCAGAGAAATTGATGAAGTCTTTTTACGTAGATAACTGCGTCACTAGTGTTGATAATCATGAGCAGCTTGAAAAATTTATTGAAGAATCCAAACTTATTCTCCAGAGTGCTAAGTTTGATCTTCGAGGATGGAAATATAATATCCATGAAACAGTAGTAGAAAACTTCCCAGAAGAAAAGATTATTCCAGTTTTGGGACTAATGTGGAATTTAAAAGCTGATACTTGGAAAATAGATTTACGAAAATGTTTTGAAGATTACACTGTTGTAACGAAAAGAACAATTCTCAGTGCTGTTCATAGGATTTTCGATCCCATTGGCTTCACATGTCCTGTCACCTTGGGTCCAAAGATTCTTCTTCAAGAATGCTGGAAATTGAAAGTTTCGTGGGATACTGAATTACCTGAATCTATTGCCAAGAAATTTGAAAAATGGCGAAAGGATGTCTCTAAATTAAAGGAAATAGAAATCCCTCGATGTATTATTTCCAATTATGAAGCTTCAAAGAATCTTTCATTGTACATATTCTGCGATGCAAGCAAGAATGCATATTCTACATGTATATTTTTAAGATGTGCGACTGAAAACACAATATCTTGTCAGCTTGTACAGGCTAGGAGCAGAGTTGCTCCAATGAAAACCATTTCTATTCCTCGATTGGAGCTGCTTTCCTGTAATATCGGAGCTAGACTAGCACAGAGTGTTATAAATGATCTTCAGTTGAAACATATCCCGAAATTTTTCTGGTCTGATTCAGCAAATGCTCTATATTGGATCAAAGGAACTGAAAATTGGGCTCCTTTTGTTTTCAATAGAGTTAAAGAAATCCGATCTTTGACAGAACCTGAAAATTGGTATCACATCCCAGGATCATTAAATGCTGCAGACCTCCCTTCTCGTAGTTGTAATGCAGAAACTTTAGCGAAATCTAAATGGTGGGAGGGCCCAGAATGGTTACGAAGACCAGAAAATGAAGGGCCAAAATCCAATGTTGTTCCTGATTTCAGCGTAGTATATTCAGAAAAGAGAAAAACTGTTATTAGCACTACAAATCATGAAGAATCAAAAGAAAAAATTTATAACAGATTTTCATCGCACGACAAACTGATCCGAATTATTGCTTGGATTTATAGATTTTTTACTAACTGTAAAGTGAAACTTGCCAACCGGATTTCTGGACTCTTAACGATAGAAGAAATAAACAGAGCTGAAATATCTTTGTTAAAAATAGTACAAAATGAATCATTTTCAGGAACTGAAGATAAACGCTTAAAATCACTTCAATGTTATAAAGAATCAAATGGACTACTTAAAGTTAAGACTCGTATTCTGGTGAGAGAAGATAAAAGAAATTTTCGATTTCCAATACTGTTACCCTGCAGTCATCCAGTTGTCGAAATACTTATTCGGACAAGACATCTTAGTTTAAATCATGCTGCCACCCAGATATTAATGAGTAACTTAAGAGAAGATTTTTGGATTTTGAAATGCAGGAAGACTGTTAGAAAGGTAATCAGAAGCTGTGTACGCTGTAAAAGATTCAATTCAAAACCTAAACCAATTATAGAAGTCCCCCTTCCGGAAGATCGTATAAAAGAAGCTGCAGTATTCGAAGTTGTAGGAACTGACTACTCCGGTCCTTTACTTCTTCGAGGCGGTCAAAAAGCTTGGGTTGTTATTTTCACATGCGCTGTCTACAGAGCAATACATTTAGAGATAGCCACATCCTTATCTACTGACAACTTTTTGCAAGCTTTTAGAAGATTTATAGCACGAAGAGGTAGACCTGCGATAGTATATTCTGACAACGGAAGAAATTTTACGGGTGCTGAAAATTTGCTGAAACAAATCGATTGGGATGTTTCTCAGTACAGCGCAGCTCAGAAGATAATTTGGAAATTTAATCCTCCATCTGCGCCGTGGTGGGTTGGATGGTGGGAGCGTTTGATAGGCATAATAAAAGGGATCCTTCGAAAAGTCTTAGGACGAAGCTCTTTAAATTTAGAAGAAATGCAAACTGTTATTTGCGATACTAAAAGTATTGTTAATCAGCGGCCTTTGACCTATGTTTCAGAGGAAATTGATGATTTAACACCACTTACTCCTTCTATGTTTTTAAAAGACATCAGAGAATCAGGTATTCCTGATTTTGGATTTTTTGGATTCATCGTCTATAAATAAAAGACATGCTTATAGACAACGGCTAAAACAAGATTTGCGAAAAAGATTCCGTACTGAATATTTGGGAATTTTGAGACAATTCTCGAAATTTATTAAAAATCCGAGACCTATCCAAATTGGTGATGTTGTTCTAGTGTCCAGTGAAAACGTTAGAAAACTTGAATGGCCGCTTGCCAAAGTTATTGAACTGTATCCTTCCAAAGATGGAAATGTGCGATTAGTGAAGGTTAAAATGAAAGGAGGTGAATTTCTACGTCCTGTTGTGAGATTGATTCCTCTAGAAATAACTCAAGAAAAAGGTACAGAACTGCACTCTATAGCTCAAAACTCAACATCTTCCGAACAGACTGTTCAACCACATAATAAAGAAAGCCCTTTAGATCCTGTTCCTTCTAAACCGACGGTAAAGCTGAATGGAAAAAACTGTTATTTAGATCCTTCTGCGAGTAAGCCGATGAACCAGCATTCTGTTAAAGACTGTGTTAGTGATTCTTCTGTAGTGACTGTTCCTGAAAAACGATCTAAATATGGTCGTTTATATAAACCCAAAGTAAAGTTTGAGTTTCATTGAATTCGAAACTCAAAGGTGGGAGTGTGTTGCGTACTATCGCTGCTTCCATGGTTTAATTTAATCGTTTTTACTTTGCGCCTCGCGCAAACGATTTTTTGTTGTTGTTTACATTGAATTTGTTAGAACTTTTTTAAATGGAATTTTCTTTTGAACTGAAAAATGCAGTATGTATTGTATTAAGATATTATAATGATGAAAAGATATGATATGTGCACAATAATGGCCTTATTTGTAATGTGAAAGTTAATATATGTTTTTTTTATACATCTGTGCTTGAATTTACTCTGATAACACGAAAATTGATTTACTTAAGATATAGTATTAGATTGATCTCCCCGATACATGATAAGGTAAGATTAATACATTCATGCTGTAGCTAAGATATTTTAATTTTGAACATGAATACTGATAATTTAAACATCAGTATTAAATAATATTGAAGAATTTTATAAACAGGGATAGATTCAATATGCCCCATATTTCCGCCGGAATATGATTTTGCCCTTTTTTTAATATGATGCACCATACGTAGAAAGTTGAAATTGATAGTGAATATGCATCATGTCTCATAGTATTTCATGCAAAAAAATTAAGGTGGTCACTCAGAAATTTCAGTTTAATTTTAATTAAAACGTACATTTAAAAACAGGAAAATGTTAGAAAACTTGTTCTTTTGTTAAAAAAAATCTGACAAAATTTTCAAACATTCGTATGGGGATTTTTTACATCCCTTATATTTTTCGTTGAAATCTGCTTAGTAGTTTCGTCACAATGCGCTCTTTTCCAAAACAGGTATTTAGGGCCATTACCCCCCATGGTCTTGAGATACAAACTTAAAACTGGGGAGAAATGAATTTCTTTTTATGGGCTACCGATCTATGTAGGACTCGATGTGGTTGACTCAAGGGCATATTTTACTAACAAACCCGGCTATACCCTTTATTAGATTCAACTATCAAAGCAGCCACTTTTATTTCTGGAATACAAATGGTATTTGTACAGCGGATAAATTTAGTAGTTTATATTCTAATTCGTTAAATAACAAATGATTTTTTCCCAAATGCGCTGAGTTGGACTGTCTGAGTAAATATAGTTAATATTACAGATCGAAATACATTCATATTTTCCGTTTTCTTATCTTTGATAGATTCCTCATTATTTTAAATCCTTTAAAAATGACTATGACTAGAAGAAATTGATGCAAAAACCAAAAAAAGCATATATTTAAAATAAATAAATAAAAAACGTTGGCACATTATGAAACTTAACTACGAAAGAAAAATATTTTGTAATTAGTATAATTTCTTTTTCATATATACGTCGAAATTTCTACTTTTTATGTTAGAAATAATTTCAAGAAAATTAAATTGTATTAAACAGTTATAATTTTTTGGCGTTTTAAAATGGATAAATAATATTGTTTTTCATAATTTCGAATATAAAGGATATAGAAATTATTGACAAAAAAGTGACACAGAGTTTATTTTACCTTAGCAATGTTGAAAGATTCCTTGATTTCCAAATATTGGTTTTTAACTATAATCAGATGTGGCAATCCCAAAAATTTCTTCTACTTTATGCATGTTAAAACTTCCTAAAACTTTTTCTTAAATACTTTCTTGCATAGCAGCTCCACCATTCAGGTGGTTTAAATCAAACTCTTATTTAAAGTCAGCAACAACATATATCAAATTATATCTGATCTGACGTTCATGAAAATCCGTGCATTGGTTTTTGAAAAATAACTAATGCAAAATCTAAAAAAATAAATCTGAATATCAGCGCCACATACAGGGTGATGCACACCAAAAACTTATCATAATTTTTTATCACTTATCTAATCTGAAATGTGATGAAAATGCGTGCATTAGTTCTTCAGATATATATATTTATTGTGAAATCATGAAAATTACGGTATAGCAGAGCCATCTGTAGAGAGATTTATACAAAAAAACTAAAAAACGCTTTTCTATATCAGGGAGTAACTGAATCTAAGTTTTCGAAAATTTCGTGCATTAGTTCTTGAGATAAAGCTATTGCGATAATCACGAATAATGCACAATAGCTGCACCACCTCTTGAGCGATTTGCACCAAAGCGTAATCAGCACCTTGCTACATCAAGAACTAACAAAATCTTAAGATTCATGACTATCCTTGCACTAGTTCTTCAGATATGGCTATTGTGGAAACTGTAAAAAATGCAGCATAGCTGCGCCACCTTTTGAGAGGTACAAACTAAAAATTTATCAGACCTAGTTTATATCAAGGTACATAACAGAATCTAAAGTTTTGTGAAATCCCGTACATTAGTTCTTGAGATAGAACTATTGCGTTAAACACGAATAATGCACCATGGCAGCACCACCTGTTGAAGAAATTTCTTTTAAAGTTTCATAAACCTCAATCTTATAAATTCATATGAAGAGTGGAAGTAATAAAGAAGAGTGATTTCGTATTAATCATTGGTTTTTTTCGAACTCTTTATCGGAAGAAAAATTTAAAATATTTAATGTGTTGAATTATTATATAAATTAATAAAAAACTGTTGATTTTCGGTTTCTTTCAAATCTTCTAATTTATATATTCAGCATAAACTGAAAAAAAAATAGTTTTTACCACTATTTTTTATAAACTTTGTACAATCTATGAATTTAATTTTATTAACAGCAGAAATACTATATTACTTACTTTTTGTGAATTAAAAAAAAAAAAAGGATGAAGTAAATAAATTTTATAGGATGAAGAGTGGAAGTAAAAAATATAAATTATTTTCGTACTACTCTCCACATTTATTCTATTCTTACTCTTTGGGATTCTTTTTAAACTCTGTATCAAGAGTTAAATTGAACATATTTGACTTTATGCACTCGAGAGTTGTTTCTAACTTACCACTAGTGTCCCACGTGAATGAGTGCTAAAAAATGCTCTGGACATCAATATTTTAAACTAATTGATTCCACCTTATTGAATGGCCGAATAATCTGCGATTAAAAAATGGCGAAATAAACTGTAAGATATTAGTGGTGTTCATATCATTTGGCGTCCCAATTTACGGGGGACACCTGACAAGACTAGTGGTGCGTGAGAATCAACTCTTGAGTGAAAAGGATCAATTTGTGTCAAGTTCTTAGCAAAGCTACTAATACTTTATTTATTCTCATTTCCTGTTTTATCGTAATATTACATCGTATCATATCATACGATAAAGTTTTCTTCTTTGCATAAATGCATAACATACATTTATATTACATTTAATTCTGATAACTAACTAATTGTGAAATATGTGTAATTCTTATGCATGTATTTATCTTTCTTTCTTTGTGGAACAGAACGAATTAGAATATGTTTGTCAACTGTAATTAATCTTCTGTGATCTATGCAATAATTCAAGATTTTTTTTTTAAATAAAATTAAATAATTGACTTTTAATCTTGCGGGTACTTATTCTATTTAAAAATGAATATTCATTTTATAATCATCTTTAATGCTCATTAAATAGAAGATTAATGGGAATTTTGCAGCTATGGAACAATATTTCAAGCCTATGCAGGGTTCGCACAGTTCAACCACTAAATTTTAAGAATATTTTCGAAGTGTTTCACTGCGGAAAAATATCAATGAAGGTGGGGTTTACGAATGTTGTGGCTTAAAAATTATATATAAATTTTTTTATTTTTAGTAGTGGTGCCAGAGTCCTTTGAAATTCCAAGGAGTGTGCGAACCTTACTATGAATTGTACTGATATTTTATTTCAATATCAGTACAATTTAAACATGAATAATTTTTTTTTTACTGTTAGTGCTACCAGAAATTTTATGTAAATTTTATAATAAGTTTTTTTTATTTTTTTTAATGCAATTATCCTCGTATTATCGAGACAATGCATATAGGTGATCATGTTACAAAGCTGGAATCTCTACATCATGGAAATGTCATTAGAAAAATCGAATCCTTTCCAGAAAATAAAATAGTCTCTTTAGGTGTATTTAATTGTGATTACATAAAAATTCTTTTTAAATCATTTTCATTAGGAACGTGAAATTTCGAAATAAATATGGAGTCTAAATTGGCAACCCTGGATTTAATTGGTTTAAAAAAATTGCTGATAGAGCTGTTATAAACTATTATTTTTTAATCTGCAATTGTACCACATTTAAACAAAACTCTTTCACATACACTTGCATCTCTCTTGCCAACATGTGCAAAAGAAATACAGCACCTTTTTTTTTTTTTTTTTTTTTTTTTTTATAAGTGGTGAAGATAAACTATCAAAAAAGTTTGCTGTGGCAGATCTTTGCTAATGTCGTTTTCACTCCGAGTGAAAGGAAAAATTAAAATTTTCATTCGAAGCCTTATACGTGCCTTTTAAAAACTTGTATTAAATTGTGATGTAAGTCCTATTTATGTGTTTCTCACAAAATTTAACTTGATTTTTTCTTAATTTACTTCAATGTTTATTGGTATTAAGGATTCTGTTCTAATAAAAGAAAACGTACGTTTACATTTATTTATCACATTATCACTATAGGGATGCGATTGTGTTTTTGCGCACCAGTATTTTACTAGTGAAAATATTATTACATCAAATCGGAGCATTTTTTCGGTTTAACTGAAAAACATTTCCTCTAAAAAAATACTGGTGTGCGAAAACGCAGAAATCGCATCCCTATCGTTATTAATTAAAGGCAAATAATCGTCTTAACCCTTCTGCTGCACAATCCAAAATTTTCTCGGGCATGCATTTTTTCCGTCAAATTAACACTCTTGGATTGCTCCCACCAGTTATTTTTTAGAGAAAATTTTGTCTTATTTAATGAGAGCAGTTTTCTCTTTGAAATTCGATAAAAAATAAGTTTTGAAAAAACTTTGACTAAAGATTAAAAATTTTGCAAAAATCCTCATCGCGAAAGATTTAAAGACACAGCGATAGGATTAAATACATTGCAATCACACGTCCGTACAATTTTATATAAAATGTATTCCCGACTATCTTTATTTTAATGAGTTAGTTAAGACCGAGTATAATTAACCTTTGAAATGGTGTTATAAATTATGCATCACTCGCGGAATCTAAAACACATTCGAAATTCAGTAGAGGTAATGCGCCCTATAATCTTCATGGGTTGTATGTCGGAATAAAATACCGGGTATTTCAGGTATAAGTAGCAGGAATGTAAAACGTATCCAATATGTATTCTGTTTCCAAATGAAAAAAAAAAAAAATAGCTTAAATATTTTAAATTCAACAAGAAATTAAAATGTCCACTGATTATTTAAAAAGTCACATTATAATACATATATATATATAGATAGCAAAAATGGCAATAACAAAGATGCAAAACTCTAAATTATATTTTATCAACTTCTATTAATATCTATATCATTTTAATGATCCTTTTTAAGTAGGAAATGAACCTTTTAAGTTCATATTATACTTATGATTAACAGAAGGTAGATTTTTGCGTTTAGCCCTAAAATTTTACTTGCTTCAACAAACATGCCAACCTCAGACTTTTTTTTAAATAAAAAAATTATTCTTCGATACAGAAATCTAACATAAGAATGGAATTAACTGAATTTTAAATGACTCACACAATTAATCAAAACAAATTTTCTGGTTGAAAGTATTTTTCTTTTATTTTAAAAAAGCTTCAGGTTGACAAGTATGCTTTTGAAAATACCTCATGAACACTGAGATTATGTATTAATTTTAATATTCAGAACAAAACCCTCGAAAAAAATATTTCAAATAAAAATAAATGCAAATTTCAGAATATTTTATTTATTATATTACTCTTAAATCTAATATTTTAAGATTGATATCTGATAAAGAAGATAATTTATAATACATTTGTAATTAAAATGTTGTTAATAAAAAAAAATTCCTTACCGTCTCGAACTACAGAGACAGGTAGATTTCAAGATAGAAAAGTCAAGATAAGTTCAGTACCAACTTCACCAAGAAAATCTAAACCAAGATTAAACATAAACCCACGTTAACAATTTTATCTGGCCGTTTTTTACAAGTTTTCAATTTGATTTTTCTGTAAACGTTTGTTTTATCCATCATGATAATACGATAAAGTTTCCTTTAACCTATTGTGGACGAGCAATACGAATACGTGCCGAAAAAAGGCTTGAGAATCCGCGTTTATCCCAACCAGTAAAGCATTGCGTTAAAATTTGCCTTATTTAATCGGAGAATTTTCTCGATTTAAAAAGTCGCAAATTTCTGTTTTTAAAAACCGATGGCAAAGCATTAAAAATTTCGTAAAAGGCTCCCGTCGCGAAAGGGTAAACACCCTCTTTTTTCATCCCTTAAGGATAATAATATTATCCAGTAGTAGAGTTCATTTTATCAAAAGCTTGCTACTAGAAAAGTTATAGACAAATATAAGAAGATTTTTATAATTAATTTAAATCACTTGGACATTGTTTCATCAAAGGAACCGCACGCCATATTTTTTATTCGGACATAAAAAAGAGTGAGAGAAAAACGCATGCACTATCAAATTCCATTTAATCAGTATTTTTATATCCACTTAATGACTACAGATTTCATATAAAATCTTTGGCCAAAACACAGGCTTATGACAGAAATGCAGTATTTTCTTACATTTCCTTCCGTTTAATTTTAACCTGTTGTCACAATGACTAAAAAGTGGCTAGCGCGATGAACAACTAGGGAAAAAAAGGAAAAGTTAAAATCTCGTTCAGAATGATGGAATTCAATTTATTTATAATTGAAGGTGCCTCGGGGGAGGTGAAAACGTTTTTCTAAAAGAAACAGGGAATGAATACTATCTGATGGGGCTAACAACCATGGTAGAATATGTATTTTCTTGAATTTCTTATACTTGTAAAGAACAAGGACCTTTTTTAAGACGAACTTTAGATTTCTATAAAAATAATCATTAAGAGCTTTTTGATACGATTGTTTTTTTAAAGAAAAATGGATTTTTGGAAATATTATTTAAATTTAAATTTTATGAAATCAGTACGAAGTATTACTTTTATAGATAAAATGTAAATGAAACTTTTTTTACAAAGCTACTGGAATTGTATTTTATATGATGAATTAAAACCTTTATTAATATATTATTAAGACTCTTGATCATGAACAGCCATCAATGATCACATATATGTGTCAAGGACCCCCATTTTACTGAAACACTACCTGATGAAAATCAGCAAATATATAAATGTATAGTAAAAATTATTTATTTTCTAATATTGTCATATAAGGTTACTAAATATCTCAGAACCAAAAAATATATCTTTCTACAGGAATTTTTTCTTATTATTTCTTTATTAACTGAAGTATCGAATGAATAGTGTCACATTTTCACTCTGAAATAAATGAAAGCGTATAAAGCAGAGAAACATTTTCATCGAAGTTTTACTTCGAAATGTAACAGCTACACGAAAACTTATTTATAAGAGCAATAATAAAAGAAAAATGTAGTTATAATAAAAAATACACGTTTTTCTGGAAGTGCGGTTTGTTAGATAAGGAGAAATGAAAAAGAAGGGCATAAAAAGAAATCCTAACCATAGCTATTGCCAAAACATTTTTTTTTTTACACTTAAAAAAAGTCCTATATATTATTTCTTTACCATCTTTTTTCTTTTACATATTCTTTTTCTTTTACAGCTTTTGCATTTTATTTTCAACATTTTTCTGCAACATGCGATGGACCCAGAAAATGGAAGCCAAAAGTACTAAGAAATTTTAAATGAAATATAATATTTTAAATTGAACATCTATATTATTATTGTTTTTATCGTCTTTTAAGTAAAACGTTGGGTTAATTTTATGTAATTTGTGATTTTATGCTACACCTTGATTTTTTTTCTCAAGAGAATATTTAATTCATGCAATACACAAATGAGTGAACTTTAATTATAAGAAAACAATGTTATACGTTAGGAACTTTTGAATGTGAAATGATATTTTAAACATCATTTTTTTTAAATACACGAAAAGAACTGTTTAACCACTCAACTAACAAGAAAGTTTGCTTGATCCATCACTTAATGTTGTTTGACACCACTAAATGTTTTAATATGTTTTTCTTTAATAGCAGAAATGGTTAAACTAAACATAATAATTTTAAAATTGTGTTGTTTTTTCCGTTATTTTCAATTTATTCTACATATATATATTATATAAAAAAAACAGTTAAGTGGTTATCTAAAGGAATTCGTAGATATACCTCTGGAGATGCCTTGCCAGGTGAAGGTCCCGTCATCTGATCAAGGCTCTAAATTACGAGACCAAATTGAGTGGCCATTTGCAGTACAAACAACAGGATGTAAAGCTAAGCAACCGACAAAACAGAGAATGCTCAAATGAGATGCTACAACTGCAGATATGATGTGAGAAGCGAAATTATCGGGTTTATGGCCGCTACGCGGCGATTAGGCATTCACTCGCCCCGATACCAGGTATCTAACCCGTTAAGCTGAAATAACTCGGCAGGTAGGGGCTTGGTCATCGGTTAGAAAGAAAGAAAGAAAGAAAGAAAGGAATTTGTAGAGGATTAATATTTGGTTATCCGAAATTTATCTCAGTAATTTTACATCATAAACAAGTCTTCATAAGTTCTGTTAATATTTTATAAGTAAGGTATTCTTATGCATTCGAGACATCAGTTTAATATATGTTTTAAATAACCATTCAGGAATATAGTTTTAATCAGTAATAATTCCATACAACAATTTCGAACTAAAAATCCAATGATAGCTGCTAAATGCAACGCGAGAAATAAGCAAAACATAAAATTACAGTGAAAGATACGATAAATAATCGGATAAGTAAGCAAGCGCTGCTATATTGATCGATCGTTTGTCGCTCAATCTGGTTGCTTTTGTACCACTCGAATGTATCTCTGGCAACTTCTGTAAATAAATCTCTTCCTGGGAAATTGAATTATTGCTGTAATTTTTCAAAACATGGGTGGTTGTTCGATAATACTGTCACGTTTTTGAGAGACTCGAAGAGTAATTTTGTCTTTCTGTAAGAGGAAGTGGAAGTTAACATCTCCCCTCCCCTTAAGTATCTTTTAGGTCTGTGCAAAATGTATTTTATTTTTTACACAACAAAGAAAGTTCTGACAAATTCATATTTAAAGTCTATCAATTTTCAACATACATATACAGTAATAATGGCGGCATCTCTATGTGTGCTAAACTCTCAGCCTAATTTGCAATTGTAGTTATTATGAATATTTGTAAATGTAACATATAATAAATGGATAACATTTAATACTTTAATATTATATACTGACATAAGCATAATTTTTATACCGGTTTTCCTTGTATATATGAAACTTATACAAAAAAATATTTTGTGTCTTTTCTATAGAAATAGAATTACAGAAAAATAATTAGATAACGATAATGATAGCCACATTTCTGTGTTTATTAGGCTTGAAAACTAATTTGCGATTACAGATTTTATGCATATTCGTAAATGTAACATATAATAAAGTTGTACTATTTAATATTTTCATATTATTTGGTGACACAAGCATACGTTCCTTCCGGCTTTGTTTATATATTTAAAACTCGTGCAAAAAAAATTTCTGCCTTTTTGTATAGAAATATAATTACTGGAAAAATACCTAGATATGCCATAATAATGGTGACATCTTTGTGCATATTCAGTTTGAAGCCTAATTTGCGATAGTATATTTTATGCATATTCTTAAATGTAACAAATAATAAAGGAATAACATTTAATATTTTAATATTATTTAATGTCGCAAACATAAATTTCATGCCAGTTTTTTTTTTTTTTTTTTTTTTTTTTTTTTTTTTTTTTTTGTATACTTAAAACTTATTCAAAAAGTTTTTTTTTCTGTCTTCTCTATAGAAATTAATAAGAGATCTATATTCTCTATAGAAATTAATAGAGATAATTACTGAAAAAAATATGATATAATAAAAATAGCCAAATGTTTTATTATATATAATATTATTCAAAAATCAATGTATTAGAAATATGTATAAAATTACTGCTAACAGAGATACCGGATTCATTCTGTAATGCTAGATTTTCTTAACAGAGTTTTAAAGATAAAGCGAATACTCTATGGGTGCTTCTATATATTTACCAATACATAAAATAACCCTAAAACTGCTGAAATTATTCCTTTGAAAGTTACCTAAAAATCTTGTAAAAAGAAATAAAAAAGATTTTTAAGGGGTCTCGGGTGTTTTACTTTTTACCTGGCGGTGTAATTTTGCAACATATCACATTTAATTTTTTTCCAACTCCCTATGAAAATGCATAAAATTTTTAATACTGACAACTTAATATCTCTTCTACTTAACCCCTTAACTGTTTAATTCCTTTCCGTTCAATAAATTGAAAAAGTGGACTCACACCACTATTATTTAAATAAAATATTCGTAAAATTTGGTCTAAACATTTCTGCCTTTTAATAGTATGAAAATTTTCTTAAAAATAATACAGTATAACCCCAAAATTTCGGACTAATTGAGACCGGATCCAATCCGGGTAATCGAAAATCCGGATTATTCGGAGAATTATAAAAAAATGAAATAAAATAAAACATACTTACAGAAAATCCCCTTTATGTTAAACTTATTGAATATTTACAGACAGTAAACATGTTTACATTGCTTAATTCTTCCAAAAAGATTTCAGAAAAAGTTTTTTTTTTAATTCAGAATACGACGAGGAAACAAGTTAATGTTATGGAAATTAGCCAATCACTTCTCAAATTAAAAAAAAAAAAAAATGACCAAACCGATCCGGATTATCCGGAGATCCGTATTAACGGGGTCCGAATTAGCGAGATTCTACTGTAGTAGTGTCAAAAAGATTTAGATGATGAACTGAGCAAATTCGTCTTGTCCGTACGGCGTTCGGGCAAACCAATAAGGGGATAAAATATTTTTTAAGTATTCTTTATTGAAATTTTATTTGTTTCATTTATGTTTAATTCTGATAAAAAAAAAAAAAAAATTGTTCTTTGGCTTGCATCCACTGCGCGCAACATTTCTCAAAAACTAATAAAACAATTTGCATGAAACTTGGTAAATATCTTCATTTTATATTAAAGAATAACTTACATTTTAAATTTATTATAATAATTGTATTAATTATATAAAATTGGCAATTTTGCGATAAAAATACGATTTTTTCAAAATTAAATATTTTAAATTAAATTTCAAATAAATAAATAAATAAATTACTTTCAACTGAAGTATATGTTCATTATAGTATATTTTGGTTGGCTCTTGAACCAATAATTTTGCTTTAGTCTTGCGTATAGTGGATGCAAGTCAAAAACGAATGCTTTAGGCATTTTAAATAGAAGGTATATTAAGTTGTCGATGTTTAAAATTTTATGGATTTATGTTTTAGAGGGACTTTGAAAAAAATGAAATGTGACATGTTGCTAAATTGCTCTATAAGGCAAAAAGTAAGACTTCTGAGACCTTTTAAAGAAAATCAATAAAACAGATCCAACAAGTTGGAAATTGAACGTGAGAGCGTAGCAAATGAAATGCGTTCGCAAGATAACAAAGTTTTAAAAATATTACTCTCATATATCAATCTCATAAAATTGTAAATTGTTAATTACAATTAACATGCCCACCAAACAATATTCTCCCTATACCATTATGTAATATGATGCTTTTGTGTGGCCATGTAAATCAATAACAAATGTTCTTTGCACCACAGATTGTGCAGAATATACATTATAATATGTACTTCATAGATCCATATACATTTTATTATGTTCGAATGAGTGTAACACCATTAAAATGCATTTAAAACATCTTTCCCCATTGGCCGTAATGTAACGGAATACTTTTGATTGTCCCTATAATTGATCTATGCATCCGATTTTCATAAAATTTAAAATGACTCGACAAAATTATGTAATAGTTATATATTTTAAATTTCAAACGATTCAGTTGGGTAGTTTTTGCGTTATTTTATGCGGACGGATTGAACAACAACTGTAGGTGCTACATATTTACATAATTACAAACGCACCTAAAAAGAAGGGGGCAGAAAGAGAAATCATTGTTACCAAATAAAAAACAATTATGAAATGTAGATATCAATATATTACATCATGTCAATTCATTAGAAAAAAATCGTAATATTTGAATTGATTTGAAAAAAAAAATCGCTATGTTACATCCCAAATTTTTTTAAACAGTGTTACAAAAGTTTTTACACGATACCTCACATTATATAGGAAGAATAAATTATTTTTTTCATGTAACTAAATTAGTTACCCCCCCCCCCCCACACACACACACACACGCACGTACATTTTTCCTAAACATATTTATAATCTGTAAATGTGAGTTTCAATAATGTTTATTACTTCTCCAAGTTAAGCTTTCCACGATTCATCTAGAACAATTTATTATGAAAAATCGAGAAAATTATACAAAAATCTCTGTTAGAGCACCCTCTTCCTGCGAAATATTTTGAAATTGAAGGGAGATCTGATGATAATAGCCAAAAACATGCAGAAAATGAAGGGCACAATTCTATATATACCTGCAAATACTTTTTAATGGTATAATAATTTAAATGGCTCGAAAATCATTATTATAGGCGAAATAGTTCCAAACTAAAAGAGAAACTGGCGGCCATAGCCAAAAACATACACAAAAAAACCCTGTCGTCTTGGCCTATAGACAGAGGTAGATTTCGAAGAGTGCTCATTTCAACAACGACAACAAAAAAATGATTACAGATGAGCCCAGTTTAACAACTTTATTTGGCCGCTTTTGGAAAATTTTTAATTTCATTTTTCTGTAAGAATTGGTTTTATCAGAATCATCTTAAACTAAATTCAGCTCAAATGTCTTTTCTGACAACATATTTTGAAATATATTTTGACTTTATTAAAAAATCGATCAATGCGGTACATTATATAGTTCCTAAATAACAAAAAACTGCCAACTGAATGCGTTTGAGAGAAAAATTGAATTTAAAAATGAGTTATAAAATAACCAACTTGTTATTTGAACACATCCTCAATTCTTTATGAATGATCGCTTCGGGAAATTTTGTGAGAAGTGCCCACTTTGACAGCATTTTTAAAAATATATTCAGCTTTTTTTTCAGCGACCGCAATAGGTAGTATTTCATGCGGAACCTACCTAAAATTTAGTCCTATTCTGTACAAAACGTCATCCACTTTTTGACAGTATAATAAAGAAAATGGCACAAAAATCACCATTATAGCGCCCCTCTCTTCCTGCGGAGTATTTACAAACTGAAGGAGGGCCTGTTGGCTCTAGCACAGGTGCCAACCTGACATCGATTATCCGTAATACGTGCTTTAACTTAACCCTGGTTTAATGAGTTTCGAACCAGAACTTTTTCAAAGAAATTAAATGAAATATGTTCCACTAACAGCCCTGAAATTAAATAAATAAAGATTCATGAAATATAGTTTCTGGTTTGAAACGACTTTAGCCTGGATCAAACTAATCCAGGTATTACGGAAGAATAGTTGAAAGTTGGCAGCTGTGCTTAACCCTTTCCGGCGCAGACAAATTATGTTTGTAAAATGAGAAATTGTTGATTGACACAGGAATTTACAAAAGACTTTTTTAGAAATTAAGAATTCCCTGATTTAAGCTGTCATTTTAAAAGTGAAATTTTACTAAAATATTATTGATGCCGTTTGCAAGTTTGGAATTAAAATTAAATGTGCCCGTAAGGGACACACTGCGCCGGAAAGGGTTAACGGGTAAATCCGTCGAAAACATAAGTCAAAAGAAATTTCGATTACAAATCTCTTACATTAAAGCTAGAACAAAGTAAAAACAAATATTTAAAAATAAAACACGAAGTGTAAAAGATCATAAATCGTGCGCTTTAAGTTTAAGCAGACTTAAAAAGATATATGGTCTAATTTGATAAGAAAAATTTCTTTGCTATCTATTGAAACAACTTTTTATTCTGCCTGTATTTCCATGAAATAGTTTTTCAGATCTTAAAATGTACATCCATAAGTCAACTATGTCCATAGAAAATATTTATAGTAGATTGATGAATCACTATAGGTTTTGCATTATTCAATTGACGACTACAAGTCCCAATATCGCAAGCTGACGTCTCAGAAATATTGAAAATATTTTTCGCTATCTATAAAATAAATCATAAATCTTGTAACCCATAAACATTGCATTTAATGATAAAATCAATTTATCTGTCGTATTGACGAGAATAAGAAAAATGTTAGATAATTCTGTATTTTGAAAAGAAACATGTGTTTACAGTCTTTTTGTAATTATGTTTCTTATTTATCAAGAAGATTATTTGTTATTCATATAGATTCACGTGTATATTATTTTATATATTTAAATTTAGATGGATAATTATTTACGTCTTTAATTTGATTTATTACAAGTTGTTCAAATGAAAATTATTGTATTTATATGTCTTTTAACTGCACAACTTTTTCTATTTTTATGATTTTTTTAAAATCTATATAAATGGTCTACTAATGGGAAAATAATAAAAAATAAAAGATAAATTTCCAAATTTTCTGCTAGTACTTCATATTTTATAGTGTGTGCCCTATTTAAACAACTGGGGTTTTTAAATATTGTTTTGCTTATTTCACAATTAAATGGGCTTCAATTAGTTAATTTTATCTGTTTACCACTCCGCCAATTTATATAAATATTTTTAAGTTTTCAATAAAAATGATAAAAGTAAATTTTTCCTTAATACCTTAACTGGTTCAGCAAATACGTCTTGCTAAATTCATTATTTAAAGCTGTTTGACACCACTATTATTTTTAAGAAAATTTTCATACTATTGAAAAGCAGAAATGTTTAAACTAAATTTTACGAATATTTTATTTAAATAATAGTGGTGTGAGCATGCTATTTTCAATTTATTGAACCAGTGTTGCCAGATGGGCTACTTTTTTAAAATTCAGATTCTTGATTAACACCACTTTTTTGAAATGGTAAAGCACTTCTTATTTAATGACACATTGAATAATGCGAAAATAAAGAGATTTTACTGTTTCGATAAAGTAGTGCCAATCAAGAAATGTGAATTTAAAAAAAGTAGCCCACTGGCAACACTGTATTGAACGGAAAAGAACTAACCAGGTAAGGGGGTTAATAGCTTGATCGATTTTTATTCTTTGCGTAGAACATATTTTAATTTTATAGTCAAATGCAGCCATCTGACATGGACCAAATAAGTGTTATTCCATTCTATGGAGTGTTCTTGATCAGTTACAGCGATCATATTGGCCAAATTTATGACATAATGAGGATTATAGAGTTTTTAGGTACACTGGTGTCCAAAAGTTAAGCATAATTCGTAAAATGCTAAAAACGTGGGGTAAGTATTCGTAAAATTATTCAAAATTACTTTCTGAGATTAATTGGCTGAAGAAGAAACATTGTGTTCATGCAAAACCTTTCAGTCGACGACGTCATGCGCGAAAAGCCTACGCATGTCGGAACACTTATAAAACGGTTGACGCGGTATTGGCAGTTCAGACGAATTTCGTACAACTGATGTGCCAAGAAACATTGTTACGATCAAATAGGATTAATGATGGCACAAAGACGCCAACTGGACATCTTTGTGAAAGGAAGAATCGTTGGAAAGCTGTAATCCGGGCGATCACAAACCGAAGTGCCTCGAATTCCGAACATTGACCAGTCTGTGATATCAAGACTCTGGAAGAGGTTTCAAAGTACCGGAGATGTTACTCGACGACCAGTACCTGGTCGACCAAGTGTCACAACCCAGCGCCAAGATAGATATCTGGCAATAAGTGTGCGACGTCAGAGGTGCAGTACTGCCAGAGAACTGGGTATGGCGCTCACAGTCGCCACTGGAAAACGAATTTCGAGACAAACTGTTTACGGGAGACTCAATCATGCTGGCCTGTATGCCGGAACACCACCAGTTTGCATTCCCTTCTTGTCTGCCCATAAACGCACTCGTTTAAACTGGAGTTTGAAACATCAACATTGGCTTTAAGGAGAGTGGGCCAAAGTGATGTTCAGAGACGAGTCCCGATTTAGTCTGAGTAGTGATTCTCGTCGGGTAATGATATGAAGAGAACGTGGAACACGTTTTAAACCAAGAAACATAATGGAAAGACATATTTTTCCATCAGAGGGTGTAATAATATAGGCAGGCATCATGCTGGGCGGCCGCACAGACATCCATATCTTTGACACGGGGTCTGTGACTGGTAAAAGATACAGAGAGGAAGTTCTTGAGCCTTTTGTTCGCTTCTTTCAAGGTGCTGTCTGTCCTGACTTCATATTCATGGATAATAGTGAGCATTGTTACTGTGCGTTACTGGTTGACAACTTCCTTGAAACGGAAAATATCCAGCGTATGCCGTGGCCGGCCGACTCCCCGGATTTAAATCCTGTCGAGCATATATGGAACAGGATCGGCAGAACACTTGCAGCCCTTTCGCATCCACCACGCTCCGTTCCAAAACTGAAAACATCTCTCAAAGAAGCTTGAAAGTGTTTGAACCCACAACTCATTCATAATCTCGTAGAAGGTATGGAAAATCGCTGTGCAGCGTGTCTACCTGTCAGAGGTTACCACACGCCTTTTTAAACTGCAGCATCACTATTTTATTTGATGTTTTCTTTCAATTTTCCTTTAAAGTGCGAACCCTTACTATGCTCAGTTTCCTTTCAAATTGCTACTTTGGATAATAAAAGTGAATATTATCGTTCTTTTGAATTGTTTCCTTACTTTATAACCGTTTTACACCCGCATATCAAGTTTCACAACATTCCGATTTACATTTCTTTCATTACTTACTTAATTACCAATTATGCTTAACTTTTGGACACCAGTGTATGTGCGAGATGTGGCACACTGTGCAGTGAAAGATTTTAACCCGTTCGCGGCAAGAGCCTTTTAAAAATTTTTGGTCTTACAACAACGATTTTCAAAAACAGAATCTAAAACAGAAAACACCGTACTCAAAAATATTCATTTTCATTGTTACTAAATAATTGTTCATGAATATTTATCAATGCTTCAAAAGAATATGCATAGTCATTTGTAAAAACCATAATGTATTGTATGTATGATAATATATTAATATTAGTGTGTAATTAAATTCTTTAAATTTTAGTCTTTAAAAATAAATATTTATTCGATGTGTTTGGAGAAAAAAAAAGAAATACGATATAATCGAATTATGTAATCTAAGCAAGTTATTTAAAATATTTAAAAATATTTATGAAATATTATTACTTTCGTGATAATGTTATGTATTTCTCTGTGAAATAATATTCATGCTCCTATTGCAATTTTAAAAAAATATTAAAGAGAAATGGACTATCTGTAATAAAATATCTACAAAAATATTGAAAAAATCCACTAATGTATTGTATATATGATAATATATTAATATTAGTGTGTAATTAAATTCTTTACATTTTAGTCTTTAAAAATAAATATTTATTCGATGTGTTTGGAGAAAAAAAAAAAAGAAATACGATATAATCGAATTATGTAATCTAAGAGTTATTTAAAATATTTAAAAATATTTATGAAATATTATTACTTTCGTGATAATGTTGTGTATTTCTCTGTGAAATAATATTCATGCTCCTATTGCAATTTTAAAAAATATTAAAGAGAAATGGACTATCTGTAAGAAAATATCTACAAAAATATTGAAAAAATCCACTATACAACGAGGGACTACTACATAATGTTTAACAATTTTCGGTAGCATCACAATCTGTTAATCAATAAACTTAATTCACTTTCAAAGCAAATACAAGCAAAATAAAAGAGAATATCGAAATCCACTTTTACTTTTCACCCACACCAAAAGTGTGAAGTTGGGAGAAAGTATGTCAAATACAGCGAAGTTAAATATATCGATTATCTTCTCCCCAGTCTCTTGTCAAAATTGATTCAATTACGGATCATCATCACTCACAATTTCCTTCATCCGTTTGCCAAGTCATTTAAGCTTGTATGTTTCAGGGAAGAAGTAGATTTGTAATGACGTATTTTAAACAGATAAAACACGTATGATTAATGAATGAAGATGTATCAGGAAGATATTGGGTTGGGGAAAAAGTAAGTTCGCTTTTTTTTCGTGTTTTTCAAAGTGAATATATTTATATAAATGAAAAAAAAAAACTAATCAAAATTTATGCGCTATTTTGTTCGATGACCTTTTGCAATTTTTCTGGTAAAACAATAATTCCGTCACTGTAGAATTTCTGAGAGTTCTGGGCAAAAAACTGAACAAGGTGATTTTCACAAGCCTTTTTTGAAGTCAGCTTAACATCTTCAAGAGAGTACCGCATAGGGCGGAACAAATGGTAATCCGTCGGATCCAGGTCCGGACTATACGGTGGGTTCATCAAAACTTCCCAACAAAGCTCTTTCAGTTTTTGCCGAGTGACTAAAGATGCGAGTGGTTTAGCGTTGTCGTGATGGAAGACAGCGAATTTCCTTTCGATCAATTTTGACCGGGTTTTTCAATTGCCTGCTTCAATCGCATTAGTTGTTTACAGAAGATAGTTGAATTGACGGTTTGACCAGGTTTGAGCAGCTCATGATGGAAAATTCCTTTCCAATCCCACCAAACACCCAGAATTACTTTCGTAGGCATCAATCCGGGTTTTGCCACCGTTTGTGAAGCTTCGATCACAATCTTTTTAGCACATTGTTGTTATACGTGATTCCGTTTTCATCACCCGTAATGATTTGTTTCAAAAATGGCCCGATTTCATACCGTTTCAGTAGCAATTCACAAATGAAAACTCTCTCCATTAAATTTTTCACTGTAAGTTTATGGGGAACCCAAGTATCGAGTTTCTTTTGGTATCCAATTTTATGTAAATGGTTCAAAAGTGGTTTATGGTTGATGTTAGTTTCCGTAGCAATGTCGTGGGAAGAAATATGTCAGTCTACCTGGATTGTTTTAAAATTTTCATCGAATTGTTCAAGGATTGGCCGGACAGGGAAAAGTTCATCTTTAATATCGAAATTTTCGGAAGGAAAACGAGCAAACCGATTCTGACTTTGGCGTTTACTTAAGCACTGATCACCATAAATGCCACACAAGTTTCGATGAGCCTGCGCCAATTTTTCCCTTTTTGGAAGTAAAAAACTAAAATGTAACGAAAATGATCTTCTGAAATCTCTATTTTAAAAACGTAATAACTTTTGACTGGTTAAACAGATGACGCTACCTTTATATCTAGAATTTTTTAGAGACTGTTACCTTTCAAACGCTGAATAGTATGACTTAATTGAGTAAGTATTACTTGAGATATGCGACTTTAAAGCTATCTATTGGGAAAAAACGAATTTACTTTTTCCCCAACCCAATATGATATGATTAGGGCCCGATTATCAACGGAGCACACTCCCACCAAGAAAAAGAATTAAGAAAATATATTTTTTCATGCAAACACGTATTTTTTTCCCAACCACCTTCGTTGTTCCAAGGCCAAGCTCTCACTCTGATTGGTTGTTGCTGTCGGCACTGTTTTCACGTAACTTGGCGATAATCATATTTGGCGTAGCGATAGACGCTTCCGTCGAGTTTGATTTCCTTCCGAACCAAGTACGAAGTAAACCGAGTACAAAGTAAAAAGTTGTGTGTAAAAACTTTTAAAGAGTACAGCTTTCAGTAAGACACTTTCCATCCAATCCAATGCTGCAAGAGAAAAATTACTTTGTACTCGGTTCGGAAGGAAATCAAACTCCTCACGGAAGCATCTATAGCTACGCCAAGTATGATTATTGCCAAGTTACATGAAAACAGGGCCGAGAGCAACAACCAATCAGAGTGCGAGCTTGGGCTTGAAAGGACGAAGGTGGTTGGAAAAAAAAAATTACGCCATGCAAGCATCATGAAAAGCAAATGTGATTAAACTAAGCGAAAATTTCTATAACATTTTACTGGTGTGAGAGTATTTGCTATTTTAAAGTATCCCGTTAATAATTTAATACGGGACATGATGATCAATATCTGATAATCATATTTTCCAATATTATAGATGTTTTTTTTTTCAATATTATTATAAATTCTAAAAGATTTTTTTCCTTTTCTTTTTCATTGCATGTTCTAAGCAAGATATTTTAAAAACTTATGAAACATTATTATTTTCATAATAAATAATCTTATCAACATTAATAATAATCTTATCAATTGGTCTAAGCAAGATAATTTAAAAATCTATGAAATATAATTACTTTCATAATAAAGTTTTATAAGTCTCTGTTAAATATTACTTTATGCTCTCATTGCAATTAAAAAAAAAAAAAAAAAAACATGAAAGAAAGACTGAATATTTGAAAGAAAATATTTGCAAAATACTGAAACGATCCGCTATATAACGTGGTGCTACTACATTATGTTTAAGACTTTTCGGTAGCATCACAGCCTGTTAATCAATAAACTTAATTCATTTTTCAAAGCAAATGCAAGCAAAATTAACGAGAATATTGAAATCCACTTTTATTTTTCACCCACATCAAAAGTGTGAAGTTGGGAGAAAGTATGCCAAATACAGCCAGGTTAAATGTACCGTAATTTCGGGTGTATAAGCCGCAGATCAAACAATTCTTTTTCGACCCAGAATTTTTTTTAAAACAAATATAACTAGTCAGATCGTCGTAAATATTTGTCTTCAATCACTAAATAAGATTTCTGGGTCCAATAAGAATTGTTTGATCTGCGGCTTATACACCCGAAATTACGGTATCTATTATCTTCTCCTCCGCCCCTTGTCAAAATTGATTCAATTACGGATCATCATCACTCACTATATCCTTCATCCGTTTGCCAAGTCATTTACCCTTATAAGTTTCAGTGTAGAAGTAGATTTGTAATGGCGTATTTTAAACAGATAGAACACGTATGATTGATGTATGAAGATGTTTCAGAAAGATATGATATGATCAGGGCCTGATTATTAAAGGGCACACTCCAACCAGGAAAAAGACTTAAACAAATTTCTTTTTTATGTAGAAATTCTGAAAGAAAAGTGCATTTTAACTAAGCGAAAATTTGTATATTATTTTACTGGTGTGAGAGTATTTGCTATATTAAAGTATTCAGTTAGTAATTTAGAATGGGATATGATCAGTAGCGACTCGTCAGGAGGTGCTGCATCAATTTATTCATACCACTATAATTGTATGGTAATTTCAGTTTTATTTAATCAACAAAATTTGCCGAATAAATAACATGAAAGATTCTATTAAATTTTAGTGGTGTGAAAAATCTGATGCAGCACTCCCTGACAAACCGCTAGTGGATATGATAATCAATATCTGATAATTATACTATAAATTAAAAAAAATTCTTTTTCTTTTTCATTGCATATTCTAATGATTTGATTTAAGCAAGATATTTTAAAAACTAATGAAACATTATTACTTTCATAATATTGTTGTATACTTCTTTATGAATATTTTTATGTTGCTATTGCAATTTAAAAAAAAAACTTTAAAGAAAAACGGAATATCTGTAAAGAAATATTCACAAAAATACTGAAACGATCCGCTATATAACGTGGTATATTATGTTTAAGACTTTTCGGTAGTACCACAACCTGTTAATCAATAAACTAAATTCATTTTCAAAACAAATGCAAGCAGAATTAACGAGAATATCGAAATCCACTTTTACTTTTCTCCCAAATCAAAAGTGTGAAGTTGGGAGAAAGTATGTCATATACAGCGAGTTTAAATGTATCGATTATCTTCTCCCTAGTCCTTTGTCAAAATTGATTCAATTACGGATCATCATCACTCACCATTTCCTTCATCCGTTTACCAAGTCATTTACCCTTGTATATTCAAGGGAAGAAGTAGATTTGTAATGACATCTTTTTAACAGATAGAACGTATGATTGATGAATTAAGATGATTCAGGAAGATATGATGTTGAAAATCTTACAAGAATTATATGTTCAAAATATTATTTGAATTTGATTTTTCCGAATATTATTGTAAAATCTAAAATAAAGGATATTTTTTATTCTTTCTTTTTCATGTGCCAGGTATATTATCACAAGTTTTCAAAAATATAGAAACACTTTATTATTATTATTTCGTTTTAAGGATTTTATAAAAAAAATTTCTTGCTTTTTAATTTACAGGGTATCAAAGCTTACGAGGTAATCACACCGCAGGTTTGGTGAAACCGATAACTCTTGATAGAAATAGAGGAGTAAACGGTAGCATCACAACCTGTTAATCAATAAACTTAATTCATTTTCAAATCAAATGCAAGCAAATTTAACAAGAATATCGGAATCCAATTTTACTTTTCATCCAAATCAAAAGTATAAAGTTAGGAGAAAGTATGCCAAATACAGCGAGGCTAAATGTATCGACTATCTTCTTCTCAGTCGCTTGTCAAAATTAATTCAATTACGGATCATCATCACTCACTATTTCCTTTATCCGTTTGCCAAGTCATTTACCCTTGTATGTTACAGTGAAGAAGTAGATTTGTAATGACGTCTTTTTAACAGATAGAATACGTATGATTGATGAATTAAAATGTTTCAGGAAGATGTGATATGATGATCAATAGTTGATAAAATTATATTTCCAATTTATATGAATTTGATTTTTTAAAAATATTATTATATATTTTATTTTTCTTGTCTGTTTCATATATCTGATATATTATCATCAGTTTTTAAAACTATACAAGCACTTTGTTATTATTATTTAGCATTGAGGATTTTACAAACTTCTTGCTTTTTAATCCACAAGGTATAAAAGCCTGTGAGGTAATGACATCTCAAGTTCGGTGAAATCCATAACTCTTCATAGAAATATTCTATTAAGGTTATTTTCTTCAGATCCCTATTTTCTTCCTATTTTTTTTTTTCAAATTTAGTAAATAGATTCATTCTGATAAGACGCTTCCCTCATTACTTTAAAGGGTTCATTGGTTGAGTATAAAGGATTAAACGGTAGCATCACAACCTGTTAATCAATAAACTTAATTCATTTTCAAATCAAATGCAAGCAAATTTAACAAGAATATCGGAATCCAATTTTACTTTTCATCCAAATCAAAAGTATAAAGTTAGGAGAAAGTATGCCAAATACAGCGAGGCTAAATGTATCGACTATCTTCTTCTCGGTCGCTTGTCAAAATTAATTCAATTACGGATCATCATCACTCACTATTTCCTTTATCCGTTTGCCAAGTCATTTACCCTTGTATGTTACAGTGAAGAAGTAGATTTGTAATGACGTCTTTTTAACAGATAGAATACGTATGATTGATGAATTAAAATGTTTCAGGAAGATGTGATATGATGATCAATAGTTGATAAAATTATATTTCCAATTTATATGAATTTGATTTTTTAAAAATATTATTATATATTTTATTTTTCTTGTCTGTTTCATATATCTGATATATTATCATCAGTTTTTAAAACTATACAAGCACTTTGTTATTATTATTTAGCATTGAGGATTTTACAAACTTCTTGCTTTTTAATCCACAAGGTATAAAAGCCTGTGAGGTAATGACATCTCAAGTTCGGTGAAATCCATAACTCTTCAAAGAAATATTCTATTAAGGTTATTTTCTTCAGATCCCTATTTTCTTCCTATTTTTTTTTTCAAATTTAGTAAATAGATTCATTCTGATAAGACGCTTCCCTCATTACTTTAAAGGGTTCATTGGTTGAGTATAAAGGATTAAACGGTAGCATCACAACCTGTTAATCAATAAACTTAATTCATTTTCAAATCAAATGCAAGCAAATTTAACAAGAATATCGGAATCCAATTTTACTTTTCATCCAAATCAAAAGTATAAAGTTAGGAGAAAGTATGCCAAATACAGCGAGGCTAAATGTATCGACTATCTTCTTCTCGGTCGCTTGTCAAAATTAATTCAATTACGGATCATCATCACTCACTATTTCCTTTATCCGTTTGCCAAGTCATTTACCCTTGTATGTTACAGTGAAGAAGTAGATTTGTAATGACGTCTTTTTAACAGATAGAATACGTATGATTGATGAATTAAAATGTTTCAGGAAGATGTGATATGATGATCAATAGTTGATAAAATTATATTTCCAATTTATATGAATTTGATTTTTTAAAAATATTATTATATATTTTATTTTTCTTGTCTGTTTCATATATCTGATATATTATCATCAGTTTTTAAAACTATACAAGCACTTTGTTATTATTATTTAGCATTGAGGATTTTACAAACTTCTTGCTTTTTAATCCACAAGGTATAAAAGCCTGTGAGGTAATGACATCTCAAGTTCGGTGAAATCCATAACTCTTCATAGAAATATTCTATTAAGGTTATTTTCTTCAGATCCCTATTTTCTTCCTATTTTTTTTTTCAAATTTAGTAAATAGATTCATTCTGATAAGACGCTTCCCTCATTACTTTAAAGGGTTCATTGGTTGAGTATAAAGGATTAAGCGGTAGCATCACAACCTGTTAATCAATAAACTTAATTCATTTTCAAATCAAATGCAAGCAAATTTAACAAGAATATCGGAATCCAATTTTACTTTTCATCCAAATCAAAAGTATAAAGTTAGGAGAAAGTATGCCAAATACAGCGAGGCTAAATGTATCGACTATCTTCTTCTCAGTCGCTTGTCAAAATTAATTCAATTACGGATCATCATCACTCACTATTTCCTTTATCCGTTTGCCAAGTCATTTACCCTTGTATGTTACAGTGAAGAAGTAGATTTGTAATGACGTCTTTTTAACAGATAGAATACGTATGATTGATGAATTAAAATGTTTCAGGAAGATGTGATATGATGATCAATAGTTGATAAAATTATATTTCCAATTTATATGAATTTGATTTTTTTAAAATATTATTATATATTTTATTTTTCTTGTCTGTTTCATATATCTGATATATTATCATCAGTTTTTAAAACTATACAAGCACTTTGTTATTATTATTTAGCATTGAGGATTTTACAAACTTCTTGCTTTTTAATCCACAAGGTATAAAAGCCTGTGAGGTAATGACATCTCAAGTTCGGTGAAATCCATAACTCTTCATAGAAATATTCTATTAAGGTTATTTTCTTCAGATCCCTATTTTCTTCCTATTTTTTTTTTTCAAATTTAGTAAATAGATTCATTCTGATAAGACGCTTCCCTCATTACTTTAAAGGGTTCATTGGTTGAGTATAAAGGATTAAACGGTAGCATCACAACCTGTTAATCAATAAACTTAATTCATTTTCAAATCAAATGCAAGCAAATTTAACAAGAATATCGGAATCCAATTTTACTTTTCATCCAAATCAAAAGTATAAAGTTAGGAGAAAGTATGCCAAATACAGCGAGGCTAAATGTATCGACTATCTTCTTCTCGGTCGCTTGTCAAAATTAATTCAATTACGGATCATCATCACTCACTATTTCCTTTATCCGTTTGCCAAGTCATTTACCCTTGTATGTTACAGTGAAGAAGTAGATTTGTAATGACGTCTTTTTAACAGATAGAATACGTATGATTGATGAATTAAAATGTTTCAGGAAGATGTGATATGATGATCAATAGTTGATAAAATTATATTTCCAATTTATATGAATTTGATTTTTTAAAAATATTATTATATATTTTATTTTTCTTGTCTGTTTCATATATCTGATATATTATCATCAGTTTTTAAAACTATACAAGCACTTTGTTATTATTATTTAGCATTGAGGATTTTACAAACTTCTTGCTTTTTAATCCACAAGGTATAAAAGCCTGTGAGGTAATGACATCTCAAGTTCGGTGAAATCCATAACTCTTCAAAGAAATATTCTATTAAGGTTATTTTCTTCAGATCCCTATTTTCTTCCTATTTTTTTTTTCAAATTTAGTAAATAGATTCATTCTGATAAGACGCTTCCCTCATTACTTTAAAGGGTTCATTGGTTGAGTATAAAGGATTAAACGGTAGCATCACAACCTGTTAATCAATAAACTTAATTCATTTTCAAATCAAATGCAAGCAAATTTAACAAGAATATCGGAATCCAATTTTACTTTTCATCCAAATCAAAAGTATAAAGTTAGGAGAAAGTATGCCAAATACAGCGAGGCTAAATGTATCGACTATCTTCTTCTCGGTCGCTTGTCAAAATTAATTCAATTACGGATCATCATCACTCACTATTTCCTTTATCCGTTTGCCAAGTCATTTACCCTTGTATGTTACAGTGAAGAAGTAGATTTGTAATGACGTCTTTTTAACAGATAGAATACGTATGATTGATGAATTAAAATGTTTCAGGAAGATGTGATATGATGATCAATAGTTGATAAAATTATATTTCCAATTTATATGAATTTGATTTTTTAAAAATATTATTATATATTTTATTTTTCTTGTCTGTTTCATATATCTGATATATTATCATCAGTTTTTAAAACTATACAAGCACTTTGTTATTATTATTTAGCATTGAGGATTTTACAAACTTCTTGCTTTTTAATCCACAAGGTATAAAAGCCTGTGAGGTAATGACATCTCAAGTTCGGTGAAATCCATAACTCTTCATAGAAATATTCTATTAAGGTTATTTTCTTCAGATCCCTATTTTCTTCCTATTTTTTTTTTCAAATTTAGTAAATAGATTCATTCTGATAAGACGCTTCCCTCATTACTTTAAAGGGTTCATTGGTTGAGTATAAAGGATTAAGCGGTAGCATCACAACCTGTTAATCAATAAACTTAATTCATTTTCAAATCAAATGCAAGCAAATTTAACAAGAATATCGGAATCCAATTTTACTTTTCATCCAAATCAAAAGTATAAAGTTAGGAGAAAGTATGCCAAATACAGCGAGGCTAAATGTATCGACTATCTTCTTCTCAGTCGCTTGTCAAAATTAATTCAATTACGGATCATCATCACTCACTATTTCCTTTATCCGTTTGCCAAGTCATTTACCCTTGTATGTTACAGTGAAGAAGTAGATTTGTAATGACGTCTTTTTAACAGATAGAATACGTATGATTGATGAATTAAAATGTTTCAGGAAGATGTGATATGATGATCAATAGTTGATAAAATTATATTTCCAATTTATATGAATTTGATTTTTTTAAAATATTATTATATATTTTATTTTTCTTGTCTGTTTCATATATCTGATATATTATCATCAGTTTTTAAAACTATACAAGCACTTTGTTATTATTATTTAGCATTGAGGATTTTACAAACTTCTTGCTTTTTAATCCACAAGGTATAAAAGCCTGTGAGGTAATGACATCTCAAGTTCGGTGAAATCCATAACTCTTCATAGAAATATTCTATTAAGGTTATTTTCTTCAGATCCCTATTTTCTTCCTATTTTTTTTTTCAAATTTAGTAAATAGATTCATTCTGATAAGACGCTTCCCTCATTACTTTAAAGGGTTCATTGGTTGAGTATAAAGGATTAAATGGTAGCATCACAACCTGTTAATCAATAAACTTAATTCATTTTCAAATCAAATGCAAGCAAATTTAACAAGAATATCGGAATCCAATTTTACTTTTCATCCAAATCAAAAGTATAAAGTTAGGAGAAAGTATGCCAAATACAGCGAGGCTAAATGTATTGACTATCTTCTTCTCAGTCGCTTGTCAAAATTAATTCAATTACGGATCATCATCACTCACTATTTCCTTTATCCGTTTGCCAAGTCATTTACCCTTGTATGTTACAGTGAAGAAGTAGATTTGTAATGACGTCTTTTTAACAGATAGAATACGTATGATTGATGAATTAAAATGTTTCAGGAAGATGTGATATGATGATCAATAGTTGATAAAATTATATTTCCAATTTATATGAATTTGATTTTTTAAAAATATTATTATATATTTTATTTTTCTTGTCTGTTTCATATATCTGATATATTATCATCAGTTTTTAAAACTATACAAGCACTTTGTTATTATTATTTAGCATTGAGGATTTTACAAACTTCTTGCTTTTTAATCCACAAGGTATAAAAGCCTGTGAGGTAATGACATCTCAAGTTCGGTGAAATCCATAACTCTTCATAGAAATATTCTATTAAGGTTATTTTCTTCAGATCCCTATTTTCTTCCTATTTTTTTTTCAAATTTAGTAAATAGATTCATTCTGATAAGACGCTTCCCTCATTACTTTAAAGGGTTCATTGGTTGAGTATAAAGGATTAAACGGTAGCATCACAACCTGTTAATCAATAAACTTAATTCATTTTCAAATCAAATGCAAGCAAATTTAACAAGAATATCGGAATCCAATTTTACTTTTCATCCAAATCAAAAGTATAAAGTTAGGAGAAAGTATGCCAAATACAGCGAGGCTAAATGTATCGACTATCTTCTCAGTCGCTTGTCAAAATTAATTCAATTACGGATCATCATCACTCACTATTTCCTTTATCCGTTTGCCAAGTCATTTACCCTTGTATGTTACAGTGAAGAAGTAGATTTGTAATGACGTCTTTTTAACAGATAGAATACGTATGATTGATGAATTAAAATGTTTCAGGAAGATGTGATATGATGATCAATAGTTGATAAAATTATATTTCCAATTTATATGAATTTTATTTTTTAAAAATATTATTATATATTTTATTTTTCTTGTCTGTTTCATATATCTGATATATTATCATCAGTTTTTAAAACTATACAAGCACTTTGTTATTATTATTTAGCATTGAGGATTTTACAAACTTCTTGCTTTTTAATCCACAAGGTATAAAAGCCTGTGAGGTAATGACATCTCAAGTTCGGTGAAATTTATAACTCTTCATAGAAATATTCTATTAAGGTTATTTTCTTCAGATCCCTATTTTCTTCCTATTTTTTTTTTCAAATTTAGTAAATAGATTCATTCTGATAAGACGCTTCCCTCATTACTTTAAAGGGTTCATTGGTTGAGTATAAAGGATTAAACGGTAGCATCACAACCTGTTAATCAATAAACTTAATTCATTTTCAAAGCAAATGTAAGCAAAATTAACGAGAACATCGAAATCCACTTTTACGTTTCACCCAAATCAAAAGTGTAAAGTTGGGAGAAAGTGTACCAGATACAGCCAGGTTAAATGTATCGATTATTTTCACCCAGTCATTTGTCAAAATTGATTCAATTACAGATCATCATTCTCACCATTTCCTTCATCCGTTTCCTATGTCATTTACGCTTGTATGTTACAGTAAAGAAGTAGGTTTGTAATGACATCCTTTAACCCTTAAATGCATAGGATAGAAAGCGTTCCAAAAAATGCGCAATTCAAAGAATCAGAATTCATACCAGAAAAATCTAAATAGTAATTTTTTTTTTATTTAATTACGAATAGTCTGTGATTAAGTAAAGTGAAAATTGCTCTTTTAAATTTCTGGTGAGAATGCGGAATATGTGAATAAAACCCCCAATAAATCGGGAGCACTTATGGTATCGAAAATGATACAATATGCATTTAAGGGTTAACCCTTTCCGACAAGGGTAAAATCTGTAGTTAAATGAGAATTTATCGACTGACACCGAAATTCACAAACGAATTTTTTATATATTTTGAAACCCCTAATTTAAGCTTTTATTGTAAAAGCAAAATTTTACTAAAATATTATTGGTGCCACTTGCAAGTTTGGAATTAAAATTAGGTATCCCAGACTGGACACAATGTGCCGGAAAGGGTTAAACAGATAGAACACGGTATGATTGATGAATGAAGATGTTTTAGGAACATATGATATGATGATGAATACTTATAAGTATTATATTTTTCAATATTACTGAAATTTAACTTTTTCTAATATTACTGTAAATTCTATTTAAAAAAAAAAAAAAAATTCATGTGCCAAACATTTATTATCAGTTTTTAAAACCATACGCACACTTTAATTTTATTATTTTCCATTGAGGACTTTATAAACTGGTATTATTCCCCAGGGTCATGTCAGGTGTCATGATGATTTCAATTTTATTATTATTTATTTATTATTTTCTTCTGTCTTCAAGTATTGTGATCGAATTTTTTTTACTTCCGATTTTTGTCGGATTTATACATTTTAGGGGCTAGAGATGCCAAATAACATGTTTTTACAAAATGTCTGTGTGTCTGTGTGCCCGTATGTAGCTCTCCTACCATCAAAAAGTGTATGAAGATATGCATAGAATTGAACCAAATTTTTTGTGATTGTTTTTAGTTGTGGCAAGCAGGTCATCCTTCAATATTTGAAGTATTCCGCCGGAAGAAGGCGCTGCAATCGCAATTTTATGCCATTTTCAATATTGTACCGACCAAAATTCTATTAAGTTATGCATCGAATTGAACCAAATTTTTTGTGTAAGTGTATGGCTATGGCAAGTTGATTCTTCCTGAATTTGAAAAAAGAATCCGCAGGAAAGGGGGCACTGCAAACGCGATTTTTGTGCCATTTTCAGTATTGTACCAACCAAAAGTCTATGAAGTTATGCATCAAATTGAACCAAATATTTTTGTGTAAGTGTATGGCTGCGAGTAGTTGATCTTCCCTGAATTTGAAAAAAATCCGCCGGAAGAGGGCGCCGCAATCGCGATTTTTGTGCCATTTTCAATATTGTACCGACCAAATGCGTATGAAGCTATACATCGAATTGAACCAAATTTTTTGTGTAAGGGCATCGCTATGGCTATTTGATCCTCCCTGAATTTGAAAAAAAATCCGCTGGAAGGGGACGCTTCAATAGCGATTTTTGTGTTATTTTCAATATTGCACCATCTAAAAGTGTATGAAGTTATGCCTAGAACTGAGCTAAAATTTTTGTGTATGATTATTTTTTGGTATTCCAAGTAGTTCCTTCCAGGATTTGAAAAAAATTCTGCCTATTATTCTATTGTTTATCGGCTTGTGCAGAGACTTAAACTTGTTTTTACTCCGATTAAATGAATGAAGCAGAAATTTAAGATGAAGATCAACGTTGATATTGTATTGAATTAAAATTATCATAGCATTAACATAAATAATTATCTTAAAAAAACTATGAAAATGCATGGAGGAGATAGAAGAAAGTTTTGAAATTCTCACATCCAACTAGTTTTTTTTTTTTTTTTTTTTTTTTTTTTTTTTTTTGCCTTGTATCGCATTGAGGGTCGATAGAAATTATTATGTCACTCAAATCGCATGCAACATTGGACTATTTTTCTTGTGGTTGTGTCGGGTTGCGTATTTATAAGACTGAAAACATCAGGCTGGTTGTGAAAGATATGGTGATTTTTCAATTAGATTAACGCTGTTTAGTCCCTTGGTATTAAGCTTAAATTTTATCATGCTGATTGAGAAATAAATCGCCTTATTTCAATAATTGTAAGCTCTTTAGATTCCATGCAATAAACCTGAAAATTTTTATTCTCATGGAAAAATGGCGATGATTCTGTTCAGTTACTCCGATTCTTTGAATAAAACCTAAAGTGTTAGCAAAAAGTCTGTTTTCTAGATTTGCCTAATACATATATAGTCGCTGAGACTTATGATGTCCAAAACATGAAATTAAAAAATTAAATCAAGAAAGGTTTCGTAACGTTATTCAGATATCTCTCTATATTTTTTTAAATCTAAATTTTGTTCTTTGTAATTTTTTATTTCTTTTGTTAAGAGTTTATTTTATTTTTTAAAATTAAAAATATATTTCTTCCAACCATTAAAATCCGTGTATTTAAAATGAAAGATTTTTTTTTGAAAGAAAAAATGCTTTAAAATATGTTTAAAATCTTTTTTTAATAAATTGCGTGTGGCTTTGGTAAAATTGCAATTCAAAATATCTATTTGCAAAAACACTGACTTGCATTGTCGAATCGAATTGAAAAAGTTAATTTTCAAAATGGAATTTTTGCAAACTGATACCAATTTTTCTTTTCTGCAGGAAACAAATGAAAAAAGGAATTGGAATCTTGAGAAACTATTTTTTTAGATATAAGAAATATCCTTTGCATTTTTAACACTACATTTAAATCCGTTCTTTCGCTATTTTTTTAAAACTACTTTTAAAAAAACGTATCAAACCAAGGATATATATATATTTTTTTTACTTTTAACATCCAATGGATTTTTTTTTTTTTTTTTTTTTTTTTTTGTTTACGAACAAAATGAAAAACATGTTTTTCAGAGAGAAAATTAATCTTTTCTTGAGGAAAAAAATTATTTTTTTAAATTGAATTTGTAGACTTTTTCAATTGCAAATCCTTTGAACTTCTTCATGAAAAAACTAGTCGTTGGAAGCCACCGTAATACTTACCCATCATGGATATGCATAACATAATATATAAAACATAACATATGTAAACAATTTATAAAATGTATTACAATTTCAAAATAAAATATACGTATTTTTAAGAATTTTTAACACATCATCATGCTCTATTAATGAATTTCTGATGAACCAATTTCGATAAACTGTATGAAACGCCAAACTATTCAAGTAGCACTGAATTGCATAAAAGAAACATCCTTATAACTCTAAAAAAATATCATATTCACTAACGGTTTCTCGCATCGAATTAAGTGTTTCATTTCCAATTAAAAGATATCTTTGAATTGAAATTTGAATGAAATACAGGGTCATGAAAAATCAAAGAATGTGGAAAATAGGATTAGAAATATCTCGACTCGACTTCGTTTTTTATGCAAAAATTGTGTTAATTTATTGTCTTTTACGTCCACTCCTTAAAATAAAAAGATTTTATATAAAAATAAAAATTTTTATATACCTTTCATCAGAACGAATTTTTCGAGAGTCCGATAAAAATAATTCCGGATAATCGATTTTACTGATATTAAATAGGCTTCGTCCCATTCTTACATACTAAGCACATACAAAAAGTGAAATCTCTGTCTGAATTCGTTCGGGAGATAGAGCGGTTACAGACAGACAGACAATTACATAGACGAACGGACGGCAATTTTTATTTTCTAAAAATATGATTTTCTGAATCTTCAGTGTCCGAAACGTGTAAATCCGTCAAAAAAATTATTCAATTATAACACATCGCTAAACTGACACTCGAACTGACGTCGAACTGTTACCAATAAAATTATACAGAAAACTTCTCTTTATTTCATTAATGGAATACTGGCTCATTAATTGAAATCTTCAATCAAACAGAATGACAAAACCTATTACCTGTAAGATTTTACTTCTGTGGCAATATATCCTCCACATTGTGAAGAGCAAAGCTGTGTCAGTACAAACATTTATAAAACATCGCTAAACTGACTCCATTTAAATGAAACAGAGATTTTTTTTTACCATATTTGTCAGAGAAATTTTTTATCAATAAGGCTCTAAAATAAAATGAAATTTTCTAGTTAAGTTTACTGGTGGGAGATTTCACAGGCGGTAATTAGAAACCGTAAATCTGACTAAATGAAACGGCTGTCATCTTGTAACAACCAACTCATTCACTTCACTCGCGACTCATAGACAATAGACTATATGCCTCTACCTTTTTATTCATAACTAATTTAGCTGTTTATTTTTTTTCGAAATTTTTCCTTCACTACAAAAATTTCCTACACAGTTCCTTTTTTTAGATTAAAATGAGACATTTCATATTTACACAAAGAAAAAACTCCCCTTTGAAAATTTCTGGTGTGAAATTGCAATTTTTTAATTAAAAAAACTTTTCTATTTCTTTTTATGCTTTTTCCGTGTCTGACAGTTTTGCCGGTTTTGTGGGGGGTTTTAAATCGAAAATTTGGACTTTATACCGGAAATTTTCAAGGAAGAATTGTTTCAAATAATTATGAAATGCTTGTCTTATGTAAAGAAAATAATAGTACAGAAATTTTCTGGATTCAAGGAGTATTTTTTAAATAAACAAGTAAGAAAAATCATGCGTTAAGCATATATTATGAAGTACTTTCCAACACTTCATGAAATCTTTAACAAAACTTCGTTAATTAGGGAAATAAGGGAAATAGCCAAATATGTATTCCAATACTTTTGAACAGCCCTATATTTAAGCTGTCAGTTTATATACATATTATAAAATGGCAAAATTTAGTTTAACAGAAAAAAAAGCTTAAAATTTCTTTTTGAGTAATTTGTATTAATAAATGGGAAACATACTTGAAAACTTTTGTTCAGCCCTGTAGTTTACCTTGTACCTTTATTACAAGTCAGTAAGAAGCTAAAATTCCTTTTAAACTAAAACGCACGTAAAACAACTGAAATCACATTTTTATAAATTATTATTCATAGGTGTCCATGTACACAATTCTTTGCGTGGCCCTGTATATCATTTAATGTAAATTCTGCAAAAATTTCTTTGTAAATTGAATGCAGTTAAGCGTAAAAATGTATACCTTATTTAAGAATCACCTTTAAGTAATTTACGCTCATACTCAATAACGTTGGCAAGCTCTTTTGGATAGCCCTGTATATTAACTATAACATTTATACACACCCTTATAATGTACAAAGATTTAGTGAAACTTAAGTGCGTATATCATAGTTAAAATGTATTAAATCCATCCATCAACCTCCATCGGAAACATATACAGTCCGTCGTAAGGAATATACTATTTGAAATCTTTTGTGTGTCCCTGTAAATGCAATGTACTTCCTATTATGCAAGACAGCAGCGTATAATTTATATTAAGCCTCAGTGACATATATCAGTTTTGTTATAAATGAAACAGTTTAATATATTTTTAAAATTCCGCACACTATTCCCCCCTTTAACATTATCCAATGGAATTCTTTTGTGTGGCCCTGTAAAGGATTAATAGCTATATTTTATAAAATGCATATTTTAGTGCACCTTTTAAATACATGTAAATTTTAATACGTTTGACAGGGTGTAACATCTTTAAAACACCTTTGAAACGATTTTCCCCCATAGGCTATAATGCAATGGAAAATATTTGACTCTCCCTGTAAATAAACTAATCATGGTAGAAACTTCTTTTTCAATAGGGTTCGTGCTAGGGTAAACGTCAGTAACATTCAAAAATTTCAGGGCGATTCGAGTATATTTACAGGTGTTAGAGCGCGGACAGACGGACAGACCGACGGACAAACCGAATGCATAAGCACTTTTCAAACAATACATAAGCACTTTTCAAACAATACATAAGCACTTTTCAAACTTTTGGAAAGTGTTATAAACGTTAAAATTCATTTGAAACGATTTTTCGCCATAGGCCGTAATGTAATGGAAAACTTTATACTGACCCTGTCAATAAATTAATCATGGTAAAAACTTCATTTTCAATAGGGTTCGTGTTAGGGTAAACCTAAATAACGTCCAAAAATTTCATGGCAATCCGAGTATATTTACGAGAGTTAGAGAGCGGACAGAGGGACAGACGGCCATCCGGCCTTACGGACAGAAAAACTGAATGCATACGCACTTTTCAACTTTGTAGGAAAGTACTAATAAAAAAGGGAAAATAGTCTCCCACACACACACACATACATTCATACCTCAACGCGTCACTTGCGCCAACACATTCCAATGCAGTAAATTAGCCTTACAGTGTCTTATATCAAGCCTTAAAGTTTGTACCATGAATTTAGAATCATCATGTATAGTGTTTTCTAAGAAATGAGCAGAGTGATTGTGGACAAAAATCTAAAGAGGTTTTTGTATAGGTAACCATAATCACAATCGAGTTCTTTTCTTAGAACTATTGAGGGTCTCATTCTAATTAAATCTGATTTTTCGTTTAGAACAAAATTAAACATATCTTATATAGGACTTTTTATAGGAACTTTTTTATACATTTTCATGTTTTGTGAAATGCTATGGCGGCATGAAATATCCTTGAACTTTATAATTTGATCATTAGTACCACATCTAACATCAACTGTCAAATCTGCATTTATAAACCGAATAGCTCAGTAATTTATCAACATGTATAGAGGCTATTTCTAGAAAGTCATGAAAACAAAAACTTGTAGCTTTTATTGATATTGTAGATGCATGAATTTCAAATTATTCAAAATATTTAAAATTCATATCCAACTTTACGCCAATGCTTTATATTTGTTTAAAAAAATGTAATTGTTTAACATTGCTAAAGAAAAATCTGTATATGATAACTGAAACTATAAGAATATTCATTTATGAATATCCCTTTTCGGCACGGTGCCCTTAAGAAAGACCACTTAATTTAAATTTTACTTACACCAAGAATATTTAATTAAAATTTAATTTTATAACAAGCCTGAAAAGAAGTTACTCTTTCCAATAATTTCGTTTATTAAATTATGGTGTAAGTTATCTATTTCAAACAGATTTACTCCGAGCCGGAAATTGATATGGAACATACAGTGTCTCACATAAGGGATGGGACACTTGTGCTTTACAAAAGGAAACTTATCAAATAAATTAAAAAAACATGTACACATTTTTGTGGGTGTGTTTCATACTTAAATTTATTAAAGATTGTTACATAACATACATTTTGTCAAAATATTAAAATATTAATTTAATAAAAATACAAATGTTTAGAACGGAGCAAAAAATAGCTCACATAAGTGATGGAACACCATTATATATGCAACAAAAATCGACTGAAATAAGCAATAAAAATATTTTTTGGGGTTTTATTTTTATTTAAAAGCAATTGGCAATAATTTATAAAACCGTCTGCAGTATTTCTCTCCAGTTTGTTTTGGAATTTTTGTGTTTTTTAGCTCTGTGTAGCCATGAATGCTAAACGAAAAGAAACTTCGCCTGAAATTCGAAAATTAGTTATTAATTTGCATATTGAACGTGAAAAATCTATTAGAAAAACTGCTGAAACAGTTAACTTGAGTTGTTCAACAGTTTTCAATATCATTAAACGATATAAAAAAATCATATGATTCAGGATAAAAGAAGACAAGGCCGACCATCAAAGCTATCCAATGGAATAAAGCGAATTATCGTTCGAAATGTTAAAAAAAATCCAAGAAATAGTGCTTCAAAAGTTGCTGTTGATTTACAAGCATTATATGGAATAATTGTTAATCCTGAGACTATTAGAAGGGTAATTAGATCTGCTGGATATCACGGTAGAGTAGCCAGGAAAAAATTCTTCGTAAGTGAAAAGAATAGAAAACTCAGACTAGCTTTCGCAAAATCCAACATAAATAAGAATTCTGATTACTGGAATAAAGTTATATTTGATGATGAGAGTAAATTTAATATATTTGGTTCTGACGGTAGAATCTTGGTGTGGAGAAAACCCAGGGAAGAATTTCGCAAACAGTACTTGGTACCAACAGTAAAACATGGTGGAGGAGGAGTTATGGTATGGGGGTGAATGTCGTCCGCTGGAGTTGGTAATCTTGTTTTTATTGACAGTATAAGGGATCAGTACAAGTATATTGATATTTTAAAGCAAAATTTGAAATCTTCAGCACGAAAATTGAACCTTCATAATGATTTTAAATTCTACCAGGACAATGACCCCAAGCACACTGCTCTGAACGTTAGACTCTGGCTGCTATATAACTGTCCTGAAATAATAAAAACACCACCACAATCTCCAGACTTAAATCCCATAGAGAATATTTGGCAAGAATTGGAATCAAGAATTCGCAAACACACCATTTCTTCAAAACAACAACTAAAATCGGTGCTTCAAGGAGAATGGGGTAAAATCACTCCAGAAATCACAAAAAATTAGTCAAATCCATCCCAAAAAAATTAAATCATGTTTTAAAAGTAAAAAGAAATACAACAAAATATTAAAACCTTTTAAAAAGTAAAATTTTTGGATAAATATTTGATGGAAAAGTAAGTGTTCCATCACTTATGTGAGCCATTTTTTGCTCCGTTCTGAACAATTGTATTTTTACTAAATTAATATTTTAATATTTTGACAAAATGTATGTTATGTAATAATTGTTACTAGCTTTAAATATGAAACACACCCAAAAAATTTTTGCACATGTTTGTTTATTTATTTTATTGCAGTTTCTTTTTATAAAGCACAAGTGTCCCATCACTTTTGTGAGACACTGTATATGCATTGCCTAAAACTCTGCACTTATAAATCCCTTGTTTAATTACAATTATTACATAAAAAATAATAAATTACTTTATTTAGAAGAAAAATTAAATACATTATGTATTTCTTTGCTACATTACTCTCAGTTGCACAACTGCGAAATATCGTATATAATTCTTATGTGGAGAACTATTATTGGATACAAAAGAGAAAAAGATAATAACGGCATTTCAGTAACTTAGAAATAGGACATTTGGAGAATTCAATTATCACTTGTACTTTCCATGGAAACCACATGAATAGGCACGTTGACCCTCGATCTGAATGCCTCTGCATTGATTGAAATGCTATTTGATCGCAACTATAATGAATCCCAATTGCATTAAATTAAGCAGAAGTTAAACTTATTTTGCGCTTCATATATTTGTGACAAATTAATTGAATACATTGCATATGCCTACACCTTAATGAATTTGTTAAAGAAAACGTCGAACTAAAATAATTAATTTTACAACCATTCATAGATAGAATCCCAGATGGTAAATATACCTGACCATAAAATCGGGTATTTTTTTCTTTTTTAAATAGACTAATATAAGAATAACACAAACTATTTAGTATTTTAAAATTCTTTTGAATACTATAATTTAGTTTTTTCTAGAACCTTGATTGTTTTATTTCATTATTAAATTTATAGATTAATTTGCGAGGTTAGAGAATATTTTTTAAATACTTTTCAACATAATAAAAGTGAATACTGTAAAATGTGAGATTTTGGCTATCTGAATATTGAAATTATCCATTGAAAATAATTCAAAATTTCAAGACATAAATTTATTTTCTATTGGAGAATAAAGGATTTTCCATGTAAAATTGTTAAATTTTGAAAAGCTTAAAAAATAAGCTAATTTTTTTGTAATTGTATGTAATTTCTTAATATGTATGCCTGGATAATGACAATTTAATTTTAAAATATTTCTCTACATTCTTATTTATTTATAGGTCTAACATTTTAATTTTAGTTAAACGAACATGTTTTCTATATAATAGTTCAAATTCAGAGTAATGTTCCGTTTTAGTTCTTACTTTAGAGAACCCCGGAAAATAATACAATAAAAGCATATTCAATTTCAAACAAAGAGTTTAAACACATTAAATTCAAAGAAATATCTGAAGATCTTGTTGGTAGCTATGATTTTACTACTTCTGACATGAACTATGTCAAAAATAAGAATAATTACTCCGCAACGTCATATTTATGCATGGTAAAGAACTGTAATGAGCGGGCCAGGGAAATGACATTCATTTTCAGTGACAATCATATTGGAAAATTACTTGTAAAATACAGATTTTATTACCTTCCTCATACCGGGTGTCCCAAAAATGACTGATGGATTTTAAAGTTCAATACCTTGCAAACGGTGACAGCTATTTAAAAAATTTTTGCAGCAGGGTTATGTACAATGTCAGGAGTTTTTATACCGTAATTTTTTATTTTAGTTCGCATATCAAACAATAGGTGGCGCTGACGGCGATTGAAGTCCAGGTCGACGCTTTACTCGGCACTGATCACCTGGCCTTCAATCGCCGTCAGCGCCACCTATTGTTTGATATGCGAACTAAAATAAAAAATTACGGTAAAAAAACTCCTGACATTATACATAACCCTCCTGCAAAAAAATTTTTAATAGCTGTCACCGTTTGCAAGTTATTGAATTTTAAAATCCATCAGTCATTTTTGGGACACCCGGTATATGTGCTTTATATTAGTTAGAAACTGAAAAAACTAGAAAATGATATTTGTACAGTATAGCAAAAAACATACATCGCAGTGTGACAAACAAGAAAATGACAATTTGAAATTTAAAATCATTTAACCCTTTGGGGACGAACAAGACGTATACGTGCTGCAAAATAGGCTTAAAAATTCATGTTTATCCCTACCAGTAAAATTTTATTGCAAAAGTTTCTTTAATCGGAACATTTTCTCGATTTAATAAAGCACAAATTTCTTTTATTTAAAAACCGGTGACAAAACATTAAAAATTTCGCAAAAGGCTCTCGTCGGGAAGGGGTAAATTGCTTTATTTGTGTTATTACAAATGTAATGTCTCTATAAAATATTTCTAAGAATACATTGTATCAGACTTTAAAAAAAAAAATTACATTATACAGTAAGTAGCGATTATCCCGGTGCCGATTAACCGGATCAATTAAGGGCCATACATTTTTTTCTCGATCTCTTCATAATTTTTGAAGGTCAATTTCTTAATTTGCGGAAGGGTAAATTCGGGCTTAAATGTCATGAAAGTTAATGTTAAATAACCAATTCCTAATCCTGAGATAACAAAATTGCCAACAAATTCAAAATAGCAATCTCAAAATCGACTGTTTCTAGAGCATAAGTTGTTTTCAATTTTAACCCTTATATGCTCAGGATAGAACGCGTTCCAAAAAATGCGCAATCCAAAGAATCAGAATATATGCCTAAAAATCTAAATAGTAAATTTTTCTTTACTTAATTACGAATGGTCTGTCATTAAGTAAAGTGAAAATTGTTCTTTTAAATTTCTGGTGAGAATACGGAATATGTGAATAAAACCCCCGATAAATCAGGAACACTTATGGTATCGAAAATGATACAATATGCATTTAAGGGTTAATGTGGGAGAGTCCCGCGTACATATTATTTTCCGACGAAAACATATCGTCATTTTCAGATTCCTTGAAAATGGTCGAAAAATTGCTTATCTTGGACCTGGTGTCCTCGGTAAGACGAATCCTACCCCGTTCTCTGCATACAGTGTACATATAATATATATATACATGTAACAATTTATATGTATACTTCTAGGTATAACTTTGTATCAATTTTGTTGAAAACAAAATTTAAAAAATAACTTCTAAGCGCGCCTTTTGTAATATGCTTTGTAAAATGTCCATTACTACAACTGCCAACCTAAGTTTAATGGGAAGTTGCCTAAAAGACGTTGTCATAACCGTTTTTTTAAATTGTTCAATTATCTGAATTTTTCCTTAATAGGATTGGCTTTGGTCCGGATAATCGGCACTCTAATGTATAACATCTGATAGGAGTTTTATTGTGTAGGCAGCAATTTTCTAATTTTTGACATACTTTTTTTTTTTTTTTTTTTTTTTTTTTTTTTTTTTTTTTTTTTTTTTAGTTTCTGAATGAAAAATTTTAATTAGATTTTGCATGTTTTTAAACTGAACTAAAATGTTTCTATTGATGCAAAATTTCCAGAATGTAGTTTATGTGCGTGCACATTTTTTAATTAAGAAAAAGTAATTTTAGTGTAATTTCTGTTTAGTTATAGAACACGGCGTTGTTAAATATTCGGTGTTTGCGATTTTGGTGACATAGGCTAGCATAAAAAGAGCTATTAAAAAAATTCCGAAATTAAACCATTGTCACTCACGAGAGTTGTTTTATCAAGACTAACTTTGAGGAAATTAAAAATATTGTCACCAAAGTAAGAATGTAAATAGGAATGCCTGGCATTCCGAATGTTAGTATTCTCCTAAGATTAAAGACTAAAGAAATTTCTGATTACAACTTTGGATCATGGGCACGAGTTAATTCTTAAGCTTAAATTTCGGTTTTTTTTTCGTGTTATCCCTAAATTATATGGAGTTTCTCATTATAATTTTGGTTGTTTTCATGATTTCTACATATTTATTAAATAAATTACCCTCTTTTAATGGAAAAAAGTTTTTAGGAACTTTTTTGAACGAATAAAATATGAAAGTTGTTTAAATGTTTTTTAGAATTATCTAATAAAGTACGAAAGTGTCTGAGATTCTATGTGCATTACATTTTTTTCATGTGTTTTCAAGTAAAAAAAAAAATAAAATGAAATAAAATACAAATGATAGTGAATCTATTATTAAATTATTTTAATCACATTTCTGTAATAGTAGATTATGACTTAAGTTAATTCCAGTAATTACATGAATTAAAATTCATTAACATTCATATAATTAACATTCATATAATTATATGATTATTATATGAATGTCGCATTGCATATTTGTCAACCTCTCGAATTTTAATACCAATATTTTTGTACAAAAATTCTTGTTTTCTACAATCGCACAATTTCTGCAATTAAATAATAAACCGAGCTTTATAGTATAAATTTATTAGTATATATATATAAAAAAGATGTTGGCAAATAGTTTTATTGGAATTTTTGTAATGGTAAATAAAAACAAACATCCCTCTTTCTCTCTACCTATATGTGTATGCATAGGGTATCACAAAAGTCCTTAGCACATTTTAAATTCCAATACAAAATCAAGTAACTGCAATATACGAGTGCAGTTTTGACTAAAAAACTTACAACGATGAAAACGATTGACCATAGCTCCGCATAACTTTCAGAAATAAGTTCCATACTTGATACACTTGTTAAAAGCTGGGTTGACAGGTTTGGGCTTTTCTTCGCTTTTTTCTTTCTTTCTTTATTTATTTATTTATTTGAAAATTTACATTCACGCCATAAATTCTGTATTTTATTGCTATTTTTATTTAATGACAGACATTTCGCAATTACCTATGTTAAATTTTTTCTTTCGGAATTTCTAATGAAAATTCAAAGTTTTTAAATTGAAAGTGGAGTCCAAACTGGCAACCTAGATTAAAAGAAGTGTTGCCAAATTGTCAAGAGTCAATTTCTCCAAAATTTCTGAAAATTTTCCCAAATCAGTATATTTTTCCTAAAATGTCCACAAATTAGTTTCTACTTAAAAAAAAATTATTTTCAATTTTCAATTTATCACTATAAAAATGCTTAACTAATTTAAACTCAAAAATTATCCCAAATCAAGCGCTTTTTTTTAAATCCCCATTTACAAAAAAATAAACTTTTAAACAAGACAGAATTTTTATCAATATTCACTGCTAAATGAAGGAAATGAGTGATACATTTTTCAACAAGTTCGTTTATGTTTTTTCCCTATTGATTATGCTAGCCATTCTTTACGTGAGCTCCATTTACGCTTATGCCAGTATGTTTTTAAAGCTTTAGGGCATTTCAATACGAACTTGTTTGTCTGTCACACAACTGAAAATCGCTAATGCTTGTTGGCCACCATTATTTTCAAAAAGTTTGCTTCGTCTTATTCAATTGACGATATATCTTCGATAAACTAAGTCGCATTTTTTCGCTTTAAAATACTGGTATTTAAAAAATCGTAGTATGTAAAAGACAAACAAGTTCGCATGGAAATGCCCTTTAGGTAACCACTAATCTGTTGGGACTTGAATGAATCTGAGATGGTGTTAGCAACATCTGTTTTTACCGGACTTAACAAAAGAATTTTTTTCCAATTTTTATTACACCTACATAATTGTATAGCAAAGTATATTCGCTGTATCAATTACTGTGCTCTTTCATCAATAATAAAAGAAAAATACTTAATTTTCAGTTCTTTAATTAACTCTTTTTAAAAGCACGGTCAAAGACTGTTAGGATTAGTCCTGAAGATTTAGTGATTTGAAATTTTTATCTGCTGCATTCATTGAGGAATACAAGTTACAAATGTAGGAATGTGATTGTAGCATATCTTGCAAAGAGTTTTACTGTCATTCCATGAAGTACAAATTAATCAGCCTCAAACAAAAAATAATAATATATTTGGTTTTATTTCTGTTGTAGAAATTAATGAGAATAAAAGAAATATGTAAGTGTTTGTGTGACTGTCCGCGACACTAACAAAATCTGAACGCAGATCGTAATGCATCTGTGATATGTGAAAACTGTAACGTTGTGAACGATGAGCATAAATACAAAAATATTCAGTTATATCTTCATTATTGTACTCTGTTTTCGATTTCCAAATCAAAATAAAGTTCGAGACAGATTCAATATTCTCAGGTAACTAAAAGTAAACTTCCCGCAGAATAGAGGAAATTCTTCAGAAAAGATACTGACAGTCCCCAAGACTCCTCTTGGAGGTTCAAAATTCTTCAAAATAGAGACAAAATTTGCAATTTAATATCGCCAACTATGAAATAGCTTTTAAATTATAAAAAAAAATGTTTTTTTTTTTATTTTTCTGGTGTAAAGTTTTTCTTTTACATTATGTGAAATGCGTATCAGACGTTAGAGGAAGCTATTATAAAGTTCCGAAAATTCTTCCATTCATCTGAACAGATTTATTATTTAGTGGCTTTGACGTAGACGACTATTTGCTGACGCTTGTCAAAAAAGCGAAACTCTTAAAGTTTTAAATAAATAAGGACGATTTCAAAAATGTTCTTCATTGGATATTCTGTTATATATGACACAAAATAAAAAATGAAATAGATACACTGTCTAAACTCAATGTAATACAGAAGTATCTTGATTTTTGTATAGGTCGATAGTCAAAATTTAAAAAATAGTGAAACACATGACCGACTATAATTACCCATTGCATGAAAAATTTTATTTATTTGAAATTATTCATTTTGAGAAAAATATTGTAATTATGTTTTTATTATAAAGGGTTTCCTTCGTTTAACCCATTGACGGGCGTTAGAATATATTATATAGTACCTAATTTTAATTCAAATTTACACTAGAAAATATTAATTAAGTTCATTTTGCTGTTTTGAAATAATCAATGCACAGCAACTGACGAGTTAAAGTAACTTAAACTGACGAGTTACTTTCCCTTTTAATATGTATGCTTATCCATCGCCCGTGATTTTATCACTATTTTTTATTTAAGTATAACAATCAATTGTGCGATATACTTAATTATAATATCAAATAAGAAACAAAACAAAATATATTTGATCGAAATGCAATATTACATTACTATAAATGTTTCTAAATGTACATTTTCTTAATCTATATATGTTCAATAAATTTATATTTTAATATATGTTTTATGGAAAATTCAAATGTTCAGAATTACATTTTAATTAAAATCAAACTCTAGTACGATTTATGTGCAAGACTTGAGATTATTTTGTTGAAATGCGAATGGACAAACAACAATGACGTTAATAAGGTATCATTCTTAAAGACTTATTTTGATCGTTTTCTATTCGAATCGTAATTGCGTCTAATTCTACCGATTTTTCACTTGTTTGTTCATCAATTGTCTATCTTTTGAATGCAATCGCAGATAAAAACAAGATAACATTTCAATAGCAATTAGGATAGAAAAATCCATTTATCCATATAAGGGGGAATTAGTCCCTCGTTACTCCCTTTATATTCGTAATAAACCAATGAACCCCAAAAACTAATCAGCGAAGAGCCTTATCAGAATGTACCTATTTAATTAGCTGCCAACTCTTCCGTTTTATTTACCAGAAAAATTTAATAGAAATTTTTGCTTTATTTAATCGGCAGATTAAAACAATTTGAAATGGTAAAATTTACAGTAAAATTTTTCCGTGCTCAAAAAAACGGAAGATGTTAGCAGCTATGTATTTACGAAATTTGAAGAAAATCAAATATTTCTATCAAGAAATAGTATGCTACGTACGCATGTTTTATATACGCATATGCACGCATATATAAAACCTGCGGGTACATTAGCTCTCAAATTTTGACAGCCTGCAAGAATATTTTTCTTTTTAAGATAAATATTATGAGACATTCAGCTTTGTATGAAAATAAACAATAACTGGATTTTCCATGCAGAATTATCGGATTATCTTCAAATTTAACATACCGGTTAATTCTGGTAAGTCGTTTCCTGATTAGTTTAGGATTCATTCATTAATTAAAAGAGGATACAGATGGGGGTAAACACTCCCTTAATTAAAAAAAATTAGCTTTTCATGCAGAAACATCCAATTTGCTTCCAATTTTGTGCACCGGTTTATTATGATAATATTTGGAATTTAATTGGTTAAGTGTAAAGGAGGGAGGGACGGGGAGATAATCTCTCTTCTTAATTTAACTGAGTGGGTTTTTTATCGACTTTTTTCCCGTTGGCCATTATTCTATGAAATAAGAGTTAGAAGATGTAAGAGATACAATTAGTGTAAACTGTCTTTGAGTTCAACGCCATTATTTCAACTGGGCCTTTTCCTTTTCAGAGTTTCTTTCATCTGACCAAACTATATTCGGCTCTATCCTCTGTATGTCCGTCCGTCACAGAATCCATACCCAAAAACTGTATAAGTCAGAGACTTTAAATTTTGTGTGCTTACAGCTGAATATCTCATGTCACAATACTAATGGTAAAACCTTAAAAAGTTTATTATTTTAATTAAATTAATTTTTCAATGTCATCCGTTCATTTTTGCAATTTTAATTTTAAAAGCTAATCCTAATTTCAATGTTTTTCGTGTAGATTTCGTGTAACTGCGGTGCGCTATACATCAATAAAATTTTATAGTAATCATTGCGGTATCTAATCATCAAATCACTGCGAGTCGTGAAGTCTGCTATTCCAGTAAACATTTAGTGGTATTTGGCGCGCCATTGTTGGCCACACCTTTTTATGTAGACACAATGTAATATTTTAGCTAAGATACTATATATAATTAAAATAATTCTCTTCTTAATTAGAATATTTTCATGATTGGCCATATACGGTCTGAAAATTTTTTTGTAAAATATACCTTACTTAAAAAATAATAATAATAAATCGTCATATTTTTTCCCCTCGATTCAATAAATGACCACAAATTAAGATTTCAAAATTCCATAGCATGCTGTTTATTTTCGATTGTGATCTTCATGTAGACGATAAGCAAGACCTGAACGTTTAACAAATACGCTTGCGCAAATTTTGTGGCTCCAAATACTAGCAATGACTGCCTCCTAAATGTAGACACAATATAATATTTTAGCTAAGATATTATGTACAATTAAAATAATTCTCTTCTTAATTAGAATATTTTCATGATTGGCTATATACGGTCAGAAATTTTTTTTGTAAAAAATACCTAAACTAATAATAATAAATCGTCATATTTTTTTCCCTCGATGACCACAAAATTAAGATTTCAAAATTCCCATAGCATGCTGTTTATTTTCGATTGCGATCTTCATGTAGACGATAAACAAGAGCTGAACGTTTAACAAATACGCTTGCGCAAATTTTCTGGCTCCAAATACTGGCAATGACTGTCTCCTAATACATAACGGAAAATAAAATAAAAACATTAATAAAACATTTCGCAAGTTTACTATTATAGGTTTTTGTTTGTATTTTATGTATTTTTTTAACTGAGAAAATAAACAAATCAGAATGATTATTTTAATTAAACGATATAATGCATACAACGAATTATATTTTATTCTAGAATGGCGATGAGCGGGAATTTTGACAGCTACAATCTGAAAGTATTTCAGTTCAAATCGAAAATTTAATTATATAATAATTTTAAAACATACAAAGAAAAAAAACCTTTCCGGCCAGTACCGGTAGGAAGAGTTAGCTTTGATATTTTTTACTTAAAAATAAATAAATAAATAAATTCATGTAATATTGTTCAACCATACATAGTTCAAATTAGTGGAACACGACAGTATAGAAGGTTCGATACTTGTTTTTGTCAATACTGAATATGGATGGGAATTTTGAGAAACTAACCAACTTTTTACAAGCGGGTATTATTTAAAGCGATGTATATTTTATCACCATATTCGGTGATATAATGAAGTGTCTGCCATTTTAAAACATGATGTATGAAATTAACCAATGAGCTATATCGAGATCTTATTTAGCCCTGAGAAATTCAAACTCTTATACATAAGCCATGTTTTAAAATAAAGACAAAACAAAAAATTCTCCGCAATCCTTGTATAAAACTCAAACACTTCAGGAAAAACCCCTTGTTTTCAGCATTTGAACGGAGGGTGCTTTTGGGGTCTGGGAGTCATGATCTGTGAAAATATACCAAAATTTTCTGGAAGTGCTTTTCACTGGACGGCTACAATAGGTAGCTTTATACTTTTGTAATGAAAGCTACCTAAAAGTTAAATAGAATGTTAAACTGCTTTAAGTCAAAGTTCTGGTACGAATTATTTTTATAAAACTTCCGGCCTTTCTAGTGTTAAATGGTATGTTTTTAGATATTTTACATAATAAAATATAGTCTAATCATTTGACTTGCTATTATAGAAACATTTGTAGATTTAAATATCGAGTGATATCGTGTTGAACATTTACTTTCTTTTCGTGAAATAGCAACATCTGACTAGCAGCAAATAAGTATGACAAAGAGAATCTAAGTAGATTACAAATCGAAAACATTTGTCCACTGAATCTTGCAAATTGGTTTTGCTGTAATCTTGGAGATATCACCGAGATACGGTTTACGAGTGTAATTTACTTTATTTTAAATCTGTCTGCTTTTCGAAACATTCAGCTGCTAGACATTATTTTAGAAACAATCTGTAGCATTTATTTAAGAGTTTTCTCTCTAAAGATTTTTTGTAAGCTGAAACACGTTAATAAAAAAATTTCTTTATATATGTCTAATTCTGCAAAATATATAGCTATATGAAATTGTTCTTTTTTTAAATTTTTTGAAACTTCAATTTTTTGCTACCATAGAATTTTTTAGTCACATGTAAAATATATTTTTTGAAATGAAGGTGTTATTTTTAGCAGTTCAGTGAAGATAGATATTGTTCTATCAAAGAATGTACATTTATTAATGTGTTTTAACTGTGATTCATTCCTTCGCATGCACAGTTTATGGAACCATAAAATTTGCATTTAGAACTCTGTGGAATGCTTGAACGCAGGAAAATCAATTATTACTCAACAGTTAATTAATTAATTAACAGTAAGTTAATGAATTTAATTAATAGTTAAAGCATTTCAGTACTTTCTTTTTACATAACACTTTGAAAAATCAAGGGATAAAACTTACGCAGTTTTAGAACAGCATTTTAAAATAATTTTATATCAAATAAAATACAATTATAAATTGTTTTGGATAGGTAAAAAAGTGGAATTTTTGTACTTGTTAAAACTCAAGTGTTTGAAAATCTCCCCCCCCCCCCCCAAAAAAAAAAAGAAAAATAATAAATTATTTATTTTGTGTTTTGAAAGAAATATTTAAAAATATTGAGAGGTTATCTCTTATGTCTGATGCAAAACTGAAAAAATAGAAAGATTTGAAAAATATTTAAGGTAGTTTTTAAGTTCCCTTTTCAACAAATGCAATACTTTCTGACACTTTTTTTGAAATTTTTAATGTAAAAGCCAAAAGCTGGAAGGCGAAATGACTTTTCTCTTTTTTTCGATAAATTATTTATCGAATTATAATCAATTTTGATCATGTGACAACAGTTTCTTTTTTATGGCTGGTTTTTCGGCTTTCGTAAAGTAATTCGGTTTAAAACTCCAAATTTGTAAGTATTTTCTGAATAATTCTTTAATAAAAAATAGAAAACTTCTTTCGATTACACACTTTCGAAATAGCAACACATGCTAATTTCATTCATTTTACGAACAAAAACTCATTTTAAAATGTGTCATAAAATTGTCTATTACATTTGAGAATATCTTTAGTAAAATTCTATAAACGCCTTCATTCAGGATTTCAAGAAATGATAGAAGTTTTTAATAAAACCTCTAGCTAATATTCAGATGGGAAAGACTAAAAAAATGTGCTGTGATGCAGTTAGGATACATGGAATAATTTTATGTTAAGAATTTGTAAAAATATATATTGTCCTTAAACTTTGAAAATTTTGAACACTACTTTTTCAGAACTGTTCAGGTGAAGAAAATATTATGTATTAATTTTTTTATTATGAAACATTTTCCACCATTATTAGACAATTGTTAAGAAATTTAATTCTTTCATACAATGAAATGAGATACCTAAATAAACAAGTTAAAAAATTCAATGTAGTTAAAAATCTATTTTTTTTTTTTTTTTTTTTTTTTGTGCTACCATAAATATGGGAACATCCGATGTTACTCATGTGACTATTCGGGCAAATTTTCATAAATAACTCTTACTTTATTTTAAAAAGATATTTATGATAAAATTGATATAACCATTTAAAAGACATTGCGGTCTACTCTCATCAAATATATCTATTTTGTAACAAAATGTATTTTCCTTGTCTATATAATAAATAACAATTTTGATTTAATATAGAGATAAGCAATGTTCTCGCTGTCGCTCGCCATTGCGCCAAAATGCGACTAAATTCTTCATTTGGCGAGTAGACAAGCGATTAAATTCGCCAAATTGCTAGTGCTCGATTTTTGCTTTTTCTTTCTTTTCTTTTCCGTTTTTCATACATATGTATATATATATATTTAATAAATTTGTACCCGATAGTTGAAATTATGTTAATAACAGTCGTTGTTGCAATTATAAAAACTTACATTATTTTAGAACATATTGAAAAAAATGTATAAATTAAAGAAATATATACATATATATATATATATGTATATATATATGGTGCTACACGGCGAAACTATTTTGCTAACACTTTTTTCATTTGGCGAATGTTTCTTGTTTATAATTAGCCAAATTACTAACGTCAGTCAAATGTCAGCGAGAACACTGGAGACAAGAATTTTTTTTTTTTTTTGTTACGAATTAGATATACGTTATGTGAATGGAATCCAGTGGCATTTAACTGGTTATATCAATTTTTATCTTAATTATATTTTTAATAAAAAGCAAGAAATATTTATGAAAATTTGCTTGGCTGATCACAAAATTTCTGAGTGGACGTTCCCAAAGAATAGTTAATGGTTTAAACAAACCACATATTGAAGCTAAAATTTAAATCAGAGAAAAACAGTTGAAAGTGCATTTTCAGGAATTACTTTTAAAAACATGAGCAGAAAAAACTTCTTAAAAAAGCCAGAAATTCTTAAATGTGATAGGTCTTTCTAATAAGAATTTTTCTGAGTTCTTTTTGTTTATCATTTTTCGTCAGGCTCAAAGAAGATATGCATCTACGACAACATTAGCACGATTAAAATGAAAGATAAGAGGAAAGAGAACAAGGTGAAGGAACAGCCAAAATAGGAAAGCAAAAGGCAACACCAATCACAGAAAAGCATGATCAAAATGGGCACAGAATGGAAGGTGAATTAGGAAACGAATTGGAAGGAAGGAAAAAAAATTACAAAAGAACAATAAATAAATAAATAAATTATAATCTAAATTAAAACAAATACTAATATGAGGGCAAATAAAATGGGAAAATGTATATATAAGCTTAATACTAATTAATACAAAAAATAAATTGTATAATTGTGCAGAATTTTTTTTTCAAAGATGCAAAAAGCATAGTGGAATCAGATTTATCGCTAATAATAAACTCACGATTAAGATAAATAGCTAAATTTTCTAGAAAATCTAATTCAGAGAAACTACAAGCATTAAAGGTAATTTTTGAATTTTGAAAATTGAAACTATGGCCGGTATGCAAAGAGTGTTTGTCAACAGAAGATTTAGAGATTTCTTGATTAATGTTCGTTAATCAAGAAGACTGAACCGTCGGCGAGCAATTTAAACCAGGTTAAAAATGTTTGCAACAAGAACTTTTTTAAAAGAAATGATATCAAACAAGTTCTACGTGGATACTGGAAAAAGAAAAAAAAATGATGCATCTAAAATATTTTCTGATTAAAAACCTGTTTAACCTGGTTAAAATAAATTTACATTTTACGGAAGTTATGTCCGTAGTCGACAAGTATGTTAATGTATTAAAATGAAGAATATATATTGATGTCTAGGTAAATGATACATTTTTTTGTGCAGAACTATGTGTTGTTTAGTTATTATTTCTTATTGATTGTGCAATATATTAATTTTAAATTTCGTGCATGATTACTTTGGATTGTAGAATTAATTTTGGGAAATAATTTTTAAAATCTTTCCAAAAGTTTTCTAATTAAATGTAAGGAAACTAATTACAACAGTCTGAAGCAAGCTATTTTATATATTATACAAATATATATATATATCTGATTATCTCAATACTATTTATTTTTATCATTACATTTTAATATTTTTAAGTGAATAATGTTAGTTAATTTTCATATCAATCACAAAATTTTGAATCAAGTGAAATACATTACTTTAAACTTGCGTA